>JAHYIQ010000002.1:6272215-7688623 GCA_030673865.1 Melipona bicolor | reverse complement strand
TTTATGACAGTCTATATACATATTAAGTTTTACATTATTAACGACTGCTATCACCGGCTGTTCACATTTTTCTTCCATTCTTTCAACGTTCCATCGCTTCATTGATCTTCCAGTTCTAAATGTTCTTTTCTTTCTTCTTTTATCTTCTCGTCCGTTATTATTTTATTACGTCCGTCGAAACGGATGAAGAGAGAAATAGTTTTGGAAACTTTTTATAGGGAATAAAAATTCGATGCTTCTGACGCAGCGCAGGAATCGAGAATAAGTATGATTCCCTATGGAGCAATGACGCGCAACTGGAGAATCCGAAATTTACGCGGTGTTCTCTTTGAAGTAATTGCCATAATTTACGCCTCTCCACGGGGAGAAGAGGATCGGAAAGATCATCGAGCACTTAGCGTCTGACTGTTCGCGCCTATTATGGCACGATAAATTCGCGATCGTATCGAGATGTGCAAAAACGAAACGTCCCTCGAGGAACTCACGTTCCTCTTTCCAACTTATTTTTTCTTTATTTTGTTACTCGATCGTCGCGTATCTTTTATTTCGTTCTCCTTTCAATGAAGAACCCAAAAAATTCTAAAGACATCTGATTATCCAATTATTTCAATCTGCGGACTTTTGTTGGAAAAGTTGTTGAAAATTAATGCGCCGCTGTAGTAAATGTGCGACGCAATTTATGATTTCAATTGTGCCGTCACAATTGTATAATCGTGAATGCGAGCAATAAAGATAGAATTCCATTATCAAGCACTGAAGCGTATCGAGACATCGGGAGAATTGCGGACAGTAGAGGATATTTCCTGTTGAAAAATGTGCGGAACGTTTCATATTCTGAATATTTCAAAAATATAGGTTTTGCGAAATAATAATTTACTTTATTGTGCTGTCGGTGTTATTAAGGGATGAAATATGTAGGAACGTGGATGTTAACATTCAAAAAATTAGATATTCCTGAATGCGACGGGATCTTTTCATTTTCAACTGAAAGAATTTCCTGTGTTCAAATATTAAAAATTGTCGTGTTGAGATATTTTAATCCTAAGATGAAAAAAATCGCGTTACACGAAGAACAATTTATTCTTAAAACTGTACAACTCTGCAATTAGCCCCAAAAAACGACACTACCGTATGAAAGATCTTTTCAATCAACGCTTTTCAAACAGCAAACCGCGGGTATCAAACACACAAGACTTTTTCAACACGTGAAACTAGATTGAAAAATCTGTGATCCTCTTTTCATTGTTGTCTGCATATCCACTGCAAACGTCAATGACAAAGAGCGTTAATCCGTGAACCCTGCTGCAACGTTTCTCTGGATTTTCAGCACACGGTGTCGCAGTCGATATGGTACCGATATTAAAAAATATCCCGACGCAAAGCAAATACGACAATTAAATACGCAAAATTTCGTAAGCAAATTAAAAAAATTACGTCTGATTTTATCACAGTAACTCTTATGTTGCGTCACGCTCGATATTTTTAAATTGCCAAAAGAAAAAGAAAAATAATTGAAAGATAATTTGGAGGGTTAATCTGTTCCACAGAAAGAAAAAAAAGAAAAAGAAAATACGAAATTTTAAAGAGGAAGTTTGTAATTCGCGCCTAACAATTTATCAATTTACTAATATTATTAGCTGGTAAATTATCGTACCAGAGACCCGGGGGCTTTTATAAAAATCGATTTGTCCGTTGGTTTAGCCCCGATCAACGCGAAACTGGTGCACACGACCAGTTGCTGGGGCGACTGATTGTGTGAAAAGTCGCATAATAACGGTAATGGCAGAAAGTGCAGCCAGCGTTTACAACGTTGCGTGAGGAACGATAGTCATCGACGTGTGTGCCCGTCACGCCATCATCGAAGAGAGGCAACCAACCAACCAACCCCTTTTGCTTCTGGCGACACGACGCGCTCTCTCTCACCTAGAAAATATCCAACCTTTTCACCTACTCGCGGTTCTTCTTTTTCTTCCTTTTAGTTTTCTTCTCCTTTCTCTCTCTTAATTTTTCTTTCTTTCTTTCTTTCTTTCTTTTTTTTTTTGCTTTTACACTCGAGAAGAGAAGAAAGCGTGTCGAACTGTCGTGATTCATGGCCTGAAGAGAAGTTTCAGGAGTGGCTGTTTGCTGGGATGGAAGTGAAAAGCGTAGTTAGAGGGATACGGAGAAGCTTCTTAGAGGGAGAGGATGATTTCTTTCGATCTTTGTTTCGTTCTTTTTTTTTCTTTTCTTGTCCTTTTATTCTGGTATTGTTATTATACGATTGCGCGAGGTGTTTCTTGGGGAGACTTCGTAGAGAATTATTTCTTTCATCTGCAAGTTGAATTATTTTTTAATTATTTTTAAACGGAGATTATGTCATACTTAATTCAAAAAGTAAAGCTTTGTAATAATAATTTGTACAATTTATGAATCTATCGGTGGCCTCAATATTTTTGATATACGCAAGGATATCGATAGATTGAACGATTTTTCTTCAGATCATTGATTCGACACGCTTTCTTTCTTACCTGTATATAATGACACAGATTTCTCATTTTCAAGTCTACGTTTCACTTATAATAAAATAATAAATCATATTTTCTGAACTATCGTTTAATAAATTGATTGATAATCGTCATTTGCGGGTTTATCAGCTCGATAGCAATCAAGTTATCTAGCTCAGAACGAGCTTCGTTTAAATGATCTGAGAAGCGCGAAATGCTAATGGCGACAAGTTTACTGTGCTTGCCAAGAGATTTCCTTTAATGAGCTCGAAGGTAATCTTACAACGCGTACGGCATTCGATTACCTCTAATGGATTCCTGCAGAAGTAAATTTCGTAGTTTCGCTACTATGAATTAGTTTAATCAAATTTCATATCCGCGCTGCTTCATGTCTTCGTGAAAGATTCTATATTATAGCTGAGCTATTTCGTAGAGAAAAATTCACATTTCATCCTTTTAATGGCAAAACGCCACATTTTTTTACTCAAATTCACTTTTTAATTATTGGACCTACCCAGATTAAATGTTCACTTTTTTGTTCATTTTTTTTTTCTTTTTTTGCCACGTTAGCTCTCACTTATTACGCTAGTTTGACATCAGGGGACAAATTACGTAAGAAAAACGAGCGGCGTACGAGATTTAATCGCTGATAATCGCACGTCGCACGTAGCGAACCTTCTTTCCCTTGATAAATTGCCACTATTACTGGGGTATATCAGTTTCTAGATTTATTCAGCTGCTTAAATATTCCATTAAGTGTGGTAGCCGTGGCTAAATTTTATGCAACAGATAGCTGCGGTTTGAACGTTGTGTGTGCACTCATACTCTGTGGGTGCTCCGTGGTCCTATCGAGGCAAACGATTGACTCCTTCAACAAAAATTGAAGTTCGATATCCAGCTCATAACTCACGGTACAACTCGTTGCAACTCCGAGGCTTTTTCTCTTTCGACGCTAACGGGAGCTTAACTTTGTTTCAAACATTGATTAATAGCGCGGTAATAGACAATGGCGTTATTTGTCCTGGCAGAGGAACTTTCGTGCCGTATCGAGGTGTTAAAATTAAAACATCAGTGCAGCGTGACGTGTACAACGTTCTGTAAGAGCAAATTTTGAACAAAAGTCCGTGATTCTTCTTCCGCAGAGTGAATTGGCGTATTCTTTGGTCTGAGAGACGAGCTGAATAGTTTATTATGTTCGTGAAAGAATATTAACGTTATCATCATATCAAGATGACCAAAAAATTTGTGAATGATTTTATTAAATTACTCGAGCAGAAGAACATAACGCTCTAGTGAAAATTGACTTTAAGACATTACTAAAAAGAAGAACACGAAAATTTAGAAACGTGAGATTCGAGGAATAATTAATTTTATACAAAATAATACTACAGTTTCTTTTATTCGTCACTTGCATGTAGAGCAGTATTCCGTGAGAATTTATTTCTTCGTATTTCTCGTCAAAGAGATGAAACCCTGGAATGTCCGACAAAACGAGGAGAAATGAAATCTTCTCGAGCGAAAATACGACTCAGTACCTCCATGCGATCTCAGATCCCCGAGCGTGTATTCTTCTTCCTGAAATATCTAGGATTTGAAAGGAAATCTGAGATCGACAATCTTTGTTAGTTGGAGCCGAACTTTTGAAAATGTTACACGATACACACGCAACTGGTAATGCACACCGTACTTGGGCGCAGTTACGTTATTATCGTTTCTGCATGCAAAAGTTGTTCTTTGTTTAAATAGGGAAAGTTGGCCGATTCGACTTTCTGCAGTTTGAACGAACAATAAGCTTCCAGCTTAATTAATGAACTTTCCTCCACGCGAGTTGACTCCTTGCACACTAATAAGTGACAAATTTTAACGAAGAGAATGACGAATAAGATTGCCCGGTCTTATTTGAACAGATTGTCAGAAACTTGTGTATTAAAAAAATTCAGATTTCCCTGAAGCTTCATTGAATCGATCGATCAATAAAATTGGTTCTACATTGGCAAATATATAATCGTCTTGTTGGGGATCGAATCTGAATAGCAAGATTGGGAGACATTTAAAGGAGATTTTAATTAATTGGGTGAAATTTGTGAAAATCTTGCGATCCACCTCGCGGGGATTGAAGAGGTCATTGGCCAACATGGCAACCCTCGTTCGTTGAAACTCAAGTTAGCACAGTTCCCCTAGCTTCCCTAATGATGGCCTCCTTTCCGGAAGTACTAATTCAGACCCGAAAAGAAGAGTTGGTCAGAAGAAGCGTAGAACTTCAGCGAATAAATCTTGGTGTTTCATTTAGGGCATCTCGCACGTTTCAATTATTATTCCTTGCTTTATTCGTCAGATAACACGTAATGGAAGTGACTTTATCTTTTTTTCGTTAGAAAAATCTCCTTTCGATACACTTTTAAAAATTTTTCGCGACACCTCTTTTCTGACTTTTCCTCGGGAAAACGAGCGGAGGACTGATTTAAATCGAGCCCCCGTTGTCTTCATCAGGCCTCCCACAGAATTGTTCGTGGCAAATTTTTTTGATATATCGCCCCGCTTGACCCACATTTGCGGACTGAGGATCCGCAGTTACGTCGCGTTCGTTCGCAGTGGAAACAAACATCACAGATGCTTGACTCTGTTCGAAAAATCCGTACTTTCAAAGTAATTTTTATGACGATAGAATATATTATATAATAGGTGACGAATTTTCTCGTATTTTTATACATTTTTTATACATTCTTTTCTATTCCGATTTTTCCAAAAATCCAATAGCAATAATCCTCCAATGATTGTCTTAAACCTAATTCCCCCCCCAAAAAAAGAAAAAAAATTACATAATGATACAATATATTCGTGACCTGACATATATATTCGTATTTTATAAAACGCAGTAATTAAAAGATATTTTTGGTTCAAAATCACGGATCGTTCCACCTTGAATCACAGCGTATCCTCACTTGGGTCCACTTTGAATATTTCAGGCGGCTCATCGGACAGAATCGACGACGTCGTAAATTATGAGCATCGTTATTTCGGGAGACGGTCCGCGGCGAGGATGTCTCGTGAATAATTCGCGCGTGCTCGAATTTTTTCGACCTCTCTGTCTCACAAACACTTTTCCCATTCTGTTCTGCATTTTCAACATGACCTCTTCTCTCTGAATATTTTTCGAAGCATCGCGTCAGAGAGTAAAGCAGACACAACCTCTGCTTTCAAAGCTTAATTGTAAGCACTGCGCTCGATGTTACCCTTCCATCCGAGCTTCCGAAATATTTCACGCTTTTTCAACCTTTCGACCATTTGCCATCCCGTCGAACAAAATTCAAATAATTGATGACGATTGAAACAATAAATTAATAATAATTTGCAACAGCATGGTAGAAGAATTTTTTCTATATTATTATTATATTAATATTATTAATATAATAGCTCTCGTGTAATTGTATGATGTTGTATGATAATAGCAACAAGAGGGTTTCACGAGTACTTTTTATGGAAAAAAAAAGGTCTTTGAAGGAGATTTTTTTTTTTTATCGAAGCGGTTTAATTTTATTAGCCAGAGACAACTAATGGCTCTTTATTAAGACTCGGCAACGCGAATAGGCAACTAATTTTAGTTCGAGGCTCCCTTCAACGCAAAAGCACTGAACATTATCTATACTCTTAATTTTAATTCTGTTTGACAATCTTTCCCATATTTCGTTCCATTCAGGAACAATCTGTTAGTCATTTTCGAATAAAATATCGAAAGATATCCGGGTTCAAATCAAGAGTTGAATATAATTTAAAAGAACTTTGATTGGCCTCAAAATTCTAAAGGCTTGGTACAATGTAATTACGGCATAATGAAGCACGGTGAACGTAAAATTCCGTGACTTGCCGCTTTCTGGGGAACTTAACTTGCTCATTCACGGCGGAATTTATCTTGGAAATTCTCTCGCGGAAATATCGCGGTCATTTAAAATATGGAAACGTAAAAGTCCTGTTGGCACAGGAAATCGATGACAAAATCACGCAGGTAGTGCCAGCCAGGAAAAGGCTGCACAAAGTGTGCGAACCACTCTCGAAAGAAGTTTGATAGTTTAGAGGCTAAATGCGAGGAGGTACGACGAAACGTGGAAAACTGCGAATTTAGAATCCGCTCTGCCAATATAACTTTTTTCTGTAAAAAATTCAACTTCGGACTTTAAATCATTTTTACGTTAAAATTACGTTTTACGTATAACATATAACACAAGATTATAAAAATGCGAATTTCGAGAAAAAAAGGAAGCCGAGTCGTTCGTTATTTGACGTGCGATCGAGTAAAGGGTAAATTAATTTGAGAGCAAGCGAATCGTATCCTCAATTAATTAATTATAATTGTAAATGAATTTACATCGTGGAAACGATGTGTTACATAATATTAAGTAACATAGTTACCCAATAGAGTATGTTGCGTAACTACGAGTAAGTGCACCGTACTCTAATTAAGTGCCCTTTTTAACCAAAGATTCTTAGCCTATTATATTTCACAATTTTATTGTTGAAAATTTCCTTGAAACATATATATATATACATATATACATATGTAACGTGATATTCGAGATTTATTTCCGTTATTTCAATCCGAAGTCCGTCCTAGAATTTCGTTATAAAATTGGTAACGAGCAATTTTACACGGGGCCAACGAGAGACGCTGGCGGAATCCACAATTGAAGCGCAAATGTATTCGCGAACCCGTTAAATTTGACTTTCGTAGCGTAATCGAAGATGAAAATGGATCGCGTCGTCCGATACAATTAACGAGAAAATTGGGTGCACTCCGAGATATATTCGAGAACACCGGCCTGCATTTTAGCATTCGTTTGTTCGCAATCGGAACGCGTTCTTAATCCTTTCACGCTCGATATTCCACATTACTGATTTCTATTGTCGGTTATCGAATTTATAACTGCCAATATTATTTCCATCAAGACAAGTACAAGAGATCTCTGAATGATCAATAGCGTTCGAACCAATTATCGAGCTCAAGTGGAATCGAGGGAAAAGGAAAATCAGACAGAAAGGATGCATCGCACCGATGAATAAATTAATAAAATTTCTTCATTTTCCTTGAATTTGGTAATTCGAAAGACATTAAGATATTTCAGATGTTTGCACAATATAGAAATAATATTATTAACGAAATTTTTAATTTTTTTTTTCTCCAACGTTATTAAATTCTGATCTCAAATTCAGTTCTCAAACTGTATCGTGTACATATAATGGTAATAATTCTCTAAGAAAAATAATATGAAACTATTTCACGTTAATAATTTTATTAAAAACCAAAGTGTATATACAACAGTATTTAGTTTTTGAACTAAATTTAAGATCAGAGGTTTGAAAAAGAACAGATCGAGCTTCTTTTGCAAAATCTCGTTAGGGCTGAGACCGGTTATCACCGGTAACAGCGAAACTTCGCGTTGTTCGGTAACCGTCGTTGTTTGTTATCACGTTGAATTCGTAACTAGTTCAAGTCTAACGGAAGGGTGCAGCGAGTGCAGCCACTAGCCGGGGACTTTGAGCGGAAAGTTAGCTGCACGTGAGTCCGCAGTGCAGACTGCAGTGTCTTTACGTCTCTCCGCTCGCCGAGCGTTC
Organism: Melipona bicolor; assembly: GCA_030673865.1. NCBI lineage: Eukaryota > Metazoa > Arthropoda > Insecta > Hymenoptera > Apidae > Melipona > Melipona bicolor. The sequence goes on along the minus strand of JAHYIQ010000002.1, from coordinate 7,680,533 downwards.
ACCTCCTAACGAATAGCAAACAAGAAGCTGCTCGGTTGGATGAAATGAAAGGTAGAGCAACAGAGACGGAGCAATTGACCGCGTTCGTTGAATCGAATAATTAAATTAAATTGAATAAATGAAACTCGGCTGAGCGTGATTAATCATTTCGATTTTGTGACGATCTCTGTAGCTCTCATCGAAGAAGAATCCGCGACGTACGGGACTCTCTATATCTATCGAACATGGAGTAAAGTAGTCTGTACAAGTAAAAATTATCACTCGGGGTTAGACAAGACTAGTTCACTAGCTCCATTGTAAAATTAAATACACTTTGGTATACAGAAGCCATACTCGAACGTATGAGCAGTTACGAGTAAGTCGCAACATTACTTGTTGGTGAACTATAGACGTGTATTTTGTTAAGGAATTTTAGAAAGATTTTATCGATTTTAATTCGGCTTTCTGCCACGTCGACGTTCTCAGCTTGGTGAATTTAAAAATTGCAATAACGATGATCGATTTAGTATTCTGGTACTGAAATTAACTTTCGAATAACGGTCTTTGATATATATATTATTAAGTTGGGTTAGATTTAGATTAGGTTTCATGTAACGTGCATATGAAAATTATTGCAAAATTATTAGAAAAAATACGCGGTAAACTAGAAAAATCAGTATCAAAAGTCATTAGATCACGGCTGAATTCTTGATGAAATTTCCAACGTCTGCGGTATTATTAAAAAAGTTTTAATCTTTTAAAAACTTCGTAATTCTCGCGAAACAAAGTTACATTTGGGAAAATGGGAGAACTCTTATAAGAGCCTTGTACTTTACATCAAATATAGAAAACTCTATATTAAATACGAGAACAGCTCTTTTGGAGCAACTGCTGTTCTATCTTGAAATATTACCTCCGAATAATTTTCCCAAATGTTAAGTTTAAGCGATGGAACTCCCAAGACACACTGATGCGGTAAAGAAACGCATCGCGCATAAAGGCTCAAAGCTTTCGCGGACTGATGCGAAGTAGAACGTGGAACGTTTGACCATTTTGTAAATTTTGAAATATGTATAAGAGACAAAAGAAGCTTATTCTAGACGCTTCGACTTGGCTACAGTTACGGTAGCAATTGTATTGAATTATTACAAGTTGGATGACAGCTATAACGGTTAATTATACGCATTTGTTCTGAATTGTAGCGATAACTGAGAGAAGTCAGATTCCAAGATAAAGAATGTGATATTCATCGAAATACATCAATTTGATGGAAAAAAAGAAAGAAGAAGAGAATAGCGAATATTTTTCTAAGAAGAAAGAAGAAAAGCAATCAACCAACAAATTTAAATTCTAAAATTTAACATCTTAAAAGAATCAGTATACCTTCTTCATTTTTGAATGAAATCCTTTTATCCAAACTCACTCTCCTTTTTATAAAAGGAAACAATGTTTGGAAATTTTGATCTCTAAAAGGGAAATAATGAAACTGACAATTTAAATTTTTAACATAACATCTCTTTTCATAGACGTGTTTCGAGGAATAAAATATAAAATTCGAGAAAATAAAATGTAGATGTAACAAATTCTCCATCAAAAACATCAGGAAACTACTATTCAACGAAAACAAGTTTCTTCTTTTCCTATATTTTTCGTAGTACACGGTGCACAACAATTTTATAATTGTAAAAGGAATAAAAGCGGATAACTCCAATTTCACAAACTCACGTGAAAGAAGAAAGTATGCAATTGAAACACATTTCTCGTTATGCATTTTAACTCTTTGCGACAAAAAATTATCCTTTTAAAAGGACTTTTCGTTCTTCCTTTGTTCTATGAAACGGAGTGAAACGGAATAAAAAATTTGTTTAAAGTAGCAAGGAAGCTTCTCACTCGCGTGGAGAAAGCAGAATGTGCGTGCGGGCGAGCAAACCAACGTGCGCCAAGGGATAACCCAAGTCGCATCTGGGCAAAGTGCTTTTAATTGCAGTCAAATTGCACGACAGTTAACACTGGTTCTCTGTGCGGCGAGCCAGAGCCTATAACCCTCTTGGGTCGGGTGCAAGAACTCCCGAGCGTACTGTATTTTAAAACGAGGAGCAGCCTCGGGCCCTGTTCTAATTACCCCGTGCCCCTTGATAAAAAATGAGTGGCTGCAACACATGTAATTCACCAGGGGAAGCAGGTGATCCCGTGATAATTAAGTGCCTGCCGCGATATGTGTGTCGCCAGGTTCTTTGCCCCAAAATAAATCTCTTGTGATCGAGGGCCAGAAGCGATACTCGCGAGGGAACAAAAGGGGCTAACCTCCTCCAGGGGCGACGTAAAAGAGCAAAAATATTCGAGGACCCCGTCCGATGGTCGGCTGCGAGCCAAGGTATATTGTGTGTTGAACCTAAGGTACATTGAAAGTGCAAATTAACGCGTGTACGGTTTGTTTCAAATTGAAGCGAAATTAAGTGTACTTTTTACAGTCTGAACTTTCAGTTTTACTTTTGGAAGAGAAAATCCAAGTCAGTTAAAATGGATATTGCTTTTGTAATTTTCTTTCAATCTTTGTTTCTAAAATGTAAGGAAGAAATGTCGAATTTTCTTTTCTTTTGTTACTCTATCGTTCTTTTATTTTCTTGAAGAACACAGTTAATTTTCCGCGATTGCTTCTAAGATGGTCTTCTCGAGAATTCTTTTTTTTTTTTCTTTTTTAAATGGGTGTCTTTTGAATCTTTAAAAGACCAGATAATGGAAGCTTTGCTATCATGGACCGCGAGGAGGATAAAATGTGGAATGCTTTTCGGCTAGACAAGATTCCAGGCTGTTTCACAATCGCCCGCTTTTATGGCGTTCAACTCGGAGGTCGTAAAAAGCATACGCGTTCCCACGTACTTCCACTTTTATGAGAAATCAATTTTATAACCTTATGATTTCTACAAACGTTTGTATGTTACACAAACAATCGCTAACGGTTAAATTAAAAGCAAAGTAGCAAATTTTTATACGTATTATGTATTTATTATCGTACTTTGTATAACTAAAATAGAAAAAGCGGGAAAAAGGAATAAAAGAGGAGAGGCTCCATCGCGCAAAGAATATAAAAACATCATATTTTATCGTAATAAAAAAAAATAAAAAAAAATGGGGGGAGAATATCGAAGGAAAATAATCTAGAATGTGTATCGCTATTTTCCCTGCCGAGCAGCAGACAAAAAAGACACGAGCATATTGATCTTTTTTATCTACGGTACAGTGATTGTCACAGAGAAACGAAAAAATAGAGAAAAAGCGAGACACTTGGCGTTCACCGATATACCGTAGAAATACGCTGCAATTCGAAGATCGATAAAACGAGTCGACGTAAAAAGCAAGCTGCTGGTGAAACGCATGGTGCGAATCGAAATCTCTTGTCAAATCGGCGATTCGAGTCGTGTAGCTCGAAAGAGAAACAAGAGAATCGAACGAACTTGGACTAGTTAACACTCGATTGTCTCTGAGAGCAGCTAATTTCACCTCGCAATTTCACATCATTTTGGACGCAGAAGATTCGAGTTGCGCGGAAGATTTTCAATGAAGTTCCCGAACTACGCAAATTCAATTGGGAATTTTAAACTTTTGATTAACCCGTGTTCGAGCTTCTGTTACGTCGTGTTTAAAAGTTTGGAACTTTCGAACTCATTCTAAGAGTAAATGCATCGCGTAAAAATTTAAAAATTACCAGAGGCCTTTTAACGATCATTTGCAAACTTTCGTTCTTTTTTATGAAAATGTTAGATGCATGTACGTATTACTGACAATATTAATCCAATTACAGAAGTATTATTATAACATGCGCTACCAGTGAAAATATTAAAACTAACAATATTGAACTTTTCACACGTACAGGTGATTCCTACAAGGACGATAATTTTTAAATTTATATCTACCTGCCACTTGATTTCCTTTCAATTTACTCGAACGAAATTTTAATTAATTAACATTCTATCAACTGAAATTTCGCTCGTGAGTTAAACTCGTAACTCGTTCAATTTTAATTAACGACGTTTCACCCACCAACGAGAGACAGTTCACGTACGAAAACGTTTGCTCGATGATCCGACAATCATCCCAAATGCCAAATACAAACCAGATCAAACCGAGTCGGTAAGTTTCGCTAACAAGTTTAGTTACTTAAACTCGAAACCTGACAAACACGGACGAAGGGGCAACGAGATAAAGGTGGGAGTAGGAGCAAAGGTTAATCAACGAAAGGACCTTCCTTCTGCCAAGCGACTCTTTAATTAAGAGGGGGGAAAAATGCCAGTGCAGAGACTGGCCTAGAGTAACTCCGCGTCACGTACCGGATAGTTTCATCATCATTTTTTCGCATCATCCCCTTCGACAGGGGATATCGACGTCGAGCGAGTGGCTGGCCAGTGTATTTTAGCGTCGAATTAAACCCTGGATGAGTCATCCGATTGTTGGTTGAACGCACTCTTTGAACGGAGTGAGGACGAACTCTGTCGAATTCTGCGTCGCTGGAAATTCAAGGGTGCCAGCGTCGTGATAGTCGACGATATATAATATCATTTAGTATCGATCAGACGACGGGGAGCCGACAATTCTTACCAAGGTAAAATCCCAGCACGCACGAATGTCACGAAACTACCTTTCTGTATACACACGTTCCTTTTACATTCACACGTGCACGTGTCATTGTGCACGTTTGAAGACGTGTTAGACATATACAAGGTGTCCAGGATTACGAGACAGAGCCAGATTAATTTTTCAACGTCGTCACACGTATTTGTTAATAATTATTAATTACGATCGAATTGCTCGATTTCGTAACTTGTCGCGAAGATAAAATTACTGAATTTTAAAATTTTGAAACCGTACCTTTGTCCAAAAGGAACTGTATTAACTTCAAGAGAGAAAATTCATGCAAAACTTACGTGTATTGGAATTACTTGCGTGTTTCATTTATTTATTTTGTCACTGTACTTGAGTCACTTTAGCCCCCCCTCTCTGCTAAAAATTCACCGTTGCGAATCTATAAAAATTCTACAACCTTTGTCCAAAAGGAACTGTATTAACTTCAAGAGAGAAAATTCATACAAAACTTACGTGTATTGGAATTACTTGCGTGTTTCATTTATTTATTTTGTCACTGTACTTAAGTCACTTTAGCCCCCCCTTTCTGCTAAAAATTCATCGTTGCGAATCTGTAAAAATTCTACAACCTTTGTCCAAAAGGAACTTTATTAACTTCAAGAAAGAAAATTCATACAAAAAATTACGTGTATTGAAATTACTTGCGTGTTTCATTTATTTATTTTGTCACTGTACTTAAGTACTTAAGTCACTTTAGCCCCCCTTTCTGCTAAAAATTCACCGTTGCGAATCTGTAAAAATTCTACGAAAAAGGGTACAAATCGATCGTTTCGGTCGCTCTGGTGATTCACGCGACATTTTCCGCTCGATGAACGCTGAGAACACCCCTTGTATATTAAATATCGTGCACGATATCGTGGCGTCGCGTACTGTGTACGGAGCTTAGTACGGAACATTTGCCGCTGTCTGAATGTCCCGCGCGATTAAAATCGGAAATCTATTTAATTGGCCACGGGCACAGGATACTCTCTGGCGGTCGAATATATTTAGCCTAGGGCTAGGCTTATACGTTAAATGCCTGCACGTTTAATTACGCGGCGCTAATATCATTCCCGCTTCGTTTCGTTCAACTACACGATTGCGTTCTTGTCAACGTGGTCCCACGAGAAAGGACGAGTATATGGAGTTGCATCGTTTGCGGTTTGCGAATAGAAATTGATAGCTTTCGATGCGGCAGTTTGTCATTTGTTTTCGTGTTTTTTCGCCGAAAACTTTTTTTTTTTTCTTTCTTTTTACTGCTGGTAAAAAATATCACTGTTACGTGAAATTAAGTGAAATGTACGAAAAATGAAATATTTTTGTAGCTTTCCTCAAAACTTTGTCTTTGAGGAAATAGGATTAATCAATTATTGTAACAGTTATTGGGTAACAATTTGCTTTGACTACTTTTCTGTCTGTCTAATCTAGATACTTCCACTTGCATTTATACGTTGTTGAAAATGTGTCGTTCTTGCTTCATCGCGAAGGTCGTAAAACAATTATAATTTCGTGTCCTTCGCTTCTTCGAGCGTCTGCACAGTATCATCTTCTCATTATCTCCTCGCGATAAATTGCTATTCAAATGCAATTCAAATGTAATTCGAATGCAATGCAAATGCACGTAACAATTGTTCAAACTCGAGTTTGATATCGTATATAAGCGTTACGTGAATAAATTTTATTTACTATATACTCTCTCTCTCTCTTTCTGTATAAAAAACAATTGACAATGAAATTTTCCTTATACCCTGTTGATTCGTGAAACAAAAACATTGCCAAATTCCATTTGTAAAAACGTAGTTAAAAATCTAAGTTTGAAGCTGATTAAAAAGTAGTTACATACGAAAACATGTATAATAAGCGAAGGAATATTATTTTCACGAGGCTCTGAAAAAGAAGGGGACGAATATTCACCGATAATATCACGGTTTCCATATTCATAAAAGGTTTCACGAACCAGCTTCATCAACTCGGAAGATACCGTCTATCTCGAAAGTGTCTCCGCATCAAATGAAAAATATCTTTTCTCCAAATTGTTCCAAACATATTCCTTTCTTTCTATTTTTTTTTTCTTTTTCTTTTTTCTTCTCACTCTGAAAAGGAACGAGATATTCCATTTGATTACGCGTAACTAGGACATACCGATCGCGCACGACTACTACGTGTTTAACGTTGATGAGATTCTTTCGCCGCACCGAGAGAGGAAATTCCAGTTTTGAAAATAGTTGGCCCCCGGAATGTGCCTTCATAAAGGCATTCGAACAAATATCGAATATTTATTCACAACCTGATGCTCGAGCCACGATACCTGAGCCAAACCAAGCCAATTTCGAACTTGCTTAGGGCTTGTTTAGGGTTTTCCTGGCACGAAGCCACTCTCTCCAAGAATATGATACCGAATGACACGGGAGAGTCAGACTGTACACGCGACATCACCTGGACGATAATCAAATTCCATCTTGAGATCGTGCTTCAACCGACTATCGAAACCAATAGTCTCCTCCGGCTTGGATGTTAGATAAAAGCTAAGGAGACAAGGAAGGATAATATGAGTTGTACATGTGTATGTGTATGTTTCTATTGGATTGGGCAATTTGTATGAAAGTTAACTTAAAGTGGAAAAATTAATCGAAGTAGTATATTTTTCTGAACTTAGAATTTTAGGGCAATATTAATGAGCTTCTTGAATCCAGTGTCCTGAATATCAGTTATATACATGTGTGTGTTTCTGGATTGGAAAATGTGTATGAAAGTTAATTTAAAATAAAGTGGTAGTATTTAAAAGTCAAATAGAATTTTATCAGGCAATATTAATGAACTTCCTGAATATGAGTTTTATATGTGTGTGTGTGTATGTGTTTCTATTGGATTGGAAAATGTGTACAAATGTCAATTTAAAGTAAAGTGGTAGTAGGTAAAAATCAAATTGATGTATATTCCTCTGGACTTAGAACTTTATTAGGCAATATTAATGAACTTTCTGAATAGTCTCCTGAATATGAGTTTTATATGTGTGTGTATGTATGTGTTTCTATTGGATTGGAAAATGTATACAGATGTTAATTTAAAGTAAAGTGGTAGTATGTAAAAATCAAATTAAAGTAGTATATTTTTCTAGACTCGAAACTTTATTAGACGATATTAAGTCATATTGGACAATATTAAGTGTCTTTATTAGACATAGTCTTTTGTGTCTATACAAATTTCCATCAGTTTCAATGAAACTTCAAAATCTCTCCAACACGATATATCCACGAAAAGTTTCTGCAAAACACTCGAAGACCCTCTCGGACGATTGCGTTTTCATCGAGAGGCCAACTGGCGATCGGCATTCGCGTTTCGATAGGAAATTTTAATAACCGGGGAGAATAGAATAAATCGCGCCTCGTTGACTTTCCTCCGTATCGATTTCGAGGAAATGTGTTTCACGCGGGGAAACAAGCATCCCTGATTATTCTGCAATGCGCAATAGCGTCAGATATAAATCTGTCTTTTCTTTCTTTTTTCCGTTCGTTTGTCTCTTTTTTTTTTTTTTTTTTTTGGTTTCATTTTCGCAAATGGCAAAAGGTCATCGGCTATCAAGGGAGATCCGCGATCAACGCGATAACGTCGTTCTAAATGCATTTCCAATCAAAATATAGTTCCGTGTGTTCGGCCCTATTGTGCCAGTGCCATTACCGTGGCACATGGTTTTCTGCAGCCCGGCCGTGGCTACATTTGCAAATTGCAAACAAGGATAAGCCAGCCGTCCAGTTCGGGCTCCAATTCGCTCGCGCTCGTCCGACGTTATCAAACCGTAACGAACGATAAAAACGCTTGATTAAATTCGTTTAATCCCCGTGTAATTTACTTAGGGCGCCCCGCGTCACCTCGTGTTTCGAAAAATCAGGAAGACTGAGATCGCGTCTGTTTGACAATTGGATGTATTCCAATATCGAAATTTTAATCTTGAATTGCAAGTTGAAATATCTAAATTTGGAAATACCACGTTTATATCTCGTTACTTTGTGTCATACTCGGGAAAAACGAAACGAAATTCAAAGAACGCGCGAATATTACGAATATTGCGGTAAGTGCTTCGAATGCAGCTAGGAGTCACTGTACACCGAGTTCAACGTCTCGATTTTCCTTGAAAGTGTCCGAGCCTCTCTCGATCGATGGAAATTATCGCGGAAATTATTCATAAACAATAAAAAAAAGAGAAGACAAAGGAAAGACGGGTGATAGCTTTAACTACTTTTGTTCAAGGATCGGCGGCAACCTCCTCATTATCGCGATTGCCGCGTACAAACGGACTCGACGCGACAAACAATGAGAACAAACGAGAATTTTCCTCTATTAATGGTTTCCACGATCTATGGAAGTACAACGATGTGTTTTCTAGCGTGTGACCTCTTGTTTTATATGACAGCCTTATGCAAATCTCTACTTTTTCTCACGATCTTCCCTCGTTGTTATCTTGCCCGTTGGAATTACTAAAGCGCCAAGTTTGAAAAAACTTCGCGGCAATAAATTCTCGAGAGCGACGTATAACTCTTTGGATCGTTACTTCCGGAGGGAATAAATCAAATTGATACGTCGTTTTTCGGTTATGCACGCGGAGCATTGTATTCCAGTCGTTAAACAGACAGATGACGAATGTATTTATTTTTTGCGAAGAAACTTGAATTGGTATTGGTAATTAATTATGTAATATTAGTATTAAGTTAATTAAATCAGTGCTAGACCTGGATTCGTACCAAAAATCGTACGAAAAAAATTTTACTTGCAACACGCGCGGGAAAATCATTCGGATTTTCGAAAGCTGACACCGAGTTGTAACTCTATGAAGATTCTTTGAAAAACTGGTTACCTTGCCTGTTTTAACAATACTAAAAAATTATATGATATAATATAATAAATATAAAATAAATTATAATATAATAGAATATAATATATAAAATATAATAAACAATTTAACAGTACCAAAAAATTAAAATTTTAATATTAAAGCATTCTTTCCAATATTGATTTCTCAATATTGCTTTCCAACATTTAATTGTTCTTCCTTTACAAAAATATTTTTTTCACTCGTGCATCCTTGCTTATTTCTTCCTGCTGTACCGAAAATGAGGGGAAAAAAGTAAGCGAGAAATAATATAAATGGGGATGATGAAACGAACGAATAGGAGACGAGCGCAAACTGTTTTTCGCTCGAGGACGAGAAATAGGTTAGGGATAAGTTACCAAACTGAGAACGATGACGGCAAGCCGGAATCGGGTGCGATAAATTTAGGTTTAAAATCCGCCGGCTGGAGATTAAGAGATTAACGCGAGATCGACGAATCCTGGAGGAATTCAAGGAGCGCGAATGACATTACCGGGTGCAATTCGCTTAGATTTAACGATCGGAAAGAGGAAACTCGGGCTCGTTCGTCCAGGAAATAAGGACGCAAATGAGAGCAGAGAAGGTGGATGCTGAAAGTACACCCATCCAAGTTTCTTTTAACTGGCGATTGAACTTTCCGAGCCTGAGGACGCGTTCGATTCGTTCAATTAGCTCGAGAAGCACGACATGTGCAATTTGAAGCTCCAGTTTGATACAGATAGGAAAATCAAAGGAAAGTCGTAAATCGAATTTCTACGAGAATTTTACGTTTCCAACAGTTTGGATCCAAATATTTTTCATTTCTTCATCATTTTTCTCGCTTGAACGTTCAGGAAGAAATTTATCACCATTAAAGAAGTAATTGCGAGAGAGTTACAAGTGGTGAGCGAATACTCCAAAAATTTTTCTTATTCTTAAATATAGAAATTTAATTTCTATATTTTCGCTAATTTGTTACTTAGTATCTCCTGCTGTTTCAACTTTTTTTCTTGCAACGCAGCGCATTCAATACCGTTTTCGGACAATTTTCAACATTTTCAGTCGCAGAGATGTATCAGAGTTATTGAACCGTATTGGTTGTACAGTTTGAAAGCTCGTAAAATACACGTATATAAATATATACGTAAACGGTGTAAATAAATAGCCGTGTTGGGTCGTGCGAAAAGTTTATTGTATATCAGCTGTGCATACGTGTTTCGTTGTTTTAGCGAGAGAGCTTAAAACACAGAGAGAGAGAGAGAGAGAGAGTGAGAGAGTGAGAGAGAGAGAAGATATTGACATCGATCGACACGTAGTCCCTCGTCGATGCTGCAATAATATTTGCTCGCTTATCGACCGAGAATAAAACCGTGAACTGCACGAAAGAAGGAAACGTAATCGTGGTCGAGCTAATCAATTCCAAGTGTCTTTTGTATTCGATGAATCCTCGTCTCTTCTCGTTTCTCGACAAAGAGGAGAAGGAAGAGGGAAATGAAACAGTCCTTTGGCAATTTGTTGGATTTTATTAACGTGGAAAGTGGAGCGAGGAAAATTGCTATTGAACGGAAGAGTTAAATATTTATTGGATGGATGAAATATCGTCGTATTGAAAGTATTAACACAGCGTCGTACTTGTTTTATATCTTTCGTACGTACTGATAAATTCAATCTAAGTGTATCGTGTAGATTCGAGCCAGAATGAAGATTAGTTTGTATCTGAATGTGCACACAATTTGCATGATAATTTGGTTCGAAGATCACGGTCTCCCGCTGATTAAATAAAATTGATCGAGATTACGGAGGTCAGCGTGTACATCGAAATACGCACAAGATTTCCGTGTATACACACTTGCATTTCTCTCGAAGATTAATTTGACTTGAAAGCCTCGAAAGCAGCGAAGGAGCTGTGTTCTCGAGAATATTCCTCGCTGCAGCACTTCATCTTTTACCTTCGTCTCTCAAGAACACCAACTACAACGTACACACACTCTCGACGAAACTTCCCTTGAAGTTTGACATATTCTCCGCGAGTGACAGTCTATATACCTCGTCGCCCCCCGTTCTATTTTATAACAGGGACAGACATTGGAATCACTTGAACGCGAATTTCCATAAGCGCGGAGAGTGCAGATTTCGGTGAAAATTTTAAGAAAAAAGATTCGCGTGCTTTTGCCATTTTTAAGTTTCTCGTAAACGTGTGAAATTAAATAAAAAGTCAGTGGAAGGAGGGGGAGAAGAAGAAAACTCACCCTCGACGGTGGTGAGTTCGGGTGGTTCGGACATGCCGAGGACCATCCGGTCGTGGACGAGCCAGCAGGACACGAGGAGCACGACGACGAGGTTGACCGCATAGCCGGGCTTCCTGGACGCGGTCACGGAGGACGTGGATGACGGCAGGGACGCCGTCGCGGCGACGGCGTCGGTGGCGTGCATCTTCACGACTGGCCCTGGACACGCGGCCTCTTCTCGCGCACCCTTCTCTTCTCTGTCGTTGCTCGCCCCTATTTCGTCTGTACGCATACGTGGTACGCATACAGTGGAGCACCTGCACGCAGGTCGAGCCTGCCTGCCGTACCTACTTCCGGTATCACATATCCGCGCGATCGGCCCGCGTGATCGATAGCACGCGCATATCTCCGGCACGTTCCACCTTCTTCCGCGGGCAGCCGAAGGAAATAAACGAAAGTGGAGGAGGCTCGGTTTTTAGTTTTCAGATTTCAGGAAAATTGCGAAGAAATCGCGATAGAAAATTATACGGACGACGACTACACTTTTCTATTCACCCCTTAGTCGTCGACCTACTGCTGTCCCGTTCTGCTACCGGCTCGGTGGAGAGAGCGAAGAGGGAGAGGAAGAGGTTCGTGGACACGTTTTACCGCAACCACCACCACCACCACCATCACCACCACCACCACCACCACCGGCACCACCACCACCACCACCACCACCACCACTACCACCACCGGCACTTCCCCTCACTGCTCGAACGACAGGTTCATGGGAACAGTATATGGCGCACTGCTTTCTTCGTACAGTCTCCAACGTCTTCCTCCTTCGTTTCCTCCCTCATGTATACGCAACGTGTGTTTTACCGCGCGGTCGATCCGTCGGATCGAACTGGACCGCGAATCGACTTTTTCTTGATCTGCTGGTCTCCTGGTCTCCGGTGGAGAATGGTCACGGGATGACTGGAGAACGAGAGGAACGCAGACGAGACCGTGTCTACGTTTGAATGGAGAACGAAGGGTCGAACGTCTTCTCCACGCGGCCAGGTGCGATGTGGGGCCAGCAAACAACGACCGAGTCGAGTCGAGCCGAGTCGAGTCGAGTCGACGGGGGTGGCCGCGACGCCAGGGCGCCCGACGTCCTGCGCAATGCACGCGAGAACCAGCACGCTTCTCGCCTCCCTCCCCTCCTCACCCTCGATTCGCCCTAACCCCGGCCGCGGAATCGTCGCAGGGGCGTCACAGCCCCTGAATCATTCCTCGAGCTGAGAGAGTCGATGTCGTGTTTGTTTCTCTCTGCGGCGCAACGTAAATATGCATGATCCTGGGGCGAGGGACACACGTCGTCACCGACGTGCTGCTTCGCAACAGGGGGATGATCGCGTCGTCGCATACGCTGCGGATTAGCGGCCTACGCCGAGACTACGTCGAAACAAACCGTAAATATGGCTCGTGAATTCGTCTCGAACGACGAATCACCACGCGGAGAATTAGGATGGAAAGGACAGGCAAATTTGTTCCGTTGACGCATTTCGCGACGGAATTTCAGAAAATTCAAACAGAGAAATTCGGACTGTTTTGACGTTTCAGTTCGGGAAATAATTTGACAAGCTGCGAATCTTTGATTAGACCTTTTGAGGTTTTGCGGGATTTTTATTTGAAGCAGGCGAATATGGCTTCAACTTGACTTGTAACCTATTGGGACTCCTTATCCGTATCGGATGTCACCTGGAAGGGGATGATTGCAAATCGACTTAACCGCGGTACATCTCGGAGAAATTCATCGTCGAATACGCGATCGTTAAGCCTCGGTTTCCTATCCGAAGCGAAACACCCTTTTTAAGCTTAAACTTTTGAAAAATCCGCGTGAAGACAGAGTCGCACGTGCGAACATCGCACATTCGTGTCACGTATTCTTCGCCAGATCTCCATCTATATTTTAAAGAATACGTTTCCAATACGCGTATCGTTCAAAACTGACGCTTTCGCATTCGTTTCTCCGATGTTCGATGAAGAAACGTTCCTTGCTTTCTCGATTTTAGATTTGAAAAATTTGAAAAAAAAATTGTTCGAACATTTAAACTTTTTTTTTCTTGTTATATTTTATTCTTGTTTTTTATTCCTTGCTTTTTGATATTTCCTTTCTCTTTTTTTTATTTTTTATTAGTTCATTCTCAATTCGCATCAATCAATCACTGTCCCAATCCCAAAGGGAAATATTCGAATATCAAATAGATCAAGCTTGTCGATTGTAGGCTATCGACGGATAAACGTTTGTTACGATGCATTTATATACAGTTGCCCCGTGAATATCCCGGATTACGACGCGACGCGACGATTTTTATGCCAATCAAATACTCAAATACGTAAACTCGTCCGTGTACGATCGAAATGAATCTTAATTAATTAATTTTTTATTTTTTATTCTACTGCTCTTTAATTCAATTCTGCATCTTCGAATTGAAATTGAGGGACACAGAATCTGCTATTCTTCTAATCTTCATCGAAAGAAATTTCTACAACGTAATACAGGGTGGCCACTGAAAAACTGAAGTGTTTGAAAAAGTCACAACTTGTTCATTTTCAATCTTTTCTATTTTCTTTTTTCGTAAGTTATAGAATATCCCTTGGAGATTAATTAATTAATCCATTAATTATATTTCCAAATAAAAAATTGAAAAATCATGTTTTGTCTTTCAGTGACCATTCTGTGAAAGTTTCACAGATACAAATACAGCGCGACAACGATTCTCAACAATTTGCAAGAATCCGATCGAACCAGCAAATATGATAAACGATACCATGCCACTTGTAAAAATTCCCAGACTCTGGGAGGAAAATCTCGCGCTCTTCGGGAGAAAATCCCGAACGTTGTCGAGCTATCAGGAACGCAGAAAGAAGGCGTCTGCCTGTCGCGTTTAATGTATCGGAAGAGAATTCTCGTCCTGATGTTTAAGGAGCCCCACCCTCCCCCTCCCGAGATTACCGGTCTCACGCGGAGACACGTGAACCGATACGGCGATAAGACGGTTCGCGACACGCTTCCCAAAGAGGGTTTCACCGTTTTCTTCGTCGCACGCCGTTAATGGAAGCCAGCACGCCAGCACGCATTGCGCGAGCAAAAGGATCGCGAGATACGCGCGTTACGTAAGTTCGTCGATCGGTAAAAGTGGGTCGCCCCGTAAGGGAAGCTCGATAACCTCCCAAAACCGATCTCGTCGATACGCTTCGCCATTCCGAGCAACTTTGAATCGGAATCGATGTCGAGACCAGTCTCCGAGAGGAGAACATTAAATCTAGTTTCTCCTTATATAATTTTGGAAATTTCCTTTCGTCGTTGAGAACGCGAGAAATTTGTTTTTTTTTTTTTTATTTCTTCGTTTTATTTATGCTCTCGACTTTGAAAGTTTATGCTTGGCTTTTGTTTTAATTTGGCTTCGAATTGCCTCGAATATCTCTATCATTCCATGACAGCAGAGTCTATTTGGTGAATTTAGGTTCGCGAGGAAGCAACTATTTCGTTGTCGACTAATTTGATTTACATTTAGGTTTAGGTTTAGGTCCGTGGTTCCTAATTAGGCAATTGGGGGCAATTTGGTTTTCCAGGGGACGAGAATGAGTTATTAACTCATAGTGAATTTTTTGCATTTCACCTTGATAAGATCAGCTGAAAATGTACTTTTATTTCTCTTTTAATACTTTATTCGCTATTTATCGTGTCACTTTATTTTATTAATTTTTTTCAAACAATTTCTTAATGATTTCTTCAAGGTTTCATGGATGTCACGTTCTTTACAAGCTTGTAATTTACACTTTCTCCACGTCAAAAATTCACTTTTCCAATAATAACGAGAATTAACATATGCGTCGCAGGAGTGGGACACCAGGATTTTAGCATGGTCAGAAAGAAGTTGGGAATCAACTGATTTAGCCGATTCTCCAATCATTGATCGTCAACTTTAAAAATTCGTTTTAATCCGTCGAAAGACGGAGAGTATTCCCTCTCTCTCTAATTTGTCTCTAATTAAATTTTAAATTTTGTCTTTAATTAAAATTTCACCTCAACCTCTGGCGTCGAGTAGATCTCGAATTACCGGATACCGAGGCGGACAGTGTTAGGCGAATCCACTAGAAGCGAGCGTTGTGCAAGCGTGGCTTCAAGTCTGAAAAACTCAAATCTGTTGCGAGTCATCTCTCCGAAGGTCGAAGTTCCTCGCACGATGCGATCATTTGTCAGGATGAATCGAAGGTGCTCGAGAGGCCGGGAGGTTTCTTTGATGAACGATGGAATGTTTCGCGGGATCCTAACGATCTTTCGTCTTGCAGCGATTGCTAGCGATCGATTCTCGCATTAGAGGAAGACGGCAGTTTCGACGAGCCTTGTGCCACATTCGCAACAATGAGAAATTACACAAGTAATGACGTTTTTATTACACGTTCGTTTCGTTTTGTTATAATCGATCCTTTATTATCGCGAAACGTTCGAGAACTTCATTTGCTCTGTTATCAGCTATATATAACATTAGATTATAGCTCGCGAAATTTTGCATCGTATAAGTAAATTCATTACATTTCGTATTATCGTGTATAATCGAATGTTCTACCCATTAAAGTAGATAACGTGCACGCGTGGCGAAACTTCGAGCTCTCTGACACTCGACATTCTGCTACACGACGCAGTCGCAAGAGAGGAGAGATATTTTCTTCATACTTTTTCACGCGAAACAATTTTGCGTCAGATATTTTGATCGAGCAACGTTTCGTACTTTTACGCGTCAATTTTATATTTTATACGTTACGCCAGTCTTTCATCTCGCGTTTCAGAATTAAACGCACTTTCAATCGCAGTTTCAATCTCCCGCGTTATCTTTCTCTACGTGAAAAAAACTCTGTGTTACGTTGCGAAACGTAAAAAGAGAATTTTCTTTAAAGATAGCGATGACTCTTTCTTTTTGACTGCGAGGCGACGCGTGAAAGTTAGATAACGGGGTTATCAAAAAGTGCGAGTTCTCTGTTCGTCATTTCGCTTCTACCTTGCGCAATTACACGCTCGGAGCGGTACATTGAACAAGTCGCGATGTACACTCGATCAATCGGGGATTACGCAACTGCATCTGACAGATTGGGGACCTCTGCTTAATGGTACGATCGACGTGACCGGTTGCGAATGAAAATAGAAAGTACTTAGCTTCCACGCACTGGCTAGCAGAAAAAGAAGTCGATGTTAATATTTCACGCGAACATTTTCGACGGGGAAAGGAACCATTTGAACACACATCGATTTTCATGACTTTATATTTGAGATTTTTGCCTCATCGGGCAAATATAGATCGTCGTACAAGATCGTGCGAATTCTCACGATTTTACATTTAAAACGTTTGTCTCTTGCAAGAAACTAGATCACGAAAAATCGCGTAAATTTAAAATCCTCTTCCAGATCACAGAAAATCGTACAAATTGTTATGAGTTTGTATTTAAGATCTTCTTTTTTATAACGAAATAGATTCATATACAAGATGAATGATACAATGTACACGTGTGTGTTCGTGTTTTGACGAACGTTCCCAAGCGTTTCCATCGAGGTGTAGCAACTTCCTTTCGTCCTGTTCGTGAGGCAGAATGCTTTCAACATGAAAGCAAGATCTTTTGAACAATTGTACGATTGTTAGTTCCAGAACGGGGCAACTCTGGAGCCTGGAAATTTCGAGGAGACTCTCAGTTCTTCGTCGTGGCTACCAAGTTGGACCAATACTGCGCGTACTCCTTCAAGATGGTGCCTCTGTAAGAGAAGTTAGAAATTTTATGTCAAACGTGGTAATTTAAAACGTTTAAAATATCGCGTCGTGTTTTGAGATATAATTCAGAAGATTGGATGGCTAATAAAATGTGGAATCAATGCCGCGCTCTCGACTCTCAATGTCGATACTATATTTAAAACAATAGAGGCTATAAAGAGAAACACGATGAGTCACATTTCTTGCTTTTTTCTTACGAAACAATGAATTTAAATACTATCAATTACGATTAAGCCAATTAGCAAAATGCCTAAAATATTTTGTATATTTTTGTAACGCGAATTCAAATAATTCTCTCCTTTGCTCAACCAAAATCGTTAAATCGATCAACCAAATTTAATCCAAAGAAATCGTCGAATCAACGAGTATCGAAGGAGCAAGGCTTTGCTCGAACAACCCTCAAAAGTTTGATGCTTTAAACCTCGTTGAACAAACACGATTTTTCCCCCTGAAACCGGAGGGTGCGGAGGATGAGAAACAAATTTAGAACCACCTCTTGCACGAAACCTTTTTCTCTCTGGTTTTGTGAAAAGGTAGAGCAAAAGTAAAAACTGCACGACTTGTACCCCAGTACGATTCGTTTCACTGAAAGGCCCAGAAGCAACTGTTCCGACTAGGAAATGAAAACGACTTTTTTACCATAAAATTTTATCGATATGCAAACATTTGAATCGATAGAAAACAAATTACAGGCGCGATCCGATTACTCGAGGTCTACTCCACGCCCTCTCGCGAATCACGTGACCCAAATCAACCAATCGCTAATTTTCGTTGCATTATCGTTGCATCTGAAGAGACATTTTGTCCGATTTTCTAGGTTACCCCTGCTAAAATCACTTTTAATGATAAAAAAGAAAGAAAGAAAACGAAAAAATAGCCAGCTTCTGTGTCGTAAAACGATCCAACGTGGCATTTCGAACGAGGGACCGACCAACTAGAGTTAAAACGATTCTTCCAGCTTGGTATGCGAGTCTTCTGACCTGTAATATTCCTTGGAAATTCGATGGTTTATTAGCAAGCCTGCCGTGCACACGCGTATTCGCGAGCAATCGCGCGGCGAAAACGATTATTTCCACTGGCCAGCGGCGTACAATTAGTCTTATTACGTTATCCACTGTCAAAGTGGAAATCCTTCATCCACGTGGTGCAACTTGCTCGGCCACTATTTTTCAACGTGATTAATTACCAACGAAATCGACCATTCCCGATTCAAAAGCGAATAACACGTCAAATTGCAAATTAAGATCAAAGATGTACGTTTTCGAAGGGATCGAGAAGTTAGAGAATTGGAAATACAAAATTGAGATCGTCGTCTGTTCTCATCTAGGGTCACTAGAAAGTTCTTCGTTTTAAATTTAACTTCAACTAAAATGAAAACTTCGTTTTAAATTTAAATTCAAACTTAACCAATTTAAATTTAAACTTTGTTTCGCGAAAGGAAATAACATATACGTTAGCGGAAAATTTGACGAAAGTAAGTTTTCGATTTGAACTTGGAAAATCTAGAAAATTGGCGTTTTTTTGTTCTAATTCGACGAACGTGAGAAATGAAGGAACAAAATGATCGCGAATAAATGGAATATTTAAGACGTTTGTTTGTCTGAGAGAAACGAACGATTTGGGGTGAAACTGCAATTTAACGAGAATAATTTTCCGGATGGATTAATGAAAAACAATATTAATTCTAATTCTTCTCCTGCATCCTCGCGGATGATCCTTTTTTTCCACGTTGAGAAAATGATTTCGCACCGGTAGGAGGCTGAAGAAAAATGGGAGTTCTTCCTCTCTCTATATTCAGACCATGAGGAAACTGTGGGTAGATTGTTCAAGTCCCAACGGGTGAAAGGTCGTTGCTGAAATTAATTAATTAGCCCAGCCTGGTACTTCAACGCGTCCTTCCGACCTGCTCTCTCAGTGTAGGAACGAATGGGAACATTGCTCGTAAATTATTGTCATAGTATTAATCATTTACGAAGCGAAGGAAGTTCCTTTGAAATTAAGAATCCTGCGGTGTCTGCCGCATTAAATATTCAGGCAGAATCAGCTCGATTCGAGCAGTCGACCGCTATCCATCAGGACCTATCGATCGCTAAGAGAAACATTGAAAAATAAACAATTTCCAAAAACAGGTAAACTTTAGAAAAGGAAATATTCTTTTACATATTTTTAATTAACGTGCGGTGATATTTTTTAATTCGACGACAAAGTAAATGACTGTTGATAAGATGTTATACTTCAAGCGTGAACTCAATTTTTAATGTTAATTTTGGAACGTTAAAAGATTTGAAGATTATCAAACGATTATTATTCTTGAAGCTAATAGTGTCCCTGTAGAGAACAAAAATACACATGCAGGTTTAATTAATAGCCTAGAATGCTTTGATTAAACAGAACATCTATCAACGGAGACATTTGCGGACAATTACATCAATTTGAGGACAGCAAAGACAAACTCTTTCATAATCATCGTTCACTTACGTCACACGGTATTATTAACCTTGGAGAGTGTAGCCACTCCAACTTTAGCTCCTCTGTCATTAATTCGATCGTGAGTCGTTTTTTTAACATTGATAAAATTTTTGCCGATATTATTTTTGTCTTTCATCGGTACTTTCTAAACTTTGACCGCAACTAATCTTTCTGTCATTTGATAAACTTTTTACTTGTAGAGATTCAAAACAGATTCAGACGATTTTAAACTCAGAAATTTTCAATATGAATTTTCTTTTCTTTTAACAGTCTAAATCTAGACTGTTAAATCTAGACTTAAATTATAATAATAAATTAGCAAAATATTGATATTACCAGCGAATGCGTATTACACTTTCTCGATAAAAGAAAACATTTTCAAAGGAACGTTAAGAAACGAAGTTAATAAATGACCGTGTATTTTCTAACTACATTTTGTAATCTGTTCTCCTTTCGAGCTACGAACCGGCTCGTTTGCGACTAGAATGGCGCAACCTTAGAGGTAGATTGCACTCTTCTAGAGAAGAATTTACAAATATGTTACCCTCACCGATATGCAACAAATTGCCATATATTACACTCGGTTGTTTATAATGGACGTGTCTAGATCAAACGCAACAGTGATTTGAAATTTATGTCGATTCTCTTGCTAATCTGCATACGACGAATTATTGAAACCTGTCCACATATTCGGCTAACGTACACTTATTAAATTCATCTAGTGAAACTAGACTAAAATTGGAACAATAATAATCTGTTGATTTCTTGATCATTTCTCAATCAATGAAGATATAAATTTTACACTTGTTACTAATAATAAATTTTTCGACATAGTAATAATAATAAATTCTTCAAACTAATTCATTCATTTTCCTATTTTAGAACTAAAATAGCAAAACTAGGCAAAGTTTAATCTAGAATGCTCAACTTGTAAATTCATTGACATTATTCTACCATTTCAGTTGTGCAATCAGATTAATTGCAAACTATGGGATTATGGAATTTACATCCCAGCCATTACCACATTCGCAACGTGAAAGTGACTTCTCGCATTGTCCTCCTCAAGGAAAACTCAAGGAAAAAAGACAATAGTCGCCACACGTATAAATGTACAAATACACAATCTCTTTCGTCCCTAAATGAACAAAAGAAAAGACTGTAAAACTTAAATAACTGGAAATAATTTCCACCGCAGGAACGTTCTAAAATCTCTGTGTCTTATAAGAAAAATCTTACAATCTTATAAAAAAAAAAAAGGTTCCAAAAACTGCACGACTTGTACCCCAGTACGATTCGTCTCACTGAAAGGCCCAGAAGCAACTGTTCCGACTAGGAAATGAAGACGACTCTTTTGCCATAAAATTTTATCGATATGCAAACGTTTGAATCGATAGAAAACAAATTACAGACGCCACTCCTGCTCGAGATCTACCCCACGTCCTCTCACGAGTCACGTGACCTAAATCAACCAATCACTAATTTTCGTTGCACTAGCGTTGCATCTGAAGAGGCCCGATTTTCTGGGTTACCCCCGCTTTAAAATCACTTTCAGTGATAAAATGGGAAACATTAAGTATCGCCACTGCGACTCGAAAGTCGACTACTGACATAACTCTCCGCGATTGTCTCTGAAACTGTACCAAAGCGTTCGATTTGGAAGGCAAACCGCGTTACTGCGGTCTATCTTACCCGAAAGAAGAAAATTGGCACTCACGTGAAGTACACGCGTCCACGCGCGTTCGGTGGCGCATTCCAGATAAGGGTGGCGTGCTGTTTCACATAAGGATCGGCGTGTGTCACGGCGCTGCACTCTGCATGGGTGTTGGTGTTATCGGTTTGCGCCCAGGAACCGATCCAGCTGTCTGTATCGAGGTCACGTGCCTGCAGGAAGAATCCTTTGAACGAGGAGCCGCCGATGGTCACTGGAACACGTTCGCTTCACTGGAAAACTCAATCTTCGGGGATAGCTCGATAACATTATCTACGAGCGTGGTTCTCAGGGAACAAGAGGGGAAATAAACGTAGAAAGGACGATCGACAAGTGTATATAAGGGGATGCGGCTTCTTACAGATAGGCGATAAGCTAATCTGCAATTTTTCTTGTGGGTCAGCTGTTCTGCGAGAGATTTTTCTTCTAACTGCGCGACCACCAGTGATTGGTTGAATTTGGTTCAATTAAATTTTATTTAAGGTTTGTCTGTTTTAACGATGAAATAAGATTGTTGTCTGAAGTAACTTTGAATTTTTTAGAAGAACCGAAACATTAAGAAAAATATTTGAGATGGATAAAATGAATATTAGTAAAAAAAAAAAATTGATATTTACAAACGTAACAACTATACAGAGATTGCTCTAAATCTGTTTAAACCTGTTCAAGGAAAAGAAAGAAGATTAAAAAGGGAATGACGTAAAATGACTTGAAGAAAATCACTAAGAGAATAAAACGTGAGCAAAATTCCCGCACGAGAAAGAAATTTCCTCGGTACGAGGTTCATTTTCTCCAAGAACGTAAACAGGACGTAGATGGGATTCGTTTCCTCCCTCGCAACTTCCCTATTGTTGAATATTTCCAAGGCATTGGAAAAGGATCTCTCTTGGGTGCAGTTGCCCTAAGTTTTGCTTGCGATAAGACAGACAGTCGATGCCCTTTCAACTATATTCTTAGGCGAATGTCATCTCTTATTCTCTGTTCCGCAACGATAAGTTCAAACATTTTATTTATTTACTTAACGACCGCTGAAATATCTCGACGAGTTCGAAATTTATTTTCTTGAATTAAACAGAAACGTAGTGTTTAAACTGCTTTGACGGGGGAATATTAATTTAATTTTAACATAAATTAGAGTTCTTCCGCTCCAGAAAATTCTTGATTAAAAACGATACGTTTGCACAACGGTTCGGTCTTTTGCTGTGTTTGTCGCGATTACATGTAACACAGATTTTCTCAAAGCGCAATAAACGTATGTACGCGTCGAATAAATAGCTTCGATATTGACTGGCGAAATTGAACTATGTAGTACTGCAAGAGTCTTTGTGCCACACCCTTTCCATCTACACGGCAATTTTTTCCTCCAGCCACACACGCGCTTTTTTTCTTCTCTCGCTCTCAGTCGAGATGCACGATATTAGAGGCCGTGTACAAAGGCGACATTGTACAAAGAATGCAATTAGAACGAAAAGAAAAAGACGATATCTTTCCGCTTTACAAACGCGCTGGCCGTTCGACGGCGAATATTTTCGAACGTTGATTTCAATTTATAGTCTGTAGCGTGTGGCGAGAGTAAATAAGACTAAATTCAAAAGAGACGTCAATGTTCAAAGCAACCAGAATCGTGAATTTTTTGAAAAATTTTCCTCCCTAATCAAGCTGAAAAAAGACGCGAGCTAAAAAGCAAGAAGGATCGTACGATTGCGTTTCGTCAAGATGCAAAAGAAATCGAGCCTTGATACAGGTTTAGCGAATATAAGGACACGAGTAGGCGAAGTTGCTCGCATTCTAGAGTGCGTGCTTTAGATTCAACTAGGTAGAGCCAGGTCAGGCTGGCGCGTATTTTTTTCCGAGCGAGCGTGCTAAGTCGAACGAGAAACCTGCAGCCGGGGAACTTTGCAAACCAAGCTCCTTATTTATCGAGCTGCGTGGTTGCAAAATATGCTCGCTTCCGGTTTCTACGTACGTGCGCGAAATTACTTCGCGAATTAATCAACGAGAGTCTCGGCCATCTACGCGTTACTTTCAGAAATTTCACTGTTGCTCTCTCCATTTTATGAAATTGGACGACGTTGCAACGAGCGTTTCATTTTCTGAAATATTACATAATACACGCCATGTGCTTTCACAATGATAAATGTCGTCGCTTAATTAAATTGAAACGTGTGATTCAATCGCATTGAATTATGCGAAATCGCACGATTTAATTGAGACGTGAATTGATCTGAAAACGTGATTGACCTGATAAGGTCGAAAGCAGGTCAGTCTTCGCAGAATTTTCAAAATTTTCGTGAAACGATAGAAATCATTCTTTACACATTTTAATGAAAATTAAACGACGAGCGTATATCTTTGCCTTAAATTGTCCATCTGTTATTTGTCAAGTATGAATAATGAAAATTTTGTAGAGAAAAAAAAAAAAAATGAACTAGAAACTGTGACTCGGGCAATTTCTCTCGTGTTTCTACTTCTAAAATTCCATACTTCGAAAATCATCACCGCTCGAAAAAGACCGGTTCGTGACTCAGAAAACTGACATTCGACCAATTGTGAATTATAAACGTTGGCGCAAGCGTTTTACGCAAGCGTTAAACTCGCGCACCGAGTTTTCATCTAATGTCAAGCTGGATGAATAACAGGAATTTTAGGCACGTAATTTCACCGGTGGCCAGCCAAGTCTACACAGAGGCGAATTTCTTTCTGCAGACGATTCGCGCTATTATTCTCGACGATTGAACATGCAGAACTGGCCCGCGAGCCGCAGAATACGCGATTGTTAGCGTTTAGACGCGTTTCGAGTCGCCACGTTGATTGGATCGATTGTTCCCTACGCCGGCTTCGTTCCGTCATTCTTTTCCTATTCGATCGGTTCTCACCCTATATCGCTAATTTTCGAACAAAATGCAGGGGGCGTTCTTCGCAACGAAACAATCTTTTCCAACTATCTTTTTCAAAGGAAATGAACTCATCTTTTTCAGAGGAGATGACTCTTCTCTTCCTCGGACAACAATGCCTGAATTGTGACTGAATTTTCTTTACAAACGGGGGAGAAATTCTGATTTGAATTAATTTTGTTTTTTAACATGGTAGATTTGTGGGAATGTGAGAATTTTCACTGCGCAAAAATGGCGCAAAAGCGTGTGAGTATGAAATTTTTAAAAAACGAACCGGTAATCTGAGCTCCAGGTCCGTATTCCGATGACGAGGCGGTGAATGCGTAAGGGCTGGTGTGTACGGGTTGTGACCTCGCTTGGCCGTGATTGGGCTCGTTGGCCCTTGATGGTTTCACGCACGTGTCCACTGGTGCTCCATCGGGAAAACTGTACACGAGGAGTGCCGAAGAAACCACGATCAATGTACCAAACGCCGCGTTCCTCATGATCAAGCTCGGTCTTCGTCTTTCAACACCCCTCTTGCACTCTTGACCTTTCGTTTCGTAAAAGAATCCGGTTAATTTTACGACGTGTATGGATTGTTTGGAGAATTCCAAAATTTCTTTTTACTCTTAAAAATTATTTGTGAAAGAATCTGTTCGACAGAACATTGACTTTCTTTAATAATATTTTTTTTTTTTTTTTCTAAGGTCAAAGAAAAATAGTAGTGTAAATGAAAATTTTGGGATTTAAATGAAATGATTCAAATGAAAAACTACCCCTTCTAATCTTGATACTCCAAACAAAAAGTCTTGAAAAAGACACTTAGTGTGATTGTATTATCAGACTAACGAGAGAAAGACGTAAAATTGGAAGTGAATCGTATCGAAGGTAGAATGACGCAAAGGAAACTGCACCACTCGATCTCCTGCGAGTAACTCAAACGTAGCCAGATCCCACCATGGAATTATAAAAGGCTGGCACAATTCACCTTTGCTAATTGTCACTTTCACTTCGATCCCTTCGTCGATTTTACAGCTGACTGCGAATCGCGCTTGATCCTTCCATCCCACTTCATTTTTTGAAGAAACAGCTCGCGCGTTGTAAATTTTAACAAAAGAACAGATTCATACCACTGTCTTCATTAATTCTATACCTTGACGTTCTATATGTTTTAGAAACGTATATTTCGATACAGCTCAAATACATTTGAAATTTTACTTTTTAATAAAATGTCTGAATTTTTTGATTTCACTTTACAATATTTGTTTTACGATAAGTGCAAGTGTAATAATTTTATTTAGTGTTTTTGATTTTGTAAAAGCGTAAATATTTCATTTCGTTTCGTAATTTTTTAGAACTGTTGTTATATACGGTATAACGCGGTATATATTGCGTGTTTCGAGTTGTATCGATTAAAAGAAATAAAATATACGTCGGAGAGCGTACAAGCACGTGCCTGCATCGCATGTCATTTTTGTACCCTGTTAAATTGATTCTTGGAAAAAATATACCACGCAGCTCTTAACGTACTATTTGTACGGAGCTATGATGTACTTACCCCGTCGATCAGCGTTACTTTTCAGTATTATTGATTTTCTACGAGCACTTAGCTCGTCACGAGCAAAAGTATAAAAATATTCGCGACTAATTTTGCTAAAATAAAAATCGCATGAACATAGCTTTCAGCGAAATATTTATTCATCGATTACAAAATTCATAAAAATGTACCCAATAAAATACATTGTTTTATAATTATCAGACGAATAAGTTATCTATTAGTCATAAATTACAAAGGAAAATATTATCGTGAATTCGTGTCGTTCTAATTTTTATACCACACAAGATAAATAATTAAGTCACTGTCGCACAAATATCGAAAATATTATTTATAACAGTCGTAATAACGATAAAATATTTACACGCGGTTGTATATTAAACATAGTTCTCGTTACTAAAGCTCCATATACAAAAATATAATGAGGTTTTATATTCTGTATATATTTTAAATACTTACACGTTATCATTATATATTTCTATATAAAAAGAAAAGTAAGAAGTAAAGAAGTATAATGGAATCTTGCTTTGTGCACATTACTTTAAACGCAAATCAAATGCTTTCCTTACACAATAAGTGTGTAGTGACTGATATTTTAAATAGTGGTTCGAAAAAAAAGTTTAATCCATATTAGACCATTAAAATATTTAGAAAACATTCACTCATCACTTATCTATAAAATATTAGATAAAAATATTGCTGTTCATTCAATGGTACATCCGTAAATTTGGTTTACAAATCTCTACATAGAACAGGAATGTTTCAATCTGATTTTGTTAAGGCGGAGGAGTACGCTTCGTTTTCAATCACTTCAATGGCGCAAGGTCGTGGGAACCAACCCCGAGTTCGTATTTGCTTCTCGTTTTCATTATTTTGCTTCTTCTCTCCAAATAACCAATATCTACAAAATTTCACCAATTAAACTTTTGTATAAGTAACAATACTTTTATGTTAACATACTTTCTCCATCGTGTTACAATCACAATATCTCCAACTTTAAGCTTAATGCGTTGTTCATCGGTGCAAGGTGGATGACAAAGCACACCCCAACCGTGTTTCAATGGTAAATATGATCCATGTGCTTCTTCTATAACTCTGTAAGTCTTAGCTCTCTTTCGTTTATCTTTTTTCTGAGCTAATTGTTCCCGCTGAAGTATTAAAAAAAAAACAATTATGTATTGGATTTTCACATAGTGTATACCATAGTATGATGAATATGGAATATGAATGTGGAATATATAATAAAAAAGTATATTTATTTAAAAAATGATGTACGTAACATTACCGTTAAAGTATACTGGTCACAACCATCAATCACAGGCCAGTGAATTCCGTCACCCACTGGCGTACAATCCCATGTAAAAACTTGCTGTAAGTTAAAACGCCATCCTTTTGAATATGGATAAATAAATTTGTCTCTAGTTCCAAATCTTCGATAATGAGCCTTCTCTGAAATCCAAGCTTCTATTTCTGTCCTGTTTTTGATTATAGATAATAGCTATAAAGAAATACAAGTAGTTGATATCATAAAAGCATAAATAACACGTTACATAAATAACATTAATTTAACGATAAAATGCAACAATCTTACTTGGAAATAAAGCAATGTTCCAACAGCAAGAATAACACCAATTGATAAACCAATACTAAAGATGACTAATATCAGAATAAATATAGAAGGTGGTGGAAATGATAATGGTTTCAATGATAATACAGTCATCACCCAAGAAACTAATGTAAAAGTGGAAACACAACATCCAGCAACTGCACTTGCAAGAAATGCTGTAAAATGACAGTGATTGTAATATCCTACACAATTATTTATCCATGGACAATGGTGATCCATTTTCATGATACAACGACCACCTAAAAAAAGAAAAGAAATAAATCCAATATACCTAACTATACTTGAATTATGAAATTCATTTATATAAAATCTTACACTTTCTACAATGATGTGATCTTGGTGCTTTATATCCTTCGCAAACGAAACAATATTGTAAATATTGAGTATCTGTTGCTTTCTCCTACAAAAAAAGAACATTAAATTCTGTGCTAAAACATTTTACTGCTTTCAAAGATATGTTATAATACCGGCATCCATTTCAATGGAAGAAATCCAGGCCCTTCGTAAATAGCACTGATAAAATGGAAGAGAGTAGAACCACTAAGACAAAAGAAAAGAATGAAATTAACTGCTCCAAAGAAACTTTCTTGCGGTGGCCACCATTGTCTACTACAATGTATTGTCATCAATGTAATTATTTTTATAATTCCTAGAACACAAAAGTATTACAAAAAGATGCAATATTAATATAAATAAATGTAAATCGTAACTTAAACACTATATTTATGTGATCGTAACTTAAACAATATATTTATGTATTTAGTAGCATGTGTACTACAAAAATTATTGTAGAGATAATAAAAATTTCGAAAGTACATTCAAATTTCGCGGTACTCCGCTGCGATATGCGTAAAACAAAATGGGAACACTCATCTGTCAAGTTTATTCCCACGCAACATTTCTATTTCAATCAATTTTAACGTGGTAATAACATACTGACAAAATTATTTGACAGTATATCGCCATTTAATGCTTTTCAATGAAAAATATTCTTGTTTGATATTTGATAAAATACCTACCGAGAGCAGTAAGTGGACCCCAATGACAAATTTTCTTTAATGGATCGACGCACATGCCGTCACCATAAAACTATACTAAAATATCCCTTAAATCCTGGAAACCAGGTATTTGATACGTCTACGAACAAATAATGCTCGCGATTGTTTATTAAATCTATAGAAATAGATTTTTCTCGGCGACGCATCCCGTAACAATTCATATATGTCGGCACAGCATATCAGTGGTGGCACCAATGTCGAACATATTTCAAGATTGATGGTTTTTGCAGGATATAATAATTCTACAGTTGAAATATCAATACTTACTAATGAATTACATATTATGTTATGTTTGATTTTTGAGTAAGTAGCACTGTTGTCGTTTAGTAAACGAGAAACATATCAATATATTAAGAATCAGTATATTTATATGAATTATGAAATGAGTATACATCAGTTTATTATTTTAAAATAAATTCAGTACCAGAATAAAATGGGTTGAAACATTCAATATATTACAATGATACTGATTAAGCTTTCTTACTTAAACGTTTTACGATTATTTTGGATAATTTCACAAAGTTAGTATCATAAAATGATCAAGAAAATTATAGGTAATGTAATAATTAATATATTTAAATGGTAATTGTAATTCTCATGTATGTATGTACGTGTGTGTATGCTATTTGTGTATATATAGTTGTCACAGATCACGTGCTATAAGTCTTTTTGTTTCATAAATGTATCTAGTAACAGGGTTACCAATGTAATCTGTTAAACTAACTTATAATTTAATATAGTATTCAGTGTATTTATATCAAAATATTTACTTTGTATATATGTTTATACCATGTAAAACGTTCCTTATAGGTTATATACATAAAACTGCTAATATTTATAAATAATTAGAGTTATAAAATTTTTTATCTCTAAGCAATCACAATGGTATAGTCTAAATTAGTTTAACAAATGATTGTCCCGAAAAAATCAATATATAAGTTAGTGATTTACCGTAAAGCTTAATAGTTTGAATATTTTTTGGAAGGTGTTTAATTTTGTCAATCATAATGTACAATTATAATATACATTGTGATCGATAAAATATGAAAAAAATCTGATATTATCCATATAATCTATATAATTATTAATTTACACATTAAATATAAATATTGCGTGTATGACAAAATGTTACATATGCATTTAAAATATTGTTAATATCCTTTTCAGCCAAATGATCAAGTAGAGATTTTTAAACCACCTATTCCTAAAGCACGTCGATCCATAAGAGACATTGATACAATTGAAGAAATTAGTCCCTGTAAAACATCCAATTTATTGTCAATGAAAAGTATGTACAAAATTAAAGAATCAAGTCCAAAAATTAGTAATATTTCTGATATTCAATATACTGATGATGAAGATAATTATGATGATGATGATGACGACGACGACGATGATGATGATGATGGTGATGATGATGACGACGATGATGATGATGATAATTATGAAGATAATAGTTATAAATTTTTAAACACCTCACGAAATAACATTAAATTAGACACTTTTAGTACTCCACATAATTCTCCTATTGTAACAGAAGCATACAAACGAAGTTTTCATAGCTTAAACGAAAGTCAATCTTTCAACAATACAAATAGTTCTTTTTTATATAAAACGCAAAAACAACCTACAAAAGAAGGATTCTTTTCAAAATATTCCAGTTTGCTTTTGCATGCTACTGTCTTATGTTGCATTCTATTTCTATTATTATTTTTTTGTATTTTAAACACTAAAGCAGAAACTCATGAAAGTCCGGGAGTACTTGTCAAAGAAAAACAAATACGTCTAACCGAGATAAATAATATATTAGATAAATCAATACAGTTGATCCAGACACAATTTCATAATCAAAAATCTAACATTTGGAATGATATATCAGCTGGAATATATGATGTAATCTTGTTCCCCACAAAACCTTCAATTATTATCTTGTTTGGAAATGAAACTGAAACTTTGAATTGCTTAGCTCGATTACTTGGACAATTAAGTGGCAAAATTTTAGGTAGTAATGATTACTTGATATTAACACCAAAAGACTTTCCAAATGATGTTGGACAAGTTATTTATAGACTAAAAAAACCAATCACACAAAAAAAAGTAATAGTAAGTATTTGTATGATAACTTGTTCTTGTTTCTTAAATAGAATTTATATTTAAAAACAATAATGTTCTATCAGAAGGAAATTTTTTTTGTAGATAATACAAGATTTATTGAATGTGAATACTGAAGCATTGAAAGCTTTCCACAATTTTTGTGACAGAGAAAAACCTTTAGTTGAGAATGCTGTGTACATAATAACAGTAGTTGTCGATGGATACAAACCATCCCAAAAAGAATTAGAATTTATTGAAAAGCAAATATTTAAAAGACTATCAAATTATGTAGACAAAGATATTCTAGATCCTCTAATAACTAGGCTTACAGATGGAACTGTTGTATGCATTTTACCAGAATCAAGCACAAATTTCAATTATGTAGATTGTTCTTTTTCCATATAACAAGGTATAATAAACGTAATAAACGTAAATAATATATAATACATTTTTTAACGTTTAATAAACGTAAAAAATGTAATTAACTAACAGAATAATAATTGTCATGATAAAGCGATATACCAACATTGACAAAAATGTGATATTTTGCCACTGTAAAATATATTATAGATAGTATTTATATTGATATATTAAACAAAGAGAGTAAATAAAAGCTTTTGTGTATTAATATTCAACTTTATTTTATTACGTCAAATGACAGTACAGAAAATCAACATTTTCAGATAAAGATTTCCAATGGATTTGGCGGTTTCTACAAATTTTCAAAAAATATAACAACAAGATCGATGCCTCTGGCATGATTTCAGTTATGCTCTTGAATGACATGTTTATACAACTTTAAAGTAAAGTATAATGGATAGATTTATTTCATACATGTCATATTGT
This sequence comes from Melipona bicolor, assembly GCA_030673865.1. Classification (NCBI taxonomy): domain Eukaryota; kingdom Metazoa; phylum Arthropoda; class Insecta; order Hymenoptera; family Apidae; genus Melipona; species Melipona bicolor. The sequence continues at coordinate 7,648,835 of JAHYIQ010000002.1, read as the reverse complement.
GATTGTATCTTAATAGTGTAACATGTCGGTCCTCGTCCACGTATGGTTGTCTCCGATTGCCAATTTACAATGCGTTTCTTCTATATTGTATCACAAATGGAATCGCTCCAATAGATCTTCGTTCTTTTTTCTCACTTATAGAGGAAAGAACATGAAATATATTTTTGCAAACATATACAAAACTTTTTAAATAATTTGTCCCCACGGACTTTAGTTTCCTTATCGAATATATCGTTGAAATAAATTACAAAATTATAATAATTATTTCGTATCAAAATTTTATAGCTTACGTAAATGATACATTTACATATATGTATACTTGAGGAAGATCAAAGAAATCATATAATCGCAAACAAGCATTTATGCATAATTTCTTTTTAATGATAATATTTTAAAATATTTTAACTTTTGTTCATTTAAGAATAACGTGCGTAACATAAGATGGCAAAATTTTTTTTCAATGTGCTTATACCCTATTTGACAAGCATTTTATAAATTGGCAACAAATGCTCGCAAGTACACATTTTGCTGAAATATCATGTTAGCAAAATGATGGCTTACAAGTTGCTTATAATACAGTCCTCCTCTGTCGTGATAAGTCCGTAACTAAAAGTAGGTAATATATGTATTTATATATATTTATATATCTTGCATAATATAGCATGGTACTGTCAAACCTAAATAATAAATACATTTTATACAGTCATAGACTTTTTATACAGAATATCCAGAATTTAATACAATTATATATGCCGAGCTTTACGATATGTACGAAAAATTTATTACTTATCTTCATTAATAAAATATAAATATACTTAAAATATTTATTGGAATAGTTTCAATATTACTTACTTTAAAAGTTTACATTTAAAAGAATGGGAAATTTAAATGTTAAAAAGTTTAAACATAATTATGTACAATCGCACTTTTAAAACTTTGCAATTTGGGAGAAATATTTTAAAATTCTCGTAATTTATACTAAAGAAAATATTCTGGCAATGTATCTATACCAAGATTGAGCAAAATATTTAATATGTAAAAATATCTTATATGCATTGTCGAAGATTAGAAATTACATTTATTTAACATAAATATCACTTAACATAAATATTATTTCCTTTCTTAAGGATATTCTGTATAAAATAGCCTCAAAATTACAAGATACGTATTTACAGTAAAAAAGTTTAATTGGTCATGTTCCTACCTAATGTAGTAAGGATGTGAGTAACGCGTTGCATAATGTTGTCTGTATTGGCTACGTAGTCGCGTACTTCAGTCATTAATGTCTTGCCAGTTGTGCAAGTTTTCCGTAATTCTGAGTCAGTCGTACGTCGTTTGAAGTATAGGTTTACCTCAGTAGTAAATCGTCCTGATCATTGTTTCCATAATTATTTGTTTCTACTTAAGCACTAAGATATTTAATTTGTTAATTCGAATAAACTAAACGTTTCATACTAAATACGGTTTATGTTACGAGTTCGAACATACGAATCTATCCGAATTGCTTCGAAACTTACAAATTGAAAGAATTGTCACAATTTGGTATAGATTCGTAATAAACACAATCGTATTTCTGCACTAAACTTAGAACGATGCGTATGGTGTAGCTAAAATAATAAGAGAAAACAACTTAAAATAACTGCGTATAAACATTTTACTTATTTTTATCGTCGAGCAAAAATCTAATCACTTCAAGATTTTTTTTTTTTTTTTTTGCTGATATTCTGATCGACATAAATCGATACAAATAAATTCAAATATACCACTGTTCTTTGTCTGATTGATTTTTCTTTCATTTTAAAAATGTCCTTTTCAGAAAAAATGATCGTAAACATAACGAACGAAACAAGATTGAATCAGGTGATACAATCAAAGGTTCCATTGAAACTAGTCAATTAAAAATCAAAGCCTTCGACTGGTAGCTGAGACGAATCGGACGCTCTGAATTGGAACTGTTGTCCCTGTGCATCAATGGTGGGTACAACTCGAGTATCTTCTTCTTCAGATCCGAAATATCGTTCGATTATATCGAAGGCCTTCTGATAGATGTCTACATTTTGGTGAGATTGCAAAAATTCTATTTTGTTTAGGCCTGAAACATTACAATCGTTTATAGTAAAATTCTTCCTGTGATTCTTTAATCAAATAAATTGTATTTTTTAACTTTATGCTTACCGAAACATTCTTCGATTAGTACCGCATAGCGATTGATACCATTATTCGTGGCAGCATCTTGTTCTCCTACACGCAAGATATTTTCCAAACCACTTAATGCAACTTGAACAATCTTGGGATCCATTACTGTTAACAAATTACATAACGGTGGAATGCATCCTTCAACAACAATATAACGTATTTGTTCAGGTGCACCGCCGCTTGTAGCATTAGTGATTGCCCATGCCGCTTCTTTTCGAATTTTAAATTCAGCTTTCGCTAAAATTTCAATCAGGATCGGGAATATACCGGCATCGATGACAGCCTGTTTGAACAAAATCCACCTGTTTTTTTAATAAGAAAAACATTTTATCGCTAAAATTTCAGTTCTTAAGAAATATATACAAACTTGAATTTGCTGAGGATTTCCTGCCGTAATATTAGAGATTGTCCAACAAGCTTCTTTGCGAATACTTTCTTGCGACGAGTTCAAAAGATGACACAAACATTGCAATGCAGAACAATTAAGAACGATTTGTGTTTGTACATCGTCACCAGTAACTATATTACCCACTGCTCGAAGTGCAGCACTGATTACATTTTCTTGTTGATGCCTAGCGCCCAAAATTTCACATTATCATTTCGATCGAAAATTATATGTTATCAAATATACATACGTACATGAGTAACTCTACCAATCGTCTACATACACCTGCATCGATAACTGCTTGAATTTTTTCATTTGGTCCGTCACTTAAGTAGGAGAGAGCCCAACAAGAATCTGCGAGAACATCACTATCCATATGATTAAGAAAATGAGCTAAAACTGGCAAACACGGTGCAACTTTCGAAAATTCTGGTGGCGGAGTCTTGCCTCGACAAAGATTTGATAATGCCCATACCGCATTACGTGTCATTGACAAACGTGTCGCTTTAGAAAGTAATCTATAATAATGGAGAAAAAAGAAGAGAAGAATGAACATTACATTCTATGTATTTAAGCAAAAATAAGGAAACTTGAAACCTACTGCAGAAGAGGAGTAAGGATTCCATTGTCTAATACATGATCTCTACATTCAGCACTGTCTCCTGCAATATTGCCCAGTGCCCAAACTGCTTGTTCTTGAACATCTTCATATTCAGAACTGAGCAATGATATGAAGATTGGTACAGCTCCTGCATCCACTACTACACGCGTTTGTTGGGACGTTCCACTTGCTATATTCGTTAAAGCCCAAGCAGCTTCAAACTATAACATTTTCATTCCAAATATTTATTACTTCATTGCATTATGTACTTCAAGAAATGTTCTACAACTCACAAACTCACCTGCAATGTACAATTTGCATTATTCTGCAAAAATTCAACGAATTTAGGTACAATTCCAGTTTTTACAACTTCATCTATCGGTGGGTTTGGTTCTCTGGACAACATTTTTCTAAACTTCTGTGTAGCTGCCAATTGATCTTCAGAATTAGGACTGTACAATTCTTGCACCATTTCGAGTACAATAATAGAGGTTTTCTGCAACAGAAACGAAATACGTTTAAATAGTAATTTGATGGTTAAACTTTTTATTAAATTAGCTTAAACTTTTTAGAAATTTTATATTGTCGTATTTACAATTTGAACTTACTGATTGTAGTGCAGGAAAAGCAGATTCATTTGCTGCAACATTGTCATCGTCAGCAGTAACTATGTTAGGAACATTACGTCTCTTTGATAATTGCTGTTCTCTTTTTTGTTTTCTCAACTGAACACCTTCCTCTTCTCTACGCCGTCTTAGTTCTTGCGAGTCTAAGCCCACATTTTTGTAACGGTATTTGTGTGTAGTTGTGGCTGACATCTAAAAAATATTCGAAAGTAAAGCCTTAATGTTATAGTTTAATCATAATATGTTGATATTACTGAAATATTTAACAAATGTATTAAAATTATTCTTTAATTAATTTATACAATTTTATTATATAAACTTAATTTCTCCTCACATAGTCAGAAGAATATAGAAGAAATATGATTTAAAAATTTTTTTACAAAAATAAAAAATTAAATTAACGTATTTACAAATTAAAATTAAATTTCCACATATATTTTTGAAGATAATTCTATTATCAAATTCTTTAATTAACCAATTAATATCTAGATATTATCGCAGATATAAAATATCTGCACATACATACATATATATATATGTATATATATGTGTATATATATATATATATATATATATATACACACATCTTACATTGTCTTGTATATATAATACAAAAGAAACACATTTGCAAACATGTTTCACTTACTCGTCAATATCAACGATACTTAATTTAAAAAAAAAAAAAATCGTTACTATAATATACAGCGCAATAAAATATATAGGTAGTACGGTAGATGGAACTGCTACATAAAAATAACAATTATGATATTCGTACGACAATACGATCAAGATACATTTTATTTCGAAACTTAGGCGAGACTGATGGGAAACTCGTGAAAATTTGGTCCGTATGTAATACGTATATACGTGTCGATGGATTTTAGGAATACCTCGAAGCTGCTTGACAATTGGCTATTGAGGGTTAGGTATTAATTCAGCGACGATATTCGGGGATGGGGTGTAGCCAAGAAGATATTACAGTTCTAAAGCAGGATGCGATAAAAATTTGCAGGCTCGGACGATACTACGTGTTTATTTACGAGACGTTCTATCCTCTACAATAGATCACGCTAGATTAGACATTTTGGCATCAACGGGGGAGAGAAAGACTGACGTTCGTCTGGAATCGTCTCGACTTTTTGCATGTATGCCGCAATCACAGTATCACTTTCACAAAGGCTTTTACGTACAACTTGGGATAATCGAGCTCTCGTTACTTACGGCTGCGAAAGGAATTCAGGAGCCAACCGTTAAATGTAAGATTTCATAAAGAATATCGAACGAAAGCACCGCCACACTTTTTTTTCACCTCCTCAAACTACGACGGCCGATCAGAAAACCTTGATCTGAACTCCAACGCGCAAGGAATCACGGGTCTCGCTTGCGAAACGCTGATAGGTCCGTTCGAACGGTCATATTTATTAACACTTTTCCAATTTCACCGACGCTAATTTCGACACGGCGACGAATGTCTCTCGAATTCCATCGAACGTGCGATTTCTCCGATTTTACGAGATATCGTGGCCTTCGAGCGGGAATAAAATTCGCAAACGTGCGAAATTAGACAAAATTACGGAATTCGAGACGAAATACACAGATTTTCCTACTGGTAGTTTCCAAGTGTGTTCAAAAAACGTGCGTTTCAATGCCGATCGCGTTTTTGATTGGTCGAACCTCTGTTCGTTTTTTGTTGGTTAGAGATTGCACGAATGGGACGACGCGGATGTCTTTTGGAATACATAACTGTGGAACGACTGCGTAAAACAACGTAAACGTAACCGTCGCGTTTTTTTTTTCTTTTTTTAACAAAAGGAGTTTAAAAAGATGTTCGAAAATGTTGGAGAATATCGTGAAGAACGAAAAAAGTAATAAAGTGTTCTACGGTATTATGGTATCTACAAGCGCGATAATACAAATTTTGTATCTCTTGGTATTTCTCATGTCTCTAGTAAAAATTTCAAATTATGGATTTGTACACTTTATCGACACTTAATCACAAACTAATATATAGGGGACTTGATACAAGAACTTAATTTACTCAAAAGATTGTTTTATTATGATTTTTATTATAAATATTGATACAAAATTTTTGTTACAAATATTTAATGATACAAAAATTGATAACCTAAAATGGCAGTTTTTATTTTTAGTTTCGTTTGTCTTTTCTCTCTTTGATACGTAAAAAGAGAGTATAGCTTACAGACAAATCAGAATACTTTGAGTAGATCAGTAGATCTCTGTATGTACTGTAGATCTTTACGTTCTGTTTCGTAAATCTACCTGATTCTATTTCAGGTAAAGAGAAAGAGAATAGTGACTAGTAGGTGTGGCGATTATTGGTTCCCTTGTATACAAGACTCCACCTACCTGTACGCCTATTTCCTCTCTAAACTCCGATGGTCTCCTCTCCAAACGAACAGGTACCTTTTTAGACTGAAATATGAAAATTAAGAAGATTAATTTTAAAAAATATTGCGTTATTTTTTTTTTAATTTCTTGAATCAATAATTCTACAAAGATACTATTGCTATATTACTATATCATCAATGTTACCATATTACTATATTACTATATTACTATATTATTATTGTCGTACCAAAAAATAATTTTTAAAAATGCTACATGTTGAACGATTCTGAAAGAATTCTCCAAATTGGCAAATCTTTGAAATCTGTATCGGTATCGCGAATCGTTGGAATAAGTCGTTGGCGAAACTCTGGGAAAAGTAGTTTAGGTAGGAAAAAAAGGGGTGTCGTCGGCGGTGGAAGGTAAAGCTCGAAGGACGAAGCGGAGGGGTTGAGGAGCTATCGGGCGTGAATAATGCGCGGCGCCGTCCGTTCCTTGGTTCGATTCCGGCTCGGCTGGATGGATTGATAAAGATTAAAGGTAAAGGGAGGTGGCAGGGTCCAGGGGTGTTTTCGAGTTAGGCGACAGAAGTCAGCCAGCGAAACGAATCGGCCGCATGTATGGAGGGGGATGATGTCACATAGGGGTTCCCCCCCCTGGCTTAAATACATACAGATGCAAGCCGGACTGATGCATCGAGACTCGGCGTACAATGACGTAGGTAACCAAGGATTTTCACTGAATTTTTCTGATCCGTTTACGAGTTGATGGTTGTGTGTTTCGTGGTTAAGAAAACCACCCTAAAGCTCTCCGATTTTTATAGAATGAGGAATATGAGATATTTTTAGATATGAGGAAGAAAACAGAATATTCAACAAGCAACGAAACGGAAGTTTGCCATTATTTTGTTAAAAGGGGAAAGAAGAAATTCTTTTATCTACGTCTTCTCACATAATAATCATCGTTTTTGCCTTTCTGCAATGATCGTTGCAGAAAGAATCATTCATTCTACGAGCAGCAATCGACGATTATACCATTGAAGAAAAAAAGGAAAACACGATGGGATCACTAAAATTTCTACAAAGCGCCCGTATATATCCACCACAATCGGTACCAGCGACGATGAATTAATTCGATTTAACGTGCAAGGCGGCGTGTGTGACCGACCGAAAACGAAGCCACAGACGAAACTGGTTCCTTAACGATCGCGTTATGATCGCACGGTGAATGGCGAGTGGTGACCGGGGGGGCCGTTTTATCTCGCGATGGAACAAAGGAAATCGTTACTAGAACGTCGGGGGGGATTCTCCGCGAGTCGCAATATCGAGGAAGCTCCGCGACGAAACGGCCATTTAAAATGAAATACAATTCTTAACGTCGCGAAGCGGCGAACCGACGGCGACCTTCTAGAAAATGGAACTCGTAAAAGATTTCTATCTCTCTCTTTTTTCTTTTTTTCTCTCGGAGACTACTCTACACGGTAGATAGTGTAGCCGCTGAAGCAGGAATCTCCGCTGTGAATGTTTCGAACGGGATGCGAGAGAGTGTACGAGATGTACGAATGTAACGGTATCATTCGGACAGTTTGATAAGACTGGTAGTTTGTCTCTGAACTTCATTGATAATGTTCTTACTACGGCTTTTATTTGGGAAAGTTGGGAATTACTCGAATCGAAGTGAGAAGCATCGCTACTCGCTAAGATCTCTCGGTGCGATCGTTTTATCTTTTTTAATCGAGAGCACAACGTGACAAGTGTCAGATCTTCCAATCTGTCCTCTTTGAAGATTTCAACAACGTGAACAGTACAAAAATTTTCTTCAACAAACGGATCGTGGATCGTTGTTTAAAAAGAATCTATAATCTAATGAGAGATCCACGCGGACATGTTATCTTAAATTTCTTGTAAATGCGTAAACCTCGATGGTCTATTGATCACCACGAGATACAGTCGAGTACACATCTGTGTGTGATATTTAAACGAAACTATTTTGTATTTCTACGCCAATGGGGACGGCTTGGCACGGATGACTCACGCGATCTCTCTCGCAGTCTCCTTTGCACGGTCCCGTATGGTAGTCGTGCACAATGGAGAATAGTAAACGCAGTAAAGGTAACTCGGAGAGAAGAGGGCCGGTGGTACAGGACCCTGCTCTTCCCCCTGTGTGCGAATACCCGCGGGTCACGTGCCACGATTTTCACCCCCGTGAGGCAGATCCGGATCGCTCGTTCGAGGCGATTTCGCACGGCAGGGTACGGAATCTCCTTGAATAAAACCGTAACGATCGTGTCCGTTCACTTTTAACACTAGAACCATCGGCGATTAAAGTACAAAACCGTACAATACCGCTGGAAGAAAGCAAACCCTTTCAAGAAAGGGAGAAAGCAACCCCGATCTCAGAGAACGTATCATTTTCCATTCCTTTCTTTTTTTTTCTCAAATGAGAAACAAGCGATACAGACTTGCCAATTTTGTTCGATTATCTTTTGCCACTTTTCAGCGTTTGCAGCTTCGCGACTCCGCGCTCGAAAAAGTTTATATATCTCTTTCGACGAAAAACAATTCCACGAACGATTTGATATCCTCATAATTTAGCAAATCAATTCTGACGCTGTCGTAGTTTGTTCAGATAATTTTTTACGAGCTTGCACAGCGTTTTTGTTTTTTCTTTTCGGAGATAGGAACGAAGTATGACGAAAACATTCCTTTCTGAAATCGACGCCAAGCGAACAATTGTTAACGAGAATCGTGTATTTTTTTCTTGCAAAACAAGCTTGAGCAATCAAGTGTCAGATTACACGCTAGTTACATTTTAAGATATACACATATATCCATCTGTTAGAAAAAGAACGCAAGTTTGGCCAACTTGATATTTGTAAATTTTCTATGAAAAATTGTGAAATTTTTTTTGCAAAACAAGTATCTTGAGCAATCAAGTGTCAGATTACACGCTAGTTACATTTTAAGATATACACATATATCCATCTGTTAGAAAAAGAACACAAGTTTGGCCAACTTGATATTTGTAAATTTTCTATGAAAAATTGTGAAATTTTTCTTGTAAAACAAGTATCTTGAGCAAGCAAGTGTCAGATTACACGCTAGTTACATTTTAAGATATACACATATATCCATCTGTTAGAAAAAGAACGCAAGTTTGGCCAACTTAATATTTGTAAATTTTCTATGAAAAATTATGAAATTTATTATTTAAAATACAAAACGAGATTAAGAACCGGCAGGGTTCATCCACGATTCAAGTTGGAACCAGTTGGGGGATAATAGACGCAACTACGGTTGGTGCAATTTTAAGATGAGCAAGTGATTCCTCAGAGATGTGGTTTAGTTTAAAGAAGAACAACAATAGGTTCTCGCGTCGTGTCGTAGCAAGTTCCTTTAATTGAGAACGTCGTTACGATCTTGCCCGCTCTGCCACGCGTTTCGCTGTAATTTACACGCGTTTCGAGCTTCTCCCGGAATAAAGTTATTGTCCTTGTCTGTTGTTCTTGCAAGTGTAACATCATCCTACCGAAAATAGTCGGTCAAATTTGATTAATTAATTTTACTGTTAAAGATATCGAAATCTTTCAGTAAATGAATAGAATTATAGTAAAATCACTAATTTCATTTTGTACTTAAAAAAAAAAGTTCACTGTTTTTTAACATTTTCAATGTAAGAAATATTTTACTTGAAAAAAAAAAAAAGAAAAAAGAAAACATTGGTCGTGAGTTTGAAACGAATAGAATTATAGTAAATCCGTGAATAAAATTATAATAAAATCACTAATTTCGTTTTGTACTTAAAACAAAAGTTCGCTGTTTTTTAATACATTTTCAATGTAAGAGATATTTTACTTGAAAAAAAAAAAAAAAAAAAGAAAAGAGAAAACATTCGTCGTGAGTTTGCTTCACGAAGAGATGGTGAGTACCCTTCCTGAAATACCAGGAAAGGTTGGTCGCTGATTGAACCCGTCAATTCACATTAAAGGCGGAGAATGGCCTTAGGAGAATTAGAACCGGCGGACAATCTTCCTGTAGAATCGACTTTATCGTGGATCTAAATTCGGCCAGTTGTTGTGCCGTGTGACTCACAATCCTCCGCGTCTCATCGAGATATGTGGGCCCTGATAATGCGTGGCTACCTGATCAAAGGTTACACAATTGCTCTTGCTTACGTTCTCTTACACAGAGAGCCACCTCACCGCGCTTAGGTAGAACGCGCGTATATGTGTGTCGTTCTTTAACAGGCATGCGGGCTCAACGTTGGAAATTCCGCTCGATTTAACCGTAATTGTTTAATTGAAGATCCTCCTCGCCGGAGACGCTCGCAACGGTTAATTGCTGACGTGAACCGCGGCCGCCGCTCTTCCACGCGTTCGAGCCACGAAAGTTCGCGGGATACTACGTACCAACCGCGACTCGTTTCGATCCGCGCAACGTATCGTAGATCTGCAGTGGTAGAAATTGTCGTTTCTCGAAAGAGGAAAGAGTTTTCCACGCGAAAAATTGCTCGATTCTCCGAAATCGTGCCGTTGCAAGTTGAGAAAACTTTTATGAACGATTTGGAACATTTTGGTATCGATCGATGTAACTAATTTAGTCGAATAATTATATTCTTCGTTTTCTTTCAAATATTTATCTTTGATAAAAGCAGCCTAAAATTTTTTACGACCTATTTTCTACTTTTATTTATTTTCTACTCTCTGCTGGAGTTTCGAAATGATAAATAGGACGCGAATAACGTTGTCGAGTTCTAACTTTTTATGAGAAACGACAGTTCTTGAAGAGTGAAGCTCTGCTCCTAAATAAAACTTAATCTCTATATTTAGGACTTGGGAAGAGATAATAAAACTCGTGAGCTCCGAGTTTCGAGTTTAGTCGTCAAACGTTTGGAGTATTAGAGCAGTAAATTTCAGGTTTTATTCGGATTTCTAATTTTGTTAATTTCTTCGGTTTAATTTTCCGAGATCTTCGGTGAGAAGTAAAAATAGAGCTAACGTGTGCGACAGTTAACAATGTTAATAGCCGTTGCGGTATTTTTATTTACGCGAGAGGTCGCACCTCTTAGCCTAGTTTCGGTCTGATAGCGCTATCACTTTTTTTCTACTTCATTTCCTTCGCCGGCCGCAACATCCTTTCATCTGTCCTTTTATTTCAACCGGGCAACCCGATCCTACACGCTCCGTTTTTATCGCGCGTACGAGCATAAAGACGCCTTCAGATCTCTTCGCGTCAAGATCCTAATTTATTCGCGTGGCCGTAGTACTCCGTTTTCGGCTCAGCCGTTACGCGTCTTTGAAAATCTTTCATTGACGAAGCAAAATTGACGAAATAAGAGAATTGTGCACAAAGTCGCAAAGAAACGGGGAACTATTAAAATTCTTTTTGTACGTTGCTGATAAAATTCTCCCAACATTCTTCCAATATAGTCCACTCCCTTTCTTCTCTATTGATAAATTTTTTAAAAAGTATTAAAAATTCCAACGCGTAATAAAGCGAATTTTGCATATTTTAATGTCGTCGAGTAATTTCGAGGTTCGTTCCTGATAAACGTCTGAAAAGTAATATCTTTGGAGAAGTCCAATACTAAAACTACCAAAATGGTCAAAATGACCAGTTTGTAACTTTTTAGACTGATTTTGCGTTTTTTAGAGATTCGAATGATTTTTGTAAATATTACTCTCGGTAGTTCTACTAATAAAGTAGAAAAAAAAAGAATTGAGCGTCAAGGAACGTCGAAGTAAGAAATTTACTTGGCAAAGTGATGGAAAAACTTTGGGTTAATAACCAAAATGACCAGTTTGTAACTTTTTAGACTGATTTTGCGTTTTTTAGAGATTCGAATGATTTTTGTAAATATTACTCTCGGTAGTTCTACTAATAAAGTAGAAAAAAAAAAGAATTGAGCGTCAAGGAACGTCGAAGTAAGAAATTTACTTGGCAAAGTGATGGAAAAACTTTGGCTTAATAACCAAAATGACCAGTTTGTAACTTTTTAGACTGATTTTGCGTTTTTTAGACATTCGAATGATTTTTGTAAATATTACTCTCGGTAGTTCTACTAATAAAGTAGAAGAAAAAAGAATTGAGCGTCAAGAAACGTCGAAGTAAGAAATTTACTTGGCAAAGTGTTGGAAAAACTTTGGATTAATAATCAAAATAACCAGTTTGTAACTTTTTAGACTAATTTTGCGGTTTTTAGACATTCGAATGATTTTTGTAAATATTACTCTCGCTAGTTCTACTAATAAAGTAGAAGAAAAAAGAATTGAGCGTCAAGGAACGTCGAAGTAAGAAATTTACTTGGCAAAGTTCTCCCAGCGTTTAATAAATATTCGAGCATTCCGATGCCGGACAAAGTGATGGAAAAACTTTGGATTAATATCGCCGGGAAACGCGAAAAAGGTGGCGGGGGATCTTGTAATTTAAAACACGTTCGCGCGTTCTTGATAAAGTTTCGTCCGTTACTTCTCCGTCTTTTTTTTTTTTTTTTCCTTTCGACGATCGTAGAAAATCTGAAGAAAAATGTTCGCAACTTCTCACGGGACTTCTCGACGACTCGGAGGGAATATAGAGGGCGAGGTGGGCCGATAAATCAATCGATAACCTTTCGGCGGAGAGCGTGCATTAATAATACGGGGAAACGCGTGTATAGGAACGTCGGAATGCAGTTGGCGGTTATTCGCTTTGGATACAAAATATCAAAAGGTACAGTCGTCCTCGCCCCCCTCGAACGCACTTAAGTTTGCCGACAGATATTGATTTTCGCGAGGTCAAACGCGAGCCAATGGTGAGTCCGAATTCACCGAGCGACCAAGACCTGCACGGGACTCATTGTCGTGGGTATTTATCGTCGTGCGCGAATGCTATCGCGGGAATCCATTATTCCGCCAATCGGAGTGGATCATCTTCTATTCGACCGTTGTTCTTGCTTGGGTCTTATGAACCTAAAGGTCAAAAAAACTCGAAGATCATACTCGTCGAATGTTACTTAAAGTAACTCACGGATAAACTCGAGATTTTGTTATTTTATTGCGTTTAAAGATGATTCGTATTTCGGGAAGGATGAGGAGAACTTTGCACGAGAGACTCTTACATGCGTAATACGGTCGATAAAGAATCGAGAACCCAGAAATTTCTATCAAAAGTTCTGTTTGTTTGCTCGAATTATCACTCGGAGAGTGATTTGTTTTATTTTGGAAATGATAAATCAGTGTCTGGCGTTCTCGCATGTTTAATTTTAAGTTAAATACAACGCAATACTCTGTGTAACATCGACATAATAATTTGAAATCGGAGCGCTCGGTTTTGAAAAATCGATGTTGTTGATGTGTATTTCATGCACAGCGATTCTGAAATTCCATTCTTCTCTACGAAAATACACGAGCTATATAAATCGAACGTGTCCCAGCAATTTTCTTCTACGTAGCAGAGGTCCGTCTCCCAGATCCTCATTCTCAAACGTCTCATTGACTTTCAGCTGAAAATTTCACTCTCCACGAATTCGATCGAGCACGATCTATTAAAAAAATCCATCGTTTTCACGTCACGAATCGAAGATCCTTCTCTATCTCTGCCGAACAATTTTCTTATAAATTAATAAATCTAAAATTTCGAAACGAACTGTTTGAAATTCTTGAACTCTCTAAGTTTCTAGGATTCACTTTCGTCGAAAGCACGGGTATTGGGTTCTCGAACATTTGGCTCGAAGATCACCGTAAGGAAAACTGACGTAATTCAGGACTCAAAGGGTTGGAGGAAAACGGAACAAAAGAGAAGGAGAGGGAAAGAAATAGTAATTGAGTGTACCTGTAGGCGTAGAGAGCGTAGGGGGTTGGGGGGTAGTATGTGCAAAGGGGCAGAGGAAAAGCGGCAGGAGGGTGGTCGACGATGCTCTCCCAGTCAAACACGGGGAAAAAATACAGGGCAACCGAATGAATGAATGGCTTCCAATCTGTTCCATCCCTTTGTTGAAGCGGCTCGTGCCGCGTGTGCAAATCTACCCTTCTCTCCATTCTATCCTTCTCTCTCTCTCTCTCTCTCTTTCTCTCTCTCTCTCTTTCTCTCTCTCTGAGATATTTCTCCTCTCTTCCTGGTCCATAGTCTTCCCTGTCCACCCCCTTGCGCGCACACGCCTCACACCTGAGCACAATGGGGTCCCGATTTCACCCTCGTGCACCACCTTCCCATCAAGCGTGTTTAAATACTGACGTGCGCCGTAATATGTGCGTCTGAGCATGCCCGGTCTGTCTGTCTGCCTCTCCTGCCTCTCGTGTACGTACGTACACGCGTGGACGTGTGCGTGGCGCGAGAGTTTCACCCTCTCGTCGGGGCTGTGCCAACCCCCCGGTGACGTCGAGATCCGTCGTCCCCCTTCGTTCATCCGACTCGCCTTCGATTTCACGTGACCGTAAACGGTCGAATGTGTGTCGGAATATGACTTTTGGCTGTGTACCGTGACGCTTGGTCGCTAGAATTATCAGAGCAGCGAGATTGATCAGTCGGAGTTTTTGAAATTTTTCTCGACTCGCGAAACGGTGAATATTTGGATGTTGTCGAGTGAAACGCACGAATGAATGAAAATTGGCGTTCTTTATTGTATCGCAAACTTTTGTACTCAATGTACTAGAAATTTTCGATTATTATATCTTACCGTTTACTCTGTTAGTAAAATAAAATTAATCGTTTGCGGTTACATTTGTTTGTTACCTCTGAAATTATGCGAGTGTAAATTGCATCGAACGCGACAAATCGTGGAATGTTTGGCCATTTTTTTGGATGATAAACCACGATCGCGTGCGATCGATATCGCGGATCAAACTGGGATGAAAATTGTATCGCTTGAATCGTCAAAATGAATATAAATATGAAATATTGGTACAGACAGAGTTAACTTATATTGATAAATATAACGTTGTTTGATTTAGTTGACATATGTTCATTTATAGAATTCTTTTATTAAAAAAAAAGTGGAGAATCAATTACTTTTATTGTAAAATATTAATATCTATCATAAAACTGAACCGTTGTTTTAAAAATTTAAAAACTGCAACCTATCCCCTCATTCTACGATCTTTATTTTATCTATTACAAGATGATTCTCCAATTTTGATTCCAATACGAGAAAATTTCACAAATTACGAATTTAATTTCCACCCACTCGCTTCGATAATCCTCCCTCTTCCGTAAAACATACAAAAAAAGACCCTCGATTTCCCCCAGGATACGCAAATATAAATATATCAAAATTCCACGTAAATTCCACGTAAATCTCCAAACAAACGAAAGAAACGAAACAATCGTCAAAAGCGAAGAAAATTCAAATCCAATTTCATCGGTCATCAGCTCGTAATTAAAAACAAAACAAAACAAAAAAGCGGCAGAAACGGAAATCCGATTCGAACAAAAATGCCGTGTATGAAAAATAGTTGCGACCGTCACACACACACACGCACATACGCGTGTAAACGCTAAAATTCAAATCCAATTTCATCGATCAGCAGCTCGCCAGAGAAAAGCTGGTAATTAAAAACCAAACGAGAGAGAGAGAGAGAGAGAGAGAGAGAGAGAGAAGAAAGGAAAAGAAAGAATAAAAGAAAAACCATTTCGATTCAAGCTCGATACCGAATAGCGGATGGTGAACGAGCGCGCATATTAAAAGCCTTTTAACGTAACCGACTGTACTCGGGGTGCTTTGGAGGCAGGGTTGAAACCACCCCAGTCGGATTCACCCTCCTGGCACAGTCCGAGCGCTACGTGCACCGATTCGTATGTACCTACGTGTTTAGGGAACAGAGAAGCATCGCGTGGGGGGGGGAGGAAGGATGAATGATAGACGAAGAAGCAAAATGGATGTCGAGGGGGGTAGGTAGGTAGAGAAAGAGAAAGAGAAAGAGAGAGAGGGAGAGAGAGAAAGAGTGGGCAGGAGGGGTAGATAGGTTATGTTCTTTCCGCCTGCATAGCCATCTATTCAAGTTATTGCATTACTGGCTTAGCTTTGCTACCCCCGTAGCTGCTCGTGCACGATGCGCGGCCACCCCATCGTCCATATCCAATATCCATCGACACCGTGGCTGCATTTTGCAGCGCGCACACCTTCCTAGAACACGTAACCGCAATCCCTTTAACCTTTTGTTTGCCGATTCGATGCCATGCCCGATTCAACGAACTGACGATTTCATGGCGCGATTGAAACACGCGTATGAAACTATGATGCTTTTTTTAGCTAGTTATTGACACTTTGACGGATTCGGTCCTCTGGATTCAGTTTGCTTATTCGCGTTTATACTGTCGGTGTTCTTATACTATTACAGTAGTATGAAAAAATGAAAAAAGATGTAAATTTATTGAATAAAAATGTTTCATTTCAATAAAATGAACTGTTAAATGACAGATTTTCAAAGTATAAAATATACGTATATCTATGCCCAAATATAATATATAATATACCAAAGTGGGTATAAATTGTTCAACTTGTAAAGTTGATTAAATAACAAATATATATACCTACATTCAAATACAATATACACCAAAATGTGTATAAATAATTCAACTTGTAAATTATTAAATAATATATATATATATATAAATATACCTATGCCCAAATATAATATACATCAAAATGTGTATAAATAATTCAATTTGTAAATTATTAAAATATAGGTATATAAATATAGCTATGCCCAAATATAATATACATCAAATTATTCAACTTGTAAATTGTAAATTGTAGATTGAATTAAAATTGAAAATTAAAAATCACAAATCGTCAAAGAAAGACACGACCTCTGTGGAGAATCCTCTGTGCGCGCGTTCATACGTTACAATTGAAAGTTTTATTTGGACGCATGCCTCCGATGAACGGTCGCCGATAATCGAATTTATTATCACAGCTGATTTGACAAACGCGGCCGAGCGAAAAATCAGAACGCTCGCTGAGAAACAGCCGCGGCGGCGCCGCCTCTGAAATATCTGTCAAATATCTATCTCCTGGGCCGAGCGTGCGAGCGCAAATTATTTCTGTAAACAGTAGTTTGCCTGGCGGATGCACATGCACGCGCCCGCATTTCATTACGCGAAACGCGCACCTGAGGCACGTGTCGTTTCCCGTCGCTGATGAAAATTGAATCTGTCGGGGCCGTCTGCGTGAAGACGTTTCGCGTGGAATCACCGAATCTACTAACGCGCGAGACAGCGCGCGGAACGCTTAATCTTTTGAAAGTGCGAGAAAAACAGAGAAAAGAGAGAAACGCTTCGGAAACGATCTGCGAAATTGTAAATTTGAAAGAGTGGAGCAGAAAAATAAAATGATATCGCGTTCTTGAGACACTCGAATTAGATGTGTTACTAGTACAAAATTGCAGCTTCTTGTTGCACGAAATTGAAAAAGAAGGAGAAGGAGTTTAAGGCGGAAGAAATGAAGAGAAAACGAAAGACAAAGCGAAGGAATGGAACGAACAGAGAAAAAGAAGAAATTCAATTCTTTTACTTCTCAATATCTCTCTCTCTCTCTCTCTCTCTCGTTTTTTAATTATCTGAAACTTTTCACAAATTCCGAAGAAACCGTATCGTTTCACGAATTAAATTACACAAATTAAAAACCTACTATTGAAATTACAACGGGAAAAGAATAAACGGGCAATTTCAAAAAGAAAAATGTCAAAGTCAGCCTCGTCTCGACTGATCGCTGATCGGTAATTCCAGTGTCAGCCGCGTCTCCAGCATTTGAAATGCCACGAATGGATCGACACAATGCCCGCTGTTAAACAGAGCATCGAGCGAATCAAGGCTGCGCGATCGATTTTCAGCAGATGCGCGGCAAAGGAAATAATATTAATCACGATAATTAACAGGCAGTCGGTGTATAAATGATCGAATTGGAGGCGGTATCGGTGGCTGTGCGTGGCCGTGGTGTGCCTACGGGACATATATTGATGGACGCCGCGCGTGGGGGAGGGAATGCGATAAAATTACGGAGGAGGACAGGCGAGTCGAGCGCGCGCGTCACGGAGGAAATCCAGGTTTTGTCGCGATACGCGTTAGCCGCGATTCGTCACGTATCGACGAAAAATCTATTTTGCGACGAGAGGCCACCGGTCGAAACGCGATAAAACACGGCACGGCGTGTCCATTGTAACGAGGCTAATGGACAGATTTATGGTCACTTCGCACCTCGTTTACGCGCCCCTTCCAATTACCGTTCGGCGTTTCGAGCACCTTTGAACTACTGTAAAATCTCTCGACCACCCACCCCCTCGACGCACACGCCGATTTCGAGCACGTCGGTCGCGTCGTCATTATCGCCGCGAGCGTGCATTCTGCCGATTTTATTTTCCTTTGGATCTTTAAACGTCGAGCCGCGAAATTGGAAATTTCAAAAATCCGACAATTTCGGACCATGTCGGCTGACTTTGATTGCATCGTGTTCACGTGTATTGTAATTCATCAGATTTAAATATTTACTATTCTACGGTGATATTGCACAGAGAGCTCGTAATCTAATCAGCGCAAGTTACTTTTGATTAACGGTTTGATCATTATAATAGGTAATCGCTGTAACATGTAATAATTAAAATTATTAAAAATATTGAAATTACATTATTATTTAAATTATCCATCGATTGATAGTTTTCAATAAAGAGTCACTTACACTAATTGATTTTTGAACTAATAAATATCAATTCTTGATCGCTGCATTTTATTTATATTTCGCTTCATAATGCAAATGGTTTAAGAGTGACTCGATAGTTAATTTCTTTATTTCTGTCTACGATTTATCGTTGATTTTCATTGAGCGCGTGCTTTGTGATTCTCCAATTGTTTAACTCTCAAGCTTCGATATTTTAATTTCACAACATCCGCGCATTTTCAAACTTTCGGCGAGCCGATTCTACTTCCCCTCTTTTATTTCAATGAGATTTGCAAGTACACACTCGACCCAATTTATTTCCCTGTTAAAACGCGAAATTTCGAAACGTCAACATCACATCTCCGATAAAACGGAATTAACACGTGTGAAACAGGTCCCACCATGTCTACGTCCGAGCTAACAGCGCGCGACCTGAATAATTTTGACACGTTGTCGAGGTATCGATGAAACGCCAGCGATAAATCAACATTAGGTGATAATTACGTATTCGGAAACGCGTGTCCCGCGTGGCTATGTTTAAAATAGAAAATTTCGCACATCTCAAAAGATTCATCTAAATTTCACATTCGACTTCGACTTATCAAATTAATTTAATATATCATTATCGCAATTATCACCCGTGTTCTCAAGGGGTCATAATCAATAAAAAAATACAATATCGAAATTATATTTCAACTCCCTCAATTTACAAAAAAGAGGAACAGTTTTTGAGTATAAATTTCACAAAATTAGAAAGCACAACAGTCAGTTCTCTGTTTCTTGGTCCACGAAATAATCGTTTAATCCCCTGCCCCTTTTAATTTTAATTAAATTAAAATCATAGAGCGATCTTTGATGCAAATCTTATGCTCTAGTCACTGACAAAATTAGAAAGCACAGTGTCCTCTGTTCCTCGGTCCACGAGGAATGGTCGTTGGAACCCCCCAACGATGGACGTCGTTGCAAAGTTAAAATCAAACGACTACGAGAGATACCTTTCCTCTGCGAAATTTCCATTCTTTCTTTGTCTCTTCGAAGGCCAACGCAAACGTCTAAAAATTGATTTGTCGCGTGCGACGAATGAAAACGAGCCAACTGTTCGCAACGGTGAAAGACAGAGGGACGCAGAATCCGGTGTCCCCAGAAGAGAGGTTGGCACGTGGTTTAGGTAGGAGAACGAGATTTCCTCGTGGGAACTGGCCGTGCCACTCTTCGAATTTATCGATGAGTCACGCGTGCGATCTCGCGTCGCCGCCACGTTTTTGCAGAATCGTTCCATCGCCCGGAGGGGGACTCGCGATGGTGGTGGCCCTTTTCGAATCGCGTACGTACGTACGTACGTACGTACGTACCTAGCCCCGTAAAATCTAGCCCGCATAAGGGGCACGTAAACGAAGAGCGAACGAGAGAGAACGCGGGAGGGGGGAGGAAGGTGAGCGAGCAGGCTCTTTCGCGCTGGGCCCCCGGGCTGTCGCCCATATGGCGACCATCGTTATTGCCCCGTCGAGCCATAGGTAAACTACCGCGAGAGCAAGCACACACTTTTATACTTTTTGTCTCGACCAAGAGAAAGAGAGAGAGAAAAAGAGAGAAAGAGGGAGAGAGAGAACTGTCGTTCCACGTTTGCTGCTCCACCTTCCCTCTCTGCGGAACATCTCTCTCTCTCTCTCTCTCTCTCTCTCTCTCTCTCTCTCTCTCTCTCTCCTTTCTCCTCCGATCCGTGCAACATTCTGCTCGACATGGTGCTGACGAGAGCCGAGCCACCATGGGTGGTTGCTGCTTGCTTCCTGTTCCTCCTCCTTCGCAAGATAGGATCCCTTTTCTCAAGCACAGGTAGGCTTTTCCAAGTGTAAATTTGGAAAGGGATTTTTCTGAATAAAGAGGGCTGGTGCGTTTTTACGTGTGTTACAAGCGTTACAACTTGTCTTTGCGAGATTTTACTTTTGAGAGAACCGATATATAGTGACCCTGGAGGTACTCTGTCTTTATTAAAATTAACACACTGTTGGAGTACAATGTTTATTTAGCTGAAGAAAATGGTTATTTTTAATTGAACTGAGCCGAGTTTCGAAATCTTAATAAATTTTTTAACCGCAAATTCAACTCGAGTGCACCTGAAAAATAATTTCTTAGTTCAACTGGCTTCGCATTCTAATAACTGTCGTTTATTAGAACAAACGGAATCATTATATTCCAAATCAGCGCAAGCAGTCGCTATTAAATTACATCTCGCGTTCTCCAACGTGGAATCTCCTCGTCAGAGAACTTTTTGCTCCGTACGAGAGTGTCAAGACCGATCCTCGTTTCATCGCGATTCTTCTTTGGTTCTGACAGCAAAAAATTCACGCAAATTCGATATCTCGGTATCGTACAGAACCCTCGTCGAGCTTCTGCGTGCATAGCTGCTAACAGTTAAAAGATTGGGACCGTACGCCGTACGAGGTTAAAATAAAAGCGACAAAACGATGGCCCAATGGGCGTGAACCGAGCTCCACGCTGTTAATATGTCGCTCTTTATAGGCTGACAGGTTATACAGAGTAACCTGGACGCTCGGTTACGCGTTGCCGCGAAAAGGCTACTTTATGAAAACTGATCTGATTGCCGTCAGAGCCTGCCTCGAGAGTTGCCACGGCCTCTCTCGTTTAAAGAGTTTGTTCGTTGAAACTTTGAAATATAGTAATTGGCAGGGGGATCTGGTTGGGAGCTGGGATCCTATGAAATTTACACGATTACTTACACTCTGTGTGAGTGGATTTTTTTTGGAATAAATGGTGGAAAATGTAACTTATCGTTTCACAATACAAAACACATTCTCACGATAAAAGAATAAAAATTTAATGTAAAAATCTGGTTTAAATAGGAGACGATATTATCTTCTGAGATTGCATATATCGTCAATTATCAAGAATGCAACGGTTGATCAACTGCGATTAACTAGGGTTTTTATATAGCAATTAGAAGTTATGTAAAAACATGTGAAAATACACGAGAGATTTCTATTTAGCTGTGGTTGTAACGATGTAAAAATCGAATATATACAAAAAAAACTGCACGACTTACTGAAAAAGACTCAGAAGCTTTTTTGCTATAAAATTTTATCGATACGCAAACATTTGAATCGATAAAAAACAGATCGAGATCTACTCCACGCCCCCTCGCGAATCACGTGACCCAATCAACCAATCGCTAATTTTCGTTGCATCAGCGTTGCACCTGAAAATCACCTTCAGTGATAAAATATGTAGAAAATTAAAAAATCGAATATACATACAAAAATACAAGAGATTTCTATTTAGCTCTAGTTGTAAAAATTTAAAAATCGGACGCTTGCAATAGAAATCAGTCAGATCGAAGAAGGGATACGTCAGAGTGAGAATCTTGCAGTCAACAATCGCGAAGTGGACTGACGAGCGATGTCGCGACGACGTAACCGAGGGCTCTGAGGTTTTTAATACACGCGACGAGTAAGTCACGGCTAGCATGTCCGGGCACGAACGAAGTTAAGCACGGTACACGGCCGGTATAATGTGACGAGGGGGAGCGAGGCAAATATTTGTTACGTTCGAATTTCTTTGTTTGCGGTGAAAGTACCGCTTGCAAAATAAGATAGGCAGAAGAGAGTCTTGGCTACCGTGTGTTTTCCCTTTACAATTGAGCCAATCATCGATGACACCGAGCCACTTGTTTACCCTCTCGTTGTAATAGAAATCCTGCCGATAGAGACGATTATGTCCAGATAAGTAAATAGGCACACCATTTGAACCATTTGAAAGTTAAATAGAAGATAGTTTGCGAGCCCTAAATATTGTGTTGGGCGATAGTATACTTGGAACGTGCACTGATACAAGTGTTGGAAAATTTTGTTCCTGGAATCGTGAAACTTTGGAAAGAAATTAGGATAAATTAAAAATTAAACAGGCATTCGATAGATAGCTTGCAAGTTATAATATATAAGCAGAGCGCGGATTTTTACGCGCTTATGGAAAATTTTTATAGAAAAGTTTCTATAGAAAGGAAATTGGAAGTTGTGAAAGAAACTTAATTTCCAGTTTCTCCTTTTTGCTTGTATTATATCCGATGTGAGTTTTCTTGCATAAATTTCACAAAATCGAACGAAAGAGAACCGACAGAATATTTTGAAAGTTAAAAACACAAGGAGAATTTAAAGCAATAAGCAGACAGATCTATCCCTGTTTTCTCGATTTGTTTCTTCTTGGGTTTTTCTTTTTCTTTCGGAAAAGATTCCTTCGTCTCCCTTTTGCTCCTTTCGTTGAACGGAATTCTTTTTGCAGCGCGCAGCTAGTTCTGGTTCCTGGAATCCTCGATCGAACGGATCCTCCGCTTCGGTGGTTTATTTGCAGTTGGCTTCTTTTCTCTTTTTATTTGGAGATTGCCGTAGCGCTGTTACATTTTTTATAGGACAGAAATTACGAGAGACTGCAAGAGTGGAAGAGTAGGGTATCGTAGAAAATGCTCGTCTTTCGAAATTAAAAACGATCGAAACGTCCAGCATTGAAACCTCGTTCTCCTTGAATATTCAGAAATGATATTTTTACGATTTAACAATCGATACCATTTTCACAATTTGACAATTAACATTAATCGTACAAAAATATAAGTACAAGTATAACATCGAGTGTACAAAAATGTGCAGAAGCCTAGAGGTCTCGCAATTAAGATACAAGATGAGCCAAAGTTTTCAATTTAAATTTAATAAAACATCAAAATACAAGGAAAATTGAATCGAATTTAATTTAATTTGTGTATTTTAATTTGCAAGAACAATTTGTAAAAATAATTGAATCTAATCTAATTTAATTTAATTTGTAAAAAAAAATTTTTTTGATTATCTAGTAGGGTGTTATTTGGTAGATTTTAAATATTTAGCAGGATTTATTTCAGTAGGAAGTGATTTTTGACCCACCCTGTGCATCTCGAGTGCACTGCATTAATTACACGGATCTTATTGAGAAAGATTGTTATCGCATAACTTCCGCACCATGAATTGACTATTGTTTTCTAACCGTAAAAAGGCCAGAGGTACAAAACGACGATGGTGTTTCGCAGCGGAGAACATGTCTCGACTTCTTACTCTCGTGTCTTCTCGGTTCCATTTTCTCTTCCTCCTGATCAGAAGGGGGGAGGGGGGAGAGGCAAGAACACTGAACACTGAACACTGTCGTACTCGCCTTGCGTGGATTTCATTCGACGCCGGTTTTCTCGCCGGTGATATATACCTGATTAATCGCGACATCGGCAAGCCTGTGGAACCGGATCGAAAAGAAATGGCAACGTAGAGCGCGGAACGAAGAGAGAACGAGGGATCGGCCGGCCATTGGGAGGAGAGAGAATGGGAGAGAAGAGGAGGCGCACAAGTGGCGCACACATGGTGCACAGTTGTTCGAGAGGTCAGGTTTTTGTCCACGAGCCTTCAGTTTTACAGATCCGGCCGAGTTTCTCTATGTCTCTATATCTATATACAGGGTGATCCATGTAACGTGAGATTAGTCGGGGGGGTTGGTAGGTTTCTACGGATGGAACGAACTAGGGGCAGGGAGCGGAAGAACCGTGTTCAGATTTGATATTGCATCGAGATGAAATTTTAGAAATCCGTTGCTGATAATTTCATCCTTTTTCATCTTCGAAGATATTCGTTGAGATAACAAATTTGGAAAAATTTCGTTTGTTTGCTGCAGTTGGGTTCGTAGAAATAATTCTTCTGACTGCATTTGGAGATATCTGTTTCTTTCTTTCGGAGGGGGAGGGGGAAAGAAGTAAAATTTCTCTTCGTTAAAATAAATGAACTTGTCGTTGAAAGACGTTATTTTCTCAGATGAAGCACAGAAGAAAGATCGACGGGAATTTAGAATTTAACTGAAACACTTCTCAGGAAGTAACTAAAGCGAAGAGTTAAGAAACAGTGACAAAGAACAGTCCATTCTAATTGTCTGTGAAATTGCACGCCCCTGCAAAGAAGAAGAAATTTTTCCCTCTCCGACTCTCTCGGAGATCGAGTATGCAAAGTTCGTTGGACAGTGAAATGAATCGCCCTGTACACAAGTACACGTACGTGCAACTGCCACGGTCCCCATTCGTTCTGACAAATTGTCGAACCTTGGCGTTTACATTTCGGTCTTGTATAGGTGGCCGGGCTAAAGGTTGTAAGATACGGTGAAATTTGAGCGGGTCAAAGGAAAAAACGTACGTTTTCCAGGAGAAACGATAAAGAAGAACGATTTCGTGGCACGTCGATAAGTCACCCTGCGTTTTTCTTTAAACACGGATAACCAATACCGCGCTGGAAAGAAAAGCACACACACACAAAACAATAAACTAACTTTCTCAAAAATCTCAATTTCCCTAAAAATTTCCTCGAATTTCCTCGCGATTAATGAGAAGAAAGCGAAGATAAAATAAGTATTTTCTGATAATGGTAAAAAGGAGCGATAAGAATTATCGAATAAGTGATAGTTGAAATCACTCGTAATTGGGACTAAAGTCTATCTTTTGGCGAATTTCGATTTCCAAGATTCATTTTTTTTTATGACTGACGAGAAGTTTCAAGTTTGAAAACGAAATAAATTTCTAAAGAAGGAGTTTATGTGAAAATTTCAATCAATTTTTAATAAATTTCACAGGCAGACAAAAAAATTGCTTTTGAAAAACATCTATGATTCGATGTTCTTTCTAACAACCATCTCAAGAAAGAAAAGGAAAAATATGAAAAGTAAAAAAAACAGAAGAGGACTTCCACTCTGATCGCGTCAGCGATTTGGAAAGTGTAGACTGTGTTTATTAAAAATAGTTCTCCGAACAGGAGCAGTTCCGGAGGAATTTGCGATAATTTTAATTGGCACGAATCATAGAAATCGTGGGGAATTCAGTCGATCGCAATGAACTCATCGATGCATCCGGCGAAGAAACAGAAAAAGGCGAGCCAACGCATCGGTCGTTCGTGAAAAACGGTGAGCGTGTTGAATCCGGGCAAGAAGAAGAGAAACGCAGTCTTCTCGGTGAAACACAATTGACCGGCGGTCTGTGAGACAATAAGCGTCGGTTGGCTGTTCCACACTTCGTAGTTAACCTATCTCGTCCATGAGAGATAAAAATTCTGTCCGGTATATTTTACGATAGGAAACTCTGGGACTGAGGGAACTTGTAAAAAAGACGGTTGCGTTCAATTGGAATGGGACCAAAAAAGGGAGAAAAAAGAATCGAACCCTCGTTACATAGACGATTGATTAATATACAGGCCGAGATAGAAGCGTAGATACTCGCTTAGAAGATATCAATCTTCGACATCAGCTATAAGTCAGATAAATCCTCGAGTTCTCGAATGCCATTAGAAAAAAGAAAAAGTTACGTATTTATCGTTATTTATTAGGTATACGTTACATACAAAAAATTCGAGGTGAATGTTACAAAAAAAAAAGAAAGAAATTTGACTCGAATTAGAATTTTGTCGTTTGTTTTAATTAAATCAAATATCTCTTATTGGCTTCTAGACTAATAATATATACATTAATAAAACTCATTATTTTTCTGTCAACGAATTTTCCGAGTAATCGCAAGACCAATATTTGCGCAAACGTTTTACTACTTGATAAAACTTCGTAATGGAAACGAAAGTCACCCAATAAACCTACAGGCCAAAGGTGTATACCCGCACGCCGAAAATAAATCTTTACGAAACAATACACGCGACAGAAATACCCATTCTAAAATATCTTCCATAAAGCGTGCAAGATCGGAGTAAGGAGGAAGGTTCCTCTTTGCCTTAAATCTTGCAAAGAAACGTGTCTCTGTGTTCTCTTCTCTTTCTCTTTCTCACACGTACGACTCAAAAGTCGAAACGTGATCGTAACGTGTGGGGGAGAGACGGAACACGAAACGTGGCACGCGGCGCGACTTATCTCCGCGCGTACGCTACACAGAGATCAGAAACATTGTACCTACGCTTGTATTCACCTACGGTGAATCATTCTCCGCTATTGTCCGAAGGGAGGAAGAAAAGGACAGGGAGAAAAAAAAGGAGGAGAGAAAGAGACAGGGTGGAAAGATAGGCAAGAACGCGCGTGCAGTCGGTCGCGTTCTCGCAGAGAAGTCTAGCTTGGCTACGGCGAAGATAAAGAAACACGGTTGCGAATCACGCCGCGGTGGCGCCTAATGGGCGGCAACAAAAAGGGACACGGTGTGGTCACCACACCGCACCGGCATCGGGGAATTCCCCTTTTCGTGAGGAGACGAGCCACCCCCCACCACCGGCCACGCTCGACTCCCACTCGATTAACGTCGGCCGAATTCGGACACGCTCGGTGATCTCCGCGTCATTGCTGGACCCGCCACGCCAGAGATCGCGCAGTACCGTATCCACCGAGGGCGATCCCACCTTTTGCGCTCTTCTCTTACACCACCGGAGCAACGACAATTTCTTTTGCACTCTCGACCAAGAATCTTTGTACCATCCCACGTGGTACCTCTCTCTACGACGGCGGTACATGAAAGTACTATTTGACTAGTTGCGCAAAATTATTTTGAAATTTCGTTCTCCTCTCGAGGTTACAAAGACAAAGTCATTCTCGTAGTTTCGAATTTTTCTGTGGAAAGTACGAAGCTTAAACGACGTACCACGCACGTCGAGAATTTTTTGTCCCAAATTGCAACATTTTCTCAGTTTTAAGTATGTTTTAAACGTAATCCAGGCAAAGCAAATGATAAGTTTATTACTTTTTGATAATTTCTATCGAGTGATATCATACCGACGAGTTCAAAAGAAAAAGAGAGCGACGAATTATTGTGTACGGTTCGGTCACTCGTTATGGTCCGCGAGCCAAGGGTTAATACTTGGGTTGACACGTAAATGTTATTGTAAATATTTCTCGTAGCAACTGTACGTTGTAGAGAAACTTTGGAGTGGGTTGATCGAAGCGAAGGATAATTTCGAGAGTTTTGAAACGTTGAGAGCAAGACAGACGATTGAAGGAAGTGTTCTTGCTGATTTAGAGCGTTCTGTCCGAGAATGCTGGTTGAACGAGGATGGTTCAACTGGTGAAATACCAAGAAATTCAACACCTCGAGACGAGACCTTTGGGAGAAGGGGTCGGCAACTATTGGCTCTAATTGCCAGTACTCGTTGAATGGTGATGGTCCGGCTATGCTTTCGCTGGTATATAAGTCCGGCTTTAAACGATCGCAGTCCGACGCTTCTCGTTTAACGCTGGAACACAAGAAAATTGTGTACAATGATCCCTTTTCGCTTGTATTCTTCCATCACGTGTTACATCCTTATTTTCTTTTTTTTTTTTTGTTTGTTTGCAAGACATTTTCAGTTACTCAAGAAAGAAGAGTAAGGGAAACGAATAAATTTCTACGAATTTTCCCGACGCAAAATTATTGCACGTGTACACACGAGAAACAAGCGGATGCTGTAGGAGAAAAGAATTGTTCATTGAGAACATTTCTCTCAAACATTACGCTCCAATTCGTCTCGAGCGCGAGATATACGCGCGACACGCATGTACGTGTTTATTCTTCCATGTGACTCGAGACTTAAATAGACGTATGACCATCTCACAAATTAATTTCACGAACAATTCGCTGCTCGTATGTGAATCAACGTTCGCGCGCTCGTGAGGACGGAGCGGAGGACTCGGTTCTAACCTTTCGCTCTCGCTTCGTTCAAAGCAGCCAACGTGACGCTAAATAATTGTACTTCTCTCTCTCGTAACCCGATACGAATGCGCGCTCGAACGTGCGATAGATGACTTTCAGAATAATACAACGTACACGTATCACGGTCATTTCTACCTTGGCTCCGTTCGAACAATAAGTTCGGTGTGAAAAATTTTCATCGTCCGATCGATTCATGAAATATTCAAGGTCCGACTGAATTCCGTATTACGAAAGGAATAACATTGCATTGATTTACAAATCAATCGGTTTGCGTCGATTATTGCGCCTTCGTTGGATGGCCGCGCACGCATACGTAAATATCGCACGTACGCGCTCGCGCTCGCGCGCGCGCGCGCGCGCGTGTGTGTGTGTGTGTGTGTATAGTATCTGGCTCTAAATAATCGTGTGGATGGCCGTCGTCGGTTGGCTTTAAACGATGCGGCGTGCCTCCCGTCTCTTTCGGATATTGTTTCGAAGTGCGGTCCTTCCCTTTCATTCAGTAATTCGCCAGGCAGCTGCACACTAATAATAGTATCGGACACTGCCGCCACTGCTTTGCCGTCTCTGCTTTCGTCGCGGCTGTACGTACACATTAGCCGTCAATATCGTGTAGTTGCCGACGATAAGCTACCTTGTAGTTGGTCCAAGAGCCCGCGGGTTAACTCGGGTTGGGGGGGGGGGGGAGTCTTTCCTGCGTCCTCTCTTTCTTGCGGTGCGCGAGAAAGCACGTTTATCTGACGTTTGGCCCGGAAACGAGGCTAGAGAGACGAATATACCGATTTCTATTTCAAATCGATCATCATCAATTTAACAATCGCAGTCTGACATGTTTGCAGGGTTGTTAGTAAGTACAACGTCGGTACAACGTCGGCGATTGTACAGTGGTTTCAAAAAGTATTTGCATCAACGTACTGATAAACTTCTTTGTTTTTTTTTTGTTTTTTTTTTTTTTTTTTTTTTACGATTAAACTGAAACCGTAGAACGTAAAATAAACGTATTGGAACCAGATACTTTTTGGAGCCGCTGTGACGTGCCGTTTCGCGACGATAGAACTGTTTATCGTTAAACTATTCTCGCTAGGACGAGGAGACGAGGAGGTCGAATGGAAAATTTCGTCGATGCAGATGCAACGTCGTTACGTAGGCTTCTTGTCTACTACTTTGAAACGTATTACGTACATACCTCACGGGGCGGTGAAAAGTCAAGGGAATCGACGAAGATAACCGCCACGAGCTGCGCCGAACGTTATCTCGTATCCCTCCTCCCCGAGAGAGTTCGAGGTATTCGACGTGGTTGCAAAATATGCGTGTATCTCGTGACACGTACAAATACATATCGCGAAACGATATTGAATTTTTTAATCGACAAATTGGAGAGAAAATCAGCTTTCGATAAAAACGATCCGGGAGGAAAAAAAGAAAAGATGCTCGAGACAAATACCGTCTCGCCGTTTCGTTGTTTCGTCGTCGCCTTCGTCTTGCACGAACGAGAGCCGTTTTCCTCGGGTGATATTGCCGGCGGAAATTTATTGGACGTGAATATACTCGATGGCAACGTTTCCCGCAGATTTACACACCCCATTCGAGCGGCGTTTCAACAAAGTACATCTTGGAGGATGCGCGAACAGAGGAAGTGGTGTATATAGAAGTAAATACAATATCGGCGCAACACGCATCCTTCCTTTCGCTAGATAAATAAAACGAAATCACGTCCGTGAGCCAATGAGCCAAAAGATACCAGGTTTCCGGTGAACGAATGCGTCACGATAACGAACCTCCGCGGCGATCCATAAACCGGCTGTATTAGTGAAAACAACACGACGCGACTACTGTAAGTACAAGTTCCCTTTGGCTACTCCCTTTGTGTCGTCGTCGTCGTCGTAGTGACGAAACCACGACGATGCGTGGAATCGATAGCGCGGGGCGCCATGGCCGGTCGGTTACGCTCCTGACCTTGATTGCGGCCAACACAGGTAGGGGATGTGGCGACAAATACATATATATAGTACGCACGAATCGCTCGAGGATAACATCTCGTAGCTGAGGGAAGGCTGTAGCGAAGAGCGGAGACCTGCGTGTATGTATATGCACGTGTCCGTGTGTGTGCGCGTTCGAGTAAGAGTAAGAGGAAGAGGAGGAAAATGTGGAGAGAAACGGGCGTAAGAGAGTAGTGGGAGCGAAAGGGGGTAAGTTGGACACAGAGGAGGGGGGGTTCCAGCGTGTCCATCATAACGCATAGAGGGGAGAATAGGAGAACGGTTGGAACGGTTACGGCGGAGGGGGTGGGGGAGGGGGTTGGGTGGCAGCGGCGAAGTGGAGGGAATCAGCAGTGGAGAAACCACGGTGGTGGGGGCGGCGGTCGAACGAGACAGGGGAGACGAAAAGAGAGAGAAGAAGCATGGGGGCGGTGGCTGCTCCGCTACGGCCGCCATCACCATCCGTCCCATCCTATAGTAAACTCCGGAGCAGCAGTCCCCAATCTGTCTCCATGTGTGTTAGTTAGGACCGTGTTTTACCGGTGCTTGCTACTCCAAGCTGGTAGTAACACCGACATTTCTGCCTTGCCCGCTCTCTGCGATGCCCTAGCATCAGTTTCCCGATCACCGTCGCGCTCTTCCCTCGTTCCTTTCTTCTTCTCCGTCTTTCTCCCCGCTCTATTCTTTCCCTCCGGTCTGTCTCCGTAAGTGTGTGGTTTCTTTTGCCTCGGTGCGTGGGAAAACGTATATGCGTACGCGAATGAAAAGAATCGGCGGAAAAGGAGAAGGCGGCGGAGGCGGAGGTGGTGGCAGAAGAAGAACAGCGTATCGCTTTCCGCACGAATCGTTCCCAAGGATATAACCGGTGCGCGCTGTCTTCCTACATTCGTCTTTCGTCGTTCCTTTCGTTTACCCTTTTGTTCGTCAGAGAGAAAGAGAGAAAGAGCGAGCGAGAGTGAGAGAGAAAGAGAGAGAGAGAGAGAGAGAAAGAAAGAGAGAGAGAGAGAGAGAGATACATAGTGTGATTAATTGAGAAGCCGTCGCAGTGCATCGCACCCATACCTTAAATACGTTCCTCGATATATACTCGTATACTCGGATATACGCACCTCGTCGCAGACGTCGAGGCGATCCTTCAAACAACGAGCAAGAAGAAAGAAACGCAGCAGCAACAAAGAAAACAAGAGGGATCGTCAGAGGGAGGTTCTGTCTGCGGATGCGAATCGAATGAATGATACACGCGTATATACCTTGTGACGTAAGGAAGTTATAAAGGAAATTTAATTACCCCGTATTATTCGCGTTGGTCTGCCGCGGTTCGAAGAAATCCAGCAGAAAGCTCTCAAGATACACACTGGTAATCGTCGTACACGGCGTACACTCGAAGATTCAACGAGGCTGAAACGCCTGTCCCACCCAATCGGTCCTCTCACGAATCATCGTCGTGGAATCGTCACTTATCGGACGAGGGGAACGGAGGAACGGACGCGAACTATACTCCGTGGACCTCGGAGCGCGCTGCCGCCCGCTGGAATTTCTCCTGTCGTCGTATCTGCACATAACCTCTCTCTTTTCCTCGCCTCTTGGGCCGCTCTCTCCTTACCACCTCTCACCTCTCTGTCTCCCTGTTATCATTCTGTCGTTCCTTCTACGCTACGTCTCCCTCCCTCCCTCCCTCCGTGTGCGTGTCCGCCGACACTTGACTCTTCCCATTCGTCTATTTCACATCGAGAAGAGAAGAAACGTGATCAACATTCCCGTGTTTCGTTGAACTCGCGTTGTGGTGCGCGCGAGTGACACACGGCCGCTCTTTTAATGATCGCGGCCGCGTCGCGAGTGCTGGTCGTTCGTTCCTGTCGTATCGTCGGACGAGGCACGTCCGTACACCCTACGCCTCGTGGATATCCACAGTACTTTGGGAGGATCTCCAAATCTCGTCCACGATCGAGGATACTCGACTCGCGAGCAGCAGCCTGACAATCGTCGTCATCTCGGACGAGAGATAGAATGAGAAACGACGCCGGAGCACAGCCGTGCGCTTGAACGTTGCTGGCGTGGATGTGAAGTAAAAACACGCACGCACGCACGCACGCACGCACGCACGCACGCACGCACGTACGCACGCGACGCACCGCGGCCTGGCCATTTTTCTCCGTTTCGCGGCCGATTAAACTGTTGCACGATCGAGGCCCCCATTGCCATTTCGTATCGTCTCTATGCTCCTCGACGCTGCAACTATCACCTGGAGCTATCATCGTCACTTCGTACCGGCGGCGCGTTGTCGTTACACGTCGAACGATCCGGCGAAAAAACGGGGAAGAAGAGTATAACCATGTGCCGCCGCTGTACCTCGAAACGTCAGAGATCGCGCTGGACGAACTCCTGAACGGGATCGCAACACACACACACGCCGCGGCTTTCGTCGAACCATTCAACCTGGCGGAATCGTCGAAGAAACGCAAGAAGACGTACCACGGGGAGCATTGGCTCGCGCTCACGCGAATATGAGCATGACTCTCGTCCGGAATACGTTCAAAGGTAAGCTCGCCACTTTTCTTTGTTTGCGCCTTTCGTTTTTCGCGGTTCACGCTCGTGCGGCAATTGCGCACACGCTTCGTTCGTTTCTACATATATTCCCAACTAATGCCAGGGTATACTTGATATACTATTCGAGAAATTAAAATTGAGCGCTTTGTTAGATTTTACTTTCGTGCGAGAACTACGCTGTTTAAAATGCTCTAATGACGTACGTTTCACGTTCGTCGTCGTAACGCGAGCATTCCTCTCGTTTGAATGCTGTAATACATTTTGGCAATGGCGGTCATCCGTGTGCCCTTAAATACGCGTGGCACGCAAGCGAAATGTCGTAAATCTGCAAAAGATCTCGGGATTTCGTTTGGAAATCTGCGGTGGTTTTACACTCGTGATATCGTTTCCCACATTTTTTACGGTGGTGGAAGATAAATGTAGAGCGCGACGCGATGGTTGAGTGTACTTTGACCGTGTGATTACACTCGGAAACGTAACGATACCGTGTACTTCGCGATGATGTTGACGTTAGATTGTGTTTCTATCGATTTTTTTCTCGACGATTAGGAGTCTCTCGTTTTAAAAATTCACAAAGTCGGCTGCATTTACACGTGATTTCTGCGTGTGTCTTCGTAAATACGGCTGCGCGCGCGCGCGCGCGAGCGAGCGCGTGCGGTCATAGCCGAATGCGCGTTGTGTTCAACACACGCGTGTACATTCCACGCATGCGCGCTCTAACCGTGAAAATATCACCTATTTTTCGGTGGAACGTGGCGTGTATCACTCGCTCTTACCATACAAATCTTCTTCTTTAATTGGGTGACTGTCCCTACGTCCTTATCAATTTGACGCAATTAAATTCTATATTTACATCCTTCGAAATTTATCACTCGATAAACGTTGCTTCGCCTTGCTACGTCTTAATGGAGAGAGAGAGATAGAACGTGGCCTTAAATTTGTCTCTCTCTCTCTCTCTCTCTTGGTTTCAGGTTTTAAAATTTTTAAAATTCCCGCGAATTTTTTTGCAAATAGAGATAGTTTTCAATTTTCGTCGCTCACTTGCTGAGAACTCTGTCAGTTGATCTCCTTTCTAGAATTCTAAAATTCTTTGTTCGCGAAAAAGACACCAAGATCGAAATATCTAAAAAACCTGTCTACACTTTGAAACATTTATCAAAATAGCTCAACTCATTTCGACTAACCTGGACCCTGGAGAAGAATTATAACTCTGTAATTCTATAAAACTATATTCTCCCATCGTCCATCCTACTCAGATTATATCGTAGATAATAAATCACGCAATTTATTTCTCAACAAAAATACCCCTGGCTTATTGTTTAATGAACAACTTCCGACAGATTGTTGTAAATAATTCGGAGAACATCGAATCTCAAGCGCGGTATGCTCCATATCTTAACCTTAAGTGCGGTGGCCACTCTCCTTCAACGAAAGAATATTTTTTACTTACCCAAAAGAAAAAGAGAGAGAGAGAGAGAGAGAGAGAGATTTATAGATTTCGCAATTTCGCGTTGACTCGCGGACATTCATTTTTATCGCGCATCGAGCGTACTGGCGTCACCTAACGCGATGAGCCCCGACGATTTTTCGTGATTCACGGCCGGTAGAGAGCCTGTTACTGTTCGGCTGAACTTTAGACCCGACACGTATTACTTTCGTGGCCGCGGATGTGCGAAATGAATTCAGATGTGCGGCGGTCGGTGCGCGACGGCTATTTCGCTTCGCGTATCGTTCTCGCGTTTTCACGTAGGACTGCGTCTTTGTTCTCTGGCTGACGGACGTAACTTCGTAGGTAGCGTTGCGAAACGTGGTAACATTAACAATTTGGCCACCGGAATAATTATCACGGGAAAAAGAGCGGCAGACGTATCTCGATTCTTGGTACCAATTGATATTCCGTGGTTCGAATTTATAGGAAAACTAGGACAATAATAAAAATTGCACAGGAGGCTTTATTTCTGAAAAAAGATTGTAATTTAAATTACTCACGCGTAAATGTGGGCCAGTGGCACTAGGCTTTCGAATGAAAATAAAAAAATTTACTTTGGAATGATAGAGATGTTGAAATAAATTATTTAGTTTATATAATATTTTAGTTGTTTTATTACAGTTAAAATAAATTATTTTCAAATAATTGTTTATTTCAGGCTAGACAGATTTGAATCTTAATATTAATTCAATACCAATTCATTTTGTATTGAAAACACCTGTTTGTATTTCTGTAATAAAAAGTGATTCGGTTCAGTCAGAAATTTCAATTAGAAAATTTTTTCTAATTTTTTAAGTTGAGAGTGAATGTTCGAATAATTATATTTTCTTTAAACAATAGGAGAATGTATATGCGCGGACACACACGGGTGTATGCTAAACCGTGGAACAACAGAATCCAAAAGTCAAGATGTTTAAACGTATAGATACAGAGATAAAACGAAATATCTGAAACATTTGTATGCGAAACAAAGAGCTTCGGCAGTCTTTCGAATGCTGCTCTTGAACTTGTAGTAGAATGCTTCCGTACTCGACAGGAATTCGATCAATTTGGCATCGCAAATTCTTTTCCTCTCTCTCTCTCTAGTTTGCTTGAAATTTCAGATGATCTTGTAAAAAGGACACAATAAAATTTTAGACCGTTTTTACCAGATTTATCGTTCAATCGCTTCGCAATTTACAAGAGTACAATGTTACGTAAATCTGTGTATATTATAGGCTGAATGACTAATAGGTCATTACACATAGTGCCCGACTTTATGAATAAACGATTAAAACGACCGCGTAGCCTGATAAATATTGATCAATTTATTAAATCGATCAGGGATTGAAGCAACATTGTTTTCGCGTTTGGTTTTGTGCTAGATTCGAAAACCAATCACAAAAATCGAATGGCCGTATTAATTTATCATTACAAATGTCTACTAATTAAAATTATCTATCTGTATATTTTGTAATAATTCATTATTATAAAATTTCTGAAAAATGTATCAATTACTCGGTTCGTGACCTATGCACAAGAAAAGAATAAAAATGTTAAATCAGTTGAAGGCAGATTTTTTTCAATTTTTATTTCGAGCAAAATTAAGTATTAAGCAATTTAAACTCTCAATTACACATTACACCGGTAAAAAAATTTCACTGGTGGTCTCCGTGACGTCTTGCCAATCATTCCGAAGATATAAAACAGAGTCACTTCCGTGATAGATTAATTTACGGGAGCTTACGAGCGTTATCGATAATCAGACCAATCCTGAACATCAGAAACGTAACTCGATCCTATTTAGAGAAGCCAAAGACCACGTCTTGTAGGCCATAGCATTTCTTCGTGTTAATCCCTTCACAGTAGTAGAGTCTGAGAGACTGAAAGTACAGAAATTCAAACAAAAAATAATACATACTTGCTAATAAATTTCACATTCTTTTTTCGTGTTCTTAGACTCTTAGAAAAATTTAGAAAAATTCTAGAATAGCGGAATACGATTACTTTCTAGATTAAAAGGATCTTTTTGAAGAAATAAAAATTCCCTTTAATTATTGTATTATTTAAAGTACTTGTACGTTATAATAAAAAAAAAGAATAAAAAATTTGATATCAGCTGATTTAGCATATAAAATGGTTTTCACAGATAAAATTTCACTGGATGCATGAACGACATTCTGAATTCTTCTGCATCCTGTTACTTTTAACTCTTCTTTTCACTTTACTTCTTTTCCGAGTGTGTCTTGACGTCAGTTTTTATCGCATTCGATACTTTCAAATTGCCAAAAAAAAAAAAGAAAAAAAAATTGAAAAATAGTTTGGAGTGCAAAGGGTTAAAGAGGGTCAAAGGTAACAATCGATAATCTTCAATTATCGAGCGACTTTTGGTCTCCGCTGGACGTCTCGCGCGAAAGTATTCACCGTTTGCAAGCCGATTCTCTAGGAAACTGTATTTTTGACAGAGATCGAGGCACGTCCGTGAAAAGGGTTTTCAGCGACGGGCATTCAATCGATTCCGCCGCCCCCGATGAAATCGAGGCCGCAACGCGCCCCCGTCCTCTCCGCCGATTTGCTTCCGAGCAAATATTTACACCGCGCGAATGAACAACCGGTCCCCGAGTATTTTCCAAAGTCTTGTTCCTCGATTTTGTTTGTTAATCGGCGAAGGGGGCTCTCTTTGTTTTTCCTCCCGATTGTCGGCGTGTATAATTTCTACTCATTGGTACCGTTTAATATTGTCTTTGGAATATTGGCTGGCTGTTTGTTCTGCGATGTTAGAATATACATACATATATATATATATATATATATACATACACATACACCTGTGTGTATGTAAATTTTAAAATTTAACACTTGTTGCTCTTGGAATCGGTACCAATTTCTGCTCAAAATAAAATATTTTCGAATATTTTCTCTCACTTAATGCTTAATAGTGGAATTATCGGAGCAGGTATTTATATATTTCGTTAAAAGAGCGATAATAGGATAATGGACCTACGAAACAGTAATTAATTGTAATTTAATGTATCACTTATTTTTCGACAATTTTCTTCCGAGATCGACAAAATATTCACATCTGTTGGTTATATGTTAAATTAAAGGAGTAACATCGAATGAATTTATATTCGTAGGATATACAGCGTAGCTAGAAATAGGTTGCAGGAGAGTATTTAAAGACGCAAAACCAATATTTTAAAGTTATCGCTTTATTTACAACTAACAAATATTTCTTCAAGAGCGTTCCCGCTAGTTCGACTCTTCATATTTATAATTTCCCGAGGAAAACATATCCCGAGTTGCCACTACGTACGAATCGTCGTCCTGTGTAGGTGTAGATCAAACCTCTCGGAACCGAGGGCAACAAAGTTTGGTGTCACGGAGAAATTTCTCTGCTCTTTCTTCCAACGGAGAGAGAAAATTCTTTCGCGTTGTAACGCGATGTACGAAGAGTACATTGTTCTTGCGCGGACAGATAAGCGGCTGGGTTCCTCGTATATTCCGCGATGAATGACGTTACTGTATCGGCCGCAATGCGCGTCGTATGCAGTTCACCAAGTCGTGTCCGCCCGCGTGTTCCTCGGCCTCTCCTTTCTTTCTCCGCTTCCGTTTATCTCCCGCTGCGCCACGCCGCTATCGCCGTGTCTTTGTTTTTCAGCGAAAACGCGAGAACGAATAATCGAAATTGCACGCGCGCACCGCGATTGCGAAAATCCGGTTCGGCTTCCGCCGCGAACAATGGAGAGAGCGTCTCGGAGGAAAAACGCACAAAGGTGGCTGTTATCGTTGCTTTGTTGCACCGGGCACGTGGATGTTCGAACATCTGCTTATCTCTTGGACGGTTGAATTAACGTGCATTTGTTACGCGGGAGTCGCCACTTTGAACTTTGAATCCCTGTCAACAGTCTCTCTCGGAGAAAGATCGAGACACGACAGATTTCGAGAGATCGTTGTCAATTTCTTTAGTAACGTAGTGGATTTAGTCACGAAGAAGGAAATTTCGGAAAGTCAGTATTTGTAGAGACGTTCGGGTTTGAAAGGAACTTCTCGGTAGTGTGAAAGTAGAAGCTTCACGGTTTAAAGTGAGCTCAGGTAGGTTGTCGTACGTTGCAGCAGTTTAAAGTGTCGATAATATTTCATCGAGTGTGACGAATATCAATAACGATAAGTTCAATGATAAAACAAACTGAAGTTCTACATGTAATAACAATTAATCGTTGATCGCGCTGTTAAATCATTGTTACATGTTAGATACAGTAGTGTCTATTTTCGATGCATACTCGATTCATCTTGGAACGTTTTCATCGTATCAATAATAACTCGAATCTCCACGCGATTAAACTGTCTCAACAAAAGAAATCGATCGCCTACCGACTTGTAGTATATCGGCGAGATTGAGGCCTTTCATATTGTTTAATGGCATATTTCATCGAGCTCTGATAATATTGCGACGCCGAAGCGCTTACACCCGATATCCAAATTTAACTAACAGCCAAGATTCGAAGCAAGTGGCATTAAAATTTATATAGTAATACAGTTTGGCAACTATACAAAAATTTAGCACCAACGAATTACTTGCGATACAAGAAAATGGGCAAATTTTTACGTTAGAAGTTGTTTGTGTTTTTTCATAGTCAAAATTAAATTCTGTTCCAAGAACGGTGTATCGAGGATTCCCGATATTGCCAGGCGGTCGTCCGGTTTGGTTAAGCTCGTAAGATTCTAATTTTGAATTAATTATGCCAAGCTCGAACTACATACAAATATCTTCAAGCGTCGCGCGCTTAGATACACGCACGGTTTGCCCGTGTTTGCAAAGTTCTCAAACACGACACACGACAAAAGAGTAATTAACTCTGTTCGATGGCACGAGGTCGCCCCCTCTTTGTATTTACGCGGTTGTTTCATTGTAGTTTATACCTTGACTCATTCCATATCTCGTACGCTTTAAATTAACCTTCATTTAGTTTCCTTACTTTCCCCGCGGCGCTCCAGACCAGTACAACGAGCTCAATAAAAAAAAGAAAAAAATTGAACAGAATCGAGGAGAACATTCAGAAACCCCCTGTGTGGTCAGTGAAAAAAAATGAGAAGAAAAAAAGGAAGAATCGTATTTCAATTTTTGTAGAAGACAATGAATAATAAAGAATAATTATCGAATAATATAATCGAAAAGGTTTGTTGCGCTAGGTTATTTCGTGTGGAACGCGAATTTGCGCGTAATCTCGAACGGAACGAGAGGTTTGATTTCGTGGAAGCGGCCGATCGCTAACAACCGAGCGGCGTCAAATTCATTCACGCTGTTACAATGTAAAACGATAGTACAACGTGACGTAATTGTTGCTTTCTTTTCTCGATAGCGAGGGAACATTATCGTTTCACCCACATTCTGTCGCGTATCTCGCTCTTTCGTTCAAAAAATTAGAAAAGAAAAAAAATATAGAAAAATTTTCCAATTCGAGTCTTTTTGCGCGTGATTCATAAAAGTTGAAAACGATTGTTAAAAGAGAAGATGCTAAAAATAAGAATGACTTCAGTCACACTTTGTACGAAAAAAAATTCCCAACTTTTTATTATCCAAACATTTCCTTCGTATATTATAGGTTCAAAATCGGCAAAAGGCGATCGGTATCGTGCAAAGTAGCGATAAATGGACCGTTTCATGAAAACGACGCTTAAACCCCCTATTACCGGGAAGTTCCCTCCAAACGTGATTTACACGAAAGACAAACGATTGAAAAGGCAATAAGTACGTTCATCAATCGGCGCAGCGCGACAACACGGTATAAAGCACGATTTATAATCTCTCCTACGTTCGGTGAAAATATTTCCATGCGGATAATCGCGTGGCGTCGTCTGGTAATGGCAGCCAATAAACCATTGTTTCTTGATAAAAACACTCGGTCCACTGAATCGTCGATTCGACCCGAATTGCACGATTTCGAGAACGGTTTCTATCGTCTTTCGTCGTACTTGCGTTCGGTGTCCTAAGCGATAATCCTGGTCGAACGATCGGTACATCCGAGGCTGTGCATAAACGACGATACAGAGATTATGCGAACGATTCACGAGCATATCGGAAATTGACTTCTAGAGGTGGTGTTCGATATCTTGGATGAGTAATCGCTGGCCAATAATCGGGCTCTAGTGAATTTTTATCGACTCCACCTGAACCATTTGCTTCGCGCCATTCGTCGAGTTGGGCTGGTGGGTATTCGCGTTAAACGGTGGTTATTTATTATCGACTCTCCAAACAAGTCGTACCTCCTCCTGCGCATTTATCCTATCGATCGATCCGGTTTCAGGTATTGTTCGAAAGTCGAAAGGGGACGGTTTTAAAAAGAGACTGGCAATTTGGAGATTTCATTTCTTTCTTTTTTTTCATTTCTGTTATATCGTTTGTGCGAGTTTGTCAAGGGACAGAGACAATCTGTAGAATTAAAGATCGCCGATTTTTCTCACTGCCTATTATATTATAATTAGCAGATAAGTTGATTGTTCAATTAAAATTTCGCTTTACAATAGATGCTACACCAAGTTCTCGAAAGTACTTTACGTTTCTGCTCTTCTGTGATTTTTATACTTCACGTTAAATGTAATTTTTAAAACAACTTGAAATTCCAATTCAGATATATCTAACTTAAAAATATCTCTAAAAAGTAACTAGTCAAAATTGCTCATTTAACATTCTTTTAGCATTTTCCACGCAATTCAATTCGACAAAGAACATTACTTGTCGAAATTGTCCAGACAGTTTAATCAAACACCGACGATTTTTGTCAGAAAATTTCATTCTCACCAATATCAATATATCAGTCGCCAAAAAGTTCGAGAAAGCTCGCGATTATTTTAACATATTATCCTACTAAATTATCAGTAGAATAATATTAAGCTCGAGATTATTTTAACATATTATTCTACTAAATTATTAGTAGAATAATATTAAGCTCGCGACTATTTTAACATATTCTACTAAATTATTAGTAGAATAATATTAAGCTCGCGATTATTTTAACATATTATTCTACTAAATTATTAGTAGAATAATATTAAGCTCGCGACTATTTTAACATATTCTACTAAATTATTAGTAGAATAATATTAAGCTCGAGATTATTTTAACATATTATTCTACCAAATTATTAGTAGAATAATATTAAGCTCGCGATTATTTTAACATATTCTACTAAATTATTAGTAGAATAATATTAAGCTCGAGATTATTTTAACATATTATTCTACCAAATTATTAGTGGAATAATATTAAGCTCGCGATTATTTTAATATATTATTCTACCAAAAGTAGAATGGTTTTGCATGTGCTACGCCTGAAACATTCGTTTTCGGTCGGCGACGATTACACAGTTTTCAAGCGTTTCTCTCTCGAATTAATCGACGAAGTTGATACGACCGATTGGTCGACATTTAGCCCGCGGCCAATTGGTGAGCGCGTTCCATTGATTGGCTGGTGCGTACACATAATACCGTAGAATAACGGTGCCATTTGTGTTCAATCACGAACGTTGCTGAAGATTTACCGCCATCGAAGTCGTCGTTCCCTTTTAAATCGTCTCTTTTTCAACGTCGCTAGTTAACAGACCATTGCAAAATGATATATATTTTACGCCCCGTTGGTCCCTTCGCTTCTTTTCGGAGCACGATTGATCTTCCTCGCTAGCGGACGCGAGTAGCACTTGGATTGATGATGCCTTTATTTAAATCTGCAAGAAAACCGGGATCTCGGATAAAAAGCGTAACAGATTCGATTTTGATAGACGTCGCGGAAAGAAGTCGCCGACTTGGTCAACATCGTGTTCGAACGTGTAACAACATTAATTTCTTTCATCGATTAAAAAGATTTTTCAATTAAAGAAGACTTTATTAATCTCGATGTATTGTCACAAGCATAACGAAGAGAGAGGCAGCGAATCTATGTATCAAATCGTTCTGTTTGTTTTTATTCGCGAAAATCTTCGCAATGTCGAAATAAAAATTTCTACGATGCAAAAGAGAAGAAGAAATGATATTTCATGTCGTGATCGCGCTTAAGACGCGTTGAACGTCAAATTCCCTGCTATTTCTCTCCGAACGAATAGTCGATGAGAATTCAATAAAAGGTCAATAAAAGGATCGGAACTGATGATCCGACAAGATGGCGCGGGAAACGAATCGAACGCAAACAAAAATCATCATCGGTGACATCACGTGCGGTCGTGTGTCGTGAAAACACCGCTGACCGACGATGCGTTAATAGAGCAATCTTCGAGTCGAAGAGGCTCGTAACGGCGGGGATCGTTTCTGGTCGCACGGGGGAGCACGCGGCGCGAGAACATCGGCCACGAAAGATCCGTGCAGAGAGCGAGAGAAGTGGTTTGAACGTTGTGGAAGATGGCGGCCGCGCCCTATCAGGCTCAATGACCTCTCCGACAAATCGTTTACTTCGCACGCGGTGGCGGCGTCAGCCGGATCGCCGCGTCGCAT
This sequence comes from Melipona bicolor, assembly GCA_030673865.1. Classification (NCBI taxonomy): domain Eukaryota; kingdom Metazoa; phylum Arthropoda; class Insecta; order Hymenoptera; family Apidae; genus Melipona; species Melipona bicolor. The sequence continues at coordinate 7,605,906 of JAHYIQ010000002.1, read as the reverse complement.
CTTCGGCGCCGTGCGAACGCGCCTTTATGGCCTGCGTGCGATCCACGTTGCCAGAGTGACGTAAGCGCTCTCATCCTTCTACTCCCTTGGCCCCCAAGGTGTTGCCCAAGCCCGAAGTTCACCGGGCCCTTTTCACCCTCCTCTCCTCCCTCGCGTCTCGCCGCTGTCCGACGAATACGCCCATCATCGCTCCCTATATTTCTCCATGAAGTATTTTTTGCCTCTAAAGTCGAACAAAAAGTCAACTTTTTAGAGTTTTTAAAGTCAGGTTTGGTTAAATATCCGTGTCGTGGGATTTTATCTTTTTTTTTTTTCTTTAAATTGGTAATTTGGTTCACGAATGTTTCGTGTATCGATGTACACGTAGTCGATACCGGCAATTAATAAAGTATAATGATTTACTAGACTGCGGATTCTATAGTATAGTTTTATATAGAACTGTTTTGCATATATAGAAAGTACCTATATTTTAAATTATCTTTATATTTCATTGCATTTTTTTATAGTTTGAATAAAGTAAATAAAAGTTCGCAGTTTAATACTTCTGATGTTTTAATTCCCTTCTTCCTGGGAGCTTCGACCACGGAGACAAATTCTAAACGGGCCCGCCATCGTGGCGGCATCTCCGACTACCGGAGGTTAATAGTCCAAGTAAAATTCAAGAAAATGTATTCTGGTCTTTCTCTTTTCGGAAATTTTGGAACGTATCTTGATTCTGTTAAGTCACTTTCTTTTTTATATTTTTCCCCCCTTTCGTTGCATTCGCTGGATCCAGTGAACTGTAGCCTTTTGGAAGTGCTCCAAAATATTCTTTAGCTTGATTAAACCACTCTATTGATATCCTTTGCATTTTTCATTCGCCCTGCCATAAATATTCTTTGGAACCAGGTATCTGAAATTAATTCAGTAAAAACTGAGAACTCGAAGAACCTTATTTGCACGTTTTATTTTCTGTTTCTCTGAAAATGAAAATATTTTCAACAAGGGAATATTTAAAATTGTTATTAACGTCGTTCTTTGTTTTCACTTCAATGTAGATTAATTACGCAACTCTACATTCGACATATCTGTTTGTCAACGAATAATAATACCGCAATGGTGAGGGCAAAATTCCTCGAAGACCAGAGGAATGGTGGTCGGTCTCGTTTCCTTTGATAAATACCCCGAACGCGGACCACGTAACTACGGTCTTTAAAAATAGAAACAATAAGACACGCGGTTTCATGTAGTCGGTAGACACTAGCACGTCGTCTAGAGGACCAGACGGTTTACCTTGGAATTACCAGGGAAATTCGTACGATCGTTGGTGGATATCGCGTATCTTCCTGCTAAATAATTATCGCGCCGAGCGTGACTTCTTCGAAACGTTCAGAGAAAATGTAGAATATACGTGTGTACATAGTTCTTTCTCGCGACGAATTAGTTACCGTTTAATTTCTGACAGAGAAAGCCAGAGGAATATATATTTCTCTCTTCTCGAGATATGTATCTCTTCGTTCAGAATGTACATTTCGACGAAACTTGTGGAAAATGTGGAAAATAAAAATCGCGAGATACGCTTTTTTGTAAAGGTAAAATTTTATTAATTTGGTTAAGGACCAACCTGGTTGTTGGTTGAGATTATAGTACCATGTGAACTCTTTTAATAACAAATTTCTTCTTCGCTGGTTTTGACTAATTAAAGAAACAATATGTTATTGCATCAAAAAATAGACCATTGAATTTTACTAAAAATTAGTGAAACACTTTTCGAGTCGTTTTGAATCTGTGTTGCGCACACGCGGCGATGTATAAGTTCAAGTCACAGCAAACACGGGATTCGAAGCTTGAAACCCTGGAAAATCTTGACGAATCTTGAGTCTTGTTTTCACAGTTCAAGACAAACATTCCAGACTTTCTTCGACATATGATGAGAATACTCGTGAAACTGTGTTAATGCTCACCGAGTTTTCCAAACTCGAGAGTTCAAATCTACCGAGAAGTCTACGTCCAAAATTCCCAAGACGATCGAGATTTTCAAAAGTTCGTCGCTTCGAGTCGCGTCGTGCACGCAGATTGCCGTGAAGAATCTCGTCGTCACCACTTGTGACCAAAGTCGCGACTTCGCCGAAACGAACGATCGCGGTCGAGGCTGATGGAGAACGCAACCAAGATTTCTTGGATTTCCTAGAAGCTCTCGTGACAATTGATCTCGCGGACTGAGAGCTGCCCACTTTCCGGAGGCAATCGACACGCTGCCTGCCACTTCATACGATAATCTCCGGAAGCGTCTGTTGCGGTCTATCAGGCCGCAACATTTCGAAATTAAATCCCAACTATCGCCACGAACACGAACGAAGAACAATTATGAGAATAACAAAGAGACAGAGATCGATAAAAAAAGAGCTATTGGCGAGGAAAAGAAACGAAATGATGACAGATGGAGAGAGAATCTTTTTAATTAGCGTAAAGAAATGTAATAGTTCAAATCAGAGATATTAAAATCAGTTTCTTTTATTGATAAAAGATACAGGAACGTAGAGAACAATCAAACTTATTTTGTAAATACATTGCAGGAAACTTTTTTAATTATAAATGAAATAGTTCAAACTAGAAGTGTAACAGTTTCCTTCTCTGACGGTAAAAGTCAGAATAATAAAAAGTCAGCTTTATTATAATTTTACATTTGGATTGTCTTGCGAGGAAAATTTATACTTTCAGTGATAGATACGTTGATCGTAACGCCTGCGTGCGAGCGTGTCTAAGTAGAATCGTCCATTCTGTGTCAGACCGTTCCAAAATTCACAAGTAGAGTCGATACGTTCGTTACTCGGTGATTTAATTGATATTGATATTGTCCAATCGAAACTGTGATGTTCTATGCTCGGTCTTCAATGTGTAAATTATTTTGCTGCGTTGTTAATTTTTGGAAATCTCTTTTACGTAGTAATACTAGCCTTTAAAATCAAGAATCGAGTTGAATTTGTTGACGAAGCGACTAATTAATTACAATTACTTACATTAATTTAAAATCTGGAAACTAATAATTGTTATAAATTGTTATATATATATTGTATATCATAATTGTTATATATATATATAGTATATTATAAAGTTTGATAGTATATAAAATAACACGATTCGATTTTTAAATTTAAATTGTCCGTTTAAATATCTTCTCTCTCTCTCTCTCTGTTCACTCAAACGAAACAGCAATTTTCTCAATTCCCTCCATGCAACGACGATCTTCGATATCCACGTCGATATCGATATCGATATCGACGTCGATCAGGTGGGCATTGTGTTCCGGTTCATAATCGGCCGACAACGAGGAATAATTTCACCACGGCGAAAGAATACAAAGAGATCGAGGCGAGATCTGGAAGCGCGCAAACAAGAAAAACAAGCGGCGGTTTTTCTGCCTTTCAGCGAGGAACCTCTTTTTCTACTTTTCAGCGGCGTGCCGGCGTCCTGCTTTTCAACCGAGGAAAAGAAGAAGAGGAGAGGAACGTGCACGCGAATAAAAATAAAATACACGCCGCGGGTCGCCGCGTTCGTTCGGCGTTCGAATCGGCCGTCGATTCGACGAACGCGCGTGCTCTCCGCTCGGCAACGTCTATAACGATAAAAGCCGCCATCGGAAAAGGAAAAAAGCCCCTTTGATACACGCGCCGATACACGTACAGTGTAACGATGTCGTTAAAGCCGTTTACCTGCGTGCGAGAAAATCTCTGTTTACGATCTCTCTTCTTTTGGCCGTGTGATCGCTACGCTTCTCCAAATACCAATCAATGGGCAAACTGTTTCGCTCCGTTTCCGCGAATACAACGGTGAATGGATATTCCGACGATTTTTATTCCTGGCTTCTTTCAGGCTTTTCACGATTTTGTGAGAACGAAGGTTTTAGCAGACGTAACGAAATGTATCCCTCGTTTGAGACTGCCAAAACTTGGCTGAAATTTGGTAAAATCTCAGTTGAAGATATCGTCAATTTTTGATTTTTCGAGATTTTCCGAAATATTTCAAGTTACTTTTAAGTGTGTTTTCTGTCTCTTGTGTAAAGTTCTATTGTAGAGACTGTGGCTAAATAACGAACAAGTAGTTTAAGGACAGTATAGAAAATTAATAAAACTTTAGTTGATATGACAAGATCCCTCCTCTTAACGCGATTAGAAAGAATCAAAAAATATTAATAAATGAAACAAAAGAACAAAATAATGAAACGTATAATTTTAAAAATTGAAAAACAAAGTTTTCGTCTCCCTTTTGATCTCATAATTGCAAAGTTGTAAAATCTCATAAGTGACTCCAATATTTTAAAAGAAATTAAGAATATCAATGAAAAAAAAAATTCCATAATATGATATTGATGCAATACTAATTTCATCTCTTAAAAAACATCGTCATTAGACAAATGATGAATATAGTAATACAAGCTAGAATATCGTTTCTTAAGGGACAATATTAATATTATATTTACCTAAAAAAAAAAAAAAAAAAAAAAAAAAAATTGTAAAGAAAAACACCACAGAAAATTACATTTAATAATTTCAACTAAAATAAAAACAAGTAGTTTCGTTTCATCTTCCTCGAAATCTATTCTCATGACACACATAGATAGAAAGATATTGCTATTACTCGGAAAACGACGTTGATTGATATTACCCTTTCGAGATTCGAGATTCGAGATTCGAGATTCGAGCTTCGATTCTACTATATCGCGTTTCATCGATCAGACAAATATCGCGCAGATCGAGGATCGAGTTGATCGCCTCGATGTCTTCAGGCAGATGAATCTGAGATTGCGCGATATTACTTACAATTTGCTTGGCCGGTTTCTGCATTCCACTGACGTCACTCTTCCCCTCGACGGACGGCCACTGAAAGATACACATCGAGATGCACGCAGTCTCGATCACTTGGACGTTCCACGCTTAACATAATCGTTCCTCTGTCCTAGATCGATCCTCTGTCCTGATCGTTTCAAGAACTTTGCGACGTCCAGACGAATTTAAGAAACTCGTCGTTCTCGTCGTTTCGTTCATCCTCTGTTTATTCGCTTTGTCGAAGAACGTTTGGTTCTTCAAAAGTTCTTTGCGAAGAAAATAATTTCCGTGTATAAATTATAACGAGGTATAAAGTTTCTGTCAAAGTCCAATATCTGCGCATCTATTGATTTAACAATTTAATATTTTTTTTTACTTTAATAATAATTAATAAAGTATAAAATTTGAAGTGTTAGTGTTAAATAATATAATATATTATATTATATTGTAATGTATCATATTAAATAATAAAGTACCGGGAATTTTAAAATTCTCCTTTTACAATTTAAATACAGAACAAGATAACTCGGCAATTCGTATTCTGCAAAATGACAATTCTTGAAAATTCCTTTTGTCGCTTTCCACTTTAGCATTTTAGCGTTTTTCTGAAACATTCGCAACTTAATCCAAAGGTACTCTTCGGAGTTTAAAAGTGCCAAAGTGCCAAAAATTCAATTTTTCCAAGTGTCATATATCGCTCGTAGTCCGAATCGCGAACAAATGGAATTGCTCTTAGATAGAAGAGCGACCTCTAATTGGATCCTTAATGATTTAGCTGAATAAAGAGCATTACTGCAGTTGTTCACCGTGATCGCTGAACAACTACAGAACGAAAATATTATTCGTATCGCGCTCAGCGAAAGAGTTAATAAGCTGAAACTAAGGCTAATCTATCGTGCAATATTGGCCATTCATAAATAACGACGAACGATTAAAAGTGTGTTAACCTCCAGGGTGAACCTTTCTTCGATTCGATAACTCGTTTCATCAGGGAAATACCACGACAACAATAATCGAGTTTCGTAACCATCTTTCGGGCAACGTGATCGTCGTGTATATACGTACATGCATGTTTGTTTTTTATCGTCGATGGCACTGGTCACGGGATCTCGGCATACGTCGGTTTTTAAGCTTCGTCCAACGTAATCGAGATCCTCGAATGGTGGTGTGTACCGTATAGGCAAGGAAGGCAAGAAAGGTCATGGCTCTGACCCATTTCGACGTTTTATCGGCCTACCGCGCGAGCAAAGTTCGCATCTCGCGGTGCACGAACTGGCTCCGCTCTTCGTGGAACAAGATTACACACATACGTGACTTCCGTTTTCTCGCCTCTTGTTTTCCCGCTCTTCTTTCGCTCTCTGCCCTCCTTTATGCCCCCGTTGTTTTATTTTTACGGCGAAATTTTAGGAAAACGAATGCCGACTCGTTACTCTCGAAGGATTATTTCTATCCTGGAGGAAATCGAACGAGCGTTTTCTAGGATTTACGCGAAAGCTAGAGGCGAATTTTCAGAGGGAAGATTAACTTTTGTAATTAACTTGCGTGGAAGAAAATTTTTATACGAGTTTCCTGAATTTGAAATTTATAATTATAGTTATTAGATAAGCGTCGTCTTCTCTAAATTTGTATCTTTTTTTCAACGAAAACTTTGAAATATTTTATAGTTTTAACTATCGTGCAACGTAATGAAGACACCGACAGTTTCCTAGAATTTTCTCCAAAATTTTTTTTTTTTCTTGAAAGCTCAGAGAGCTAAAAAAAATTACTTATCACTTCTCAAAATTACGATTAATATTAATTGCAGAATTCATTTTTATTGCGTAATTAATACTTTCAAAAACTACCCAGGAAATTTGGAATAAACGAAATAAGGGATAAAGAAGTGTTTTCAAAATCTTCGAAAGAAGACTCTCCAGTTTGCTCTCAAAAAATGATCACGGCAAATTTTCGTGCAAGTAAAATTGAAACTATCCGATGACCTTCGTCGGAAGGAATGTGTGAACGTGTCGGAACGATCCTCGTGCACAGAAGCTGGCGAAAGTGTTGGACGAGGGAGGCTGACTCACGACGAAATTTTATCTTGGCCGGCGATTTGCCAAATATCGAATGGTCGTTTGTTCGAGCAGCTTTCTCCCGAGCTGGAGCGATACTTCCGTTCTTCGATTCCTCTTGCTCTGCGGCTCATGTTGATTGCCAAGGAAAATTCGTTTAGATGCGGTTAACCCATGGTACACACACACACACACACACACACACACACACACACACACACACAGTCGAAGAAGCGTCGCGCCGCGTTTCTATCGATCACTTGTTAACCTTAGCAGAGTTTACAATGGTTGATGGCTTATGCAACATTTTAATCTCGGCTTTTGTCGAGTTTTTTCTATTCTTTTTTCGACAGGGAAACGAATCTTAAGGCCCCAAAGCCGAATCGTCACTCTTGTCGATCAATCTCATGTCTTTCATATATCATCCTTTTCAAAATTTGGGAAATTATTCTTCGTGACCCGTTAAAGTATTAAAATATCGCTCGCGTAAATAATTACAGACTTATTCTAATTTCGACTTATTCAATTAAAACGCGAATCAAAAAAGTTCGAGAAAAGAGATGCGTGCGTCCCGTCTCGTTTACCAGTTTGAAGAGTGCTCGAGACATTTCGCGATTGTATATTTATGAACGTCGGCCGAACGATGCAGAACGTGTAGTGGTGTTCCGCCTTCAATTGGTCTCGTTCACGAAGATATTCGCGTCCCACGTTTTACACTGATCTTAAACCTCGCTTACAAACGAGGCGCTCGATATCTTCTGAATTTTACCGACGTCGTTTTCGTTGCTCGTCGTCTTGTTGCCGCTCGTAAAAAATCCTCGTGTCGCCCATGGTTTCTTCGTTCCAGGTTTATACCAGGTGATAGCGCAATCATCACGTTTGTCTTTGATTTGCGTCGTGTTCCGAAGCTCGAAGATAAGCACTCGAAGAAAAATTTGTGTAATTGTTGTAGTTGGCCATTTCGCGATTGTCAATTTTGCGTTTGAAGATTATGGGAGGAAAATATAACAAGTCATATTTTTTTTTTTGTTCCTGTCACGCTTGTAACAGAAAATACCTATTCTTGCGAGATACTCGTCTTTATCCACGAGTTTATTATCTCTAAAAGTGATTTTAGCGAGGGTAACCCGGAAAATTGGGCCTTTTCAGGTCGCTAATGCAACGAAAATTAGCGATTGGTTGATTTGGGTCACGTGATTCGCGAGAGGGCGTGGAGTAGACCTCGAGTAGGAGTGGCGTTGTCTGGTACTGAGCGATCGCGCCTGTAATTTGTTTTCTATCAATTCAAATGCTTGCATATCGATAAAATTTTATGGCAAAAAAGTCGTCTTCATTTCCTAGTTGGAACAGTTGCTTCTGGGCCTTTCAGTGAGACGAATCGTACTGGGGTACAAGTCGTGCAGTTTTTTGCAAGTATCGTTTTCATTTCGACAAACACTGGAACGAAACAAACGTACGAAACTTATCTCGCTTATTGGTAGATTCAAGCGTTACTCACCCATCTGAAAATGGTTCGGAATCGGACGACGGAAAAGTTCGAACCTACATTGCGAGATACATACTCGATTCCATTTCTAATAGCGCACACGTGTGTCTAGGTTGCAGCGAGGACGAGGCAGCAGGTGTCGTGAACGCGGAGGTGGGCGGAGGTTGCGCGACCGGGGCGCCAACCACAGGAAGTGGCGTTGGAGGTGGTAGCGGGACAGGTAGCGAGGTCGGTGGTGGTGGCGGAGGCGGTGGTGGAGCAGGAGCAGGAACAGAAGGAGGCGGTGGTGGCGGCGAGGGCGGATCGACGAAGCAGGGTGGCGAGAGGTGTCCCCAGTGCGGCTTCCTCTGTCGGGACGTCCACGTGCTTCAGCTCCATCTCGAGGACACGCACAAGACCTCGTACGCCACCGACAAGAACGATCTCAACGCTCAATTCCCTCAAGTGGTGAGTGAAACTAACGTCAAGGACGAGGAGGACTCCATTGTTCCTTGCGTGTTATCGATCACGCGCCACCGGCATGCGGATTCTCCTCTTCCTTACCCCCTTCTTCCTCCCCCCCTCTCTCTTTTTGGTCTCCGCACAGGCTTTCCTTTTCGTTTCGGCAGAATTATTTTGAATTTTCGATATCCCTTCGATTTTTTGGTAATTTTCTTTTGCTCGAAATGGATGCTACGTTTAAATTGTCAGATATTAAGTATTAAATTATTCAATGTAAATAGGTTTTGAATGGGTGCAGCACGAACTTCGATTGTTTGGACTAAATTTGATGAAATGAATTCCTGCATGCTGAACGAGGGAGAAAATCGTGTTTTTGAAAGTTGAGAGACAATTGATAACGTAGAATTATATTCGTTTATTGGATTTATTTCTTTCACAGATGTAGTACGCACTGGATTACATACGTGATTCATCGTTCAGTTTATGTAAAACAATATTAACCGTCACACCTGTGTAATTATAAGATTCAAAGTGGCTCGTTCGCAACGATTAAGCCTGCCTTTGTTTCTTTTTACGCAGTTGACAACTGCGAACAAAGAGATTCCTCGTGATATTTTAATCACGCTGAAATCAATTTGTCTCGTTTTGGATATCTTGGTCAACAAAAATTCAAATGAATTGTAATTATGTAATAATAAATAATAATAATTAAATAAAATAGCAATAAATTTAAATTCAAATTTAAATTCATAATGGATATACTGTATCTATTAAATAATCGTTCAATTAAAAGATGAAAATTTCGCAGTAACGTGATCAAATTAACCGATCAATTTTGTTGCAGTCCTGCAAGGTGTGCAGCAAGACTTTTGCTAACGTCTATCGACTCCAGAGGCACATGATCAGCCATGATGAGAGTGCCGTGCTTCGTAAGTTTAAGTGTCCCCATTGCGAGAAAGCCTTCAAGTTTAAGCATCACCTCAAGGTACTACGAGTGCACCCTTATTTTTCATTTCTCATTCGTACATCGTTATTTCCGTTTTTTTCTTCTTTTTCGCTTTTCTTTTCACGATCTATTTTCACACAGCACTGCCTGACTTTTTGATATAGTTTTCTCCCGTGGCCGAGACGAATGAATTTCTTTCAAACGGAATTTCTTTCTTTTCTTTTTCTTCTTTTTTTTTTTTTTGCGAGAAACGAAAAAGAAACATTATGTATTGTAGAAAGTGCATCGATCGACGTATTTGCACCGGAACGAATATTCCTTGGAAATTAATTTCATTCAGTTTTAGTTGTTAGATGTTAGTCTACGCTAGACCGCGACTGTTTATGCGACTGTTTATTAATTTACAACTTTGTCAGTAAAAAAGAGAAAACTTCATTTGTTGAACGTTGTAACTTTTTTAGTTACAAAGAGAAAATATGATCTCGGATTGAGTATTAATTAAGTAAATTAATCAATTTTGCTGTTTTGACTGTCTTAATATTTATCATATGAATAATATTTTTTCTGACATTCCCGATAAACGCATAAAAATTCGCTAGGTCTAGCCCCTGCACTGTCGATCCATTTCTCTTGCTCCACTTCTCCCAATCTTTTAATTTCGATGTTTATTTCCCCGTTTGTTCCCAGGAGCACCTTCGCATTCACAGCGGTGAAAAGCCATTCCAATGCAACAACTGCGGCAAACGTTTCTCCCATTCGGGCTCGTATTCGAGTCACATGACCTCGAAGAAGTGCCTGATAGTAAACTTAAAGAAATCCAGGCATACGAATGTGAGCAACGTGGACCGCGGGCTGAAAAAGGCGCAACAACCCCTGCCGCCGGGGCGGCGCGAGGTCGATCTGCTCGCAGCGAATAATAACACTTTCCTCCCCATTCTGCCGAAGCTTTCACCCTCGGATTATCAGGAGATACAACGGGAAGGCACGGGTGAGGGTCGATAACGCCATTCTATTTCACCGCAATCGTCTCTCTCTCTCTCTCTCTCTCTCTCTCTCTCTCTCTCTCCCGCACCTTGAACGATCCTGCCACTCCGTGAACTCGATTCGTAATCGAACGCTTTGTAGCAAGACAGAGAATTCTACTTTCTGTTCTATTTGGAGTTTGTGTCATTCACTGTATGCAGATGTATCGATTCCGCTGTTGCTGGAATTTGATCATTTACGGAGATCTTAGGGGATTGCATTTATTTGAATTAGAATCGGATTTCGGAGGAAATTTCACTGCTACTTTAACCATTAAGTTATTATTTAAAGTGACAAAGCTTCAAATTTTATACTTCAATGTTAACTCGAATACTTGAAGTAATTAATGAAATTTAATTCGTAACCTGATAGTTGGTAGTTAAATATGTATTGTATACATGTTCGAATTTGATTCTAATTTTACTTAAGTCACGTTTTGAAATTGAAATTAGTATAATACTAGTAATTGAGATTTTGTGTCTAAAGTAACTTGCTTCTGATCTAATGCACAGAATTCACATAATACATAAAAACACATAAAATAATGATAGAACTAAAATGTAACAACAGTTACTCATCCAAAGCTTCATTTGTTAGTAGATCAAAATTAACACATTTTACACGTGTGTCAACCTTCAGCAAATCATCTACTTACTTTGACGTTATAAAATTTCCCTAACACGTGGATTAAGAAAGCCCATTGTAAAGAACAAACGATCGTTTCAGGTATTTACGATATGCCGACGCTTCTGCCGCAAATGATGGGCCTCGGCAGCTACTTCCTGCAGACGTCTTTGGGCAAGCTCTTAAATCAGCTACATTCCAAGAGATTGGACGAGGTAGCCGAGCAAGTCGAGTCTCATCGGGAGCTTATGAGCCCGTCGACGGCGGACTCTGAGGGCACGGAGGGCACAGAGGGCAAAGAATCACCGGCGCCGACCGACTCGCAAGGCCTCGACGCGGTTCGACGTATCCTCGAAACGGTGAACACCTCCGTCACGAAGCAATTACTCGAGGCGAACGTGAGGAAATTGTCCACCTCGCCGGCCACGATGAAACGAGAGTTCGAGGAGGATTATCAAGTAAGATGAGACAAGTTGGTCATTTGTGCAAATTCAAGCATAGTCTAGCCTAATGCTGCAGAATTGAGGAAATTATCGCTTTTTACTGGCCTGCCTCGTTAATGAGATTGAAGAAGTGACAAATTAGAAATGATGAGTACATACGTATTGAAGAAATATCCTTGCGTATTTTTGAGAATGTAAAACCGAGCAAATTGCAGATTTATTTGACGAATAATTGTAGAATTGTAAAACTTGTGAATATCAATTTAATAATATTATTAGTTGGTCAGTACACCCGGATGTTAAGATACGTTTCACGACGAAAAGACCAAAACTTGTCAGTCAATATTGTTAGTCTTCTAATTCGATCGTGCTTGCGAAGTGACAGAAAGAAGTTTGATTGTTAAAGATTGACTTATTATCGAACTTTTCACGATTCTGTTGGCCACGTGGTTCTTTGCCTCTTAATGCTGATTAACATGTCGTAAACTTGTTAGGCGAGTGTCATAAACAGTCCAAATATAACGCGGTTTGGGTCAATACTCTGTAAGCAGCCTTGGAATAGGCTCATTCCATATCCTTTTACATATCCTCTTAAAAATGTTAATACAAGGAACAGAAGTTTACAACTAAAAAGTGACGTAAAATTATAACTACTATGTTCACGAAACTTCTTTTTCAAGTTAATATAAATTCTCTTAAAAATTTTTTAGTCCTAAAAACTTTGTTTTTTAATAATTCTAAAACACGATTGAATGTATATCAGCGCTTAATTAGTGAAATTTTTTAATACTATTGGTTTAGAATTTTAAAATTACTGTCACTACTAATATACAGCTGACAAAATCAAATCATTGTAATCATGTCATAATCAATCAAAAATCAAGAAATTAAACAGTTTATAAATATGGATATTCATTGTGTAAAAGAAATTTCTATCATCTCTTAACTTGGTGTGCAATTCAAAAGCAAGTTATCCATTTGTATATATACAATACACTCAAGCTCTTATTACCCAAGTTATTTTGAAATTTTACTTCACCAGCTGCTAATGTAAATTCTCTAACATTATACTCTAGGACTAGAATATCAGAATACCATTCTTTTTCTTGCAATATTCATGGTATAAATGGAATCCGTGCGTAAGCAGTTCACTTGGGCGAGGGCATTTGATCCCAAAATATAAACATCACTCGAGATATAAGTTTTAAACGTATATATAGATATATATATTCATAATTAAACTATACTCGGATAATTCTAATAATAGACATCTCGTATAATCGAATCGTTCTGTTGTACGCGATCTTTGATCGCTGATGGAATTCTTGAATCGCTTCTGTAATTATGAAAATTCGGTAACTAATTGATGGATGACACGATGTAGGATCAAGACAGCGAGATGTCCAGCGAGATGGCACATTATCCAGACTGGTCGGCATCGACGGATCAATATGACTCGCAGAGCGAAGGTTTAGCGGCGAAACTCGAGGACGTGAATCAGCCCAGCGCGAAATCGGGGTACAAGAGAAAAATGGAGGACAGCTCGGAGGCGGACTCGGAGGACGAGGAGGACGGCGCACAAACGCACAATGATAACGGAAGGAGAGTCAGGGCTAGGTCGTTGATAGACGACGAGCAATTGGCCGTTCTCAAGGGTTACTATGCCATTAATCCTCGACCCAAGAAGGAGGAGATCATCAGGATCGCCAACTATATCAATTTTCCTACTCGTGTAGTACAGGTACGAAATGAATCCTGTCGAATTAATCTGTTTCCTTATTGATCACGGGCAAGATAAATCTCTAATCTGATGATTTTTGACAACTTTTACAGAATTTCTTTCCCAAATTAATGATTTTTTGTACATACATAAAAATTTTTTATAGTAATTGTTCAAATACTGACTGTAATTCGTGTTATAATTTTATGTAAAAGGAGAAATGGAACATATAATACGTGTAAATTAAATATGACAAATAACGTTGTACTAAGCAGGAAATTATTTAAAATTTGTCATCATGTATACATTTATTTAATGTTCAGGTTTGGTTTCAAAATTCCCGAGCGAGGGACCGACGAGAATCGAAGATACCACCTCTAGTACCATTGGCAAATCCAACCAGTCAGACCGCGTACGAACAGCCACTAGATTTGTCGAAGAAAGAGGCACTCACGGACTCGGCGTGCAAAGACAATGAAACTGTCTGTGTAAATTTCACGTCGTCATCTCCCGTTGAACAGAAGAACGACAATGCGCCGTCGCATAATCAAGACGCGGATGATTTAGAAGATTCGCCGCTCGTCATCGACGAGGAGACTACCGATTCTGTGGAAACGAAACGTACGGCCCCGAATGGGGGAGAAATTGCTCCAAAGGTACCTCCAATTGTATTTTACGTGTGAAAAATTGTAAAAATTCCATTTAATTGTAATCTAATTATCTGCTTATAATCCAAAAATATATGACATAAAAATAAGGCGTAAGAAGCTTGCTGTAATGTTGAAGTGTATTATAAGATTCTGTATTTGCAGGGTCAACCTCAGACAAATGCAAAGAACGAAAGTGAAAACACGAGACAACCGGAGGCTTCGCCAGCGGGGGAAATCGAGCAGGGTGTTTACTTCTGTGATCGGTGTGACAAAACATTCTCCAAGCACAGTTCCCTAGCAAGACACAAATATGAACATTCCGGTATGTAATTGCTAAATAATAACTGCCAATGATTTAGGCAAAATAATTATAAATATCAGAATAATTATCAGAAGCCAAACTGATTAACTTCGTTCTCTACATAAGAGAATTTACAGATACATAATTAATATCCATTTGAAAAAAAATACAAAGAATTAATTTAGCAAAATTTACTTATCACAAGTTCAAAGATAATTTTAAATTTAAAATAGTTTTTGCTATTGTCGCTTATCTCTGCATTTGAATTGATTGGTGTAGCTTCTGGTGGTTCCAAATCGTGAATAATCAGATAAATTCGTACAATGTAGACAATATGGAGAGATCGAATGAATGTCCACAGGGCAAAGGCCGTACAAATGCGTGGAGTGCCCAAGGGCGTTCAAACATAAGCATCATCTGACCGAACATAAGCGACTGCACAGCGGCGAAAAGCCCTTTCAATGCTCCAAGTGCCTCAAGCGCTTCTCTCACTCCGGCTCCTACAGCCAACACATGAATCATCGTTTCTCTTATTGCAAGCCGTATAGAGAATAGAAGTATTCCCGCTAGTCGAAAACGAAGATTCTCTCGCTGAATTAGCTAAGTATGGATGTACGGTCCTTTCTTCCTTCCAAGACACGGGACTAAGCATTTAGAAGAAAAAAAGAAAAAGAAAAAAAGAGGAAAACAAAACAAACTTCGAACCGGGAAATAATATTATCTAATCCCGCGCGTAAAAAGGAAAACGCGTGGGAACCAGATTAGAAGAACGGGAAAAATTTAACGACGAATACTTCCAAACGCGATCTCGCACACGTATTTTACACTTGCGGAAAGGCTTGCGTGAAACACAGCAAGTGATAATTAGAGCCTAAAAAAGTGTATTTAGCTGGAGAAGGAAACGCGTGTTGATCGAGAAGAGAAAAGAGGAGAAACTGTGCGATTTCGAAGAAGATCAAGAAAGAAGAACAATAAGAAGATCGAACGACGCGAATGAGATTCGACAATCGCGACTCTGCTCGAGGAAACAACAGCAGCATTTTAAAATCGTCAAAGTGTCACGTGAGTTTCTTCTCAAGTTCGTTCTTGCGCTGAATCAAAGATTTAAATAAAAAAGAAGAAAAGATGGAAGCGGAAAAGTAAAAAGTAAAAAAAAAAAAGGAACGAATTCGCAGCGACCATGGGTCGACGAATTGAAAAAAGAAAAAAAAAAAAGAAACCAAACAATACGCAACGGTACCAAAAATGCATAATGCAATAATCTATTATATATTATATATAATATACATAATATTTTAGTATTTTTATTAACAAGATTATTATATATACCATGACAATAATAAGGAAACTAATTAACGTACAAATTTGTTAGCCACGTTCGCACGGGGCACGCGATGTAATTCAGTCGCGACGCGCAAATTGGCGAAGGGATACGATGACGCGATCTCAAAGATTCATTTTTTTTTTTACCGAATTGCGCGTATGCAATTGGATATTTCGTAATGGAAACGAAGCAAAGTTTGATGAACGATAACTATAACTATTATACGAAACGAACGATGTTTGACGATCGCAGGAATAACTTTCTGAATATTTTTACCGAACAATTAATTTACAAGTGAATGAAAAAGAAAAGAAGATCAAAGAAGATAAAAATATAGCGTTTCATTTCTGGGTAATCAGTCAGAATGATAACTGGGCCCAGCTTCGATTCCTTCGTTCGCTAGTGTTTTCGGACAATGTACGAAATTCGAAATATATTAAGAATTCAAACTATAAAAATTGTAATTGAAAAGAACAAAAAAAAAAAAAAAAAAAGAAAAAAGAGGGATAAGTGCGCGCGTGCAATTAGATAAGAGCGAAAACCAAAGGAAAATGGTTGGAGAGGGTTGAAGCACCAGACGAGAAAAAGGATGCATTTGAATTTAAACCGCTAAACTGAGAGAGCTTAAACGCAAATTCCGATGAATTGATCGCTGAGAACGGAGGTTAGAACCTCTACTCGTTCAGCTTGTTCTCATCGTCGAGCACTATTTTCAAACTCGATGGAAGTTCGGCCAAGTTACAATTTATTATACGTAGCGTCAAGGTGTTTCTGGGCCTTATCTATCGGTGATCGATGCCATGACGAGTAACTTTCGATCGTTGTGTACTTACTTTAAAAACCGAATCGCACCAGTCCGTATATTTCCGTTAATGTTACGTGAGAGATTCATATATTTAAAGTTTTTCGCGTTTTTTTTCCCTTCTTTTTTAGCAGATCTCACGTTAGTTTTGTACCGATTGTATATAAATTAGCTTTTAACTCTCAGTTATTAACACTGGAACTACCAAATCCACCAAATATATCCGTTTGTACTTTTTCCTTTCCTTTTATAATTACTAAAATGAAAAATATTTTGTATATTTCTGTTTTATTACTATGCTACTATTTTAATTAGAATTATTTATATATAGTGTATCTACGTGTACATCTGAGGATGGTTGTTGTTCCAGTGTTAATTGTCATAATTATTTAAGTATTCTGTACATTGTTTTCTCTTTTTGTAAATTGAAATTCGCGTTGTTCAAACACGTGGTAACTTAAGCACATTTTAAGCACATTTCTCATTTAATATTCGAGTTAATTAATATTTGAATCTCCGCGTATCATCTATTCTCACCATGAAAAGCAAAAGAAAAAACGAACGTTTTACGTTACAGAAAGATTGAAGCAAAAAGAAAAAGAAAAAAAAAAATAGAAGTATGCCTTAGACATTCCGTGAGAATCAACGCGCTGTTGATGCTTCTCTTTAGTTGTTCATAGATCACGAAGCATCACCATGGCCTCTCGTACTTTTTGTCGAGCTCGCGAGGTCCCGTTGCATCGATTTCGATGGAACCCGCTGAGCTAATCACATTTGTTTCCGACGCCTGAAAGGGAAATGGCATCGAGAACCTCGCAATAAAAAGAAAAAAAAAAGAAAAAAGAAAAGGAAAAGAAGACGAAAAACGAAAGACGAGATACAAACGAGAAAAAGAAAAAGAAAAAAAAATAAAAGAAAATCCCTTCACCGAGCCCCGATCATAAACTCTAAGTATAATATTAAAATGCTTCCAAATACTGTACTATTGAAACAGAAAAAAAAAATTATTATTACACAATTTTTATGATTTTATTCGTTCGGATGCGTAGGTAAGCGGTATATATATATATATAAATATATATATAATCTACAGATCGATAATACTCGAGAATTGTATTTTATAACGGTTTATGCCTCTTTTTATTTACACGTACCACGAGTGACAAGTGATATATATATATATTATATTATATAAATATATATATTGTTATTGATAAAAAAAATTGATAAAAAGAAACGACGACTTATACGGGGATACACGGCAAAAAGGAAGAAAGAAAGAAAGAAAGAAAAAAAAAAGAAAGAAAGAAAGAAAGAAAGGAAGAAAGAGTGTAACGTTTAAAGAGTCGCGCCAAAAGAGTAGTGTCGTGTTCGGCCGAGCAGGGCGCCACCGTTGCATTTCCTCCGCGTCTAGAAGCTTCGGTTATCCGCGACAGGCATCGTGTCCGTACTATGAAAGAAAGAAAATGGAAAAAAATCCAGATATGATGCTTATAATACTCATTTATTATAGTGTTAATAGTTAAGAAATATATTTTTATATTATTATAATATTATGACACGATATATTATATATATATATATATATAAACCTAATATATATATATATACATATATATGGTACTAATCGATCGTCGCGGATCCGTGAAACCTGCGACGACGAGTCTGTTCCTCGGCTGGTACAGATAATACGCGAGAATCTTCTACTTTTATTTTCTAGTTTCTTCGAGGCTTGATCGTAAACGATTCAACGTTCCTGTGCAATCGCTTTGTTATTTCCCATCGTCGCGCGTTAGGTTCTTTATTTTTGATTGTATAATTCGTCTTTTTATTCTTACGATTTCTCTTCTTTTTTTTTTAATCGTTCGAAAGATACGTGTGTGTATATATATATATATATATATATATATATATATATATATATATATGTGTGTGTATCAATTTTTACCGGCATTCCTGAAAGCATATCTCCTTTCTATAATTTTGTACGAGGGTTTCTATTCGTCCGTTAAGTTTCGTCCATTATCGATTTTCGATTTGTAGTTATTCGCGCTCCGAAAAGCAAAGAGAAAAAAAAAGAAAAGAATGGCTCGATTCTGTACTTTTGAATACTTTCACGACCAACGGGTTTAGGACATCAGGAAGGGAAAGCAGGAAATTTACGAAGACAATATTGCATACGTATAAGTGACTAAATGAAGATTAAAAAAAAAATTATATATATATGAATATAAATATATAAATATAAAAATATAAATATAGATATATAAAGATAGAGATATTCGCTCTGATTCGGGAGTATTTGCAACCTGCTCGCCTCGATGTATGTATGTACGTACTATTCAAAGTAACACACACACAGAACAGCGTAATTTTTGCCAGCTTTCGCGCATCGGCATCGGTTATGTCTCCGTTAAACTTCCTAAACTATTACGTGAAAACTACTTAAACGGGAAAAAAAATGAAGTGATTATACTTAAAAAAAAAAAAAAAAAAAAAAAAACGAATACTCGTACGAATATGATGAAACAAAACGAAATGTAAGAAAACGAGGAGAGAAATAGAAAAAAAAAATTGTTAATGATTGTTGATGCAACGATTTAAGAGAAGAAGAAAAAAAAAATGAGCACCATACGATGCCTTCCGTGAACGACCGAGCTTGCCTAGTTACCGAAATAATATAGAAATTCAATGATTCGATCTCGATATGAATTCTCTCGTCGAAAGTAATCGTTATCCCCGCGCTGCTTCTCCCGATCGAGCGATTGTTTCCTCGGACCGCGGACAATAAACGTAGAGCGAGTAAAATAGCGCGCCATAAACTATGTACAGTAAAAAATCGTCGTAAAAATTGCAATGGACATTAGAAACGGAACACTCGTGCTCGATGAAAAGCATTCTGTACGAATCCCACGAGGCTGTATTGTGATTTTTCTCTGAAAGGGTGGGGGGGGAAGCACACGGGGATGACAAAAAACATGTTCGCTTTAAACTATTACTCGACGAACACTGGTGGTTATGCCATCGAGCTTTCCATGATTACGTTACATAAGCACCAGAATCGTGCGTGTGTGCGTGTATTGCGTGTATGTACACCAGGAAAATACTCGGAGAAGAAAATACGGCAGGACAATAATAATAATACCGTTTCTTTTTAGAGATTAGAGAGCGTAAACATTAATTACAATAGTACGTATAAATATATATATATATATATTATATACATACATATAATATATATATATGTATATAAAAATTGTAAGTGTGGAAAAAAAAAGGATAAATTTGCTAAAATGCGGAGAGAGCAGCCTGCGCGCGTACGTATACACACGCACGCGCCCCTTGCGTGCGTGTGGGTACGCGTGTACACAGCAGCATGTATGTACATAGGTAATACATTCGTAAGGTTACATTTAGTCGCCAGGAATAGCGATGCGGATGTTACTGTAACAGTGAAGTGTAATATGCGGTAGATACTTTGAGAGAACGGTGGAGAAAATTAAAAAAAAAAGAAAAAATAAAAATAAATAAACCGGAAGGTTCCAGCTGCGTAGTGGATGGCAGTGCCTTCTCCGGGTGAAATGATCTCGCGGATCTGTTGAAGCGAGCGGTTGCAAAACGGCTCGACAAGCAGTTGCGCTGTACGATACTTTAATTCGATGCTTGAATCTGCAAGTTTCCAATGGAAATTTCATCGAGACAAAAATTGTAACGATTCCCAGTTTCGTTTTCAGTCATCTCAGCCAAAGTAGGAAAGCGTGGAATTTAATTGGAAGTGAATTTCCGAATAACGATCACTTTTTTGGAGAAGGGACATATATATTCTTGTAATTAAAGGTACGTTGTTCTAACCGAAAACGATCTCCTTTTCGAGGAAGTTCGATCGTTGATAATGGGCATTCGTGGTATGGTATAGAGACAAAATAGGGAAAATAGAAGACGAAGAATGGGAAGGGTTTAAAAGAAAAGAAAAAAAGAAAAAACAAAAATAGAAGAGGGAGGATGTTGAGAGGAATCCTTTTTCAGAGGGTCGAACACTGCGTTGCACTACGCGGCGAACTTTCGATGCACGAATCGATGAATTTCGGTTGAAACGGGAAACGGGAGCCAAACCTGTTACACACACTGCGGAAAGAAGCAGCAGAGAAAAAGAAAATGAAATTAAGAAAAAGAAAAAAAAAAAATAATGTATTGTGACGAAGTTCCATCCATAATAAAATAAATGAAAATATTATACAGTTAGGCCGACTTTTCCGCCAGTTCGTGCCTTTTTTCTGCAGGGAGAGAGAGTGCAGTTTTGGGATCGATCTGAATGATGTATGCTATTGATGTACCGCCTACTAAATAGAAGGAACGATGGGCAAGCGACGAGAAGGAAAGAGAGAGCAAGGAGAGAAAGGGTGTAATGGTTGAGAGTAGCCGACGATCTCAGAGGTCGTGGCGAAATTATGGGCGGGCAGAAAGGGACAGAATACGAGGATATTAATCGCGCGGAGTTATGTTTGACATGATCACGAAGTGTGTGTCCTGTAATGGATTATTCTCGAAGAACATTACAAGCACGCGAGATTATATGTCAGACGGTCAGACGTCGATGGGAAAGAACAAGTAACAAATGCGAAGAAATGAAAAGAAGAAAAGAGGTGCGAGATTAATTGTGTAAACAGTTGAAGCCGAATGATACGAATGGAGGGAGCGAATGAGAAGAAAGAATGTGTGCGCGTGCGAAAGGACGAACGGGAGGGAGAGAAAGTAAGTGAGAAAGAGAGAAAGAGAGAGAGAGAAAGAATTCTAGCAATTGTTGAACGTTCATTAAATTGTCCTCGTTTCACGATGTAATAAAGGCTATTTTACTTTGACGTCGGTGTTACATTCCCTAATTTGTATCCCTCGTATCCTCGGCACTTGGACCCGAAAATTTGTAAAATCAAGATATCAATATAGTATTCGCACAACCATGATTTATTTCATTACTGAAAAATTTCTAAATATTATTTTTTCAGTTAATTTAATTTTAAAAAATCTAATCGAAACAATTGACGATTTCATCGTACGATTATTCGAACGAGTACTTCGATCTATTGAGTGAAATTTATAAATTTTATGAATTTTACACATGTTAAGTTAAATATAGTATAGAAAAGAACCTAAGGGTCTAATTTTGAAGATACAGTTATAAAAATTTAAAAATTTATTCCCGAAATTGATTTTTTTTGCAAATCAAAATTCGATTGATTTAGCATTAAAATGCTAGCAGCGCGTAGCGGTGAAACGGTGGAACTAAAATCTGTTGTTCTTGTCGCACACTAGTGCGCTTCTTATCTATGAATGGTGCTGTCATCTGAGCACCTCTCAGTCGAAGCTTTTGTAACTGTATTTTCAAAATTAGCTGACCAACTTTTTTCTCATATGCCATTTAACGCAAAAACTACGTGTATAAAGATTTGAAAACTCTGATCAACAAATCGAAAGACTTTGCACTGAAATCAAAAAAGTATAATAAATTTCACGTCTCCAGGCAATTAATTTCCATTCCACGTGAATATATTTTGAAGCTGATGTTTTCGTCTATATTCACACTCAATTTTGACGCAAGTTTCAAACGTTTTTTTTACGGAAAATTAATATTATTCCGCTACGGGATACGCAAAAGAACACGAAATCTTTAAGAACACGATCGTAATTGATTTTTATTGTTAAAATTTATACATTGTTCGGCGCAACTATATTCATAATTAAATAACAGATTTAAAATTTCATTTTCGGCTTATCGTGTACTGTACATGGACAAGAGAGATGATCTCAGTTTAAAGGGAGTTTCAGGCACTGTATATCTACAGCATCTCCTTTATATCTGTTCAATTGACTCAATAAATGTAACTTCGGTTGTTTACAATGAGTTGTATGCAACTCGTATGAAGTGCATACGTTCAACAGTATTGATTCTTGTAAACTTCTCACAGGATTTCTTGTTATCATACTTTCATATAAATGTACCGCCGTTTTCAACTGGCCTGTGTACAAAAGACAAACAGCCATGTTGTTAATTAACGCTATGTTCGATGGGTCCAATGCCTCTGCCGCTTGGAAACACTTGTACGCTTCTTGGAAAGAGTTGTGAGCTACTGCCATTAATCCTCTGTCTATTAACTCTCGAACAGTAGGGCCACTGTCTTTTTTGTGAATATCGATCAGGAATTTTTCTGCTGCCACAACATCTCCCAAAAACAAATGTAGTCTACCTATGCTGGCTCTCAATGCATCCATTTGCTCTGGTGTCCAATTTGCAGATTCACAAAGCCTCTCTAAGATATCAATACCTAGCACATAATTCTTCATGCTGACAGCGCAATTAACAATAGATATAAGGATCCTCGATCTTCTGCCTTTCCACAACCTTATAGCATCATCTTGTTCAGCTGGGTTTATCTTAACGCGAGAGCCATCTCCATTGAACCCAGCGCTAAAGTTGGCTATAATTTGATTCGTAGTCGCCAGAACTTTGTAAAGATTGTCCAATGCTTGTTTAGGCTTGCCGCAGTACATTGGAATCTCAGCCAGGAGAAGTCTAAAGGAAAACGAAGCCATAGAGCCCGGCCTGGTGCCGTACAACTCTGGGTAAAACGTAAAATACATGTCTGGTTTGTCTAAATTATCAAACGGTTTCGACTCGTTCTCTAAGATGTCAATCTGCCTGAGCTTGGTCAGAAGTGCCAGCCTGGTGTACCATAGTTGCAGTGAATGTGGTGAGTGTTTACTAGACTGATTTATTTTGCCATATCCTTGACCGTACACGGCCAACAACCTGCCGGATAGATTTATTGCCGCTTTGTAACAACCAGCTTGTATCAACATTCTCAATCCACGTTCATCCTGAGTCACATCAGAAGCAGTGAGCACGTGCCTTTGCGCACTCTCATCTTCACCTAGAAACCTCGCCACAGTACTTTTTATCAAATTGGGCATGTCACCTTGAACTGCAAGCCCAGGCATTGTCAGGTTCTCTCTGTCGAGAAACGTGGTTCCAGCGGTGGACGTGGCCACGCTTCGTAAGATTTTTCTCGTTTGTTCGGAAGGTATCCATACATCCCTGTGCACGTCGTTCGTACCGCTGTGATCGAGTCGCTCGTTACCGAGTAACGAACCGCCCTTTAAAAATTCGCTCGACTGATCCGCGAGCAACTCGAAATCCGGGACTCGGCTGCCAGAGCCTCTCTGAACGTCGAAGAAATCTTCCTTCCTAGATGATACAATCTCATCGAAAATCGTGCGTGATGCGTTTTCAAAATAGCGGCTTATATCGGCCTCCATTTCTTTCGTAACCTCTTGGGTGGTTTCGCTTTTCCGCTGCGAACTCCCATTTTCCTCGGCCATTCCACTCCTAACTATTATTCTTCTCACTCGATAGTCTATATGTACATTTATTTATACAATTTACAAAATCTTACAAACATTAAATCGAAGAAAAATCGTAGGTGTCAACTGTCAAAATCAGATGAGGACATTCTGCCACGAAGTACGTGTATAATAGAGCGTGAAATATTACGTATAACCGTTTCTTTCGCACAATCAATCTATCAATCGTTATTACTTTTGTATAATTTTTGTACTACGATATTGATAAATATATTGTCTCTTACAGTTCGTGACAATTATGATGTGATAATTAAATTCTTTAGTAATAAAATTTAATAACAATAAATGTAAGTAGTACTATTTGATTAGAGAATAACAAAATATGTACATTAAAACGAAACATTGAACTAAAGTTAATTTTCTTTTGATTAATATCTTTATATCAAAGATGGCATTATAAAATAATGATAATAACAATACTATATGTGCAATTCCAACATATAAATAGAAATCATTAAGAAATTAAGAGATAACAAATTAAATATAATATTATGAACAATGCAGCAAAAAATATTCACCTTTCGAGTGGTTATGTTATGCCTCTTGTTGGATGTAAGTTTATTAAAATATGATAATTACTTTCCATGAAATATTAAATTATTTTTATTTTAGTTGGAACGTACAAAATTCAAGGAAGAGATGTAATATATGAAGTGGTAGATGAAAGTTTAAAAGTTGGTTTTCGCTCTATTGGTATGTGTAAAATGATATTCTTGATACTATTTATTTATCCTATCGTAAATATATTTTGAAAAATCCATCATTTAACAATTTTATCGTTATTACAGATACAGCTGTGGTATATCGAAATGAAAAAGATATAGGCTATGCTCTAAAAACTTTACTACCAAAATATAATCTTCAGAGGAGTGATATATTCATTACAACTAAGCTTTGTATGTATCAGTAATGATTTTAATATTACATTTAAAGAACATAAAATATACTATAATCATACATTTATAACAGCACCAAGTGATCATGGAGATCCAAAAGGAATAGAACAGTCTGTGCAAAGATCACTTAAAGCGCTTGATACTACATACATTGATTTATACTTAATTCATTGGCCAGCTGTATCTCGTACTCCAGAAAGTTCAATGAACAATCCAAGTTTAAGAGCAAAGACTTGGGATAAGTTGATAGAATTGAAAAAACAAGGGCTCATAAGATCTATAGGTGTTTCTAATTACACAATTAAACATTTAGAAGAATTATTACAAAATTGTAAAGATACATTACCAGTTGTTAATCAAGTAATTACATCAAATAAATAGTAAATCTGACTTTAATTTATATTAATTAAGAAATTTAAATATATTTCTGTATTACAGGTTGAATTGCATCCACATTATCGTCAAAAAGAATTAATTAAGTATTGCAACGAGAAAGGAATTCATGTACAAGCATATTCTTCTTTAGGAACTAGTAGCAGTACTGATCTTTTAAAAGATCCGATTGTTGTAAAAGTGGCTTCTCAACTTAATGTATCACCAGCGCGATTACTATTAAATTGGGCTTTGCAACAAGGAATTGGTAAATAATTTATCTTTTCAAAATGATTATTTCTACTATGTATCATTTAATGATATTATTACAGGCATTATTCCTAAAGCCATAAAGAAAGAACATATAAGAGATAATATACAACTAAATTTTGTAATTGATGAAGAGAGTATGAAAGCTTTATCTTGCCTTCCTCAGCATAAATACACTTGGGACCCTTCCAATGTATATTAATTAAGTTTAAATATAAAATAAGAAACAAAGAAAAATATGGGAGATTTTGCAGATCAAATTGCACAACGTTGTTTAGAAAAATATAATAAGCTTAGTAAGAATGGTAAACCATTAGAGAAAGAATGGACTGTGTTATCAGGTATGATATTAAAAAAAAAAGACAGTTCACTACATTTAGTAGCCCTTGCTACAGGAACAAAGTGCTTAGGAAAATCAGATTTAATAAATACAAAAATATACGAAGTAGGTTGTAGATTAAACGACTCTCATGCAGAAGTTCTTGTCAGACGTGCGTTTCTAAGATACTTGTACGAGCAAATTGATTTCTTACTTACTGATTTTAAAAGTGATGTTTTTACAATAGACGACAAGAAAAAAATTAAACTACATGATGGAATATCGTTCCATTTATTTACGAGTCAAACTCCCTGTGGAGATTGTTCTATATTTTTGAAAAAAGAATTCTATGAAGATAATGTACCTCCAACGAAAATTAGGAAATGTGATTATAATAACGGAATAGAGACAGTAGAATCAAATAATAATAGAAAAGAAAAACATTTAATTAAAGATATATATAGAACCGGTGCAAAATGTGTTAAATCTGAAAAATATCAAGATCCTCATTTACCCGGAATAAACTACCACGTGGTTGGACCACTACGTACCAAGCCAGGGAGAGGAAATCCTACTCTTAGTTTATCTTGTTCGGATAAAATAGCAAAGTAATACTACAATTTATTTTCATAGTATTTTTATAGAACATCACAATTAAGTGTTATATACTGATTTTAGATGGAATTTACTTGGAGTACAAGGATCGCTTTTATCGATATTAATACCGCCAATAAAAATAAAAACTATTATAGTTGGAGGGAACTGTCCTTTTTCCCTAGAGGCAATGGAACGTGGATTGTACAAACGATTCAACGAAAAAGCGTGTCAACTAGAAATTATACAAAGTAAACTTTCTTTTAATCAACAAAAAAATTCCGAAAGGAAATATCCATGTCCATCGAGTATAATATGGTGTGCTGTAAGAAATTGGTAATTTTTAATAGTTACATTTTGTTTATTTTTAATAATTTTGAATAAGATAATTTTAATAATTGATCGTTTGCAGTGATACCGAGGTAGCAGTTGAAGGTAGAAAACAAGGAGCTACAAAGAAAAAGAAAGGTAGTAATTTGCTTATAACGAGACGTGCTCTTTTTGAAACATTTTTACGAACATGTGATAAATATCAACATTCTGGTTGCAATATAAGACATCCTAAAAGGATTAACTACTTGGATTGCAAAATGTGGTCGAAAAACTATCAAAGCTTGTGGAATACTTTAAAATCAGATTCTTTTCATACTTGGCCTTCTAAGCCAATTCATTTACAAACATTTGTACTGTAGAATATTTGATATTTTTTAATGTGCAAATATATATTTTTTTTTTAAATCAAAATAAATATATAAAAAAATAAATACAATATTTTATAATGTTCGTTTATTTATGTTAGTATATCCTACACCTATACAAGTTAAGATGACTTGTTCTAAAATTTCATCTTCTTCTTTATACGGTTCAAGTTTAAATACAATTCCAAAAAAGTCTTTCAAGTCGCGTAAAAATTGTATCCTGCGGAAATAGTATTATAGATCAGTTTTATCGTTTTTAAATACGTATCTGTATAAAACGACTACTTACATTGCCGGTGTTAAAGGACCTGTTACAACTTTAGAAACATCTTTTTTACCTAATGCCATAAACATTGCTGTCATAGCTTGAAAAGGTGAATCTACACAACCATTTCTAAAATCATACATACTTATATAATACTTACATCATTTGATGTACATTTACATTTATTTTACCTATAGATTTCTGCAATTAATCTCATAGCTGCTTCTCTACCAACATCTTCTGGTACACAAGGTAAAGAATTTGTTGTCATCAAAGGTGAAAATGATTCTCCACCGAAAACAACATCAGCAGTTGTTTCCGCTGATAAACTTACTCCAAAACCTGTCATTTTTAAGCATTTATAATATTTAATGTACTCGAGAAACATAAAGTAGCTAACATTAAATATGTACCTGGTGATTTTCCACTAGATGCACCTTTACAATGGTCTGTATAAATATAAACATCTGGTAAGAATTTTAGTAATACACTTTTAGTAGACTCCACAATTCGATTAGCAATAGCAGGAGAGACACGTAAACTACATGCAGTACCTCTTACTCTTTTAACCATTCCACTATTTTGAAGCTACAAATACATTTTTTTATTTTTAAGATGTAAATACTTTAATAAAAGAGATATATATATACTTTCTACTAACTTGAACACTTCTAAGGTTACGACTAGAGGGACATTTGAATGTAATTTCTCCACCACCTAAAGGTGCAGCTCCTCTTTTACTAATGGTAAAGATAACTTCATTATCGCCTGACAGAAATTTTTTCAATATAGGCACAGCACATGTCTTCATTCTGTCTACAGATGGATCTGAAATACAATCACATATAAGTATATAATTTCTTAATTTCTTGCAATTACACTAACAATTAATTGCTAACATATTATCTTTGAAGTTTAGAGCTTTACTTACCTATTGTATTACTAGTGACTCCTTTGAGTTTTATATCCACAGCCTTTTTACAAAATGGAGCTAATATCATAATTCCTTCCAGATAATAGCCAATACCTCGTTGTACGTTACAATCGTGCTCTAATTCACCACCGTATAACAAACCAGGATTGTAATATAAATTTGTTCCTGTTTCATTCAATTCTATTCGCGATCCATTTGTTATTTTATCCAATAAACGAATAAAACTGATTTCGTATTCTAAACACAATAAGCATACAAATTGTAACATGTTTTTATATTTTAGTAGTTTTAAAAAACAGTTTTCATATCTAAAAACTAACCTTTAAGTCCTGGATTGTCATCTTTAATTCTGATATTTATAATTCGTACAGGTTTACCTGACAACGTTGATAATAATAAGCGATATCTCAAATAATTACAACCTTCGTATATTAGAATGTTGTTTTTCATTTTGGCTGGCATGTTTTGTTAAAATTCGCGGTAGTAAACAAATTAACGTAATGACACATGGAACTCTGACGTCACACTGTTCTATTAAGCATAGTTTTACTTTACACGTATAAATTTAACAAATCGCAATTTAACAATATTGTTGGGTACTTTTACTTTGACTAATTTTTAAAAACGAATTCAAAATTTCACGAATAATCAAATAAAGTGATGTTTCTTATTCATATCAAATATTTATAATATTTTCAAATATTAAAATGACACAACCGAAGAAAACAATATTTGTTACTGTTGGCACTACCAAATTTGATGAGTTAATCGCGACAGTGCTTAGTCGCGAAATTCTAGAGGTAAAAGACCATGAAAAATTAAGTTTCTAATAGAAATGTTATAAAAATATTTAATGTATGAAAAAAATTTTAAAATAACTTTTTTATATGTATTTTAGGCATTATCGTCAAAG
Organism: Melipona bicolor; assembly: GCA_030673865.1. Classification (NCBI taxonomy): domain Eukaryota; kingdom Metazoa; phylum Arthropoda; class Insecta; order Hymenoptera; family Apidae; genus Melipona; species Melipona bicolor. The sequence goes on along the minus strand of JAHYIQ010000002.1, from coordinate 7,576,613 downwards.
GGATATTATGAAATCATTTTACAAATTGGCAAAACATTGTTTGTACCAGATTGCAGCTCACGTTATGGTTTTGTTAATATAGAATATTTCAATATAACTGCAAATATACTTCCCTATGTACAAAATGCTGATCTTATCATAAGTCATGCAGGAGCAGGAAGTATTTTAGATGCTTTAGAATGTAAGAAAAATTTAATTGTAGTTGCAAATCAAAGTTTGATGGATAATCATCAGCTAGAATTAGCAGAACAACTTTATAAGGATAAATATTTATACTATTGCACTTGCGAAACTTTATTAAATACTATCCAAACTATGAATTTTAATAAATTAAAACCTTTTGTTAATGAAAGGACTAAACAAATTGCTAAGCTTATAGATCAAATAATGGGATTTTCATCATAAAGAGAAGTTTGAAAGATATTCAAGAAATAACTTTTTTTACTTTTTATTTACAACAAACAATGAATTTAAAAGATTAATATTGATATTTTGTTTAATATATATTTAGATTTTTAATATTTTATAATATGGATATACAACAGCTTTAATTATTTATCACAACAGATATAGCTTTAATATAATTTACAACAATATAATAAGAATTAACTGTTCCTTAAAATTATGATGTAGTAGCATAGAAAAATTTATTAATTAATTTCTTATTAAAATGGTAACAAAGAATAATGGCAGTTATTGTTAGATACATTTTATAGCATCTTTGGACAATTACTAATTGTTGAAATAAAAGCTATATCAATAAAAATATTTTCTAAATATTTGTACAATATTAAAATAAATTTAGTTTTCCAACAGAGTATTCATATTTCTTTGTAAGTTTTTTCTTTAGGAATAAAGTAATAGAGCAATCTCGCAATATCGATGAACATTGTTTTAAATCATTGATTCAATAAATTTGCACATTTTCAATGCGTTATATCATTTTTTCTTAGATGATCCTAGCATTGTTTATACTTTCAATTTATTGTATGAAGATACATCCATATATAGGCAAACTACATATGTATATTTATAGTGACGTGTGCTTTAATTACAGACCAAGCCAAGACGTGTCATTTCTTTTAAAAGTTCATTTCCCATTTGCGCCGGACTCCTTGAAACTATTACACCAGCCTAGATAAAATGAAATGATTTATCATACGATATTATTTGCTAATATGATAGTTATATTTATCATATAATTATCGAGCAAATTCATCGATACCTTTTCGAGCGCATTAATTTTATCTTGCGCGCCTCCTTTTCCCCCTGATATGATAGCCCCAGCATGGCCCATTCTTCGGCCGGGTGGAGCAGTAATACCAGCAATAAACGATACAACTGGTTTAGCTTTACTTCCCTGTGATTATGACAGACATATATTATATTTGTATGTGAAATTACTTAGAAATAAATTACACTCATAAGGATGTGGGACGATTTTTGGAACATGAAAGAATTTCTGGAAAAAATAATTGAGTTAGGATAGGATGGGGATTTAAATACCAATAACTTAGAAGGGCAACCAACAGTATTATGCTGAATGAGATATTCCGCTGCTGATTCTTCTGCACTACCACCAATTTCACCAATCATTATAATACCATCACAATCTGGATCCCTAAGGAAGACATCCAAACAGTCAATAAAATCTGTTCCATTAAATGGATCACCACCAATACCAACACAGAGTGTTTGCCCAAGACCAGCCTTAAAAAAAGATTTTCTTACATACTTTTTATTATAAAATTAAAAAAAAAACATTTATTATGGTGAATAAAATGTCTATTTATCATTCACTTACAAGGGTTGTTTGATTCACAGCCTCGTATGTTAATGTTCCTGATCTTGATACAATACCAATTTTTCCTTTTTGATGTATATGTCCTGGCATAATACCTATTTTGCACTACAAATAGATATAATGTTATAAAATACATTAGCACAAATTTTAATACACTAATAAATATTAAATATTTGCACCTGCTCTGGAGCTATTATTCCTGGACAATTTGGACCAATTAGACGAGATTTGTTTTGCTCCAAAAGTCGTCTTTTAACTTTCACCATATCATGTTGTGGAATACCTTCTGTAATACATACAATTAATGGTATTTCAGCATCTATTGCCTCCAAAATAGCTGCAGCTGCAGCAGGAGGAGGAACATAAATAACAGTTGCAGAAGCACCCGTAGCTTGCTTTGCCTAAAATTCAGTTAACATATGTATAAATATATAAAATATAAAAGAAAATTTGTTTATCTACCTCTTTCACAGTTTTGAAAACTGGTTTCCCGAGATGTTCTGAACCGGCCTTTTTAGGATTGACACCACCTACTATTTTAGTACCATATTCAATAGCTTGTTGACAATGAAATGTCCCTTGTTTACCAGTGAAACCCTGACATATAACTTTGGTATTGGAATCAATTTTTAAATTTTTCCTAGTATCTACATAATTAAATCTTATTTGCGTTCGTAATAAATTTCCGCAATTTGCTGCAACATGAAAGAAAGATTACTTTTTATCATTCAAAAAACAATTTTTTTTTAGATACATGTACCAATAACTTTTTTTGTTTCTTAATGTATATGTTGCAATAAATGTCATAACATTAAATTTATATTACTTTATAAAGAAATTTCAAGGCATAAAGAGATTTTAAAGCATTGTTTCAGCTATTGTTTGCAAGCAGATGTTATTTATAGGGACAGTATCAAATTTCTTAACTTTTAGATCAAGGTTCATTGAGTGTATATCATCCAATGAATTCAAATGATTAATATGACATTTATTCTGACAGAACATCTTAATTAAGATGTTAAAACTATGCAAAAGACCATGCAAATTATCATATTCAACAGTTATATGAAATAAAACTAATACATATGATATGGATAAAATATAATTAAAGAAAATAAGAAATTATGAGGCTTCTATGACAGAATACATTTATGTATAATAAACGAAAGATTTAATAAAGAATTATATAATATTTTATATTAACAACTACATAGTTAAAATTGGAACAAATCAATTTAACTAAATGATTTAATATCATATATTGTAAAAAAAAATTGAGTTATGTATAATTCCTTATATAATGATAACATAAACGAAACTTGTCAAAAGTATTTTTAGTTTGGAAAATAATAGACGGTCGAACACGACCGTGAAATCTTGATATGACTATACAAATATATTTCGAGATATGCAAAGGTTTTTTTTTAACAATGAAAAATACTGGATAATTATTCATGTCTTACCTGTAAATTTTGAAAATGTCCTGATAGCTACAGCCATTTTTTAATTGATGTTCTTTTCAAGATAGTCGACGAATGAAATCGAATTATTACAGAATCACCATTAGAGGACTTCGACAAACTAGCGAGGTCAAGTTCGAAAAAATACACGGGCGAAGTGTACTTATCGCATGTATCTAAATACTTCAGGTTCACTATGAATATGTCAAATGACAGGAACATTGAATATCGAACTGATTGGTCTATTCTTTTTCCAAGATATTTTCTTCAAGCCAGTTTTCAATGCAAAAATTTGATCTGGAGCAAATTTTGCACGAGGTTTTCAATACATCAGACGCAAAGATAATTGTCATTTTTTTCTTATTTTGAAGTTTTCTGAAATATTTGTGAAAAATTTCTCTAGTTTCGCAACTCTTTTATTGCTAAAAATATAGGGAAATTAGTTTTATCTCTATTCGTGCCTTTGAAATTTATCCTAGGGTCAGATTCATATATTTTAAATAAAAGTATGCAACATTGAAGTTAGATAACGCAGTAAGAAATTTGAACAAATTTATTGCAAAAGAGATTATTACTATACGTATGAATGTTAGACTTAGATGTTAGATGCTGCGGTATTCGATAGCAAACGTAATGATAATTTCATAGAAAGGAAAGGTAGCATGCTGCATAATCAACGGAGATCACCGAAAAATTGAGCGTAGTTAATGAAAGTTACGATTGATGGTATCGTAGTTGCCAAATGTAGATTACTGAAAGAAAGTCTACATAAATCCGTCTGCGATTTTATTGTTATTACCGATATAAGAATTTAATTATACACAAATTTTCATATGGATCGAACAGTTTATTAAAATTTCTAGTGATTCGATTACGAAGCTAATATTGATGCGCGTAGATAGAACGGCATAAATGACAGTGATGTATAGAAAATAAATATCTTGATAAAAATGACGTGGTGAAGAGAGCCTTATCGTTTTACAAAACCATCGAAGGAATTGCAAGGTACATACTCTAACAGTTTCCAGTGTTTCATTCGGATATCGTTTCAACCATCTGCAAAAAGGGATAAAAAACTTTATTTCAAATGCCGAATGTTTCGAATGTACTTTCGAACAAGTAATTCAGAAGAATTATTTTTTGAATTTGGAAAGTTATTTCAATTACATTGCTCGTATATTATAACACAAAACATTCCTACTATTTATATGTTATTATGTATTAAATGTTATTGAATCATTTCCGTTGTGATGAAAGGTTAATATTGGTTATATATTTAGAATGCACCTTCTTGTGAGAGTAAATGAAAGGTCTGTCATTGAGAAATAAAACAATATGTATATATATTTTTTTACTAGAATACACATCTTTTCTCAGTTATGTAGAATTTTATTTGACTTTATTATTATTTACATTCTTAATTAAAATCATATAATAAAAAGAAATATAATTCAAAATATTTATGTTACAACTGTATGACAGTGATGCATATATCTACAAATTATTCTAAATTTTGCAGTGTTTTGTATTAATTTAAATAAACAAATTTATTAAACAGGATGGAAGAGAGTACAAGTTCTGAAAATGTTTGGTGTAAAACTAAAGCAGACGAACAAAATAATTTGTATCATCCGGAATCTATAACTTCCTCTATGGAAGCAAATTCTACTTCTTTAGCAGATATATTTGATACAGCATTTACTTCTACAGTTGATCCCTCTCCACAACCAAGATTTAATTCAGGTAAAGATAAAGCAACGATGAAAGATGTACATTAATTTTATGCTTTTGGTATCAAATGCAATAATTTCTTTTTTGAATGAAATAATTTACATGAAAAATTTTAACATTTAATTTTTTCATTCTAGCCAACGAAATGGAATATGACCACCTATTTGCAGAAAGTGACGTAGAAGATTTGGACGTGGTACCTATTAATCCTTATGTAAATCCATCTCATCATGCTGCATCAAATAGTAATTTTGTTTTTGGAACTTATTTACGTGGGTCTGAAACAGCAGGAGGAATTTTACATGAATGTGATCATCCAGTAAAACATAAAAGTAGAAAAAGCGAAGAACGCAAATCATTCAATGATCAGCATTCTGATAGTTTCAGTGTAGCTGGACCATCTAGATTATCAGATGGAACTTCTAACAAGTATAAATTCAGAATTAATTGTTGAATTTATTTGTGATATTTCTATTTCCAATACAACTAAATTAATAATTAATAATGAAAATTTCTTAAACAGAGTTATGCAGAATATGGAAAGTGACAGTGCCAATGAAGTCAATACTTTATATCCCTCAGTTATGTCAAATGCAATTCATTCTCAACAAAATTCTACACGTGCAACAAGTATGATTTTTTTTTTTTTTTACATGAATAATACATAAATAAAAAATTATTAATAGATAGTCTGTATAGTTTAACTTTGTCTATATTGGATAGAAAATGACGATACACCATCAGCACCTGATCTACAATTAGATTGGTCCTCAAGTAGTGATGATGCTACTAGCAGTGACGATGAAGATGGATCAGTTGAAGTTCTCGTCTCAGTAAATCATAATAATAAGGTAAAATAGTTATGTTATATTGAATTGTTTAAAAATAGAGTTTATGTTAAGAATTTAAAATATTTGTTGAATATTTTGTTATATTTCAGCAGCAAAATTCTGCACAAAATAATGAGGAACGTAATCGTCCAGTAACTGTAGTTGATTTAACTGTGGAGTCGGATGAAGAACATACTCCACCTACTCCAACAACTTCTGTAGTAACACCGGGTACAACAGATTATGTACATAGGTACGAGTAACAAATTATTTAATATGTAATAATTATTAATATGTAATATTAAATAATAATAATAATTATATTGTATTAAATGGCAGTAATTTTATTGCCGATTTTAATATTCTTTTTTTATAGTGGAAATAACACTTACTGCATGCATGACCATTTGTATCATGGTCGATGTATGCATCATAATTATAGAATTCCAATTCCTGTTATACCTGTAAGATATAGCCAATTACCAGGTGAGAATGTGACAAAAAAATGAAGACAGATATTAACAATATTTTTGATATATTGTTTTAAATTTGTTTCTTTTTTTATAGATGCTTCTACTGGAATGTTAAGATCACGTATGCATCCAATACAAGAAAGGCTATGGAGGATGCAACAACGTGTGCAAGAAGTACATAGGCGGAGCCTTCATCCAAGATTTTCAACACATCACACGTTAGTATTGCAATAAATACTCGAAGATTTACATTATGCAATAATTTTTATATTTAATAGTACAACGTCGTGCAATCCACATGTTCATCAAGCAAACCAACATACATGTAATAATGGAAATGTTAACTCTGCAAGTAATCGTTGTAACGGTTCAGAAAACATGATATTTGCGGAAAATTATTTCCCATCTCCAATTTTACCACCACCACAACAGCCTACTGTTTATAGTCATCCAGAGGCTAGGAGGCCACCGAGTGTTAGTCCGCCTTGTCCCGCTCAATCTGTGATGGTAATTCAATGCATTTAAGAGTACAGTATATTATTTTAGTTTTACTATGAATTTATAATTTATCTTCTTTTCGTTTCTTAATGTTTAGGAAAATTCTTTGAGTGGTGGTGTGGAAATGGAACCAACACCACCTCCAGTTATGCTGCCTTCAATGCCAGTTCATCCTTACGTACATCATATGTATCATCATTATGGTTCTCATCGAAGACCGCCCGGTCCACAACATAGACACCATATTCATATCAATTGGCTGCAACATCTTCATTTGGTATGTTTTTTTTTGAATACAGTATTTTGAATTCTTATTATAGTTATATAATACATATGTGTTTCATATGCAGCAAGGCTCTGATGCTCACGATATGATGCCGTTTTCATCTTTGGGTTTGTTGCATCCAGCGCGTCAAATGTCGGCGCAACTTGAGAATTATATGCGTCTTGTTGATTTACGTCGTATGGCCGCTATTAGTTGCGGAGCTACGCAGGAGTCGATAGAAAGTCACACATTCCGTCATAAGTACAAACGGGTAAGCTGCATAAAAATTTATATATATGTTTATTTATTATTTATTTATTCGCAATATTTTATCGTTTTATAGGAAAAAAAAGTTGAAAATAGCGAAGACGCTATTGAAAAGTGTACTATATGTTTATCGGAATTCGAAGACTGTGAAAGTGTCAGGTACAAAGCTAATTTTCACGTACAATACAAATTATTTTCAGCAATTATTTTTACATAAATTATATTTTTCTAATGTTTTTATATAGGAGGCTTCCATGCATGCATTTATTTCACATAGACTGTGTCGATCAATGGTTATGTACTAATAAACGCTGTCCTATATGTCGAGTGGATATCGAAACTTTTTTACACAAGGAGCTTGAAAGCACTACATAGTTTAAGGTCGATTTTAATCATCTGTTTTCGTTTTATATAATCAGGTAATATTCACATTTAAATATTTTAAAAGATCCTATTCATGAGAAAAAACCTTTTTCTGACACTGCTATCAATGTTGATGTAAAAAATTTTACTGTGAATAATCAAAATATCGATAATGGAATAGAACTAAGTTCCTGGAGTTGTAGAAAAGATTTGTTTTGATTAATTATCTTTATTAATATCCATGGTATTAATAGTGTACATAAAAAAAAATGTTAGGTTTGTTTATTATGCGTTATTATATTGATAAAATATGTAATTTGATGGATAATTTATCATGTATGGTTTCGATGACCACAGATTGTTGGATTATAGCAAATATTTGAGGTGATACATCTCTTCGTGTTTTTTAATAAAGCCACTTTTTATTCTACTTTTTTATTATGTGATATGTAAGAGGAAAAGAAATTTTAATCATTAACAACAACTAGTTGATCAATGAATTTTTAAATTAAATTAGAACCGAAACGAATGGAAATTAATTATATGAAATAATTACGTGCAAACATATTATTTCTATGTTATTAGTAATTCTCCACTGGGTGCTATATTGATATAAATTTTATACATGATAAACATATTCTAATGATTTGTGAAACGGTTAAAGATTCTTTGAGGCTATGTATACTTTTCGTAAGTTTTTATATTGAACGAATTTTTTAATAAAGCTATACTCAAATAATTCTTTACTAATAATTCTTTACTAATTTTTTATTCTTCATAAAAGAGTATATCGTTGTATTAAAAAAAAAAAGGAAAATACCGGTAATCTTAAAGTTTCGTAAAAAAAAAAGTTTTCTATTTTGAGCGACTTTATTTTTGCATCATTTCATTGGTATCGTTGGTAACATAAAAAGGGGCATGTATTTCAATTAACTAAATTAAACGGAACGTTCTGTATGATATTTAATAAATTATTATTATTATGTCTAGTGCGTAATAACAATAATTATTATCATTTTGCATTCGAATGTCGACGCTATGGCGGCATAATAAAGTTGTCAAATCTTTGATGCCGCCATAATGGCGATAAAGCTTTTATTATGCTTGTACATTTATGATTCTGTAATCGAAAAGTATTGTAAATGTCTGTTACTCTTTAATCTAAAATATATTTACTTCCAGATAATCTGTTGTTTATTGATATCTGCATATTTATTTATATGTACATATGTAATATATAATACATAATAAATTTGCTTTGATCGAGTATGGCGATTGCAAAGGGCTATAATATTCCCAATTGTACATTGTACGCTTAATTCCCCGTATCGTTCGTCAACTCAGTTTTTATCAGAAATTCCTTATGTCTCATCGCTTTTTTGAGACGCTTTCTTCATCCAATTTCTTCATCAAACAAATTTTCTAGTATACGCCAGATAATGTTGATTGTAGAAGCAATAAAGGCGTATCGGTGTCGCAGCGTTCTCACTTTTATACAACGTGCAAAGAAAGAAGTATAAAAGAGAAGAAAAGGAATTGGCACGGACGTGCGTAAGATCGGACTGTTTCTTGCAAAAAGGCCTTGCTTTAAGGCATGAATAATTGTGCGAATCGTGTGAGTTACAGTCACAGATTGTTTATCTTTCTTTTATTATAATTATGTACAAGCATAGCTGCAAGAAAAATTTGCGACGAATAACGATGATAAGAATAATAACAAGGAACATGCAAAAAACATGTTACGTAAATCCTTTCATCTGAACTATCTTGATATAAAAATAATTGATCGCTGATATGACAAGTTAATAGATATTAGTGTGCTCAATGTTAGTTAAAATTCGTTCAAAAATATGGAAACATTTTCATAGCGAAGTGTCCGATTCATGATTTTGAAAATATCATATTTCTTCAAACTTTTCGTTCTTCTTCGACTCTTTCAGTTTTTTTTAATCCATAATGACGATTTTCCTGTTGATTCGTCTCCGGGGAAGAGTGCGAAAGAAATTAGTCAAACGTTAATGAGATGATGATGATTGACACGATGCCCGTTCTGTTCAATGCCACTTGCACTGAATTCTACTTGCACAGGGAGAAGAGAGGGAGTATCTCTCGATCGGTGGCTATATAGCCAGCTACAAGACTGATCGTTTCAGTTACAAACTCTTCAGGTCAGGATTTGTCCAGTTATTTTTTACTCGTTCTCGTTTACGATCGTGCAAGACTAGCCTGACTTTGTCAGAGTTCCTGCGATTTTATTACGGAATCGTACGATGTCATAAATGTCGGCAAACAAGGGTCCACGTGGTTGATCCTCGTTTGTTGACGTTTTTAATCAGCTTAAGTGAGAATTTTATCGTGAACGTCGACGCGAATACACAAAGCACCATGCATTCGGGAACATAGAGAAGAAAATTCGCGAAGAAAATTTTCTTGCAAAGTGAACCACAAGATCTCGTCTTCAATTTGCCTTCGAATTCGAAGTTATCGGTTAGTTTTTATAATTCTCGGAGGAGAAATGCCACCGCAGGAGAAATTTGAAAATTCCGTGCACTTGAACAATAATCGGGAGAGTAACGTGGCCACTTGTCAGAACTCGACCAACGTTCAAACGGAAGAAACGGACAGAGGCGTCAAGGAAGAGACGAGAGACATGGATTTTGATGAATTGCTGCCCTATGTCGGGGAGTTTGGTCTTTACCAGAAGATCCTGTTCGTTCTGATGATCCCTTTCGCTTCGTTTGTGGCGTGGGTCTACTTCTCGCAGATCTTCATCACGCTGATACCGGATGATTATTGGTGTTGGGTACCGGAATTGGAGAACCTCACAGTCAACGAAAGGTGCGCAAAAGTATCTCAGTTTCTTGGGAAATTGCGTCGAATTAGAAATAAGATTGTCTGAGATTAAGATAAGTCTGAAATTTCTTCGTTTAACTACTTGGTTCTTCAGATTTTATCGTTATTTAAGAGCAGCTTAAGTCGAGGCTAATCGTGTTCGCTAATCAATGTTCGTTAGATATTGATAGTGCAAGAAGTTTTAAAATTATATAGATTAATGAAGAGATTAATGAAGATTCTTTCATTAGAAATTCATTGAATGAGATTGTTTAAAAGTCATAAAATCATACGATTTGTTATAAAAATTGATTCATTGTTTAGTAGTGTTTGTTCATGTAGATAAAATATCGATAATTGCTTTCTATCTGCTTCGATATTGACTTTGTTCACTGGACAAAGAAATTTCTCGTAGAAATGCAAATAGAAGACTTCTTTGTAAATGTAAATACGATTAAAAAAAAAATTTTAGTTTTCAAGATTTTACTTAACAAAATTCAATAGAGCTTCTAAAGTTAGATATTCAAGATACAAAATTTTTTTCGTATCTCACTCAATATACATTTTTAATTTTGTGAGCGAGTATGAATTTTATCAGATAAGAATAGGTATTTGTAATTTGTTGCAAATATTCATGTCAAGATCTAAGCCGACTTATTTTGGAATCGTTCTATTGTTTGCAACTTACAATTGCGAGAATGAAATGTACGAAACGTTGATTCATTCTGCCATACTTATTACGGTATTTATCTAGCGTGTGTGCAAAGTTTGTACTTTTTCGATGACTAGACGAGACAAGTCAGACAACAATTTATGCTGTTGGCTACTATATCGTTATGCAAGAGAAAAGAAAGCTTGGCTTCTTATTCATTTGAAACGCTGCAACGAGTTGTAAAGTTCAACTCTTTTTTGACATGGTCGACTTCAACATAATACAAATTTCTTTTCTTTTCTTTTTATGATTTTTTATTCACACAGTTTTCATCGGCAAAAACAAAATAAAAAGAATTTAGAGCAATTTCTTCTCTTCTTTCCTATTTCTAAATAAGAGTAGAACCAAAGAACAATTTCTATATTGTTAAAACAACGTACAAATAAATTCAATAATAAATCAATGGAAAACAAAGAATCAAAAGTGCTAGAATTGAAAAGAATCACACATGATCTAGAAATCTAAAAGGAAGCTAGTAGAAATGAACATTTCATAGGCATGATGCTGATGCTGATGAAAAATGCGATCGGATTGCAATCATTTCCAGATGCAATAAAAAAAATACCGGGGACGAATGATTATTATCGATGTTCGTTACCTGTTTTCTGATTCAAGGATAGATCACCACACGTAAAGATTGTCTTCACGAATGCTTTCTACATTAACGCGTTATTCAATTGTTGTTATTATCAAGTACATTGTCGAAGGCTATTTTTTGCTTCAAACAACAACAAAATTATATTTAAAGATCAAAAAGTTGGTGTGTTCGTTCAATTTTGTAGAAATTGATTATAATTGATAATTACAGGAATGATTTTAGATGGGTATTTAGTTAGGTTGAGAACGATTTTAGATAATGGGACTTTTTTTATTCACTATTTCATTATTTTTCCTCCTGTTCTATTTTTCTTTTATTGTATCTAATTCTTTCCCATAAACCTCACTTGAGGATAAAAATCAAATCTCGTCGCATTTCTTTTAATTGAAATGCCGTTCTTTAGCATCATTTTGAAAAGTTGCATTTTTTCAATCATTTTCGACCCATTTGCATATCAAGTTTGAATAAAATATGAAAAAGTTAGTTGATCCTGTTAGTTCAGTTAGTTAAGTTGTTATTGTTCAGTTAAGTTTTATGTCAAACATCTTAAAACATTGTACATCTTTTTAGTTCTTAGCTAAACTAAAACATAAAAACTTCGTGAAAATCGTGCAATAAACACAAATTTTTCCACTCATGTCAAACTTGGATAAAAATTTAATTCTTAATAAGAGTCGGGCTTCGATTTCCTTAAATCAATACCCTCAACCTAAGTTATTAAATCCTCGACTATTGAAAGTACCTAATAGAACAACTAGACTACTTACGTATATACGTGCAAGGAATATCGACTATCTAAAAAGGTACTCAAACGAAACATAATCTATCGTTATTTTCACGTACATAACTAGACAGTTTCACGATCGTTCTCCGATTTCAACGGATGTTAATCTTGTTGAAATGCCAAGATTACGACAATTGCATACTCTCTCCCTCATCGAGACATTTTTACTGAACGTAAAAATCGGGAAACCAAATTGACAAAGAGCTGAAAATGCTCAGTGACGAAGCGTGCAATTGCATCGTTTGGATTGCACTTTCGTTTCGTTGGTTACGACTCGCTGGGTTAACAACCCCCGATGTTATTCAAATAGTGCAACAGCTGGAGCAGCCGGTAGCAAGTCGTAAAAGTCTCGATAAAACACGCTTCTACGAGTGAACGTACGTTATCGCGAGACATGCACCGCGGGTTTTATTTCTCTACGTCATTTTCACCCGTTCGAAACGATCGGTTGCGTAATAGAAGTCGTTCTTTCGCATTTTCATCTGTAACGCACGATAATGAACGGCGAAACTGATTCAATTTGTCCCTGGTTTTGTTAATTTCTGTGTAAACTTCGTGAATTGTATTTGGCATCGCATCGTGACGTTCTTCTTAACGCTTTGAGTAGTTTCTTTTTGGTGTTCAATTGGCCAAGAGGAACACACGGTTTTTAAGTAGATTCTTGTAGAAAATTTAAAGATCAAAAGTTTTATTTCGATGGGATTTGGAATTTAAGCTTTGGAACTGAGAGATCGGCTTCTTCTTTTTTTTTTTTTGAACGAGGTATAGTTCATTTCTTAGTTGCTAGTATTTTGTATTTGAAACATTTTCTAAATATGTAACTTTAGTGACTTCATGACAGTTTTAGTCCTTTTAGAGCTAGTTTTATAGAAACGTTTTTTTGAAACCAACTTTATCTTTTTTACGTCACGTAAGAAGAGATTATTTTCTCATATTCGAATACAATAATAATCCTTCAAGTTTTAGCTCACTATTCAGTTGCACACTAACATAAAATTAATCGATGTTCCTTTTTATAATACTGTTTTAATTATACGATCTTATTTTTCTTAGGAGGAGTGCATAATTAAATAATACGACTGAAATTAAATATCTCTATCGAAAAACATTATAAATGGATAGCATAAATAATTTCAATAATTCAAAGATAGACTTCAGAAAATTTTCCAATTAAATTTAACAAAACATACTTCTCGAATGAACTTCTGAACTCACAATTAATGCAATTAAAATTGGATATTTTCTCCGGTCTTTATCTTCTACTTATTTTATTACAAACTTATCATTCACATTTCATTCACATCGTTTGTTGTTCACTACGTGTATTAAAATACTAAATAGTATAATAGGTGTATGGCTTTCGAAAACGATCTTGCGTTCCATTCTCAATACAATAATCTTCGAATTTCACTGATGCTTATCTCTCGTAACGACAGGACGCATATTATTACACGCACAAAAGTCGTGTTTTGAACACAATGCTCGGAACACAATACAACGTAAACGTTGCCAAATTAACCTTCGTGGTGTTCAAAGTGAACGGCTAGAAACGATTGCCTTTTCCTTGTACAATACTTAGATTGGTTCGATTGCACCATGATTCGTTATTAAGACGTTTCGAGAGAGGCAAAGGATGTTGTGTCGTAACGGTGTTATGCTCGCACAATGCTCCCTGGATAAAATTCCCCGTGCGTATTTATCGTGTTCGCTGCGCGAACGCGTTGAACCTTCGCGCAAACAATGAGAGCGTGAACGCGAAAAAATGGCGTTGAGCACGTTGGCTTGATATCGTTGATTCGCTCATCGAATACCTTTACGTAAAGGCATTCGATCTGCTAATTATGTTAAGAAAAAAAAAAGAACTCGCTTGACGATGGAACTATATTGCGACGATACAATTAAAGATGTGACGAGCAAGTCTAGCGTCTGTGTTTTAGCCCACGAATGAATATAGCGCAATTTTGATTAATTGTTTGATTTAATTTAACTTTTAACTTTTTTCGTTCGAGAGCTGCTCGTTAGTTTCTATTGCTTGCAGCGATTAAACTGCGAAGAAGTTACGCTGTTCCAAGGTACTCGTTCTTGATTGAAATTCTCGAAACTTTCTAATGGTAATAGATAAGACATACATATGTATGCAGTATGTATATGCAGTGAAAGTATTTATACATATCTCCTGAAATTTTATTGGTTGGATGTTATGAGACCAAACTACCACGTTTTTTTAAGTTTTCTTAGTTATAAAAGTGTAAGATTTGATTAATAAGCTTATTCTGACAAGTCACATCTCATGTTTAGGGAAATTGTATTTTCTATCTACTATCGGATGGAAAACTAAATACGTTCATAAAATTTCTCAAGAATAATAAAATTCATCAGAACGTTAAATTCAGTATTAAGAATCAAAGAACGACGGAATCAAAAATGAAAAATTTCACGATGATGGAGGTCAATTGGATGAAATTGTCAATCGGATGAAACGCGAGTCGACATTTCGATAATAAATAATTATATATTAATCTTGGAGTAATTAATATCTAGCTTAATGAGACAGTAGTTGACAGATTACGATAAACCATCATTTATAATGGCAAAGAAAATAAGCATAGTAGCAGGAAAAAAAAATTGATCGAATTGCTAAGAGGCTGGTGATTCACTCCAATTGGCTGATGAGTTACGAGCTGAATCTGCTTCGAACGACGCGAACGTCCGACAGCATACCTTCCGAATCAGTTTCGGATGTTTTGTGGGCGAACATTCCTTTCTTTTATAGAAGTCACTTGGTTTGATCATTTTCACCGTGAAAGATGTGGCTTGCGTAATGCAATCGGCTTCTTCGTTCGTTCACTTTTCGTGCAAAGGTCGGACAGTATCAGCGATTAATCGCGATGTTACGAGATATAATTGCGCGCAAATGCAACGTTGACATCATAAAATTTGTCTTCCAATTATAACGTTTATCGAGTACTTAGAATTCTGCAACTAATTGGTAATTTTCTGGGAAGAAATTTCGTATCTTGATGATTTTATAGCTTCAGTTACTATTAAGTAGGTCTATAAATTGATCGTAGTGGTTCTCAATATAATTAACAATTGATAATTCTTTTGTAATCACATATGTCGATATATTCTAATTAACGTTTAATTATTAAGTTACGCCGTGATTTCCCAACATCGTCATAAAACAGTGAAAATTCACGAATATTTCGAAACGCATTTCGAGGTGTCGCGTTATAACAATGTAGTGATTGTTCGACAATATTGTCCAAGTAAATAAGGTCAATTTGATTCAGACAATGTGACATCGACTTCCTATTTCGTTACACAAAGCTCGTCAAAACAGGTGTAATTATTGTCACCGAATTATCTTAATGACGCTCGCTATTATAATAAACAAGCGATTTAGACATCCGTCGACGATTGTGAATCACTCTCGTAGTTATCGAATGATTGAATAACTAATGTAATCTTTCGGTGATAAATTGGATTCGGTGTGTGTTTCTTCAGAAATTACATTCGTCGTTTTTCCTTTGATTCTAAAATTCCAAGAAGTCATTACCACGAATAAGTCATTACCACGATATTTTTTAAATATAAATATAATTTAAAAATAAATATAATTATAAGTCCGACAGCATACCTAGACTTATTATACAAGTTATACACCTTTTTTTTTATTTTGTATAAAATTTCAATCAAAAGCGTTTTACCGTGATCAATGAAATATCGACTTGAAAAAATGTTGAAGATTCCCAGTGATTTTTAAATGCATCTGTCCATCGACAAAGAATCAGTCTACAGTCTTTTCTCCTTCGTTTCAGACTGTCGCTAGCGATACCAGCCAGCCACGAGGGTTACTCGAAATGCAGCATGTACGATATAAATTACAGAGAGATTTTGTTAAATAAAAGCTACATGCCGGACCCATTGTGGCCAACGAAAGCTTGTCAACACGGATGGGAGTTCAATTATAGTACCGTTCCGTATGCAACTGTGGCAACCGAGGTGAGAGACGGACTGAATCTGTAATTCCCTGTTTCTTGACCATTTTTGGTCTCTTTCAACCAGTATAGTTACGTTCTATAATATACATATGTAATTACCAGAAACTTTATTACATCTACATGTATATTATTAATAATTGCAACTCTGAAAATTTCTGAAATCGTCTGCAAACACGAGATTTTTTTTTTTTTTGCTTCATGAATTCTTCGTCAGGAAAAAGAAAATTTCTCCTCGAGTTTTACGAGCGGCTGGAACAAACTATTGTGCATTTTTTATACGAGAAAATACGCCGGATCCTAAATTTCCCCGCCTGACTACCAGCGAAAAGGAAGAAAAGAATTTAATCGGGACGTGGACGTTCTTACGAAATGCTCTGCGAATGCCCGTCGTCGCTGAGAGTAAATCACTCGACTGTAAGTTTCTGTTGGCAGCTGGGATGGGTCTGCCAGTACGACGCTCTGCCAACCATAGCTCAAAGTATCTTCTTCGTCGGCGCTATCTTCGGTGGACTGATTTTTGGATGGATCGCCGATCAATACGGCAGGATACCAGCTTTGATCGGAGCTAATTTAATGGGATTCCTCGCTGGAGTGGTCACCGCGTTCAGCGATACGTTCTGGCAGTTCACGTTGTGCCGCTTCTTCGTCGGATTTGCCTTCGACAATTGCTTCACTATGATGTATATATTAGGTAATTATCTTCTTCTTTAACTGAAGAAATTACACCAAGCAATTACTTGTTACAAGCTATAGCAAGACGTACAAAAACAATCAAGTTCATCACTGATTAACACTGATTAGTTCATCAAATGAAATTAATTATTGTTTATAACAAGTTTATACAAATTACATTGTAACCATTTTGAAATTTGGAAGAAAGGAACTTGGCACAAAAATTCGTATTAGATGAAATTTCTTTACAGATGATAGATCTCTAAGGGTTAGAGTAGTCTAATACTAGATGAAATTTCTTTACAGATGATAGATCTCCAAGGGTTAGATCGAAAAAATTCCATCTCCATTTGGAATAATTAAAAGAGTATTTTTCGACGGGAGAACTATCGTTTCTATTTTCTCTGTAACTCTATAATTGTTTTTTAGTTTCGTTAAAGATTGTACTACGTGATTTATATTCGAAGACTATGTTTAGCATCTTGAAGTTAAGTAAGAACATTTTAAAATGCAAATTACAATGTAATTTCCATTGAGACACCGCAACTCTATTGCCACGCTTGATTTACGACCGACATTCCTTCAAGTGCATGGATTTTGCAACAAAACGCGTGCTACTATGTGTTACGAACACTCAAAGTTACGAAGGCATGAGTATACATGAGGTCATAAATTTTTACCAACATTTAGATCGTTTTTCCTATTGTTCAAGAATGGTGACTGAAGATAAAAATATACCGAATTGTCGACCACGTAAAAATATTTGAAAATTACGTCTAATTTCATTTTCTAGCTGAAAATCAACTTATAACTTTCCTCCAGAGAATATTCTGACTGCAGTTGCTTAAAACTGCGCTTAATTACTGAACAACCATAATATATCAAGCTTCCAAGCAGAAAGTGAAGGTTATCAGTGAATAATAATCTCGCAGCTTTCACGGCGATAAATCTTCATGTATATGTATACATATATAGACTTGCAAGTTAGTATGAGCACTCGTAACAAATTTTGTTTTAGATTACTTTGAAACGTATATAAATATCACTATAATAAATCTTTTAACATTTAAATTGTTCTCAAAATCAATTTCAAATGATATGAAATCACGTTTTTAAAATTTCAAAGCGCAACGCAGGGACAGTTATTGAAATTCACAGTTTACTCTCTATTCGGAAGATAATTAATTCTGTCCTTACAAGTAGCGAAAGGGTAACCGTAACTTTAGTACACAGATAGTTCGTCAAACGAGTCATTGGAACCCGTTTCCTTGATCGAATAGCAAGTTTGCCCCGCTGACAGCATTCTAATTGTGAAAATCGAGACCAACGAAACTCAGGTGGCGTGCATGAACCGTGACTCGATGACTCAAGTCGAGGCTGGAAAAATTGGCTACTTGTTCTACGAAACTAAGTCGACGGGATTTGCGAGCAAGGTGGTTCATTAATTAACAATCGCTGTTCGAACTGCCCAATTCTCGAAGTTCACTGTGATTTAAGTTCAATTTGAGCTTTGAAGTCTCCTACTGTGATCGCTCAATATTTCACACTTCATATTTACCGGTCGATATTTCATGAAATATTTCCTTTATTGTGACTCCAGGAAATTCCAATTTTGGAATTCTTATTGAACATTCCGACTTTAGCATAGAGTATTAATAGCACGTGCCTTTCTTAGCCTTTCGAAGCAGAAACACACTCGACTAACTCGTTTAAGTGGATAAAATTGAATCAACTACAAATTCGTATATAAATTACAGATAATAGCAGAAATGACATGGAAATATCCAAATGCACTGGTTTATGAAATGCAGAAATTTACCGCGAAAGTGTAATACGACACACCTTGAAATTTCATTGGCTGCTAACAAGTGGAGTACGGACTCTTGTGCAACTTCACTTTTTTATAGCCTAGCAAAGTGCAATTTAAACATTTTTAAAAATTCGTTTCATTTATTGAAACTCTTCCATTTGTTACTGCAAATTTTTCTATTTTGCACGACTGTCAGTGAAACTTCGAAACTACGTAATTAACGTAACTGCGGATTCTTAGGTAACTTTATATTTTTATGACTACCGAATAAAATTTTGCTCTTCCGTCGAGTATTACAACCTTACGAGCAAGCTCACCATTACTCGAATATTTTACAAACTTTCGCGTAGATTTCCAGGACCTTAAATTCGCAAAAACACTTCGACAAATGAAGTACACTTTCGCAAGCCGCTTTTCAAACGAAAGTGAGAAGAAGAAGAAGAAGAGGAAAGAGACGAAGAGAGAAGGAATAGTCGATCAGTTTCGAAATGCTAACGGTGTCCTTGGTTTGGACGGTGCTCGATTGATCGCGCGGCAAACACGCGAGGTATCGGTCAGATTATTGTTATTAATAACACACGTAATTTATCTTTGGCAAACCGTGTCACGTGAAGTCTTCGTTCGCTTTGGCTCTTGATCGAGCGGCGGCGATATGAAATTGCACGGTGACGGAACGAAATTGAACGGTGGAAACACCTGCGAGGAAGGCGAATGTCTTTCCTACGCGAATAATGTTACGTTGAAGGCAATAAACCTTGATAGGCCAGAGTGATGAAACGAGCGGTCTCAAGAAAGGTTCTCTCCTTCTTCGTCTCCTTTCTGTGCCGTTTCTGCGAGAATAACGTCTCTTCTTGATTACTCCGTCGCTCTGTCTCAATATTGCGAAGAGAATAATTTTAATGGTGATGCAAGGGAAATGATATGATATTAGAAAAAAGGAGATGATAAGTGACCCAGATTTTCGAGATACGATCGCTTGGCTAACATTTTCATGCGGGATACCGGTCAAGGAGTTTGTTAGAATTTCGTCTTACGAGAAAATTATATATCAATCTTCGTGGTATGGAAAAAAATTTGCACTAGAATCAACTAGAAAATTCCGGGGACGTATTAATCATTTTGTTCGATGCAAAAGTCAATTTATTTCACTTCGCCAAAAGGATCTGTGTATTATTTTTAATAATTGTAAAGACGAAATATCTGAATTTAGTATATATACTTCAAGACCAAATAGCAAGAAACAAAATTCAAAGGTGACGAAGTGAAACAAGAATTTGAAATAAAAAGTCGATTTCTATGGTGGTGTTGATATGGTTTGCACCATATATGTATAAGGAGAACTTGGACAGCAATTATATCGAAACCGATTAATTGAAGGTGATCCTCGATTAGAAGCGAACCGTCATTAAATGACCAACGCGGTTGCTTCATTAAGAACAATTACTCCTTATTTTGCGGCAACTACAAACACGTTGTCCGCTGCTGATAAATTTCCCACATCCTGTCCTGCTACGCGATTAAAGAATTACAACCGCGTTTCTAAATAATTGGACGTGCATCACGAGACACTAATCTCACCCACGTGTTCGCGAAATTACAAAATTCGTTCGAAGGTCGGTTTAATTATTGTTCAACGCAACTTCTCGGCATCTTCGTCTCTTTTGGTACAAAAACAGATTTATGTTATAGATATATTCCGATTACAATAGACATTGTTATTTTAATACAATACAACAATACAATAATACGACCTCGAATCAAGTTTTATCTACCGCGAATTCCTTAGGAAAGAGAAGTGTACTTATAGATGAGAAAATAATTTGAGAAGACACTTGCTTTTGGTCTTGTGCAGAAAATTTATGTCTGTAACTGTTAATCATCTATCTCACACAGGTCCTTGTGTGTAATGAATATTATAAATACTCTAAAGAAAAAACACGTTCACGTTCGACTTACTTAATGCCGATTTTTTCATTCTAATGAAATCTCTGTTTCTTTTCGGTTAACTTAGTTTTACGTAGTTCTACCTTTTGCTCCTAGAAATTTAACTAACTTACAAAGATTATCGGGAAATTCTTAGAGCGTTTTAACACTAGAATGCTAACTTGCTAAATTTCTTTCATAATCCAGCCTATTGTCTTACTCGAATTTTTCTTCTTCACTAACGTTGCTCGTTGCTCTATTCTTCCTTTGTAGGATATTATTTTTGCAAACAATCCCTCTAACGTTCACGTCCCTTTTTTTATTTCAGTGCTGGAATACGTTGGACCAAAATGGAGAACATTCGTAGCGAACATGTCGATAGCGATATTCTTCACGTTTGCAGCGTGCATTTTACCCTGGATTGCGTACTTCTTGGCTGATTGGAGGATGACCTGCATCGCCACTTCGGTTCCTCTTGTTCTGGCCGTAATGACGCCGTGGTTGATCCCGGAGAGTGCTCGATGGTTGGTCAGCCAAGGTCAAGTAGACAGGGCTATCGAGATCCTGGGCAAATTCGAGCGAATAAACGGCACCAAGGTGCCTGACGACATCTACAAACGATTCCGAGTAAGGAGATCCTTTTGAATTTTTCCAGTTTACAAAGAAATCTCAATGGAACGATATCTCATTATTTCCATACCAGACTAGGAACGTGCTATTCTTGCAATGTTATTGTTATTAGTATTGATATAGAGTATCGAGAGGATAATCGATTTTATAAATCGATCAAATTTTCTTTAAACTTTTGCTCATAAAAATAAATTTATAAAGAGCCAAGGAGCCTGATCAGTTAAACTTTGATAACAACAGGAAACCTGTGCCAGAATATGCAAAGAGGAGGAAGCGGATAAAACGTACTCTGTGTTAGATCTATTTAAAACACCACGGCTACGGAATATTACTCTTCTGTTTATCATTATCTGGTACGTACTGGTTTGTTAAATTTAACGCGAAATTTAAATTGCTTCGTATTTTGAAATATTTCTCACTCGTCGTTTGCACGACGATGCAAGAACATTCCGTTTCATTCAATGTCAATCCCTCCAAGCAAAGAATTCGCTTCCAGCGCGAAACGCGATATCGTGCTTCATTTTATCGTATCGAATTTTTGTTTTCTTTTTTTTTCAAACGTAGGATGGCGATTTCTTTGGTGTTCGACGGTCACGTACGGAACGTTGATAACCTAGGCCTGGACGTGTTCGTCACATTTACAATCGCCGCAGCAACCGAGTTGCCCGCCGACACGTTCCTCACGCTGGTTCTTGATCGATGGGGCAGAAGGTGGCTCGCGTGTGGTTCCCTCGTCATCTCCGGTGTATTCAGCATCTGGGCTTCAGCTGTTTCTAATCGTTTGTATATTTCGTCCATCATCGTCACTCTTATATCACATTATTTAAAATACAAACCAGAACTAGATGACAGTCTCTTGAATAGAAATTAAAACTGTATCCTCTAGCAACTTGCATTGTGTAGGGGATGCGTTCCTCTGTCAGGATCATTAAATGTAGCAACTGCCAAAATTGTGGGTCTGACCTTGTTAATAATTATAAAATGCCTTACCTTCCCGATCACGTGAAGTGGAAGAACACGGTCAGAGCACAGAGAAAGTACAGTTCAAGGGCTTCGAACAATGATCCTTAGTGCAGTAGATAATTAGACAAATCCAATTATAAAAGCAGTTTCTTTGAAGATTTTTCTAAAACAAATTCTTTCGCGAAGTACGAGAAATTAATACTAAAATTTTCCTCTTTCAGATATTTACACAGCCTCTCTGGCGATTCTTGGTCGATTCTGGATCAACATTTCGTACAATATCGGCCTCCAATACGCAGCTGAGGTGTTGCCAACTGTGGTCAGAGCCCAGGGCGTAGCTCTGATACACATAATGGGATACGTTGCTAGCATCCTCGCGCCATACGTGGTGTACCTCGACGTCGTTTCGTCGATTCTACCTCTCCTCGTGTTGGGCACGCTTGGAATTATAGGCGGTCTTTTGACCCTGTTCTTGCCGGAAACGCTGGACAAAGATCTTCCGCAGACGCTGCAGGATGGCGAGGACTTCGGGAAAGATCAGAAGATGTGGGATTTCCCTTGTATCGGAAGGTAAAATCACCTTTAGGGGAACTTTGAATCTCTTTTCTTTTTCTCAGAAATATTTGCAGGTTGTGAAGTTGCAAATTTCAAGACTCTCGAGTTTTCCGTTAGATCCTGGTCTTGAATGATAGATGATCCTGATACGACGTTGGATTATATATTTTTTCTTCTCCCTCAATTCTTTTCTAAACGAGAGATAATAACTCTAAATTTGAACAACGACGAATTCAACACTTTTAATTTTGATATTTTCACAGGAAAGAGGAGGAGGAAGAGATACCGCCTAGGTTCCGATCACTTTCCACGTGCAGCGCGAGGAACTCGATGAGAGCGTCGCTTCGTGGTGAAACTTTACGGAGCACCATGCTACGACGATCGAGCATAAAGTCGAGGAAGAGCGGAAATTTCGTCATGGAGGTGGAAAGATTGTAGTGAAATATTCACAACGAAGTTTCTGTTACCTAGCAAAGAATCCTTAGTCTTCCAAAAAAACGTGCAATATTAGCGTAAATCGAGTAACGTCAAACTTCGTGCATTCGTTATCATCGCGAGTGCGAATTTTCATGCAGTTGTAGTTGAGAAATATAAAGGTACAAAGTAGCACACGAATAAAACATATATATATATATATATATATGTATATAGAATATTCAAAGCGTAGAGATAAAACAAATTTCTGTTCAACTCCTACTCTTTCAGTTGTATTAATGAAAATGCAAATTTGCATAAAAATCAGCAATCAAACGATCGTCATTGACATTTTTGATAATGGCCGATGAAAGAGTCAACCGTTATATTTAAATAAAAATTAGAAACTCGAGAGTAGTCAACGACGAAAATTAGTGCTTTCCTTTTTTTTTTTTTACTGTCGATGTTCCTGAAATTTTTCGTACAATAGCTTCTATAAAATAGTACAATTGTTGTAATAGTACAATTACATTATGCAAATACGAGAAAAGTATTGTTGATATTAATCGCTTGGTCAGCTAGCTTGGCCAGTGTAACGTGTATGACCATAAATTTTGTACATATGCAAGTGTAAATTTGTAGATTGAGCGATTAGAATTAGCGATTATTTTTACTGCAGTGTAAAAACGTTCGTCATTTTGTAATAAAACCAGAAACAAAATTAGATTAGACGTCGGTAGTTTTCCAACATTTGTTCCCCAGCCGACTGAATTTAAGTACGAATAAGAATGAGGATTATTTTCTGAATCATTGATACATTTGTCGACGTCAACGTCTGCGGATTAGGTTTTTAAATACGTGCCATATATACACGTGGATTATTGATAACACGATTCTTTTTAATATTCTTCAGTAGCCTTTATTTGTTCCATTTTGAAATTGTGAATCGTTTCTCTTCAAAATCATTGTGATCATTATTTCATTACTCCAAGAATCTTGGACAACAACAATTTCACAAATTTACAAGGAACTAACAAAATTTCTATAAAAATTCAAATTACAATTAATTTTCGATTAATTTCTCTCTCGAAATATATGCTATAGAGCAAATTCTCCTCCAGAAAAATTCTTCTACACAGAAAGACTTTCTCTTTTAGAAATTTCTAAATGAATTCTTTTTCCCTTTCGGTTTAATTCTTTTTCTTTAGGATAGTAGACAGAGAATATCACGCTATGTGCGTGTAGAGTTCTCCGCTCACACGAGAGTTCGCGATCTTTGTGGAAGTTATCTCCGTATAATTATTACTATTAACGTGACGCAATCAGGAGCGACGAATGCGTGTCCTTGGCGTAACGAGTTATCAATCGTACTCGTTACGAGGCATCGTTACCACTATTTGGGTATCGAGTAACGCAGCTAGAGATATAAAGAGTGAAGCAAGATTAATCTTGCTGTCCTGACAGAGGCACGCAACACGTGTAAGTGCGAACGCTTGCAAAATTTCGATTTCGTGATTATCACATTCCCTCGCTTGTGTAGAATGTGAGAAGCACTCTTTTACTCGTTTGCCATTACTTATTGTTCCATCTTTGATAATTTCAACTTTTCACGAGATTTCAAGCGTAAATTCTTTTTAGCGTTAGTAGATAATCTGCACACGACTGCGGACTAAATATTCTGAATTTTACAATTTTCTTTCAATTTTTTTTCCTCGCATTCCGAATCTTTAATCTCTGTATATTAGTTTTTAAGTATTTTAAGTCTATTTTAAAGAGTTATTAAGCAAATGACCTGATTATTGCCGGTAATTTTTGAAAATACGCACATGTTCCACTACTGTCGAGAGAATTGAATTTACTTTAAGACAAGGTTCGTCATTAACGATACCAAGTGATCTGCTAGTTGCACGTCGCTTCAATTAAATATTAAAAATCGTTTAAATCTCGTAAATTTCAATGCACCAAGTTAAACATCTTCCCAACCTTGGAATTATCAGATGAACACACAATATAAACTCAACGATATTCAATCTCGAAGATCACATCTCGTGATCGTTACAAAAGAGAATTTCAATGACGTAGTGAGAAAATTTAATGCCGTAGATATTGTCTGCGAACAATTGTCGAAGTCAGTCACGATAATACAAGCCATTCGCAGTGTAGTAACCAGTGTTGCTTACTAAGCGATACACAGATCGTTCAGTTCTGTTTGTTTCGTCGGTTAAAACTCGCATAATTTAACCTATTGTTAATATTTGAGTCACAGATGAGAGCGAGGAAGTGAAACTGATTAATTAATTCAATTTGGAAAGGTTGAACTATCATTGTGCACTCGGATGAGATGGAAATGAAATTTTCAGAAATTGTTTGTTTGAATTTCGTTTGTTTTAACAATACAATATTGATCAATCTGTTGCACAAATACGGCAAATTTTCTGGTAATAATGTCTTGAAATATGCTAAACTTAGGTTTTATATTTAATAACCGAAATGAAGAATTAGAATCGATTTTTAATATTTAAATATCGAATGATCTTGTGTGTTCATAGGACCTAATAGAATTGTTCAAGTAGTTACGCAGGTCAGAAACGGACATTCAAAGTTTCTTCGTCCGATCTTTGTAGTGAAAGCATTTTCATTTTTACTTTGACGCTGCAATGCGAGACGTGCCGATTTCTGCTTGCGTTACTCAATAATCTATCTATCAAGGCAAGCAAGATTCTTGGGGATCAATGTCGTTACGCGGCGGCGATCAAAATTTTTCCAACTCATAAATAATCATTACTTAATACGCGCAATTTACCAACACTTAATTACCCAATCAACGCAAAATCTAAAATTATTTCTCATCTCCTTAATTACGATCTTGATAAACCTGTGATTAGAGCTATTGTTTTATTTACCACGATATTTCGTTTCAATTATTTTACTCGCTAGGCGGTCGTTTATGGCACTGATATCTGCTTAACATTTATACTGCGTACAAATAAAGATAAAAACGTAATTTTCTGTGTAATTTTCTGCGTTATGGTAAAACGTTGTTTATTTAGTTAAGTTGCGATACCGTTTCAAATGTTGACCTTTAATATTGTCACGATACGGCCGTAGTATCTTAAAATAGAATAAATAAATTGAAAATAAATAAATTCGCGAATCGTGTTACAATCTTACGTCAATTTAGAACTTGCAATTAGTCAGGTCACTGTCTAATGTACATTCGTCGAATGTTAACGCGTGACGGAAATAGTTTTCGGAACTGTTTAATTTACGCGAAATTATTTATAGACAGCGTGCAATCGTTCGTTGCTCGTTTTGTCTGTCTCTGTTGCGTGGACCGCCGGATTAGAAGCAGATCAAGTGGGAATGAAATAAGGTCAGACACCGTAACGGATCTATAATCCGCTCAGCGTGCCTCTGTTATTATTGATGCTAGTAACTGTTAATCTCCACAGTGTACGCTCCTTTTGTTCAACAATCGATGAACGTTGAACGTGAGATTTCTTCAGTTTCGACGCTGTACGTACAATTTCATTCATTCATTCAGCGGTGTGTAAAAGTTTTCGTTTCTGATACGTTTTTCCTCCAAAAGCTCGTATCTAACTATTTACAATAAACACGGACGCGAATTATCAACAAATGACACAAACGTCTGCGGATATTCACGCCCGAGACAAGATTAATTTTCGCCTCTCTCGATTGAAAACAAGAAGCGTTGATCCAACGTCAAAGAGCTGAAAAATAAATTTCTCGTCGAATTTATCTTTCAGACGCTTAATTTCCACACCGAACGTTCAAACGCAAGTCGAGTCTCAATGTCAGCTGTTACTCCGTCGTTTACATTATCTCCAATTTTATCGCACGACGAAACGGCAGTACGTTAAACGTATTTAAAAATATTTAAATGAAATTTTGGTCGATAGCAGTTGGAGCAGCACGTGGTGCCCTCGGAAGTCGTAAGAAACAGCTTCGCCTACTTCCACTTCGCCGATTCGTTCCTTCTCCTCTTTCTTCTCCCTATCGTTCCATTTTTTTCCTCGACTCTCTGCTTCTCCTATTAACAGACACGTGTCGCCGGTCTTATATCGCGTTGGTCTTCGCGAAGCAAACCGATACCGCGAACCGGTTTCTCCCTTCATATTCGCGCTAGGCCTTGTGAACATCGGACGTGTCCCTCTTCTTTCCTTTTAATCAACAATTATATATATTTATTTTTTAAGACAAAAGGTAATCGTGTAATCTGTTAATTTGTTCGATTAACGAGAGTCCATTGACACTTCTCGCTGGATGAAACCGATTTGCGATTGTTCCACTTCGTCGAGGGAAATTTCATCGATCAGTTTCACGATTCACGATTTGTCCTGTCGGCAGGACAACATCCCCGATTAGTTTAAATATTGATTATAGTGTGTCTACGAAGGGAAATTGAGTCAATCTACTTGTTTTGTTCTATCTCATCTTGTTGATCATCGTTTGCCGTGTTTCTTCGTGTGAAACAGTGTTGATGGTTTGCTTAACGACCGATTCTACTTGCCTCTCGAACTAAATTGTGTTATTCGTTCAACCATCGATTCTATCTTTCTTTGAATTGTTTTAAAGCAATCGTGTTTGTCTGTTTAAGTACCTGCTTTCGAAGGAAATTATTTTTACTATCTTATTTTGTTTTTTCTTCTAAAGAAAATTGTGCATGCGTGTGTGCGTGCGTGTATGTGTTTTTATTGTACTTCCTTTTTGAAGTAAACTAAGTCGATCATCGGTTCTAATTTTATTTTGAGGTCGAATCGTTCATTTGATTTTACTGATTCTTAAAGAAAAGCCGAGTTGTTCGTCTGTTTAACAGTCGATTCTAATTTCGCTTCGAAGCCAGTTCCATTTCTCCATCGGCTCCGTTTCTTATTAAAGAGTAACATCTGACGCTTCATAATTCATTTCATCGCCAACTTCTGCCTCAATTTCGAAGAGAACCACGTAGATCTTTAATCTTGTCGATCTTAATTCTTTATTTTGTAATAAACCGTCAACCACGAACGAAAAATAGAAGTGACGGACAAATTCTTCGGTTGTCTCTCCATGAGAAATACGAAGGACATTGATGTATTGAATAATTTTGTTGATTAGACGGTCGAGGAAGAAGATGATTCGATCAAGGATGATTGCATAACTTGTTAATCGGACCAAAAGTGATACCAGTGAATCTGATAGTGATTACCAGACAGATCATATCTGATCAATTTGGAATTTCATTTTGAAATCGTGAGACTATTCTAAATTGGCCATTGTAAACGAAGAATCGTTTTTTCAGGTGAAAATTGAAATTTGTTTATATTTATTATTTTTCGTCATAGTTGTTTATAATAGTAAATGGTTCTTACCACGAATTAAAAGAAATTTTTGAAATAAAGAAGCAATTTTAGAACTTTTGTCAATATAAATAAAAAAATTCGTTTCATTTAGTAAATACTATTAAAAACAAACTATTTTATAATAATTAATATAAATACATATAACATGTTACAATAATATTTAAAATTATATATTTACATTTAATATCAAATTGACATTTCACGTACAAATACTCAAAAGTAGAATTATATTCAATCCTTAGTTTCATTGCAATTCACCGATGTTCAGTTTTGTTGCAAGTCAGTTTGACTTTTACGTTACATTTTATACGAGATATGAATTTTTTAAAATCTTACGCCAGATGTCTCGATAATAATTATTAATATTGTTTTCAATGTTGCATGCATTTGCCTTCGCACGCGAGCGCATTCGCTATGAGTTGGAGACACGAACATTTCTCGTTGTCTTATTTTCTAAATGGGTCGGTTATTTCGAGTACTTTCTCGCTCGCGACAGTGAGATTATTTCTAATCGATGTTCCGAAAGTAGTTTTACACAACACTTTGTTAATTAACATCCTCCGAGTCAACTTATTAGAGTAATTTCATCAAATACGAAAATAAAAATTGTACACACGAAAAATTCGTATATATTCGTATGTAATTCCCAGTTCGAATAATTTTTAAACTCATTCGATTCGCTATTTTTTTTCCAATGGAACTTTCCCTGTATACATACCAACGCCAATCAGCCCTTTTTGAATATCATCTCGCGAACGTGTCTCGTTCGCAATTCAATTTGTACGAGTCGCGTGTCACAATCCACTTGACTCCCGGTACAATAATTGACCGACGCTCGGACAAACACTTGCACTTAATTTAACGTTTAATCGAAAACGAAGCAGACACCGTCATTGGTCGGACTTTGCCCGTCGTTTCAGTTCGTTTTCTACCGTCTTTCGATCGACACTCGCGTCCTTTCCTTTGCTTCCAGAAAAATTCAAATATTCGACTCGTAGACGAAAAAGACATGAGGTAAGATTGTTCCGGTGTTCTACGAGCGAACGATCGCTTAGTTAGTTAGCTAAGTTGTGAATTTTTATAAATAAAAAAAGGAAAAATCTATATCTTGAATATTTAATCGTTTAAGAATATTAAACAGGAGAAATTTTTAATTCTGTTCCATTCGAATTACAATTTTCGTGGAACGTTGATGTAACTTTTGTTTCAGTGAAATGAAGAATCAGAAGAGTTTGAACAACTCTATTGGACCCACCGAAACCACCCGACTGAGGTCGAAATTGGAAAATTTCGACGACGTTCTGCCACATGTCGGGGATTACGGAAGATACCAGTGGCTGCTACTACTCTCGTTACTGCCTTATGGCACAACATACGCGTTCCTATATTTCTCGCAATTTTTCATTACGATCATTCCTCCGGAACACTGGTGCAGGATCGACGAACTAGTAACTTCGAATTTCACTCAAGAAGAGAGGTAAGTATCAACAAGAGAGGAAAGAAAAGAAGTAGAAATTTCTTTAAACGATATTTTAAATGCTTCGCAAAGAATAATGCTTTACGATTATAATTCACACTTGCAATTAATTTTAAACTGTAAATATAATTAATGTTATATAATATTTATAATTATAATTAATTTCAAAGTATCGTCAGAATACGAAGAGTCAAAATTATTGGAAAACATGAAAGATAAAATGATTTTACAATGCAGCTCTCAACAAGATTGAATTACGCTTTATGATCTTTATATCTTCGGTTATTTTGTTTGGTACGGTTTAATTTCACTTTGCTTGATACATTTTAATAATTGATTGCTCGCATCGTATGTTTAGAATCAAAATAGGGATTCCACGAACGAACGATTATCCGTATTATGACCAGTGTAACCGGAAGGACCTAAACTTTGCGGAGATCCTGCGGAGTGGCGAGGATTTACGCTCATTGGAGTCCCAAACGAACAAAACAGTGGAATGTACTCAGTGGGAGTACAATTTCACGCAGATTCCATACCCTAGTATAGGAACTGAGGTGAAGTATTTACATCGTTCTCTAAATCCTCTAAAAAGCAGTTTAATGTTTTGAATTTAGTCAGAAATGAAAGTCTTCCCGATTTAAAAAACAAAACATAATTCTGTTGTTCTTCTTGGATCTATAGAATATAAATTCTATACAAAAGAATAAACATTACACTTTGATAGATCTTAAAATTAACCATTATATATTCAATAATATCATATAGTATTATTAAATATAGTATTTGATTGTAGCATCTCATATGATTTTGTTGTCTTTGATATATTCCACGCTTTTTATGAATAAAAGAAACGATATTTAAAGAGATGCAAACTCAATAAAGAAGAAATAAGAAGAAAACGAAGCAGCTACCTATCTTTTCAAATTTTTGCCCTCGATGATTAATTATAAATTCTGCAAGTAAAATATTTAAAGACACGACAAAGTCAATGAAGAAGAACATATCAGATATAAAACATTAAATTGAAAACGATTGCGAAGCGATTACCTTTTCACTGACTAACTCTTAGCCCTTGGTGATTAGCTAGATTGGGTATGCGACCGAGAATACCTCGTATCGACGGCGCAGGCCATCTTTTTCTGCGGATCCATCGTCGGTGGTTTCCTAGTCGGCTGGATCGCCGATCACAAGGGCCGTATCCCGGCTCTGATGTTCTGCAACAGTATCGCCCTTCTCTCGTCAATCGTCACTGCCAGCGCGAACAGTTTTTGGTCGTTCGCCGTTTGTAGATTTCTCACCGGACTGGCGTTCGACAACTGTATCAACATCCCTCTGATTATCGGTAAGCTTTCTACGATAAACCTATCGAGAAACTAGAGGCGTTTTATTGATAAGCTAGATTACGTTTTATATGTAAAAGATTATTCAACTGCAATTTGACACTCTTATGAAACGAATCTAAATGGAGATTTGCTTCTTCTGATAAATATTACAACTGTTCTATTTTGGTATTTTATACATTTTGGCACTGTAATATATTTTCTGGAATGTCATAAATCATCTGATAAACAGATTTTGTGGTTTAAAGAGAGAAATTTCTGATCCCCATGGTTCGAAAGCTTTCGTTATTGTTGAAGACAATTGTTAATTTAATTTGATATTGTCAAAGGTGAATTATTCTTTCCTTTGCAGTATCCCTTACGTTGATTATAATAGTCTTAATCATCTACGCTAATTCAAACTCACAATCAGAAATTAGATTAAATTAATATTTGTAATCGTACAATTACCTTCATTTTGATACTCACTGTAACATAAAGAATAATGACAGGCATTAAATATCTGAATGTAATAGTTAATCGCTCTACTAATCACGGACAACCAATTATTCCACAGCACTCGAATATATGGCCGTCTCGAAACGAACGTTAGTCGTCAACGTCGCGTTTGGCATATATTTCGCAGTAGCTAGTACGATTTTACCATGGATGGCATACTACATCTCGAACTGGCGATATTTCACTTACGTCACCGCCGTGCCACTGTTATCGGTCGTTATTACGCCATGGATCCTGCCCGAGAGTGCCCGGTAAATAAATCTCTTAATCGCAATCGATTATTCGAATCCTCAGCTATCGATCGAAATCCATGCAAATTTATTTCCCACACATTTCATACGACGAATGTTTACTCTGCGCAAGATGGTACGTTTCCAACGGGATGATGGACAAGGTTGTCGAGAAACTCCGAAGAATAGCCAGGATCAATCGTAGAAATCCGGACCCGCGTATTTACGATGCATTCGTCGTAAGTTCGATCAAATAGAATTTTATAGATGTTACGTGAATTTTGTGGAACGTCGATTGTTCGAATCTGCGTCGACAGATATTTGACATGTTCCGTACTCTTGTAAAATCCTCGCCGCTAGACCGCGGATTTTCATTTCACGAGTACAAACTGAAACGATAGATTTACTTAATTTTTGGACGATTTTGCGTGTTTTTTGTACGAAAATCCGCAGTTCTAGTATCTAAGAGTTCACTGATTAATCTCTGATTATCCAATAAATCAGATTGCAAAGGAATATCTTTCTAAATTTAGAAAGTTTAAAAAGTTCCCAATAGTATCTGCTATTGATAAATTACAAAAATTAAAAAAAAAAAAATAGAATTCTTTGAAACTGAGAGAAGAAAGGAAAAAGATAAAATTCCCTTCTCGAATCAATACTAATTTCACGAGAACTGAAATTATTTTGTTTCGGTTTCTGTTTCAAATACCAAATTATATTATTGCAGAGCAATCTGGAGGCATCGGACAAAATCCAAGAATCAGCCACGGTGTTCGATCTGTTCAAAACGCCACGTCTAGCCAGAAACACTGTTCTTCTGACAGCATTTTGGAAAGTATAAGGACGCTAACGTTGGAGGGAGAAGCTTGACGAATGATCAGTGTCGTGTTACAGGTGCTTCATCGTGATCTCGTTCGACGGCCACGTGTATTCATTAAAACTTATCCAGAGCTCGGTGTTCGTGTCGTTCTCGATCGCCTGTGCCACAGAACTTCCGGCCGGATTATTGCTCACCCTGTTGCTGGACCGATGGGGTCGTAGATTCTGCGGATTTCTTACTCTGGCGATGACTTTTACGCTCAGTATCGCCGAACTTCTACTCCGTTCCGGTAAATATATATTTTTCTGTTTATTTCGGTAAAGTTGGAACGATGATAGAGATAGAAGAGATCTGAAATTGCGTAGATATATAAGTCGAGGGAGGAAACTAATAATTTTAGAAAATTATTATCATAATATATCAATTTATATTAATGTTAATATAACATATTAATAATTATTTTAATCATTCTTTGTGTGCTTCAATATCTGTTCTTTGAGGATTTGATATTTTATTGAATTAAATAGTTTCTTAATCTAAGTTGAATCACATATATTTTTAAACTCTAAATTTAAAATGGAGTTTTAAAATGGAATTTTTAAATCAATTCAATTTTGTAATTTCTTTTTAAATTACTTTTTTAGTGACGGCCAAATTAGTAATGTCAGTGCTGTCGCGATTTTGTCTGAACATGGTGGCCAACATTGCTCTTCAGTATGCAGCAGAGCTTCTCCCTACACCAGTCAGATCGCAAGGAGTGTCTCTGATTCATATTTTTGGAATAGTGGCGCACTGTTTGGCGCCTTATATCACCGACTCGGTAAATAAATCTTTGTTATCAAATCATTACAAAATTTCTATCTACGTTTAATATCTCTTTAGTATATCTGCAATCTTAATTTTTCTTCAATTGAATCGTCAAAAGATGCAATGAAGAAAAATTACATTGTAAATAAATATTTCTGAATATTCTAATTATTCGTTAATTCTAGTAATTCAATGTATATAGTATCTTTCTCGCAAAAATATAAAATACTTATAGCACCATCAGGATGAATATTTCTCATTTGTTCTGAAAGTTTCAGTTCTTGTCTATTAATTCTTATCTATTAATTAAACATTTGTTTATTTATTAGGCTGCAATTTGGGAAGGATTTCCAATGCTGATAATCAGCGCAGTGTCCTTCCTTGGCGCGGCGATTGTTTTGTTCCTACCAGAAACGATGGGTCAGAATCTTCCACAGACTATCAAGCAAGGTGAAGAATTCGGAAGAGAGCAACGTTTCTGGTCGTTGCCTTGCTGTCACAAATCACCCTTCAATGGGCATCAACATTATCATTCCTGCGAGCGATAATCTAATCTAATTTTCAATAACAATTTAACTGATAAAACACGAAAGGGAGAAGGAGAAACGAGAAAAGAGTCGAATGTTTCTTCCAAAGTTAGAATTATGACGGATTAGCCTGATGTTTGTGCGAGGAAAACGAACCTACTTTTGTATCTTATTGCGTTAATCTCTACTTTTGTCATTATTTAGCGTTTAAACGTTTCTAAATTTTAGCTCTAAGCAAGAACATGCCTAGAAATTGTGTTCCTATGTAATTTTTAGAATTTTAATGTTATTTTAATATTACGTACATAAGATAATTGAAAATGTTTCTTTTAAGTTCCTTTAGATACATTTTTTTAGAAGAGTAGTGCGTTTAGATAATTTTTCTTTCATTGAAAGAGAAAGATGTTTTAAACGACTGTTTATATGTGTGTATACTTTTTTAAAGATCGCGAGAATTCTCTTTCTTTCGGAATACTTTCTTTATACATTGGAATTTCAGAATACCTTTTTTATAGATCAAATCGTATAATATATCAACGAGAAAAGTTTTAAAGTTATTATCATAGTTTTAATAGTAGCAACTGCTGTATTTATTTATCCAAAGCTAGTTTATGCATTTCTGAACGGCTGTTTTTATAATTTAAGAGGAAAAAAAAAGGAGAGAAAGAATATCGTAAGCAAATTGTGCCATCGTATGATTTTTCTTATCAGTGTTCGTCGTTGTGCCAATGACAACGCAATCAATCTAAAAAATACTTGGCTTATGTGTATGTACTCACGATCGTCCGTCTAATTTCGCTCGCACTCTCGCATCCATAGGATTAAATTCGCAGAATAAAAACTCCAAGAACCTTAATTATAAGAAATAATTCTGCTTTTTATTTGCACACACATCAACCTGTGTTCTCCGAACGAAAATAAATTGCTACATTTGTCTAAAATTAAATACGTCAATGTTCGATGATCCTCCTTTGTACACCTAGCCTGGCTCTGTCCTACAATTACAAGCTTTACAACAACGATCACCTAATTAAATCGTTTTAAATTTTCAATTCATAACGACGTTCGTCAAAATACAAATTTGCACGAACATGTCCTATCAATTACAATACTGTGTTACAAAAATGTCAAAGATTAAATGAGACTTTTCTCGTTTAAATTATTATTTGAAAAAAGAAATTGTCCATTGTATTACATAACAAGGATCGAGTCTATTTTATAGGTTTCGACAATAATTATTTACAATTGAATTTCTCTGGCGTAGGAATGTTTCGAAGTGTCTCAAACTTTGAGAAACGATCGATTGTCTGATACTTGCAACGAGGAGTAATGTATATGTGTGTGTGTGTGTGTGTGTGTGTGTGTACGGTGGATTTTTAAACGAGGAATTGAAAGCAGGGACTAGTCTTATAAGTACGCGAATGACTCTAACGATCGAATGACTCTGTTTGCTAGAATCATCGTTCAAAGGTGGTGTGACGGAGATTGAGCATTTAGAATGGACAGCTCGGAGGATCGGAAGGAACGTAATTGGGAATAGAAGATATCCGTGTCGCTTCACGGATGAGAATTTTACTATTCGTAGTCGAGCTCGTGATGGAGATTTCGATCCGTTTAAGCCTGAGTGTTCTAAAAATTAATCCATTAAATGCCAAATTTAATTAAATATATTATTATAACTAATATTAAAATACTGTTCCTTTAAAATTATTATAAAAATTTCTTTTTGCGAATCCCAATGAGGATAATGGCAGTTAATGGGTTAATGTACATCAATTAGCTACTTTAATGCATTCCATTTGATGAGTGATTGATCACTCATAAAATCAATTCTATCAAGTAAAAATATTCTTCATATTAATACTGAAGCAAAGGGAAGAATGTATCGTATCACAGAGCAATTTCAATTCTTAATGTTTCATTGAAATTACGCGTCTGCTCAAATTGTGACACAGCTTTGAAAGTCCTGAGGTTTTAAAAGCGTACACTTCGTTTTAAAAGCCGATCGAAACTCCCGATTCGAATCTCGACGATTCGTGAATTACCTATATAGATACAAAGATGATTCGCAGTAAACGAGACAAGTTCAAAGCTCAACAACGCGTAAAGAAAGCACTCTTCTGGCTCTTTCGAGTGACACTTCTCACAAATAAGTGAATTCTTTAATAAAGGAAGAAGAAAAGAAATACAGATTTCTCTTTCCACAATCTGAAATCTGAGTTTGTTCTCATTTTTAATGATTCTACAGGAAATACTTACGATTTGTAATATTATTTGAATGTTAAATAAATAATAATGAAAGCCTCTTGTAATGTATATTCAAATCATCGTGATCGACTTGAAAGATACAGTTCGAATAAGATTGGTGTTTAAAATGAAGATATTTCGTCGATATAAAATGTTAATTGACAAACTTGTACCTCGAGTAACTTGATGATTCTTGTCTCTTTAACCGCGCTGCAATGCAATGGCAGAAGCTGATACTTCTTCCTAATCTCTCTCAACAGCTCTCAACGGCTCTCAACACGTTCGCAAATATCTTAACACTTAGCATCACACTCGTACATTTAACAACTATATTTACAAAGAATTTGGCAAGTTACACACGACCAGATCAGTCGCTATAATCTAGTGCAGTCGATCTTTTGAACACTGCCGGCGAAGGCTGGGTTCGATAGGCCTTTCTTCTTTCTGTAAGACTTCTTCAACATTTTGCTTCTGTAAAATTGAACGAAGAAAAGAACAACAAAATTATTATTAAATTTATATTGATTCAACTACTGAATATATGTTACGCCAAATTTGCAATGTTATTAGTTTTAATTTTACGAGCATTAATTTTGACTATTTAAAATTGTTGCATTTTTAAAAATTGGAGTTTTATGTTTATTGCTCGAGGAAACAAAACAACTTGTACTTACGAGGATATACACGGAATCCACCAGAAACTTTGTTCCTTGCCAAAGTCGTTACCTTCTTGCAAGGTTTCCGGAAGTTCTTGGTTCAGAGTTTCCGGTAAACCGAGCGTCAGAAAAGCGTGTATAAAAGACAGCAAACCGAGAGTAACAAGGGGTAAAGCTGGATCAACGTCCGCCTAAATTGAATGAAACACATCTTTTTATTTATATTGCCTTCAAGACAAATCGTACTAATCAATTCCAGAAGATTAAATTTCTTTCAAGTACAAGTCTGAATCTTACTAAACGTAATAACGTACAAAAGAACAAAATAAAAAGAATGTATCTTGATTTTTCACAATTTAAAAAGATCCGACTCTTTTTCAAATTGAAAGAAATTTAAATAATGTTTCATTAACAGAGAGTATTAATTATAAATTGGAAAAGAAACCGAGTATTGTCACGTTGAAATATTGAAAACATTCAGAGGAATTTCGACTCACCAGATAGATAATATACGGTCCCAAAATATGAGCAACGTAGCCGATGATATGAATCAAAGACACACCCTGAGCTCGCACTACAGTCGGCAGCATTTCCGCTGCATATTGGAAACCGATATTCGCAGCGATATTCACTCCAAGACGCGCTATAATCGCCAT
Source organism: Melipona bicolor (assembly GCA_030673865.1). NCBI lineage: Eukaryota > Metazoa > Arthropoda > Insecta > Hymenoptera > Apidae > Melipona > Melipona bicolor. The sequence continues at coordinate 7,538,407 of JAHYIQ010000002.1, read as the reverse complement.
GGCGACCGTTGTCGGGCCTTGAACAGATTGAGAAATATGTAAATGTTACGAACGACGCATTACGTGATTCGCTCAATTAACACTGGACTTATCGAAATAATTAAAATGACCAATTGGAAAATACACATACCTTTTATTGAAGAATAAAGAGTATAATTGTATCAATGACAATGAAAAATTGCGTTGCTGCAAATTATCCACAATTTTATCGACAACGTTGACGAAGAAATACTCTAACTTTCAAAATTACCAATTGGTCATTTTTCGTAAAACTACTTTGTAAAATGTATTATAATATCAGTTGAATAGAAATTAAAGGACTAAATTTATGTTTCAATTTATCTTTACAGTAGACACATTTGTACAAACACGAGCATCCAACGCCATCGTTTATCTTCTTATCATCCAACAAAAACATTATTCTTGCTTAAAACACGAACTTCCATTTCTCAATCTCCCAAACTTACATTCGGGACTTTTATTCGAGAAAACCGAATTTTTCTTCCTAACATTCAACAATTATTTTACAGAATAATTTCGACTGAAGCGAGAGAGCACGAAAGAATAAGAGAAGAAAGGAAAATTGATATTAACTCGTTCCTCGTATTTTATAGAACAATTTCAATCGACAAGCCATTGATCAAGAAAGGAGAAAAATATAAACGGAGAAAGGGAATAAAAAAAGAAGTTACCAGCAGGAGTGGAGATGGCAATGAAGGAGAAAACGGCGCAGAGCAACATCGATGCGAAACCCATCCATCGCCTGCCCCATCTGTCGAGGAAGAGGGCGAGCAATATGGCCGCCGGAAGTTCCGTAAGCGAGGCTAAGGAGAACGACATGAAAATGTCAGGGTCCAGAAGTTTCATGTTCCAAACGTGGCCGTCGAACACCCACACCATCATCAACCTGGAAAGGAGTCGAGTCATGGATAAATAACACCGGGCATTATTAATTCTTGGCGTGTCGGAATTTCTCGATGTTAATTATGCGCTTAAGTAGGTTCTTAAACCACATAGAATGCTCCATATATCTTTACCCATGTAATTTCATGGTAATTCGTGTCTACTTTAATTCTGGTTTTATAGAGATAGGGAAGTACTGTGAAGTTGATTGATGGATTCGGGTGATATGATAGTGTGATAATAGTGGACTGTCGTAAATTGTAGTCACAAGTATAATTATAGATTCTATCTCTGTTAACTTTATTAATAATAAATTTACTATTAATTACTATTTACTAAATAAATAACTATTACTATCAATAATAAATTTACTTAATTCTATTCTATTAGTAAATTCGTTGATTCTATAAATATCTTTAGTAGTTCTATTTTTGTCAATTCTATTTAAATAAAAAATAGAAAATTTGAGATTGTGGAGTAAAAATTTCTATTGCTATATAAGTACAAAAATAAGAAATTTTATTCCTGCGTTTATTTTTAAATTCCATTTAATCTAATCTAGAATATATTGGGAAAATTCAAAATTGTAACACGAGATTCATTCAAAGTTATAATTGGAAATACGAGAAGCGTAATGTATTATAAATATAAAATTGAAATTACGAGATTGGAACATTCCATTTCTACGTCTTTCTACGCATATATTAAATATAATTATTGTCAGGTGTTTATTCTTTGGTCTGTCTAATCGAGCTAATAATAAAAAAGTTAACTCACCAATATACGATGAGCATGACAGTGATGCGAGCGAGCCGTGGCATCTTGAAGAGATGAAGCACAGTGTACTGATTATGCAGATTATCCTTCTCGGTCAATGACTTGCAACTTTTCTCAAACTCGTCGAATATTTCCTGCTTCACCTCTTTGCCATTTACTTTAGCGAATTTCTTCAACATCTCGATCGCCTTGTCGATCTTGCCACTGGTTATGTACCAACTACGGGAATAAATGAAACACACAGACGTTATTAAAAGTCGACTCTTAAAAATCATCATTTCGATCAACGTTTAATGTCGACAAATTTTTTTGTACATCTCTGTATAGTGCTGTGTAAGTACATCAAAGGTTGAACTCGTTTCAGACGTGATCAATCATTTACGTAAATGCTACAGGAAAAACTGCAGCGTCTCGTTAAGAAACAAACTCGTTGAGATGTTCTTTTATCTATGAGAATCGATTCTAGCGGAATTTTCGAATATACTCTTGGATAAAATTAGTCCTCGGATTCCGGAAACAATCGAAAGATGAAAAATTCATCACGTCGTATGCTTTATAATTTACTTGAAAGAATTTCTTCAATTAGAAAGAAAACTACCGTGCACTTTCGGGAACGATCCACGGTGTTATGAACGCGACCACCATAGGACACGCAGTAACCATGCTCAGGATCCTCCAGTCTGAGATCCAATATGCGATCCAAGGCAAAAGACTAGCGGCTGCCGCGAAGTAAAGTCCAAACGACATGTTCGCCACCAAAGTTCTGTACTTCGGGCCGACATATTCGATCACTGAAATGATATTTATGTTACTTGATAATAATACATTGTAAGTGTAATTAAATAATATATGTTACTTTAATTACACCGTTGTCGAGGTCTTTTTCTTTCCTTTATTTGACATTTGGCAATATTGTTTTCATGTTTCTCTTTTAATGCAAAAGATGATTCGATTGTGACTTTGATTCGAACTATTGATACCACAAAATTTCTAACGAAATCATCAGAATTAAATATCTTAGCGCACGTGAGAAATCAAATATACAAATGTACAAAATATAATACCTATAAAGAACTCTTAATTGCAAAGAAAAAGAAAATTTGATATTATAAAATATCCGAAAAACAAAAAACTTTCGCAACATTCCAATTAAAACAGGATTAACGAACGTTCCCGGGTCAACGAACCACACGTGTTACAATCGTTATATAAAACTCAATCGTCATCGCTGTGGTACAATTAAGTCATAAATTACGATGCTTCTATTTTTCCGGTATCCGTTATCCTCTTAATAATCGTTTGCCTTAATAACCGATTGTGACTCACCGATAATGAAAAGCACGTTGAAGCAGTTGTCGAACGAGGAACCAACCACCAATCTTGCCAGGCAGAAGCTCCAGAAAGTGTTGCAGAACGCGGTGCCAATGGACGCGACGAAGCCCACCGCGTTGCACGCGATCAACGCTGGAATTCTGCCATAATGGTCGGCTATGTAACCGAATATTAAGCCTCCAAGAATGCTGCCAACGAAGAAGGCCGATTGTGCCGCCGAGCCGAGGAATGCGTGATCGCATACCCACTCCAGCTGAAAACAGAAGCGGGGGATGCTTTATGACCGTAGAACTGATGCAACACCCGAAAGAGAGAATGAAGAAGAGACGGTGAGAGAACAAATTATTCTCATAGTTCTTTATGTGGATATATACGTTTGGAATTCAGGAACTCTGTTGTTGCGATTTTCTCCTGGTATTTTGGTATTTTTTTTTTTAGTAATAAAATAATAGAAATATATTTTAGTAATAACGTAGGGTAGTTACTGAAAGACTGAATGATATAAAACAAAAATAACTTTTACAAACACACGTCTTTTTAATTTTTTGTTATTTTATTTGAAAATATAATTAATGGGTTTCTTCCAGTACTTTTTTTTATAACCCACAAAGAAAGAAAATAAAAAAGTGAAAATGAACAAGTTCTGACTTTCTCAAACCCTTCAGTTTTTCAGTGGCCACCCTATAGAACAACGGAGTAATATTTTAGTATATAATAGAAATATTTTTTTAGTAATAAATTGGAAATAATAGGAACGGCAACACTGATAAATGGCAATAAGGATAGCAAAGGATTGGAGATATCAATGAATTGCACTTACTATATTGGAAATACTAAGTAACCGTACTATTAAATCATAGTCAAATTAAATTCTCCGCGATAACAATTGTTGCAACAACATCTGATTTCTGCTTAAAAGCAATGATAACGACAGTGGTCGTTGGATGTAGAAATTATTACTCAATTATCTCATACAAATTTACCTCGACAGCGATGGATCTGTATGGTATCATCGTGTGATTGAAAGTCCATCCATATTGACACGGTTGGATTGGCCATGATGGATCCGCTTTTGTAACACCTTTGTCCAACATGTCGGTGTAGTTCACATTGTACATGCTACATCGCGAGAACCAAGTCGCACCTTCTAGTTTCAGTTCCTCTGACGATGCCGGCGGTATCGATAGATCGATCCTAAACAACAAAAAGACACAAAGATTCTCAAAGCCAGAAATAATAACGTGATAAAACTTTTCAACCATATTTCAAGGAGTAATTTCAGCCTGGTCTCTCTGCCTTCCAAATAGGAACGAGGATTGGAAAAGTGATCTAGGGAGATCCTATGCAAGTATGCATAATTTTAATTAAAACGTGAATTGTATTTCTCCGTGTTTAATCCGAAAGTACGAAAGAATTCAGTAGAACAAGAACGAGTAATGAAAGATAAAAGAGGGCTAAAGTTATACTTTTCCTCGTTGGGGGGATTAAAAGGGAACGTGGAAAGTGTAAAAGGTAATAAAAGGATAGAAATGATATAAAAGCGTGAAAAATTGAGAATAACTTCTCTTATCTGTCTTATCGCACTTATCATACGATAATAAAATGTAAACGCGATATATATGTTAATACGTAATAAATGATATGTATGTTAAGATAACAAGTGCTTCTAAAAATATGATTTAACATATAATCTGATCGAACATTACTCAAAATATAATTTTCTTATTTTAAATTTAATCCCTTGTTCCTAAAATAACGAAAAGACAAAACAATATACACCTACAGAGATACAAACAAACTTTTTTGATAATAACGAATAGTAGATAATAATTTTGAGTAATTTTGAATTTAAAACAGGAATAACAATTTTTCTGTAATTTAATAACACTAAATAAATATTCTCTTAAATCCATCTAGCTGAAAGAAAACGTCTAGAAACAAAAAGAAAAAATGAGAATAAAACAACGAAAGAAAAAGGGAGAGGAAGAAACGAGATAACGAGATAACGAACGTAAAAAACAGACAGAAAGGAAAAAGTTGGAAGGTCGCTCGTCCCGTGTATTGTACACCTAGGTATTCCAATTGTGTCGAGATCTAATTACACGATCGATGAGTGTATTTTCAAACAAATGAAAACAACCAGAAGAGAATCGTACGAAACAAGAAAAAGTTTCTTAGTCTAACAACTAGTTCGCCGAACTCGTGTATGCCTAGAATTTATTCGCAGGTCGTCGACCACGAACTGGTTTCCGGTGAGTCTTCGATCGGTCAGAATCACTGATCTACAAAGCGTCTAGCGTTTGCCAGCGTGATTCAGTGGGAAACACACGCAGCTACACGATTTTCCTCGTTCGCTACTACTTCACGAGAAAACCAAATTGCACGATTCGTTGGAAACGAGCCATGAGATCGCGTTTCCTTGTTTTCCCGCCGAACGATTTCTTGAGGTTCTTGAAATAAGATACGCGGCGAAGACGTTGATTAACGTCTGCAGAACATTGTAGAAGCTCGTTTACAGGAGTAATTAATTGGTAGGATAAGATAGTTTGGATAATCGAGTAGCTCAGAAGGAGAACAGGAGATCCTCAGGGTCCTCTTGCGGGTATGAATTAATACTATTCGTAGACTACTGATATTTATGAGGATTTCTGAAGACTTGGATCGAAAATTGTCTCTTATGAATTTAATGCACGACAATCTGTTCACTAATTATTACAGGTTCTTTAAATTACAAATTAAAACATACACTTGAATTTACAAATTAAAAAACAGCCAGCTGCTCTTTGTAAAGTAAATTTTTCCCAATTTTTCCCAAGGATTCTCGTGATTTAGCGAGCACAGCAGCTGTATCGCGCGAATGTTGTGCATTAAAAGAAACAAATTGTCGCGATGCGGTGTGTTATTATTATCACAGCTGAGAAAATGAAACTTCCGCACAAGTGGAAGATTCTCTCGACGAGAATATTTATTACAACCTGCTTTGAAAATGAATCAGCTTTCGCGAAGAGGTTGGCTCGCATGACATAAAGAAATACATATGTATTAAATCCGTCCGTTTGCAGAAGGTGATGAATTGTAGACACCGAGCGGAATTTCCAACGAGAACGTGCACTGATTTGTGTTACAAATCGTACGTATAGAGCGTATAGATCTTTCGAAGTTTTCAAATCTGTATTTTTAGAGTGAAGATCGTAACTGTACCGACGACAATGAAAAATTCGATAATTTAAATTAATATATCTCAGTAAAAAGTAATCATTCTACAGCATGAAGCCTCTGTTTTGTCACTGTCGAGTTTGTTTTTTTCAAAGTTGTTACAGGCGAGAAGATGAGGACACTTTTTTTGAAAATTATAAAAATTCGGACGAATATAAAAACATTAAAAAATTTTATTTTGTTTTATTTAGATCTATTGTAGTTTTAAAGATTGAAATCTTTTCTTTACAACGATCCCTTAAAAAAACGATTTTTTTCACCATTTTATTGAACTTGGAATACTAGAGTTCAATGACGAAATGTTAAAATTTCTTGAATTTTGTCGTTTAATTCTAATACTCAACGTTGAATAAAATAGTGAAAAAAATTATATAGTAAATTCCAAGTAATAGTTGTAAAGAGAAGTCTTTAAATTGATGATAGATGTAACCACGAAAAAAGTATCCTTATTTTCCCACTTGTTACATGATATTTCTGAAAAAAAAGTGCAAAAATTCAAGACTGTTAAAGAAGCTTCGTGTTTTAAAATAAGACCAAATTGATCTGTTGATCTTTTTTTACAAAGTTATGTCAGCTTAAATTATCGACAATATTTAAATACACATTGTCGTTCATTTCACGATTATATCGGTGTTCTGTAAAAAAGTTTCACTCACTTTTGCTCGTCCGTGAGGTTCCAGTTGTTAAGCTCTGGCACGGTGCACCAGTGCTCAGCTGGCAGTAGCGTGATGAAGAACTGCGTGAAGTAGAGGAACGCGTAGACGAAGGTGAATGGCAGCAGCACGATGAAAAGGAACCATTGGTAGCGGCCAGCCTCGCCGATGTACGGCAGGATGTCGTCGAAGGTCTCGATCTTCGAACGTTCGCCCTCCTCGGCTTTCACCGACTCCACCATGACTGTCATTATCTCGATCTCTGCGAATCAACGATCCTCGATCACCTATACTGTACTCGAATTACGCGTCACGAAAAATTAAGATGGACCGAATGTAAATTCACGTCGTGATGAATTTATGCACTTTGTAACTGTGTTTCATACATGTCGATAGAGATCAGAATGATCAACCAGACACGTGGGTTCCTGAAATGGAACCATTTACGTGGGATTCTCAGCAAAAAGTAACATTTATTGTCCACAATATATACGAATATCCAAGTATGCTTTATGTTTCTTCATAAAAATAAAATTAATACAAATATAGACATAGACGGATATTTATTTCACTTCGGAGGATCCAAGAAACGCTGTTGCGGCTCAATCCATGAATAATAAATTCTCACGATACAGAACAATATACAGACCTCCATCAACAAACAGAAATAGCACAAAAAGAAAGAGAATAATTTCGTCGATCGTTTCAACGCCTGTTTCGTTATTAAACTGCGGATGTTCATGTCAGCTTTACCTTCACCTCTCCGTTTTACGCGCTCTCGCATTTATAGCTGGACAAACTGTAATCTAATTATCCCCCACGTGTGCGTTGCCGAGTTAAGTTCAGTTAAGTCTAAAGAAGATACTTGAGAGGAAAGAATTAGCGATGTACCGAGCGTTTCGATTCTTACGTAATGAAAGATGAACGTGAGTGAGATGCGAGTCGGTTCTCTGTGTTTCGCGATGAGTTTTATAAAGAAAATGGAAGGAGAAACTGGAGGATTGAGAATTAATAAGTAAGTCAATTTTTATCTTGCATTTAGTATTGCATTACGTGAAGTTGATCGTATGTTTCAAACTGTGTGAAAACGTGTCGCAGCTAAGAATAAAGTTATAATTTTTATGCATTCCTGAGAAATTAAAAGTCCAAAATAATTAATATGTAAAATAGCTCTCTGTTCAGGTTTCAGTCTTTAGCGTGAATTTATATAAATATATTAAACGTTAGAACTACACTTTGGAACACTAAATTTTAATATTAATAAAAGTCGTTGACTTTGCAAAAAGTTTCTACGATCATTCAAATAGTGTTGGATTTCTCTTTTTATTATACGTAGAGATATTAGAATCATCTCATGCTCATCAATGTGTCACCATCTCCAGGTTCAAGGTGAGGTTTAATCACGTCATTGCTGAAACCCGGACGAGGAGGATGAGATCTAAAGTCGAGATGAAAGCAACTTTGATACTTTGTCTGCTTTATGTCACTTTTTTTGTCGCTCGACGCGATGTAATCTTGAGCAAAGGCTGGGACTCAAGGCGAAACAAAGTATACTGTTGATGTAGTTGGAAAAAGTGATTTGGATTTTTACTAGAGAAAGAAAGAGCCTTGACCATTTTCGCAAGGTTGTTGCAAAATGGAGGATACCGTCGAAGGTTCGTTACAATCGCCCATACATTCTAATTAGAGTGTCCTTTAAATAATTTCTTTTTTATTAACTTCTTTTTGCAAGTGAGAAACGAACTAGAGTTTAGGATGTGAGGATTGTTAAATAAAAATGTGAGGAAGATTCATCGTGATCATTAGCGAGTGAATTTTACGTGTTTTAAGATTTTTGCTGACGTTGCTAAAGAAATAGAATCTAAAAAGTTTATCGTATTATTTATTATTTGTTATATTATTATTGGGCATACATTTTTTCAACTCCCAAGTTTTCCTAAATGCATAAAATCCTTCAAATAAATTCTTCTTCATTAAATATTTTTTGCAAGTAAAAAAGGAATATTGTATAAAGGGTAAAAATAGAGTAATGTAAACAATCATTACCAAAGCATCGTTTGCGCTTTTTATAAGAGAAAATTATAACGTGTAATGTAGAACGTATCATGTATAATCTCGCGAGCTGTTCATTTAAATAATGAAGCACTGGACCTTCAGTTTCCTGTTTATCTTGACATTAATGACGAACATTATATACGCTTTTTCCCTTTTACAGAATTAATTCAATTGTGGAAAAAAGACCTGCAATCAAGTTACAACGATAATTTCAATTAGCTTCGAAGTTAATTGACAAAAATTTATAACGATTATTATAGAAATGATCCGGCCATGAATTTCCAAGAGATCCGATTTCATTAGCAAAAGTGTAATTAGAAAAATTACTGGTTTGTTAGAGCAACATCGTTAAAGGACGATATTTCATTTTAATCGCAGAAGGTCAACGTTGAACCAAGACCAGCTATTTCCATGATAAAATGTACGCGCGAAAGCTTTGCTTCCTTCCATAATTGAGTTCTTAATTTGCCGCCAATTAAACGCTTTTTCCAACCGCCTTCGTCCTCTGAGAAATCTTTTTATCCCCGAGAAGAGAAATCTCCTTTTGCGCGGATTCGTTTTATCGAGCATCGTGCAGCGATATTTACGCCAAGCATTTACGTTCGTTCGATTGGTATCTTAATCTTGCAAATCGCTTCCAAGTTACATCGATCATTAAATCGGCTTGCAAGATCGTAAGTTCGAACTGTGTAACCGTGTTCACATTCGACGAAATATTTATGTAAATATCATTTTTACATTTCATTCAAGATTGCTATATTTTCTCAGTTCAATGAGATGGAAGAGAAATTTCTTCGATGTAACAAGTTGTCTCTTTAATGACTAAAATGTAAGTCTTTAAGCATATATAATGTAATTTAGAAAAGTAATTTATCTGAATGTTTTATGAATACACCTATTTTGTTATACGAAATATTTTGAAATTTCACTGGCACTGTGTCGTAACTGCGATTATATCGGTAAGATTCGAAGCAAATCTGCAAATTTGGTGCAATTTCTTCTAGTAAATAAATATTTTATTCTTTCATAGCATTAAAAGATCGTTCGTTCATTTTTTAATTATATAACAACATTTCCGCTCGTTGAAATTTCGAAAATTTCTTATAGTATTAATTTAGCTAATTGTTAGTTACTAGTTCAGTTCCTAGTGACATTTTTTTTGTAGAAAATTTAAGGTTAGTTCAATGTTAGTTTAAGGTTAGTTTTAATGTTTAAACGAAAACGAGATGATTGAAATGTGGCGTGTATAAATGTTTCGTAAGTCCAGGATGCTATTTACTATTGTTACGTATAATTGATGTTCGTTAATATCACGGAACTTGAATAAAAAGGAATATCAGTGACGAGAGAACCGGAACTGTGACGTAACCAAGCCATTTTCTATGGTGAAATTTGCATAGAAGAATTCTCATTGGCGCGGAATGGCGATTATTTTTTTTTAATTGCAGTTTGGTATTCGCGACTTCTCAATTTCTCAACCATTCAGATTTTTTCAATCTTCGAGTTTCTAAATTTTCACACCTCTCACATCTTTGAATTTATGAATCTTTCGAATTTTTTAATTCTTTAATCCTTCACTCCTCAAATTTTTTAATAAATCTTTTTAATTTAAAAAAATACACGCACATGCATGCAAGAAAGTAAATCGTTAGAGATTGTCGTCACGAATCGTAATTATCGTAATAGTAACTGCGTACGAAGAATTCTCTTCGATGAAGAAGTAGCCATTTGTGACAAATTGTTTACGTCGTACAATGATCGACCAAGTTAACGCTGATTTCCGGATTGCGTGCAAAGCGTGCAATAATACGCATTTTTATCAGAACTTCTCGCGTTGAGCTATAATAAACTAAATTAATACGTGTTATGCGCATGTTTTTATTTTTAAAAGTTCATACGCGTTCTTTTAACTGTCCTCCGTCTCGTAATTTCTATGTTCACTTCCAGATTTCGTCTCACGTTATAATACCGTGATAATTTGTGCAAAACACATACTGCAATACTTCTCGTAACTACATTCTTATTACAAAGCTTTTAAAATTCCTTTTAATTATCAAACCTTTTTTTATAATTAAAATCGTTTCAAAATTAAATAACCGCTGAAGTAACGATCTCTCAGAATCAACAGATAAAAGTGTTTCGAGCGCCGAATATTTTGGAGCGTCTCTTCACTTCATTTTCTGCCGAGGACACCGATCGAAGGGAAGATTGGCTGTCGTTAGAAGTGAAATCGAACGATCGTTCCACTTTACTACGTTATTACGCGTGGTTTGCTCGGGACGCGCCTCCCGATGTCTCAGGTGCATCGAATGAATTCCAATAGCTCGATCGCGTTCGCTTTCCCCGGTCGTTTCGATGGTGAGAAAACCACGGGGCCCCGCGGCGAGGAATCACGCATGCAAACTACATGTATCTGTGTTAGCCGCGATCGTGCTCGTTAATTAATTCTTCTAGGATGTAATAACTGTCTTCAAGGTCACTTTTGTGTAACCAAGAACGTTAGACACACACACGTGCGTCCTCGCTGTGCTGTGCCAGAGCCCGGGGGGGCGGAAGCGATCGATCGAGAACGATCGTCCTGAGATCGTTAACGCCGTTCGAGTTATGACGATCGTTACACGAGCCTCCATTTTTAATCGGTATCTCGCTGGATAAATTATCGCCACTTCGATCGAAGGAAACATCGGCTTTTCGAAGCTATAAACTGCGCGCTGATGCGTGCTTCTCGATCTATTTCTAAACGATTATCTCGATCGCGTTGAAGTTCATCAGGTGTCGATAAAATAGTAGAATAATATTAGGGGAGGGGGGACTTTTGTAGATTTATTTGGACACGAAATTCGTAAATTGAGTCATAAATGAAACAGGTTTTTATCTTTGTTCGTATGTTTGTACAATCGTTTCAATTGTACAAAAATATAAAATTGCATGAACAGCTGCAGTTTAACAATCGTGTTTCTGTCTAGGTAAAAGTAAAACACTCATACGTCTTTAGTGATTACGGAAACAAAAAATCTGCTACCAATCTGTTATACTTTGACTGGTCCAGTAGTGTTTTCTTTCAAAATTGAATGGCGCTGTCAAGAAACTCTTGACTCAAAGAAGTCGTGTTATATGTTTAATGATAAGATTAAACAGGTTCTTACCAAGTTCCACGGATTTATTAGTTGTTTCTGAAAGAACTCGTGTTTTAAAGCTTTGGAAGGTTTGGATCAGACAGATTTATCTCTTTTCAAATACAACTGAATCGTCAGGTGACGTTAGAATGAAGAAATCAACAGAAATTGTTTATTAAGAAAGTCAAAGTTTTAAGAAATCGAATGTTTTTCTTTTCTGATCAGTGTGAGAATGAATGAGATGTAAATAATTGACAGAGATTAGCAGAAATTCTAAAATCGATAATATTTTTAATCTCTAGCACGTTAACGTGAAATTATCAGTACTTTTTTTTCACAAAGAAGGATTCTCAAAGGAGAAAATCTTTATGATTTCTTTTTATCACTATATTAATTTGTTGACTCGATATATTTTCACAGTATGTATAAGTTACGTTATTATCATCAGTCTATTATATCTTGTGCTTAACAAGACACAGTTTCTAAGAAATATTTAACAAATCACTTCTTGTTTATTTTAGCATGAACGCTAAACGTTTCAGTAACTGAATCAACTAAAGAGAGAGAAACTGACGTGCGTAATATATTAAAGACTTTCAAGAAATTCTAAGAGATATTTTCATATCTTTTACAAATATTATTTCAGTCTGTCTTTTTTATATTTTTTTCCTTTATCTTGTTCCTTTTTACTGAAATTAGTAACGAAGTTCATGCAAAAATCGTTCGTGATAATTATTGAAATATATAAATTAACTCTACATTAATATATTTGGGATTCACTCTACATTAATATATTTGGGATTCACTCTACATTAATATATTTGGGATTACAAATAAACATATTTATTCTTCTATCACGAAGGACTTTTGAAAACCTAATATTAAGGACGAAAATGGTCACCTAATAAGTACAAATCTCGTTCAACAGATCATTATTACTCGTGACATTTAACGATGCTCGTTATCTCGACAGACTTATTAGCGTTCAGATTATAATTAAAACTCGTCGTGAGAAGAAATGAAGGGACCGAGTAGTCACGAAGAAATGGTACTCCGAACGGAAGGGGAATCAAGGTTTTCCTTCGTCAGATGATGGTTGCTTTTCGAGAAATGTCTAATTCTACTGTGAATTCCGTTTCACTTGAGATTTGAAAATTCAACGAAATTTCTTTAATGAGAACGAAAAGTATCTTCCTTTTGTTTCATTCTTGGCGAAATAATAAATAAAAATTAACAGATACGTGAAACGTATAAAAATTTTATTAACGCTAGAATTAGACTCGAGTATCACGATTATATAGGCAAAAATTTGAAAAGCAAATCTTCAAATGTTCAACAATTTAAGGTTACATTCTTGTCTGTTGGAAAAATATAGAAAAAAAAGAAGCAAAAATATTATCACCAAATATAACAATGAAAAGTATATATATTTCTCGAGATTATTAGCGAAATATTCGAAACGCGTAATTGTCCAAATAGCCTCGATGATCCACGACAATAAATCAAGAACCATAAAACACATTTACCTTTTCTCTACCTGTTCAGGAGGAACGTCCGACTTTACTTGACACACGGTATCACAGATCTCGACACGGTCTCCGTAGAAACTTTTCGAATCAGTCACAAAGAAAGAAGAAAGAAACAGAAGAAGACTCAGCTTCTCTCACTTTGCACCAACTTCGGGAAGATTGCTTCTCGACTCGACGAATTCGACTTCGAACAAGATATCGCGGCGTATTTCGTTTTTTTTCTTTCTTCCCTTCCTCCTTTTCCTTTTTTGTCTCTTCACTGCGAGGATGAATCCAAAGAAAGGATTATCAGACCGACTGACGGATCGCAACGACTCTCGTGACCCTGTGGTTCTGCAGGTGCACGTGCTCGATCTCGATCGTGACAGTGATCTTGGAGTGCACGCGCGATCCCTCGATTTCTCGAAACGGCGCGGCTACATCGTCGTTTAAAAGCGGGGCACGCATCGACTGTTCGCCGCGTGGACAATTAGCGAGGCTTTATAGACGCGTGCAGACGAAAGACCCGAGCCCCACCAGCCTCGTGTCTACGGCCATTGGACGACGCCTTTGGGCCCCCGAGACCATCACGTCTCGAGTAAATGCTCGACTCGACGACGTCACTGGAGAACTGCGGGGGATTTCTCGATTCCTTAGCCGCTCCTCTCCGTCGCGTTTCGTCGCGCCGTTTTTCCTCATGACTCGTCGCTCTTTCCTGTTTTCTTTCTGCTTTTTCTCGCTCTGTCACGTGTGCTCGACGCACGTTCACGCGACAAGAAAGCGAGAGACGTAAACTGGTGACACGCAGGTGAGTGTACTTCGTGTGGATGCACACAGTAGCTGCGTCCGATGTCGAGCGATTAGACGATCGTATTCGATAAGTTTGCTCGATTGCAAACGTGTTGCAAATCGTTTGTTACTGATTGATTTTTTGTGGGCTCGTGCTGCAGAGAATTCGTTGATTTCTTTTTTTTTGTTAAATTGTCGTTTCTGATAGTAGAGTGTAAACAATTTGTTCTTATTGCAACCACGAGTGGCAAGAATTCTTTTGGAAAGAACGTTGCCAATAGTTTGGGAAGGATCAAAAAGATTTCGATCAAAATTTTGGCGCAAGATTAATTTGGAAGGAATTTTGGAAATATCGGAGCACGTAGGATTTGAAGTTCGGTGAAGAATGTGACTTTAAGCTTTAATAAAAATTTATCACGAAGCGAAATTTGATTTATGAAGAGCTCCTTTGAAATCTGGTGGAAGGCATGTTTCGAAGAAAAGCACGTTTTGACAATTTGCAAACAGATAAAATGAAGTTAAAATAAATTTCAAGTAAAAACTTGCACTAAGATATCTATTTGGAATTTAGAAAAAGAAATTACTTCAGTATGTAAATGAAGAACCAACAATCGAACTAAATGTTGAGCGTTTATGAATCATCGTGCGACTGATTACTTTTTGAATTAATTTCACAAGCAGTGAAACAAGTCGATTCTTTCAATATCCCTCCAACTTTCAACAGTCCTCTAATTCGCTCAATTATGAAAGAACGCGGTAATTTTTTCGATTTTCGAAAAACAAAGTAATCGATAGCTCGAGGCGAATATTCGCCGAGTAATGAGATTTATTCGAAACTGTAGGTTTAGAAACGCGAAGTCTCGTCAAAGACAAGGACTTCAGAAACCTGATACCCTTGAAAAGAGGAGAATTGCTAGTTGCTCGTGCGACTGCAAGATCTCTTTGTCTGATCGTTCTTGCGTAATAGAAACGCCGTGGAAACGAAATGAAATTCGAATTTCGCGCGCATTCCAACAAAGTGTCCCCTCAAAATTCGCTAGAAAAATTCAACGAAATAAAAAAATTCCCCATTCAAATTGTACTTCGCCCTAATTCTTAGATTCACATTAATTGTTAGCAGAGTTTCATACAAATTTGTATTTGTTAAGAATATAATTAGAAGACCTTGGTAGAAAATTGATAAAATTAATTAAAAATATTTTGATGATAAATTATGTATGAGATTATCACTGAAACGATAATTGATAAGATTGATTGATCTTATATATCTTTCGACATCTATCTAATTTTGCAGTTTAAAATTTCCTGCGAGAAATACAGGGAAGTTCAAATTTTTAAAATATAAAGAAAAATTACATTATATATTATCATAGTCTTGTTAATTATATTTTACCAGTTGATCGATTTTGTAACAGATGAAAGAACACAATTTTGAATTTTGCTGAACTTTTTATATTTCAAACAAATTTCCCTGATAATTAAGCTTGACATCATCAAATGACAAAAATTCCTAATAATAATAAAAATAATTTATTCAAAGGATGTACTGTTTTATAAGTTAGAAATTAATTAAGAAAGCGATTTCGAAAGAAATTTCAAGAAAGAACGTGTACTATTTCATCAATTTCTCTGCTTTTTGTGGCGAATGAACAGCTCACTTGCGAAAAATCGTACAGCTTGGCGTTTGAAGATTAAAACAGAGAAATCTTTCCAGGAGCTGTACAAACCGGAAGTTAAAACTCGGTTAATACGTAACGCGATTTTTTTCTTGTCGGAAACAGTGATCTTCTGTAAATTTGAAATTGTCTTTCATCTCTGGAGTATGTATCGTTCTTAAGATTTGTCAATAGAAGCGTTAAATCGTTGGGATTAATCATATCGTTCCGTTTCTCTGATTCGTTCGGCATATTTTGCAAGATGTTGTTAATTATCACGATTAGATAAAGATTTGAAGAAAATGATATTTTTCAAAAAAATTAAATTTAAACATTCGATGCGATGGTGATCAATCTCGCTTCTTTTGTCTTTAATTGGCGTCAGAACGTTATATTCGTCACGATACGTATCAAATTTTCGTTTCATTGTTTGCTTGCCTCTCAACATCGTACGTACATTTTGAAATTGTACGTACAATTGAATAGCTTTATGATTTTTTTTTTAATTTTAAAACTCGACGATCGAGCAATTTTGAAACGAAAGAAACGTGATATTCGATGAAGAATTTGTCTTGCAGTATGTTTGCCAATTATAAAATGACTGCAACAGAAATGTGTTTGTTCGTCTTCGTTTCCTTTCATCTCGCGTCGCCTTCGATAAATTTCAATTTTTCAACGAGTGCAATTTTGCAACGAATTAATCCCTGCATTTACACGTGAAACCAAACTTCTTCTCTGATTTTTTTTCTAAAGAGGCTGATAAGGTAAACTCGTGGTAGGTGGAGCATTGTTTATAGCAGCAATTACGAATACAAATGTTTTCGTCTAAGTGTGGAGTGCTCGAAATACGAGGAAATCCCGTTATCGGAGCGATCGTGCAGAGTTTTTGGAGAACAATCAACGATGAAGTATCTTTCCACGATCTTGACGCCAGCGTGCGTTATTTCGACGATTTTTAATCCCGCGATATCTTACGTAACTCAAAATATTATCGTTGGCTCGTAAACAATTGGATATAAATAAATGTTATATCGATAAAATCTAGAGTACTCGATTTTAGTTTGCATTTTACATTTTCCGTGATGTAAAAAATTGAACTCTAAAATTGAGCAAACCGTGATATTATTATTACTATTATTATTGAGAAATTTTATTTTTCGAAAATTGAAATATATTTCAAAAGCTAAACTAAAAATTTGACTGGTACAATGAGCATAAAAATTGATCGGTATATTATTGTGAAGAAATTTATGGCGAATGATCCAATGAAAGATTGATTTAATTTAATAAGAATAATCGTAAAGATCGATTGTACTTTTTATTTGTATAGCACTCATGTTACACTTATTACTCCGCTATTTTCGGCTTTGATAGAAATTCAGGTATCTGATATTTTAAACCTTCTTATCTCTTCTCGATAATAGAATCTTTTGTGGAAACGTGTTCTAAATACAAATGCCTGAAATGATGAGATATGCTCAACTGATGCTTCCAATCGCGCGTTCAAGCTTTTTATTCATTTCACAAGATCAAATTCAGAAAGTTGAATTAAAAAATATTGTAAAATTAGAATGAAAAGTAAGTAACAGTGTCTCAGCAAAAGCCTTGAATCAATATTAAACACTTGTACAAAATGCTGTACGAACACGATATTAAAACATGATAATAATTATATGAAATTCTAAAATATTTGGAAGTTTAAAATTGTCATTTATCTTATTATTTCTCTGCGACAATTATTGTCGTACTGTTACGTAATAATAATTCGGAGAAATGGGTCAGACACGGTGATTATTTTTGAATTACTATCTAGCGACATGAAAGCGTTCGTCCAAAACAGAGGTTGACGAAGACAAAGCAAGTTGCGAAATCTGATTTATTGAACATTGTTTGTAATATGAAGCATTTCGAAGAAATATGAAAATATTTAAAGTTAAAGGCGACAGATAAAATTACGTGTCAATTCCGGAAAGTTGAAACGTGTGCTCGAGCTACTGATGTTCACGGTCGAAGATGGAACTTTATTGCTTGGCTTAATGCTTTGATGCGGATGTTTACACAAGTACTCGAGACTATAGGTGTCGTGACACGAGACCGATTAGAAACAATTATATTTAAAAGATACGAAATTATTATTTTTTTTATAAATATATTAAAATAACAGTAAAATATAGTAAATTTAGTAAATATACTATTACTATAAATATAATTAAATCTACCATTACTATAATTGCACAATATTTGCACAATTCATTATATAGGATATATGCTGTTTTCAGAAATGAAAGAGTGCAACTCAATTTTGAAGAATAGAATATTTTTTGACACTACACTCTGATATCAGTAACACTCATAATAAGATTGATCTACGTACATCATGAAGAATAATCTTATCTACATAATAATTATTAGAGAACAAAAATAATGAACAAGTGTTAAATTTGGTATTGAATACTTGTACTAAATATCATATAACTTCTGTATACATGTCAAGATAAATATACCAAGATTTATTTCAAAATTTTTGGCAAATATCGTATACTCATGACAGTCGAGTGTTAATGAAATATTAAAATGTCTACAATGTGTACTTGAGTACTTTTGCAAGCATAAACGTACCGACTCGTGAACACATAAAAATAATAATAATAATTACATAAAATCTATAATCTCATACAACTAATCTGCGCATAGCATATTCATCATAGCCTCGATTCCAAGTATTAAGAATTGTTCCCCGATCAATGTGAACGACAGAAGGACAAGTTTGGAGCAGCGAGATCATTTCGATTAATGACACTGCTTAAGGCTTGCCACGCAATAAGGCTTGCAAAAGGATTTGCAACACCGCGAGAAAAACAAAAGAGGCAAGGGATAGCAGGTGCATGCACGTTTCGTAATCCTGAATCGATTCCTTCTGAAACGCGGCAACCTTCGGCCGCGTGAATTAATTAACGAATAAAAAGAAACGAAACGTTTCGATGTGCGTAAAAGCGTTGCAACACTCCCACGGATGAGTGTAACACGTACGTACATAAGTAATATCCGCAATTGTATTTCCAAGTATGTACGACTTAACGAGAGGAGAACCAGAGGATCGTACGTACAATTGGAAGAAATTTCAATTTTTTATTTCATCGAGTGTAAAATACGATTATCTCATTTTAAATAGTGGAAAGTATGCTGGGATTAAGACAGGGGTTAAGAGGAAATATTAAGAAATTTTTTCGATATTATACGAACCATTTTGCAATAACCACGCTACGTGCTTGCGGGAAATACTTCACTCTTGAGTATAACTTTGCTTCACTTTTAATTCCAACTTCTGTCACCGTGGCTGTTTTCTTTTCTTTTTTTCTTGCACCCAACAAAAAGTCTCGAGCGAATCCCTTCGTTGGTCACGAGAAGCTGAACTTTTGCGAGAACTATCACTTCTGGTTTTATTTGCCGCGAAGCTGATGACCTTGAGAGCAATGGGTGCGCAGGGAAGCCCGGGATTCCCAGCGGATCGGAGAGCAACTCGCTGGTCAGCCAGAGAATTACCAGAAGCCACGAGGACGAGTTCCAAACCGGTTCATTGAAGAAGGAATGAAGATGGAAGAGTGACGAGAGGATGGGACTAGATATAAACCGTATAATGAAAGAAGTCCAGGTGAAAACACAGCGTAGTTTTCTTCCCGTTGGATTATTTATTTATTGTCATGATGATTTTCGGCGTTTAATTTACAATAGTAAAATTATTATTGGAACTTAATTTTGGATTAATACTTTACTTTAAGAATCTTCAAATTTTTATTTCGAAATCCACTAGAAATCTTTCTCCTTACGATTTTTGCTTCATTTGTTCCATATCGTTCATTTATATTTTTTTAAGTCTTTCTTTTTAAATTTTTATTCTACATTATTGTAAATATTGTGAATTTTAGGAGGGTTATTATTCGTGAAAGATTAATAGAATGCTGTTTTATTTTATGAATTTCATTCATTGTCGAAAGTGTCACTGTATCAATTACAATGATCGAAGTCACGGAACTTTCCTAAACCCTGCACCATTCTTTAAAACCAATGTTCCAAAGTCCACTCTCAAGTTGTGGAAGAATTCCTATTTAAAATGGTTCATCACGTTGTCAACGTCGAAATGAATGAAAAGATTGGATCTATTGTGGAGTTCAATTCGAGGGACCTTGAGATTTTTAAGACACGTGCCTCCAATAAGAGCGAATCGTTTTATTTGGCAGTTCAATTAACGAATCCAGAGCGTTTTATGAGAACAGCTGTATAATGTTTACGACACGTTAATTACGAAAAATGAAGATTTAATTGTGAGTGAAAAGGAGGATAACTGCTTCGATTATTGGTCAAATAACTTTTTGTCAATATCACGTACATAAATATAAATAAACATAATTTGTTTCTATCTAAATTAGAGTTTCAAAAATATAGTGTTTCAGCAACAAAAATTCTATTGTTTCACAAAAACTGACTACAGCTTTAGGAATTTTAAATTTGTCACGATTCTTCTAGCAACACTGCTGCTTATCTATCTTCTTACGTCTGAGGAGATTGCAAGTCGCTCGTCGCATTTGAGACACTTCACCTATTTTGTTTATCTCGTTTAAACTGGTTTCGAAGATAAATCCTCCTTTTTTAAGTAATAATATAATTGTTAAAGTCGAAAATAAATCGGTACTAGCAACTAATCGTGTAAAATATTAAAATAAAATAATAAAATAAATTAAAATAAATGTTAGAGAGGCTATATTTTTGCTACCTTGAAAAATGACAAAAATTCACGAAAAATTTTTTGCAAGAACGTTGCAAATTCCTCGTATTTCTTATATCGTCCTTGATATTTGCGAATAATTTACATCGTGAGTTATGTTACTTTTTAAATGTTTAAATGTCAGCTTTAAGTTGTAATTTCGTTGGGACAAACCTCAAAATATCATAATTACTGTGCCACGGTTAGACATCTCAGCAGATCGAATACTTAAAGCATGCACCAAGCAACAAATAAACAGAATATATTCTTACGAATGAGTTACAAGCGATTTTCAATTAACTATAAGGAAACTCGAACTTTCTAGGAAAAATAGTACGTTATGCTACGTAAGAATAATTTATGTTCCACGTATTGGCTATTTTCTTCGAATTCACCTCGGTGGTGAAACAATGTTGATTCATGTCATTTGAGGAAATCGAAAATTAAATAACACGTAGTAAGAAATCTTAAAAAAGGAATAATTTCAATTTCGAATGGCAGCGAAGAAACAGCGATGGAAGACTTAAAAATGAACACTATCCGGAGGAATTTGAGAGGAGAACGTGTCAAAGAAGATCAGATCAGACGGTGTTAAAGAGAGGAATGATTTCACGCTCGAAATAACGCTGTTAAAATTCCCTGGAGTTCCAATTTCAGGCAAGATCTCGAGTTATCAGCAGGAAATCAAGTATACAGTGCAGTTACTTTCCCTGTTGGTTGAGAAACTGCAGAACTCGCGTCATTCACCCTTCTCTCGTGACGCAAATCAGGTACTGTTACGCACGATTTCGAACGAACTTGAACAAAAATAAGGAAAGACGCCAAATGAAAAATCCTGACAACGACGACTATGATTATCGTCGACTTTCATATTCAAAGCAAGAAGATAAAGCAATGTTTTTTCCTTTGAAATGAAGAGCTAGGGGGGAATTTTAACTTGCTTTACTAAGAAAATTGAGCTTCAATATTTTAGTGTGCCTTAGACCTTCAGATATTTGAAACGTCACAATAAATTTTCTCAAATTTAACTTAAATTTAATAGTTTTGTAATTCTACTTGCCACAGACGAACTGTGAAAAAATGGACGTTCCTCGTTTCTTCGCCCAACACTTCAAATTTTCTATCTTAAAATTTCAAAATAGAGACAGAATTAGAAGATCGAAAGATGATTTTCTTGAGAAGAAAAGGTATCCAAGGGACAACGCTCTATTTGTAAAGTGGAAGCTGCAGACAATGTTGGCTCAACTGTCAGAAAAGAGGAAAATATACGAGCGACACGGTTTGACTCTTACGTTGCGGTTTCGTAATCTGTCGTTAACGTTAGAGATAACGTTTATGCTGGTCGTTATCGAATTGTTCGCTTTTGCAACAGACCTGACCATCACTATGAAACGAATACTTTGATTGGCTTGCATAATACGCCTCGTGTTTCGTAACTGCGCGTAGCATTTGCTTTCCTCGAGTTTCATGCCCCCCCTCCCTCTTATATTTTCTTCTGTTTTTGTATTTTCACTCATCTCTGGTTTTGATAGGTAATTAATACTCTCAATAGAACTATATATATTTTAATTAATTTTATTGCTTCCTACTTGGAGTATTTATATCTTATAAAATCTTTAATTTATTTGGATGATGAAAGATGTGACAGTTTTGTTGCGTGCAATGTGCAAGCTAACAGAGACTGAAATTATTTAAATTAATAGAAAGCTCGATAGAAAAAGAGTACTTCTTCTAAAAATAATTCTACAATCTCCTAGCTCTTTAACTTAAAATTTAATAGAAAAATTAATTCCATCTGTTATTCTGCTGACGATAATTCACCAATTTAACTTATCATTCATGCTTGTAAATTCGAGAAATTTTTGAACAAATCAATTTACATAATTTATCATTCACAGCTTAACTTCCAGTAATGTAACTAAAAAATCAGTTCAAGAAATACTAACAAATTTCTACGTAATTATTTAAACTTCCACTTTTCCAGGGTAGAGGTGAAAATCTCCTTGTAAATCTCTGATCTCGAAGATTCAAGCGTCAGATAATTAAGTGTCGAAAAAAGTTCTTTCTCGATAGAAAGACGAAGGGAGAATGGAAGCGACTTCCATGAATGGATGAAACGATCGCTGGCAAGGCCAAGTGACTCTCTAAACCATTCCATTCGCTTTTTAGCGAATTCACCTTTAAGTTCAAGTTCATTAACGTGAACGAGTTGACGAGTTCTTGAACGAGTTCTCGACGAGAAGATATAGGTGAGAGAATGTTATCTAATCGTCTTTCGATTCAACCATCTTACTTAGTACATATAATTTTCTCAAGTAATTTCTCTGTTCAACTCTCAACTTAGTTGATTGGACAGTTTCATCGAATTTTCTCCATTTAGAAAATAACCTATCCCTAAGTTATTTTACTCATCTTAGTTTGGAACGTTCAATTTCTTCTTCTTTTCAAACATTAATTACATCTAAACTTATAATTAATTTTCTCTCTCTCAAAAAAAAGAACTTGCTCCTTTTACGTATGTAAGAAGTAGATGTACATTTTGTAATAATTCAGTCGATGAAATTATAATAATTCGTTTGACTCACTTGAAGATTGACACACTTGGCACTTTTAATATTTATATTTGACGATTTGATATAATTTTCATAGAATTTTAATAGACAACAGAGCATTCTTAAAAGACTTTAAAAAATCGAATGGATCCTTTCTCAGGAAGCTTTTCATTTCATCCGTAACAACGCCGTTTTCTGGAAATTTAATTTCTCTCCACTCTCATTTTTAGAAGCTTTACTCTCACCCTTCGTTTGTCTTTTCTCACGTAAGCATTTGCGTATATTGTTTTTCAATCGTCTTTTAAAGCTCTTGTTAATATACTACAAACAGAACTGAGAATTTTCCTTCCAGGCAGCGTTATTACTGTGTACACATTGAAATTGAAAAGGTTTTGTTCGCCATTCAGAAATTCGTAGGATCATTCAGCTCGGCATATTTTAATGAAGAACGCTCTTCTGCGTCAAAAGAAATAAAAAAAAAAATGAGTTGGCATATCCTTAATACTTCCGTCATATCGTTCATAAGTCATTCGATCAGTTCTTCTATCGATCCTATTAAAAAATACCAAAGGTTTGTAAAAAGAGGAAAAATTTTAAAGCAACAAGTTCCTTTTCCTGGAGTACACATATATGTTCTTTCTTTTTCAATCGAGACCTCTCCGAGTTTTATCAATCATTTAAATCGTATAAAAAGAGAAAAGAAGAAAATATCAAGAGTTCGTGGAAAGAGAGAAAAGTCCTGAAGTTGAGATTTTTTATATATTCTTCTTTCTTTTTCAATGAAGTTACGGTTACATTTTCTTCCGATTCTCCGAGAAACTACTCGTCGCTTCAACTTCTGATATTAAAAAATATCAAGAGGAAACATCCTGAAGTTGCAACCTTTTCTTCACTGAATTCCTCATACTTGATATATAAAATATTCTTTACTTCTTTCGATCCAGTTTATAATACATTTTCTCCCGATTGTTGACCTTAGAAGAACGGAGACCTTTTCCTCTAATTCGACCTTCCACTTAACTCCATGGCCACAGGGAGCCTAATGGCTCCGATGAAGCAGCCTCTACGCGGCGAAAAAATGATCTCACGAGATTGTGCTTCGCCGGCGACTGCCGTCGTGTTTTTGCCGACTTTTCCTTTGACGCTCGCCACCTTTTCATCGAGGGAACCTCGGTAAGTGGCCTCTTAATCAAACTCCCAGAAGATACGTTGCTTTCCCTTGGGAAAGGGAAAATTTTTATCGTGACAAAATTTTAATCGGCAGAACATTGATAAAATTTTAACGTTCTCTTGTTACAATTTCACTGTTCTATTCTTTCTCTCAATTTCTCCTGTTTCCGAAATTTTGATTATATATTCTTCTGATTTATTATTTATTTATTGTCTTTCGGGAATTATAAAGTCAAGTGTATCATTGTGCTTTTTCAACACTCGCTGGTTTATTCTTAATGCGTTATCTCTCGACAGCGAGAATCAACATTTGCTCTTACGCTCTGTTAAAAAATTCTCCACGCTCATAAAAATTTCCACAGTGCACACGGCCAGCGGAACTTTTAATAAACTCTCGTCTGTTCTGTCTGTGAAACTTTCACTTCCGAGTTTACTTTTCGATCTCTGTTTCTCACACGCTTTATAACATTATGAATCTTTGCTCAAGCTTGATTAGTTGTAAAGTACAAATTTGCAAATGGAGTTAATCAGTGAAACAAATTTCTACTCGGAAACTATTTTTTAAATTACATAAATTTCATAAAAGTGTGAGTTCACGTAAGTAGTTATAAATTAAACAAAGAAAAAAAAACTGCACGACTTGTACTCCAGTACGATTCGTCTCACTGAAAGGCCCAGAAGCAACTGTTCCGACTAAGAAATGAAGACGACCTTTTTGCCATAAAATTTTATCAATATGCAAACATTTGAATCGATAGAAAACAAATTACAGGCGCGATTGCTCAGTACCAGACAACGCCACTCTTACTTGAGGTCTACCCTACGCTCCCTCGCGAATCACGTGACCCAAATCAACCAATCGCTAATTTTCGTTGCATCAGCGTTGCACCTGAAGAGGCCCGATTTTCTGGGTTACCCCCGCTAAAATCACTTTCAGTGATAAAATTCACCCTAATTTGTCGCACGTATTCGTTTACATACTCGTGACAAAACAAAAAGTCAGCAAGTCTAATAAATAAACTGTAGATTTTCGTGTAAAAAAAAATTCAGCTGCGATGAAAACGGGAAGTCAGCGAATCTAATGATAAATATGTAGATTGCGAATTTTTACGCAGATTCATATTTTTGTCCTGTTTTTAAAACGAGTAAAAAAGATAATTTAAAAAAGAAAGGAAACTCTTGATAGTAATTTTTTTCTGCAAATTTTGTATTTTAAAACTTATAAATGTTAATCTATGAATTCCATGGACAAGTATGAAGGAGATATTAAATTCACGATGATATTTTTTGTGACACATTGCTGAACTTGACTTCCCTTATGGCGCCATATTAGATCAGCGTTCTCGAGGAAATCCCCTTGAGTTAACTTGGATTTTTCAAATGATTCAACAAATGACGTGCGTAGCGATCGTTTTCCTTAATTCTTCTTGTTTCTTGTTTCATTTTTTTTCGAGAAATCATGCAGTTAATGAACGAGGTAGGAGTAATTGGTTACCAGTTATCGACAGGATAACGAGAACGAGGACCTCGTAACCTCGTGTTCTTCATACTACACGCTAGAATTCTCAGATTAATTTTTATTCCGAAGAGAATTAAAGTTATTAGAGTAATTAAAAGATCGATAATTGATAAATAATAATGCATTGATTACACTTTAATATAATATTATAGGCCTATAAAAGAATGGATTCAGAAATATTTAATTATTACGTATGCAAGTGATCTTTTTCATCTGAGTACTTTCTATTTCAACAATTACAAATTGAAAGGTCCTCGGGACGAATAATTAAAAGATTGTTGAAACCGACACAATTTTTACAATTTATACTATTGATTATATTAAAGAAAGAATTTAGAAATATTTAGTATGCAAGTGATCTTCTTTGTTCGTACATCTGAGAATTCCTGATCGAGTAATTTCTGTCCGAAGAGAATAATAGCGAAGCAGTTATTTGCTGTTGATTCTTTTTGAACAAAGAATTTTAAAAATTCAAGTGATTAATCATCGATCGCAAGGACTCGGCTATTGTACTGTAGAGATACGACAGGAGGCAATTTCTCGTAACACGCATGTCTGATCAAAATGTCAACATTCTGTAACTGGTTTGAACTATTTCGAACAAGTTGCACGGTAATTAAGCGATCTTGAATGCGAATGGCAATCGCTATAGTGTCAATTACTCGTATCCGTGACAGATGATTTAATGATTGGAAGAAAAATACTTCACGTTCCTTGAGAAGGATAACAATTTTTTACGTACATCGAGCTATGATAATTAGATGTTTAGAGTTTAATAAAATTCTCAGTGTAATAAATTTTCAAACGAAGTAACTTCAATCGAATCCACTTAAGTTGATGACAAAATGGATTAAAATCTTGAATTTAATCGAAGACCAAGATTATTTTTAACTGTAAGACATCTTAAATTCATCTATATTAATGTCATGTAAAACCTATATTAATTTATTTCGTTGCCTAATGTCACGTTCTCCGTTAGAATATTAGTGGCCACATTTGTTTCTTTTATAAATAAAAATATAAAGGAAACAGTGATTGCAGATAATAATTAAAGGATAACGATGTTATTCGTGCGAATGTATGCTTGTATCTTTCTGTATCCAATGTACAACACATTTAAACCGGATACATTGTACTATCTTCCTTCTCATCGGTGATCAATTTTCAAGACGTGTCCTCTCCCTGATCGTTAATCAAGCAAGCTTCGTCTGGCGAGTTACCGAAGATTTCCCGATCGTTTCCCCGGTAACTTCCACCGGGTGGACGTCAGAAAGTTCCCCGGGCTCGTTTTCGACGGTTTCCGGTGGCCGTAAATTCAATTTATTCCAGGCTGTTATGCGTTTTCAGCTAGGTATCCTTGGAAATGTCGAGCTGGTCACGCTCAGTTGACTCGGTGTCGATCGATATTAGAAAAGAAAAAGAATCGGCTATTTGTATTACATTACATCGACGATTCCTTCCACGTATAATAGATACGGCGTAAAAAAAAAAAAAAAAATCGATTCGAAGACGTGAAGTAAAATAAAGCAGCAGAAAAATTTTATTGTGAAATAATAAAATAATGAAATAAAAAAGAGGAGAGATGTCAGTGTTGCAAGTAAGTATCGAAGATTTCTGTTTGAAAAAAGTCTGACAGATCCTTTTGGGAAAAGAATCGGAGAAGGAAAACTCTTTAAAGTAACATGGATAATCGTAGAATTATCGTTATCGTTGACTAGTTACCTCTAATTAGTTGATCAAGCATTGAATGAATTAATCAAGGCTACCGTGTGCAAGAATTTTCACAAGACACGTATTTATATTCGTTAGAGAGCTACTCAATTTAATTAAATGTTACTTTCAATCTAATAAGAAAGGAATTACTAACTTCTTTCCGATATCCATTAAGACAGAAAAAGATTCAATAACGAAGTTTAGAAAGAATAAAGAAGAGAAAAAAGTTACGTGCGAGCCAGTGTGGATAGAGGAGATCCCTTGGAATGTTTCAACGAAATAAGAAAGAAAGAAGTAGAAAGAAGCAGACTGTAGAACGAAAGCTTGTGGTTTATCGTGAGCAATTGTACAAAATGACGGTAGTAAATTTTATTTGAAAAATTATCCTGATTTCGAAAAATTAGAAAAATCATTCCAACCAACAAAAAAGTTAATAACAAGGAAAAGTCAAATAAGTCTTTATCGTCAAACGCTATGTAGTAAAAGATGTACCCACGAAAATCCCACGAAATTGAAAAAAAATTTTCACTTGCACATCACTAAAATCGTTCTAAAAATTACTAAAATAATTCCTCGTAGCGTCGATTAAAACAAAGTCGAGTAAAGACCACGAATAAAAGAACAAATCATCCCTAAAGCACCGCGAAAGCGAAAGGGAACAACTCGAGTCGTTCCAACCCTGGAAAATTATTAAAATTATTCCTCGTGCTTGCTAAAAGAAATAAGAAATGAATTTTCTCTCGTATAATAATTAACTCGTGACGCTCAAAAAAAAAAAAAAAAAAAAAAAAAAAGAAGAAGAAGAAGAAGAAGAAAAAGGAAAGGAAAACGAAAAAAGGAGAAGAAAATAGAGTGCAAGTTCATGAATCGCACGAGGGTGACGATAGGTCAGGCGATAGCATCTTCTCGTCGATACTCGCAGATTTCTTCGTGATTCCGTGCCGCGCCATTCAAATGAATTCAAATGTCTCATCAATAATTCATCAGGCCGGTTATCAAGGCTACAAATCGTAGGCTCGCAGGCCTCGTGCATCGTCACTGATGATTCATGCCACGCGGAGGATATCTGGAATACTGCAACGTCATAAAAATAATAACAATAATAAGAATCGATTTTGAGCATCTCGGGGGACTACCACCGTCGAGAGTGATACGGAGAATGTTGCAACGATCAAAGAGGAAGGCGCTGCGAGCCAGAAACGAAACGTGTCGCCGTTGACGCGGCCGGAAGACCATGAACGCGATTTACCTTCCCTCTAGAGAGAAATACTATATCTTCAGCTTCCCTTCGTACGAGCTAACCTTCCTAGATTGCTTCGAGGAATGATTTTTTCCCCTTTTTTCTCTTTCTTCTCTTTTTTCCTCCGGAGGAATCTAGATGGCCTCTTGAACGAATTTCGAATCGATTTGATTTCAGTAGGGAAAGTGGCTCTTTTTTCTGCCGTTGAACGGAACAGTGGGAATTGGTTTCCGAAGGTCGCGTATTTTAGGAACAGAATGAAGAAACGACGTTCATTCGGTTTTTATTTGCCCTTGTAATGCCACAGAACAGTGATTATTTATTTGAAGTTTATGCATTTTTGGAGATCGAAAACAGGAAAAGTGGATACTGTGGAATTGTTTCTCGAAATTTATGTACAAGTAACGAAAACGAACAGTTTGTAATTTCCCACAGAAATTTTATAAATTTATAACAGATTTGAGTGATTTTTGATAGAAGCTTGTGCTCTTTATCATATTACCAACTTTCTCCTATTTCTCGCGTCTTAATTTCCCTGCTAGGAATTTTGAAAGTTACTTCAATCGCCGGTAATTCCACTGTCAAGAATCGATTTCAAACAGAAAATCGATGCTGCTTCTATTCTTGAACGGAATATCGGAAAGTTGCTTCTTTGAAGTTTACATATTTCGAAAAATCGACAGAGAAGCGACGTTGCTTCCATCTCTTCTCGAGCAAAATTGCAGGAACTATTTTTCGAAATTTGGAGATAAATAACCACAATATTGTTTTTATTTATTCTCGAACCAAATCGTGGGAATTATTTATGTAATTTTAAACAGATAATTCTGACTTCTGACAGAGAAACGATGCTGTTTTTATTCTTGAATTCTGGAACTTCTCAAAACTGAAGACAAAATACATGTCCAATATAGATACTAATAATGGAGTTTCATCGAAGGATAATTTAACACCGTCATTCCGCTGCTATTTCTGCGGATCGAACGCGAATCATTTGTTTCCATCGAGCCGTGTTTACAGCATCGTGCAACTATTTCCCTGAAACTGGGTCGTTTATCGCCGACGCTCGTTAAGGGGAAACACTTCCTGTCCTTGGGCCGAGATCGTGGAACGAACTGGTTTCGTGCGACACTGGCGATATTTTCGGAAATTTTCTTGAATTTCGTTGAACGTCGCTGGCGAATCGTCGTTCGTGACGTTGTTCATTTTTAGTTTAGGCACGTATTATAATGAACGGATGCAGATTGGCATAAAGCGACGTTACTCGATAGTATGATTGGTGGTTTTCAGCCACACATTCACTGCGGTAACCTCTTTTGCCGATCAACTGGCCGATCTTTCAAGCCTCATTCCGATTGCTCGATATCGTTCGAGAGACTTGAAAAATATTTCAACAAATTGAACTCGATTCTTTATTATTATTTATTTTAATTCCAATTTTACCTATGAGAAAATTTTCACTATTTAAATATCGAATTTTAATAAGAACTTTGTACCTTGATATTTTATTATACAGATATTTTGAATCGAAGGTAATTTTTAACTCCTGAAATTTTTATTTAATATATCTTGTTTTATTTATATTAGATTATTCCGAAATAAAGATACGAATTAAATGTATATTATTTCTTTAATCTAAATTCCCATTATTATTTAATTTCTGATTCTAATTCTTTTTCAAATCAAATGCCTGTCTTTTGCAATCCTTGTTGCAATATTCTTCCTGACTAGCCTAACATTTTTTCATCCTTACATCTTCCAATCTAGATTCTGTGATCTTACGAAACTTCAAGAAATCAAGACACCTCGTAATAATTTGACCAATTACTGCGATCGCGAGAGCGGATCTATCAATCGATCATCGTCGACATGAAAAACATGTTAATTCTCAAAACAGAGTTAAGATTTCTATCAAAAGCGTATAATCACAGTCTCTATAATTTTTCCGATTATTCAGGATCAATGTAACGAAACCATATATACCACACTATAAATCTAGCACAAAAAAAAAATTCATTTGAAATTGTAATTAATAGTTTTGACGTGGTATATACATTATTATGATACTACGCAATCGATAAACGCGTTTGGTTCTGCTGGTAATTGATTCTCGACGATTGTTAACTGCGTTCGATTGTTAACAAGAAATTCCTTTCGAGGAAACCTTGACAAAACTTGCCATTTGACTCGCTTTTTAAACGTTCAGAGTGTTCAGAGTGGTTTTTCGTTTTATTTGAACGAGCAGCCTTGGCTGATTTAGAGAACGTTTGTCAAACGGCTCAAATACATATTATTACACGCGAGGCAGAATTGAATGTGCTCGATGCATCGGTACTTCATTTTATGTTTCACTGAATCATAAAACTGATCGACGAGTCGGAGAATTCTTAACAATTGTTATTTCTAGTTTCTTTCTAGTCTAGAGAGAGGGATTTAATTTTAGTAACGAGACACAGAGAAAAATTTCAAAGTTTCGAAATGGAGAATCAAAACCAAAACTACTCTTTGCAAACGTAAAATTCTACAAAATTCTAGCATCTCATTTCTATTTAAAATTTTCTTGTCTCAAAATTGTTGCAATATTCTCTCTTTGACACTACTTTTAATCGCGCAAACTCTCGATAAACGATTCAGAGAATTTTTAGAGATTATAATTATTATATTTATAATGTTGCGTTTGCACGCATTTGAATGGTTTTACAAAAGTTTGCGTCCTTTGTTGTACTTTGTAAACTTTTCCCTCGCATTCTAATTTCTCTGATGCAATCCTTTACTTTGCTCGTCGACAGTTCTGGCGTTAAAAGCTTCTTTCAGTTCGATCGATTGCACTCGCATAAAGATGATGCAAATGCTCGTCATTGTTGCGTTCATCGTACAACAACAAGTATATACGCACATATGCTTTCTTCGTTAATGACGATTCTTCTTCTTTTGATCGTAGAATCAGAAATCTAATCGTTCTTACACGTAAATTGCACACGACGTGTCATCTGCATGATATATCACAAGAAATTCATCATAATTTAAATTCCTAAGCCTTGCTATTAATAAAACTTGAATACATTTATCAATTCGCAATAATTCATCACATAAACACGAGTAATTTTTGTTTCGAAGAGTTTTTACAATGACTGATCAAAATGGAGAACATCAGTAGAAACAAACCATCTACGATCAGACTCAAACAGCTGTGGCTTGCAAACAGGGTTGTACCGCTCTTTTAAAACTCCTAACAATTAATTTACAAACGTGGAAACATCCAATGGAGAACCTGTTGCACGCATCGTTTCAGAATTCGTAAAACTTCCGACCGCGGGGAGCTTCGTTTGAATAAAAAGTCTCGCTTGGTAAAGCACTTTGCAATTCTGCAAACTTCGTTTCGTACTTTGGAACCGTAACGCCTCCTCGTTCTTCATTCAGTTTGCCTTTCCGCGTTGCTGTCCCGATACTTGGTTTAAAACAATTAACAAATTAGTAAACGACGACTGGCGAGAAATCGCCAAAAAGTCGAAGGATCTGAGATTGTTAAGAATTACAAGAAGCTCCAAAATTATTAAAATTAATCAGAGGGTATACAAAAGAAATCGAAGATTTTGAGTTAGTAAAAGTTACAAAAATTATCGAGTCGTTCGAAAGTTATTAAAACTAATCAGAGGTACAAAGATTCGAAATTTATTAAAAATTATTACATGTTCCTTCCTCCCCCCCGGGAAGTTACTAAAAATCTTTAAAGTTAATAAGAGCCTAAAATTCTGAAATTAATCGTCGGAATTCTTGAAACTTTTAAAAGTTACGAAAAGTTCCAAAATTCTCAGAGAATTTTCCGTGTCATTTGAAAATTCTTGTTTTTTCAAAGGAGCTCACCCCCTCCGTTGCTCCTAATCGATCACCATCGCCCTAATTCCTTTCCTTTCCTCTTTCGACTTTTCGAGCTACTTTCGATCACGCGAGAGGAGCGTCGAAAAAACGGCGACTGCGAGGGATGAAAGGACGGCTCCAGGGATGGAGATGCGAGAAAGCAGGCTACGAGGGAAGGAGTGGGCCGAGATTGGTCCGATGTTTGTTCAGCACACAAGCGTTTCGTATGTCGAAAGTGGTACCATTCAACGACGCTCTGCTCCCCCCTTTTTTTTTTGCGTACTGTCAAATAAAACAATCTGTACATAACAACTGTTAGGTTCCTTGAATTTACTAGCGAACCTTCTTAATGTTTTCCGGGCTCTAATTTAATCTTGGTAGATTGCCACCGTCTCTTCAACTTCAACGTGCTTTTCTTTTTATCTCCACTTAACTCCAAACTCGAGCATCAACTTCTGGTAATATTCAAGGATTTCAGAGAGTTTTCAGCACGGTTCAGAGGGGTTTTGAGTTGAGTTCTCTCTTTGTCGAATGGAGGAAACATTTATTTGGTAGTATTTGCTAGGAAGGCATTTAGCAGCCTAGCCAGTCGTATAATCATTTTATTGTAGTCAGTACTATTTCGATAATTAAATTGATTTGTAATTTTCATTCCTTTTAATAAGCAAATTCTAAATGGATTTTGTAATATTTTCAATAGTTTCATCGTGAACGGTAAAACGCGCAGGAAAAATTAGCCAGTCTCTCGAGAACTTTTCTCGATAAAAAAGGAACATCAATTATCCTAGTTATCCTAACTATTTAACTATTTAAATTTATCTTACTTTCGTCTTGGTCAAGTTGACGATAGCTGATTAACAAAGTTCTACATCGTTCGCTATGCGGTCTTACAAAAAAAAAAGAAAATACCTATTACGGGGGTATATTCGCATATTTTGGGTGGAAACGCCGGTGGTTACAAGTGTCGTTGTCGTCGAGGGCAACGCACCCGGCTGAAGTAGGCTAATGGGAACTTTCGAGTGGCCATCTTCATAACTTTTCGTATCTCCCGCGAACAGATTCACAATCCGCGCGACATTGCCTCTCTGGTGTCGTTTTCAGAAGAAACGGCGAAATACGGAGTACAACTGCTAAACTTTCGTTACAAGATTTAAATCCATTAAAATTGCCTTGACGAACGTGCGTAGGTCCGTTAATTACAATCCTTCTACTGACCCGCGTAAATACGAACTGTTTTCGGTAAAGTAAATAAATAACACGAATAATGCTCGATGAATTTGAACGAAATGCCGAAATCGAAGTTAAAATTCAGATTAATCGGGGAGTATTCTGATTTCCGTGTTGAGATTGTACACGAAAGTATGTGAAAGCTTATGGAGACATATCATGTATATATGTATACATCTTTACATTTCTATCATGACTATCATGTCAAATTCAGAAAATCTAGTTTAGACACTTAAAATAGAACTACTTAGTATGCCACGATTATTCAAACAATTATAATCAGTTGTATTAATAAGTAGAGAAGCGAAGAATTATTTTTAACTCTTGTTACAATAACATGTTTAAGATGAATATTTCATGCCACTAATTTTTCTTACTAAATATGTGTTTGCACATATAAGATCCTGCACACATCTTCAAATTCCAATATAATCGTACCTCGACAGTCGTACCTCGACGCAGTGTCAATTTTAAAAACGTTTTACACAACACGCATTCCACAAAAGTCCTAGGACATCTTCCATTTTGAATTCTTAAATTGCAAATTATATCATATTAACATTTTGCAGATTCTTTATGGTATAAATTATTCATGGTAGATTCTTCGTATAATTCCTCCAATTGAAAACAAGTGTAACGCTTGTCCTAAGATTATCGAGCGAAGGTGTGCAAGGACTGAGATCGAGAGTGTTAATTAATTAATTAATTATATCGGAAGCTCGTTACGGGCGGAATATACCACGCCAGCGAGGAAATTTTTCGCAAGATAGGGGGGAACAATCGGCGATCCGATTCTTTCATCTTGGAGAGCACCGAGCGAAACTTGGGGATTTTATTACGAGCGTACGGCGATCCTCTTTAATTGCATCCGGTACGAGGGCGACCCTCGAAAAGCAATTTCGAGTGTACCGGAGGCTGGATTTATCGCGGCCGGGATTCACTGTAAACACCCCACGGCGTTCCTCTTAATTCCACCCCTCCCTCCCCCCCCCCATTATCTTTCGATTCTCGGCCACGTTTTTCCCTTTTCATTCTCGCTATAAACTACAAAAATGAAGGAACTCGCGTTTCTGTCCTCGAGCACGATTACTAATAGCCACCGCGTACGTAGAAGAGACGCTTCTTCCATTCTCTGGAGTTTTGCCTCTCTGATCTCGCTCGAAAAGTCCAATTGAAAAGGATCTTTAAATTCGAAGAATTTGAGGAGTTCACCGCGAGGGTCTCGTCTTTCATCGATCGTATCACTGCGGATGAAACTCTTAATAAAAGTTTTACAAGATCGGTGATTCCTTTGACGATTATGTTGAATCGAATTTTCGACTCGGTGCGTGTTTTGATCATTGTGAGATAATGTTACAGCTATTGAAATTGAAATATTTAGTGTCGATAATTTTTCACGATCTTCGCTCTTTTAACCTGAATTTTTTCTTATCTAAGACTCTTGCGCTGTCTCTTCTTTTAACGTAGCTTACGATATTCGATTTACGATTCGCTTCAAATATTAAGCTTCGAATATTAATTTTCAATCAGCAAAAATTCTGGATGATCTTGCGGATTTGTGAATTTCATCTCATAGATTTTCTCTGTTCCTGCATCGAATTGCATTTCTGAGTAGACAATCATAATTACTCGCGGAGCAACGAATATGCACACACGCACGCCTTTGTACAATTTCGTACAAGGAACACGTAGACTACGTATATATTTTTTACAAACACACACTCGTGCACGCCCTCGTCACACGGTTTTTTCCTTCCGAGATGTTGCTCGAGTGAATTTCATCATCGGTAAAAACGAACTTTATCGAACCTCGCCGACACATTCATATTCAAGGTACTTAGCGTTTAAAGACGCGGGCGTGTCGAGCAATGTAACTCGGTATCGGGGAATTCGATTGGCGAGAAACGAGAGAAAAAGGTGTTGTTGCACAATGAAGTAATTGACGTCGTGACTAATCGCGCGAGCGGAACACGCGACTGTCGCGACCCTGAGTAACTGGCGAGTACTGGACGAATTCTGATTGAATGGAAACGCGACAGACACGTGGAGAATATTGAAAATAAAAAGAAATTAAAAATCTGCCTGAAGTTTGGAGTTTTGTCAAAGAAGGCGTGAAACTGTTCGATTGTATGTAAATTGAATTGGACTCGGATGATTCATTCTCCTCTGTCGCATTACATTAATTTATATTCATCGTAATGTTATTTCAATTTCGTTAAATTGCGTAAAATTGTAGAATCAGACAAGCAATAATTTGTCGTAATGTTACAAGTATTTCGGCTCCTAAAATTATCAAAACTGGATGAAAGATAATCGACCAATTGAGGGTCAAGTGTAACAATTTATAATAATATTAAAAGATGCCTATACCTCGTCATTTATTATGTGAAATTATAGTAAATGACAAGGAATAATTTGTCACAATGTTATACTTCAGCTTCTTTAAATTTCGTAAAACTATAAAAACTAAATGAAAGGATAACAACTGTCATCACAATATTATAAATACTACAATTTCTTTGAATTTTGTATTAATTAATCAAGTTATTGTAATATTATGACTAGTTTAATTTCTGTAAATTTTGTAAAATCGTAGAACGGCAAACAATAATTTATCATTGTTGCATTATAAATACTTCAATCTCTTGAAATTTCGATCGACGTGTTTAATGTGAAATATAATTCCGAACGAGCCAACACTTAATTTATTCGCCGATAATAGATAATGGACTTAGTTAACGCGTTAATGATCGTTGACGTAACATAATGCTTTTTCATAATAGAAGCATTACCAGATGCGTGAATATCAATGATCGTTAAGGAATTTCCTGTATTTATTTGAATTAATTCCAAGGAGTGATATAAAATATGATATCAACATGAATTTACAATCTTCTACTTTAGAACATCGACGAAGTTACTACGCGAAGAGAATATATTAAATTGCAAAACGCGTTTGTAATGTTTAAGAAGAAAGAACGTTGGGAGAGAAACAGAATGCAGAAATACAGATTCTCTCTCTTTTGAGGGAGACACATTTAATGAATTTAATTGCAGATAATTGTAAGATAGAAAAATGAATGGAAGTTATAGACACGCGTCAAATAATATAGAGCAGATTTAACAAATTTAAAATATTTCTCGCGACTTTTGTATTCGAACGCTACCACGATACGATTTGCTTTTCAATTTTCAATCAGTTTGAAAGATTTCTGTATTTCAATTTCCTGGCAGCGTAGTTTTGATTGGTACAATTTCTTACCGCGTAGTTTAAAGTCGAATCGATGTAATTTAAAGTTGAAGGATTAAATTGTGAAATTCTAGAGTGATGTGCGATCACATTTGCGATCAAATATGATCGTACAGTTTGAAGATACACACGTCGCATAAATGTGTTTTACAAATAACGACTGAGAATCTCAAATATACGTCGTTTCAAAATATCTGTTTGCTATATTTCACAATAACTTCAAAATATATCATAAATCAGAAAAGACGTCAGTAGAAATTCGGAATCGAATTCTCGCGTATTAAAATTAATGGTTCTATAAAGATGAAGTGTCTTCGAATTTATCAATCCTAGAGGTCGTTTCAAAATTCCACGCCACACTTAACGTTCGAACTTAACCTAATATAGAATCACAGAAAGATTTTCGAGCCTCAACAATATTTTCGTTTCGTTCGCAAAAGATATCCGAGATATGCTCCGAGGCAAGAAATTGCAGAGCAGTTTCAGCAATCAAACACGCGTCACTCCATTTAAAACAATCTAATACTTGCGCGTGACAACCGCGCGAAACTGCTTCGTCGCCAGCCTCGATTTCCGGCACACAGCCGGCCACGATCTACTTGACGCGGGTCTAACTCCGTTTAAGATCACTTTAATATCGATCGATCGATCGATCGTTGAACGACAGATTTATGGCGTTCGGCGACTTCCTGTGTCAAATTCGTGTTGCGTAAACGCAGAACTGAAACGGTGTCAATTGAGGAGAATTGCGAACGAACGAACACGTTGTGTACACTCGCTGTTATATCCGAGCACTTTCACGGCTCGAGTACGCCGGTTTATGAAACCGGGGGAAATACGGATCCACGAATTCTGGTGGAAATTCGTGGCGGCCCCCTCCCAGAATAAAATCACACGGATAATCAAGGCGTATTGTGCCCAAGTGCTCGACGTTGTCAAACCTATCCACGGAATTTGCCAGCTTTTATTCCCGGCTGCAGCTACAGCCCGCAAACATGGCCGTAACACTATCGTTTATAATGAGTTTCCAGATCAATACGCCAGCTGCAAATAATCGTGTTTTCTTTTTTTTCTTCTTTTTTTCTTCACGAACTGTTGCTTATCGTTATTTCGCGCGCCGCTTATTATTGCACGTATTTTTTTTATCGACCGCGTTGAATTACCGTGCACATCGTGTTTCGCAATTGCAACATCATGCTGAAACTTTCAATTTTTCTCGAGATAAGTGACTGCTACTAACGAGCTGCGGATGTTTTTATTTTTATAAAAGTTTTTATTCCGTGGTAATTTTTTTATGGAAGAATTTCTTTGCGCTTCCAAATTTTCTATAGATGCGTAAAAATTCGCGTTCTGTATATTAATATTCGAATACTGTGATATTTTACACCATTGTTATTATTGTTATCTTATATATTTACTATTACATATCTATTATATTATATATCTATTATTACTATATTATATAACCAGAGTATTTATGAAGTATTTATAACGTGAAGTTTTGGTATCACGAGCAAATTATTCGCAGTGTAAATTGTCTTCTGTAAAAGAAGTGCCCCAATAAAAATCAATAAAATCAATTTGATAACCTTTTAATTTAACCAATTGAATTCTCATCTCCCTCAATATTAATTAGTCTCTTATTAATATTATTGAAGGAACATTTCTTGTGAAGACAAATCACACCTACTTATTACTTTATTACTTTATAATTAAACAACACAGTGACTCCAATGTGAATTAAACAATTAAAAGACTCTTTTCACTTCGTATTATATTTAAAATCTCTTTCATTATTCAGAATTATATAAACTCTCAATTTTTTGACGAATCACTCTGCATCTTTAATACTCGAACCATGTTATTCTGTTATTCAAATCAGTTTATTTGATTTATTATTACAGCGTTAGAAATCCAACTTTGTTGACCAGTAAATATGAAAGTCACACGACACGTACACCGTATTTTCCTTTTCCGATTGAACGTAAATTTTCATCGAGCCAGTTGAAACGACACCATGAAGCAAGATACTTGTTGCGTGTCGCTCGGATTAACAAGTTGTAAATTCGTCGAGCGCTATGGCATACGGATAAGACAACTCCCTTGTACTCGCTGTCTCTCTTGCACGTTAATGCAACAAGGGTTTAAATTTTAAATGAGACGCAAATGCGGAATAATTCCTTCAGACGGCATTAAAATTAACGTAGAATCGCGGAATGAAGAGCAGCGCGTGAAAATAGATTCGTACAACAAATTCGTAGTGTTTGTAGAACGAGACGAACGAAAAGAAGAAAGGATGTTTGCGTAACAAAATGCAAATAGAAAAGTAAATTCTTCTTAATGAGTTGTAAAAACACGAAATAAATTCGAGATAAAATAAAGAAATATCGGCGTGTTCGAATTGCGAATCGACGAAGGATATTTTTCAAAAGTTTGTCCCGCCCTTCAAAAGTTTGAAACGCTGAAAGTTCAAACAATACTCCGCGAGATCGTACCAGACCTTGCGTCTTTTCCCCGACTGAGAAACTTCTTTAAAATGTCTCGCAACAGCAAAGAAATTGAAATTGTATCCTGACAGCAATTATAAGTTTCTTTTTTTTTTTCATCAGAGAAAGAAGAAAACAAACGGAACTCCAGGAGAATACAAGAGGGAGAAGAGGAATTACACGGGTGGTGTTCGTTTGAAAGTCTATTTCATCTCGAGCGGACGAACTTTTCTCTTCTTCGGGGAGAGAATTCTCGTCTCGATCCCCCTCCTCGATCTCCGCTTCGACGCCTTGAATTTTCCGCGTCTCCGCTTGACGAGCGCCCCCGATCGCGTCGCCAATTAACTTATTACGAGCCAAGCGGCAAAATAATGCACGAAAGTT
This sequence comes from Melipona bicolor, assembly GCA_030673865.1. Lineage (NCBI taxonomy): Eukaryota > Metazoa > Arthropoda > Insecta > Hymenoptera > Apidae > Melipona > Melipona bicolor. The sequence continues at coordinate 7,498,242 of JAHYIQ010000002.1, read as the reverse complement.
GCGCAACGTTAATGACAAACGTGAACTTGAACCACGTGCTCTCTCGGATGTAATAAATGCACGAGCAAAATATTACGAGCATACCTTACTTCAACAGTTCTAGAGAGTTTCTAGTCTAGCTTCTCTGAAGTAACTTCAGTCAAGTCAATTTACCCAAGAAAGATATTCCTCATAACTTTGAGTATTTGGGAAACGAAATGGAACTAAACAAAAAACGCAGAAGCGCTAAATAACCATGGAGATGCATTCGTAGATAAGTAAATTCGTAATAAATGACTATTCTCGGTAGAATTAATACTTTGCACGTGTTCCACAGAACTTGAAAATTAAAAAAAAAGGAAACGAAATTTTCCAAAAAATTGGAGAATCAAATCAAATTGGAAATTGGAGAGAATTATTATTTTAAAATGAAACTAATTTACGTTTAGTTCCAACCAGAGTATTATACAGATAATTTCGTATTATACGTTATATTATTGCAATAATAATATAATTATTACAATTATAATATAATACGGTTATAATATATTACAATATATTGACTAAATATACCAAAAAGATACTTATTTAAAAATAAACACTTTCTTCATTCAGTGTGAAACTTTCAAACTCTTCATAACTTTAAGAGGCCGAAACAAACTTGATAAACAAATTAAAACTACGCGCACAATTGGAAAAAGATGAGTCGAAAATTTTTCTATCGCGTAGAAATATCGTAATTAACACTCGCGTGGCGCTAGTAGTCACTACGCGCTTTGCACGCCGCGTTAATGAATGGGACAGAGGAGTCCCGGTGCGGAATTTCCACTTCCTGCGTTAAATTCTCACAGCCCGAAGCGGTGATTATCGGTCGTCTGGGCTTTCTTTCGCGTGCACCGATGAAACTTTAACCCGATGCAGGGCTGAGCTCGTGCCTCGACCGCGTTATGCAACCCAGTTTCGAAGTTTAGGAGGGACGTTGGTCAAACAATAGTGTAACCCGACCTACGTGGTGATTGCTATTAATCTTCTCAATTTATTTTTGTTGTGCCGTTCCGCGGGCTTCCTTGCTTTTCAAAATATATCGGTTTACCTGGGCACCGTGGCCTCGGAAAATCCGAGCGGCTTCCACCGCGATTCCCTGGGACAATAGCCGGAGATTCGCTGGGATTTTTTCGTCGAAAAGCTAAATTCGTACGTCTTTTTTTTGGAATTGCAGAGAAATATTAATATTATGATCGTCAGATGCGTTTTACATACACAAGTATTATTGAATTGAATAATTAATTCTGTTTGTAGAATATTCTCCAAATGCTCGTTTCTGAGAATTTTGTTCTGAATTTTCGAAGATTTTTAAAGATATTTGTCTTGTTTTAAATTTTTATTATTTTCTCTTAGGACAAGTAACATCAAATTGGAAATGAGAGAATTCTCAACCACAATTCATTCTTTCTATAAATTTATAGAAAGATTAATAATTATAATACTGTTTAATTTGCTAAATTAAATTTATTTAAATCTGATCATGTATATGAATTTGTCACGGTTTCTTTTGTTAAAATTCGACTCTTTAGTTCAACTCCCTCCTTCGATATTCCCAACATCGATTTCGATAATTATGAAATGTGTTTTTTCACGAAAATTGATTTTAGAAAATTGATCTTTAAGTAAGGAACAACATGATTCTAACGAACAAATTATCCGACAAGTTCTCATCGTTCGTGAAAGTCATAATTTTTAAATCGGCAAAGATCGTTGGCACACGAAAGATAAAATTGCGGATTATTTGCTGAAAGGATCGTCGTTTCAAATTGACTTGCTACTAAATGCAGCAGATATTTCTCCGGTACGCATTTTAATTGCACGTGATAAGAGTTCGATACAAAGGAATGAAAGATGCAGCAATTATTTCTGTGAAACGCGTTTCCTCCTGAGCTAACGACTTTCGAGTCTCTTATATTTACCCCGAACAGAGAAACAGAGAACCACCCTCCTAAGACCAAACTCACTAAATTCAAATTACTAAGAATTATTATAAATTTTTAATATTGATGGATGTTTGGAATGAATAAAAAAAAATCTTTAAAATATTAGGAAAAAAGTCTTTGTTAAAATATCTGAATATTTCCAACAAACATCTTCAAACATTTCGATCAACAAAAATCTTCAAATAAAATTATAAAAATGCTTCAAAGATCACTTGTAATAAGCACAAACCTTCAACAAACGAATCGAACGTAAAACTTAAAGAAACATCGAATAATTTTGGAAGCCTGATCGAGAATATTCTAAATCTATAGAATACTCAAAATGTTTTAAATCTGTTGGAAAGATTCGCGATGATACCTATTTCTAGAGAAGACAGATACTACTACGATAGTAGAATCGAGATCCACCACTTCTAACATTTTCGTGATTCCAACGTTAGAAAAGCTCCCGACGAAAATCGATCAAACTGTAGTAAGAAAGGTGCAAGACTAACCTTCGACAAACACAAACGTTAAGGGAAAATCGTTGAACGATCTCGAAAGCTACTCTTCATCGTGGTCGAAACAAACTGAATCCACCGGACCAGCCTCGAAGACGATGCTTCCAGAGTCGACTCGCGTTTGATTTTCACAGAAATATTCTCAGCCAGCTGTGTATCGACGGATCAAGTGTACTCACGGCAGGAATTCGATTGAAATCCCTTCTGGTCCTAGCCGCTACCGAAGAACAATGGCCGCGCAGAGGATTGCCACTTCACTCATCGCCGACTAACCTTGCACTAAAGCTCTATCACCTCGCTCTGGCAACGATAACAAAACTTGCGGACGTAGTCCAGGCATTTTAGAGGCCCTGCATTCGATCAGGGTACGAGCGGAGAGCGTGCCAGCGTGCAATTCTTCGCCACTTTACAGTGGGTCATTAACGATGCCCTCCACGATCTTTCGGACCTCGCGTAATTCTCGTGCACGCGCTTCTTGTCCTTTTTTTTTCCTTTCTATTTCCGTTTCACGTTTCGCTCGTGTCTTTCCTCTTTTGACAAAGTTAAAAGTGGTTCTCGAATTGACTGCAGATATTATTCAATTGTGGATTTTTGGGCAAGTTTCCCCCGGAAACTTTTTGTTTTCTGGAAGAAATATATCCAGCGCCTGTCAGACTGTGAATTTTTGTTTACTTATGTGAAGTTGTAAAAACGTGGAATAAAATAAAAATCACGAACGAATAATAAAAATATTCCACTTCAGACTTCCATCATATCGTCATTAATGCCTATATTTCTTTAATTGATACGAAAATATTTAGTTTTCATCAAAAGTTTCATTTACTCGCAAGAAACTAAAAAGTGCAAAAATCTAGTTCGAGTATTATTATTTGGTAAATGAAAAAATTTGTATTCGTAAAAAGATATCGTGTAAATTTATCTACATTCTTCTTTATCGAAAAAGGACGTCTTTGTAGAAATATGAATTTACACAAATATCGGCGATCGATGTTGACACTGTTGCAGCAATGGCATGATGCAGCGACGTGTTGTAATGAGAATTTTCGCGTTCGAGCAAAATCTGATCGGAAGGGTGGATCAAAGAGGGGTTGTGGGACGGAAGCTGGGAAACAGTTTACAAGTCGGGGCGGGAAGTTAGTTGTATATTGGAAAAGAGGTTGCGCCAGGATAGACTGGGAGATAGAATCGAAAAATTATGCGTTCGATCTATATACTGTGTGTATCGAGAAGAACTTTTTCTAAGGATACATTCATCGCACAGGCATCGAAAGAATTTCCTTAATAGATTTGAAATTTATGCAGTTTTTACTCTCATGTTCTATTTATATCTAACAATGGTGTTCAATTGATGACGTTCATCGGATGCAAAATCAATTCCGATATAACGATTGTATCAGTAATATCTGACATGGAATACTTCATCTATACGTTTCACTATATTAACGATACGCGTAATACGTTTACGTGAGATTAAACAATAACGCTGAATATTGAATCAGAGATTCATCCGATTATTCGTTGTTACGCAGCGTGTAGCATAACAACGGATATTAAACAACAAATACTTGCTCGCTACATGTAGAACCAGTCGATCCACTTTTCAGCAAAAATTAGATTAAACTATGTATCATTACGTGAACGATCATTGCCGAAAATTTAATAATTAATACGATACACACGTTAGAAAATTAGTTACTGCATGTTTCGTTTGAATATCAAATTCAGATTGTAAATATAACGATTATTATATAACGCTATTGAAAGGGAATGGAACGTTTGAATTTTCACAATAGCCGTGACACCGTTGTAATAATCATAAATAATTCACGAAAACAACTGGACGACAAAACTCGCAACTGGAGAAGAGGAAAATCGCGACATAAATGTCTAATTAAACTTTAAAAATTTACGCGGTAAGCTGCCATTTGCATATTCATGCGAAAGCATGTTGCAAAATTCGTGCCACATTTAATTTCCTACTCTTTTCAATCTATCTACCGTAAAATTTCATTTTTTAACGTTGCAACTATGAAAAAGAGATGCCAAACATTCGCCGTTGCATCTTTTCACAAATCCAGAGTGTTTACAATACTGCGATAAATTGTTGTTCGTATAGTTCTCTGTACCAAAACTCGCGTTTTACCATTATAGACACTAAAGCATTTATAATACCGCGATAAATCATTACATCGGCTATTAAAATTCGCGTTTTACCATTTGTGTAAGAAACGTAAAAAAAGAATGTCGAAAAAGAAAGTGAATGGTAAAAAGAAAAAAAAAGAAACTAACAGAATTGGTGAACGGGTCTCGTTTCGATGAAGAGACTCTAGAACGCACGCCAGTCCTAGTGGCCCCGATACCGCAAGAGGCCTCTATTGTGCGAAACCCACGAAGATGGAGGTAACGTAATGAAACTAACTGGCTTGCTCTGACCAATTAACCAACCCAGCCACGGCATAATATTTAACGTACACTCGCCGCCTTCCCCTGTTCACGTGGCCACGTTTACGCGTTGGATATAGTGTTACATGGAAACGCGGCGCGTTACGGGAGGGAATATCGCGCGCGTGATGACGAATCCGCTCGCGCGAACCGTACACGCCGCTAGACGCCATCTAAAAGTATTTCCGCGCGATCGACCAACCAAATATTCATGGGAACTTGATTGGAAACGCATTCGTTCAACGATATTGACCTTGGCGACTTCTACATCGATTTCATCCGAGAGATTGACGAAATACTTTTGTCGACATCTCAGATCTAGTATTTTTTTTTTAATAAAATATGAGCTATAAGGGAAAAAATAATTTTATTAATTTTAAATTAAATTATTTCATTTATGTTTTAAAAATTATTTCTTTCAAATGTTAAGAAAAGTATATGATGAAAAGAATTACGGATTTATTTCAGTAGGAAGTGATTTTTGGCCCACCCTATATTTCGTGAATACTGCAAATTTGTAAATATTGTTAATTTTTGTATTATGAAGGCTTTTCATTCGTGAGCTATAGTTTTTCTTTTTGTGACGATCCTTAAAGAAGATCACACTTCTAAAGTGTTTCTCTAATGGTTATTATTATTTTATTGCAATTTTAATTTATTAGAGAGATTTCAACGCTTTAATATTCTCGAATTTGTTGGTTTCCAAAAATATTTTAATTTTCTAAATATTCTGTTGGTGTATCTTGAAAGTTGACAATAATTTTCAATAGCTTTCTTTAAAATGTTTAAAAATCATCGAAACATCTGCTATTTTCGTAAATATTAAATGCAAATGTGAAAGATACGTAATACCGTACATGCGCGGTGAAAGAAATAAGTTACTTTTTTCAAGTTATTTCAATCTGAAGATTTTTATAAAAGTTCAAAACTTTTACGAGCTACGCGAATAAAGAGCTACAGTATTTGAGAATTTCTGCGAAAGCGCGGGAACTTGATATGGGCAAACGCGTGGAATTTCAATAACAATCGCGTCAAGGTGTAGAAAGATTTAACGCGCAGATGTTACTGTTAATTCGTGTTTTCCACCTGTTTGCACGCGTCTGACCATAGACAGGCACACACTACTGTGGTTCCCAGCTGCACTCGCATTTGAATACATGTTTGGCTCGCTTTTATCGACTTCGTGTACTATCCGTGGAACAATTCAGGAATTCAGTTGTTAAATTTCAATCCAATGCGTGCAATGACGAACAAACAAAAATTTAAGTAACAAAAAAAAAAGAATGTACGATATTTTTGAGAAGCAAAATTTTATAAAATCAACAAACGAAGATTAAAACTTCAATACAGTATTGACACTCGTATCACTGCCTGAATATCTAACCAATTTTTTCTTTCACAAAAATTCAAAAGAAATGAATATCATGTGTAGTACAAGATTCAATATACTTACAATTAGTGCAATTTAAAATAATAAACTTTGTTATAATTCTGTTCTTTTCTTCGTGATAAAAGAAGAAAAGAAAGGAAGAAGAAATACACATAGTACGAGTAGATAGAGGAAGATGTAATGCATAATAACAATTGGAAGATTTACCAATAATACTTGCACCCCTCACGAAGTTCAACGTCAAATATTCCAAAAATAAAAATATCGAAAAGTAACAAACGATGTTCTAAATTCTACTGTTGAAGAACTTTGACGAAATTCCGAAAAATATCAACAACAACGATATATGCTAAATTCCACCCCTTCGTCCCATTTATCACGAGTCAAGAGCGCCGTGAAATCTCCCACCAAACGAACAAACAAACAATTCAAGCCAGTTTGAAATTACCTCTTCGCACTTGGAGGAACGTAACGCGTAACGCCTCGGACCTTCAGGCCCCTCGCGCGTTTAACACGCGGCTGATCCAGCCGCGAAAGTTCTCGCGATCGTTTATTTGCGTCAGAAGATTGCGAAAAGAAGATTTGTCAGGTGCATTTGGCGGGTGCAGGAAGCTGGCCGAGGCGTGGAGGACACGTAGGTCGGAGGGGTGGGGGAGTGGGAGAGGGCGGAGGACACGTTGCCGAGTCGTGAAACAATTTTCGTTTCGAACGGCTCGTTCGGTCGGCGGGGAGGGTTGGAACGGAAGCGGGACGGTGGCATAAATATTCCGAGGTTGCGCATCGTGCCCGACGTAGCTGGAAAGCCGAGGGAGGCGAGCAAGTGGTGGCGAAGGAACACGAGGACCCCGGATTCGTTTGGCGTGCGAGCTCAGTGCGAGCCGCGCTCCGCACGAGTGTTCGTCCAACCTGCTCCAAAAAAGGGTGCTGGAGTTTTTCGCGCGAGGACACGGGGCGGTGAGTTTGAACCGACCATCCTCTACTTAATGAGTTAATCGTACGTGACGATCGTGTTCGTGTATGTATCTAATGGCAAATAAAATTTTGTCGCAGCCAAAAATTTTTCGTTTCCTTTTTTTTCTTTTTTCTCGATTTGTTCTCTCTCAGAGGGCGGAGAAGTTTTTACGCGAGCCTCAGTTAATTCCTTAACTCGTTTTGGTTTCTCGTCGAAGGGCGAAGGAATTTTTATTTAAGGTGTTTGGATCGATGTTCAATTTGTTTGGTTTCTCGTTCGACCGCGGGCCGAAGGAATTTTTGTCCGAGTTTGAATTGACTGAGTTCAATTTGTTTGGTTTCTTGCTCGGCTGCGGGATGAAATTTTACCTGAGTTTGAATTGATGTTTAACTTGTCCGCTTCCTCATTGGAATCTTTACGCGAGCTTGAATCAATTATGCAATGTGTTCGTTTCTTTATTGAATTTGTTTTCTTATTTGATCAAGAGGTGGAACAGTCACTGATAATGAGCTTCAATCGATCGTTATTTGCGAAATTATTCTGATATTAAATGTATAATGGCGAACGAACATCTGTACCTCTCGTTTCATTCTTTTATTTGTTTGATTTGAGGAATGGAGGAATTTTTATGCGAAGACATCTATGATAAGTTTGAATTGATCATTGTTTATGGAATCTCTGTGATTCATTGACTGTGAACGAAATTTATTGCAACATTCGTTTCTTTCTTTAATTTGTCTGTTTCTTCATTTGATTAAAAAGGTGGAGGAATTTTGATGCAAAGATTTGTACACTTTTCGTGTGAATCGAAAATAGCTTCTTGAGAGTCGTATCAACTTAGACGATTTTGTTACAAGTTTGCAATTCAATTATACTTTTATGTAATCGTCGTTCTTTTTTTATTTTCTTTATTTGCATTCTGTTGCTTCGAGGCAACAGAATGTAACGTTTGGACTTGTTGCTCTAGCAGTGAATGTTGAGTGAAGTTTCAAATTGGAAAGTGAAATGAACATTTGAGTTCTTTACTTGTGTTTAAAGTTGGGAAAAAATTATGCGTTCGTCCGATGTTTGAAATTTTCTTTGCAGATATAACTGTATTTTTTAAATACACAACTGGAAGAAACAATGTTTGTCACTTTCGATAAATCATCGTTTCTCTATGCTCTGTCAAAGTTGGAAACACTTCTCGTTTTGTCTTATTGAAAATGCTCGAAGACATAATTTCATTCCACCCGCCATTAGCATTTTCATAACAAAATAATAACATAGCGCTTGTTGCGAATAATAATACAAAATAAACATCATTTAGAAAATAACTTGCTTTATACGAAAACCCCTTATGTTTGTCAATTTCCTGATATTTTCGCAGCTTGAAGCATCTCACGAAATACAAAATAATCAATCACAACGGACGTATCGCGGATGTTTACGCAAATTTACATATTCATATGTAATTTAAAAAAAAATTGAACTTAAACAGAGAATTAATTTACCGAATATTATTCTTTAAACGTTTGACGTGTTTCTTCATTTTCCTCAAATTCGTAGTCTGGTAATAAAATCTTTCTCCAAATTAGAACATTTCTCGTTGAACCTAAGCGCAAACGAGAGAAAGATTCTTCGCTTGAAATTAATCAAGAAGAAAAGAAACAGAGTGCGAGGAGGATCGATTAATTCCCTAAAAATTTTCCACTCGATAACTAGCGCCGTAACATTTCACGAACTATACGCGTTTAATATTCATGGTTACAAGAAAGCGAGAAGGAAGAGAGCCGAAATAGGTCAGCGCGTGTTAGCGGTATATTTTTTATTCATGTATCCACTTCAAAATCGTCTATACGTACCTCACCGACCTGATACGAACAGCTCTCTTTTCGGTCTCCTCCCTTTTATTTCTCTCGCATTTTTCTTCCTCCATTTTTCCCTTTCTCTCTCTCTCTCTCTCTCTCTCTCTCTCTCTCTCAGCTGTTCCTTTCCTTTGGCCTGGATATTTTTCACGCAGCCCTGGCAACGATGAATTTCCGCGCCGCGAAATTGATGACACGAGGGATAATGAGAATTTATCGCTTATGATAGCTGGCGTCCTCGTCAAAGACCCGTGTCGTCCAATCTTTGCCTAAAAAAAGAAAAGGAATTTGGGAAAATCGTTAACGAAACTGTACTTACACAGTAAAGTAATGTTTGATATCAGCTAAATATCGTTAAGCGTAGTTAACTTCAGCCAAACATGGCTAAACGTAACTAAACATAGTAGAACGAATTACGTTAAAATCCAATTTCTTTATAATTTGAGTCACGTGATTCAGAATAATTTACGTGTGAAACGGTGAGGCAGCTCCAGAGATGTTTCAATATTTCTCGTTTATCTTTCCTTTTTGGAATTTGTAACTACACGTTTACATTTTCTTAGCGTAATGACCAAAGAATTCTAGACGCGACGTTGACAAAACTGAACGATAAAGAGACCCAGTCCTGTCGAATATTATTTTCATTGAGACTTTAATTATATTGTGATCAACAGGATACCCGTAGGAGATCGTAGTCGCGATCGTATCGAGTAATTCAGCTGATCGGTATTTTTAACGCGAGAAGAAAGAAAAAAAACTATCTTCGAAGGGAATTCGTAGTAGGTTCCTCGGACAGAGAAGGTGGTTCTCGAAAGATTTACGACTTGTCCATGGAAGACGAGGGATTAAAAGAACGTCGAAGAATGAGATTCAATGGATGAACCAGCGGGAAGTTCTCCAAGTAGTCGCGAATCACGAGTGCCCTCTCGAAAAGAGACGAGAACGAACTGAAACTGGAAGATTGCTACGTCCTTTTTTTCTCCTCTAATATTCGCGAACCGAATCGGCGACCGACCCAGCCTCAATTTGAAGTCTCCTATTGTTGAAATTCTATGATCAATCTGAAAAAAATTCGCGTCACTAACGCACGACTGATATCTTTGATTTGGCAATTTTACAGAGTAAAATGACGATCCTTTCGAACATTTATCTTTGGAATTTGTGATTTTTTACACTTCCTTTTGACGAACAACGTAAATTTAGAAAAACGTGGAAACTTGCTGTTTGAAATATTGAAAATTAATTACAATTCTTAGAAAATGTATCAGTTTTACAACCTATAATGTATAATGTGTAATGCACAATTTCATGATAAATTTAATCTATCGTAGAACTTTTTAAAATGCTCGATTCGAAAAGCCTTTACGTCGTTTTAAAATTAATCTTTAAAATTAATCGCAGTTTAATTTGTCCAAAATGTCCCACGTTATTAAAGCTCTTTAAAATTTATAAACTATAAAAAAAATGTCCTAGAAAGAAAAAGAAAAAAATTATATATCGCGTGCTCAAATCTGGTGCAAAATCGTCGTCGATTAATTTTATTTACAATCCCGATTATCCGCGGATCGGTCGCCGAGCTCTAGCAAAAATTCTATTTTCACTTCGATATCGAACGTGCTGTTACGAAACGCAAAAGCGTTACAATATAATGCAGAGATTGTGGCACAATCCAATTTCGTGGGCGGTACGTGTTCGTGATCAATCGACGCGTCAGATAATTTATTATTGAATAAACTGGCCGGCGCGCGTTCCCATGATTGGCAAGTCGATAACGATACACCGACGGACGATCGAAGTGAATGTTTCCACGTTTCGCGAAACATTTACTTAACGAGGTAAAAACCATTCTCGTCCCATTGACAAATCCTTAATATTCGTAAAGTAAATTTTTCGAGTTCCATCGTGCAGTGTACTGGTAAGTACGATTCGTCTCACTGAAAGGCCCAGAAGCAACTGTTCTGACTAGGAAACGAAGACGACATTTTGCCATAAAATTTTATTGATACGCAAACATTTGAATCGATAGAAAACAAATTACAGACGCGATCACTCAGTACCAGATAACGCTACTCCTACTCGAAATCTACCTCACGCCCCCTCGCGAATCACGTGACTCAAATCAACCAATCGCTAATTTTCGTTGCATTAGCGTTGCACCTGGAGAGGCCCGATTTTCTGGGTTATCCCCGCTAAAATCAGTTTCAATGATAAAAAAAAAAGGGAAAGAGTTGAAGCAATTTCCCACTTTCATTCACTTTCAAAGTGAAAAATATACGTGATCCTTCTACGCTTCAATCTACGATCAAAGGATGTACAGAGCTGCAAATTTTTACTGAATCGAGATTCTCAAGTTGCATGCTTCTCTGCCGAGAAGAAATGGCAGAGAAGGTTACTGGTCGTAAGCCAGTTGGATTGATTTTATTTTTCGAAAAATTTCTTCGTCTCGATATTGGGTCGAGTATATTAAATCCGTGGAAGACGATGAACCTCGATGTAGCTCGATGTAGACTTCAAAGTAGCACAAGTATCCAGATGTTTCAGTGAATTTCTGGTAATTTAATCAATTAGCGAATTGCTAACTAGAGTCGATGGTTTACTTCTAACATAATCATAAGTAATTAATTCATAATTTTAAAACAACCAATAATTAAAGACTTAACAAGCTTCAACAGTTATGAATATTTTCAATACATACTAACTTTTAAAACATAATTTTATTATTTACTTATTATTTTATTATTATTTAACTTGATCAAGAGACATTGCTGCAAATCAATAACTAAAATTGATGGTTTACATCTAATGTAATCATAAGATTCTAAATTTGTATTACAACTCGTGCGATTTTGCATTGGAATTCGTGAAATTTTAAGACAGTTTACATATTTTGTGATTAATTCGTAATTTTAAAACAACCAAAGAAGAGTTTTTAGCAAACTTCTTAATAAGTTTCTTAACAAGTTTTTTTAATAAGCTTCTAACGTGTACGTATTAACTTCTAGAACTTAATTTTATAATATTAACGAATTATTTTCACATTTTTGCTGCACGTTACCTCTTAAAGACCAATTTTATTACATTCTATTATCCAGGAATAATATAACGTAAGTAGTTACTATATTTTTTGTAATTACTCGTAATTTCCCGATTAAATGACATCCTGCCACATACAATCAAGTATCTGAGTACTTTCGAGCTCCGAGGATATTATATCCTTAAATTTCCAGCTTTTTCCATCTCCCTATCGATAGCTCTCAAGATATTTTATTTTAAAACAAAATAAAATACACACTTCACCCAAATTCTGAAAGTTGTTTCCCCCATTCCCTTGACACAAAAGAAGGAAAATAACGCATGAAAAATTTTCTTCGGGAACAATAATTTTTTTTCCAGCGTCTTGACAGTTTCCGAGATATTTCACAAGCAAAATTACTTCTCTCCCCAGATCAAAGTCACGTCTGCCCTCGCGAATAAAAATGAGAGACCGACTGCTACTATACTTTTTCTCACAATCTCACGATCAAACTTCCACCGGGAGATATTAATAAAGAGGCAAAACAAATTCCGTTACACGTCGGCCGATCGAATTGTTCGGAAAGAGAGACAGCTGGAGAAATGAGATTTTCTCGAGGGGAGGGGGGAGAACGGAAACACTTTGAGCCCTCGTGCCTCGACCTGCCTGGCCACCAACTGAATTAACGTCGGCGTCCAGCATTGATTTTGCGTGTCTGTAGCGCGAAACCGCGTCGCGTTGTTCATTGTTTACCAGATTCACTTCCATAGGTTGCTCTATGAATTTCGGTCTCGCGGCAAAAGATGGCTACGATCACGTTCGAGAACGAGCGATTTTCACGCGATCGCCATTAATTAATTCAAAATTATGGCGTACACTTGGACAATCGTGGATTAATCGAGATAATACGGCACGATTGATTCGCGTGCCGCTCGAATCGTTGTCTCAATTATCGAATTGCTCGTTGCCAAGTATCGTAGCGGAGCCACGGAAACCGAATTAACGACATAATTGGCCGCCGGATCTGTTGTAACGGCGGAAAATGTTTTAGTCATAATTTCTAATTTCAAAGGGTGAACGATACCGAGCGAGTTGCTCCCTTGATGAGCTTGAATTCGAGAGCTCTAACATATACGTACGTATCTCAATAATGAATTACATTTGTAAATACGTCTTGAGAAAATTGTGAATTTCTGACATTTCGTTGTAATCAGTTTCGCAGAATATTTTGATTTTTGACTTTTTAATTAGCCTTTTAATAAATTGATTTTACCGTCTATTTTTACCGGTAATATTTGTATCACAGTGTATAACAACATATTGTTGTTGTTCAAGAATAATGTTCATATACACTCGATATTCACTTTCTGATATTGTATTTGAAATTTATGTAAAACCATTCAGAAACACTTCATTCGCCGTGCCGCAGAGATCGAATGAAATTTCGCGCGAATCAGCGCGTGAAACTTGGAAAAATAAAGTTCGTAATCAGCGCTATTCGCGACGGAAACTTATTTACCACCGAGATGTAGGTCACAAATATTTCCGCTACCGGACGTATGAATTACATCCGCCGAAATTTCATCAAAACCCTCCCAACGTCCATTTTGAAATCCATCCTGAAATCAATTTCGCCGGTAACCGCGTTTACGGCGTAACTTTATATAATTCCGCCAAACTTTCCGATGCATTTTAAACAGACGAATCCCCGCGGAGAGCGTATAAAAAAAATGGGACGGTGTTATTTTTCTCCCGTTAAATTGTCTTAAATCGAAGAGAAATTGTCCTTCTATCTCCACCCTCGTTTCTTCATTCGTACGTATTTTGTGAAAGCCTCTGGCGATTGGTATCTGGCGCTCGCGTGAAATTGTGGTGGAAAAAGAAAATTCTTAAGCTCCTTATAGTTGTGCAGCTTCCATCATCGCCTAGGCAACAGGTCCCGCTATAACCTTTGAGGCGACAATCTCGTTACCGAGACTTCGATTTTCAGTTGCTTAATGCGATATCGACATCGGCACGATGCCGCCTCGATGAGCAATTCATCAAGCCACGGCTATTTCAGATTTCATTCGGCCGTTCCCGACATTGATCGAGAAGAATACGACTTCTTATTTGTTCGTTAGACTTTGAATGAAAAATCTATCGGCGAATGAATCGGGTATTTTAAATCGCGGGACGCTCGTTTGCCAAGTGAGCGGCGTTCATTGAGATTGTTCTCACGTGATACAAAAATTGATCTTGATACGGTGGTTACTGAAAATTATTAAAATTTTAGAAGCAACTTAAATAATGTAGTATTGATATTCTAGTTATTCTAGTATAGTATGTAATAATATTCTCTATATTAATCGAAGTATAGTGGTATCATAAAATAGTCCACAGTGCTGATTGTCCGAATGGGGTAATTAGAATTTCCAGTTTGGTGATTCCAGTGTTAACCAATGAAACCGAATTAACGCCAATCATGCACGAACTAATAATCGTGTTCCCTGATATTCCCAACTTCAAGTATCCGAATACCCTCTTGTTGCTTTATCATTTCGCAATATCTGCGTTTTGTTCAGATTGAAAGCTCGTCCTAAAAATTAGTAAACACCAAATATTATTAGCCTACAATTTTTTTTTTATATCATTTACAACTACAAAGTGGAGACAGAAAATGTAAAAATCTCGGTAAAACGTGTGTGCTGCTTTTCAATAGAAACTTTTTTGCAAAAGTGAAACGTCAGTAAGAAAAGCCGAAATGTTCAAATGTTCAAAAAATTATTAAACAAAACTGCTCTATATTATAAAAGCTCCTTAGCTTTCGTAACAATCCATCTTTCAACAAATGAAAATTAATAATATTCCTCGTCGAACACAAAACCAAACTGACAAACTAAACATAAGTGAACATAAAATCGAAGAGCAAACAGGGCCATCCAGCTTGAAAACTTGACATTAATGAAATGAACGTTCCCTCCCTGGCTACGTTGAAGCAGCATTAAAGGATGAGCACAGAATACTCATCGTCGATTCGGAAGCGCTTCGAGTTGCAGTTCCTATTCGTCTCTCTATATGAATCCATCGGACAATCGATACTGACCGCTCGTTACGGTAATTCCTTGCTTACTAATTGGAGAACCACCCCCATAGCTCCTGCTAATCGGCCAGACTCGCGCGGAGACGCGTTTCATCTGCTATAATCCGATCTCCGGGCGGTATTGTCGCGTTCTGACGCTGCGTTGTTTTCCAGCAGCTTAATCTCCCCAGTTAAGTAAACAATAGCAGGACCCGGTTGCCTCGTAATGTATAAAATATAAATTATTATATATATAATATATTATTTATTAGGTGTAGCAAATTCGTTCGCCTCTTGGAATTTTGTTTTTTAATTAAAGTATTACAGAAAATGCGATTGGATGACGTTGTAAACGGAAAGAAATCACTATAAATATTTCATATGCAATATTTGGAAATTTATACTTGTGAAAGGAATTGTTTATTATTCTAGAAAATGATGATCTTACGATTGACGAACAATTCAAGTCTAAGTTTATCGAAACGTCTATCGTGCTATTCACATTGGAATGCTAATCATTTCAGCAACAAGAAAGATGTTCCTTTTTACAGATAATAATTATATGATTTAGAGAATGCGTGAAATTTTTGCGAGTTTCAAAGTTGTAAAGAATAATCAGCCGCGTAATATTGATTTCTTCCTCGTGGATCTGATCATCCGGTCACTCTAAAAAATACGAGAATCATCCTCCGAATGAGAAAGCGAAAGCGCAAAAATTGAGAACTATTTTCAGTTATTTGGTTTAAAAATATTCACCACCGTTCGGTCCAAAGCCGACGCGAAATTTCGCGTGCTCATTAGAAACTTTCGGGATCTCGAAACTCGACTCGACCCGGCTCGGCTCGCGTACAAGCTAGAGATAAGCTACAAGCTGACTTATCGTGAAAAATTCAATATTTTTTTCGACGTCATAATAATACTCACATAAATCATTCGTTGAATTATAACGAATATTAATTAAAACAATTGAAATTTTACATGTAAGGATAATCGACTAACATTATTTTTTCCCACATTTCTCTAATTAATCATCTTTCCCTCGTGGCGAACGATGTCTCAAATAACAACGATAAAATCCAAATAACGCGGTAAATAAAATTGCGCGGTATTAATCCAGAAAGTCGATGTCTTTCACACAAGAAGATCAATAACTTTTCTCAATCTGATTGACATCCGCTCTCTCAACCCTCTACACAGAAAATGTATTGCTGCCCCCGATCAATGTATAGTTTTCACACGTAATAAATCTCCGCTCTCTTTGCCACGAAGCACGGAATACACGTCGTCAGCGATTTCTCGAACGCGTCGATATCTCTTTCGCGACGTCTTCCGTAGTTCGCTTTTCGTTCTATTTCAACCTACTCCCGGCAAACCTTTGCCCGCGATGCAACGTGTGTGCGCGCACACCATCGCGCGGGAAAATTCACGAAGAAGCCCGAGTGAACGTGAAAGGAACGAGAACAGGGAGATCGAGACGAGGTGAGGTTAATTTCGACTATCAGCCGGCAATGAATCTCGACGATTCCCGCGAGCGCATTCGACTTATCTGCTCGTGCACGCCTCGCCGTCTCGATAACACCCTCCCTGGCACGCACGTGTGAACACGCAACACCCTCGTTACCCTCGAAAACGAGCGGTCAGAGATTCGTGGACGAGATTGAAATCACGTTACGGTTACACGGTGCCTGCTTACGAGCCCGTGAATTACGAGGATGCAATCGGAGGATCTCACAGAATTCTTCGATATACGTACACGCGTGCTTTCAGACTATTTTCAGACGCTCTTAACCGGTGGTTTGAGAGAATTTTCAACATTTCGCAAGTTTGCAGAAAGAGGAAGTTGTAACTTTATCGACATTTTTTTTATATGAAATTCTGTACGATTATTGTTCACAGTCCCTGATTGAAGATATTTTATTTAATTCGAATGTTTATGTTTATTTACTTGACCAAGATGAGAGCTCTCTGGCTCTTCTAAAATTTGAATTGTAGCTTTCAATATCACTCACTGATAAGTCCGACAAATTTTCTTCGATATCTTCTTCATTTCCATTTAGGTATTTTTTTTTAAAATAAATGTTACTCATTTGAAACTTTTTATGTGAAACTTAAACAATAGAATGACTTCCAGAATATTCTTAAGTTAATATTCTTTCAAAAAACGAGAAACGACTTTTTACTGTTTTATTTGTGGCACTTGGAAGTCAAGAAATTTTTTCCTTTCCTTTTTTCTTTTTCATTACCAATTCTCTATATTTTTTGGTTCTCCATGACTGTTTTTTTTTTTTATAAATCCAGAACAACTGTCGACATTTTAACATTCGAAGGTAATTCTCCAAACAACAACCTAATTAACGCTGGAGTATTTTTTAAAAGTACATTGCTGATTAATAAAGATAATTACTAACATATAACGCGATAACGCCGTAACAATTAGTTTAATATCACATCGTCAAAAATAGTCTTCAGTAAGAGTCGTTGAGTTGAAGCAATGAAAATAATCGTTTAGACATAAATACGATAAATCATTTCGACTGCAGAAATCATTAAACCTGCAAATCATTTAGATAAAAAACGAAAGGGCTTAAGATTAGATTAAACCGAGGACGGTGAAATCGTCGTTTTTGGACACGGCAAGTGTCAATATCGCTCAGTATCTCGCAGAAGTTCGTGAGAGAGACAGAGGCACACGAATCGCAAGAATTCGATACCACGTCACGCTACAGAATACGCGAGTAGGTACAACTAATTTTCCAATATTTCGATATTCCATACATCGATGCATCGGACTGCGTCGTCGTTAATACGAGAACTCGATCAATCGATACCTTCGATGGCAGATAATCTCGGTAAAAGCCGTATCAACTACTTGCATTTCTATTTTCCTTGTATTTCCTCGGGAAATCGAGTACTTTTCAGTTAAGTCGCAGCAACAGAAGCAACGAGGGGTTACGTGGCTTATCGCAATAGAGTAACAAGTCGATACGGACGATTGTCAGAAAATAAATTAATATCGATCTCGAACGGAGAAACTGCTCTCTTCATTGCCGCGAATCTTGTATTTCACAATCGTAAAAATTAACTCTCAACCGGCGAACTGATCTGTGGTTCAGAAATTAATCTAGTTAATCTAACTTCGAAGCTCTTAGTGATTCATTCGAATTTATATTTTGTAGTTCGGCGGGATACGGCAAATTTAAAAGCAATTTGGGTTTGAACGTTACACCATTATCGGCTCGTTTTTACGTTAACCGCAGTATCTATCTCAGTTATCTTTACTTTAGTTACCTAACTTTCTTAGATATCTCCCTGCGAAGTTAACGAAATGGCTCCCGACGAGATGGAATGAATTTGTCCCGCGGAAATTTATATTTTTAAAGTTTGCTTACTTGCAAAGTCGCAGAGAAATACAACCAATTGACACTGTGACAACCAAAGAATATCAAACTTTAATCAATCTTCGAGAGTTAAATTTTCGCGTCGTGTAAGTTGCAAGATCTAATAATAAATATGGAAAAATGTCGAGAAAAAAAGAAGAAATTTACGCGTCTATAGTTAATTTGTCTGATCCAATTTACACCGAGATATAAATCAAAAGATGTATCATATCGTCATCGTATCAAGTTGGAAAAATTCGAACTTGAACAAGTGTTCGGTCGTGTTCCGCGCTACTGAAAGGGAAGTCGGAGGACCAAGTGTGTACGAAGCAACAAATGGCGATACCAGGATGACGAGGGTGGAAAAATCTTTCAGGGTTTCGCTAGCCACGGTGCTTTTAACGCCTGGCTCTTTCGTCGCGAGAATAGAAGCTGCGAAATGCCGAGACCATTGTCCAACGATTGTCGAAGAGTATCCGGTTCAAAAAAATGTCTGGAAAGTGGAAATTGACGAGACAATCTCTAACAGAGACAACATTCTCATCTTTCGTCGTGAATTCGTGCCTTTTCTTTTTAATACGTAAATTTGTAAATTTAGAGTATTTGTAATTTTTCTTGCGCAAGTTTGCGATAACTTCGTTTCTTTTTACACAGTATTGCTCAATTTTTCGTTTCCAAAATTTACGCATGTCGCGAATATTAATATTTCTAACTTGACATTGGTAATATTTTTGACGACTAATTTAATGTAAAAAATTTTTAAATATCGAGAGTATTCAGGTTTTCAACACATTTAGGAGTAGAATTTTTTATTTTGAATAAATGTTAGCGACAAACTACAGATCGTCAAAATAATTTTGAAAATAGAAGCTCCTCCATTTGGAAATATCGCGATGAAAACTGTGAACTTTGAATATTTCACATATTTTTTTCTTTATCATATGGATTTTATTAATATGTGTCTTCGTACTTTTAAATTTCTTTTAAATTTCTTGCAAATGTGCGTGTGCATGTGGTTGAAATCTCACGTTTCACTAAGAGCAACTTATACGTATTTATTTTTCACTTTGTATTACTCATCTTTACCCTTACAGTTGTTCATCGACAATGAATTACTACGCCGAATTTAAGCCGTAAACGTGAATATTTCGTGTAATCTATTTCCACAACGATTAAATTATATTTATTCTAAATGATTAAATTGTTGTTGTTAATAACAATTCTCATTATTAATATCTTTACTGTTACTGTAGAATTAATTATTTTTCAGATCTATATACCGCGAGATAAATAACATTTCAGATTAACAAACATTTCAACTGATCGTTTCTATATATGAGTTTCACAGTCGTTTCTCTCTCTCCCTCTTTCTCCTATGTTGTTTCAAAAAGTTTGGAAGGCCCGATTTATAAATGTCCGAATAAAAAGCGATTTTTAAAATTTCCCTTTAGTTATCTCGTTTTATTGTCCCGTCATTCTAACAAATTGCGGATCCGTTGGAAAAAAACTTTGACAAAAAGTTCGCCCATAAACAAAATTTTATCGAATATTTCGTTTACAATTTTCATAGATATCACCTTTCCGTTGTGTCATTTCGGACAGATTGAAATTTCGTTTGTGCCCACTCGTATTGAATAAAATACCGCTTATATCAAAGCACAAATATTTGCTAAATTAACGATTCTCCGATATCATTAATTTTCCTTTTTTATTGAGAATACCCAGAGATGCATGAAGAGACACACGATTCCATTTTGTAAACTAACTTTTATTTTCCCAGGTCCACAATAAGAAAGACTGAATTAAAGAAGAAAAAAAATAAATACCGAGAGAAAAAATAGTTTACTAACACTTGTAGGGAAAAATTAAAATTAGAACAATTTTTTTGAATTGTTAAATTTAGAACAATTTAAAAAGTTATGTTTTCAATGAAAGAAATATAAGCATTTACTTGTTTATTAAAAGTATTTGAAGAAATATAATTAATAGCTTCAGAAATCCTGCACACTAATTTTCTAAATTTTTCCACGAACGCAAGTAAATACTGACTGTCTGTTGATTATGCACGACGATCGCATTATTATTCTCGGTAAATTTCCAGGTAAGGAAAAATGAGCGAGGGACAGCCAACTTACAAATTGATCTACTTTAACGCCCGCGGTCGTGCCGAGCATATTCGCTATATATTTGCATACGCCGACATCGACTACGTCGACGAGAGGATCCCCAAAGAACGCTGGCCTGAATTGAAGAAATGTAAGTGCCCGAAATCGATTTTTCGTTTGTCGTTCAATTCGCAGATATTGCTGCCACTTGCTCAAACTTTCTCTCGCGTACAAGACTTTTCTCTCACGCGATGGTCCAACTGTGGAATAAATTCTCTACTTTGTGTTAAACGTCGAATTCTCGAATTTCGCAGTCTTGCTGCCAATAAATAGAAAAACTTTTCATCGCTTCGAGGGAAGGTCTAAAAATAAATTGGAACCCTTCTAAATTTCTAATATGCCTAAAAACTCTTCTAAAATCTAGATATTTTACAACTTCTTTTTTTCAAATTATAAATCAAAATAAAATATTTGACACGTCTCTTGTGCGAGTGTAAAAGCTTACAGCTGTCGTGAAAGTTCCGTTACTCGCGATCGCAAGAAAAAAAAAAAAAGAAAAAAGAAAAAATAGAGATATTTCTGTATTTCGTTACTAGGCCATGTTGATTAAAATCCAAGCGATTTCCACTCGCCTATTCACAGGAGCACGTAGAACGCGCCCTCGAAAGCTGCGCAGCGATTTCTTATTGATCGTTGCTCTAACACACAATGTTCATGCGAGGCGTGTTTGTTCTTAGCAATGCCTTATGGAATGCTGCCTGTGCTGGAGATAGACGGGAAACCGATAGCGCAGAGCAACGCTGTGGCGAGATATTTGGCGAGGAAGCACAATCTAACTGGAAGGGACGAGTGGGAGGCGATGATGTGTGACGTGCTCGTCGATACGCTCGGAGATCTGAAGCAATGTGAGTGAATGACTGACAAAGTGACTTCGCGGAGAACTCTCGAAAGTTCGACAATTCATTGTGAAAATGAACAGATAAGATATTCTATCGTGAGACGCGTTGTTATCTTTGGAATATTTTTACTTTATTTGTGAAATTTATGAAATTTATCTACACCTTGGTAACAGCCAAACATTTTTTTTTCTTTTTTTCTTTCGAGGAGAAATAATCGAGATTGAGAAAAGTACGGAGTCTCGAAGAGAAGGCGGGAGAGACATGTCTTTGGAATTCTCTTCCAACGAAACTATATAACGTTTTCTGTTGTCATTCTGCACATATATTTATTCATACTTTAGCGAGATTTGGAATTCTTTTTTTTTTTTAAGTAAGAAGTAATCAAAATTATTACGGAAATAATACGGAGTTTTAAAGAGACGCGTCTGTTCGTCAAGAGCTCATTCTACTGTAATCGTGACTTTCAAACTCACTTTCCGAATGAATCTTTACGGGTTATTCTTCCAATTAATCATTTCTGTCATTTTCATGATCGATCCGCTGGTAAACACGCAATTGATCCAATTGGTGATCCGTTATCGTTAATCTTCACGTGCAATTTAATTCGCGATGGAATCACGTTTCTCCCGACATCCCTCGGCTGTTTGTTCTTTGCAAGGCGGTCCCTGACGTATGATGAACTTGCTGGTTATCCGCGGAAGGAGCGAGGACAAGTCTTACTCAGTTATCGAACACGAAGGAAGATCTTGCCACGCGATAACGTTGCTAATTTCCAATTACGATATGCGTGATTGCGTAACATCGGCCGTTTGCACAACGATCCGCGTTAACGATCCGCACGTAGATCTCATAAAACTGCAAAGGAATGGAATCGCACGAAAACTTGTGCAACTATTCGCACGTATCTCATCTCGCGTTTTTTTTACGCCGCCGACGTAACATCACGTTCGAGATCGAATCGAGAAATTATTACCGAACAAAAAAGGAAAAAGAACAATTTTTGTAAAAAAGAACGAAGCAATTAGGTTGCCGATTAAACCGCGCGATTGCGCGATCGTATCTCTTCTTTTTCAAATTCACGAATCGTCCGTGGAAAAATAATCGATGTCGATTTCGTTCGCGATTAAAAATCATAGATTTTTCACAGTCATTATATTCGTCTATAACGAGCCATTATATCGTTTTCTTTCTTGCGTCCGTTTTTCTCTTCCCTTTTCTTCTTCCCCCACTTTACGTTGCTCGCTTCATTTCCGTCGATAATTCACGATTCGATGCACTTGAATAGCTGGAACATCGCAGATTTTTCCGTGCGATAACGAACGTGTTTTTGACGGCCAAACGTAAACCGTGTCGATTATCGTAACGATCATCAACTAATGAGCGGCGACGATACGCCTCCATGATTTCTTCTCCTTCTATTCTTCTTTTATCTTTGTTTTTTTTTTTTTAAGTCCTTATTACGCAACTGCGTGGAAAATGTGGAAGGTTTGCGAGAAACCTGCAGATGCATAAAAGTCATAATTATCAAGAGAAAAAAATTACTTGAGACATTATATTGAAAATGTGAACTTTTGCTTCTTCTAGTCTCTTTGCAATTGGCTTTCCACATCTTGATATTTTTGATTCTCTTAAGCGAACTTCAATAAGTATATTTTGCGAGGATTTACTCGACTTTCCTTCCACGAATCACAGATAGACGTAACGTCGTTCGCCCTGAAAGACTTTTGAAAGAAATTCTCATGACACGGTAAACGAAACCTCGTGTTTCGAGTATCGTGAACCATCAGAGAAACTTGCGGACGTAACGTTGTAGTTGTCAGAAGATTGAGGAAAGAAAAGAGTTGCAGTAACTGCGAGAGGTTATGCTTTTTCTTTCCGTGACTTATTTCCGCTTTGTTCGAGGAAGGAAAGAACAAATGAAAATGTAAGAATCGGCTTCATATGCGTTCCAGTTATATCCCAATATCGCACGGAGGAGGATCTTTTCAAGAAGGAGGAGAAGAAGGCGAAACTTCTGAAGGAAACAATACCGTTCTACTTGAACAAGTTCGAGCAGACGGTTGGCGAAAATGGAGGCTACACCGTTGGCTCCACCGTAAGTCCTTTTTCCGCTGAATTTAATATTAAGATCTTCACGCCTCGCGCAAAAATTTTCACGCGGAACGCAGCTGATGCGAATCTGTGTCAGGTTGTTGATACAAAATTCTTGGAGAACTTCGAGCTGTAACTTGTGTGTATCTTTAGAGTTAATTGAATACATCTTATGATTATATATAAAGAGATTGAAATCGCGAGTTCTTTGACAGTCATTCCTACATTTCTCCCCGTTACGAATTTTACGATTTACGATCTCTTGTTTCTTGGCTGATAAATATTGTTCAACAAGTACAAGTGTGAGAATGATAGTACTTAATTACAGACACATTTGCCACAGAGTCTCTTACTTGGCCAATTTATTTCTAAATCACTGTGTTATACAAATTAATTCAATGTAATTGTCACGTTTGGTTGTTAAATGTTTTGCAATCGAAGAGACAATAACGAAAACAGGAACAAAGTAATAGTTAAATCTATAATAGTAGTTAATCTAGTTAAATGCTGAAGTCGTAAAATCACGAGAAAAGTTATTTTCGCGGAACCACTTAATTTTTAATTCTAATACCGACTTAATTCTATCGAAAAATTTAACTTTGTAAGGACAGTTTTCGTTATAAATCTCTCGACTGTTGATTGAAAACTCTATCCCAAGTCTTAGACTGTAGCAATGAAATTAAGAAATATCTGATATATTAAATTTCAAAGAACCTTCGTTGAAATAAAATTGTGAGTAATTTCTCACATTTTTGAACATAAAGTAAAGAAAAGGAAGAAACTTCAAACGAAGAAAGTAAAAATGTAACGTTCACAAACCGTTTTTCAGACGACGTGGGCGGACTTCGTGTTCGCGGTGGCTCTTGAAAATTTCGAGAACATTTTCGGAGCGACGGCTTTGGAGAATTATCCGGGTCTCCGGGCGTTGAAGAAGAGGGTTCACGAAATACCTGCGATTGTCGGCTGGCTGGCTAAACGGCCTCACACGGAATTCTAAAAGAATGTTGAAGATACGTGAGAAAAAAGGCGAACGAGTACATATCCTGTGCAATGTGTGTACGCCTCGTCAGGTATCGTTTATGCGTTAACGTTGATGTCGTGAAATGTATCAGTTTAACAAAATTGTCCGTGCGTTCGAAAATTTAACCGTAGAACGTCTAACCTAAGTTTTACTTTTTTGTAAAGCGTAAGTGTTTTCAAAGAACGAGATTGTCTATCTACGTACGCACGTAGAATCATAGAATGTTTAAACTTTGTTTCTTTGTAAAAAATAATGTCTTCTCAGAGAACACAACGTACAGCGAACGTTTAAAACACAGAGTCCCGAGATAAAAAGTACACTATTTTTTTGAGTTTTTTGAATTTCAAAGCTCCAAGTTAGAAAGAGAAATTTAATAAATTTTATTTATTTTATCTGTGCATAACTGAATTTTGTAGTTTATTTGTTTAAAAAAACTCTCGATGCATCGAATTATTTGAATTTACAGTTTCTTCCGATTTCACAATATCACGGTGAAATGTGATATCTTATCGGAGAAAAGTGTAAAATAACGTTATGAAATTGCCAAGGAAGATAAAAGCTTTATATCTTTGCTTTGCTATCAAAATTATAACGAAAATAACGGAGAACAGATATCGTACCTTTCGTACTATTCTTAGGTATTTATTTACTACTTATCTCGAGACCACTCTTTCTAATACGCAAACATTTTTACTTACTCAAAAACTGACGTTTCCCAAAGAGAATAACGGATTTTAGAATACTAATGCATGTAAATTAAATTTCGTTACACTCGCGCACGACAATTTCTGCGGACACTGAAGTGAACTGCGAAGTGTGAGAATTGATTGATATATCGATATATCTGGTCGTTGCGATATCTCTAGTCAATACAAAGTTTTAACTGAATGTTACTGTTTAAACGTTAAAAGACAATGAAATATGTATCGAATCGTTGTAATTGCAAAGCTATCGACTGATGCAATGTAATAATAATCTCGTATAAAGAAACGAGTCGTTTTACGTTATTCCTTTTTTCACCAATAGCCTATGACATTGTACTGACTATAATTTCAATATTATTTCCTTTGGTGAATAATTTTTAATGTTTTTCTATTATATACATATATACATAGAGAAAATAATTATATACATATAGAAAAATAAGTGTGATATTATAATATAGCAATATATTTGCTCATTTGGACGTGGAAAAATTATGCCTGTGCTGTTATCTTTTGATCTTATTTATCGACAGCGGTACTTAACTACTGCCGATAATAAAGCAATCGCGATACGAGACATTTTGCCATTTATGATTACGATAGATAAAAATAGCGAATTTCACGCGACGTTATTGTTAATTTAATCATCTGAATCAACGATTAGAAATCGAACTTTGTTTTATATAAATCAATAAAAATAATCTAATAACACGAACCTATGTACTTCTTACTTCATAATTTAAGCGCTTTTGTACATTTTTATATCTTCTGTTAGTCTGTCTTTATATATATATTATTACATTGTTTTGTATTTAATAACATTTATTCGTATGTATAATATTCATTGTTTATCTTTTCATGTTATTTAAATTTCGCGCTTCTTTGTCCTATGGTTCATTGCTTCGTTCGAAGGCGCTGTACTGGTTTATAAATGAATGCTAATCGTCAAAATCGTTTAAAATCTTTTTACTTTGACAAATCTTATTTCTGTTATCTGAAATTTCAACTTTCATTTGAAAATTAACGTTAAAGTATATAGCATCCATTCTTCCGCTTCTGGATGCTTCCATTCACTTTGTTTGGCACTTGAATCGTTTCTACCAATAAGGCAGCAGTTGTGTAGTGGCGTAGAGAGATTATATAGGGACCTTTGGTTTCGTCATCTAATCACATCATTACATTTCCGTTAGCCGGCTCGATTGTTTCTTAGTCTTGCCTCGACGCCCAGTTTTCAAAAGAAATTGTAAGTAAGTAATAATCATTTTCTAAATTAAAGTTAATTTTTTTAATCAAGCGTGTAAAATCTACATTTTATATATCTTTCTTCTATAATTGGCGATTAAATAATAAACGCGAACTTTTTTTTGGAAAGAGTCGATGTCGTTGAACTAACCGGCTATTAAATGATTTGAATTATTTAAGTGAAGTAGATGTGTATTGTTCTATATTCGTAATTAACCAGTAAATCCAAGCATGATTTCTCAAGTCTGAAAGAGAATATAGTCATATTGAATGCTTTGTAGTTACGAGAACATACACGCACGTTCGACTAAGAATAATACAAAATTACTGCCGAGTAGAGCCTTAAGTCTCACGAAAAGACATATGGTTCAATCAATACCAGAAAGTCATAGATCATGTATGTAATTAGCATCTCCAAAGCGTTTATATGGATTTGTAAATTTCTTATGAACTTGAAATAGAATAAAACATGTCAATAACATGTGCATCTTGTTTGAATAGAAACAATGTAATATATGACATATATTTACACATGTTTACGCATTCCTGCCTCTAAAAATAATAATCTTTTTATATCCAGTTTCTTAAAGTACTGAAATATGAATGTATATAAATATATAACTTTATACAAATTGAATAATAATTTGATTAATTCAAAAAATTGAATAGATTTCTATATAAAGGGTTATGAAAATTTGAAATAACTGCTTTTTACTTCATAATTAACATAGTACAATTTATGATATTAATGACCTTGCTTTTTCCCTCTGTGTACCTTGCAGCAAGATGCCCACCTACAAATTGACTTACTTCCCAGTTAAAGCACTGGCAGAGCCAATCCGTTTTCTTTTGAGCTATGCTGAAATTCCATTTGAGGATGACCGCTTCGATAGAGAGGATTGGCCAAAGATAAAGCCCAGTAAGCTTCAAATTTCAAAAAATTCTATCTTCCTTATGTGTCATTTGCTAAAAAATATTTATGCATAGTATAATGGAGATTATTGTTTACTCTTCGTTGCTCTACATGTTAGAAAACAATGGTCATTGTTAAAAAGACAATGCCCTTTGTTCGCTGGTAAATTATCAATAAATTAAATTTGCTTTTTTAAAACCAAATAATGATATGAATGTTTTAGAAGCTATAGAATTTGCTGTGATGAACTTTGAAAGGAAATTAATTGTATTTGTTTTTCTAAAGTTTTGAATCAGAATTGATAATTTGGAAGTTCAAATTAATTATTACATGAAATCTTTCATTTTATTTATTTTATACTTTTAGCTACTCCTTATGGCCAAGTCCCCGTCCTTGAGGTCGATGGAAAGAAAGTTGCTCAATCTTCAGCTATTGCCCGCTACTTGGCCAAACAATGTGGCTTAGCTGGAAAAGATGACTGGGAAGCCCTTTTAATTGATGCCACTGTGGATACCATCCATGATGTCCGTGCAAGTGAGTATCAGTTGTATAAAACTCATAAGAGTCTTTGTAACAACTGTTCAATTATTCATTAATTGAAATCCGAATTAACATGTCATTTGATCAGTACAAATCGAACAACACGTCAATGATAAGTGACAAAGAAGATTATATAATAATGTTCTAATTATAATTTAAATTTCACAGAACTTGCTGCCTTCCATTACGAAGAGGACGAGACTTACAAAGCTGCGAAACGCAAGGTTGCTGACGAGGTGGTACCGTTCTATTTGGAACGTTTGGACGCCCAAGTGAAGGATAATGGCGGCTACTTTGTTGGTGGTGCTCTCTCGTGGGCTGATTTAACATTCGTTGCTATACTCGATTATTTGAACTTCATGAACACTTCCGATCTGATCGAGAAATACGAAAATCTGAAGCAGCTGAAAGAAAAGGTCCTCGATGTGCCTGCTATTAAGAGCTGGGTCGCGAAGCGCCCAGAAACCGAATTATAAACTTACAATCTCTTCTTGATTGCTTATGGTTTTATAAATTCTTCACTATAAACTTTTCAACATAGTTGGAGTTTGTTGAGAAGAATGTATGAATCATCTTGATGGAAGTTTCTTACGCATGAAATATATCGATCGCTTATAACATTTATTACTTCCATTATTAGCGACACTTTTGCCACTTAACTACTAAGGCTTTTCTTTAGATTGCATCGTTAATAGATGGGTAATCGTTACGATAGAGGTCTATATTTGTGTATTCCTACAGAAATCACAGAAATTTATAAACTGTTGATATCGTGTTGTGCTTTTGTATTACAGATATAATAAAGATATTATTGTATTAATTGTTTTCTTTTTTTCTTATTGCTATTACTCAAAATCAATTTGGTGAACTTGAACAGAAAAAGAATCTTGAGTTTAATCAAACTAAATTTTATTGGAGACGGTATTCTGTCCAAAAAAACGCGAGTTGTATAAAAAAACATAGTTCTTATCAGTACGATAACGTAACTCTTATATCATCGTTTTGAGGCCGAGTTGATTCCATGACTGAACTTGCCTTCAACAAACAAGATAGAATCGTGTATAAAATTATCAATCAGCTTAGCTTGTTGCTAATTACAAATAACGCTTGTACAAAACAAAAAGTTTATCTATTTTAAACGTCGATTAGTATAAGTTACCGATAACTATCAAATAATCAGTTTTTGCAACTCATTAATTGCACAATATATTTTTATCGAATATTTTATAATTTGCACTTCAATTCTTTGTTGTAAATTGTGCAATACTATTTTTTGTGTGTTTTATAATGTAGACTTTAATCTATTTTTTTATTTTTAATAAATATTATTTTATTGTTTAACTCCGTATTTGTAATTTTTCTTTTTTATTGTTCATGTTCTATGTTTCTTGAAAAATTTCCTCGTGGCAATACGTAAATATTATACTTTATTATACGTAAATATTATGATTTATTTGAAAATAACTGAAAAAACTGAAAAAAGAGAAGAAAAATTAATAAAATATTGGAAATATTTCATTAAACATTGATTTATATAGGATTACACAATCGATATTGAATAACATCCAGTACGTATCAGGTACTTACACTCCCTTACATATTGCCTTATATAGATATATGTGTATATGTAAATACATATATCGATGATATTGACTGCTGATGTACGCTAGTGATAAAAGTTAAAATTGGCTTGTCAGAGAATGACTGTACAGAATGACTTGCTGAGACCAATTCTAAAATTATTATTAATATTAAATATTAAATATTAATATTAAAAATTAATATTATTATTATTATTAATATTAAATAATTTATTTTTTCCAAATATAGAAACTGGATGAACTATATATCCACCATTATCATTATATTTATATCATTCATCTCCATCAATTGATTTTAGAATTTTTTTAATTCATATAACAGGAATTTCATCAATTTTAGGATCCTTAAATTTTATTGCAATAATTTTTGTAATAAAAAATTTTTCCTTAAATTATGATCAAATTAATTTATTTTCATGATCAATTTCAATTACTGCAATTTTATTAATTTTATCTTTACCAGTATTAGCAGGAGCGATTACATACGATCGTAATTTTAATACATCTTTTTTTGTTCCAATAGGAGATGGAGATTTTGATGGAATTTTCCAGAAGTTTATATTTTAATTTTATTACTCCTACCGATTTTTGACTTATTTTTTGATCGATATCTTCTCTAACGAATGCTTTTCCTGATTTCTATTCTTTCTTTTTTTCAAAATTTAGAACCATGTCTTTTTTATCGTTTTCAATTAAATATGCTAAAATAACATATTTTAATTACAATCTTTTTTAAAATTTCTTATAAAAATAAGTTTTCAATGTTAATTAATTTTATAAACCTATTTTTACAGTATACGTTAATATTATGAAATATGGTATGAAATGCATGATACAGCAAAGTAAAATCTAAATAAAAGTCACGAAGTGGAACGAGTCACTGAGTTCTTGCAAACCCCATGACTTGCAAAATTTTACCACTTCACAAACTCAATATTATAAACCAATATTATGAAACAGATTAGAAACGTTCTGCAAGATTATAATAATTTGCCATGTTATTTCCAATATAAAGTAACACGAATACAAAAAATAAAAACCAATATCAATTTAAAAAAAAGTCGATTAGAAAATATAACTTTTAATCAAATTAAAAAATATATTTTCTATCATATGTTTCATTGAACTGGATATTAAACATCTTCCACGTAACTTATCGTCATGCCTGTGATATATTGTAAAATTCTGCTTCGTCAATGAAGCTAAATTTCGGAAAGAAAAGCCTAATCGTCCTTTGAAAAAAACGATCGGTCTTTTAGCTCTAAACAATGTAATTACGATAAATATTGCTGGCAATTGTAACAGACATCATTCACTGCCCCAATAGATCGTTCAATTTGTAGACCTTTTTTTTTATGATAGCCATTACGAAGTGATTTACTTATTAACAAAGCTGTGTCATAAAGGATGTTACTCCATCAAGGAATTCTAGTCGATTCTAACAACGTATGTTATCGCGATTTATCACACGATTTATTGATATCATTCAACGTGGTGGGGAGTAACGGAACACTCAGAGGCTCGGAAAAGTACTTATATGAAGCACGCCGGTAATAGAGAAGCAGTAGCTTGTCAGAAATCGACTCGTCTAACACACGTTCCAGCGCAAAACTTCGTAAGTTTTTTGTACCATTATTTTTTGAATATATATAGAAAAAAAAAAAAATTTCGTAAAAAATCTTAAAGGAGGTTTCGTACTCTTTCGACAAAAACTGGTAGTGAGTGACTTTAATCAAGTGATTTTCGGCTTTATTGTAGTGACACACGATTTAATAATAATTTCAGAATACTTTCAAAGTTCCAAATTTTTCAATTTCCCAACGTTCCAAAATAAAAGATTTGTAAATACTTAATTTTTCTAACATTCAAATATTCAAATAATTTTTTAACATAAAATGATTTTAGAATCATTAGATATAAGCCTCTTTATGGATAAAAATTGACACGTTTTTGTTTTACGTTTTTTATAATATACCGTTGAAAAAATTTGACAATCCTCTAATTCTTACAAATTTCTCTTTCTTTGTGACTTGTGTTTTGTCACAATCAGAAATGAAAGGAAGAATTATAATTAAATCGATTACAGTGTGTCTCTGTGCATATATCAAAGAATGTTAACAAATACGTTCACTATCGTTTAGTTTCTATTTTATTCGTTTACTGGCGTGCGACTATAGCAATGTTTCTGTGAGCATAGTAAAATGAATTTTATCAGCCGGTTAGTCACTACGTACGATGTTTATTAGCGGAACTAATGTTAGACACCGCGAGCCTTGATGCCGCTAATTATCTTCAATGTCACGTCTATCAAATGGGAATTTCCACGTAACAACGATACTCCTATGTATTGAGGTTTTTCGAGAACATTCCTATACGTTGCGCTGATTCTAGGCACTCGAACAAATCAAGGCCTCCCGTTGTTAGACGACTGGTCTTTGTAAACGGATCATTTATTTGAACTAGCATCAGCCTGTTTTCTACGTGAATCTGAGCTCTAACTTTGAAATTTTTGCATTTTTTCTTTAATTATTTTATTTTTAAAGTTCCAAATTTTTTGATATTTCTTTCCAAATTCTTTGATATATTTTCGTACTCTTTGCTCCATTAATTTTCAAAATTACAGATTTTTGAATTCTTAAGCTTTTTAATTCAGCGTTTCGAAATTGGAAATCTGCAAATATTCAAATATTTGAGTAAAAGTTTCCAAATTTTTCAATATTCGAATTTTTCCAATTTTCAAATTTCCATTTTCTTTTTTTTTTTAACTTTTTAATTCCAGCTTGTCAAACTGTCGAGTGCTTAAATTTTCGAACGCTATGAAATATCGAGAGATCCGGATTTTTAGAACTTTTAGTTTGCGAAATTTCGATTTGCTTCAACTTTCTTCAATTGTAAATAAACATTTCATAGCATGTGGAGAATATAAAATAAAAAAAATCTTTGAATGAAATGCAGAATTTTTATTCATAAATAACTTACGTAAGACTTCGTGCAATTTATGGTAGAGTATGCTGGATGTTTACCATGAGATGTAATAATGTATGATCAGCGACCAACTTTAGATGGAAACATTGTGCAATCGCGTGCCTCGCTTAACGTGCGAATTATCTCGAAAAATATTTCCATTGTGTAATGATACTGCTATTCGTGATAGTCAAGATAAATTTGTTACATCTGTAAAGTTGTATAAATCTTAGAATGTTATTATAAAAAAATCGATTTTACATAGTAACTCTTCTTGAGAATGTGAATGAAGAATTATATCATTGTAAAGACAAAACGATGCTAAATGTAACAATGGAAAAACTTTAGTATAACGCATTATTATATTTGTTTGACCTAGAAAATGCCTACCTACAAATTGACTTACTTCAACATCACTGGTCTTGCTGAGCCAATTAGATACATCCTGCACCAGAGTAAAATTAAATTCGAGGACAAGAGGCTCACTTTCGAGGAATGGCCCCAATATAAAAATGGTAAGTAAAGATCTCTATTCTAATATTAATAAAAATTCATTCAACTGTTACCTTAGATAGAAATTTAAAAAATATCACGTCGAAATATCTGCTTTGTTGAGATAAAATGAAACTTAAAATTCAAATGTCATTCGATTCCCTGATAAAGAATTAGTAGAATATGTTTTCTAGAAAGAAGAAAGGTGATTTACGTCTGGAAGTTTCGATTTTCATAAATACTATTTAAATTTGGGAAACCTCTGTTTCTTCTATTGAAAATAATGTTCCATGTTTTGAATCGTGACGAATTTTCCAGAAATGCCACTCGGTCAAGTTCCTGTCTTGGAAGTCGATGGCAAGCCTCATCCTCAATCGAAAGCTGTCTGCCGCTTGCTCGCCAGACAAAACAATCTCGCTGGTTCCAGCGACGAAGAATCTTACAGAATCGACGCCGTCGTCGACACCATCGACGACTTGAGGCAGGGTAGGGCGTTTCGTCACGTTAACTCATTGTAGTTGGACATTTACTTCGTCACGCCGTGATTCATCGCTATATTGCGTATTTTTGTGCGGTTTCACGATGTTTTCACGATCGTAGCTAAAGAAATTTGTTTCATCTCTTTTCAAATAATAAATAAATCTTGGATATTTTATGTAACATGGATGGACAAAAGAAAATTGAAGAGACAGGTTGATGTAGCGTTCAAGATTAAGATGTTTGCGTTTGTATAATTTACAGCGATCTCTCAGTATCATTGGGAAAAAGAACCAGCAGCGAAGGAGAAACTAAAGGCCAACGTTGACACCAAGCTCCCCTTCACTCTCCAAAAGTTGAACGATCGAGTGAAGAAGGAGGGAGGGTACTTAGTCAACGGAAAGGTAACCGTCACTGTTTATTTGCCTCGCGAAATCTCTAAACAAGTTACTCGAAAGCTATCCCCGTAAATTCGTAAATTTATAAACGTAGAGGAAAAGAACTTTCGAATTTACGATTATTTTGGTATAAATAATGCAATGAGTCTTGTTAATTTTATTGTACATTAATTAAACAGTCAATTTTATATGAATTTTAGTATTTTGGCGACTTACCCAGTAACATTAATTGAACGTCAATCGCAATTGTGTTTTCTTCCCACTTGTTAAATTCTCCGCGAATTTCAGACGTCTGTAATAGAATTAAGGAATTTCCAAAAATTAGAATTCATCGATCCTTGGCTTTCTAGACGGTCAAATGTCTGTAATATGTTTTCAAGTAATTGGAAGTTCATTTCTACAGTTTTTAATTTTCGTTGCAGCTATCGTGGGCAGACCTCTACTACACCGCAACATCGGAGATGTTTTCCGGCCTGTTGGAGACCGACGTGAACAAGGATTATCCTGAGCTCAAAAAATTGGTAGAGAAAGTCAGGTCGCTGCCTAACATCAAGGCTTACCTCGAGACCAGGCCCAAAACTATGTTCTAAATATTCGTATCCAGACATTCGACACGTATTATAATCAAGGATTCGTTGATCGATTTATTTCTCTCTGGCACATTTTCTACATTTATCACGTTTCATTGTTGTGTGGGTGAATGGTTCTCGCAGATTCTTGAGTAACGTAAAAATAAAAATAGATATTTTTGACGCTTATTTTTCTCTTCCTTTGTAATCCCGATGCATTTACGAGAATGAAATAAAGTACGAGAACGTACGAAGCACAGATAATATATTTACACGTAAACGATAGCGTTGTGTTGTTATTTTGTGATAATCTTTCCTTAGTTGATATTGTGCAATTTTTAAATATACTTATGATCCGTTCGTGACTTTATTGAAATGGTCCTGATCGTATATCGACGAGTTCGTCGACGCCTCGTGGCTTTCAAGTAATTATTTTTAGTCTTCAATTAAACTTGAACTCATCTGAGATCGTGGTTTCATGGTACTATGTAACCTTCGTATTTACTCTTGATAATTTCCTTCGTTTTAGTGATTTATGTTCGATTATCTTAATAACGAAAAGAGTATTAAAGTATATATAAGAATATTAAAGTATTAAAAAGAAAAAAACATGAAATTAAGATACAATTCATTTATCTAAAAAGAGCCATCTAAAAAGATATTATGTACCTACGTCATTACTTCTTCCAACGTGTGACAAGTTTCTTCGGCTGTTACTAAAATTATCACTAAATTATAAATGTCACGAAAATATTCCAATGATCTAACATTCTGTTATGTACCTCCTTCGGTTCATTGTTCGAGTGGTTTCTCTCTTGGTTTCCAATTTAGACTCTATGTACATGAAAGGAACGTCAATGTACACGAAAGATTATGTAAGTATACAACAGAATCGGTATTTATTTGAATATTATTAAATCTCGGTGATCGTAGATTTTTCTCAATACACTGGAAACTTTCTAACATTACTTACAACGTATAATTTACAAACACACTCCTTCTCGAAGGACAGGCGTCTTCGTTCAAATCCTTTCTCTTTCGAGCACACAAATTTTCAATTTCCACACGTCGGTTCGTTAAGTACATTATGGCACATTTGTTCGACGAAGGGACACGTTTCTGACCGGAAACGAGCGTTAAGCGATCAAGTCACAGTTCAGTTCACCCATGTACCGTGCCAGTTCCATGCCGCTGAACTCCGTTTCATCGTAGTCCTGCAAACTGGAGTTACTGATAGTGTTTGCACTGTCGATACTCGGATGACTTTGGAACCGGGGTGGCAAGACCGTCGTCGTTTCCGGTTTCGAAGTTGCACGAACTGCCGTCTTCTGTTGCGACGAAAATAGCTCTTTGGTTCCCAGTCTCAATCTCTCGGCAAGTATCTCTGCTCGAAGAAGAAAATTATAACTTACTAACGTTGGAGAAATAGCTTCCAACTGAAACTATTATAAATAATTATAATTCGGAAAATTAGCGACTCGTTAGCGACTAATGTTAAAGTTTGAAGGATATTTTACTTTCTCAGTTGAATGCCAAATTGCATAATGTTCCGTCGATGTGAAAATAATCGCAGTGGTCGATGCTAAAATAACTAAAAAGTTTCTCTAGTGATTTTTGTTTTGTTAACTTTTCTCACACGCTAACGCTCACGTAACGACACGTTGATTGCTTTGATCGTTATGCACAGGCCATAAACTTTAAATAGATTCTTCTAATTTCCCTAATATTCGTTTACGAATTACTGCTCGTTCTTCAAAGACCCACGATTCCATTTTGAACATTTCAAAAATATTTCAACATCTTGTTCAAAACATCGTGTTCTTTGTCGTATTCCAAACATCTTCCTAATTCTTCGTGCCCTTTCGACACAAGTTATCTCATAGTTTCTAGCCGTCCCCTAACGTCCAAGATAAAGATGAAAGATGAAACATTACACTTACCGAGCGTGACAGTCCTCGGTGATTTTTGAACGTTCACGTAGGTCGCGGTCACGTTGTTGTTCCCTTCGTTGAAACTCCTGCTAACGGACGACATCAGCGTGGAGTTCGATCCTCTCGATACGCTTCGTCCAAATTCACGACGATTCGTCTTGTTTGACGACGTAGAGTCTGATCGATCGTGCTCCTTTCGATCATTCAATCCGTTCAGCTCGGTGGTGTTGGTCATCCTCAGCTTTTGGTTGTCTTCGCTGACGGATATTGACGGCGAATTCTGACGATCATCCGCCTGCCTGAGCGTGGACCTCGCGTACCGCGAGAGGCTACTGTAGGTCGGTTGTCTTGGTACTGACTTCCGTGAGGACCACTTCCGGCCACAGTGATTCGACAGCATCGACTGAAAGTTAACTTCAGTTTGTTCAACGCACTCTGTCGAACTTGTTAGTATATGTATGTGTGAGGTTGGCTCGAGCATTTTCAATTATTGGACGACTTATTATTGTTACTTAGTTTTGGAACTATTACACCTTCTCGTGATCTG
Organism: Melipona bicolor; assembly: GCA_030673865.1. Lineage (NCBI taxonomy): Eukaryota > Metazoa > Arthropoda > Insecta > Hymenoptera > Apidae > Melipona > Melipona bicolor. Next base: position 7,461,199 of record JAHYIQ010000002.1, on the reverse strand, counting down.
GGTGAATAGAAAATTTATTCCCCGGCGAATTTTTGGATCAGTATTATTATTGCTATTGCCATCTTTGTGAATTATTACGCCTTTTTAAACCTCCTTTGTAATTCCTGGCTTGGACCTGGCAACTGATTGCGGACCATAACGAGTGACCAAACCGTATGCAATATATAATAATTCGTCGCTTTCTTTTTGAACTCGTCGATATGACATCGCTTGAATTAGAAATTATTGAGAAGTAATAAATTTATTATTTGTTTTGCTTGGGTTATACTTAAATATACTTAAAACTGAGGAAATATTGCAATTTTGGGACAAAACATTCTTGAGGTGCGTGGCACGTCATTCCAGCGCAAGAAGTTAAGAATCTTATTTGTAATTTTTGGATAGATGTTACTGTTTTTTGAATTACTAAATTTTCCTAAGGCTTGGGTCCAAAAGAAATTCACTTTCTAATTTAATGTTTTCTGATCTGAGCATCTTACACGAATAATAGATTGTTTAATAGCTTTTCAGAAACTTGTATCGTTCCTTTAAATCAAAATTTCAAGTTTTATAAAAACACGTTTGATACTCGAATTGATCCGTAATCTACTTTTTGATAATAAAACAATTATAAAAACACTGTTCGTATCGTAACAGATTTTAAGCTTCAAATCGACCTGTAATAAGTATTAAAAAGCTTTCAGTCTTTCATTAAATTCTAAATAATTTCACACGCTTCAATTCGATCTAGCGTTGATCTTCGATTGTGAGACCTTCGCGTTTGGACCGATGATTGATAGAACTCAGAGAGAACATCGAGTTGGTAGATGGACTTTCGATTTGAAATTCTCAAGTGATAACTCACCTTGAAAGCCTCCCTAAATTTGTTGGACATGATGTTGTAGAGCAGCGGATTCACCGTCGTGGATAGGTAATAAAACACCCCGGACGTGTACGTGAGAATGGTGTAGACTATCACTAACGCGTTTTCCGGTTTAGCGTTAGTACTCTGCGCGTAGACAGCCAATAGTCTCTGGGCGTGGAACGGTGCCCAACAGATGAAGAACGCCACCACCACTGCGACTGAAATCGTCAAATCTTTGTTTCTGTTCTGTGTTTCCATTCCTACAAACGTGTCGACGTTTAAACAGATATACAATTTTGCCAACGAACATAGTAGAGAATACGATCAATCCAATGTTAGTCGAGATACTCAGGAGACTTTAGAATAATCCTTACGTAATCCTTTCAACGGAATGAAAAATTGGAAACGAACGACTTAAGATATCAATCCTTAAATCTATTTGTTTCATACTTTTCCTTAAAAAATTGTTTAGACATTTTTCACACAGTTATACACGTGATTATTTTCAAATCTTTCTGAGAAGTAAATGTTAGTAATTTTATTAGGCAGATTTGAGATTTAGATTTAAGATGTGAGATTTGTAAGCAAATTAAATATTTTAGTACTCTATTGTATACATTCTCTATGCCAAGTTTCATTGATTTCTTAGCCAACTCTGGTACAATTTCTTTTTAGATAACCTTCGGAATTCGAGCTCGAGCGTTAAGGACTTGAACTTTTTACAGCTCAAGATTCGAACCTGGAGAGCTGTAGTCCTTGAAGCTTGCGGCTCTAGTTTTCGAAGTTCGAGGCTCAGGGCTCGAGATGATATAAGATTACATAAAAAAATCATATTTCTTCCAATCTTAAAGAAACTTTTAAGTAAAAAATATTGGATTGGATTGAAGGTAATTTAGAGAACGCAGGAGGGTGAAAGTTTTTTTATTGGGCTACTTTAAACCGCGCCAACAGAGAATTAATATAGTATTTTCATTTCACGTGGTACGGTTGATTTATTGGACAAACGACGCTATATTTCACCAGGTTATTAGCTACTTAGAAAACTATATTTGTTTTCATTCAAACTGTTCTTAAACTGTTATTAATGCAGAGTATATTTTTTCTGCAGAAAAAAATACGTTTCTCTTATTTATGATAACTAGACTGCGAATTCTACATGTTCATGAAAAATGTGATAGATACACAAGATATTAAAAAAATCGTAAAAGAAAAATAATTTTCGGAAAAGTAATTTCCATTTTTTAAATTATGAAATTAAAGATCCATGGACTAGTTGAAGAAGAAATTCGGAATTGTATTTAGCAAAAAATCTAAATCTCGAGAAATGATTAGAGTCGCCTGCAAACGTAATTATTCGCAAATAAGTTGAAATTAATTAATTAAACTACTTAATCTATAAGCTTCAAACCGGAATTTCTTTGATAAATCCACGTTTTATAAATTTCTGGAAAACACATGAAAATTATAAAATATATATAGAACATTGTAATCATAGATTGTTAAAGTATTATATAAAATAGATACATACAAAAATCTCTATTTTATATTATATGTAGACATACTATATAATATATATATATATATTTATGTATAACAAATTATTAACATTAATATCACAAGAACACATTTCTTCAAAACTTCTTTTTCTCTGTTTAGACTTTAACAAGACAATGTTAACAAACTACATGCTAATCAAACTAGTAAATTTATTCAAACAAATTTTTTGTCGCGACCATATTTGCCTTCGTTCCAACTCTCTGAAAAAAACTTAAATACTTGTATATTATGTCGCGAATAAATAACGCACTTTTGTTTGCCGGATTTTTCGCTCTCGCTGGAAGTTCTTCGTCAAACAAGAAAATCCTAGCAGAGAGAAGCAAAACGTCTAGATTCCTTGAATAACTGAATACATATTAGATATACGCCCGTGTACTTTTACCTCCTCGAAGGTGATCGATTTAACGGACGAAGCCGAGCGGTCGAAGGATCTCGTGTAATTCGAATACTTGAATACAAATGAACTGGAAAATACTCGGCATTGTTCACGTAATTGAATAATCGTTTTGCTCCGTTGGCGCACCGTCTTCTTCTCGAATGTTAATTTAAAGTTTATTAATTATTCATGAAATTATCGGTAAAACAGTCGATTGAATTTTTCGTAAAATCAGGTGAACGTACATCTAGATCTAAATTGCATTGCGTGACAAAAAAAAAAAAGAAAAGAATGTTTTATCTTCCAGATAAAATCTCTTTTGAGAAAAAGCGCAGTTGGGCTGGGATAGGCTGCCTTGAATCGACGGCAGATTTCAATATAAGAAACCGGTTAGGTTATTTATGAGAGATTAGAGTTCAGGAGACAATATTTATCTTTATCAAAAAGCAAGGAAAATATATTTTTGTATCGCAGATTTTTATGCAAATTTACATTTCTGCACAGTTGAAAAATTAGAACTCGAGCAGAGTTTCGTTTTGCCTGTTAAAAATTGTAATGAGTTACTCCACTTACAGATTGCGCATTTCTGCTCTCTTAAAATTCATACGCATAAATCCATGGAAATTCTCGCAATCAGTAACACACAGAATTACAAATTCTAGTAAAAGTTAGAAATAATTTAAATCGTTAAAAAAGGAAAAAAAAAGTGACAGTTACTATAGATACGATTCTGGAATCATCAATTCTAATTAATTTTCGATTATTATTAATTTTTATTAATTATTAATTATTATTAATTTATCATTAAATTTCGATTCTAATTAATTTCCGATTATTCGAAAACTTAGATAAGTATTTTGATATTGCTGTATCCTTTGGCTCATTTTCCACTCAATCGTACATTCAACTACTATTTAGTGAATTTTGTAAATTCACTAAGAAAATATCCGAGAAACTTCGATAAGCACTTTGAAGCTTCTCTAGGAGAACGATAAAAATTCTTCTGTCTAAAATATAAAATACCGAACGGAACGACAGAGGAGAGCTGGAATATAATTTTGTCATTGAATCGCTTGAAGGTTCAACTCCCGCCCTAAAATTAGGTCGAAGGCAGTCAGTTCCAAGGCGAGCCGACTTTGCGACCGTAAATTTTTCTGCGCCTCGCGGAAAAATGCGGGTGCCCACACAACAATCATCGTCGAGTTAACTCGTTCGCCCAACGAGAGATCGAGACTCGTTCGTAAAACAGACTCGTTTCTCCGCGTCCTCGATCCCTGATTTGTCAGAAATAACCGCACAAAATTCCACGTTCTAGAACAAGCGTACAATAGACGCAAATTCGATCCACGGTACTCGACAAATTCAATATTCGCCAGAGACTATACACTGTAGTATATTCTCTCGACTGCATCATGCGTCGCGAGAAGACACGAAGGTTACATTAACGTGTTTACTCTCGGTGAAGCTCGCACGGCAAGACATAAAAGACGTTTTATTCGTGAAATGAGATTCCAATCGATCCTATCGACGCACGCCTCGAAAACTTCTTTTCTTTTTTTTCCCACTTTTTTCACTACGTTCGTTCTTCCTTTGACGTTTAGCGCCTCTCGGCCGGCTTTGCATTACAAAAGCTGTTTATCCGTCTCAGCTTCTTTTCTTCGCGGGTAAAATAAAAATCATGGAAAGAAGAGAAACGTTGTAGGAACCGGCGTTTCCACGATAAATAATCGTTAATCTTCGTGATTTTTCGAAACACGAGGCAAAGTTCAAAATGTAAATTTTACTTTTCAATTGAATTAAATTTTATTTTATTTTTCGATTTTTTTAAAATTAAATTTACCAAAAAGTAAGTCTGAAAACTTGGCGAAATAAATGATGATATAATAAAGAATTTGTTGAAGCGAAATACGATAATTTATAAGATATACTTAGCTGTTATAGACCGAGATGCTTTATTATTTAATTGAGCGATTGAAAAATTGTATCATGTTCTTTTGAAACTTTTTTAATCAAATTAAACTTTATTTTATTTTCGATTCTTTTAAATTAAACTTGATGAAAGTAAATCTCAAAGCTTCAAAACTTGGTGAAATAAATAATGATTTGTACAATGAAGAATTTGTTAAGGCAAAATACGATAATTTAAGGATAATCGAGCAACTTCAGCTTAATTGAAAAATTTTATCATGTTCTGTTGATGAAACTTAAAATATCGAAAATTTTGGCCAGTAGTTATTTTCATTTTACATCCCATGAATTTATTCTACTCTGATAGATCTCTGTTCAAAGATTTGCCTAATTGTAAGATACAATTATGGAATTAAAAATTGTTCTCTTCGATGAAATCTTTCACAAGACACATGGCGATTTCTAATTGAGGAATTAGGCACGCATCGTTGGAGGGGAGCAACTGCGGCTGAAAAATTCGAATTTCGAGATCGATAAGATCCTCGGCGAAGCTGTTGCGCAACTCGAAGATATAATCTCCGTCTGTTTATTTTGGCCATTTATTGGGCTCGTCTGTATTTTAAGAGCATTTTCTCTTGTTCGTTCCCGCCTGTTTTTCTTCAATTTATTTTCTTTGGGCTTATACTGCCTTCGATTTGCATTGTATCAACAGGAAATCTTCGATTTTGTCAGGAGTTCACGATATTTTATCGCGGAATTTATATTCTGCGTTTAAACCACCGGCCACGAGCGAAATTGCGGATGAAATTTATACTCTGAGCAGAGATTTGTCTTATCGCGCTCGCGAGAGAGAAAGAGACTTTTTAGGAAATATTTTTATATTTTATTTTTCTACAGTTTCGAAAAAAAAGAAATTTTCATACGTTCGTTGTTTTCATCTTTTCGTAAGGACTAAAAGCGAAATCCTTACACGTAGAAATACACTTTATGATTATCGTGACGATAAAGAAATATAGACAATGGAAGAAATAACGCAGAAGATTACAGAATAACATAGAAGAAATTTGACAAACGATGATAAAACTCCGAGAAATTTTCTGATTGTCTAAATCTCGAGTATGAAAATGATCGTAGAGCAAAATACTCTCATCGAGGAATAAAAATGCAAATGTCTTCCATTTTTATACTACCGCTTGCATCAAAAGGCGTAATTAGCCTCAGCCTCTCTGTCGCGCGTTTCACTTCGTTCGGCGAGCAAAGAAAGAGAAGAGAAAAAATATCTTCAAAGAAACAAGGAACGTTCATCGAGAGAAAAATGTAGAAATTCCAAGAGCATTTTAAACACTCGTACGCATAGCCAGGCATTATTGCACGCTCTTAAATGTCAGTTTGTTCTTTTAAAGAGGCTGAGAGGCGTTTGGAAGTCCAGTCACAGCCGACGTTGATTCGGAAGAGTGAGAAATTACGCGAATTACGAATCTCGGACGTTCTTTCAGCTCTATTCACCTTCCAGGTGAGGCTCACGTTTCGAAAACGAAGACGATAAATCTATCCGTGGAAATGGACGAGCAACAATGTGTCGTTGCCGGTAATATATTGGATCGCATGATACGTCCAGTTAAGGATATATGTTCCCACGATGACGATCTTCCGTTTTTCGCTCTCCGTGTTTATTTATAGCTCGCAGATTGAAACAACGTTTGCTAATTGTAGCAAACATGGTTGACACGAGGAAAATGACAAAAATTCGCCGAAGAACGAGCAGAGAAAATGTGTTATGAAATTTCATATTTTGCGCGGTGAATCTGGTTATTATTAAGTTGAACAATTTTTATTCGAAACTCGCCAGTAAATACTATGTAAAAATTAAATTAACTCAAAAATTAATCCTTCTGTTTTAGATTTTATTATTGATAAATTGAGATGATGAGAACAATACTGTTAATTGGTAATTGTAGATCTTTCTGAAAATAGCAATAACTGTTCGAGCTGGAAGTTTCAGTTTCAGAAGTTTAGATTTATGGCTATTGTAAGTTCTCGCAAAGTAAATTTCTACCATCCAACAGGCTGCTATTATTTCGTTCAGTTTTCTGAGTAAACGCCGAGTGAAATTCAAGTTCAATATTTTAACTATAAAACACCGATGAATGAGATTTAAGAGAGGCAGATATAAACGCTCGTCTGGGTTAGCGAGATTATATGTATTTTTGGTACAACACTAGAAACGTAGTGTGTTGTTGACAACACTACACTGAAAACTGTTCTTGTCTGAATATTTTAAAACTTGATTTCTGGACTCGTGCACTGTGCGTCAGTTCATCAGTTCGACTGAAGTTTCATTCGTTGTTCTTTCCAATTAATTTGCAATAATTTAAGTTCTTTTATACGTTTCAATACGTTACAACAATGAGAAGAAGTTGCAAAGTTACAATGACATTTTTTCAGTCGTTACGTCTTCCATCGATTTTATAATTTTATTGCTCTTAATTTTCAAGAAATTGAAGTATTTTTAGCGTTTCTTTGTCCTTAATGAATCAACTGACAGAGAGAGAGAGAAGCCAAATATTTACTTAAAAGGGAAATTCGACAACTGGTAAATCCAGGAAAATTTGAAACTTTGCAGAAACGTAGCTCACATAACGTCAATTATGAAACAATTTAATGAAGCTAATAAAAATAAAATAAAAATTGATATAAATAATATAATCGCTCCTCCAAGTTTATCAGGAATTGATCGTAAAATTGAATAAGCAAATAAAAAATATCATTCTGATTGGGATGGAGTAATTATAGAGTTAGCTATTTTGAAATTATCTGGATCTCCCAATATAAATATAAGGATTTTGAAAGTTAATGACTATAAGAGTTAATAAAAATTAATTAAAAATATATTGAAATTGAAATAATTAAAATTAAATATAATAAAAATATATTAAAATTAAAATATAATAAAAATTAATTAAAAAGCTTGCAATTAGATCTTCAAGTGAAAAATATGGATGAAAAATAATTTTGTAAATGTTAGTCTTTGAATAAACTGGATTAGTTGATCCCGAAGTGTATAAAATTATCAAATGTGATGATTCTCTTGCTACTGAAGAACGATCCTTTAAAGGGAGGAAGGGGATGAAGACACCCCCTTGTTAACGCCCCCTCCCTATCGTTTTATTTTATTACGATAATTTTGTTCATCCTTGCCAAAGACGAAAATTCCTTACAAAACGTGGTTCGAGCACATATATCGATTCTTGCGTTCCATTGGATTGAATTCACACACGCGACGCACAATCAAATACAATCGGCGTTCAGCTGCGCGCGACTGTATAAATCATTCGCTGTCAAATATTTGCCGTGAAAATAAACACAGTTGGACGCGCGTTTCGCGGAAAGTTCAGCGTAGAAGAGAAAGAGGCAAAGCTCGTTTGTAACTGGCGAATTGGAATAATCGAGTCATTGTTGTTCCTTTCATTCGACACGCCGCGAGATTCCGGTCGAACGTGAGCGCGTGCAGATATTTTCAGGCGGAACAAACGTTTATTAAGCTTGGAACTTTAAAAGATGTGTCTGTGTTTTCTAAGTAGTTTGTTCTTTCGGCGCCACGTTTCGCGACGCGTCCCTTGTTCCTTGTGAACTGAAGATATATAAGTATAATTGAAATTTTGATTTGAACGTTCGTCGCGACCAGAGGTATTGGTTTCCCGAAAGAGTAAAATTAGCGTCTGAAGTTCAAGATTGCATAAAATTGTTTCTTTGGAATTCTAAGGGCACTAAGAATATATAAAGCACTAAGAAGCAAAATTATAGTTGAAGCTTGGGATTTTGTAAAATTATTTTCTAGAATTCGAAAAGATTGAGAATATCGATATTTCAAAGCTGAAATTATAAAAAATATTAAATTATAAAACTGATAAAAAATAATGAAAAGATTGGCGAGGTTCAAGATACCAAAATTATCACGGTAAACTCGTTCGACTGTAAATTGAACATTCTACAAACACACTTTCACACAGTAAATAGAATAAATAATAACAAATTTATTCACACGCCGCCAACTTTTCAACTTTCCAAAATTTCTTCGAAACGACAAAATAAGCGACAAAAAACGCGCGATTCAAGATTTGTGAACAAACACGAATGGGAAAGGAACAGAAATCTCTGATAAGTCGGTTATTCAAATTTACGAGTACACCAGGGAACTGCTTATCTCCATCCACTGGCGTTATCCGCCATTGAAGAGATAAACGCTGTTCAAAAATCCCGGCCGTAATATGCACGCCAGATAGATTTTCACGTGTTACGCGGACGAAAAGATGAAATATTGTCACGAAATATTCGGTCTCTCGGGCCGGAAGCGCCGTGTCCACCGGATATCGAGTATTTTTTTTTCCATCCGACGACTGCTCGATGCGGAGGAACAGAGAAATTTAGATCCTATCTGCTTCATCGTGATTTATTTATTTATTTATTTTTTTCGTTCAAAAGTGATTTGTCTCCGATCAATTTTCATACTAATTGAATAACGTCCGTGACAAAAATTCGTTTTTTCCTCTGCCGAGGAAAAAGTTACACTTTGATGAAGGCTAGCTGCGAGGCCAGCGAAAAGGCTGGACGCTATTAACCGTAAGAAGTTGAAACGCGTTCCTTGAAGAAGATTTTTTTTCGTGTTCGCACGAAAGGGCCAATCTTGTCTGACCATTAAATTTGAGGTTACCTTGGTCATTTCTGGTCTCTGCGTTGCACAGATAAATGAAACTGCAATGCTGTATATCGTCACGTTCGACTAGATAAATTTTTTCTCACGGAGAGATGAATTTTCGACGAGTTAATTGTCAAGCTGCTACTTTCACGATACTGAGTTTCTACACCACTAAATACGGGATAAAGATATTCTTTCTCTCGAAAATTTTCCAAGATCAAATTGTGGACTTTGTAAAAAATTTCTCTCACAACTAAATCGTCCATTTGTCAGTGTCGAAAACCCTCTAAGTCTCCCCTTCACAACGAACTTTCAAAATTTGTTCTACGACTCTTTTTTTTTCATCGAATCGTAGGACCACTTTCTACACCCAGAAAGCTGCGTAGAAAAAAATAATTATTTTTCACTTTCGAGCCGTATCTCAGTGGCAATAGCTTGCACGCAAATAAACCAAATTGTAATGGAGCGTGAAAGGGTAAAGTTAATTTCGCGGTAACGATATTTACGGCTGCATTTTGGCAACGTCCGTTTGTATACGATTCCACGAGGTTGCGCTAGAATACGATCTATTTCCTGATCGATCTGCTTACAGAAACCATGCTCCCCAAGTCTCTGTGTTTCACGAACACCGCAGCCAATGCCATACATACCCCCCTTTCTTAATTCCGTTTGCGCAATTTGCAAGCCCCGAAACGAACATCCAGATGGCACGAAATGGAATTCTCACAAGGTCAAAGATAAAAATAAATTTCTTTTTTTTTTTCTAAGAAAAATTAAACGATCTCGAACAACGTGACGCAACGCAAAGTTTAACAAAGCATAAGAGGAATCTTTCTTGACGATTTGTTTCGGAGATTTCAAGGTTCCATTTTTTTTAACGAAACGTTAAGAGCGTTTGTTAAGAACTGGAGACAGATTTCTGGCAGATGTTCGTGATAAATTCATTCGCTGTGTGACTCGAAAATATTTGTATTTTCTCGGAAGAAGAGAGGAAAGAAAAAGAATTGCAAATTAAACGGTCGCATCAATGAGAAACGAAATAAACAGAAGATTCGGAAATTAGCTGGGCTCGACTGAAAAGGAAATTTCAAATTGAATATATGTCGACTCGCGTTACAGATCTTAATACTCTCATTTGCCAACAGAAAGGCAAATTTTAATTGTTCATTTCGTTTCACTGACTTTAAAAAAGAAACAGTTTGTTATAATTATCGTTTCGTTGCATTTGTATCGTTTTACTCTGTCATATTCAATGTTGCACTAATTCAATTTAATAATAATTTGTTAATCAATTCAACGAAAAACAATTTTCTATTAATAACCTATTAATAAAAAAAGATTAAAAAATGTAGCAATAAATAAAATAAAAATCTGTACCGATAAATTAAAAAGATGTGCCAGTAAATAAATAAAAATCTGCTGACCGATAGAGACGTTCCAATAAAGATTCCCGATGAATATTGCCCATTAATGGCTTAATCAGAAGTCGCTTGGCATCATAGATTAAACGTAACTCGTTCGCGATGCGTCAACGACTGCTCGTTTATCGATTGTACGTGCCACACCTCGTAAATCCGCGAGCAAGTACAAACAGGACGATTTTCGCATTGCGCGAGTATACAAAGGGAATGGTTTGCGATTGAAATCCCCGAAAGGGGCGGAGAGAACGTATCTGTCTGACTTTGATAGTCGATGCTACGTATATATGTAGATAGATAGGAAGTTGGAAAAACAATTGGAGAGAAGATTAAACGAGATAAAGGGTGGATAGGTTCCAAGAGGGCACTAAACTGTCATTTAACGGTCGGCTCATGAATCACAAGTTCGAGAAGCAACTGTTCCGACTAGGAAATGAAGACGACTTTTTTGCCATAAAATTTTATCGATACGCAAGCATTTGAATCGATAGAAAACAAATTACAGGCGCGATCGCTCAGCATCAGACAACGCCACTCCTACTCGAGGTCTACTCCACGCCTCCTTGCGAATCACGTGACTCAAATCAACCAATCGCTAATTTTCGTTGCATCAGCGTTGCACCAGAAGAGGCCCGATTATCCCCGCTAAAATCACTTTCAGTGATAAAAAAAAAGGTGGTTGGTTCTGTCTTGAAAATGAAATATAAAGTAACTCGAAAACTCGAATCCCTCTTGAGAAGTATTGCTCTATAATACAAGATAAATTTGCAAACTTTAAATCATCGAGGTCGTTCATTTTGACGGGAGTAACGAATGACGTTAAGAAACTACGTTCCCGCCGAGCTAGATTCTTCTGTCATCTACAAATGGCGTACAAGCCGCGAAAAATTGAACAGCAAAACTCTGTACACTCGAACTTCCACTCTTTATGAAAAAGAAAAAAATAAATATATCTGCGTGTATTCTAATATTCTATATATTCTATATATGATATTCACTTTGTTTAGAAAATATATAATATACAATTAATATATTTACTTTGTTAGTATTTAATATAATATATAATATATGCAAATATTTACTTTATCAATCAAATGTATAATTTAGAAAATATATAAAAGGTAATAAATTCAATGGACGACAAAATAAATGAGCGTTGACAAACTCTTATATTCATTGAAACGTAAGATATAGATGTAAAATTGTGTTATATTCTTTACATTCGAAGGTTATACTTTACGTTCATTCAATTGTCAGATGTGATTTTGTTTTTCGAGAATTTTTTTCATATTTACGCGACCAATTTCAATGTTCGATGTAAAATCATCCATGGTAAATGGAGTTTAAAACGCGCAGCGACACAACTTGTTTCATATTCATTTCATTTTTTTTCCCCCCTCGTTATATTCACTTTGATTTTTTAATAACACCTGACGCGTGTTTTATTATATTTTTAACACTTCGAAATGCAACAACGACGGACGTCTCGAATACTCCTCTGAAATATGAAATATTTCTTCTTACTCAATAATGTTCGACGTGCGAAATTTATCAATGATACAAAATTTTGATGGACACGTCGCTGTATTGAAAAACAACGAATTATTTTTGTAACTTATCCGATTTGAAAAGTTAATTATAATTTAACGGAAACTCGGTCAAATAATAGACGAAAGATTGAAAGTGGTTCGACGAATTCGATCGAATTCACGTGTTCTTTCTCATTTCGAGGGTCGCGAATCGATCCGTCCATTTCGATATGTACACGATAAAACAGGAGGGTGATAGCGATATATTCCCATAAACTAACCGAAAACCACGAGAGATCGCACGATTTTACGAGGCCACGGGATTCTATGTACACCCGGTCGAAAAAGAGTCTCGTCAGAGGTAGTCAGTTGGCCGAGTTATGACTATCGATTCAATCATTGGGATTTGTTTCTGATCGTTAGTCGAACGAGTTATCTCCTTTTTTGCCGCTTCATTCCTCTCGGCGAATTGCGAATGCGAATTGTCGAGGAGACGAGCCTGAATTTTATGTACTTGGAGGGTTCAAGCGCGCGAGAATGTTACAAAGGCAGCGTGATAATAAAAATATTTATAATATATAAAATATAAAAATATGTAAAATAGAGTTACTCATAAAATTTGGAAATGTAAAAGTGCATGGAAAATATGTAAGTCAGAGTAACTTGTAATATTTAGCTTAGTAGTTATAATATTTAGTAGTTACAACATTTATAACAGATTAGTTTAACGAGACAAATTTCTAGTGAAATTCGTAATATTTTACAATATTATACAAAAGAGTAAGATAAGAATATTGTAAAATATTATACATATTAATATAATATATTATACGAAAGTTAACAGTACCTATAAAATTTAAAAATGCACAGAAAATACATCTACAAAGCAAATGTTTAGCAGATGAAACAAACGCGCAAACGTAACAAATATCCATCATTCCAAAGATAAAGATTCAAAGATAAGGATACCCGATGGGTTTCAAATGCAATAAGAAATCAATGGGAGGAATCTGTTCGGAATTTAATAAAGGAGGATTCGATAAGAATACGCGGAGGAGACAATACGCGATAAAAAACTGAGATCCTGATGGGAATTCTGCGACAACTAGGATGGGAATTATCGAAAATTCGAGGTGAATTTCGCCTTGCAAAACCTCACTGACAGTGAGGTAGAAAATGTCCACGGAGAATGAAAACTGTGGGAGACCAGAGGAAAAACTCGATGAAATTTCATTTCAAGCTCGGACGTTAGTCAAAAAGGTAATCCGATAAAGAATCAATAGAAGCTAAATCCTCCGAGAACTTGATCTCTCTCGAGTAGATATGATTTCGCGTAAAAATACCCTTCGCCCATCCAGATTTGAACTCTCTGATGGTATAAATGATGGAGTGGAAAATGATCCATTATTTCCGCGTGATGTTTTATTATTCCCTGGGATTTGTCATCTGCAACGACCGAAGAAGAAGTGTACAATAGCGTGGATGAAAATAAACATAATCGAGCATCGAGAATCGTTGAAAGGAGTCGTTTTTCTCCTCTATTCTCGTCGATCAATTTCGCGAATTTATTATTCCCACGAATAAGTCTCACCTCGTTCCAAAAATTATTATCTCGTTCGTAAATATTAAGGCACGATTTTACTGATTTTATGAAAACGTGACAAGTGAATCGAATTATGAAGTAAGATATAACGATGTATTTAATCTTCAATGTATTTAGCGCTTATTTTTAGATTAGAAATAAATCAATTTACATTGTAAATAATTACTACTCGTTATTTTTAATTTTAAACTCCAAATTCGCTATTACTCGTTATTTTTAATTAATGATTTTAAATTTGTCACCACTATTGTTGCTTTATTCACTACACTACGATACTATTCCCGAGTTAAAATTTTTTATCAGATTTTATCATTCAGAGAGATTTCGTATATTGATCAAATCAAATTCACTTCGCGTTAAATATTTAAGACACGCAAAGCGAACGTCTTACTCCAAAAATACGATCCTAAACGCAGCAATGTTGAATCTCAACAAACACTGCGCCCATCTCATCGTTCTGTTTATCCTATTCAAAGAAAATTTCACCGTTTCGTCCTTTTTTCTCGTTCCGGTTAAATCTCTCGTCGAGCGGGCAATAATCGCGACGACGACGAATCGAGACACGCAACAAGAAAGCGTCGCGCGATAAATTCTTCGCGTCGGCCAAAATCACCTCGCCTCCTCGTAAAAGAATTTATCGCCGACGAAACTATTTTTATGACGCCGTAAACCTACGAATAACCCTCTCGTTGTCGAACGGACTGAGACTTCCCTTCTAGCTGGACCGAAAACAAGCGGAACAACCGTTTCGAAACTATCCAGGCGAATCTCGGCTGCCTTCTGCTTCCTTCTTATCTTCGTTAATCGATTTCGTTTCGACTTGAATGTTCCTTCAAATCTGTTTTCAGCCTGTTTCGTCGATTTACGAGGTGTTTATTGTTGACTGATATTGCAAATTAACGCGGATAACATTTTTTTTTTTTTTTTTTTTTTTTTGGAGAGAATTCTCTACTTATATTGTTGACAATAAAAGCTGGTTTTGCGTTTGTTTTTTTTTTGAGATTTGTCAATACATGTAGTTGAATTTAGAGTGTTTGATTGATGCAAAGACATTTAAGAGATGAATCTATGATGCTCGCAAAGTTATTATTGATCTTGATATTTAAATTCTCAAAAATTTCAAATGAAATTCTATCAAAAAATGTAGATCAATATTAAACGTTTATAAAAATATTTTCAGAGAAACATCATAATTTTTGTTCTATTTTTTACACAAAGTATCTATAAATAAATTTACAATTCGCTTCTCACAGGAAATTTACAGACCATCAATATTTATCTAAATTTGTAAAAGTTCTGATTTTAGAACGGCGAACAAGAGACCGAGAATACAGAGGACGATACTGAAAATAAATCTTTGATTAGTGGGCCTCGAATAAAGAATGCAGAACAATTCCAAAAATAAGTCTGTGATCCGCTGGATAAAGAATCGGGAGTTTCAAAAATAGACCAGCGATATCTGTGAACTCTGAATAAAGAAATCTGAACAGAGAATACAGAAGGCTCCGCAACATTTGCGACATTTGTGGATTCCGAATAGACAGTACGAAAGAATTCCAATATTTTTAATTTAATTTGCAACCTTTGTGGATTCTGAATGAATACAGAAGAATTTTTCAAGAATAATATTAACTTTTTTTTTAACTTGCAAAACTCTCAAACAGAGATTACAGAAAAAACCATCCATAATCTAGATGGACTTCCTCTTTTTCTAATTTGAACCTAGAGTGAAAACTGTAATAACGACAAAAGAATTTCTAAAGATAGTTTTTTCAGTCAATTGACACTCAATAATTCACATAAACTAGACTTCTTACGAAAGTTCAAAAATATGATGGAGGATATTATTTTTCCAGAGATTGGAACTATGCGTCATTAATTCTTATTATATTGTATTATACTTGTTCTGGCAAACCCGCAATGCACGTTGATGATTGCTTTAAATTTAAACGACACTGAAGTTTGAATGATTATTTCCAACGCTACATCATTTTATTTGAAATGACGCTTCGTAAATGTAAATTGCTATGGACTAATCAATTAAAAAATTAATATCGCATCAATTCCTATCCTAAATATCCAAAAAATTCCATCTCACGATCAAGAATAACGCGTCTCGTCACACGTCGCAACAAGACAAAAATTTGGAATTAAACAAACATTTCACTCACCCAGCATCCGAATGACGTTCCTCTGCGCGGCACTCTTCCCTCTGCCGCTGTCGCAGTGATTCGGCCCAGCCGGCAGGTTCTTCCTCTTCACCATCGCTGTCAACAGTCTGGACCGTCTTAGCTTGATGGCGATCAGTATGTAGAGGACGATGATGATGGTCATCGGCAGCACGAAGAACAGCATGGTGGATATCTCGAACGCGTGTTCGATCAGCGTCCACTTCATCGCGCATCGCGCGCTGTCGAGGATCGCCGAGCCGTTGCTGTACTCGTAAACCACGCCGAACTGGATCGCCTGTGGAACCGCCAGGCACAGGGCTAGCAGCCAAATCACCATGACGAACTTCACCGCTCTGGACAGCTTCGACATGGTGTGCGAGATGAACGGATGACAGATCGCCACGTACCTGAAACAGAAACGCAGGAAACATGTGTCAGTTGATGATTTTTTCCCTTTCTTTTTCTTTTTCTTTTTTTTTTTTTTTTGCAACAGATGGTTCACTTTCCGGGTTCTCTTCTTTTTTTTTATAAATCTGTATCTTTCTTTTTTTATTTATTCTCCTTTTTCCTTTTCGGATTTATCGGATTTATCGGATTCTAAAGTTGAGCAGTGTTGTAAAATAGTGCTGTTTCTATGGTTGTTTTTTTTACAAGGTGTCGTTCAATGAGAAGATCTTGCACGGAGAGTGATAAGAAGAATGTTGATTCTGGAAAATTAATTAAGCAGCAAAGCAAAGCGATTTTTATTGGTATATCTCGCGACGTGCTTGTTTAAAAATATTTACGAGGGAATTTTAACGAGAAGAATGTTGATTTTAGGAGACTGATTGCGTTAGAAAATGGATAATTTCTCCGCGTATGTCTTACTTTTGTATAAAAATTGACCGACGTGACGAACAATTAAGTAAACATTTTACATTTTTGTTTCCCCTTACTTTTTTCTTTTCTCATTCATTTTTTTTTCTTTTTTACTTTGCTTCTCTTTTTATGTATCTTTTTTATTTTCTTTAAAACCAATTGCACAAACGCAAAAAGGCACAAAATTAATTTCGCGCGTTATCTTTTATTAGATTCGGGGCTTGAAAACTCTTAACACCTATTACCAAGGACTGAAATTTCTTCAGTTGTTTCAATTCGAAATTTCTATTCGGTTTCGATCGTGCGACGTTTCAACAATTTTCCTACTTCTTTATCTACTTCCGTTCTCTAAAAAAAAAAAAATCACACATGGCGAAGCATAGTCAAAAAAGTCACAAGCAGAATAAGTTTACATTCAGACACTCTCAAGTAGAACAAGTTTAGAATCAAACGTCCACCAGTGAAATAAGTTTTTTGGTCAGACACTCGCAAGTAGAGATCAAACAACGAGTCACGATTAAGTGATTTGACATAATTTTTTTGTATCTACTTCTCTCCCTCGTCTACTAAACTAATCTTGACAAAACCATCACCTTTTTTACAATATCGTTTCAATTTCTCACATGGAGATATTCCACTGTTGCGCGTTCACTCGCAGAATTAAAAAATAAGATTCATCACTTCCACTCCAACAAGTTATTACAAAAAAATATACGCGATTTCAAAAATTCATTACACGCTGTTAATAACTTTCAACGATCCAGGGAGAAAAATCACCAACAACAGAGTACCACTGAAACCGCATGAAAAATGATTCTATCGCCGTTTAACCTCGTAACGCTAGTATCGATCTCTTTGTTAACGAGTGTCAAACGAGTATCTATCGGCCATTTTATCGGCAATTCCCGTCATAATCGTTCGCAACTGGGTGGAATTAAGGATCGCAATGTTTTTTCTCGAGTGAGAAATACGAAATAAGAGAAACCAGGTCTGAGAGAGGCACGTTATTTTTTGTTAAATGGGAAAGGTTGCCTCCAACGATTCTTGGGAATTTCCGCGGGACGACACAGTAACCGTACACTCCCCCGAAAGCTCGATGCTTTTAGTTGAAAATGCTTTGGTATGTCTAGTAGCTGGCCTCGAAAACGGAGATCGAAGATTCTAAGGTTCCGGGACAGTTTGGCAGCATTTGGTAGAAACTTCGTGGGAAATTGTAATCTCACAATTTTACGAATTGCATCATATTTTAATTTTCACATCTACCAACGATTTAAAAGCGCCTTGCAATAATAAAATTTTCAAATATTTGGATTACTAAAATTTCAGCTAATTTCGCGTTTTCTGCAAAATGGATCAAAAAATAAAACATCAATGGATTTCTTTCGCTCGCTATTTCCCATTTACGAATCTCTATTATGATCTATTGACAAAGTGAAAATCGGTAATTTCGGTGAGAATAATATTGAACAATAAGATCCTTTTCATTCCTTTTCTCTTGCGGAGTCTTTTAATTAAAAATTACGTTAAGTAACTTATTTAATTTTCAATTTAAGACTTAAGGAGCCTTTTAATTAAAAATTAAGTCAAGCTTGGAGGACAATTTAGTCGCTAACCAGGTCACGCATTAGAGGAAGGTCACATATTACAAGATGAAAGCTTTAACTTTTGCTGTTTGTTATCGATGAAGTTCATGTTAACGAAGTTGAAAACAACAACGCTTTTATTCAGCGAATAGCTGTGGCAAGTCCCAAGTCACCGTCGACGTTTCGAGGTGATCACATCCTTAAACGGAACTACCTCGATCAATCACTCATTTCGAAGGAGCGGTAAACGGAGGAAGAACACTGCAGTCACGTGGCTGTTCCATCTTTCAAACTCTCTTTCGAAAACGATCGCTCTTTGTCGATAATGTCCGTCGAGAGACAAGTCTAACACCGAGGACGCAAAAAATGTTTCACGCATTCTCGAAAATTTGAAGACTCACTTTCTTTCTGTTAACGCACCACGTCGGGCGTTATGAAAAAATATCGTTCGTTCCGTGCAAATGCAAATTCTTTCACACATTTCAATCATTGTTCGTCGATTGTGAATTGTTTTCAATACGAAGAGGACAAACTAATATAAAATTTTATCGTTTCTATTATTATTATTCCTAAATCTCAAGTTCCTAACCCCCTGGCAAACAGCTTTCGATCAAACGCAAGTGTTGGAAGATTATTGAAATCTTTCGGTGCAAGAAAATTCAATTGAAATTGCTAATTTTATTTTTGCATGTATGTATTCAAACAAGTGGAACAATATCAATATCTTCAAGTAATACGTTTCTGATCGAAAACTTTTTGCTACGCTATAGTATAGATGGTGTATCTATCAATTTTTATATACAATTAAATATTTTCTTGATAATAAATACATTGAATATATATAAGATATGAATTGATTTCATATAAAATATTTCGTTCGAATATAAACCTAAAAAAAAAAAAGAAAAAAACAACAGCGGAAACGTTGCGTTAAAATTAAATTAATTAATTTAAAATTAAAGGTACTGTATAATTCAATTTATATCAATCAATATATTAGAAAGCACGTAATAACCGAACGTATAATAGTAAAAAATAAAAATACTGCTTTACGTTTAACGAATTAAAAAAAAATATCATTTATGGAAGTGGAAGTAAACTATTCACTCACTTACATGATATTTACTCACTTCTGAGAAATACGAAGACCAAGAAATTCATGGAGTGCGTGTATCAAAATGTATGTAATAAATATAAAAATAATACAACATATAGAATAAATATAAATATATGTGACAAATTTACAGAAACTATCGCCGAACCAAAAAGATCCAAATACTAAATTTCCCCTGCAGAAAAGGTCTACGAATCACCGTGAACCGAAATCAGCTACAAACCTTTCGACAGTGAAGGCGGTGATGGTGAGGACCGTGGCGTTTGCGGACGTCTCCGCGGCGAAGCTTTGAATAATGCAGAACGCCTCGCCGAACACGTACGGGAAATGGGACCATATGTAGTACATCTCCGGAGGCAGGCCGGATATCAGCAGCAGTAAATCAGAAACGGCCAGGCTGAACAGATAGTAGTTGGTCGCCGTGTGCATCGACTTGTTACGCGCGATCACCACGCACGTGGAGACGTTGCCCACCAACCCGGTGAGAAAGATCACCGCGTAGATCACCGTGATTGGTAAAACGATGTACAAAGGGTCCCGCCTGGTCGACGAGTCTTCCTGCTGCAGGAACGCGACGATAGGATTCGTGTAATTCTCCCATCTGACCTCAGACGCCGGTGAATCCTCGCGACTTCCGCCCAACCTCGCGCCAACTCCCGAATCGATCGACTCGTTCGGCGAGATCATCTTCCTGCGATTCTCGATCGATCACGTAGCCGCGTAACGACCCGACTGACTAGTTCAGAAGCGATTTTTTTTAATGTTAGCGGTAAGTGATATTCGTAAGTGTTTTTTTCTTTTCTGCTTCTTTAAATAAGTCTCCTTTTTCTAGGCAGCGACGACGTTTTGTTTGACGCGTTACATTTCGCGAGGGAAGTCGCCTCGAGTTCTAATAATATTTAAACGGTTCTCTTCTTTCGACAAGTCTCCGACAACGATGACGACAGTATCTTTTTCTTTCCTGATAATATTTAGATCTCGCGGGTTTCGTAAATTTCGTAAAATTTACGTTTCACACATTTCGCTACAGTTTCTGATTTCTCTTTCGTTGAATGAAGATTTTTACCACGACAATTGAACATCGATTTTACGTTAGATTTTACGCATTCTGCGAAAAAATAATCCAGTTCAGAGTCAACCTCGGTATCCTCGATTCACTTTATCGAACAAATTATCTTCGACGGCACGCTGCACGACGATTCGACGCATTTTACGAAAAGGAAACTCCTTCAAATCCGTTCAAATCCGAGTTATCCTCGCATATTGCGATCCACGGAATTCAGAAAAATCCAGAAGAATCTTCGCGTGGAGAAACTTCGAGTTTGACTTTGTTCAAAACTTCGAGGATTTTCTGCCGGTGAGAACGCGAACGAATGGTTCAACGACCGTCATTTTCGGCAGCTCGCGAGGACAAAGGCGAACGCCTTTAGGTGTCCCTCGAAGGCGATTAAGTCAATTTCTAGCAATTTACGAGGTCGAGGGCGAGCCAAGCCCGCTCGATCAGACACGTCTTCGTGTCCCCGTTATTGATCTACGCATCAAGTGATCATCGAGCAATGCTCCACCTCCCATTCCCTCCATTTAAACTCGCCAGCTCGTACAGTCGCCTGTGAAATTCTCGTGAGATCCGAAGGATGTCGGAGCGGAACGCGGCTATTGGTCGACTCGTCCAGTTTGAAAGCGTTTGAATCGATTTGAAAGTAGTTCGGAAATAGATTCGATGCTGGATCGGGACATGGCTGGCCACTGTGTGTGTCCACTTCACGGACGAACGGAATATGTCGTTGGTCTCGGCTGGGACATATTAATAGAAAATCGTCAACCTCGGGTCTGCGCGAAGATCCACGTGTCGTCACGGTGAGAGACCATTTTCGCGCGGTACTTCCGGTTCGAGGTGTTCGTACAGCTGGATCGTTGATCCTCGCGATAATTTTTGACAGTTAGACGTGACTTATTCGCTTCCGTTTTAATTTAGTATCTTCAGTTTCGATTTTTGGGAATTTTCACGCATTTGGTTCCTTGATTCGTCAACGTTCGTGTTCCTCGATTTGTTTTTTAATTCTCGTCGTACGTTTTTTTAATAACCTTTGACAGTTGGACGAAGCTTGACGTGATTTGTTCACTTTTACTTTAATCCCTGAGAATTTTCACGCATTCCACTCCTTGAATCGTCAACGTTCGCGTTTTCTTCGATTCAATCTTCAACTCGTTTCTCCCGAATTCTCGTCGTAAATTTTTTTTGAACTTCTGTATAATAAAAATCTCTGTAAATTTCAATGTTAAAATCTCTTCCTTTCCAATTTCAATTCCGATTCTCTGAAATTCTCCGAGATTCCACGCGAAGAACGATTCGATTACACTCGAATCTTATGGTTTTTAAATCACACTCGTTCGAATATTTGCCGATATTCGAAACTTTCGAGATCGACGCGCCGAGATCGTGGCCGCAGCAGGTGTTCAATTAATCACGCGTTCATTTCAATCTAGAGATTCAACGGCCCGTTCAGTTCGTTCGATCGATCAAATCGGAAAACTGAGTCGCGTCGGTGTAATTGAGTTCGACCCAGATCTGATTGCACGCGGGTAAATTGTCTAATCGTTGCCACGGATATGCGTCGCAGTAGATTTCGATCCGCTGTTCCGTAAAATGATCGTTCGAATCTTGGTTGCACGTGATTAGTATCACTGACGCGATTAACGCGAACGACACGCGCGTTTGATTATCCAACCAACTGTAAACGCACGCCTGAAAATATTCGCACGTGTGAACGGTTTGTCTATTAATGGAACGTCGATCAACGTTCGATCGACCCCTTTAATTTTGCGCGAAACAATTATTTTCAAACGATTGTTTAAAAGCGTTGATCTTTTCTCTTCAGGATCGATTAGAAATTTCAATGACAACAAAAAAGGACGATGCACAATTAAAAGATCGCAAAAATCGCGGATTTTCACCGATCGAATATTGTCGATTCGTGTAATTGCGCGATTTGTCTACGATTCGTTCTTTTCTTTTTTTTTTTTTTTTTTTGTGTGTGATTTTGATTAGTACGATGAATTGTAGCTCGTTACGAGGACGAATTAATATCAAGAGACTTTCAATCAATTTCCAGACAGAATTTTGTGGCACAGAGTAATTTATGGTTGTTACGGCTGCGCCCGCTGGTACGATTTCCGATGTGAATTTGTCGCGTACCACGCGACCATTGTTGCAGAGTGAATATCATGACAGTTTGTCTAAACTGACGACGATCTTTCATCGAGGTTCTACCATAAATTTTAGAGATACTTCAAATAATTGTTCCTTTGGTTGGAAATATAATAAATTTATCGTCTCTTATTTTGAATCAAATTTACGGTGGAATTAACTAAAAATAATTTCAAAGTCAATAAAACAACAGTAACAACAACGAAAGCGTTGGTAATTGGTAATTGTCAATTACTTTCGCTGAAGCTCACTTTGGTCGATGTATGCAATAATAATTAATAATAATAAATTTCCAAGTAGCTTGAGACTTTCTCGCAGCTTAATGATCTTGTCGTCTTAATAACCGTACGACACTTCAAGTTCACGGTTCCTCCTTGAAAGATGATTAATTAACGTTCTTTTCGCTTCATCTCCGTGAATTAGACGAGCGTGACACCGAAGTAGTAACGTCGAGTAGTAACGTTTCGAACATTCTTCGTCCAAGTAATTAGCCAGCTCTTTCAATTAATCTTTCTATCGTGCATCCTCAATGTTTCTATACTTTTTTTCTTTTTTTTTTAATCGTGTCCAGAATATTTTGTAGTATTTCTTTCTTTTTTAACCGTGAACTATTACGACTCTGCTGAACTGTTCTTCTGTCTTTTTTATTTGGAGCGGTAATTTAATTCCTCCAGCATCGTTGGAAATTCGTTTCACTTCTTTCCGAAGACGATTCATCAATCCTTCTCTTCTCGAAGTTCTTCCTTCAACGCGTTCGTTCGAAGGACTCTTCCTCTTCCCTCTGATTGTTATTTGTTGGAGAGCCTGTGTGATTCGAATCTGTTAATCTTCCCTCGATGTTAATCTTTGTTCCTCAACTTCTTCTTCGCTGATTAAAACCGGTTCAGCTAGAATTGAATCGAACGATCGGTTCGTTCGAGATTTCCTTCTTCCTCGTTTCAAGTCACCCCGAATTTCTGTCTCACTTTTAAACAAATTGTTCACGACTGGTTGATCAAATTGTTCGTTTCTTCTTGGATGTTAGTTCTTCTTCTCTCTGAAAACCTGTTTCAAATTTTTTATTTTAATACCAATCTTCAGTCATTATTATCTTGTCACGTTCAAGTAAAAAGTTTATCAATTTCTAATTAAATCGTATGTTTATTATTCCCTATAGGAATTATCTATTTCTTCTTTCCGCGAAAGACACTGAATGTTCAATTTAAACTTTCGTTCGTAAAATTTCTACTTGAGAATCGTTTCTCCTTATTCCTCGGCAAGATTTGCCGAATCAAACGAAAACAAACATTCCTCAACGTCAAATTATTCACTACCATCGAAGATACTTCAAACCCCGCACGATCAAACCTCTTCTACTCACAACAAACCATTCACTTCTTCTTTATTTCGCGTCGGTTCCTGAAAAATCAACGACAGAGTTCCTCGAATAATTTCGAAAGTACCTCTTCAACTTTGATTGCCGGAAAATCGATCGAAGCGGAGCACGGGTTTTCGTGGAATTTTATAGTTTATACTTTAATTTAATCACTAATTTAATATTATTGATAGTTGATAGTTGCTAATTTAATATCATTCGAAACGCTATTGCGTTTTTAAAAATATCCCTATCGTTCCGAGCACACGTGCGTGTTTCGAACAAATAGAGTTGCGTTTCACCCACTCGGAAAAATCATGCTTTTGCACACTATACAGATCTGCGTCTGTTTGTATTTTTCATTAATTTTCGCACGAAAATCGACGGTCTACTAATGAGCACCGAATCAACTTCCTCGTTCGATCAACTCTTCGTCTCATCGATCAATCGAACGAATTTCTTCTCGTTTCACGAGCGTGACTCGGTTTCACGCGTTGGTTCGAGCGTGGTTCGCTCGCGACTGACAATAAACATCCTTCAAATCGTTCGAGCTTCTCCTAATCGTTGCTGGAACAGCGAATTGATTCGTCCATCTGGTACACTATTTCGAGCGCGGAGTATATTGTCCGCCGAAAGGATGCTCATCGTGAAACCAACGATTTATCACGCGATTTAACGTGCGAATTTTTTAGTTTCACGGGCAACCCGATTCGCGTGAAAACTTGACTGATATTTAAATCGTTTGAATGTGAGCAAAAACGAGGAATAAAAACATCTTCTATCGATGACGAGCTAATCTACTAATGAGTGAATAATTCAGTCGAAGAAGAATTTATTAAAATAAGAAATTACTCGTGTAACAAAGTCTGAAAGATTTATTTATTCTGCATCGTCATCAAGAACTGAACTACGAAGTCTATTTCCACGTAATCCAACTATCGTAACATTTGCTTCTGATTTGTTTCAAAATTGGCAACTGATTTGTTTCAAAATTAAACTGGAAAATATATTGTTCTTTTTTGTTTTTAAATCGACAATTTGGAGTTAAATTATTCGTTGGATTTACAGTAGGACTATGTTTAACACACAATTAAATAGAAATTTATAAGCGTTTAATAAGTATCCTTCCTCTCAATGCAATTACGCATGTAATGCATATAATATTGCTGCTACCTGTTCATTTCATCGATCTGTCCGTAGTACAATTGTTGTCTTAGTCTTTAATTATACATCAATTACGGTTAATGGAACAACGTGTCTGCTCTGTGACATTACTGCTCGACAAGAAATTGGTTCGAGTCTCAACGCGATAATGTGGGAGTTTCAATTTAATGGCGCGAGAATTACGAGACGACAGAAGTTTCTGTTCTTCTCTTCACACGGAACGCTGACTTGACGTTTGGAAAATTATTAATAAATTGTGCGAGTGAACACAATGTGCCACGGCTTGGCAAAGAATTTGCAATGAAATTATTGAGACTAAATTGAATTACTCGATAATTTAATTGACAGAGGACAATTGACAGTTCCAGAGCAAGTTTGTCTCCTAACGTCTCCTGATTCGTCGATCACTGAAAACGTGAAAAATGTGAAACAATGATGAATTGTAACGGTGCAAAATGAAAACGAGAATTGAAATAACAAGTAGTAAGTAAGATTTCATGAATAATATGATTAAAAATAACGCAAGAATACGAATAATATTATAAATGAAATTTATATATAATATTATAAATGATAATAATATATAATTCATAATTTATAAATAATATTTATAAATGAAATTTTACAAATAATACGAAATAATAAATGAAATGTATGAAATATATAAATAATATATATGAATAATGTATGAAATGAAAAATTAAACGACCAATGATTTTTTCTTTTCCTTTTTCTTTCAACAGTCCAACGAGGAATCCACAAAAAATTACAGAGTCCTGCCAAGTACTCTGCAATTAATCTCTTTCGATATTCGGTATAAAAATCCTTCTTGTTTCTTCTTATCCTAGGTAACTTAGCGCGATTAAAACAGAAGAAAAATTAACATCGATGATGTTCGTGACATTGGCGATAAAACGACGGAAGCCAACGATATCAAATATTTATAGAAAATTTTATCGCCTCGTATGCGTATGTGTGTGTCACGTATGAGCGCGTTTCATTCGGAATTGTAGAATTCACCATCGATGACGAATTCACTTGTTCAGCAACTCTTGTGTGAAACAAACTGCCAGATATTTTTTTTTTTTTTTTTTTTTTTCTTTCAAAAAGTGCCACATTTCTCGCTGTGCTTCACCGTTCTTTTATTCTTAATTGAAAAGCAGGAATTAATTTCCGCGCTTTCCTCTTAAAAGGCGACTCGAGCGTGTATTGCAATTCGACGTGACGCTGCGTGGAACCAAATTTTACTCATAAATCGCGCACCTCTTGTTACGGAACTCTATAAAACTAACAAAACTCGGTAAAATCTCTGTTGCAGAGTTGTTTGTAATTTTCGAGGAAGGCTGTCACGAAAATCAGTTCTTCTTTTCTTTTTTCTTTTTGGATGTTTTTCAAGCGTCAGAAGCGCTTGAAAAACAGGGGGAGAAAATAGAATTCGACATGAAGGCATGATTAGAGGAGCTATTTAGAAAACCATCGAAATTCCTGCTTAATTTGTTTGCGACGAGATTTAAGAATAGCGATTCTATAATTCCCCCGTATTTTTTTGTACCGCGAGCATCCCTCGGGCGTTATTTACTCGGTCGATCGACAAAAATTCTACGAAAAATAATCTCTTTCTTGAAAGCAAATAAATATACATTTTAATACATCGTGCAAAATTAATATGCGAAATAAAAATTAATGGAAATAAATCCATTATCCTTTGCCTTATTTAATGCATCAATCTGCAGAAATTTTTATGAAAAATAATTATAACTCTCAAAAATACCAATGACGTTACACAAGGTAGAAAATTAGTGTCAAAGATAAAAAGGAAGTTTTTTCGCGTTTCTTCGAACAAAACAGGTTATAATATATATATATATATTACGTTAAAGAGATGTAAAAAAGCTTGATTTTATCTGTTTGATATTTTCGAGACAAGAATTATTTTTCACTGAATTTTTGCGGATTATGACATATATATATATATATATCGATCAATAGAAAATTAATTAATCAGCAAGAGTAATTGAATTCCTAATACCCAATCTAATTCGTTGAAATCTCGAAAATATCGATCGACTGACAAAAGGCAAAACGAAAAAAGTCACAGGCAGAAAGCCACGCCGATTCTTTTTGGCAAGGAACTGTTGGTTGTTCCAACTGGAGGAACTGTTTCTCGTTGGGGCTGCGCGAGTATACAATCGTGACAGCATAATGGACACTCGGGAGGTTTTAAGAGAAGACCGTTTGCCTGGTCATCGAGGCGGAAAAAGAAAATAGAGGCGGTTGACGAGCTACTTCTACTACGAGTCGTGCCGCTGGTTCATAAAATTAGCTCTTTAAATCAGCCTTAAATCTGTTCCTCTCGGACAAACGTAGGGTCAAACCTAGTTTGGAAAACTGTTTGTTCGCGACACTCGTTCGAGACACTTATCGCCGGATTGATGAGATCAAACAGTCTGTTCGTCGAGGCACTCGCTTCGACGTTTTATCGTGCAACTTCCGCTCGGATGCACTCTCGCGAAACGAACACGTGCGTACCGCTGACAGAACGAAAGAACACGCTCTGTTCCGCGTTCTGTTTTGCTAGGTACGTAAATACGAAATCGAGCCTCGATTCGCGATACGGAGAATCCTCGAACGGAGGATTCAGCGAATTAATAATTCTCGAGTTTCGACGAAGAACATCTGAAAACGAAGGATGGAAAAACAGGCGAAAATCGAATCCTCGAATCTCGGTTAAGCCTCGAGGGCTTTTAGCAAAAAATTTCAAAACCGAAGAATTTCTGAACTATTCAAATTTCACGGCGAAAAGTTCAGGCGGCGAAGAATTCCCAAAAATCCGGACGGACTGTCGAATTTCGAGAGAAACTGGAAAATACTTCTGAATTTCAACTCGACAAATTCCCGAAATTCGACGAAAAGCTGAAAAGCCGGGAAATCTCCAAAATGCAATAAATATTCGAGTTGTGACGGAGTTCCCCGTTATCGAGTAGAGATTTCAGTGGCAAAAATTCGAAAAATTCTAAAAAGAGAGAGAAAAAAGTGACGAGTAAATAAAATAACTTCTCATTGTTTCGCGACTGTCGCCAAAAATATTTGAAGCGTCACAAATTTCATTCTATGCAGTAAAAAAAAGAAAAGAAAGAAAAAAACTGTCCATGGCACAGTGTCTGCTGCGTGTTACATTTTACGAGTCGGCAAGCGAAACAATTTCCCGATAAATATCTGAGATAAAATTTCCGAGAAGAGAAATAGAGGGAAATCATTAGATGGCTACTGTCTGTTTTCAGTGACCTGCTGCTGTATTCGCGGGAAACGCAGAAACCTCTCGAGGCGGTTTGTTGCAAGTTACAAGACTTTGATTTTCCAATTTTCAACGCGAAATAATTGAAACAATTTTCAAGGATTCCGGAGGAGAGACAAATTTCTCGCTGCAACAAGTTGAATGTCAGTCTCGTTATTCCGTGTTTAATCTTGCAACTTGAACGTAACAATGAGCTTCGATCTACGAAGAAATTCACAAACTCTTGTCTTCTATATTTAATATTTAATTTCTATATTCATTATATTTAATGTATTTAATTTTAATATTTAAGCTGATTGTCTTCAGTAAAGAGAACAATGTTCGCACATTCACCAGAGAATCGTACGAAAGAAAATTTCGCGAAGAAGAAATTTTCAGACAGACACATTCTCGCGTGCGAAGAATATCTCGAATATTTGTTAAATCTCCACACTTTCGTACGTTTATCATCGAGTGAAGAGCACCGTGTGCTTTGTTTTGCACCTCAACGCTAGAACTACCGGGCATAAAATTATCCACTAGAAACGTTAAAGTCAAAAATATTAAAATACGCAGAGTTTCGATTTATACACTTTGCGAAAAATCTCTAAAAGCATGCTTTCCGTTTCACATCTACAAAATTTCTAACAAAAGTGACAAATCGGTTTGACCACTTTGATGGTTCTAGCGTTGAGCTAGACAAAGAGGAAAATCGGCAGAAACTCTCGCGAGTCTTCACCTATTTGCCAGTTTTCACGACACTTTCGTCTTATTTATAAGCAAGGGCAACGTTCTCTCTTTCTCTCTCACAGCACAAAACGTTGTTGCAAACGACTTGTCGCACACGCGTCGCGCACTGAAAACGAGATTCGTCGGTGAATCGACGAAACGAATCACCTCCTGGTCTGGAAAATCGGCGATGGCGAACGCGGTGAGATTTTCTTTACTCGACGAAAGAAAAAAAAAAGACAGGTTCGCGAACGATTTTCGCAGACTTGGCGTGTGTTTGGGAAATCGACCGATGCCCGCGAGAACCGAACGCGTTGTGAGCGCGCGGCGGCGATACTGAGAATTTGAAAGAAGCATCGTTAGGCGGTCCTCACAACAAAACGCTCTGCCTTCGCACCTGCGTCTTTCGTCCCCGACACTCGGCTGGCTCGATATCATCGCCATCGGGCTCCGGTTAATTTTATTTCACCGCCGAGGGGAAACATCATTATTTGATACGAGACGAATCCTTTGTTTGTTATCTTATTGCTCTGTCGGTTTCACTATAGAAATCGACGTTTCAGGACGGGTTCGTTGAGATCGAGCGATTTTTGCATTTCCCGACGAATAATATTGAAATTATTAGAAATTATCGTCATTGTATATTATGATCATTATAAATAATTATTACGTGAACGAATAATTACTACGAACTTTATTATTACAAATAATAAATCGTTATAAATTGATCGAAGTTGTCAAGTTTAAATTTATAGTAAACTAGTAAACTACAGTAAACTAATTTATAGTAAACTTTAAATTTATTAAATTAACACTGTATGAATATAAATAATTTCAACGAATCTTTCGTATCTCGAGTAATGACAGTTAATAGGACAATAATCCGAGATTTCTTTATCAATAGCTAAACTCGAAGTACGGGTTTCGCGAGTATTTAAATTTGAATGGAAATGTACGAAACAATTTGGATTTTAACATTAATAAGAACCTCAATTTAACATATTGCGTCCTGTTTGCTACGATGTAATCAAATTATTTTACAACGTTTGTTAATATTCGCTCCTGGAATTGATTTTGTTTTAATTTCAATATTCGCGTCTGAATCTGTGTAGGTGTGACGCACACCGTGAAGAGATCAATATTTCTGACGCAGTTGACAATATCAAGCGAAAACGCTTCAAAAGCAGCCGTCCAGACACAGAATATTAAATGAAATGAACAGTTATTCCACTCGATAGCTGAATAATGAAAGTAGAAAAGAAAAAATGAAATACGTAGAAAAGTCATTTAATATTAATTTTCTACTCTGCACGTCCTCTGTCACTTTAATATCAAATCAAACGTATCAAAGGATCTTTCTAAAAAATTGAAATTAAAATTAAAGTCGTTCGTAGAATTATTTGTTATGCGCTCTGACGGTAAAATCTAAAACGGTAAAATGTGACGTGCACTGGATTGAAACACGATTGTTTACTACGAGTATTGGGACATCGAGATGGAAATCGATCGAAGATGCAAGTATTTGTTTAATTAATATGGAATGACGGATTAAGTAGGGAAATTGAATTCAGATGATTCGACAAAGAAAGCGCGAGGCACGTCTGGGTGTGTGTGGCACTCGTGAACGCGGATGTGAACTTTTTGCGAGGTAAATACTTGCACAAAGTTCCCAGAGGATTATTCGTTGTTTTATTTGTTGGGTCAGAACGCGAAGTGGGTGGGGTTATGCAGTTATTGCGATTTCTACTTTGCATTCAAATCAGTCTGCCACTAAAATTAAAATATTGGCAAATATTGTGTGCGTGGAGGTAGAAACAACAGCCTGGAGTTAAAATCTGCAATTTGTGAAATATTGACAGTTATTTCGACGCTTATTTCAATGCAATAATCAAAACCAGTTTGATGGAATGTTAAAATATATTCAAAAAACTGCACGACTTGTACCCCAGTACGATTCGTCTCACTGAAAGGCACAGAAGGCAACTGTTCCGACTAGGAAATGAAGACGACCTTTTTGCCATAAAATTTTATTGATATGCAAACATTTGAATCGATAGAAAACAAATTACAGGCGCGATCGCTCAGTACCAGACAACGCCACTCCTACTTGAGGTCTACCCTACGCTCCCTCGCGAATCACGTGACCCAAATCAACCAATCGCTAATTTTCGTTGCATCAGCGTTGCACCTGAAGAGGCCCGATTACCCGGGTTACCCCCGCTAAAATCACTTTCAGTGATAATATTTTAGAACATTCGCTGATTTAGAAATTGCCAAATTGGATTCAATTTTTATAATTATGCTGATACTTTTACTTTACTTTCAATCGTGATTTTGCAAAATAAATATTTCGATTGTCGAAAGTTTTAAAAATTCAGCAAATATCTCACAACGAAAGTTTTTCAAATTTTCGAAATTTTTATCGACTAAAGTATCCTAATAATCATAATGTATATTCGCCAATATTTTTATTCCTGAACTCTCTCAAATTTTCGATAATTTTAATCCAACACGGATTATTATACACAATTTCAACCAAAATATTTCCCTTCCTCCTCAAAAAAAAAATTGTGATCTAAATTCAAATTTAAATTCTCTCAATCGCGATTTTTTCAATTTCAACCAAGAAAAATCATAAAATCATAAAATCATAAAACACACAATCGAGCAATTTCCACGCATCATAAGGAGGAATAAAATCTCGAGATGGAGGAAAGATAAATAACCAACCTGGGAGAAATTTTCTCGAAACACGTGGCAGGAGTTAATAAGGAAAATGTCAAAGAAGAATGAGAAAAGCTGCGTCTCACCTGTTGCACGAAGTACACTGGTCCGCCGTGGCCTCGTTTCTTTCTTTTTTAACGTCACGGCTTATCGAGCGAGAACGATCGTCCACGAAACATTTTTCCCTGCATGCTAGATCACTCTGATATCGGACGATCGATCCTATCGATTTTCTTTCGCTGCCGATGCTTGTACATCCGGCGTACACGCCGTTGCTGCTCCACTTCCGTTGCTGCTCTGCGATTTTAATCCCTGCCGAAGGAATCGCGTCACCTGTTGCGTTCGATGCATCGTCACGACTCGTTGCACGGACGACAGCAAATGTTGGCCTGAAAAATATAATGACGTTCTGTAGTGTGAGTTCAACAAACTCACAGTAATTAATAGCCAAGCACTGTGTAGATTGTTGTAATAATAATATTTAGGAGAGTGTTTAAAAATCGCTTAGGTTCTAAACTTTTTACTCCTTTTCTACTTTTTCACAAATTTTCCTTTTCCTTAAAAAAAAAAAGGTGAAATTAGGAAATACGAATTATTTATAACTATATCAATTGTCGAGTATTCTTAGCATATTGCAATTATTGCAGAAATTATTTTGTACAAATTATTCAACAAATTATCATTTATACAAATTATTTGTGCAAGATATTACGCAAAATTATTTCTACAAAATCTTACACACATTATTTATAAAATTACCTGTACGAATTATTATTCGTGCAAATTACAATTCTATTCTACACTGGACAAACTCTATACGAAATTCTATTTAGGAAAACATATAACAATTGCGAGAGCTTCAGACAAACTGCTTTCTACAATATTATCTTCCGTTATTTACTTCATTTCACGTTTGGCCACGTGTTTCCCATCTACTACATTTTCTCGCCCAGAGTATTTCCACTTATTGTTAGATTTACGAGATCGCGCGTTTCGCACTCGGAATCGTAAACTTTCAGATTTAATTGCTAGAGAAGAGAATTCCCTTTAACAAAATTTCTATTTAAATTCGCGGAGCGATGACAGGTCTCGGGCTAGGAATTTCATCTATTTCTAGAACAGAAAATTCATTGTACGTAGTTTCACGTAATTACGAATACGGTTAATCAAAACGAAGATTTGTATCATCCGTTAAATACGATTAATAAATTTTCTTACGTTAACTCGCGTTAGAGTCGGTAAAATTCTAATTTTAGCAAAAGATAATTTCTCAGATAGAATCCTTTACTCTGCGATAAAATTGTTCTTCTGAAATTTAAGAATTATCCAATTTTCCATTATATTTGCCTTGCGTTACGTTCCTCGAAAACTGAATAACTCTATTCTGAGAATTTCAGAATTCTAATTCTATTCTTAAATTTTAAAAATCCTAATTTATTTTTGAATTTCCGATGCTTTGTTATGCTTCGCATATTCTTTTATTCTTTTAAATCCTCAATCCACTAACAAAGTCTGTAATGTTTTCGATTTAATCGAGAAATCTCGCTCGAGTCCCATTATCGTCGATGATAAAGATTCATGATTGTTTCTGTCCCTTTCGTCCAGATTTCTTTTCTCCTTTTTCGTTACAGCGAGACAATTTTTCACTTTCGGAAAGGTTATTTCTGTGAGCCGCCTTTATACATGTAAGTACTTACATAATCTTTAATGGATCTATTTCTGGCTAAACAAATGTTTTCTGTTCGCTGTATGAACTTCCTATCC
Organism: Melipona bicolor; assembly: GCA_030673865.1. Classification (NCBI taxonomy): domain Eukaryota; kingdom Metazoa; phylum Arthropoda; class Insecta; order Hymenoptera; family Apidae; genus Melipona; species Melipona bicolor. The sequence goes on along the minus strand of JAHYIQ010000002.1, from coordinate 7,427,325 downwards.
ATTACCAGAGTTCGATACCATCATCATTCCAGAATATCATTCTTGGCACGTATTTTTAATCCAAGTTATCGCTCCTCCTCTGCGCGAGAGATTTTCTCTCGACTCTCCAGAATGAAAGAGGCAATATTCCGGTTTCGATTTTTCAATAATCTTTCTTTGGGAATTACGAGGTATTAAGGAATCACTCGTTCGAAAAATTTTTTCGGATAGAAATAAAATCCGAATTCCGGATTTAAAAAAAATTCTATTCAACTATTCAATTCTCGAAAATTACAAATTTTTTTGGATTAACTTTTTTATTCGATTGTTCTTATCGCTATAAAATTCTTTGAATCTTAGTCGAAAATTGTTCAAAATCGACGAGAAGCGCTGAATTACAAAGATACAATTACGAACAATCAGTGACAATAAAAGCTCTGGCGAAGAATATTTTTTTTATTTGTCCCAATTAGATAACCATTCCTCAAAATGAAATTACAAACAAACAGGTTAGACAATTATTCGGAATTTTACAATTGTAAAACAAAGATTGCTCGTTTTCCAGGAATGCATGCTCCTCGTGCTTATTCATTGAATCAAAATCAGTCTGAAATAGGATACGCAGCTTGTTAGCAGGCAAAAGTTGAGAAAATTGGAGGGAAGGGGTTCTGTTTTTCCTTCGACTGGAATAATTCGAGCTGGACAATGGATCAATCAAGAACTCGAGGACTCGTATTGTACAAAAATCGCCTTCAATTTCGCGTTTGTTTCCCTTTCGCAAATTGTCAATTAACTTGCTTAACAAACGCGCAAACAAAAGAATTTTCATTTTCAACTTCACTTTTTCGAAAGAAAATTTATGGCAATTCGTTTATAGAAAATAAGCGTGCAAAGTCCAGAAATTAATTTCATATAAAAATTATTTGTTACGAAGAATCAATAGTATTTAATTAACGAATTTTATTCTTCGAAGCAATTAGGTTTGCACGAACACGTAAAATGCAAAATTAAAATAAATCAGAAGACCAATCGAAAGATCTGACGTTGGAAACTTTTTAGACGAAGTATTCACTTGATATGCAGTTGATACCATCTTCTTAAAGGGGAAACCTCGGAAAGAAGAATACCAATTACACTTTCATTGTAAAAATGTGAAAGTTCAAACTACGCTGCTAAATGTTATTTTTCCCTTTGGAACACCCACAAGGAGAATTTTCTCTCACCTTTTCACGAGGTTACTTTACGTCCCTTTGTGCTTTGCGAGAAACTCCGAGGTACGGAGTTAAAAGGCAAATTGAAACAACGCGATGGTTCTTTTGTTCGTTCTCAGAAACCTGTCTGGAAAATAATCGCGTGAAAATTTAAGGAGATTTAACAATTTTCATAAATTTCTTTCAAACTTCAGCTGTTTATCGTGAAGGTGGTGTTTGTATCTTTGCAACGAGTTCTCGAAATATTCACTGTATGACTTTCTTTTTAGCATTTTATTGAATTAGGATTTTTTGAATTTTTGTCGTTCAACTCTGACATTCAACGTTCAATAAAGTGGCGAAAAAAAATCGTACAAGAAAATTTAAGAGGTCGTTCTAAAGGAGAAACTTCGATCTTCGAAACGATGGTGGATCCAGTTATAAAAAGAGGTTTTTTAACCTTTCCACAGGCGTTTGAATTTTTACAATTTTCGAGAAAAAACCATCATCCTGCGTGATATAGAGTCATCTTAAAAAAAAAAAAACGAAAAGAAATGAACTCGTGAAGTGTATCGCCACGTGATTATTTTTTACGAAATGTCAGTTTAAATTAACGACAATTTTTCATTGCCATTGGCACAGTTATGCTGTCAACTACCAAGTACGTGGGTGTACAAGAATAATGAAGTAAGAATTTCAAAACTTAATGTCAAGAAGCGACGTTTCACACAACGAACTTTAACATTTGGAATGAAGAAAAAATTAAAAGTTAGAGGACGCGTAATACGTGAAGTGAAGCTTGAAACAAAAAGAAAAAGAAAGAAATGAAAGCTAGGCAACACGTGTAATGTGCGAATGATTAAATACAAATCGAATCTTGACACGATCTGTCCAATTATTTTCTCGATGGTTTCGCTATAGCGGAGAACACAAACGCCATATGTTTCGGACACGACGCGTACAGAAAATTTTCCCGTCTCTCGTTAATTGCGATTCGTCGTAATTCTTGAATACAAAATTACCGTTTCACCAGGTACTTGGTAACATCTGCTGGAGAATGTGACAAAATGAAGCCGCTTCGGTTCGACTGCATCGACACCGTGATGCGTGAGAACGTTCGACCTTTGACCTGGTTCGATCAAATGCCGAAACTGGACGCGTGCATTTTGCAAATGTTTCTCTCGGGTCACTTAGGACAATTATACGAGAGGACGCAAGCAACCATGCACGAAAGTTACAAAGAAATTTTGTAAAATTTATTAAAATTAATTTATTGAAATTTTATGAAATTTATATTGCTGATCACATTAATCAGAATTATGTAACAAAGTCCAAGGAAAAATGCAAAGGTTATATCTGAAATAAATTACGGATCATAAAATGAGAGTTTTTAGGGTCATTTGATTGAATCGTTTATTTTAGATTGTATATAGAGAGAATAAATATCTCGATTTTGTTAATTGACGGTTTTAGGATTAAAAGAAACATTTGAAACAAGTGAAAAATTACCTGATAGCAATTTTTGATCATCGAAAACTATTCATCGCTCAGTTGGAAGCTTAATGACTTGACTTAGAATTAGCTGAGAGTTAACTCACAATTAATAAATAATTAAAAAAGAATTAATAAAGTCGAAAACAAAGTTAAAACTGTAATATGTAATTATTAATTATTGCGAATTTAATAATTGATAATTATTAAATTCACGAAAACTTAAATCTCCAAGCATGGAACCAACGAAACAAAGAAACAAAAAAGCAGAATACATAAAATGATCGTAAATTACAGCTTGTGATACTGCAAACGAATGAACGAACGGCTACAGAACGTATCAGAACATCAGACTGAAGGAAATTGTTGCAATAATTTATTCATGAGATTAAATTATTTCCAATTCGACCCAGAAATCAGGAGAGACCCAAGTCAACAAGACACACGTCATCGGTTCTACTCTTCAGAAATTCGTTCCAAAAGTCTCGGAAGATCTCGCAATTTTTAGATAAACGCTCGTTTCTAAAAAAAAAGTGCAAGAGATTCTTACAAACTCTCTGATATTCTTCTTTTACATTAACCTTTATAACCTGACGTTCATTCTTCTTTCACAACCATTACATTCCTCGCATAAGAAAAAGAGATAAATTAAATGATGACTAAAACGCGAGTTGATAGAAAAACGTAAAATTTATAAATTCTTTCAATGCACGAAACGCTTTTAAACTGAATAACAACAATGTGGCAAAAATTCATCAAATAAATGAAATTCACATTCATTCACATTTCAGCCATTGTGAACTTTATTATCCCTTTCACTCCTAATTATGTGTATTTATCAAATAAATGAAATTTATGCTTCTGCCAGCCACGGTAAAATTAATTCAACGAAACTGAACAAATATACATACGAAGTAACAACTTTAGTAAGGTATTCACTGTATCTTACGTAACGCACGCGTCTCTAGCGAAAATTATGGAGACACACTGTGGAGGATTCGTCGTATAAATCACGAGTCAGCATGTTGCTGACGAGATTAATGAAATAGAGGGGAAACCACGAATGTTGCGGAAACGAGAGAGAATTTTCATCAATCCCTTTCGTCGAAAATCGGTTAATAAACTGAGCTGACCAGTGTCGTCGCATAAACCATGACCTGGCCGGCAGTTGTTGCATAATTAATTGAATGTGTGTACGTATATCGAGTTGTATTCCGAGTGTAAGTGTGGATCCGAATACCGGATCGTTCTGCTGAAATTTCAGTTAATCAGAACTGTTAATTGTTTCGTTCCGACGAACAGTCGCGTGATCGACAATGTAGATCACAGACGAATATAAATAGAATGATCTTGTTTGCAGAGTTTGCTCATTCTCACTTGTTTGCAACGACGAAGAAAGTCTTCCTTAATTTTTGTACGTTCTTGGTCTATTTTTTTCTTCTTTTCTTATTTGTAAAAATTGTTTCTTAAAAACGGTACAATGATGAATACGTATAAGTATCGAGAAAAATGTCTGCAAATGGACTGCATTCGAAAGTGTAGTAACTTCTTACATGTTGTGAAATTGTCTGTAGTGCTTTATCAACACAATCAGTAAATAGCATAATGTTACGTACATAACGATGAATAATTGACTAATACTTTGAGCAGTTGTAATTCTGTAAAAAAAGAAATCATAACAAGAAACATAACATGCTCTTGATCTCATTTTAGAGTGCAAAGTCTCTTCTTTAACAATGTGGATTCGTTTTTACGTCGCACGGTGCGTGGGAAACAGCGTGAGAATCTTTTCAAGGATACTTTTATCCTCGAGGATGATCAAAATTCAAAATAAATCTCTGAAAATATTGAGAACTCTTTCTCGCGAGTAGATTCATCATGATCTTAAAGATCGAAGTCTCGCCTTTATAATGATTCTTTAAAATCTCCTCTTTTGCCATTTCTGATTATCAAACAACAAAAATTCAACAAATTCTGTTACTTTGGAAATTCGAATCACGATCTAAAATTCCAATTGAAGAAATTAATTAATTTTAATTACGATTTATTTTTAGTTGCGAGGCTCACCTTGCAATAATCTAACAATTTTTTTGAAGTTAATTTCGCTGTGGTCAGCGTGGAGAATGCCTATTAAAAATTTAAATTTACTAATTTATATTTGTTGCTTGCGCGAGCAGTTTTTTTCTAATTTTTTGATACGCTGTATGCGTAATATATATTGATATTTGTTTAAGGTTCTGAATTGCTTCGTTTCTTCTGAAGTAGAGGGGTCAGTGCCTGTTAACGATTTTACGCGATAACCTGTTACATAAACCTCAAGGAAAGTAGAACGATGGAAAGTTCTGTAGCTTCGAAGTAGAATTGATCGGAAACTAATAGTAGAAATTAATTGTATTTTCATATTAATCGGAATAATCGAGTAATTAATTATTTAGAGAATTATTCGGACAACGTGATTCGTAATATCATTCGCTGATCGGTGTTCTAATTCTAAAATATCTGTCACTGCTAAACATAATTACTGCGAAAATTGCAATATTAATAAATAAATGGAACCACTATTCACCCGCTGACAATAATTTCAACTTTGATCAACTTTGTCGCTTTTTCCTCCAGGCGACGATGATTTACGCGTCAATAGACGAACACAGACGAAAGGAGCTGCATTCTGATTTTAGACACTGGCACCTCGCCAATTACGTCTACATAATACATCGAGTTTCTCGATCGAATGGAAATCCGCAGAATCGACTGCGTCTCACGGTGGATAAATCTGTACATACATATAATGCGATCACCGGAGGCGCAGTTTAAGGGGGCTGTTCGATCGATTTAGCTAAAACGCATGGGATTCTTTTTATTCTTTTATTCCCGATGATCTTCAATTAAAAATTTGCAACCAGAACACGGGAGGAAGAGCTTGGCTTCGAAACAGTCGTTAATTTAATATTTGTAAGAAATTAAATAAATATTCGTAATTAATTAAATATTCGTGAGGAACGTATTTTACATACAGGGTATCAAACTATCGATAATATAACCGGGGAAGAAGTGGGAAAATAAGTCGAAAAGAAAGAAGTTTCTGAGGAAACCAAATTTGGAAATTTATCGAGTACTCTTGAGTTTAGTTAATTTTAAACTTGACAGAAAATAATAATTAATAGGAGGTTGTTCTACCAGCGGGGAGGAAATGATTCTACGTGAAAAAGTAAGTTGAAAAAAAAAGATAAAATTTTTTTCATGTAAGTCACAGTCTGCTGTGAATATTTCATTCTATATAAAACATATTGTTTTGCGAATATGTACAATTTCCATACTCTGTTATGATCACAAATTGGGAGTTATCGGAAAGTATAAAAAAATCGGTCGGACACACCTTCGTTGCGCAACGAAGCGTTTTAATTCGGCGGGAATTTATTGCCGGTTCGCCTTGAACACAAAAGTACATGCATATTTCACAGAATCGCGATGAACCGTGAACTATTTTTTCGGTCCATGTTTCTTTAAGCATCGTAGAATAATAATTTCTTCGAGAGATAATCTTCGGAATGAACGACGTTTGGATAATTTCTGAATCGTTATTTCGTTTCAATTTTGGATCATGGAACGATTTTGGACGATTTTCAATTGAAAGCTAGCTTGATTCAAATCTAAATTTTGGAGTGGATTTTGGAACAAATTTGTCGCAAACGGAAGTTCTGAATAAATTTTTGAGTAAGTATGGCAAATTTAGATAGAATCTTGGAATCTTGAATCAGCTTCTTACGGTGAATGAAGTAATAATTCTTGTAATTAATTTTTTAATTTCTTCAATTTTTCCAATTCAATTAATTAATTTTTAATTGAACTTCGCTCGACTGAAACGCATTTTAGCAAGCATGAAATGAATTTTAGGATGAATTTGGAAAGTGCACGTTCCGAGCGAATCTCGCAAAATGACAGAAATTTACCACAAGTTATTTTCGTAAATGAATTTCCCGTCGCAACTTCCCCGTTTCGCCTCAACGAGGGCATTCAGCTCGTCCAAAACCTATGTCGAACACTGACTTTGTGCTTCGATTATTTTTTTCTTTTTTAATTTACGTTTGCCGCGTCTTTTGAATTATGCATCATCGTAGTTTCTATTTCAGGGTTTGTCGCCCGAGATATTGAAAGCCTCCAGAGAAAGGTCTCCATCGGGTTTTTCCTTTCTCTGTTGCGTTGATATTCGAAAAAAAATGCTCGATAAAAGCTTTTGCAGAACTTTGTGAGCCGCGCGCGGAATAATAAAGCATCGGGAGGCAAGGAGGAATGTTTGTACCTAAACAGAAACGAATCCAGGTGGTATATGAAATAAAGCAACAAGTAGAGCTGGCAATCGCTTATATAACAATCGCTATTCCAGCCGGCAAAAAAGAAAAAAAGAAAAATGTCCTCTTTCTCTTTCTTACGCTTTGTAATAAAATATTCGATGGGATCTGAAACACCAAAGGAAGAACGCGAGGAGGAAACTATTCAAGTGTATGAGCGTGGATTAAGTCAAAATTATCTCAGGAATTCCCCCTTTCATCGACGCGACAAAAAAATTAAGAAGAAAACGATTATTTTTCCGATAAAGGCTCGTCCTAATAAATTTTGACAACGTACAATCCTCTCGAATAATTCTACGATTAACAAAATAAATATTAAATATTGCATAATGAAACTGGTAGTGATAAAAATGTAGTAACAAATATTTGAAAATACATTTCTTTCCCTCAAGCGTATCTAGAGTAACTAAACTATTCAATGAAAGAGAAATCTAACGTAAAAATTTGCTTATTCGCGTCGGTAAATATATAATAATAATGTAAAATTTTCAAAATAAATAATAACAATAATAATATTTGTAAATTTGTATTGTAAACGATAAAATAAAATAAATAATCATATTTATAAGTATACTTGGAAAGCTGAAATATTCAACGAGAGAAAAATCTAAGAATGTGACCTGACCATGTCCGTAAGGTTAGTTCCAGTAGAAATGATCGAAAATAGCAGGACTGAAGACATGAGCAGATCGGAAGACAAGTAGCATGGCTTTCGCCACATAATATCGGACGAAATTATCTCCGAATTCTTTCCCGCTTTTTAGACGTGAAAACTCGTCGTTAATTTCGACCATCGGTTTGTTTTGTCAGATCAGACAGCTTGAATGAAGATCGAAATTAATTCCAGACAAACTTCCAAAGGAAGCTTTAAACTACGAGCGTAGCTCGGTGGTTTATCAAGTTCGCAGCGATGATTCCTGGCTAATTAATCTGCCAACTTTTCCTTTCTACGTAATTCGCCGTGGAACGAGATTACTTCGAGGAATAAAAAGATGTCAGATAAATAAAGACGCTATCCTCGATATGGAAATGACGAAATTATTAGAAACGACCTGTCGAGAAATTTAATTAAGAAATCAAAAACAACGTAAAACATGCTTCTAATAATAAATCCCTCAAATTCATTCGCCGTTATTTTTTGAAGATCAATTTGTCAAAAAACTCGTAACTGCGATGTGGAGACAATAAATTTCTCATTTCGATGAAATAATTTTATAATTTCAACAATTTATACTCATTTTATACTCATTTCGTGATAAATTAATTTTATTCTAAATACTAATTAATTTATTTTATTCTAATAGTTTCGACCTACATTGATATTGTTATTAATTTTTATTACCAATTAACTCTACATTATTTTCGACGAGCGATTGAACTTAACACTCGATTCTATCGAAAACGAAATTTTTCGCACGAAAAAATTTGTTCCCACATTTTCGAGTTACACCCCGTACGTTTTCTAGCAGTCCTTCAACTTGGAGCAGGGTCGTTCAATTCTCATAAAGGAGAAACTTTTCCCGCCTGATATTGGTTTTTGTAGTTCTCTTTTCTCTCTCTCTCTCTCTCTCTCACTAGCTCGCAACGTTACGAGTCGCATAAAACCTTCGTGACAGAAACCAACGTTAAGGAAACCGGTTATACGAGCAAATGGTACGCGATTGAACTTTCGAAAAGGTCGTCACACGGGGCAAAGACGAGGCGGAAAGGGATGAAAAGTACTCACTGATTTTTCAATATTTCTCGTCGAACTCGAGGCGTTTCCCAACGGAGCGAGAACTGTTTCAAATTCGTGGGCGAGTCCCATGGCCAGAAATTGAAATTCGCCGAAGTCGTTAATCGACGCGAGAGACCTGGAAATTGCAGGAATCATAGGTGTAATTTCGAAAACTGTGGATAAAGAAACAAGAATACTTGGCAGTTTGAATATTTGGGGATTGCAAATTCTGGACGTGTCGAAATTGAAGATTTATAATTAAAGATGCAAATCTTGCATTCAAAATTCAAGATTAAAATTGCGAACGTTTGCAATCAGTTTCGGAAGAATTTAAATTTAGATTTTAAAGAACATTTTCAGGTATGAATTTTTAAGACGATAAAATCCTAACATCAAACGTAATCAAACATCGAGTTAAATAATATTTGAAACTTTGAATTTTACACGATATATTCTAACATTAATAAAATTCCGAATATCACTCGAAAAATTGAAAATTCAGGAACATCTAGCTTGTATCGACAGACTACGAATGTAGATATATAATCTTATCTTTCGATAACATCTGATAAAATTTCCATGAAACTTTTCATATGCACTTTACTCGTTTCCTGAAATGAAAAAGACCGCACAATGAAAAATTTACGACCACTTCGATGTATAAGATAAAGCTGTACGACACAATTATGCGTAAAACATCGTTTGCACAGAATCTCCATTAATTCTGGAGATTTACATAATTTCATCGAGTTTGACAACAGGAATATTTTAGCGAGTAAAAACTTCTCGAATTTATTCGATCGCTGTTACGTGGGCCACTTGCTAAAAAATATTTTTCAGAAGTTAACTGAAACATTTTTAGTTATCCAAGCGAATTAGTTTTTCTAAATCAATCATTTAAGAATTTTTCCTCGTGTCCGTATTTACTCTTTTGGAAACAACATCCACCCTATTTAACAGAAATCAATAAGAAAATTATTCGAGATCGATTACGGAAAATACTAAAACAATCTATGTATTTCTTCTTTTTTTTTTTTACAAAAAGCGATCAAATTAATTCTTCGAATCAATCGTTCGCAAAAGATTGCCCAAAGAAGCTGAGAGCTGGCAATAAAAATAATTAAAGACCATTTTCCGAGTCGAGTTACGATCATCAACGTTCTTCTGACTTCCAAGAAAAACGTGCGGAAGAGGATAATGGAACATAAGTGGTAGATACGGAATGAAGTGTCACGAATAATATACTTCCATCCAGGGCAGGAAACCAAAATACCACCACGTCACACTCTCGCTTCGACAACGATGAAATTGAGAGTAACGAATGGAGAAATTAGTGAGATTACCAGGAAACCAGACGAAAGAGCCTCAGATAGGTTATTTTCTGATAAGAAGGTACTGCTTTCAGACGGATGAGGAAGTGGAAAAATAGAAGTGAACCTGTATCATTCTCTTCTCTTCTTTAAGTGTGATTAATATTTGGTAGATAAAAGTACATATCCTTATATGTGTGTATATATATATATATATATATATATATATACGAAACGAACGAAAAATAGTCGTGTGATTAATTAAATATTTTTCTTCGTTATCGGAGCTGAATCTTGCTTTGATATTCGTGAATCTCTGGTAAATTTTACCTTCTGTTTTCGTTCCACCAATTACTTTTACACGAGAACGAGAATATTTGTATTACGCACATAAATATCGATCCAGACAATTCATTTGTCAATTTCCTGTCACTATACAAATATGTATATCATTAAAATTCAGAAATAAGTATTTATGAAGTTATACAAATGCGGAATAATAAATTGTATTATAACAGCATTATAAATTATAATATAGAATACGTGTTCTCTTTATAAAATACATTAAGGTAATTAAGGTATTATAATTTCAACTTGTGTCTCGTTTAAAAGATAGCATATATCATAATTCTCTATTAATTATTGAAATATTAGTATTAATTGCAGCGTACATCAATCTATATCTATAAATATCTAGTAGAATAAATCTCCGCTAAAATCTATCCCCAATCTACTCTATCTCGACCAATATCGATTTAGTACTCTAATTGAAGACACATTCATTCAGCGAATGTACAGCCGAAAATAGCTCGTTAGATAAACACGGGAGTAATATAGGCTTGAATGATTCCATTGGAATTTCGTGCTATTCTTTCATATTCCTTTATTTCTTTATCTTCCAATAGAAAGATAGAATGCTCATGAATCATAAAAACACTTACCTCACCTTTCTTTCCAGAAAAAAAAACCCTCGATACGAATATTCCAAGATAAACTTCTTTATTTCACCTATCGTTTTTCGTTCTATTCAACTTTCTGAAAAAAAGAATTTATCGTCGGAATCGTTGAACTCTAAAATTGCAAGATCATCCTGATTTTCGATACCTTTCGTACCTTTTCAGCGCATTAGATTTAGTTCTGCAAACTTTTTCTTCGATTTGTTTTGTCCGAAAGAGACAACCTGCGAGCTTACTCTCGCGTAATTGAGCTTCGATATTTACGGAGGCTTAATTTCGGTCACCGTTTGTACAACGAATCAATTTGTACGGCTCGTTTTGTCAATGATGGATCAATTGACAGATTATCAGATCCCTGCGGTGTTCCGGGAGTCGATGATACGGAAGAATAAATAGATAGTTGTGTGTACACGAACAATCACCGGCCGTTCGAGGAATCCAAAGAGGCTTAAATTATTTGTTTAACCGTCAATTTTCATGGTATGACTGCGCCAGCGAATTCTAATAATAATTGATCGAATTCCAATTTCTGAACTTTGCGTATACAGGTTCACGAAAGTGTTTCGAATTTGTTAACTCGTCACAGAGAAACTTTACGTTCATATTATGTTGTATAAAATACCGTGAATTTTGTGAAACTCGATCGTTATTGTCGCTGTTATATTGGTTACTCTGAAATTAATCCAAAAACGTATATAGAAATTACAAAATATTTATTGCAAATATATATTTAATAAAAAATTACGTTATGCGAATAATCACCTGAAGCATGTAGCATGATCATGATTTCTTCTTTCATAAAACAGTTCCGAAACTGATTTCGTATATATAAAGAATCATTTTAAGCTCCTATTTACTTTTACTAATTATATATATAATAATTATTTAATTATAGAAAGAAAAAGAATCTTTGCAAACTGATTGATTTGCGTTATAGAAATTAGGTAAATCTCGCATCATTCAAATAACTTCATATCTTCTTCCACATATCTTGCAAACAAAAGATCTAATAAAACAAACAATCATTTAAAATATAATTCCCCGTTAATTATATTATTCCTGCATCATATTATATCCTCAATTCTAACAGAGACTTCAACTAACATTTCATTCTGTGCAGCGACTTTAATATTTGCCCTTTTCAGTCTGGACTGACGACATTGACAAATATAGAGCGTGCCTGTGTGTCATTCCGTTAACCGTCGAAGAAGACAGACGACGGTAAAATATGTTCTATAGAGTCACGAGACGTGGAAATATTGCGGGCATACAGAGTGAATTCAAGTTCAGCTAATCTTTGTTGACAACGTTGATCTTAATCGTCCAATAGATGTCGATCCAATTGTCCGATCCGGGAAGGAAAAAACAATTATACCGGTTCAATCCATCCTGTTGATTACCCTTTGATCCGTGGAAAACAGAACGTATCATCGATTTCATTCGTCGAGGCGACAAGGAAGTTCGTTTGCTTCACAAGGTTTTATTTATTAGAAAAGAATGACAATAGCTTCTTATAATAAGTGTAAAAATCGTTGTACTATAGCACACGTGTACAAAGATTTACATTATCCTCGGAGGAAATTCTTTGTACAATATCAAAATCTTTTATATTGTAAAATTTCGAGGATTCCTCGGGAACAATCGCATTGTATTTTCAGCCTTTTGAGACTGAATCAACTTCAGAAGAAATCTAATCACAAATTCATAGTATAAAACTTGGAGTTTGATTAGAGATAAACTTTCCGATTCAACGAAATTACGATATTTAAGAATCCCTCTAAAAATCGATCGCACTGTTAGTCACTTCAGCAGAAATTCTTGCATTTATTTTCCACTTTTGCAACATTGTAAATTTTAATATTATAAAACTTTAAATTTACCAGAAATAAATTCTTGAAAATTGCGAGAAATGACAATCTTCAATGATTGCTTAAAAAAAAAACCACCGTTTTTTGCTTTCGTTTAACCTTTCAAAATTAAATAAAAGAAATGAAAAATAAAAAATAAACCTTCATCTTATTTTCCTTTGCATCTTCACGATATTACTTCCTCACATTCCAATTTTTTTATTTCCAAATTCTGTCGATTAAAACAGAATTCTAAATGTTTCTCGCGCGAAATGCAACAATAATAATTACCTTCGTTCGATCCTGTTCAATTATTTTGTACGTGAGAGTTCAACCAACTTTCCAGGTTGCGGCTATTCTTGGCGAGCCATTTTATGTTATTCGATACTGTTTCTAAAGCTTTGGCGCGGTTCATCGCGCCAGCACCAGCGTCAGGATACCTGGCAAAGAAGCTTTCCATTTCGTTTAATTTCGTCTCGGTGGCGAACATTTTGGTAATAGATGGGATCAGTGAGCCGAGGTATCGATCGTTCAAAGTATATCTGTTTACTAGAAATTCCCAATTGGAACGAACCCAGTCCCAAACTATCGGTGTTCCTACAGGATTGTCCGAAATAGCGATTAAACAGCTAAAGAAGTCTTGGGCGCGCACGTAGTTCTCGTCTGTGGCTACTGTGATGAATCTGTGGAAGAAAATGTGAAAAAAATGTAAAACTCTATAGATTGATCTTTTGGATGCTTAAAATTGCCAAATATTTAACTCTAAAAAGTTTAACAGTGAATAAAGAGCATATCGTAAATACAAGATGCATTCATCTTTAAACATATATATTTCGATACGTTTGTTTAATATATTGTAATATGTTGTACTCTTTGCATCTAAATTATTTTCTCTATCTCCAAGAATTAAGCAACGTACATGTTTAGAATCCAAGTGGATCGTATCGCAGCAAGCCCGCGCATTAACTTTAGCTTCTCTGTCGAATCAGTCTCGACTGTGAATTTTTTCAACATGATTCTCCACATTGCTTCATCGCCAGCATGATGCATACCTGAAACAGTAACGATACTTATGTAAATGTATTTCAATTTCAAGTATAGAGTAGAACTCTATTTAAATCTGAATTTCTATTATATGAATAAAAAATTACTAAAAATCATTAATAGGGGGAATCAATGGACTTCTATTATACGACTTCTAATTTTGAACTAATGATGTTCTACTTTTTGTAAAACGCAAATGAATTGTTACTCACCGTAATAATAGACGAGATCACGAATATCAGGATGCGGTCGAATGTCCCTGGGATCTTGGATCCAGTTCTTAAATATTTCTCCAGCTTCTTTAAGACATTTCGCGTGCTCCACGGAACAAGCTAATCGCAAGACTGTCGTTCGAAGTTTCCTAAAGTAACGATAAAATTAGAAATATCAAGAAATAATAATTATCTATGTCAAAATGAAGAATCTTTACATACAAAGAAATACGATCATCAGTGTCGCTCACATGCCATCCTACTTCATGATACACGTCGTTTACCAAATCTCTCACGTATTTCTGCAAAAATAATTTAATATGTAGTTGTAATTCATTGAAATCATAAGTCATACTTCAAAAAATGTGTTGTAAAATTAAAAAATTTAAATATAACTCACATGTGGAAAGCTACATATAACTTAAATATAGAGTTAAAGTAGAATCAAAAAAACCTAGAAGCTTAATTTAAAATGAAATTAGATTACCTTGAATTTGGACGAGGAAATAGTCGAAGACAGCAAGGTGTCGATGGCTGTTAATTTCGAGGTAGCCACGCTCCATGGAATAGCGTGTTTTTCTTGTTTTAGATATGCGGTCATATTCATAGCTATTCCATAATCAAGTTCACTGGCGCTAGCTAAACTGAACACGTCTTCTAGGAAATGTACTCTGTCAGACACCGACAGTGTCTAAAAATTCAACAATTATTTAATTGTTGCCTCGTCAAGGCACAAATAAATGACAGGAAGATATGAAAATTTACCTTATGTTGATGTCGAAGAATGTTATAAAGAATATCCCACTCGGTTGGCTCGTAATTAACACGATAATATCCAACTTCATCTGCGTTGAACTTGATCCAGTTAACTGGTTCTTTGAATTCAATTACCACTGTAAAATTTGTATCAATTCTATTCATTTAATAATGTAAAATTATTAACGAAAAAAAATAAAACTCGTAGAGTAAAGGAGTATCTAAATCAATCATTAGAAGATTTTTATGCATTTATGGAAATATAAAATATCTAGATCTCACTACGCTGATACAAATTACAAAAAGATATGAATTTGCATAAACAACTTAATACTATAAAAATTATTCTAAAAACTACTGATATTAGATCTAATATAAACTAATATTTACAATCTTTGGCGTCTTTGTCAAACCATACAAGAGTAGGTTTAGACGTATTGTTCGTGATATAAGTGATAGGAATAGTCCACTTGTATCTAAAAACAAATTACATAGTATTAAAATTCTCAGAAATTAATTCAAGGTAGTTGTAAATATTTTTTTGAATTAATCTTTCTCTATTCTTTTTTTTTTATTATGTTACCCATATTCGGATTCCGAAGAATCAAAATGAGCGTCAGGATTGGCCAAAAATCGTTTCTGCGTCAGCACGTATTTATTCCCAGACTTTTTCACGTTTACAACTGGAAATCCTGTTTGTCTTGTCCACGTGTCCATTATGGCTGTCACGTTCAAACTATCCGGTGACGATTCTTGTAATATTTTGAAAAGGTCAGCAGTCTCTGCGTTATGATATATAAATTTATTTAAATAAGAGGAGATAGCACCGTAGAAGACTTCTGGTTTTATAAAATTCTCCATCATTCTAATTACAGAGGATCCCTTAAAAATAAATTAAAAATGTACATATAAAATGTAGAACATAGATAAATCTTATTATTAAATTAACTTTTTCTATTAACAATAAAGTTACCTTTTTGTATGATATTTCATCGAATATTGCAGTGATCTCGTCGGGATTGCTAACAGTTTGCACGATAGGATGAGAGCTCAGTTTCGCGTCGGTCACGAAAACAGAATGCATTTGTTCGATTAAGAATAGATCCATCTAGAAAATAATTGTACAATTGTTATTCGAATCTGCTTTAAATGAAATCAATTCTTTTTTTTTGAAAATTTTTTTGTTCTGAAAACAGAAGTAAAATACAAATTTTTAACGAAATTTTTTTAACGAAAAACTTTCAATGAAATGTAATTAGAGAATTTTTAGAGTTATTTCTCATGAAAAAAAAATTAGTAACTAACCAGTCCCCAATCAGGAAGAATCCCGTCTGCGCTCTTATACTGCATGAAAGAAGCAAAACCTTCGTTGAGCCATAAGTCATTCCACCAAGACATAGTGACTGAAATAAATACAGTACTCTTAATTTTTTAGAAAAGAATTTTTAAGAAAATAATTTTACACACCTAGATTTCCAAACCACATGTGTGCAAATTCGTGACTGATCACGGTAACGACGTCGTAACCCTTTGCGCTGGAATCCGTTTTCTTATCGTACAATAATCTTGCCTCTCTGTACGTAACCAAACCCCAGTTCTCCATCGCGCCAGACACAAAATCGGGGATGGCCGCCATGTCTGTTAATTTTGAGAATTTCCAAGTTTTCGAGACAATTAATTCATAACTGATTTCCGGATTCGTCAAACACCGCAATAAATTATTACTTTTAATACCGAATTTTTAATCGTGACTTTAATGCCAAGTTCGAAACTTTGCCCTTGCTATTATTTGAACTTTAGAATTTCTTTTATTCTTAAATCTAGTGAGAAAAAAATTGCGGAATTCAAGCGGACTTGACATTTGACGTTAGCACAACTCACCAAGCTTTGGCAAGGGATAATCAATGCGAAACAGATCAATATAATATTCGATGATTTTCACGCCAATATCAAGAGCAAATGTGGCCTTGTCTTGTTGAGTTCTCGTGGTGTACACACTAACCGGAAATTGCCGGTCATTCAGACCCTTTGCCATTTGTGTTAAGGCAATAAAATCGCTGACTATGAAGCAGGACAAGTACGTCGACATTGGCACGCTTTTCGCGAATGTCACCGTTGTCAATCCTGGCGATGGTTGATTTATTTGCGTACACTAAAAAGTATAATAAATTATTATTCATTTCCTCGAGAAAATATAAATACAAAAATCTCGAAGAAAATTAACGGACGTGAACCTAAATCCTATTTTAATGAATTTTATCATTTGTGTTGTTACCTCTGCGTTCATGTTGGATAAGGCACCATAGTTATCTCCAGTAGGATGAACCAGCTTCACTGTGAACTCAGCTTTGAATGCTGGTTCGTCGAAACAGGGATACGCTCTCCGAGCGTAAGTCGGTTCGAACTTCGAAGTTGCAATATATCTGTAAATAAAAATTCACAAAGTCAAAAGGGCTACATAAGTAATAAAAATCTGAGACATTACATTGTTTTTATCTATAATGTCAATTAATTCTACTGTTACTCAAGTTTTTAATTATTGAAATTATTTATTATAAAATAAATTTGTCACTAAGAGTTCGAGACATAGTTCAAAACGATATACTACGAGAAATTAAAAATTATGAGCTTATATTATTAAAGAGATTAAACTTGTATGTTATTAGAAATTGTTATTATTGTTTAAAAATAATAATGTTGCTGCGATTCTCGAATTTTTCACCTTAATATCTACATTGACACACAAAAAAAACTTCTAAAGTCTAAGAAGAATCTTTGTTCATAAAGTTAAAACGAGAAGTCAACACATTTTCTTCCTAATAATTACCTATAATCAGAACAGTTCAAAATTAAACGAAAATTAAATTTTAAATTAAAATAATTTAAGAGAAAGACATACTCGCCTGGTTCTGTTTTGCGCGTCCTTATATTTACTCGAGTAAAATCCAACAATTTTGTCAGGCTGCAGCGCGCCGTTAAATTCAAAACTCAAGTGGTATAACCCCGTGTGAAGTTCATTCTTCGTCGGGACTACGAACATCTCATACTTTGGTATTTGTATCAGATCCAACAGCTCGAACTCGAAGTTCTCCTCGCGGTCGTACGTGTTGAGCGCGGTGGACGTGATGTTCAAGTCCTTTTGATGAAGCGCTATGTAACTCCTTCGATTGAGCACATCGATCAGGATCGTGACTTTACCTTGAAACGTACCCTTCTCGAGATCTGGATGCAAATACACGTCGTAGTGCAGCGGTTTCACTTCCTTTGGCAACCGGAACGACAAGTCGGGCACCGATTCCGTGTTCATCGTGGTCAACACTAAAAAAAAAAAAACGAATAAAACTTGCTTCGTTGAAAGGTTCGCTGATGCTCTTTCGAAATTTTTTGTAACTAGACTGGAGGATTTTTCCGCATTCGTGGAAAGCTTAAAAACGCGAGAATATATATAGAATACACATGGTGTGCAGAGATATACAAAGTATACAGCAAATTTCTGTCCTAGCGAATTTCCATTTCTTTAATAATATCGATGAAAATTTGAAAATGCACAAAAATCTGCAGTAAACTAATTATTAGTCTCGAATATTCAAATCACTCTCTCTAATTATTAGCAGACTGTGAATTTTTTATGCGTTTGTGGAAAATTGGAAGATGCAAAAATGCACACACAAAAGACGTATAAAATGTTCAAAATAGAGTATTGTGATACTTACAATTGGTACATGAAACAATGAGAATACTATAGTATCCTCATTCACTATAATATCCAGTAAATGAATTCATTTAATTATAGTATAATGCGTAAAATTAATTTCTACTTACGTCTCATTTTATGAATTCAGTTAAATTCATAAGAATATCAAAATGCATAAAAATCCGCAATCTACTGATAAAGATGTTATTCTCCGTTCCGTAGATATTTTGATAAATTATCTATACGACGGTATTAAGTAGAAGATACCAGTGGAACAACGTTGAAATGTACGGTTTTGATAAGAAGCAATCTTTGGAAATATTCTATTGGCAAATGTAAATGAACACTTTATGCCCAGCGCCATTTGTGCAGTTTCAAGACAATGGTCAATGAAATGAGATTATGTAATCCATTTGGTAATTGAAACTGATGCTGGTGATGGATTCCAAAGAGTTATTGGCAGTGGATGTACAGGTTGAATGACGGTGAACGTTCAAGGCACATGATCTACTGACTCATTGATGCTACTTATAATCGAATGGCTAAAACAACCAACAGAAGGGAACGAAACACATGTGAGAGCAATGATATATTTTAGAAATATCGTAAAAATATTGTACACGCACGAAGAAACTTGAAAGACTTTTAGTCAAGAAACTTAGAAAATATATTAGAAGAAATAATATATTATGGTTAGACTCTGTGGATGTTTGTACAATTTTATTTATGTGAATAGAAAATTATATTACTCATTAAATATTCTAGATATATTTTTATGTATTCCTGCGTTCCTAAATTTCGTATAGAAATCCACAGTTCAATTACAGCAATCAATGTGACAGACTTGAAGGTTATAATAAGAATATAGATAACGCACGATCGTTAAAAGAGAAAAAAAAAAAAATACACCCGCCACGATTCTAAAAGAATCGACAGACAAATTTAATTAAATTAAATAAAGTTACGACGCTATCTTATTTGTTTCGTTACTATACTATAAAAAACGTAGAGAGAATGTTGAATTTCCCGCTTCATAGTCACGAGGATCTGTCATTACAAGCGAGAATCAACAGTACACCAAAAAAAAGAAAACTTAACTCACAATACTGATAGTTGGCGGCCTCGACTTTCTGATCGACTAGTACCAACAGCGTGGCCAAGCATGTGCAGATTATGCTCAAAATAAAACAGACACTGCAAGTGAAGCAAAGAAGGCCAGTTCCTGCTTGCAATTGTGTTTTAGTCGTGGGGAACGCTCCAGCACGGTAACCAGCGCCCCCAGAGCTGCGTTTCGACACCTTCGTCGCCATTCAGTGCGCATGCGACGCGGAGGACTTGATGAATTGAATTTAAATTTCACCTGGAACATCACAAGTCTGTCATTTTTTTTTCGCAATATACAGCAAGAAGGTACCGTAAAAACAATTTGTATTGTATTTGTTGTGTACGTATTGAACGTCAAAAGTGCATTTTTGAGAGAAATACTAAAGACAAAAATTTGCGCGGGAGATTTGAAATTTGAAATTTTAGGGCGACGAAATTTGAGGAAGAGAAAAATGTTGATAGTTTTCTGATGTCAATGTATTGTTTAAATCATTGTAAAATGATTATTTCTATAAATTTTGTTAAGATTTAATGTCTCTTTTCTATTTTTACCGATAGATTGGATATAAATCTTTCAGCGCCTATGAGAAATATTATTTTTATTAATAATGGAGTCACTTTTTAAGCGGTTTTACGAAATCATAAATAGTTTAGTTAATTAATAATGAATTGTTATTGAAATCCAATTCACAATGTAACATTGAGCACAATAAAGATGAATCGTTTGTCCATTCAATTTTCATTTCCCCATTCTATTGACATGTTTCATTTCAATTTTATTCGATCCCATCTTATTTAATATCAATTTCAGAATATATTTCTTTACTTTTCATAAATAATTAATGTTTCCTCTACAATCTCAAACCTACTTAATGTCCACCAAAATATTACGACTGTGCAATTTAATTCTTTTGCTCAAAGGAAACACAATCACGATCAAACGCCTCCACAACATTGACGCGACTAATTGTAAATCGACAATACCGTTATGAACGAGTTCACCACATTCATTGAATTAATTCTCTCTGTTTCTATTCTCCTTCTGTCTCCTAATGTTCTACAAGTATATAATCCGTGAGATTGAACAATGATCAGCTCGGTTAAGTTAAACGAACAATGATACACGTTTCAAGATCGAAATCGCTTCCAACGATATCGATTGATTACTTTGCAAAACTGATCTTCGCTTTTATAGATTTCGCTTTTATCAATTTCTTCCCTAATCAGAGAGATTAGTTTTTGTTTTGCTCATCGAAAGTTATCGTTAAAGATTCGATAAACTTGACAGTTTGTATCGAAAAAAAATTCACATGCACGTCGTCCATGGTGAAGCTTCGTGGTTCACGTGATCTATAGATCCGAGTAAAAGTATTTACAGATATATCGAAGTACGCACGAGAAAATGAACAAGTGGAGTTATCGATGTAGGTAGTTGTCGAGGTAATTAAATGAAACGATTTAGAGAGAAGTTTACTGCGTGGAATTTATTATGTATTGTGTCCCTCTTATAACTCGTGTCCTTCGAATCCAGTTTTAATACTGGTTTAAATGTACTACGCGGAATTCGAATTTCGTCATACTCTCGTTTGTACGATTAGTATTCACAGGACATGTTTGCCTCGTTAAATGTACATATATATACAGGATAGAAGTTGCAACAGAGAAATGGAAGTGCAAAGAATAGGAAAAAGTTTCGAGTAAAATAAAGAACACACAAGTTTTAATTTATATACATGTTTTACGATAAATCGCTCGAAGAATGCTACGCTCTGATAGGTCTAGTATGAATGTAAACTTTCCAAGTTTATTTTTATGTAATGTCTTGTTCATTTGAGTCTTGGACGTGTTGTTCTCGTTTTAATCAAAAACCTTTGTGTCAATTTAATATTTCTTGATATCTTCTTACGATATACGTTATCTTCGTTCGATATTAGATGAATGTTTCTTTTATTACAAATTCTTCATCCAAACTTCCAATGTTGCTTTCATTCGGTTTTGTTCATTATTCAAGAAAATTCTTTCAATTTAAAGGAACTGAAATCTCTTAATATTAATCTCTTACTATTTTTCGAAAATTTCTACCTTTATTTTCCTAAGAGACACGAATGTCATATGTAATTTTGATCTTCAAATATAATTAATTAAAATTTCAATTAAAAAAAAAAAAATATAAAATACCTATTTCCTTGAAAAAGTCATTATTTCTTCTTCGCAAGTTCTAAATTTTGAAGCGAAAGTTCTCCAATGATTTCCTTTTACAAATAAACAACAAAAGAAGAACACCTGCCCCCGTTACATTCGTCAAATTAAATTACGCGAATTGAAGAAAGAGAACGAACTTACATCCGCCTCTGTCCTCTGAATCATAGGCGACTGAGGAACAATTAAGCATTCAATCGGCCATCAAGCAGTTAATTGAGCTTTCAAATTACCTTTGATTTCTCGGCGAATGTTTTCTTCACGATGATCAACAGGAAGTTGCCGGCAATTTTGACTGTCGATAACTGCAGCTTTTTCCGGAACTCGTACTTTTCATCAATTTTTTTTCTGCTCTTCTTCGTTCGTACACCGAGTAGAAACTGTGGAAAACAAGTTGCTCCAAACCTCCTAACTAGGTCTTGTTCTTAATTAAAATCAAGGCGAACACACGGTTGAATTACGAATTACATTAGATGCACTGGCAACCTTGTCCGCGTTATGGAAAGTGTTTTTTGTTGCTTGGAGAATTTTTGCCGATGAAGGTGATCCCTGAACAAATGCAACAAGCGTGTTAATAAATTTAATAAATTCCACTCTTAAGTAACATCATCGTTTTCATGAATTAAATGACATCGTCAAGAAATTTTTTTATTATCAATTTGAAATAAATATTCATGTTACTCCGATCAAATTATTTCTCAATAAACTGATATGAAATTTATAAACAGAAAAATTACGTACACTTATATATGGTAATTACAAATAAATAAAAACTTCCATAGTGATTTCTCTTTTAATTTTATGGAACTTGTTTCAGTATTGCATACTTATCTGGTTATAAATTAATGTATGTTAGATTGGCAGGTGAACTGTTGTAGAAATACAGCGTAGAAGGATTAAATTTTCGGTACTAAACAGGTTATACAGGTGACAATAATTTATTTTTAAATACACTGAAAATTATCAGTATTGTCCTTAGTAAAACTCATATATGCAACGAAAACGACGGTGTTTCTCTGTCGTTCGTAATTAATTGCACGCTTATATCCCCTACGTTTTTCAACTTTTTCTCAAGTTTTTCTCTTTCTCGCTGTCTTCATTAATATGGACTCTGCAAGTCGAACAATGCTCTAAACTCACAAGTATTCTTGCGCGAGATCTTCAAACTTTTCCCATCTTTGATTAGCTTCCTACTTCTCCTTTCATTCGACTATCAGTTGAAAACTGCCCTTTAAATAAACAATCAAATAAAATATGTAAGCGATTAAGAATTTTTCTCATTTTCTCAAGAAGAAATTATTTAATTTTATTTTCCCAGGATCAACCATCGCCAAGATTCGATTACCAGCGCCTCGTCCGTCTGTGGATCCAAGAACTACAGTCGATCAATCGATGTACAAGTTACCTTACGATGCTTTGGTTACGATAAAAATCTGCGTCGTTCGATACACGTCACAATTCACCAAAGTATATGATTTCGTACGAACGTTGAGCCGGTGAAGCTAACCGAACAACACTCTTCATACGCTCGAGAATACGAAAAAGTAAAAGTCTGGCGACGATCGCGACGCGAAGGCCACGAATTGAATAAGGTACCGCGAGCAAGGAGTCGACTGCTGTCAGAAAATTCGTAAGATCCCCCTCCCCTCCCTTCCCCCGACCATTTCTTCATCCTTCTAAACTGCGAATTTCCACGGAAACTCATCGACACGTTTAAGAAAACAGAGTTTAAAGAAATTTTAAATCGTTGATTAATTATCCATCTAAAGTAGTGTTGTTACATATCTGGAAAGTGTAACATATCTTGACTACTTTATTATTCCTTTTTCTAGCAGCAAAATCTGTAGTTTAATCCACTTCCTCTTCTTTATAGTTTTTCTTTTTTTTTTCTTTTCACAGCTTCATCAATCTTTCTTTGCTTCAGTTTTAATTTATTCTTTACAGATAACTACAAACCACCAATAAGATGTATAATAGATAATAGATAATGTATAATAGATAATTACTTATAACAGAGAAGATGTATAATATAATTACGTTTATAAGATATATAATTATATATAATAAAATATATTGACGTTGTGAACGATTGATCGTCTCGCAATTAGCGAAAATCCATGCGAACCCGATCAAACATTCCGTGAACGATCGATCGATTAATCGCTCTTGTTGATGATGTCCACCTCCTGGATTTCTTCCGGCTTCATATCCACGTCGCCCCAGCCCCATTTCATGTCCTCGTGACTGTGGTGATCTCCGTGACTTTGAGAATCCTCGTCTTCGCTATACCTGAATATCGAAATTTCAGATCTGAAGATTCTACGAATGACTTTCTTTTGACAGATAAGAAATGAGATGCTTTTTGCTCGATTTTGAACGAGATGAGTCTTTGGTTCGGTAGTTATATTCGATTTTACTGGAAACTTGTTCAAATTGCGTTCAATTTCTCCCTTCTTTTGTTCTCTCCAACATCTTTTCACGGCTAACTGTTTTTTTTAACATCATTCGCCACAATTTGACGAAGAATATTTCAATATTTCGGAAACATCTGTCTTAACTTTCGTTCACTATAGGAGAAATACTTTCACATATAAAATCAAACTCTTATTGGAGAAGTGGGACGAGATTCTCGTTTTCAAAAATGATAACGTTAACGAAAAGTTAAATACCTCGTTCCGTCGCCGGTTCTCTTCGCTCGTCTTTTAATCACGTCAACCGAGACAGTTTTCATGTCGTATGCCAATCCGAGTAGGGCACAGAAGTCGATCAACGCGGTAGTGATGTTTATGTTGTAGTTGCCGAATTCGGCAGCTTTGTAGTCCCACGGGAACACATGGTGGTAATTGTGCCATCCCTCGCCGACCGCAAGTATCGCCACACTTTTGTTCTCAGTCGGGCCGATGTTCCTGAAATTCGGAAGACGCTTCTAACTAAGCAGTTCCGAAAAATTTATAAAATTGTGCTTTTACATACTTTAATTATTCGCAAATTCTATTTTCAATAATGACACTGAAAATTTGTACAATCCTATCTGATTACGTTTATAAATATTATTTATATGAATATACTATTCCAGACAAACTGCGAATCATTGTTTTAACTGCTTGTGAAATATCTAAAGCACTCATAGTACTCTTTATCCTTGACTTTTTAATGATAGTTATCTTTGGAGCAACAGTTACGTCACGATTTGTATATCATTATTTGTATGATTCTCCAAAGCAGATTGATTTAATTTAATTTAATTTGTTACATAAATTAAACATAGACTCCAATTGTCAATCGAAACTCGAAACCTCAAGCAAGGTGAAGTTATTATTACTTTTAGTCTGATTACAAACTGTCGTTTAAAGAGAAAACCAATCGTTTACTTGTCATAGGATTTATAGCCCCACATATGAGCAGCAGAGTTCACTAGCCACGTTACGTGCAAGGTACTCGCGTATCTCAACAGATTGTGGTGCCAGGAATTGAATAACGTCTCGTTCCAGAAATAACAGGGTACCCAGACAGGAAGTACGAAGCAAAAGAGTAACACCAGCCAGAGATAAAACCTGAAAAAAAAAGTTAAAGAGAAAGATGTTCAATATACATGCAGCGCTGTAAATACATTTCATTCGGGTTATTGACGCACTCGTTAAGTGCAACTTTCAGTGGCAAATGGCGTTTGTTATATGGTAAGCAACGCTGCTTTGAACTTGTGTTCAATTATGATATTCCATGTTGTTACGATAATAAACAATGTTGTTTTGTACTCTTATAACGATTTTATTTTGTACTCTTATTACTTCTATTATAGAAATATATTGGAATGGAAAATGCGTTCTAATCAAACACTTTTATGCTGACAAATTTTTTTTACGCAGTAAATCACTTCTGAAGCGCGTGTCTTTTGCAATTCACGCAGCACATAAGAATGTATGTGAAAATACATTAAATGTTTGTTTCTTTCTTTGAAATTGAAGTAAAATGTGAACTTTACTTTCTTCGTGCAGCTGTATTTTCCATTTTACCAATAACAACGCTCGATTCAAATAAAATTATTCTTGCAGTTCAAATTGTTCCTACCTTCAAATTTTTACAAATTTCTAGTATTCTAGAAAATAATATTTCAATTAACATTTTTTTCTCGATAAAGGAGGAAATACCTATCGAGCATCGACGTTATCTTAAGCTGAATTTTCAAAAGTCAGATAACCCGCAAATTAAGTAACGATAGAAAGATGCAATCAGTTCTTACTTTTTCTGCCAAAAAACGATGGGATCTCTCTCCAAATCGGACATGTCAATGGTGGCACCCTTTTTCATCACATCCGGATGCTTCCGGAGCAGAAGCCAGCCCATGTGCGAGAAGAAGAATCCTCGCTTTGCGTTATGCGGATCCGCATCGGTATCCGTGAATTTATGATGAACTCTGTGATCTCTTGACCACTCGTAAATGTCATTCTGCGAAGCAACGTGGCCTTTTTCAAAGCGTTCTGCTGTCCAGTAACGTTAGCAAGCAACTTCTTGCACCGTTTCGCGAAGAGAACGTGACATGAAATTGTTCTCCTGGATTACTTGAAGGAATTACTTTTCGGAAACTGTCTGATAAGATTTGTGAGAAATTTGTAAAATAGTAAACGAAAGGAAATTGGAATTAATTGTCGAAATCTATGAGAATTTTCATATATAAATTAATACTCGAACGATTGTGGCGAAATCATTTCAATATAGGACAGGAATATTAATGCAGTTACAAAATAAATATGCATGTCAAAACAATAGTCTTTCTCTTAAAAAATAGACTTTTCAATAAAAGAAAAATCTGATAAGAAATTCGCTTCCGTGATAGTAGATCGTAAAAGAGAATTTTACCTGGAAGGCAACTGTCTGCATGATCATCAGGATGAAACGCATTGGCCATTTCGCTTTGTAAGATCTATGGGTCCACAGTCTATGTGCACCAGCCGTGATGCCCAACTCCCCGCATACTTGCAAAAATATACCTGAAAATATTACGATATCGTTCAATGTTACATTGACAGATTGTATCTATATTAAATTTTACTTTGTTATTATTTGTTATACTAAATTTTGCTTTGAAATTTGACTGTACGTATTCCTTTGCATCATATACGAATGAATCATTACTCGAGCTTCATCAACTTAGCCTCTCACGTTACCATGTTTCACGTTCTATATTATTTCCAACCAATTCTCTTTCAATTAACTTTGACGTGGTTGAATTTTATCGTTTGATTGTAGTTAATAAATCATGCCATATATCTGTCCCTAGTCTGCTGAAACTTCGCTTCTCATACAAAGACGCGTTTGCCACCTCATTTCCAATTCATCCTTTTTCAACTTGCTCCAGTGTAGTCGAATTTTGTCTCATTACAGTCTTATCGTACAATTTATTTTATATTCCATATTTGTATATCGCAGTTATATTTGATCGAATATAATAAATGTTTATCCCTATTGTCACTGAAACGTAGTCTCATGTGTACGTCAATACGTGTATAGTCTGTGTAGTGACACATTCTACTTTGTTCATTAATTTCGCTCCATTGTATTTCAGTTCGATTTCATTGCCTAATTACTCTCCTTGGTAATCTTCTGCCATACTCTCGCTTCCATTCAAGTTAGACTTTTCATCTTATTACGTCTCATCTTGTTTTTGTACTCAACAACCATATTTTGGTCTCCCTACTTAACCCTATTACGCCCACTACTTTTACCCCGACTTGTTTCACTGTCGCCCCAGTCTGCCCTATTTCACTTCATTTTCTGTTTCATTCATTCAATTCATTTTACTTTACGTTCTAAATAATTCCATCATATTCTTCACTCTATTTAACTTCAACATTTATTTATTTTGCTTCATATCCTTCCCTGTTTCCTTCTAATCCCCTTCACTTTCACTTTACTTTTCATTGATCTGTTTTTTATTTTGCAAAACCTTGTCCTCTCGATTTTAACTTTTAATTTCATCCTATTTAATTTCACTGTACTCGGCACATACACTACTTTACTCGATTGCACTACTTCTACGTTCTGTCTGCTCCTATTCCCAGTCCCATTCTACTTTGACTGCGCTCCATTATTCCTTCTTTACCTACACATTTTTACTACGACCTACTATTTCTGTTTATATCGATCCACGTGCTCGTGCTTCAGCCTCGTCTAAATAGAAATTTCATTAAATTCAAACACACGCAAACACGAACACGCGTTTAACCTCTTTCGCGTCGCAAACGTCGCAAACGTCCGCAAAAGTTTCGCTGGTGTTAAGCTTGAAGCATTCACTTTCAAATTTAGAACAGAACTTCTAATAGATTTTTAAGAATCAGAATTTTTATATTTAACATTTAATATTTTTAATTAAACGTCAAGCACGCGAAGAGTGTTTCTTTTTCCTTTTTCTTTCGACGAAAGAAAGGAGAGAAATGGTAATGATAATAGCGATTGTTAGAATTGCCACGTTAACCTTCAATATTCAATTGTTGATGGAACATTTAACTATTTTACGTTTAATTACTTTGTTCCGACAGAGATGAGAATAAAGGTAAAGCAAGTTGAAAAATGGTTTCAGCAATTTAATGGAAATTGAGCAAAGAAATTATAAAGCAGTAATTCCTGCAATTTATTTCAGCGTGGATTTACCAAACGATTTATACTCACCCCATAAAGTTGTTTGCAGCTTTGTCGCAGTGAAGGTAAGATAAATTCCGTACAGAGCTCCCAAGTGAAGATAGGCGAATGCGATCACGTTCCTCCATACGATTTTCCATTCATATTTCGGTTGAATCGATGATTTTTGGGATTGCAACGTCTGGTTGCTCGCCTTTTCTGTCGTCGATTGGTGGGACGTTCCCAAATGCAAGCTTGTCGATGAACCAAACATATTTGGTGATATCTCGTACAATCTAAACCAGGTAATCGCGTTTGTTTCAAAGAAAAGAAATCTTTTACCGAGAAATGCAAAAAGCGAGAGAAAGACAGAGGAAAACTAGGCAAAAGAGACTTCACTACTCGGAAATTATTTCGTAACGTTTTGATTTGAGTATCATCGATTTGGAATACCTCAAATTGGAAATATTAAAGCTTAAAGAATTCAATTAAACATTCGAGAAATTCCACGTTCTCCGGGATCCTCGATAATTAAAAAATTACAACATTCCAAGCTTTCATAATTCAGACATACCTGTTGAATGCTTCTAAAGTCTCCATCTTAGTTTCTATACTTAATAACGTACAGAATCTGCGTACAGTTTTATTAATTATACCTCGGAGGATTTCAGCTCTCTCCTAAATAAATCACCTTCAGACAAATTAGAAACCTGAGAGCTGTGTTTTGTCAGTCCTCGAGAAGAATTTCAGTATTCTAGAAACCTAACCGATTTAAACCTGATCTAGAAACCTGAACCAATTTAAGCCATGAGATTCCGATAGTTAAAAAATCCCGACATTCCAAGCTTCGAAACTCTCAAGTTTCATCTATCCTACTCGATAAAGTACGGAACGTGATAACGTGTGTTCGCTAGTTTCACGAATAACATATCTCAAAGCATTTCAATCCTCTCCGAAGTAAATATTCTCGAAATTCTCGAAATTCTCGAAAATTTTCAGGAAACCAGAGACGGTCCATTTGAAAATTGTATCTGGTCTAGAATCAGATACGAAGCACTCCGAGCTAAAATTGCAATTATTAAAAAATTCCAAGCATTCAATTCAATCTTCAAAGATCCAGATTTGTTTCTAAAGTTTACGTCTACGTTCAGTAGTTCGTCAAAAATGTCTCCAAGGCAAACATTTCATTGAACGTCGTTAGTAATAAGTCGACGCACTCAGATTTCTGGAAAACAGGAATTTACACTATTAGCCAATGTAGCAGTTTTCTCGATCAGTTTCTACAAGCGGTAATTAAATTGAAGTAAGATAAAGCCGAGCAAACGTAAATTCTACTTCTAGTCTAGTAGAAGTAGTCTGCCAGCTGCTTAAGACGAGTCGACAAGATCGTTTAATTGCGAATTGACAAAGACACATCGTTTGGAAACGATTCCGCCGACTGCGAAAGGTAAAAACGACCAAATTGCGTTAAAATGTCTTCATGATTGGGGGACCCAGTGACTTAATAATAAATATTTTCAGAAAATGTTCCAGACGCTGGAACGCACGAGTTTAAAGGAAACACACTAACGATCAAACGCCACCACAACACTGACGCGACTAATTGTAAATTGACAATACCGTTATGAACGAGTTCACCACATTCATTGAATTAATTCTCTCTGTCTCTATTCTCCTTCTGTCTCCTAATGTTCTACAAGTATATAATCCGTGAGACTGAACAATGATCGGCTCGGTTATGTTAAACGAACAATGATACACGCTTCAAAATCGAAATCGCTTCCAACGATATTGATTGATCACCTTGCAAAACTGATCTTCGCTTTCATAGATTTCGCTTTTATCAATTTCTTCCCTAATTAGAGAGATTAGTTTTTGATTTGCTCTTCGAAAGTTATCGTTAAAGATTCGATAAACTTGACAGTTTGTATCCAAAAAAATTCACATGCACGTCGTTTATGGTGAAGTTTCGTGGTTCACGTGATCTATAGATCCGAGTAAAAGTATTTACGGATATATCGAAGTACGCACGAGAAAATGAACAAGTGGAGTTGTTAAAATGTCTATGTAAATGGATTAAATGAGACGATTTAAAGAGAATTTACTGCGTGGAATTTATTATATATTATGTCCCTCTTATAACTCGTGTCCTTCGAATCCCGTTTTAATACTGGTTTAAGCGTACTATGCGGAATTCGAATCTTATCACGCTATCGTTTGTCTCATTGAATGTATATATATACATATATATATACAAGATAGAAATTGCAACAGAGACGTGAAAGTGCAAAGAATAGGAAATAGTCTCCAGTAAAATAAAAAATACATGAGTTTTAATTTATATCGGCCTAGGATTCCTCAACTACGAGCTTCGAACAGTGACCAGCGCAAGCCGCAAGTAGTTGCGCGCCTAGCGTCGAGGTCATACTGATCTCCGACTTTAAGCAAAACAGTGTTGCAACCCCGCTAGGAATGGGATGTCGCTGGCACCAGCATTTTAGCCGGTAGTTACAACAAGCGACTGCAGTAGGGAGAATCACTACCATCAGCTCCACTTGATGAGTCTAGTCAGCGACTCCGAGACGAAAACGCATCCTATAAACTTTAAGAAAAATTCGTTAATATCCGTAAAGACATTTTTGCTTGAAATATTTTAAACTGTTTGACAGGTGTGTGTATTCCTTAGGTCTTCGATGATCCTGTACGTAACATGTGCGCATATATTATGTTTGATTTTATTTTAAAAAACACTAGTGGTACTTTTTTTTTTAAATTATTCTGATTCTTGACGTTTTGACATCTTGATTGGAATAATTGAAATATTTTATATCTACCGTATTTCTAAATTCAGATATGTGAACACTACGATATCTCTAGCAAATGACCAGCGCTTATTGTATAAAAATTGAATTTTCGATCAGCTGTCACTACAAGATTCAGTACTTCCGTCAAGTGAGAAATTTTCAAGATCGCTCACAAATACGTAAAATATCCAAAGTAACATGCTATTTCTGTAGCACATTGCGCAACATATTATCTCTGCCATCTCTATCCATTTTTTTTTAAATGGCATTTATACGCGAGATCTGCGCAAGGATGCGCAGTCTAGCTATTACAGGAAACAATCACGCATCATACAGCACGACATATAATCAATCACGTTCTTCTATTATACGTATATGGTCGTATCTACCATTCGCGACAAGAATTTTATATATATAGCCAACGAGTTTAAAAGCTGAGAGACACACAGACAGACAAGAAACGAGAGTTGTTCCTCTCTCTGATGGTCTCGTTCCACATAACTCTGCTGGACGAGAAGAGAAGAGAAATTTTAGCATGATCCCAGGCTCAACAATCGTCAAGATTCGATTATCAGCGCGTAGAGTGTCTCGTCCATCTGTGGATCCAAGAACTACAGTCGATCAATCGATGTACAAGTTACCTTACCATAAGCTTTGGTTATGATAAAAATCTACGTCGTTCGATACACGTCACAATCCACCAACGTATATGATTTCGTACGAACGTTGGGCCGGTGAAGCTAACCAAGTAACACTCTTCATACGCTCGAGAATACAAAAAAGTAAAAGTCTGGCGACGATCGCGACGCAAAGGCCACGAATTGAATAAGATACCGCGAGCAAGGAGTCGACTGCTGTCAGAAAATTCGTAAGATCCTCCTCCCCTCCCTTCCCCCGACCATTTCTTCATCCTTCTAAACTGCGGATTTCCACGGAAACTCATCGACACGTTTAAGAAAACAGAGTTTAAAGAAGTTTTGAATCCTTGATTAATTATCCATCTAAAGTAGTGTTGTTACACATCTGGAAAGTGTAACATATCTTGACTACTTTATTATTCCTTTTTCTAGCAGCAAAATCTGTAGTTTAATCCACTTCCTCTTCTTTACAGTTTTTCTTTTTTTTTCTTTTAACAGCTTCATCAATCTTTCTTTGCTTCAGTTTTAATTTTCCCAGATTTATTCTTCACACATAACCGCAAACCACCAATAGAATGTATAATAGATTAATTTAATTGACATTGTGAACGATTGATCGTCTCGCAATTAGCGACCATCCATGCGAACCCGATCAAACATTCCGTGAACGATCGATCGATTAATCGCTCTTGTTGATGATGTCCACCTCCTGGATTTCTTCCGGCTTCATATCCACGTCGCCCCAGCCCCATTTCATGTCCTCGTGACTGTGGTGATCTCCGTGACTTTGAGAATCCTCGTCTTCGCTATACCTGAATATCGAAATTTCAGATCTGAAGATTCTACGAATGACTTTCTTTTGACAGATAAGAAATGAGATGCTTTTTGCTCGATTTTGAACGAGATGAGTCTTTGGTTCGGTAGTTATATTCGATTTTACTGGAAACTTGTTCAAATTGCGTTCAATTTCTCCCTTCTTTTGTTCTCTCCAACATCTTTTCACGGCTAACTGTTTTTTTTAACATCATTCGCCACAATTTGACGAAGAATATTTCAATATTTCGGAAACATCTGTCTTAACTTTCGTTCACTATAGGAGAAATACTTTCACATATAAAATCAAACTCTTATTGGAGAAGTGGGACGAGATTCTCGTTTTCAAAAATGATAACGTTAACGAAAAGTTAAATACCTCGTTCCGTCGCCGGTTCTCTTCGCTCGTCTTTTAATCACGTCAACCGAGACAGTTTTCATGTCGTATGCCAATCCGAGTAGGGCACAGAAGTCGATCAACGCGGTAGTGATGTTCATGTTGTAGTTGCCGAATTCGGCAGCTTTGTAGTCCCACGGGAACACATGGTGGTAATTGTGCCATCCCTCGCCGAGCGTAATTATCGCCACACTTTTGTTCTCAGTCGGGCCGATGTTCCTGAAATTCGAAAGACGCTTCTAACTAAGCAGTTCCGAAAAATTTATAAGATTGTACTTTTACATACTTGAATTATTCGCGAATTGTATTTTCAATAATGACACTGGAAATTTGTACAATCCTATCTGATTATGTTTATATAAATATACTATGTGAATACTGCATGTGAAATATCTAAAGCACTCATAGTACTCTTTATCCTCGAGGTTTTAATGATATTTAACTCTGGAGCAATAGTAACGTTACAATTTGTATATCATTATTTGCATGATTCTTTAGAGCAGATTGGTTTAATTCAATTTAATTTGTTACATAAATTAAACATAGACTCCAATTGTCAAACTAAACTCGAAACTTCACGCAAGGTGAAGTAATTATTACTTTTAGTCTAATTACAATCTGTCGTTTAAAGAGAAAAACAATCGCTTACTTGTCATATGGTTTATAGCCCCATATATGAGCAGCAGAGTTCACTAGCCACGTTGCGTTTAAGGATACCGCGTATCTTAACAGAGTGGTGTTCCAGGAATTGAATAACGTCTCGTTCCAGAAATAACAGGGTACCCAGACGGGAAGTACGAAGCAGAAGAGTGTCACCAGCAAGAGATACAACCTGAAGAAAAAAGTTAAAGAGAAAGATGTTCAATATACATCCAGCGTTGTAAGTACCTTTCATTCGGGTTACTGACACACTCGTTAAGTGCAACTTTCAATGGCAAATGGCGTTTGTTACACGGTAAACAACGCTGCTTTGAACTTGTGTTCAATTACAATATTTTCTCATGTTGTTACGATGATAAACGATGTTGTTTTGTATTTTGTACTCTCATTACTTCTATTATAGAAATATATTGGAATGGAAAATGCGTTCTAATCCAACTTTTTTATGCTGACAAATTTTTTTTACGTAGTAAATTACTTCTGAAGCGGGTGTCTTTTACAATTCACGCAGCACATAAGAATGTATGTGAAAATACATTAAATGTTTGTTTCTTTCTATGAAATTGAAGTAAAATGTGAACTTTACTTTCTTCGTGCAGCTGTATTTTCCATTTTACCAATAACAACGCTCGATTTAAATAAAATTATTCTTGCAGTTAAAATAGTTCCTACCTCAACATTTCTACAAATCTCTAGTATTCTAAAAACTATAATCTCAATTAACATTTGTTCCTTGATAAAGGAGGAAATACGTATCGAACATCGACGTTATTTTTAGTTAAACTTTCAAAAAGTCGACTTGCCGGAAATTAAGTAACGATAAAAAGATGCAATCAGTTCTTACTTTCTCTGCCAAAAAACGATGGGATCTCTCTCCAAATCGGTCATGTCAACGGTGGCACCCTTTTTTATCACATCCGGATGCTTCCGGAGCAGAAGCCAGCCCATGTGCGAGAAGAAGAATCCTCGGTTTGCGTTATGCGGATCCGCATCGGTATCCGTGAATTTATGATGAACTCTGTGATCTCTTGACCACTCGTAAATGTCATTCTGCGAAGCAACGTGGCCTTTTTCAAAGCGTTCTGCTGTCCAGTAACGTTGGCAAGCAACTTCTTACACCGTTTCGCGAAGAGAACGTGACATGAAATTGTTCTCCTGGATTACTTGAAGGAATCACTTTTCGGAAACTGTCTGATAAGATTTGTGAGAAATTTGTAAAATAGTAAACGAAAGGAAATTGGAATTAATTGTCGAAATCTATGAGAATTTTCATATATAAATTAATACTCCAACGGTTTTGACGAAATCATTTCAATATAGGACAGGAATATTTATGCAATTACAAGATAAATATGCATGTCATAACAATAGTTTTTTCTTAAAAAATAGACTTTTCAATAAAAGAAAAATCTGGTGAGAAATTCGCTTCCGTGATAATAGATCGTAAAAAAGAATTTTACCTGGAGGGCAATTGTCTGCATGATCATCAGGATGAAACGCATTGGCCATTTCGCTTTGTAAGTTCTATGGGCCCACAGTCTATGAGCACCAGCCGTGATGCCGAATCCCGCGATACTTCCCAAAAATAGCACTGAAAATATCACGATATCGTTCAATATTATCTTCACAGATTGTATCTATAGTATATTTTACTTCGTCGAAATTTAACTGTACGCATTGCTTCCATTATATATCAATGGATCATCTCGAGCTTCATCAACTTAGCTTCTCACGTTAACACGTTTCACGTTCTGTATTATTTCCAACCAATTCTCTTTCAATTAACTTTGACGTATTTGAATTTTATTGTTTGATTGTAGTTCACAAATTATGCCATATATCTGTCCCTAGTCTGCTGAAACTTCGCTTCTTATACAAAGACGCGTTTGTCACCTCATCTCCAATTCATCCTCTTTCAACTTGCTCCAGTGTAGTTGAATTTTGTCTCATTAAAATCTTATCGTACAATTTATTTTATATTCCATATTTGTATATCGCAGTTATATTTGATCGAATATAATAAATGTTTGTCGCTATTGTCACTGAAACGTAGTTTCATGTGTACGTCAATACGTGTATGGTCTGTGTAGTGACACGTTCTACTTTGTTCATTAATTTCGCTCCATTATATTTCAGTTTGATTTCATTGCCTAATTACTCTCCTTGGTCATCTTCTGCCATATTCTCGTTTCCATTCAAGTTACACTTTCCATCTTATTACGTTTTATCATGTTTGTACTCAACAATCATGTTTTACCTTGCTCTCCCTACTTAACCCTATTGCGCCCACTACTTTTACCCCGACTTGTTTCACTGTCGCCCCAGTCTGCTCTATTTCATTTCATTTTCTGTTTCATTCGTTCAAGTCATTTCATTTTACGTTCTACTTAATTCCATCATATTCTTTACTCTATTTAACTTCAGCATTTATTTATTTCGTTTCATTTTCTTCCCTGCTCCGTTCTAATTCCCTTCACTTTCACTTTTTCTTTTCATTGATCTATTTTTCATTTTGCAAAACCTTGTCCTCTCGACTTAAACTTTTAATTTCACCCTATTTAATTGCACTACTCCTACGTTCTCTTTGATCCTATTCCCAGCCCTATTCTATTTTGACTGCTCCCCATTATTCTTTCTTTACTTACACATTTTTACTACAACCTTATTCTATCTCATTCTACTTATATCGATCCACGTGCTCCAGCCTAGCCTAAATAGAAACTTCATTAAATTCAAACACACGCAAATACGAACACGCGTTTAACCTCTTTCGCGTCGTAAACGTTCGCAAAAGTTTCGCTGGTGTTAAGCTTGATGCTTTCGCTTTCAAATTTAGAACAGAACTCGATCATTTGCAAAATTTCACTAGAATTATTTTTATCCAAATCAACGAGATCGAGGTTAGGTCGAGATATAGAAACTTGCGATAAGAAAAATAAAAGAAGGAAATTGAAGTCCGCGACGAAAAATTCACGCAAGCGAATTCAGACCCTTCGAGGGAAAAAACGTCGCTCGAGCAACGAAATAATTTCACTTCGACAAATGATTCGTTTCAAACGAGAGGTTCTATTCTATTGGATTCTGCTCAATGACAGTACCAACATTGATATTCGTGCACGTGCAAATCTCACGACTCGGCAACTTGACAAGTTTGTAAACTGACAGGCACAGGTTGCAACGCAAGCGGGGAAACCAACGAAATCCAACGTAGTTTGCACGATCGAGCCACGCCGCATCACGCTTTCATCACGTCGATTTCTACCAACAAGAAAGTAGGATATCGCCGTTGTTTGAGATCTTTCCGGTCTACGACGATCGTGTGGCATTTATCTTTACGAAAAACAGGACGAACGACTTTTCATTTTTTTTTTTTTTTTTTTTTTTTCGAAAATTGCCAGGGATCGCGGTATTCGAGGCCATGCGTTTCGCACGATTTCCATCTCCAACTTCTTTACGTTCTACCTAGTTGTGCACGGTCGTCAGTAATAACTGTAATTGTATAGACACCGTACGTACGTACGTGCGTATGCACGGTGCGTGAAGCAGCAGCCATAAGGGAGAGAGAGAGAGAGAAGTAGAAGCAGAATTCTGTCTGGAGATAATGGTATCTCAGAGGGGATGATTTGAAATCGACTGGACACGAAGCACGTGATGCGCGACACTGGCACGCGTCGACACGTGAGAGTGAAATTTCAGGTTACAGTAGAATTTCGGATCTCTCTGAAGTTTTTGCGCTATTCCGCAGACTCGACGTACTTTTAGATTTTTAATTAAATTTTTATATTTAAAATTTAATATTTTTAATTAAACGTCAAGCACGCGAAGAGTGTTGCTTTCTTTCTCGTTCGACGAAAAAAAGGAGAGGAATGGTAATGATAATAGCGATTGTTAGAATTGCCATGTTAATCTTCAATATTCAATTGTTAACGTAACACTTAAATAATTCACGTTTAATTACCTTGTTCGGATAGAGATGAAAATAAAAGTAAAGCAAGTTGAAAAATGGTTTCAACAATTTAATGGAAATCGAGCAAAGAAATTATAAAGCAGTAATTCCTGCAATTTATTTCAGTGTGGCTTTAGCAAACGATTTATACTCACTCCATAAAGTTGTTTCCAGCTTTATCGTAGTGAAGACAAGATACAAGGCGTACAGAGCTCCGAAGTGGAGATAGACGAACGCGATCACGTTCCTCCAAACGATGTCCCATTCATATTTCGGTTGAATTGATGCCTTTTCTGTCGCCGATTTCTCTTGGTCGGATGTTTCCAAATACAAGCTTGTCGATGAACCAAACAAGTTTGGTGCCATCTTGAACAATCTGAAACAGGTATATAATCGCTTCTGTAACATCGTGGTAACACGTTACCATTAATAACAGAGTCATTCAAAGAAAGGAAATCTTTTATCGAGAAATGCAGAGAGAGAGAGAGAGAGAGAGAGAGAGAGAGAGAGAAACGAGGCAAAACAGATTTTCATTTCACGACTCGCAAATTATTTCGTAACGTTTTGATTCGAGTTTCATCGACTTGGAGCATCACAAATTGGAAATATTGTTGTTCTCTGTAACGATACTCGTGAATTCTATTTGTTTATAAGTGAACATGATACACAAGAGAGAAATTCCCACTTTACTTTTATTTTGTTTCAATTCAATTGTACAGTTTATATTATTTTTAACGTTGGTTAATTTATCTCATGTTTGTTTAAAAGTTAAAATTATTTAAACAATAAAATTGCTTCTAGATCTCAACAATTTTTTCCCGCTCAATTTCGTTAACCAGTTTCTGCTCAAAAACCATGCATTACAATCAAATACTTTTTGAAGTAGTATTGATTGACGAGACGAAATTGCTTTTTGTATCTCTTTTATTTGGAAGCTTTACTTTTACGAGCTGGCTAGGTGGCGAGCGAGTTACTTTTCAGCTCTCGTGCTCGCTTCGTCTTCGAGGAAATCTCGGTCATTGGCTGTAGCTTTTCTAATTGGTTAAGCGTTTTTGGCTCTAACCAATTAGGCTGTCGGGAAATTGCGCCGCCTACTCTTTGCGCTCTCTCTCTCTCTCTCTCTAGAGCGTAGCTGCAATTTCTCCGGGGACTGTTTCCCGAATTTCTGGCGACGTAGCGGAGTTTCTTCCGGGACTTGCACATTACCATCTGGAGTATCTTAGGCCCGTCGGCCCTTCAGTGCAGACTTCTTCAGAATTCTAGAATTTATGACGCTCGCGGATGCTATTCTGGCAGTATTACTATTACTTGGTGCGGACCTTATTGACCTACGTTATTCAACAGCATGTCTCTGGCGTGAGAGTCATAAAGTCTCCTGGCTTTTTCTACTTTTAGAACTTTTTCTAACATCTGCTAGCCGCCACATAACCCCCTTGTCAGTGCAAACGTTACTAATCTATATTTCTTTTTACAATCGTTTTACAATGCCACCAGCACATACCAGCGTACCTGAAGGCGGTCTGAAAATCTAACTCGACGGCCTGATCGCGTACGCACTTGTACTTGCATATCGATCGGTCCTTGAGTCGCGGATGCGCGATGGCACGTCTTCTTCTCGCCACGCACCTTCCTCCTGCTGTTGCAGAGTTACTCCTAACGCGAAATCGGACGCATCCACCATAATCGTAAGATTCGCACGATTCGACGGATGCGCTAGCAACGCGGCGTTCGATAGCGCTTCTTTCAGTGCTTGAAATGCTGTGTCCGCTTCGGTGAACCATCGGATCGGAACGTTACCTTTTAACTTTCGACCTTTTAAAAGCTGGTTCAGCGGAGTTTGTAATTTCGCGGCCTTGGGTATGAATCTTCGGTAGAAATTCATCATACCCAGGAATCTGCGAAGTTTTCTCACGGTGTCCGACTTGAGAAATTCTAGAATCGCTTTTACCTTTTCGGCGAGCGGTTTCGTTCCGTTTTCGTTTACCGTGTACTCCAGAAATTTTATTTCGGTTTTCGCAAACTCGCACTTAGTCGGATTGACATGCATGCCGTACTGGTCTAACCGTGCGAACAGCTGTTCCAGGTGTTCGCGATGTTCTTTCTCGTCTCGGGAGGCAACTAGAATATCGTCAAGATAAGCGTAACAAAAATCGAGCCCCCTTAAGACCGTGTCGATGAATCTTTAAAACGTCTGCGCGGCATTGCTCAAACCGAACGGCATTACGGTGTATTCGTACAAACCAAAGGGTATAGTTACCGCGGTTTTCGGTACGTCCCAAGGATGGACCGGTATCTGGTGATAAGCGCGCACCAGATCGATGGTCGAGAATATCTTCTTCCCGGAGAGCATTCGCGTAAAATCTTTGATATGCGATATCGGATAGCGATCCGGTACTGTTCGTGAGTTTAGTGCGCGATAATCGCCGCAGGGTCTCCATCTATTTTCCTTTTTCGGAACCATGTGGAGGGCTGAAGCCCACTGGCCTCTTGGACGGACGGATGTATACTTGGCTCATCAGCTCGCTTTTGTACATTTCTGTCGATAATCTGCGCGGCTTACGAAACGTCGGCAGACCGGGCGTGGTATTATATGTAATAAACGATATCGTGCTTTACCTTGCGCAGGATCGCTATTGGCCTCGTGAGGTTTGGATATTTTGCGAGGAGCTAGTGATAGAGTGCGTTGCCTACTATGGTCCTCACAGAATCCACTTCCTCGGCGGTGATCCTCCCGGCTGCTGCAAGGGATGTCGTCTGGTCCAGTAACCGACGGCATCGGAGGTCGACGAGCAGTCCAAAATGGGACAGGAAATCGGCTCCGATGATGGGTTTCGCCACGTCGGCGATGACGAACGTTCACGGGAACGCTCGTCGCAATCCGAGGTTGAGACGGAGGGACTTGATGCCATAGGTACTGATGGTGGTCCCGTTGACTGCATACATCCTAGGTCGAGGTGTGCAAGTACCTCATTGGGAAGCAGATTGGTTCTGGCGACGGGTACGACCAGTATGGCCCAAGCACTGGTACCGAGGGGGCCGGCGTGTAAAGCCCACGGAGGGGCAACTAGAGTGCGTTAATCGCCTCGGCGAGTGAGGTGCGCTTAATAATCAGCTCGCTGGCCGGCCAGCATAGCTGGTAGGGATGTTAAAAGTCCCAAGGTTGGCTCTGTGAGCTTGCACTCTGGGGTAATTGGTAGCTCTCTTTCTTGCGGCAGCGCGTTGACCGGGCGTATTCCCGATCCCACGCCCGTGGAAGCCGTGTCTGGTAGGGCTTCATGCCAGGTACAGGCACGTTAAATCTTCTTCAAGGGTTCTGACTGCATACATCTCGTACGTCGACTTCTTGGTTTGGCCGTTAACACGTGTACGCGGTAGTACGCACAGGTCCGAACCGGTGTTGATAAGGAACTCTGTCTTTGTCACTGATCGCCGCGTTCAGTGTCGGGCCTCCTCGTTTCCTGACACCCAGCTGCGTGGTGCGCGGCACTTTGTCGCTCGATTACCAAATACCAGCAGTGGTTCCTTGACCCTGCCGGTGATCTGGACCGACGCTTTGTTCGGCTTTTCGATCGGGCCCTAGTCGTCTGTCGCAGCGACGCTCGGCTGAACCTCCTTGTCAGCTCGGCTACCAGGGTCTTCACTTCTTGGAGCTCCTGGCGCAGCACGTGGTCGTGGGCTCGTGTATTGCTTATGTTTGCCATCACTGCAGTTAACTTATATCTCGTCGGATCACGTCGGGGTCACCAACTTGGATAAGTATTGATTGACGAGACGAAGTTGCTTTTTGTATTTCTTTTATTTAAAAGCTTTACTTTTATAAGCTAGCTAGGTGGCGAGCGAGCTACTTCTCAGCTCTCGTGCTCGCTTCGTCTTCGAGGAAATCTCGGTTGGCTGTAGCTTTTCTAAGCGTTTTTTGGCTCTAACCAATTAGGCTGTCAGGAAATTGCGCCGCCTACTCTTTGCGCTCTCTCTCTCTCTCTCTCTCTCTCTCTCTCTCTCTCTCTCTCTCTCTCTCTCTCTCTCTCTCTCTCTCTCTCTCTCTCTCTCTCTCTCTAGAGCGTGGCTGCAATTTCTCCGGGAACTGTTTCCCGAATTTCTGGCGACGTAGCGGGATTTCTTCCGGGTCTTGCCCGTCGGCCCTTCAGTGCAAACTTTCAGAATCCTAGAATTTACGACGCTCGCGGATGCTATTCTGGCCGTATTACTATTACTTGATGCGGACCTTATTGTCCTACGCACCGTAAGAACAAACTTGGCCTACGTTATTCAACAGTATGTCTGGCATAAAGTCTCCTGGCCTTTTCTTAGCGTGAGAACTTTCTCTAACATCTACTAGCAGCTACAACTTGTTAAAACTGTTGAATCGTCGAACGCTTATAGAATTCAGTTAAACAATCGAGAAATTCCACGTTCGCCGGGATCCTCGATAATTA
Source organism: Melipona bicolor (assembly GCA_030673865.1). Taxonomy (NCBI): domain Eukaryota; kingdom Metazoa; phylum Arthropoda; class Insecta; order Hymenoptera; family Apidae; genus Melipona; species Melipona bicolor. The sequence continues at coordinate 7,385,171 of JAHYIQ010000002.1, read as the reverse complement.
AAAAATTCCAACATTCCAAGCTTTCATAATTCAGACATACCTGCTGAATGCTTCTAAAGTCTCCGTCTTACTTACTGTACTTCATAACGTACAGAATTTGCGTACAGTTTTATTAATTACACCCCGGAGGATTTCAGCTCTTTCCTAAATAAATCACCTTCAGACAAATCAGAAACATGAGTGCTGCGTTTTGTCAGTTCTCGAGAAGAATTTCAGCATTCTAGAAACCTGATCGACGCGTATCGATAGTGCACTATACTGAACCAATTTAAACCACGAGACTCCGATAATTAAAAAATCCCGACATTCCAAGCTTCGAAATTCTCAAGTTTCATCTATCCTACTTTTTACTCTCGATAACGTACGGAACGTGATAACGTGTGTTCTCTAGTTTCACGAATAACATATCTTAAAGCATCTCAATCCTCTCCGAAGTGAATATTCCCGAAATTCTCGAAAAATTTTCAGGAAACCAGAGGCGGTCCGGTATTTGAAAATTGTATCTGATCTAGAATCAGATACGAAGCACTCCGAGCTATAATTTCAATAATTAAAAAATTCCAAGCATTCAATTCAGTCTGCAAAGATCCAAATTTGTTTCTAAAGTTTACGTCTACGTTTAGTAGTTCGTCAAAAATGTCCCCAAGGCGAACACTTCATTGAACGTCGTTAGTAATAAGTCAACTCATTCAGACTTCTAGAAAACAGGAATTTACACCATTAGCCGGCGTAGCAGTTTTCTCGATCAGTTTCTACGAGTGGTAATTAAATTGAAGTAAGATAAGACCGAGCAAACGTAAATTCTACTTCTAGTCTAGTAGAAGTCGTCTGCCAGGTGCTTAAGACGAGTCGACAAGATCGTTTAATTGCGAATTGACAAAGACACATCGTTTGGAAACGATTTCACCGACTGCGAAAGGCTATAACGACCAAATTGCGTTAAAATGTCTTTATGTTCGGGGGACCCAGTGACCTAGTAATACTTTGAGAAAATGCACCAATGTTCCACTTGCCAGTTGCCACGTGTTTTCCGATGCGTGAAAGTTTGCACTTCGCTATGATCGGATCTCTTATGTGTAACGTGGTTCAGCTATTGTACACTTCCGCTCGAAACACGTGTTTTTTTTTTTTTTTTTTTTTTTTTTGACCATATAAGTGTGTTTTGAACGATGTCAGTTAATTTGTAATAATTAAATTTTTCTCTTCAAACTGGACTTTTGGGACATTTCGAATTTTGGATAGTTCTTGAGTATCTAGCTGTGTTTAAGTTCTTCGAATCGAAAAAAAGAGGGGCAAGAAAAAAAGGGGGGCAAGAAAAAAAGAGTAATTTATTTTTGAAGTTTAATTTTTAGGGTATTTTGTATCTCAGATAGTGCCATTTTAAGCATCCAGACGTATGAATGTTTTTTCTTTTTTTTTTTTAATTCGAAAAGAAAAAAGGAAAGTAGACAGTGAACTTGACAACTCATGCAAACAATTTATCAATGCAATCAATTGTAAAAATCCAAAACGAGAGACAAGATTAATCCTCAATTGATATCCAATTGTTATTTAATTCCAAAGGTATTATTTTTAAAAAATACCTTTTTAATAAAATAATTTTTACGTAAAATAGAAAATTTAAAATACTCTAGATTCTTATAATCCAAATGAAAAAAACTAAAATACAGGTACATTATTTGCTAGAAAATTTGCAACATTTTAGTCGTTAATAATCGACATAAACTTGTTTATTTTCCAAGTTTTTAATAGCTCAAAACACATACATGATTTTTAGTTGTGGTAATTTTTTGACGAGCAATATATAACCAGTAGTTATCTGTAATTCAATAATAAAAAATAAGGATTAAAAAAGAAGGAAGATTTTCCATCATGTTTCCTCACAATCATCACAATCATGTGAAAATGAAAAAATCCTATTCCTTCCAAATCTTGAAATTAAATGATCTAGTTCAAATTAATATACAATCATAATTGTTCCACTATCTAAAAATATCAGCTAGGGATTAGAAAAATTCGCGTCGTTGATTCTTTCGTCACGTATTCTTAAACTACGTAAAAGTTAAAAATCCCATTCTCTCTGAATCTCGAGATCAACCAACCTAGTTTAAAATTAACGTAAAATCCAAATTCTACAACTTCAAAAGTACCAAAAGGGGCGCAAATTAAAAAAAAAAAAAAAAAAAAAAAGAAAAAATAAGAGAAAAATTCGAGTCGTCACGTTTCCTTAAAAATCTCCGTTACGTAAAAGTTCGAGATCCTGTTGGTGGACGCCGAGCGTGCAGCGAGCGATCGTACCGAGTAAAAGTGCTCGACGACGATCGGATTCAAAACGGTACATGCTGCTGCGTATCCGTGAGGGAATATCCGCAGAGAAAGGAGCCGGAGTGGTTCCTGATGAAGAGAAATGATCCAAGAGCGGGCGTGCGAGAAAGAAAAAGAGAGAGAGAGAGAGAGAGAGAGAGAGAGAGAGAGAGAGAGAGAGGGAAAGGGAAGGAGGGAAGAACAAGGAAGAAAAGAAATGATGTTTCCAAGCTGGGAACAGGTTCTCCACAAAGGAGGTCAATGGCGCGTTTGAGGTCATTACCAATCGCCCACAGCGAGCGTTCTACTGCTCCGTCCTTCATTTTCCACCGGCCCTCGCTATTAAATAGCTGGTTTTGTTTCTACAAAGTGTTTATTCGACGACGCGATGATAAAATTGGTGGAAAGAAAGCGAGTTTTCTTTTGAATAACGCTAATGAGAAGGTGATGAGTTGCGATCAATGTTTGTCGTCACCGTGTCGTCTGACTATGAGAGACTTCGTCAGAGAGGCTCGTCGTTTGAAAATTGACAGGTGATCGAATGAATGATTAACAGGTGATTTCGAAGTGATAAATTAGAGGGATATCGATACGTGCGAGGAGAAACGATCGTGGCCAATATCTGAAGGAAATATTAATTTAACGTCCTTTTTTTTTTTTTTTAAGAGCAAACGAGTGGTCCTTTGAACCATTTCTGCCACAATTTCACCACTTTTCTCTGTTAAAGAATGTTTCTTAAATTTCTGAGAAGCATGAGAGACACGGATAAGTGATCGCTTCGATTTTTTACTGCTACTATTTAAAACGTTGAAACTTCTTTTATTTATTGAGACAAGAGCAAGATTGGAGTATGCAGATTCGAAGACTAGACACAGAATTATTTGAGCAATTATATTTCCTCTTACTTTCCAGGTTTATTCTCAAAAGCTTTTAGGTTTTATTCGCCAGTTTTCAAAATAAATTACAGTTAATGATCGTTTTGCAACGGAAAATATACAATAAATATACAATAAACTGCTTTTGCTTTCCGTGATTTTTCAAATCGTCACAAATGCATGGTCCAAAATTTGTGATGTTCTCTCTTTTACAAACAGATGAATTTTCTACGCCTGTTTCTGTTTCAAGCACTGATTATTCTTCTCTTAAAGTACTGCCAAATCGACTACCGTTCTCCGCTTCATTTTTCGAAATAATAACCATTCTATTCTCTTACGCAAAATATTTGAATTTTCAATCAACAACTGTTGAGATTATTTCAAATATCTGATGATTCATACTTCCGATATGAATCAGTGAGAAACCTATTAATTTATACAAGAACGTAGATACTTGTATCGATAAATTTTAATATTCTTTGGGACGTCGAGCGAAGGAGTTTAGTTTTAGAATATTGCAAGATGAAAATGCAATGCAAAATCTGGAGTTAGATAATGGCGAGGGTTGACGGTGAAGGTCGTACTCTCGTTTTTTAAAACTCGTAGTTTTCAAAACTAGAAATTGATTTGACGAGGACAGTATCGTTGACACCGATATTATCGATCGATGTGAATTGATTTCGAATTTTTGAGGCTCGTGTGGAAATTTAATAGGTAAAAAGATGCGGCGGTAACTTTCGACGTGAAAGGTGCGTATAGATACGCGGATGGAAAGATTAATCCCGTTTCGTTCAAGCCAAACGGAACCTGCTCATAATCGTGGAAAGATCAACTGAGAAAGCTCCGCTATTCTTCGATCTCATAAATAATATCAACCAACCATAGCTTAGAGCGTACGATTCATTCGAAAAAATTATTATCTCGCTTTCTCTTTATTGACAATTGATGGATCGCGAGATATACTACTTGTAAAATAACAACATTTTATTTCTATAAAAGATAAATACAGTTTCCTATATACAGTTGACTAAATTTCGTTTATAAAGCTTATAATGTTCGGGCAATTTTCTAGCACGTTGCGAAACAATCGCGATAGGAATGCACGTTGTCATAATTGGTTCTAGAATTTTCTTGAAGAAGGACGATTTGGACGATTATTATTGGCCGGCGTGAAGAAATTTATTAGCTTATTTTTAAATCAATTCAAGCCAAGACAAACGCTCGTTTAAGTCTATCATGCGCATCTATTGTTTTCTACCATTTGGTCGATTACTTTTTAATCTTTCCTACGTTGGGAAAATCAAACCATAGTTTGAAATAGAAACCGCCATTACTGATATTACTTGAAATAATCACTAGAACAGACTGTTGTGTCTTGCGGTCCGTTGTATAACCAACATTGAAATAATTGAATAAGAATTTTATTAATTTGAATAATTTTAACTGTAAATGTTGACGATGAATGTCTCTTTTAGAAAGCAACTTTTTCCCCATATCGAAGCACGGCAAAGATAAAATAAGAAGACAAATTTTAGACAAACATCTTGAAAATACTCTCACTTGCCTGTATCAAACCAGATATTGACGAACTAAGAGGCCTATCTCAAAAAACTCATTGTCAATGTTCTCATTAAGAATTTTTATATTCTTATCATTATTATAAATATATTTTTCTAATCGATGTATTGTTTCACTATAAAAGTTATTTTAACATCTTCGTAAATAACACATCTAATCTAGGTTACATTGAACTGATAAAAAATAAAAAAAATATGCAAACTACGTGCGGCCCTCGACAAATTTTTGTTGGCCAATGAGGATCTAAAAGGTTGGACATCCATGCACTTATCAGTTAGTCTCATCATTACGTATCAATTGTAAATTATAATCCATTTATGACAATCTCTGATCTTCTACCATTTCGTATCAACTCGCTATTACTCACCAGACGATGTTCCTATCCGCCTTAAATTAAATTTCAAGCGTCCCGAATCGGATCCGTATTGCTCGATCCATCGAGCCACAACAAAGCAATTATCGATTTCGAAATTTTTAGTAGTAGAACACACTGACCGATTATAAATTCCTTTTTCTGACAAACGAAGTTTGTTATGAAAGAAATATTTTCGTCATGTCACATTATACTTAAACAAATATATATTACGAATAGAATTATTAAATTACATTCTGCGTGATTATTAAAAAATGAAGAAAGTGCGTTCATCAGTGCATTGTCGAGGTAGATATTACGTCTTATGTAATTTAAATTTGACTCGACTATTTAAATAAATTATGAAATGTCAAAATTCTGATTTCAACTCTTGACATTTTCCAGTATCATGCAAATATAATTTTCTCAATTTGCTGTTTATAATAACAAACGAATTTCAATAAGCGAGATGTTGGTAAGACGTAAATTCCTCCGAGAAAAGCACGAGCATATTTTCAAAAAAAACAAAAGAACTGTACGATCGAATGACGTTTGAATAACGTGTAAGAAAGAAACTAAACTTGACTTTAAATTGAAATTCGAGTATTTCCATGTATTTTTAATTCTTTCGAAATCGGAGTCTGATGATGATTGATTTTCAACTGTCACTGTTGAAACAGGACAGGAAAGAAGCGATTGCGAAAATAATTCTGGAAAACTGATGGAAATGCAGAACACGAAATAAAATCTCCAAAAAAAAAGGAGAGCAGAAATTCAGCAGATTCGGTTGACCGATGAAATGATTCTGACATGATTGAAACAACATGGAAAAATCTGGATGGAGAATATTAATTATAATACGTTCTCCGATTGTCACAAACTCGCGACAACGATATCGTTGCGTGTATGCCACTTTTCAGCCGAATTCACTCCGGTTTAAAACACGCGTAGGTTAAAAATTCGTACGCTGCACGCCAAATGAATAAAAATTCGCACTAGAGGCACTAAAAATTCGAACGCATACAGACGCTAAAAGTCAAAATCGTGGAACACTGTCGCTCGAGCGGTGAAACGATCACTCGCATCGCCCGAAACCTCCGTCACTCGTCTGTAGATCACATTTCGAAACTATTCGCATCTCGAGACTCTGCGAACTCGCGAGATTGCGATATTTTATATCTCGAAACCTTGAAAACTCTGAAGAATCCACGAGCGCAACGAAACGCTCGACTTCGAGTCCCATCGTCGCGCAGAATAATTTTCAGATCGATTTCCATTAAAAGAAGAATTCAGGGAAAATATGAAGCTTTCGGTCAAGAAGCTGCGAACAATACGAACCGCGATACGAGCGAGAATCTTCTCATTGTTCCACCAAATTCTTCTTTGTACTGTTTCGCGGTCTATGCTGTTGCAATCGTCGGATGTTTAAATCACGTCAGGTGGGTAATTAGTGACAATCCGCGATGGTGTATAAAGGACATTTTTGCGCAGGTGAATCTTCGTTTCTAATTGGCGGGGAACGATGTTGAAAAGGAATCACGATCGTGATATTTGTTGAAATGAAAAAGAAAAAAAAAAAACGAGAAAAAGAAAGACATCGTATATTTATTTAGACGCATTGCGTGGTTATTACGACGAAGAAATATGTAATGTGTTTTTAATGTAATTTGTACATGTATAGTATATTTGTATTTGTATTTGTATTCTACAACTAGAATTCTATCTGTAATTATAGATTCGATCTATAATTATAATTCTCTCACGAGAAGTGAGTGGAAGTGGTCTGAAGTGAGAAAACATGTTTTGTGAATGGTACTAAAGGAAATTACTGAAAAGAATGTTACTAAACAGCAACGTAATAAAAATTTGTTCTACGTGCTAAGAAAAGAAAATGTTCTACTTTGTGCATTTGTGCGCGCTAAAAAAAAAAATAAAAATAATTCTTTTCCGAGAAAAATTCATGAATAAAAAACGAGAAATGCTAAAATGCTTGGAATCGTACTGCAAAACAAAATTTCAATATCTATTTTTATTTTCTAACTAAGATACTTTTAACCGGTGCCGATATTAATTCAAATTTTATTATTTTCAATCGATCAATAATACATGTCGCGATGCATCAACAATGTATTTTTATATACTCGTCTGAATATTTATAAACGAATCTCTTTAATAATTTAATTGGACAATAATATTATATTATTACATTGTATGATGCAACAAATGATCAAGCAAATTAGTTAACACGTTGAGCCCCGCGCCGATTTTGCTGCACTTTCCGTTCTGCCCGGAGCGACCGAGCGTTTGGGCGATATTTAAGACTGCTGAAATAAATAGAGAGATATGAACGTAAAACACGTTCCAAGTCCAAAAGCGTTCAAAAGATGTCCAAAAGGCGATCAGTTAAAAAAAAAAAAGACAAGGAAAATTCCTATGCCTATTGAAAAAAGAAAGGTTCACCAAAATTACAAAAAAGAAGGAGATGTTCACAAAATTCGAAGATATTCTTCGGGATGTTACAACAATAATTCAACGATATACGGACGTAAGATTGCCAGAAATTTGACTAAAAAAGTCGTCGTATTTTTGTTTAGAAGGTTTCAATAAATTTCACTGAAATTGCTACATTTATTTTCTAACTTTGTTACTGTCGGTCCCAATGACTGTCGCTCTCCAAACGAAAAGTCCATTGTCGGTCCGCAGGGACCGACGCAGGCCAAACGGGCTCAACGTGTTAAATCATTATTAGCTTGTTGTTGCAGCAATTGGTACACGTGCCTGTTTCGAATTTTTATTATTTTTATTTACTGTCGATTTTTGAACTTTATTTTCCGGTTGAAATCATTACATAGCAGAGATTGCATAACGAAAGTTTCAATACAATTTTACTAAAAATTGCTATTTCTCGTGAAATGAAATGGTAAACGAGTTTTATATGAAACTGAAAACTGTATAATTATATCTATTTAGACACGATCTTTACTAAAAAAAAAAAAAAAAAAAAAAAAAAAAAAGAAAAAGAAAAAGAAAAAACATCGAGACCAATAAAAAAAGAAAAGAAAGAAATAAAATGAGAGAATCATCGAGCGTCGAATGACTATTGAGCTGAAGCAAAAACTAATAAAAATAAAAAGAAGAAGAAATTCGCGCGTTAATCAAATGTCGATTTATTCGATCACATCGAATAAACATCGAGGACGTGAAAAGAAAGCTATTCGCTCGAGATGTAGGCGGAGGTGCGAGCGAAGCTGCGATACGATTTCCCGCGTCGGAGAATCACCGTCGAAATTGCAAATGGCCATGCTTCGAGATGATTCAATTCCAGTCTAGTAAGCAAACCAATCATTCAAGAAAGTGTGCCAGACAGTTTATTCATACGTTTCGAGAAGAAATACGAAGGAGAAGATCGAACGTTCGAAAATCATCGAGAGAAACGGGCGAGGAAAGAATTTGTTTGGCGGTCTTCTCTGAATTTAAACAGATCTCTTCAATTCATGAATATGAATTGTTATGGAAAATAATTGAGATCAATTATTTGGGAAGAGAGCGAGTGAAAATCGATTTCTAATCTCTCGGCAACGTTTGAGAACGGTAAATGTTGAATTTAGATATCTTCGAAGGAACGTCAGTTTGAGAATGTATCAACTTTTTTCTTTTTTTTAGCATTAGCATATTTTCTCTTTGGAGCTCAATTTCAACTCGATTGTATTGTGATACTTTACTTTGTCGAATCGATCTTTTTTTTAGAATTCTATTAGATATATTTTGGATTTCTGGTTGCTTTCGGTATCTATTCTATAACTAAACGAATGATAAATTTTAATGAGTGAAATACTTTCGATTAACGATTAAAACAATTTTGATTAATGATTAAAATATGTAAATTCGAATGTTGTTTCACTGCTCTTTTAAAGTTTGCCTCTGGGACTTTACTTTATTAGAATGTTATTAATAAATAATTTGACTTATTTTCGTTATAATAATTTCGTTGTAATTATGAGATGATAGTGTCGAAGATAATTATAACGATACATCGATTTTACAACGTAGCTCGTTTAAAAGTGATATTAACTCTGAATTCATTGCAAAACATTTCTGTGGCTGTTCGATAAATGGACGTGTCGTAGAATGTGAATGGTCGAAACCGTACGACATAACAATCGTAAACATCGTAAAAGTCTCAATGAATGAAATTTGAACGAAAGGTGAAAATTTATCGTGAAGAGCCTGGGAATTGATCGCAGCTGAAGCAAAATAAATAGATTCAATCTGAATAATATTCATTTCCTGAATAATATTCTGCTCTTAAAAATCGTTCAAGTTATTGTAAATAACGTGCCATGTGAATAAACAAATTGAAATTCTAACATGTTTTCACATTTGTCAAATGAATTTTAACACTTTCTAAACAAATTGACAGGTCGTTAATCGATTCAACAAATCGTGGTAATTGATAACGCAAAGCTTCTGAATCATCACAGGTGACAAGTGATGAGAAATTCAGTGTTACTCTTCGAGGAATTTTTTTCGCGTGCCACGAGGAATTTATCACGTGAGTCGAAAAATTAATATTGCATAAAGACGGACGTACAAGACATTTAATAAAATTTTTCTAAAAATCCTTGCGAACTTTTCTGAAAACTGTGTTTTCACCAAAACCGCGTTTTCACTCAATTTCACTTAGTTCGAACTGAAAATATCGTCATATGAATTTTCTTGCGAGTCTCTACATACGCTGATTAAACATTAAACATTATAATTAAGAAACATTCAATCGCGTCGCGGATTGCTCTATTAATTTTATTAGTTTTATTCAACATTTTCAAACTGAATGTACATCTAAACCATTTATTTAAAAGTAGAGACGTTTCTGACGTGTCTCCGATTTTTTACCGATCGTAATCTAGTTTTTTCCAGGAAGTTATTACGTAATAATCCAGTGGACTACGGAGACTAGTTTTTCTAGTTTAATTTGTTTCACGACGAACGAGATCGTGAGACCTCGATAAAGAAATAAACGGAATTTGCTGCCATTGACACGAAGGTGTCAACTACAACTTGCAACGAATCGAAAGGTTCAAAAGGGGAAGCTGTTCCCTTCGCGTGTTTCTACCTACCTCTTCGTGCGGTCACCACGTGAGATCTCATTTTGCGGAACAATTCGAAAAAAAATTCAAACGCGTGTAAACTTTTCGAACGGGAACAAGGAATACCTCGCTCCCTGTCTTGATTCCGCTATGTAAATTAAAATAATTGTGCAAATTTACTTCCGTTCATAAATTACTCGCAGATCATGAGTAAAATTTAAAACGTAAATTTCAAGTAAATTCGTAAATTTGTAAATTGGTAAATTTGTGAGTAAAAGATCTAAAAATTTCGTAAAATTTACGAAACACTGAAATTTGGAGACATAAGTTTTGTGGAGTTCGTTATGTTTGTACCAAGAAATGAGCTTTTACGTTTGTTTAGAAAAAAGAAAGCTCCAACAGGTTCTCTCTCGACGCATTAAACACAAACGAAATAAATTTGAAAAAGATAAACACATGGATTTCTACGTGCGATTTAATAATTGTAATTGAAGGATCTTCAAATAAAAAGAAGAAAAATCAACGCTTCTATCGTTCCGCGAAATTAGAGCAAGAAATTAAAACGAGGAAATTAGGAAAAGTTCGATCATGTGACCTTTGATAAGAGCGGCCGATCTATTTCTCGTGTGTGAATCGAGTTCCTGGTAATGAAAAATAGCGCGTACAGTGAGAATCGACTTGGTTTCTTAGGGCTAGCCGCGATCGATCGATTCTTTCTACTTTTCTTTTCCGAGGACTTTCTGTGGAACGAACACGCAGGCCTGATTCGATGAAATTGGAAACCTGTTCGTGAATATATAAGCCGATCGCGACGAAATATGAACTTGGTCGTGCTAAACACTGTTATGGTGGGTAAATTTTCTTTATTGCAGAGAACTTCGGGAAACCGTTGCTGCACTGACAAAATATTAAGATTTTTACTCGACCCATATGAAAATATTAGAATATAATTTTCACCCGGGAAGAGAATTCCTTCAACTCGAAGAATTCTCATTTTTGTTTACTCATGACAAAATTTGTACCGCTGAATAAGGATTCTAATCCCGTGTAATTTTATATCTCACATCCGCTTGAAAAACGGAGTTTGTGTTATCAAGCCGCTAGCCGAATATTCGACACGTAGCAGAACATTTGTAACACGATCACTAAAGATTCGAGAAAGCGGTAGAATTCAATCTAAATCACCGTTTTGTCCGTGTTACTCTATATTATGAACAAAAATCGATAAAAGTCCCACTGTCAAATTTCCATCTTAATCTCACTCTTCAACTCAAAGCTATCTCATTTTATCTCTCGATAAAAATCTTGTCAATTAAATTCGTATTTATCGAAAACTTCCAATTTTCATCTTTTAATCGTTCCTGTAAAATTAAAACAGGTAAAAATCGATCGTTCTCCGACTAACTAAAAATCGTACACATACACACGTAATTCTACGTATTATACTAGTAATTTTCCAAATTACAAATCCCATACATCCACAATTTCCAAAAAACTGCAATTATATCTGCAATTTTTCAAGTTAAAAATCCATAATTTTCCCGCCTATCTACAATTTTCTAAATTAAAAATCCTACGTATCCGCAATTTTCCAAATTAAAAATCCAAGACTTACTCTACATCGACGAACCCTATATCTACAATTTTCGGAGCCACAGTTCCGTCCTCAAGTTAAAAATCCTGCACACGTGCACTTTGCCGAACTAAAGGACCCTAAATGTGCTGAATGTAACAATTTTCTTAACGAAACTTCGATCTTCGAACGATTCTCCGAACGAAACGAAGAGGTTGAAAATCTCTGTGGATAATAACGACTTACGAACAGTAGAATTCCTTTCGGAATACACGTCGTTGCCCCAATGTCGATTTCCGAATGATGGCCACTTAGACTGCGGATGATCCGACCTGATGGCGAGTTCACTACGAAATACGGAGATGCAGGAGCGTATGTCCCACTTATCAACTCCGCCGTCGACGAAATCCCCCACACGATCACGTCTGTCAAAGTGAAAGAGGAAATGGAGGAAAATGAAAAGCGTCAAAAGAGTCGTGGTCGAGGGTCGAGGTCGAGATAGGTCTCACGGAATAGAGTCATAGTTGACATTTGAATTTTATGAAATTGTCGGTCACGTGTTTTTTTACAAAAGATACGTGCGTTGAATAATTTGAACGGCGGAAGGAGGGAGCTGGGAATAGCACTCGATGCACTTCAAGTAAGCACTGACCTAGAGACAGCTAAAGTCGTTTGAGCTCATTCTTCTTTCTTTTTCTCTCTCTCTCTTTTTTTTTTTTTTTGAGTGTTGTTTAACACTAACAACTACCATGCCGGCCATAACGATTGAAACTCGTAACTTTGACATTGAAGAATTCAAGTTGCAACGATGTATCTTGCAAAGATTCGAATGGTCTTTCGCAGGATTGTTCACCATTTTGCTATCCTCCGATTTTCTTCCCTGCACTTCGATTTCTTCGCTGCAAATTTTGCATTTCAGTGTTTTCTGGCTGAACGAAAAAACTGTGCTTGAATTAATATTGGTTCGATAAGGCTTTGAGAAAGTAATTATTATTACAGAGGTTGTGGCAAGACGCGCGATGCAATTTGTAATTCTACGTGAAAAATAAGTCGGCAAGAAGGAAATGTTCCCGTTTTTTCTTGTCATTTCGTATTAAACAAAGAAATCCACCGGATTTCTGAGTATTTAATTACGTACGTACGATCGATACATATAATTATTATTTACATACAATAACGTGTATGCATCTCGTAAATAATATCTATTTCCACGTGACTACCGAGTCACGTTTGCTTCCTCTTCAATAGTATGGCGATACATTACGTTTTTTTTTTTCATCCACTTTTGACTAAAAGCATACGCAATCGTATGCTCGCGAACTCGATAAATTTTCAAATTCGATTCTCTCAGAAACGAAGCTCCAAACGAACAAATTTTATCCCTTCGTTTTCGACTTATTTTTTCACGTAGAGTCACTCCCAGCGCCTGCTGCACCCTGTAATTAAATAATTAAAAAAGTACCCTATTTTGCCACCTGCTGTATAATGTGAAACCATCTTTGAAAGAAATGTTCTTTTTTCACAAAGTTAAGAAAATTTAATTTAACGTTTAATTAACAATGTCGACATTTTTTCGTCGAACGTACGAACAATTTCGAGCGATTGCGTACACGTTGTGTATTGCAGCAAGAAAAAGGAGACGAGAAAAGTTTCAAGCAAAAAGACTTTGTACGTTTGATAAAAAGAAAAAAAAAAAAAAAATAACTCGCGTACAATTTCAATTTGCTTTTATTCATTTACTGAGCAGTCAAGAAAAAAAAAAAGGAACAATAAAACAGAAATTACGTTATTCGCATAATTTCATTTTTATTATTCGTCAGACATTTTTATTAGACGTCATTTTGTTAGGTGTCAGAAGTGAGGAAAGATCACGTGCGTCATACGTTGAAAAGAAGCATTCAACAAAAAATACATATCATCGTAGTAATTTGCATGTCCATTTGAAACGCATATGAAACGACTGTAATAGTGTTCGAAAGGTATAAAATCAATTTGGCCGACTGTGTCGGTCAAGATTTTATCATTCAAATTCGATCTTTAAGGAGCACGAAGGATCGTTCAAATGATCATTTTCAAAAAATACGAGGAGAATAGTTTTCGCGAAAGGACGAATTAATCAGAACAGAATACCAACTCACGTTGAACTTTGATCAAAGTTTTTCCATTTAATTTTGTATTCACTCTTACAAAACAATACGAAAGAATTATTTGAATAATCGTATTCAAAAATACGGAAGTAACGAAAAATACGAAACGACAAAGTTAGTAACCTGTTTCTATGGATTTCGTTGATCTGAACGAAATATTAAACAAAATTGCTTCGATTAAATAAACTCGTGTTGATTGAATTTACTAATCTGAACCTGAACGTCTATCAGGGTAAGTCCGGGTGAAATGGCCCGATCTCGTTATTTAGGTTATCAATTCACGTCAATTTTCAGTTCTTTTTAGTGGCAGATTGTATCTTTGTCAGAATTTGCGTTCGTATTTGTTTGAAAACTAAGGTAAATCACGTATAATGCGTATAATCGAATGGAAGAAAACCTAAACCCAAAAATTTTCTACTTATCCTTCAATAAATTATAATTTTATCAAAAAAGTAATTGACTTCTTCTCGGAATACAGCGTGTTAATATAGTCTTTGGAGGTTGTGGTTACCACTTTTATAATGAGATGTTGTCGGAAAAATGATAAAAAAGACAAATGAGTCACCACTCACAGATTAAATGGCTCGGTTTTTTAGGGAAGAGTTGACCTATCGTAAAATTATGTATATATTAGTTAGTAAATGTTTCTATGTCATATCTGAATATGAAAGAAAAAATCTAATAACAGATTAGTGGAAAATTCAAAATGGCAAAAGGGGAATGAATGCGGCATCTGGTGTTTTTGGCATTCTGCCTCCTACGTTAAGGGAACGAATGAAAAATAATGATTATTCAAACAAAATTTTAGAACCACCTTCGTTGCTAGGTATGAAGAAATTTAAAATTCATATTAAAAAATTGCGAAAGTACAATTTTGCATTAATACGTAAGCGCGTGATATCGATGACATTATTCACATTATTGTTCATTTTCTGAAAGTATTTGAATTTTAAAATATCGGAAATAAAAAAAATTAATTGTACTTGCAATTAAATACGTTGTGTAAATCGAACATTTGAGCATGTAAACTTCGTAGAATCTAAAATTTAACAAAATTTTTACGAAATTCGAATATTTAATACGTTTTGTGCACGTACGAGAAATTAATTTTTTTTCTATAAATCTTTGAACTTTAACATCTACCTATTTCAAACCAACGATCGAAGTAAAATCATCAAAGACAGAAAGGAAAAGATGTTAAACGCGCTTTAATAAATATATCAAATATATCACTATAAACGTCGTAAATAACGCAAACAGGCATTCTTCAAACAATTTCAATATTTCATTCCATAAATAAAAAGTAAAAAATTTCGCCAGTCAGCGCATCAGGGTACCATTGCCATCTAATTGTACATTTGCATGTATTAATACCTATACCACGCATATATATGACCTAGCGATAAAAACTGGAACTAAAGAAGTTAAATCTCCTGATGACATTCTTGTTTTGAAATTTCAAGGTAGAAGTTCATCCTCCAACGATTTTTCTTCGGTCTTTCTTTTTATCTGTGTCGCAATTCCCTCTACTCCTAAAAACATATTCCCTCTATTTCTAAAAGTAATTCAATTATTTAAGTAAATGCACTTGTTTTCAGAGAAAAAAAGCGGAGAAAATTTTTATACGAAACTATATAACAAATAAATGCAACTGTTCGAAATAGTAAACTGTCTCACTTCTTTTTTTGTTAAACTCGCTCGATTGATCAATCATTTCGAAATTTGACATCGAAACATTTCATTAATTGAAATCGTTGAATGCAACATCAACAATAGACAATAAATAGGACTTTGCAAAATCGCAATTTCGATGGAAATAGAGGGAAACATTCAATGATGAAATTGTGAATGTCGTTCATCACCTTAATATTAATATTGCTGGATACTAAGGAACTGTGTCAGAGAGAAATAATAATAATATAAATATTTATCGTGAATTAGTATACTTTTCGAAAAAGTATTTGTAGTTTTTTTTTTTTGCATATACCAATAATAAAAAATTATAGGTACGTAACAAAATCCAGTTACGTAGATAATATTACTTTTGCGCAACGCAATAACTAATATGTAAATAAATCAATGAATTTTAAATTGTAATATGTAAATGAATTAATGAATTGTAAATTAATAAATCACGACACTGTCGAATAATCGAACAATCGGACGATCGGACGATCGAACGATCAAATATTCAATAAAATTTTTATTTTTCATACATAGATTTCTTTCTTAATCGCCTAGTCACGCTATTCAAAAGTAGAAAGGGAAAAGGAAACGATAAAATTACGTGTGCAGAGACATGACATATCTCTAAAGCTGATAAATATAAATAATACGATTGTAGGAATTAATAAAATAAATTCTAATGAATAAAATAACACGTAATAGAATTAGAAAAAAAAAAAATAAAATGAGGAGGACAAAAAATACCAAACGGGGAGCCACTATAAACACGAAAGGAAAAAGAGATAGTTAGAGAAAGAACCGAGAGAAAGATTCATTCAATCACAGTGAAAAAGAATACCGACTGCAGAGCCGCGTTTTAAAGATACACGTAAAAACCATTGCAGCATACGTCTGATTTCTTGGTCCACGGAAACGAATCGTTATCTGTTTCGAAATACTGTTCGCGTTCGAAATAGCGAAACGCTAAGAAAAATGCGCGTGCAAACATTTGCCGGGCATAAACTTCCATTGCAACGGTTAATATTGAGTCTTCGCTGAGTCAAGATTATCCTTTGGGTTTAAGTAACGATCTTCGAAATGATTCGCTACAGTTTTTCTTTCGTCGAAAAACGCACTTGCGCGTGATTTTCCACCCTCGAGATTGAACAAAAAGCAATATGCTTGAAAATGTCTTGAAAATCAAGATCGTTAAAACTGAAGATCATTAATATGCACAAAATTCTTTTTAAATTCGCAAAAACTGAGAGAAACGTGATTTCTAGGATATTAACCGAATGTATTCCAATATCTTAAGATAGATTTTGAAATGACTGAGTGGAATAATGCACACACAAATTATATACGTAGGTATAAATTATTTTAAGACTCTTTAATCTCTCGAAGAGTTTAAAAATAAAATTATATAAGATATAAATAATATATGTAACATATGTTATAACAATTACTAATTATTCGTTATAATATACTAATATTTACTTACTTATCAACCATAACGCAAATTTGAAATAATCAGTGATGGAACAATACTTCAAACGGTGCTGTTTTGCACGTACGCATCAATTTCCATTTCGATACTGCATAATCAGTCAATTTACATGACACGAAAGAAAAATATATATATCAATCTGTAAAGAAACATATATTAGTCCGTAAAAAGACACGTACTCGAAAGACACAGATAATATAATCAGAAAGTAAATTAGTTTTTGTGCGCTAATAAGTGCTAATAAGAAAGAGAACAAGAGACAATTTCGTCAATCGTCAAACTTGACTTCTCGCCGAAAATGTAAGAAATCTCGGGTCGAAGATAGGACTACCTGCGAATGTTCCTAACGGCCTCAGTTCCGTTAACAATTCCAAGATCGAAGGCATATCGTTCCATCTTTCCTTTTCCCCTGGTCGAAGTCGAGTGATTATTATTGTCATTATTATTCCAAAGGTGCTCAGCTGTTTGCAATAGATATTTTCATTTACAATAAGCTCTCGTCAACGAACGACTGCGTACAGATGAGGAGAGCCTGTGTCGAGTCGGGAGGAAAAAACGTATCCTTGACCCGGTGCCAAAATGGCCTAGAAACACGGATGACTGAATACTCGAACGGCTTATTTCTCGAAATCCAGATTTGACTTGAATCTGCGCAAAAATTAAATTATAAATATCGTTTAATATTCGAGGAGATGCTCTTGTAAATTTACATTTCGTAAGAATTAATTGGAACTGCAAATAAAGCTGACAGCATCGTGTTGAAGACTATTTGAATAATAATTAAAATATTGATGTTTCGCGTTTAATCCGGCACGGAAAAAGGGACAACATGGAACAAATGGGGAACACATAACGCGTAGGAACATCGATCGCTCCAAATACCTAATTTAAGATGAAAACTATCAAGTAAGTATCTACGATACTCGAAAAAAAATTCGACTAGCATTAAAAGATTTAAAAATAAATACTAACAGCCATAAATCAAATGAAATTGCATTTAAAATTGAATCTAATTACCATCGTAATAATTTTAATATTGACTGTATATAATTTTATAATAAGACTAGCCAAATATTTATGTATTATGCAAAATTCAAGAATAGACATATCACACAGAATATGCGAAATGAATTTATTTTCATAATATTTGATTCAAATTGTATTTTCTTGATTGCAAAAATATGAATTCGCGCTCTACTAATAATTGACATACCATTAGAATAATTGATATACCATTAGAATAATCGACATACCATTAGAATAATTATTGTTATACAAGCTGAGGCACATCAAGAAAAAAACTGTAGGATTTCAAGAAACAATGAATCAAATAATCATTATTACGTAAATCGCTCGCAATTAAATCCAGTTATCCATTCCATAAAAGTTCCAAACAAATCTAATCTTAGTCAAAATCAATTTTGATCTACAACCAAAAATCTTTTCCCAATCCAATACTTAAAACACCTAAAGACCACGCGAGAAAAACAGGTTACAAGTTACAAGGAGAAGCATCCTCAACACTTGCTCCAATTATCGGTAGCGACAAAAAAGAACGATGGCGACAAGCAGCGTACGAAACTTTCTCGCCCGAATCTGACCAGATCTGTTCAACGATCGAACGTAGTTTATCGTGCAAGAAGAAACAGAAGAAGGGAACAAAGGACACGGAGGAAGTCCGCGACAGTCCGCATGAAAACACGAAGTATCGACGGTTAGGTTCCGTTTCGAGCGAAACCAGCTAGACTTTCGAGTCGCCCTCGGGCGATTTAATGCCCGTGAAACGGTACCTAGTTCTTGTAACATACACTCTTGTGCTGTTACCCGCGGTGAAGAGTTGAAAATAAAATGGTGAGTCGCGTGTAACGCCTGCTTTTAGAAAGTGGGCGCATAGTTCTAATAGGCGTGATTCACGTGTCGGAGGTTCTGGACGTCGAGTTGATTGTGCTACCGATGAGGAGGAGGCTCCTCGCTGAGGTCGCTGCAGCTTTTATTACACGAGCTGATCCTTATTTAAAAAGTGAAGGCCCTCTTAGAATCGAACGATAGAAGTTTCACGTAATACGAGTAACGTTTAACTATTTGCTTGCAAGAACAATATTTAACTATTGCTAATGACGTTTAATGACACGTAATTGTTTGGAAAATTAGAGCAAATGTAATAATGTTGTTTACGTTTTGCGAATATTACGGATAATACTAGGTACACTCCGAAATTTTTATTAAGTTATTATAGTTTAGTCGTCTGTATTTTGAGTGATCGTCGGACATTTTTCAATGATATTCAAATAATAAGAATTTGACAATCTCGAAGACTGAATAGGAGAGTGTTTTTTACTGTTTGGAGTGGGCATCGAAGTGACAGATCGATTAAATTTGTATTTAATCTCTGCACTATTATAGTGAGATGAAACACCTGACTTTAGCTTCTTTTAGTTCAGCTAAATTTTTAATAAAATATTCTTTCAATTTCTTTTACCATTCTATAAATGTTTCTGAAATGAAAGGAATATGTATGAATTTTCAAGAAAAGTAAAATGTATTGTATAAAAATTTAAACTTAAAAGTGTTAAAACTTTTAAAACAGTTGCATAACTATATATGTAGGAATGTTTGGTAGGCAACAGAAAGGATATGATTTAATTACAAAAGTAGTATTTATTTTTTACCACTACGCTATGACGCCATGTTGTTTACTCGACACTATCCTCTTTTTCTCTGCTCCACGCTTCTCGCTCGACGCTACGCTCTTTTGTTTTTCCGACGCTACGCTGTTCTGTCCTTCACTCCTCGCACGCACTCCTCATACGACAGTCTTCAAGGCACACACACCACACTATCAGTTGCCCAAATTTTCTCATGCATTCTACATCCGTACTCGCCCAGAGTATACTGTTATCCAGACAATGACCTCCTACATATATATATAATTATACTTATAATTGTACATAATTGCATCATTACAATAAAGAATATTCATAAATTTCTAACTGACATATATGTATATGACTCGTCACAACGTTCTATAAGCGAGTTTCCAAATAAAAGTTAGCAGTGTGTATTGAAATAAGTAGCTAGTTAGAAACAAAAAACTCGAACTACTACAGGTATTTCAAATATTCTATGGACAGAATCGTGAGTGTCTAACCAGTAACAGACTCGCTTATTTGCACATGCAGACAACGTGCAACAAGATAAAGGCGAAATTTTCAAATTTTCTGTATAGGAAAGTGGACGAATATTGGAATATCACCAAAGAGTTGGTAACTTTTCCTCATTTAAATAACTTTTCCTCGATAAAGTGGTGATCAATGTGAATATCAATATTAAATTTCAAAAGACGCAGATTAAAAGCAATAACGTACGTTAAATCAAACACTTGGCAACAACTGTAAATTTAACAAATTTTAACGAATTTCTTTAAAATTCTAATTTTTAATAAGAAGTTTTTAACTCTAAATTTTTTGATCTTTAATAACAGTCATCGTAATAAAATACTATCAGCATCTCGTAATTACAATAATGTAATTTTGTACGTTCTTAAAATTCGCTGTAAAATAAATATAAACGAGATTTATATTTAATAAATAATAAAGTTTGCTGTAAAATAAATATAAACGAGATTTATATTTAATAAATATAAATGAGATTTATTACTACGCAAAAATTATTATACAAATATTGATAATTGAGACGTAACTGTACGATTATTTCCGTAAAGCCATTATGTATATTGCGCTGTATATAGTTATCAATATTTGTGTAATAACAAACTCCAATATTTTATATCTTACAAAGCATTAGTGAACTGTCATTACTCACTTAACTGATAAAGACAAGGCAAGGGATGAAATCCTACTAATTCGTCCAAGTGAGATGTGAAATGTGCATGAGATTAACGATTAACGTATTCTATGAATACGTGCATCTCGTTTCACCGATTAACGACATATTTGTTAAAGATATCCATGAATAATATTATCTTTTTCACCATTAAAAACAGAAAGATATCCCGCGATTGCCGAACTAGTGGAATTGAAATTCTCATTGACAAACTCTCCACAATATCCGCCAGATTTCAGTTCGAATGTAAAATACGAAAATGACAATCTGACAACTCGCACCAACACAAACTTCACTATCCCTCAGATGATTAACCCTTAAATCGCGTGTCTAATTCACTTCAGTCGTCTCATTCGTTTCTTTCCAACGTTATTTCCAACGATTAATCAAGCCGACCCTCTAACTTTCTCCGCTTAGAACCCAAACTAAACGAGCAATCACTTCGAAATGACTTGCCATAACCTAAGAGCAACATCTGCGAGCAACCCACAATGCGCACCCCCAATCGGATTAAAAAGAAAATCACTAAACACTCGATCAGAATAGGAGAACCATCTTCGTGGATCACTTGGCGAAAGGGCCAACCAACAGCTTTGAATTAATATGGAAAAGAAACGGACTGCACTCTTCCATCGGGGGTTGTGGCCATCGAACCACCCTCTAGCTCGACTGCAGTTTTATATCTCCCAATCTGCTCCTTTCTCTCCCTCTACCACCTTGAAACTGAATGTTCTCAGCCTGGGAATAGCAACCTCCGCGGTACATGCGCGTCACTGACGTAGAAAAGAAAAAGTAGGAGAAAAAGAAAATCTGCCAGAAAAATTTGGCGAATTGGAAAGCGTACACTGCGTACCCGGTTCTCAGGAGAGCACTATTGACGCGTGGCGCCATTGGTGTCATTGACAGGAAAGCAGAGAACTAATCGTTCGTTTGACCACGTCGGTAATAAGCCTACCTAGGATACGCAGGTTTTTTGAAATTAACTACAAGCAAACTAAAAAAAAAAAAAAGAAAAGAATAAGCCTTTGGTACAGACAATATACACGAATAAATGAAGCATCTTGTGGAATTTCATGCCCCATGCTCTGAAATACTGACTGAAATACTAAAAAAGTCAGTGGTTTTTAGCGCACTTTAACGGTGAATTTCGCAACTACAACTAAAACGATTAAAGTTGATCAAGCAGTGAATGCGCCAGAAACATGATTTTTGAAATCCAGTACAGTATCATCAAATTTTCAATATCGAAATATGAAGCTAGTAACTAACCGAAATCATTCTATTACATATCAGAATTATATAGAAGAGTTCTATCCACGTTTTACGGTATTACGATGGCTTTTCTTCCTATCAGCTCAAATAAATTTTGTTCGATGTAATGTAATAAATAAATTTTACCAAAAATTCGATATAATATGAGAGAAATTAAAGAAAAGAAGAAAGAACAATCTTCTTATTTACAGATGTAATCATTGTAGAAGAAATAATTAATCCTAGACTTTCAAATATATTTTTGTACGAAAAAATATATAAATTCGAATGAAACATTTTCCATATGCTTACAAATTAGTATACCCGTACTGTTAGAACTACATATTATTTATTTTTCATTAATCTAATGGATATGTACATCACAATCGAAATCGCAGCCAATCAGCTCGTATTACTTGCCATATAATTAATAATTGTATCAGTTATATAATCAATTGTTTAGCTATAAAATAATGCAATTAATAATTATATAACAAATAATATTGATTGCCCAGGTCTCACCACGTGGAGGTGCTGCGAATGGAGACCCACTCTATTTTTGCAAGCAAAAATTTATTAATTTAAAACATGAATTTTTTAAATCAAAAATCTGTACGATAGAAAACACTGTACAATAAAGACTTAAGATTAATGCTTCAAACAATAATATTAAAACGGAGCAATGGCTGACTCATTACACACAGATACATTTTATGAAACTTTCTTTAGTTTACTGTCAGGTCATCTGATTAGTGTTGTTATTATTATAATTATTCTGAAATGAAACGATTAAAGTCAATTTTAATAAAGCAGATTAATTTCTCTTTCTGTCATTGTTCGATCGTCTCATTAAAAGTTTTAAGTGTACAAAAGGCAATTTGCATCCTATTTTTAAATTGTATCCTTAGACATATCGTGGAAGCTAAATTTCCTTCCACGATAAAATATCGATGATATGATTATATGTATTATGCTATTATCTCGGTCAAACAAAATCTTAAAATTAGCTAGCCCCTAATTTCGAAGTTTATATGTTTCGAGACTCGCGACAATTATTACTCAACTCGTATTATATATTTTACGAAATAAAAATCGTTGATTATAATACACAGCATGTAAAATATCATACATGCATACCATACTTTACACGTAAAAATTCCAGTACGATATTTCAAAGTACATTTTAAAAGATGAGCGTCGTTTTATACGCATACCAACATCACTATTCGTCTGAAATTAATGCATCATGCAATAGAATGTCAGCAGGCTGTATAATTATTTCGAAGGAGGTATTACATACATCTTACATATGTGTCATTACACATGGAATATGGACACAACACACACACACACACACACACAC
This sequence comes from Melipona bicolor, assembly GCA_030673865.1. Classification (NCBI taxonomy): domain Eukaryota; kingdom Metazoa; phylum Arthropoda; class Insecta; order Hymenoptera; family Apidae; genus Melipona; species Melipona bicolor. The sequence continues at coordinate 7,361,626 of JAHYIQ010000002.1, read as the reverse complement.
ACACACGTACGTTACATAGAAATTTAAATATCAATTTAAGTGTCTACTGACCTTCGAAATTCAAAATATTTTTTTACTCTTTATCGAACTCGCTACAGAAAATGCGATTGACTACGAATATTCAGATTTTTAGAAATATCATTAGAAAAGAAATACCTCTCTGTTTTAAGTTATTTTTCAGGAAAGCGTTAATTTTGAAGTTTTCCCCGATAGGATTTGTATTTTGAGCAATAGAGGAGTAGCAGGATGATGACCACGATGACAGCGAAATTACATATTGAGCAAAAGGGTTAATTAGTACCGATATATTTACTATAAATTTGCACAAAAATTTGTAGCTCAATTATCAGTTACTAAATTATCGCGCAAGGAGCTGAGGATCTAATCAAATATTTCCCTGCTTCGTGCCAGTCCGTGTCTAGTCGGTGTATCTCGTGACAGCGCGAATACGCGCATAAAACTAGCGGGTTTGTGAAGTTTAGCGAAGCGTGTGAGTTTGCGACTAAAACAGTGTTTATTCCGCAGGGATCGCAGAACGAGAAATCACGGGGACAAATGTCACGCAGTAATCCGCTTTTACAAGTATAATTATTATCTATAACTATTAAATACATATTAAACTCATTGTTAGTGTTTAAATACTCACGCGATCGAGAAGATTCTATCTCGAAGAGATTTTCGTCACACTCGCAAGATCTTTTTGACTAACTCGATCTGAAGGTCTCGGCAGATTCCTGGTACTAATGATTTTGTGTTCTTATTACGCAATAGAGATAGACTTTGGCGAACCAGAAATCGCACACCTGAACGGAACACCTGTGTCAAATTCTACAAATTTATCGTCATCGTATCAGTCGTATCGTTGCAGGTGTTTGGTATATTTGGTTTTAATCATTTGCTTCAAGGAATCTGCTTATCAAAAGCTCCTTGTTTAATTGTCTAAGTCTGTGAATTCTTGACGCGTAAAATAACTTGCTCGAGCAACCTTAAAGATATGATGTAAACGGAACAATGTGTGAATTATTTGATTATTTGACGCAAACTTCTGAGACAGTGTTTAATGAGGATTTAGAAAATAATGTTCAAACAATGTTCGAGTGATTTGAAAAAAGTGAAAGAGTGACATAGTACGATCTGATGAATATACCACGAAGAATCGTTTGATCTGAAAGCTGAGTTGACAGTTGAAACGATAATAATGTTTAAAACAACGATGATCAATTAAACTCTTTGAAACAGTGATCTGACGAAGAATCAATTGATCTGAAAGTCAGTTAAATAGAGAATTGAAATTGTATATTAATTGTATGCGATATTGAAAAAGAAAATATATCATGGAAAATCATAATCGACACAATACAAATGACATAAGTCAGTGTTACGAATAACACGTAAGTGACTCAAAAAGTGAAAGATAATCACGCACGATAAGCTTTCCCTTTTTTTTGAATCGATAACGAAGAAAGAGAGTGTATAGTGAAAGACTAACTCGACATCTCTTATCGATATTTCCCACATACTCTACGCTTCCACGTGCTTCCTGACTCACTGATTCCATTGTCAATTTACGTAAGTACGCATGCAAGTTTACACGCACGAGAGTTTAATAACTGATTCGCGTCTTGGCTCGGGCAATTTGACGAGAGTCCTTTCATTATCTAGCTCGAGTGACCTCCGGTTCCTCAAACTGACGCCCATAGTTAGATTTGGTTTGGAGAGACACGTGCAGCTGTTGGTGTTGTCTGACGGTCAATTAGTTCATCACGTTGTACGTAATTCATGCTAGATTCAACCTTGGGGACTGAGTGGCAAGAATAATTATTCTTAGAAATTTGCCGACACGTTTCAATGACTTGGTCTGGGTTATTATTGAATATTCTTCGAGGAAAAAGGATTTAACTCCCAACACAGACTTCTGCCAATTTTTATTCATCTCTATTTCCCATTGCGTTGCTTCGCATTTCTGTTTTACATATTTCGATACATCTGTCACGATTCGGATGTCAATGCGTATTAAATAATAAAAATTCGGATAATAAAGTATTAATTTCGTCAAAAGTCAAAAGCAACGATGTTTTTAAGAATTTTAGAGCGAAATATCTTTATGATTTTCGATCTATTGCAGTGGAAAATACGAGTTTTATGAATGAAGGAATATTTGCTAATACGCCGGTGATTTAAGATAGTTGAGGTTCGAAGTCTTAGGTCCAAATAGCTATAAATAAGAAACATAAATCGATAGTGATTGACAGTTAAAACGATCGAGCTGCGATTTTACAGCAGCGCAAAACGCGCGATTCGATCATGGATTCGATAACTTTTCAATGGATTGTTAAATAATTGTTAAATTTCCTGCAAATAAATCTTGCATCGAATCTTGTATTTTATTCTATTTAAATTAGTCTTAAATTTAAATAGAATTATTTAATTCTTTCTTCCCGGTTATGTAATAAATAATATTCAGTTTCGTAGTAATATATACGTAATATATACACAAGAAGTATAAATTCGCGATTAATTTGCAATATATTACGAAAGAATTCAGATCGATATTCTGTCTTTTACTGCCGCGTCTTAAACGCGGGTATAAATGATCTGTATAAATGATTCATTGCTATATATAAGATAGCCTTAAGAATCGTGACAAGTCCTAGATGAAGGCGTATTACTCACAAGTTACATAATAGCGTAGACGCAACGTTTATTTATTTTCGATCGTGACAATTATGACTCCAAAGGCTAAAATATTGAACTTTGTTTTGCGTTCCTTCTTTTCCAACTTTGAATATTAATAAGAATATTAATCGTTGATCTATAGAGTAGAATGGTTTTAATTTTATAGTATTTATTTGCATCACGTAAAATATTCCGGTATCGTTTTTATTTTAAAATATGCATCATATTTGAAATATTTTTGCCCATAATGTTTATCTTACATTAATTCGAAATACGTGTAGTAGAATTACTAGTCGTGTTAATGGAAAAGTAAAAATTATCCAGTGAAATTATCTCGATTGTCACTAGTTGATCGTTTCACGTCTTCAATAAAGAATCACAGCCTGTCAGAAGGAAGAACGACTCGGCCGTGAACTATGAATTCCCCGCAATAAATTCTGATTAAAGGCTATGCCGTTGTAAATGAAAGGCGAGTCGCATAGAGATTACGCATTGCGTTTAAAAAGTAAAGAAAAGTTATTAGTCTCGTAGTTCATCAATCTCGACGTACACATTGAATAAAAATGATTTCTTGCACGCTTACTAATTTTAACTTGTCCTTAATTACCGTGTATGTAAAATAGTTTTGATCGAGAAATTGGAAATTCATAAGAAAATTCATCGCTATTCACTTCGTTGCTGATGAAAAGATAAAGAATCTCTTCACCAAAGAGACCATTTTTTTTTTACTTAAAGTACTTAAAACAAAATTTTTTTTTTTCTACCAACTAAAACTATCTTGCATCAAAAGAACGAAGATTCTTTTCATAGAAAAGACTACATTTTCTATTAAAAATACTCCAAATTGATTTCTCCGATAAAATACTTCTTCGTCATTTTATGGGGACACTTTCCCCCTACAGATCAGCATAAAAACGACCAATACCACCTATGGCGAAGAAATATTACACCCCCTACTGTGTTCAGGACACGTGGCGCCAGTCGCATTGTTCCTATTTTCGTTTTTCGTTCTCTTTATTGAGTGTTCATCATCAACTCTTACGAGAATCCCGATACGTCCCCGGCAAAATGTCCTCTCACGTTTCCATACGGGCACGAATATGAAATCTACTCTACACTCGGGAAACGTGGCGCCAGATATATTACCCTCTGCCATTTTCAGCCTGATAGAGCGTTTTTCAATAAACGTTCGTTTTTCTCCTTCTCTCAATATTTTTCAATAACAGTACACGATATTAAAACATGAATTATGGACCGATCGTTTTATTGAAAGGAAAAATCCAATGCAATCCAATGGGGAATTTTGAAGAAGAACGTTTGAGAGATCAATCAATTGTATAAAATACCTCAAACTGGTGACTCTATTGCAACCGTGATATACAATTACGAATAATAGTAAATTATTCTTCGTAGCTTAATTATATTTAAATATATTTATAATTACGTTACAACATTGTTCAGAAGTGTTTGTTGCGATGTCCAATCACCGATTTACTTTGCTCGATTTGAAAATATTCCAAAACAAGCTTATTTCATTTTAATTTGGATTAATTCTCGGCAAAATAGTATCTGTAGCTCTAATTGTAAGTTACTTGTAATTCGTGCGTCGTCATAAAAAGTTGCATGTAAGAAAGTCTTACATTGCGTTTATATTCTTTTGCGTGTCGCAACTATCTAACACGAATTTTATTACAGAGAATATTATCGATTATCTAATGTAAGCAACTCCTCGAGTCAGGTATTGATAATTCGCTGAAACGCGAATTTTGATAAGCGTACGTTAACGTGGAAAATCTTATTCTCAACTGTTCTCGGAAAATAAATGAATTTAGTTTGCAAATTCAGCGTTCATAAAAAGTCTTCCAACTTTTTACAACGCAACGGAATGATACAACGCAATTGTAATAATAAAGCGCCTTCATTTTTGTCATATGTAATACGTATGTAATACGTAATATGAAGTACGCATTTTCATGGAATATAAATTTAGGTGTTCCAAAATATATATAGAACAATATCAATTGGAATTGTACGAACTAATACAATACATATAGAAGTTGTCAATGAATTTTCTCGAGATCACGATCAAGCGAACTTGGCGCGTGAACTAGCAAAAATACTATTCGGAGAATGTAGTGGATGCGATTGCGTGCGATAATATAACGAATATCTAAAAATAAATAATTTTATCAACATACGAAACGATACTACATGTGATAGCATCTACGATCGATAGGCGGTATTGTTTAGCATTCGTTCAGGCTATACCGGTCAGTCTTTCGCAGTCTTCGATTCCGTATAGTATGTAACACCGTACAGTGATTGAAAAACTAAGCCACCTTCGATCGAGTTATCGATAAAGATCGTCGTATGTCAATTTCCCAAATAATATATACGCGCAACTTAATAAAAATTTCAAAGTTTTGTTAAATTTAGCAAATTTCCGGAAAAAATATAAAACTGATACAATGTGGAAGTTACTTTAACCGAAGGGATAAAAATTACGAAACTTTTTCTTTTTGCATTCAAATTAAATTCCCATTGACGAATATACGATAATTATAGCACAGAAAAATAAAGGCGATCGTTTCGCTTTGATCTTGATTACAGAAACTATTTTTTAATGCTCCGAGTGACACGAGCGTTCTGAAAGAAAACTAGAATGCAAAAAAGAGATTTGGATCACGTCTGAAGACTCTCTCTCAGTTATAATCTTCAAAATATTCACGAAAAAAAGGGTGAAAGAAAAAATGTCTCCGGACAAGAATCGAGTGCCACCCACCGTGTACGAAATGTTGGAAGAGAAGTACAAGGGAAACGACTCGAAAAATCGTAGATTAGCGAAGACGGACGACTTCTTGGCAGCTGACGAAAATTATCGTAGCAGTAAAGTCGAGTACGTTCCCCGTATCACGTGGCTAGATCTGATGGCGTTACTTTTCGTCCACGTAGGTTGTATTTACGGATTGTATCTCATTTTCACGGAAGCCAAACTTCTCACCACGATATGGGGTAAGTGTTGAATCGAAGTTATGTTTCGTGGTTGCTACGAGTTTTCAAACTGTGAAATTCAGTGACATACTCTGCCGTGTATCTTTGTAAAAATCTTTTGTAAAATAATCAATTTTAGCCAAATGAAAAATGCCGGGAAATTCTACTACGTCTAAAATGATTAAAAATTGATTAATTACGTTTTATCTGAAAGAAAAGTGACTTTTTATCTGTAAAAAAAAATAGTCGGCAGTTTATTTGTAATCTACAAAGCTCTTAAAACTTTTTTTTTATACAATGTAAAAATAAATATTATATTTTTATCTTTCGTCAGTCAAATGGCAACACGTTAAACACATTGTAAAACTAGAAAATCGTAAATAATAACAAAAGTTAAAACGAAAGAGATGTAAAGTGTATAATAAAAGAATTATAATTAACGATAAACTTTATTGCATAACAAAATTATACCGATTAATAATTTAATAAATATTGAAAAATTATATTAATAATTTAATTAATATTGAAAAATTATTTTGGTAAAATGATAGAATGAATGAAGTAGTCGATTTTATCTCTCTTAATATGTACAATAATATGAATTCAAGTCCATATAATTAGATTTCTATCTAATTCGATTGTTTCGTTTCTTCACGTTTGCAAATCAGAATTAGAATTGAAGAGTAATGCGAAAAATTCCACGAAGCGCTTTTAACAATCAGATGTTTATTTCGGATCGAGTGAATCGATCGACGAAGGAGAATAAACGAATACATATTGTCAACCGTCGTTTGTTTCAAGTATAATTTTTTTGATTCTGCGTCAATTTGAATTGCAATTTTCAAAGTTTCTAACAACAGCAAACGTATCTTCGCTGTGTTGACAATCAGAGGAATAAATAAAACGCAATTCGAAACTTAAGCAAAATTTCTTCAATCTCGTCTAAATAATGTTCTTGCTCTTTCATCTATGATTGTTGACACTTTTACGGATCGCGTAAATTTCATACACTGTTATCGTTGTCGACTCGACAAGTTGGTCTTTAATCAGAACTTGCGTGTAATCGAGACAATGTAAAACACGATAAAGTAATCGTGCGTGTAAAATATTCGGAACAGCCTCGATCGGTCTGCGAACATCATCGCGTGTCTCGTGATTCACGCGATGATTAAAAACAGTACAAAGTGAAAATAATTCATCTGCGTATAATCGAGAATTAATTGGCGTCCAATAAAAATTCGAATTGTAAAATATCTGTCCTTAGAATTGAAATCGTTTCATTGCAGCGTTCGTGATTACGTACACTTCCGGATTCGGTATAACCGCGGGAGCGCACAGACTATGGTCCCACAGAGCGTACAAAGCGAAATGGCCCCTCCGATTGCTATTAATATTTCTGTTCACCATAACTGGACAAGTTCGTAATTTTCTCTTCAAATCTTTTGACATCTTTAACATTTCAGAAACTTAGCTTCTCTTCTCAAGAAATTTAATTTCTCATCACTTCGATGAAGATTCATTTCCAACAACATTGATTCCGCTTAAAGAATTAAATTTCCGAGAGATTAATTTTCTGAATGATTAATTTACATTAAATTAAGCATTAGCAACAGGCAAACTTTCATCCTAGAAAATTCGAAAATTCGAAAATTCGAAAATTTCTAAACGATTGACGAAAACACTGTGCCTTGTCTGCAGAAACACGTGTACGCGTGGGCACTGGACCACAGAGTGCATCACAAATACAGCGAAACCGACGCGGACCCCCACAACGCGAAGAGAGGTTTCTTTTTCGCCCACGTGGGTTGGCTTTTTACGACACCCCATCCTGACGTTGTCTCGAAGCGGAAAGTGGTGGACATGAGCGATTTGGAAGCCGATCCGATCGTCATGTGGCAGAAAAGGTACAAAGTATCGTAAGAATTAAATTTCAGTAACCACTTTCAATGATTAAATCGCTCTTCGTAACTCGAGACATGTATATTCGTTCACAGATTTTACGTTCCTCTATTCGCTCTTCTAACCATAGGGCTTCCGGTCGCCGTACCATGTTATTTCTGGTCAGAATCGCTATGGACATCCTTCTGGGTGAACTTCAACTTTCGTTTCTGCATCACGCTGAACATAGCCTTCTTCGTGAATAGCGTGGCGCACATGTGGGGTCAACGACCTTATGATAAGTAAGTAGACAGTTGTTGATGGATAAAACACACCCAATTCCCATTGTAATTTTTACTATTTTTCATTAATTTCTCATTAATTCATCATTCGAATTTAGATACATCTCCCCAGTGGAGAACGTAGCGGTTTCAATCGCGGCTCTAGGCGAGGGTTGGCACAACTTCCACCACGTGTTCCCGTGGGATTACAAAACTGGAGAGCTGGGGAACTACACGTTCAATTTGACCACTGGGTTCATCGACGCTTTTGCGAGCATCGGCTGGGCCTACGATCGCAAATACGTCTCGCCGGCGATGGTACGACGCAGAGCGAACAGATCTGGCGATGGTAGCCATGTTTGGGGCTACGGTGACGCAGACATTCCACCTGAGGATCTTCAGGAACTGAAACGCATGGACAAAAGGAAACAGTGACACTGTACAGTTCCTTCGTGATAACTCGTTCCATTTTTGTAAAAATGTTGCAAAGCGTTTGACACTCTGATCATCATGGTGCAACATTTTTCTGGTCAGATTCGTCACTCGTGAGCCTTGTGTCAAGAAATCTCGAATTTCGCCTCTCTCTAAACGATCAAACTTGATCGATATATTCAATCAATATTGCGTTTCTTGAAACAATGCGTAACTCGAGGAACTCGTAAGTTTCATAAGTTATTGAACTTGTTATTGGGAGACTTTATTAAGTCAAGTTTAATAAAAGTTAATAAAAGTTACGCGCGTGACGTGTGAAATTCTATTTTTAAGTATGAACTTGAATCGTTCTCCAATTGCCATAATTATAACAAGTTACAATGCCAGTATATAAAAATTCTAAAAGATAACTTTTGAAAACTTTTGAAAAGTTTTAAAAAGAAGTGTCCACGCCAAATTGTAAATGATACGAAACATGCACATATTTAAATGTTGTATTTAAGTTGTAATTTATTGTCATATCCAATTTCTTTTTTCATCCTAAGAATTTGATTTAAATTTCACAAAAATCTATTTTATATGTTCCAATTGAACCATTGCATTGTTAGAATCAAATGAAAAAAAAAAAAAAACAACAACAATAAAATTCTAGTGTAAATACCAATAATTGTATAAACTAACAAAATGTTCGTGCGAACAAAAACTTTTCACGAATCTTGAGCCAGCAAGTTGTAAAATTCTCTTATTTATTATACGTTCTTCTTCTTCTAAGAATACGTTATTATTCTTAATCATCGTAATATTCTGAAAATTTCATTTAATGAAATTATTATTATCTTGTTCCTTAAACTTTTATAAAAGCCTCCAATAATGTCTTCCCTGGCATTATAATTCAGTTTCGATCATTAACAATTCCATCTGATAACAAAATTTACGCACAAATGCTAAATAATTCTTTAAATAAGGCATTCCCAAATGTCGTAATTAATGTTAAACATCGTGTCGAAAAGACGACGAATTATCAAGAATCGTGATCGAGTCTCGAACGCCTCGTTAAACTCGTTCTCAAATTAAAGGAAATGACGATGTGAAACGCTAATGAAATTCTACCAGAAGCCAAGAGGTCGATCGACGAAGCTTATTATTTGCATTCGTTTAGGTAGTTCATTTCCAACCATCAAAAAACGCGTTTTGTGCTACAGAAAGAGGTAAATTTTGATGTAACCGGACACGTACGAATTCACTTTTCACTTTCTCATACAGTATATTCGCTTCTTCGAATTTTTAAATCATAAATATTCCTCAAGATCTGTTCTTAAGTTTCTCTATGAAGATATTCTCATTGTCGTGTTATTTTTTCTTGCCTTTGTTGAATTTTTGAAAATATAAAATATTTGTTTGTGGCTGTGTTTCGCTAAGCAACGAGTGTAATCTTCGATTTTTCAATTTTTGTTGATACTTTGTTTCAAAACAGCAGGATGGTGGACGAGATGCAACCAGCGAAGAAACGGGAAATGAAATGGGCGGCCATTTTATGGTACATTTACATACACGTTCTCGGAGTGTACGCTATTTGGTTTTTGTTCACCTCTGCTAAATGGTTGACTGTGATCTACAGTAAGAATATTCATATATTTTATTATTCTTCAGTTTCACACAATGACATTTGTGACGAAATAGAACCGAAACTTCTTCTGGCAACGACAACTAAAAATTCCAGCGTATTTCATTTTTCATATTGGTCGTTCGATCGATTTTCCAGCGTTGCTTATAACGATCCTTGGTTGCCTCGGAGTGACAGCAGGAGCTCATAGATTGTGGGCTCACAGAACGTACGAAGCCACAGGATTCCTCAGGCTTTTCCTCATGCTGTGTCACACCCTGGCAGGAGTGGTAAGTATATCTCAAAATCGCAGTATTGTCTGGGAAAAATAATCATGTCTCTTGAGTCTTTGAAAAAAGTATTTGACTTTCTATCACGTTCTGTTTCTAGTAAATTATGTATCATTTACAGAGCTCAATATACGACTGGGTATTATATCACAGGTTTCATCATAAATATTACGGGACCGACAAAGACCCCTACAATCACAAGAAAGGATTTTTTTACAGTCATTACGTGGGTAATGCACTGTCACCGAGTATAGACTATGATGAGATGAAATGTGAGATCGACACATGTGATTTGGATCAAGATGGCTACGTTTGGTTGCAAAAGAAGTATGATCTTTTATTTTATGGAAAATAATCTCCGATTCGTGGCTTCAAATCGTCGAAATTTCACTCCTCTGGAAATCTTTCTCTACTTTTCTCTAATATTTCTAATTTCCACCAATAACTCTTGTCGCGTGATTCCATTTCGAACGTCGCTCGATATTCGTCTTCTTTCCTAATTTTTCACGTACTTTGACAATCCTGTTGTTTTCCCTCACGTTCATAGATTTTACTGGCCGCTGTTCTTAATATTTGGATTGATACTGCCACTGAACGTCCCGTTGGAATACTGGGACGAGTCGATGACTGAGACAATACTGATCACAGGAGTGCTACGGTTCGCCATTACGGTGAATGTGTCCTGGCTGGTGAACAGCGCACGTTTGGTCTGGAGCATGGAAGGAAAAAAGTTAATACAAATTTCAGATACCTTTAACTTATTGTACAAACTGTTCTTCAAAATGCCTAAGAGCCATGGCACCGTCATGATCAATTATGACGGAATTAATGTCGAATAAAGTGTTAAACTATAAGCGTTCAATTAAAATTGCTACAAAGTATTCTCTCGAGAAATCGTTTCGTTGTAATTGTTTAAAAATTCGTTGAACTCGTAAAATACGATGTCGATGAATTGAACGTTGCAACGTTGCATTGTTCAGCTGCAATAAAATCAATGTCGTTTCACATTCATCTCCATTGTTCGACAAAGCGTTCTGCATCAATTGACGAGAGAGAAATTCTTTTTCTAACATTTTGAAATAGCATTCAACGATGAGACCTAATAAATTAACAAGCTTTTACATCAAAGTTAAAAAGATATCTGTCGCTATATCTAATTGACAAGACAAAACTTATATCATAAATTTTCGCACAATCCTACGTCGAAATCGAAAACTCACTTGATTTATTCGCGATTTCAGAATGCCACCATACAGCATCAGCATGTTCTTTCTGACCAAGTCATTTTGGCCAGTGTATCATTACATAATCCCGTGGGACTGGAAATGCGGTGAATTCGGCTCGTACGAGTCCGGTATCACTACGTTTTTCATCAAAGTGTGGCACGACCTCGGTTTCATTGATTTGCCGCAAACAACCGACACCGAAGATATCAGAATCATGCTCCACGATGTGAGCAAGAAGAAAATGACGTTTGCGAATGGTCTCGATAAACTGAAAGAAAAGTCTATATACAAAGCGAAGGAAGTGAAGCTGATGGTTAAACATTGAGTTTATAAACACGAGTCTGTCGGACTTGTTCAAACTTCGAATGATCGATTTTATTTTTCTTTCGCAACACTCGATTATGCGCTTTCATCGTCAGTCTTCGTCAATGTCATGTATCGACAAATAATTACTCTCATCGATGAACGTGAATCTCCGTTGTACACTGACTAATAATAATTTTTAAACAATTTTTAATTATTAAACAATGAAAAATTTGTTCAAATGAAACCCCACCTTTATCAACCTTCATAAACTGAAATTTCGTTCAACTGCTCCAATTATTTGCTATTTTGTTTATTTTAGAAAATAGTGATATGAAACTAGACCGAGTGTCGTATCATTTGCTATCAGTAGACCGATTCGTGTCAAAAGAATAATATGAAACAATGACAACAGTCTTAGATCGCCAAATTACGATTTAATAATTTAATTACTTAGCAATGTAAATGAGAGATTAGGGAAAAGATAAAAAACGAAACTGAACGATACACACACTTCACCTTGTGTGAAATCCGCTTACGTTCGTACTTGTTCGTACCGTTATGAAGAAACGGTAAGAAAAAAGAGAACAGAGTTATCGGCATGCTACGAATTGGAATTGGTAATCAATCGCTTCTCCCTGGTCTGGTAACAAAACAACATATATTTGTCTCTTAAAATCTGGTAACATCACACATATTTATTCAGCGTTAAGATTAAATCTTATAGAGGTAATTTTAGATAGCTCTTTGCTCAATGTCGTACGTCTGCCAACGCACATATTTGTACGTCTCAAGAAAGAGTTTAACGTATTCGTAGTTACTCGTGTTCGGAAGAGTTTTGTTTTGCGGTAAGCTGGGCCCTCGACCGGGGTTGTGACGTGAAACCAACTCTCCCGAACACGTGCGAAACGTGAAGACAACTCTGAATGCGTGCGGGTCACATCCGCCTTTTGTCCCCCACCTTGCGCCCGCGATTCACCGTAGCCGTAGGAGAGGGAACCGAGAGAGTGTCCGTGCTTTTCTTCGGCGTACGGGTTAGAATCGGTCTGAATTCCGAGCGACAAAGTTCATCTTTTGCGACACTAAATCAATTAACGAGGAGACAATCCCACAATATCTCAGCGCGCGATTAAACATACAGTCCACACATTAAACAAGATATCGCCCCGCTACACACGCGCGCGAACATTGATCCTTCGAGCCGGATCATCAACCGAATCGGATGCTACGAGATGCAACCGATTAGTGATCAGTGCTACAGAAGCAGTCATCGGGTTTCCGTAGCAGCCGTTACTAGCGGACGAAGTCAGCCACGAAGAGACGATCGCGGACAGGCCACGATCGAACGTCGTAGAGAACCATCGCCGGGGCAGCCACGCCAGGAAGGACGACTGCTTAATCAAGGCTTAGAATCGAAGATTCTCCGTTGGTCACAAAACACAGCGTACAAGGGCGCCAAGCGTTCCCATTACCCATTGCTGCCTTCCTATGGTGAGTCGAGTTTCATTCATTGTTTGACTTGACTGCGCGGGAAAGGAATAATGGAGCGGACCGGTAGTTCTGATCTCCAAGGAGAGCGCGGCCGCGTCAAGGCAGCCCTAACGCGATTAAAAACCTTCTATGACACGCGAGGAGAATCCGAATCGATCGACTCCCTTCAGGAGCGACTCGACCATAACTGTGCCCTGCTAGAACGATTCGAAGCGATTCAGGACCGCATAATCGCGATCGTTGCGAGCATCGCTGACGAAGAAGCTCATGAACGGTGCAGGGACGAGGTTGAACGCACGTATTACCGGTTGATAGGCGAGATTCGGTACCGAATACGGAGCTCGCAAAGTTCAGCAACTTCGAGCAGCGCGCGATACCTACAAGTGACGTCCGCGTCACCAGCCACCTCCGAAACCTCTTTTCACGGTTCCTTGGGGGAATGGGGCCACTTTCGTGACAACTTCAAATCCCTGATAATTCGGAACGAGTCGTTAAGCAACCTTGATCGCTTCCATTACCTAATATCAGCGGTAAAGGGTAAGCCCGCTCATACTCTCAAGAGGTTCCCAGTCTCCGACAGCAGTTTCGAGGCCGCCTGGGAATTACTACGCGGGCGCTACGAGGATGACGAAGACGAAGAAAACAAGCTGAACAACTGGCATCATCGACAACAGCAACAGCAACAGCAACAGCAACAGCAACGCAGTGCTGTCCATCGAACCGACGAGGTTTCATCAGCTAAGCGTAACTTCTTGTCGCCTATGCTCGGTGACGGTGCTGGTTTGATCGGTGTTAAGCTCGACCTGTTCACTAACCTAGCCACTAATCCGAGTAACGGCGAGCTGCTGATTAACAACAACGCTCAGAAGATTATCCGAGATGTCGAAGAAGAGAAGGAGGAAGTCGAGATCGAGGACGAGACTGCAAAAGCCAGCGATAAGATAATACACGGCATCTACGACACCGTCACGTCCATCGACGCAACCGCCTTCCTCCGTGGTGGCCACACCAGGGATCCGGAGAACCTCGACGACGGTGAGGGTCAACGAAACGCGTCCAGTTCGTCGTACGGTATCGATCAGACCGGGTTCGTTGGCGGCAGCACGCCGTCCATCCTGGAAAACGGCGTGGCGGGAAGACCGTCTAGTACCTATGGAGACGACCCATCCGTGCCTTCTACCTCCAGGAGACCGGATGGTCATTTCTCGGGGACGACCGCGAACACTGCCGGTAATCCGACTTCCTCGTCGCCCACTGCACCGTCTACGGCTCACCAAAGTCACTACCGCGGGGTCGCCGACCAGTTTGAAGAAAGTCCGACAAATAAATCGGCACGTAATCGGCTACAAGCGCATCGCGATCAGCAATGTGGATTAAACGATTTACGAACTATCAGGAACACATGTTTCATGAACAGTGCGATCCAATGTTTGGAACACTTCACGCGAGAAGAGGTGCTCGACGATGACAACGAGCACGACCGTAACAACGAAGACGTCGTTGTCGACAAAGACAACGAGTTGACGAGTAGACAAACAGTTACAACTCGTTGGATTCCGTCGGTGCGCGGAATGAAATGGAAAAAGTAACGGCATTCCGCAAGGCAAATTATCAGGTGGTATCGAAGCACGCGGTCATAGAAGGTGTCGATTGGCATTTTATTTCCCCTCATGCCCCTCACTTCGGAGGGCTATGGGAACGCTCCGCGAAGCATCACTTGCTGCGGGTGGTCGGAGAAACGCGATTAACATTCAACGCACTCCACACTGTCCTGACGCGGGTTGAATCGTGCATGAACTCTCGGCCACTGCACCCAATGTCAGCCTATCCTATCGAGTTGAATTCTTTGGCTCCTGGACATTTCCTGATCGGACGCCCGCTCACCGCTCTTCCACATCCTGACGTTACCAACGTCAAGACTAATCGCTTGAGTCGCTTTCAACTGCTTCAAGCCATGCACCAGCAATTCTGGAAGCGGTGTCAGACCGACTATTTCCATCAGCCGCCACAAATGGAGGTCAGCTATTTCGGAGCACTTCGGCTTTAGGCCATGGTGGTACTGAAGAATGAAAATTTGTCACCATTGCGCTGGAAACTCGGCCGGATCACGGCTCTTTACCTACAGAACGATGGCATCGCCCGGGTCCTGTCCGTCGGAGCAGCCGACGGAGTGGTAAAGCGTCCAGCGGCCGGAGAGTGCATCCTACCGGTAGACGAAGGAGGAGGACCCGCAGAAAATTAATGGCATCTAGCTAGGCGTTCAAGGTATGTTCGGGAGAGTTTTGTTTTGCGGTAAGCTGGGCCCTCGACCGAGGTTGTGGCGTGAAACCAACTCTCCCCAATACGTGCGAGGCGTGAAGACAACTCTCTCAAACGCGTGCGAGGCGTGAAGACAAATTTCCCGAACGCGTGCGGGACACATCCGCCTTTTGTTCCCCACCTTGCGCCCGCGATTCCCCGTAGCCAAAGGAGGGGGAACCGAGAGAGCGTCTGTGCTTTCCTTCGGCTCACAGGGAATCGGTCTGAATTCTGAGCAACAAGGTTTATCTCTTGCGACACTAAATCAATTAACGAGGGGACAACCCCACAATATCTCAGCGCGCGATTAAACATACAGTCCACACATTAAACAAGATCTCGCCCCGCTACACACACGCGCGAACAACTCGAGTTACCTCTTTATACACATAGAAACTAAAATATAGACACGTAGAAACAACGAGGACCATCTCATGAAAAATATTACCATTTGAAATGTCGAACGACGCTAACATCACACTTCTTGCCTTATTTCGTACTCAATTGCTCGCCTTTTCTGAGTTGGCAATTAAGTTTGCACACATATATATAGATACATCCTCGCTTCATCGTAACGTAAAACCACACAGCTACTGTACAGCCAATTTTATTCGCAAGTGCACTTTTGTAAAACCAGAGGGATGAAGGGAATGAAGAAGTAAACACGGAAACGAAGGATTGTTCAGAGGTACGTGGATACAGTGATGACAAATGTGTTCATACACATGGCGAATGTTTTACAGAAGTATGAGAGATCGACGAGATTGAGAAAGAATTTTGGTTTGCCCAAAACACTTTGGGACTTTGACGTTAATCTTCGAAAACATTCTTGATAAAAGGATTCGCCGTGATTCTGAGAAGTTTGATGAACATAAGAAAAAGTTTCTGTTGCCTATTGTTGCTTTTTTTAAATAATTTAATAATAAATCCTAATTTTAAGGGCAATAAAGAGAATCTTTGTCTGGGAATTTATAAACTAACTCCTTGATCTTCTAAAGTGGAGAAGGATAAAATTATCGAGGATGGAACGTTTTGTAGAAAGCGACGAATAATCATGAGTGCCCACGATGGCGAAACCGTGATAAGGAACTGATAGTCGGTCACATTAAGCGTAGAATTTTTTTTTTTTTTTTTCTTTTTACAGTATCTTCTTGCAGTTAGTTTGGAAACAATCGAACAAATATATACATGTAAATAGCTGTAGCATATGATATGCTCGTTTTAACGAAAAGTCACCCAAATCCTTATATCGACCGACTTCTTTTTACAATTAGATTATATTTTACATCTGTTATATTTTTTGCTACAACAATGAATATCATCGAGTACAGATATTACTTTGTATTCTTCGTGCACTGTTTCTTGACAGAAAATAAATCAGCAATTTAAATGCTTCTTTTTAAATGTTTCTTACAAGTTAGTCTTTAACCTCAGAAAACGTGAAATAACACTTCCTAACTTTGAGGTTCGTTTGTTAAATTTCTTACACGTTTGTCACTGCGATTCCTTTTTCTCTCTCTTTCTCTCTCTCTCTCTCTCTCTCTCTCTCTCTCTCTCTCTCTCTCTTTCTCTCTTTCCCGTTCTTCATATTTAACTTGATTAAAACAATGCATTACAGTACTTTTACAATACTACATATCACAAAGTATAATACCAATTTCCAAAAAACGAAAAAAATACTACTCTTTTTACAATAGCATAAAGAAAAATCGCAAAATACATGGAAGAAGAAAAAAGATTTAGAGAAAGATCAACCGCAGTTACATGTTTCATACTCTTTTGCTTTCTAAAGATAAATTCGATTCAATAACGAATGTAAAATGAATCAGAGGAAATAAAAACGAAGCATTCCAATAATTCATAGGTTTTTAATTTCGAAAGCTTGTTATATTGTGATTACATGCTCAAATGAAAATAGAAAGAAAGAAAGGAAAGGGGAAAATGGAAACGTGTGTTTTATAATAATAAAGTAAATATAATATTTGAAAGAGTTAAGGAAGAATTACAGAAGGAAAACACAGAAGAAGAAATATGGTAAAAAAAAACCAGTTATAGAATGCTAGAAATGATTAAAATAATCAAGAACAAATGTAACCAAAAAATTTTCCTCGTAAAGTTCTCACAAGTTTCATAAGTTTTAAGATGGTTTTATAAAATTGCATGATCACTACACAATATACATGTAACTTACGTTAAATTCTTAATCGGATCTTTTTCATGCTTCACAATATCGATATATCGATTATTCGATCTATTGGAAATAAAAATAAAATATAAAGAAAAAACAAAAAAAGGAATTCTTTCAAAAACAGAATTAACTCACTGATTCATAGAACGAGTAACACAATTCGAAATTAAGAAATTAATTGAAAATCCATAAATTCTATTGAATAGTTTACTCCGTTATTACGCTTTAATATTCTTTGGAACTTGAAATTTCCGAAGGTATCACGTGAATCTATTCGTTCGGATCTAGAATGTTGTTAAAGTGTTTAACTGAAATAACGATTTTTACCCCAAGACCACTGAATCCATAATCCATAATCCATAATATCGGCCTTGTTCAATAATCTGCACGACAGTCTACATCAACGTCAACTGAAAATTATTTCTATTTTGTAGAAATCAAAATTCAAAGTATGTTAATTACCAACAAGCTAAGCTTGAAAATAACATAAGACTAAAATAAGAACAAAGATATCCATTGCATGTTAACGCGAATTCTTCATTTTGCGGGAAACCTTGCAAAAAAGAAACTGTTCCTCCATTGTGAACTGACTTCAATAAAAGTTGGATACTGACAATCGAATAACCAAAAGTATGATATTCCAAAATGTTTCGATCGATTATCGGACAACTTATGTACTACCCCTTTTAATTAATAAATTAAACTTCTCGTTCGTCACCTTCTCTTCTCTTAGAGAAAGGGAACGATCAGTCTTACACAATAATTGTGCCACTTAATTATTCTTTCTTCAACACCATTGTTACATCTATGTCTTGTTTCGTCTGATCTTTATCACCCCAACCCCACAGGTTTACGGAGTTATGGCTTCCGTCACCAGTTCTCTGCACTCGTTTGTGTATTACATCCTTGGGTACTGTCTTCAGATCGTACGCGAGACCGAGTTTTGCAAAGAAATCAATGAAAGCCTTTGTAATGTTGAAACTGTAGTTGCCCAACTCTGCCGTTTTGTAGTCCCATGGAAACACGTGATGATAGTTGTGCCAACCTTCACCGAACGCCGTCAGAGCCACCATTTTATTTTCCGAAGGACTGATATATCTGAAGAAAGCAATTAATTGTTCAATCAGCTATTTATCGATTGTTTCTTTTTCTTTTTCTTTCTTTCCATATTTTTTATGTAAGCCTATTATGTAAACTGAGCCAAAACCATGGACAATAATACTAACCTATCGTATGGTTTGTTTCCAAACATATGAGCCGCAGAGTTGACCAACCAAGTCATATTCAGCGTAAAGACGTAACGCAAAACAGTAGGGACGAAGTAAGCGTTTGCCCAAGTCTCGTTCCAATAGTAGACAGGAATGACAGTCGGTAGAATAAAACAAAACAGAGGCATCAGGAACAAGTAATATCTGCAAACACATTATGAGACACATTAAAAAACTCATTTGTTATATTCTTATCTTTTTTATTTACAGCAGACGTACATTTATGTAAACTAAGTCGAGAAAAGCAACAAGCAAAAATTAACATAATTCAAATTAATATTCAATTTAAATAATGTAGTTCTATCTTCTGTATTTATTTACTTTTGTTTATATTCATATCGCCTATATAAAATATATATATTTCAGTACAAGAGCATTTCTTTTCAATTAAAAAAAAAAATCTATTGATTTTCGATTGATCTAGAAAAATCTGGAATTTAAGAACTTTTTCTCTTCGCTTTATTGAATCGCGAAAGGGAATCGATGAAAAACACTCACTCTTTCTGGAACTTCAATATAGGATTGCTTCTCAGGTCACTGAGATCGATTCCTTTTCCTTTCTTAGCGATGTCTGGGTGTTTCCTGCACAACAACCAGCCTACGTGCGCGAAGAAGAATCCATTAGTTGCATTATGGGGATCCGCGTCTGTCTCGCTGTATTTATGGTGAAGTCTGTGATCTCTGGCCCAATCGATAACCGCATCCTATAACGATAAATAAAAAGACGTATTAAGAAAAAAAGGAGGAAAAGATATAACGAAAATGAAATCGCTTATATAAATGGACCAAGAATTGAACAACGCTAATTTTTATGATTTCAATTGAAAAAAAGCGGAAAAAATAAAGGCGTGGTCAAAATTATAAAAAAAAAAAAAAAACAGATTTGCTGTTCTGCAATTGCACCTAAAATCATTCATATCTGTCATAATTGTTCTCGTCAGAAATGAAGTCATACTTTCAAATTTCATGATTTTTTCAAATTTCATTAGACGCAAGACGTTTTCACGTTTGGAAAATATTTTTCTTGAGTTTTATCATGTAGCAAAATTATACAATTTGTCATTTATTAATTACTTAATTGACGACTTACTTGGAACGCCATGGTGTTGAATATCATCAGCAATATCTGGAGTGGCCATTTCGCTTTGTATGATCTGTGTGCCCATAATCTGTGAGCACCAGCTGTAATTCCCAAACCACTGACTAGGTACAAAAATATTGCTGTAAAACAAGAACAGACGGTAAAAAATTACTGATCAATCGAATCTTTGTTCGTGTAATTTTCGACAAATCACCTGCTACGATCTCCGAATTTTTGATACCCCGTTACACGTTAATGCGTGAAACGAGAAAAGGTTCAAAACTTTTTCGACAGAAATGCGAATTCTTTTATATTGTTCGCGCGCATGTGTAGCGAGACACGAGATCTTTGTTAATGAGTGGACTGTATATGTTGTTCGCGTGCTGCGATATCAGGGGGTTTTCCCCTCGGTGGTTGGTTTAATGTCGCGAGAGATGACCCGTGTTGGTTGGAAGTCGTAACGATTCTAACTTGCAAGCCGAAGGAAAGCACGGACGCTCTCTCAGTTCCCTTTCCTTCGGCTTCGGGAAATCGCGGGCTCAGGGTGGGATACGAAGGGCGGATGCCCGTTGCCGTCTTAGGTGATCTCGCGGGCCCGTGTTTCGCACGTGTTCGGTTGGTTCCATGCTTCAATCCACGGTCGAGGGCCTTAGCTTAGAACAAAGGTCGAGGGCCTCTGCTTAGAACAAAGCTCAGCCAGATGGCCAGGGTTTTCTGGCGACACAGGCCTGCTCAGGGCATTTAAAAACTCATAAACTTTCCGCGACGCGCCTGCATCCAGACCGTGAGTATTGTAGCATGGAAACTCTCCCGAACATATATACAGCGATGAAATTTTAATTATTTATTTATTTAATTCGTTTCTCTGTGAAACATTAAACGAAATGTCGATTGCAACTTTGCAATTTGTTGATCATTGAATTTAATCTCAATTGTACCACGACTAAAATAATTGTTGAACAGTAATACGGAAAGAATTTTTTTTCGAAATTTCCATCGACAAATGTATAGATATAGTTGAAAATTCAACATTTCGTTAATACAGACTGTTACTCTCCCCTCTTCTGTCGCCTTCTTTCAGATAATTAACGCTGACTAAGTAATTCGTACTACGTGAAACGGCTGCATAATTCACATTCGATCATTTTATCACGTAGACCGTCTAGCTCAATGCTGTCACGCAAATAACACAGTATCATTAATTATCTGATTGGATTCAGATAATTAAAATCTCACAGATGATTAAAAGAATTTTTTAAAAAATGGAGTTAAAAATCAATTAACGCTAGATTTATTCAGATTTATGAAAACGAGCAATTAGTAATGCATTTTCAAAGATTTGATTTTTCGATTTTTCATAAAATATTTTTATAAACATATAAATAAAAGCTGTATAATCTTTCTTACTGTCTTCACTTTAATTACTTGATCTATACGAATTTTACAAGTACGTTGGCCTTTGTGGTTGCGTCAAGTTGTGTCACACGAATTACTTATTACGTTCTCTCTTTAAATTTCACGCGGGCCCCACGCTTCAAGCATGCGCAGAGTTTGAACTATGGAATGAATTTGGATAATCAGGAATATTACTCAGGAGAGATAAACGGGTCGGTCACTGACTCGTAACAGATTAAAAAAGACTGCCGCTCCTGGTTCGACGAAACCTTGGACAATCGACCTTGATAAACGGGAAATAATTTCAAGCATTTACTCACCGAAGAGTGTCGTAACGATTTTCGCCGATGTAAAGACAAGATATAATCCATAAATTGCGCTTAGATGAAGATACGTGAAAATAATCACGTTCCTCCAGACGATTTGTTTCTTGATCTTCGTCTTAGGCTCGCTCAGACTTGGGATGTCCTCCAAAGTCTCTCCTTCGAAAAGTACTCCTGTCGGGCTATTCGTTATATTCGGCGCCATTTCTCTCCCGTTTCTGGAAACGAGTAAATAACAAACACATTGTTAGATGAATTGGACTTTTACATTCCGAAAACTATTAAACGCTGACACGATGGTATTCGCGAAAAATGAACGCTTAGCTCAGAATTTAATTACATGTGTTATCTAAATATTTACGCGTTGAAACATGTATATTTACGATATTCGTATACGAAAAAATTCTTTTAAATGCATCCTGATTTCTGAAAATAATAATTTATTCGCAGAGCATTAAAAGAGAGCTAAATTTAAAAGCAGATATATGATAAACGTATTTTTATCGCAACTTTTTAATAATACGCAGCAGGTATACTGATTTTTGAGCTTTGTGAAAATTTTTCTTACGAAAATTTCCACACTGGTAACCAAAGATCAATAATGTTATTAATCTCTAATCTTTGTAATTAACTTTGAATAAATAAATTCTGCATGATTAACACTACATGACTTTACTTTTACATTCATCCCTATTACTGTACGCTGAGTAAATCGAATGGTGTTTCAGAAAACGAACAAACGCCAACCTAGCTAAAAACGATCGATAATTGCTGCCCTGATTATGGAAGTTAAACATTCAATACTGTCGCGCAGAATAACAACGGATATGCAAACAAACGTAAACTTTGTAACTTCCAACTACTTTCCTCGTCAATTTCAATTAATCAGAATTCGCAAAGCATAAATTAATTCGCGTTTCTTTTCATGAATTGTACAAAAAAATACAAGCACGTATTGAAACGCCAAACAAGGATTGAACGAATTAACATTCCATGAATTAACTTTACATTTCTTAAAAGGAAAAGGGGAAAAAAGGAGTCGGCTGCAAACAAATTAATTCAGACTTTTTTTCGCGATGTTTGTTGAAACTAAAGATCTTTTAATTGAAAAACAAGTGAACAAATGAGAGAAAGGAAGTGTGACGACAGTGAAGAACATCCTCATTATCAATAACTAAGGATTATTTGTATAGAATAAGCGTTGTGTTTGAATAAAAAATTCTGGCAAAGTCATCATGTTTGAACGGTGACCAAGAATGTCTACATTCCGTAAATTGATGTGCGAGAGAACAATGTTTTATGAAAATAAATGTTACAAGACGAAAGCTTTCAAATGATAAAAACTTGCGACAATATTTCTTACATTCCCACGATTTTCCACAACTAATATATTTCGTGTAGAATAACTTGTACAATTCTTCTAAAAATTCTTTAAATATATCATTTCATCGCTTTATAAAATCGTACCAAAAACTATTTTTGCGAAAAAACTTCTGATTTTATATTTATCGTTAGAGACTAGATACACAAAATTCAGTGAATTGATAATTTTAGGCATTAAGGACAACGAACGTTTTAACGAAATAGTTTTGTTTCAACAATTAAAAAAGAATCTTTAAAAAGTGTATAATATTTATGTTTGGTACAGTGTTCACCATACAAATGTTGTATCACCCTAGTCGAATGGGTTAAATCAAATTTACTTTGTACCAAAAACTTATAATACGTAAATAATATATAATCATATCGCGAGAAAAAACGTTAGAATAGGAAACATTACGCATTATGAAAAAAAAAGGACTCGCATGTGGATTCAACGTAGATATATTTTTGTCCTGAGAAAATTAAAATTAAGAGATGCCTATAATTCATGTAAAGTGGATAATTGCGACGAGTTTTTCTTAAAATTGCTTTTTAATTAATTCTCTTTCTACAAAATCCATATGTCGCACATATTTTATTTCAATCGTATTGATACAGAAATTGTTGTACGTTTGTTATATTTTATGCACAAAAAAGCGTGTCAAAACATCAAAGTAGACACAAAAAGAAGAAAAGGTAAGAAAACTAAAGAAAGAAAAAAAAAAAAAAACAATTCTAGGACCAAACCTCTCTTTCTCCGTAGAAAAAAAGAAAAAAAAAAAACAATACCTGTTCATCAGTTCATAAATGTGTCACCTACATTTTCAAACCACGCAAATGTGAAGTTTCGTGCAAACGTCGCGCAAACGTTTCCCCGTTACGAAACCGAGCAACCCTTCGTCCTATGAAAACAGGATCCCAACGAAATCGATAACACAAGCCGCGAAAACCAGCGTCGCCGACCAACCTTGTAAGTTCAATCCACCACCATCTGTGACTCTCAGCGACTCACAATTTACCGCGATCAACTAATTAGTTTCAAACTGTCATGTCCTTCTTCACTAACGACGCTTCCGTTTCGACATCGTGTTTTTTCGACGTTTCTACATTTCGTAGTCGTGCTTTAACGATTAAGATTTCGATCGTCACTTTCACTGTTATCAAGGCTGTATCTCACAGTCGTCGACCCGTGTGTCGTCTGTATAGTCGTCAGGGACAATAGTTGCCAGAGAGTCGCTGTACACGAACACCTGTAACCCTCTATACCTCTGCGGGTTCAGCGGCAACGAGGAGCGGAAGAGGTGGTTGGTCGCTGATCGAGTCAATGGGAAAATATGGTAGCAGGATAGAAAAGGAAAAAAAGAGTATCTCGCGGTGGCTGGAACGAGGTCGTCTATCGACTGGGTCGCGAGACGGGCGCCCTCCTTGGGACGCAGGCTCGTTCGCGCCGAGCCCCAACACCACCCCTTTCTCTCCTCCATTGAAGACGCGGAACTTTCCTGAAGAGTTTGTTGATCCGTTGGTTCGGTTCATAGAACCGACTAGAACGTACGTTGTATCTTGACATTAACTGTCCTCTGGTTTGAGTGCAGATGAAAATGCAGGAGAAAAAATAAAGTTGCTTTGCGAAGCGAGAGCGAGAGCGAGAGCGAGAGCGAGAGAGAGAGAGAGAGAGGAGAGTGGAAAACAAATGGAGGTTATGAAGGTTATGAAGGAGAGTGGAAATGTTGAATGACAACGTTTAAGGAGGAAGTATGAAAGAGAGTAAAGTTAATGACAGAGTTTAGATAGAGAATGAAATGATTGAAATGATGTTTAGGCATCAGAATGTTTAGGCAGTTACCGGAGGAGATTGCTTTGAAAGGGAAATTGCTGAATAGAGGGCAGAGATATAGTGGAGAATGGAGTGTCACGAAATAAGATAGTTTGCATTCCTCTCATGCAAATCGAAGATTCGTGATGTACCACGTACAGTGTAAAGTAAAATTAATTTCATATTACTGTTATACTGTTTGTATTGATTATTCCTGAATTATATATATTGATACGAACAACGCATGCGATGATTAGATTGCAGACTTTCATTTCTAGAAATTCCGCAATTAAATTTTATTACTCAATTTCATTTCGAATCACATGCTTAAGTAATGACCAGTAATTAGATAATATTAAAAGTTATCGTAATCAAAGCACACGCATCACGCTCGTCTGAAGGTCAGACAATGATTAAGTTGTCATTGTCGATAACCTTTTGTTTTTATCATAAATTAATCGGAGGAAATTACATAATACAAAATACAGATATACTACGTGAAATTCACCCATTTACTATAAATAACCGTTAGAAGTTTTATAATTTTCTTTTTTATCAAAATTAATTTAATGCAAAGTAAGTAAGTAAGTAAATGCAAATGCACATTATTAAATGCAATATCAAATAAATTTGCAATAAGGTAAATTAGATTACTAATTACATTGACCAATTGTCATTATCTATAAGTTTCTATTACAATTATAATGTATTATGCATATTATGTAAATATAAATTTTTAATTTCGTATTGGCAATTTGCATATACAAATATATAAACTCTAGATCATAAAAAATAAGATAAAATAAATTAATTTCATTTTATTAATTTATGCGGAATAATAGAGTGAATAATAGGGCGATCAATCCAAACACAGACATACCAATCAACATTATTAGTGACATTAAAGTATCCGTGTATTACCTTGAACATAGTGTAAGGGTCATAGTGATTTCCTAATGATATTAAGATAAGAGATCACGTGCTAAACAAGCATATCGCGTGATTACGTAAAACCAATCGCATTTACGTAATTCATCGAATAAAATACTTTTCTATCCTTACATGCAGTGTAACTTCGTTTATCTTTATTTGCATGACCGTGACTCGAAAAATGAAAATCTAACTCGTTTCGTTCATTCATATGTGATTCATTCGCGAATATTCTTTACTACGTTAACGCTGATGAAATAACAATAGGAAATAACAAAGAAATCAACGATCAATTTGAAAAACAACTGAAACGAAAAACAACGATCAATGAAAAACAATTTCAAAAAATCAACTGAGAATGAAATCAAATATAACCATAAACTATGTAAAGATAGGGATACATTTCAATATATTATACAATTAGACTGTTTTTATAAATGCAACGAGATATTACAACGTTTGATGAAAATCACTATTAGTAGACATTTTTATTTTAGCATTAATGCTACTGCAGTGATATAAGACTTTTGATTAATTCTCGGCTAATTGATCTATGTCGACATTTTATATCTATTTTTAGAGCTTACAATTAGCAGAGAAAAGTCTCTAAATACAGTTCAAATTTTTTGATGAATTTTTACAGAATGGCCTAGCTTTGATGATTGAAATTAATAACATTCAGTCTTACGAACTACGCAATATCAATCATGAATGAATATGAAAAAAATAAGAAACAAGAAATTTAACGAGCATTTAATATATGATATATAAATAAAAAATAGAAAATTAATAAGATATATTTTTATATCTAAATTTTTCTTTACATGTTACTAAAAGAAAATAGTCGGTATTAGACCGATCTACACGTAACAGTATTTATAAATAGGTACTTTGGGTCGTATGGATGATAATAATAGCAATACGCATGATTTTATCTAAATAAAAAGCATGATTTTGCTTAGCAAAATGTGCATGCTTTGCAAGAAATAACGTGTATAAAATCCGTCAAACATTCCATCAATTAAAAATGATTTATGAATAGAAAACAACATACATATACATATATCAGAGAATTTGAACTTGGCAGCAGATTGGCATTTTACAGATCACGCCACTATCACTTCTCGTAATCATGATCACTCTCGATATTGACTCTTCTACATTTTATAGTATAAATGTCACACTTTACAGTTATTTTATTAAAATTCGTAAATTTGGCAATTATTTTATAAATCGGCTATTCCGAATTTTTTGTCATCTTGCGACCCTGTCAATACCTTTTAATTTTTCAAATTCTATCATAGCTCACAAAGGCTCATTAAAAAATCATGTCTTTTTAAGATTTGCAATAGACAATTTAAAATTAATATAGACAAGAAGATCGTAAGTGAACTGATGATTTAACTTGATACAGTAGCTCACGCAAGTCTTAACGATAATTGCTAGCAAAATAAACGCTTGAATACATCAAAACTATCGATGATTTTTTTCTTTCAATTTTTTTGCAAGATCCGATATTGAAAATAAAATTGAAATTTATTCATAGCAAATATGAATGATACGAATGCTCGTTATAAATCCGGTCTGAATAGAGAGGAAATAGAGACGTAAATGTTAAGGAGAGAAAAAATAAATTATTTATGCTGAGAGCATAATCGTTACAATTATAAATTGCGTAAATGCAATATTAGAAGAATAAGGATTGAAAAGTAATAACATTTATTACCACTACAATATTTTAATGGCATTAGAAATTATCGTTAATTATCGAAAATTATATATATATATATATATATATATATATATACATAAAAAAAAGATGGCGCTATTGCGAAATGATAACTAGTAGTAATATAATGCCAAATATATTAAAAAGCCTTTGAAAATAGAAATATAGATAGGCATGATAGTGATAATAATTTCCAACATATAGCATTAATTATTACAGCATAGATCCTGATGATTCCATAGATTTTTTAAATAAACAAGCAGGACTTGCAAAAGTAGAAAAGTAAATAGCACAGGTATAATATAAGCGCCACCAAATATAACAAGCACGAAACCGTTTCGATAATAGTGAGTTGGTGTTTGATAGAGGGACACTTAAAATCAAACACGTTGCAACGTCCCCGAACTGCGGCTCAGCTGAGATGGTCTGAGCCAATCGCGTTGCGTACTGCTGCTCTCGCCACTTCAATCAGCGAATGGTACCCGACTGGTTGGCATAGCACACGAGAATAGTATCGACGTGTTCCCGCGTCGTTATGTACCTCGTGGAACTCACAACGGCCACGTGTCTATGTGATTGGCAGAATACGTGTGAGATAGCTCCCGAGAACGCCATGCGCTTATGAGAACGAGAGAGCGAATTTACCAAGCCAAGAAAGACGGATCGAAGAAGGAGAAATGGACCCACCGATCCTCTTGCAGGAAGCGAGGCACGATTTATAACGGAAGACTGGTTTTGCGAATGCACACGTAACATGCTCTGAATCGCACAGCTACGTAATCAATGAAGAACACTTACATGTAGCAACCTTGAAGATGAAACTAGGAACGTCGTACTTTGAAGTATACTGAAGTATTCTAAATGTAACAGAAACAATGTAACAATACGTTGAAATTAAATAGAATCGTTTCATAATTAAAAACGTTCCTTTTGCACAATAAATCAGTCATTTACTATATCTTCGATTAACGTTTTGAAAGCGTGAATGGAATGTAATTAAAATATCAAAAAATGTACAGAGTGTCAAGGATATCAACCTCCAGAAATTGAAAAAAGTAACGAATGAAAGTAACGATTGAAAGAATCGTAGAGATTTAGAAGTGTTCTCACCAATTATACGGATTATGCATGCGTTTCTTCGCAGCTGTAGATAATTCATTAGCATATAATTAGTTTTATTCGAGGTGTTTTGCGTTTCAATTTTTTCTTGGTAAATGGTTTCGTCTCGGACTCGTTTTTTCAGCTCTGTCTAAGCTACCTCTTAGACGAGGTAAAATATAGTAACTATAGTAGTATATTTATCCTTATTTTTTTTAATATTTTGACAATACGAAAGAAAAAAATTTGATATTTCTCTTGAGAGTGGAAAATTTCATTTTTAACTGAATTTATATTTACGTGATTGAATAAGTTAACAAAATTATCGTAATAAATTCCCGATATGCTCTTTGATTCTGGCGGATATTCAACTTAACGATGAAACTCAATTTACATGGTAACTTTCCAGAGTCATGTTTCTAAAGATTTTTATGTCAATAAATTACGAATGTTTTCTACCATTCGCATATTTTCTTAACAAATACACTGCTGATTAGATTTTCATTACATCGTTTGGTTAACATTGAACAATGTTAATCTCGACCTGTTATATTTTTACCTCTATTGTTTACTTTTATTTTTGAAAAACATGTTTCGGAAAATTAATACAAGGAAATTCAATGTAAAATCTTTACAACACATTCGAATATATATCTACGTACTTTTGATTTGATAAAAAATTTAATGATTAGCAAAATCTTTTCATAATTATCATAATTCACAATTTTTCACCTTTTTTTTTTGTTTTTTTTTGTTTTTTTTTTTTTTTTTGTTATCAAGAATAATAACTTTTTTAATTATATTCTTAATTTTCGAAATTATAATTCCAGTAGCAGATAAACAGATACAATGGACTTTTAATTATGTAGCTTTCGCATTACTATTCAATATCTGTGAGTTAAAAACAACAAATTTGCATTAATGCAATGCATATTACATATTATTTCATTATTCTATTGTATAATTTTAACGAATATAAGTATCAATATTTTATACTTAAAATCACTGCTGAAATAAAAACACGTGTTGTAATGAGATCTATTGCATGTTATATGTTAACGTTCGACATAGCTCTAATATAAATTCAAACGTAAACCGAACTTTATAGATTAGATATATAATTTAATTCCAGGAAAAAGTTATCAAGACCAGATAATTTTCTTCTATGAAAATCTCAAATTTAAATATCTTTCAAATTTCATTACATATCTTCATAAGTACTCGTGTACTTTCTTTATTTTATAAATTATCATCTAGAATTATCATCTATATAAATATATAAAGACATAATACATAAAGCATTTAACAAATACTTATATATATATATATATATATACATAAACGTCGTTACAAACATTCGTTATTGAACGAATGTTATTCGATTGCGCAAGAGTAACGAGAAATGGCTATCATTAACAACATTTGTACATGAACATGTACATGCGTATCGAATGTTTATGCATATCAAATGTTTGATTATTATGTAGTCAAATTTATTACATTTGCACTTGGTCAAACTTGCAATTGCACTTCGGTCAGACTTACATAACTGATTGAAAAGTAATGTACCTTTTTGTTTAATCTAAATTAACTTTCTGTGTGTAAATTCCGAAAAAAGAAAAGACTCGACCGTCTCGACTTTTCTGAATAAATCCCCGCGGCAGCAGACGCGCACATGCAACGGGCGGCGTAATAGGTACTACGTACTACGTAGGCAACGTCACAGCGGCGAATCGAGAAGACTGCGAGATGCCGCACGTGAGAGAGGCTTTGTCCGCTTCCTCGTCCGCGTGTTACATCAACAGCTCTCAGTCACTGACCAGACGATATTAGTTCGAAAAGTGAAATGCGGGCATTACGTGACAGATCCCCTTACGCCGTGACCCATCGTGTGAAAAAGCACTTTAACAGAAACGAGACCTCCTCGAAGTTTCTCAAAATCACCAAATCCAATCACGCAAGTAACGGTTAAATGACCACGAGTCGTCAATGATATCCCCATTATGTACAATACTTTGTAGACCAACGGTAGACTTCAAACAGACTTAATTGTGATCTACGATGATCAATGGATGAATCATTGGAACGAGAAAAAAGAAAAAAAAATAGTTATTTTAACGGTACAAGACTGACTGTTGTGACCATTCATTTCGTTTTTGTTAGACTAACAATAAGTATGAATTCAGAAGATAGAGAGTAGTGCTTGTAGTATTGGCGAAGTATAAAAAGCAACATCGCAATAGAATGATTCAAATTCAAATAAAATCAGGAATTTTAATCGCATAATACTGTATGTATTTGTATCCAAAACAAAACAGATGAGTCTGATTTGTCGTGACATTCTGCGAGACATTTAAGGATGTTCTTTCTCAATTCGTCAGATATAATTTTTTCTTTTCATCAGAGTAATATACTGGCACATATAGTTGTAGATTGACTCTTTAAAATGCCCACGTGACGAAAATATATTAATTCATCTCATTTGCATGCTTATCGGTATCTAGTTCATCACGTAACCAGGAATTTAATTTTCTTGACAGTAGCCTGTTTCCACAGAATTTCGGGCTCAAAGTTCACGCATCTAATTAATTGCTGTTAAAAAAAAAGGGGAAAAAAAAAAAAAGAAACAGGCGATTTAACTGGTGATGACTCCACTTTTCGTAATGAAATCTTACGTGGAGCAACCACGCAAGTCCACGTATACCTTGCATACTATATTCGCATTCAAAGCATTTTCTGTTTCAGAACATGACACAAAAATTATTAGTGTAATATAAGCGAATATCATTATTCAAGTCACGAACGTTGAGTTAACACAAACGATACGTCGATGGAAATTTCAAGGAATAATTAAGCCGATAGAAATTGCTCGAGTGTACTTACTTTTGTGTCGCATAATGAACTGATTCCGAATCGCAACGAAAGAGGAACTGAGCGCTGATAACGCGCTGAGATACGAGACACGAAAATTCGCAAAAGAAACAAATTTTTTTTAATTGGAGGAACTCGAAGACTGAATTTAGTAATTCTAAAATCGTAAGATCTAATTTATGAACTGCATAATTGATAATAATTTTTATGCGTTTGTCTAATGACGACAATGAATTTCGTGTGTTACCTAATTAAATTAGACGCTGAAAGGCAGCAATCAATTGCACGAAACCAGTCTTCTTTTGAATAAATTTCAATTTTAATTAAAAAAAGGAAAAAACCGGCAACTAATGTTTGAGCTTAACCTCATGTTCAGGAAGTAATCGTTGCATACAATTTACAACGATATACTTTTGATATACGGCCACTAACTGAAATTTAATCATTAAACTAACTCTCGTCATACAATTTTTCTACGCACGCCCGGAGTAAAGTAAGATTCAGCACATGGAGTTTAAATTGCATAATTCTATCATCGATCGAAATAATTATCGGGGGAATATCACGGAAGTTATACGAAGAACTGTGATGACGCACATATTTATTATTTGAATGTGCGTGTTAGACCTTTTTTTGGGGGGAAGAAAAGATCACTATTATCTACATAATAGAATTCAATCTGCGTCAAACAATCTGTGTCAAACTATATAAATTCAATTTATTCAATCACAATTGTTTATTTGTTAGCCAATTCCGTAAATGATATACATTTTTCTACATTGTAACGCACGGTTTCCACGCTGTTCCCACATTTTCTACGAACAGAAATTTTGATTATTTCAAAAATTATACAATGTACCATTATACCATGAAAAGCTTGCTACTGATTTTTATTTTTTACTTTCCAGAACAATTTTTATTATCTAAAAAACGTAAGATATTTGAGAATATTTGAGAACACTTACTGTTCAAGATAATTTCTAAAGAGCTCGTGAAGTGTTTGAAATTATATAGTAAAATAGTAAAATTGTGTAATAAAGTAGATAACAAAATTGTCAAAATTATACAGTGGATAAGTTGAAATTATTTTAAACGAAATTAGGTACAAATTGAACAAGGTAGAATGAATTATTGAGGTCGTTGAAGTCCAGAGATAGTCTTAATTATTAACCATGATAAACGTTCATGTCCTGATCTAACGAACAATAATAATCGTTTCTATATACACCTGAAAAATTTCAGCCATCGAATTTTTAAAATAATAGAACAATTATTAGTTACTGTTATCTATATACTGTTCTTTCGTTATCATTAATTCACTTTTCACTTTTTGCCCTACAAGCGTAGAATTTATTATTGAAACAGAAAGTAATTTTGATATACGATGTTTAAAAACATAAATGGGTAACATCCACTTTGAAAACATCAACCGAAAGATGCCGATGCTTTTGAAGTAATAAAATAGAGAACAACTGCAATTTAGTGTCGGAATTTTTCATGTAAAAATCTATGACCAATAAATGTTCGTTTAATATTTGCACGATGAGGTGTGCAAACCACATATTGCGAGTCACTATTTGACGCGCAAAAGAATTTCTACCGTAGGGAGCGTAGTATGGAGGAGGAGATGGATCGAACCGGTGCTACTAATCGACCCTAATCGAATCGACGTTTCCGGTGGCCGATTACATCCTCGTGTCTGATTGCGGATAAGGTTCAGGTCGCGAACAACGCGCCGCATTAATCATATTAAAAATTGCAATTACTAACGATCGTAAGATGATGATTTTTATTCTCAGAAAATGCAAAATTCTTATGTATAAAAAAAAAAAAAAAAAAAAAAAAAAAAGAAGAAAAATAGGAAGATGCGCTTCGTTTCATGTTAAATATTTCAAAAGAAAATCCATCTTTGGTAGAATTTTCAAAAGATTAAAAAGACATAATGAGAGATAATATTTAACCCCTTAAGATTCACGTCTGCATTTAACTGAATTCAAGTCTTCGTTTCAACTAAAAATTTTACGTATTTAATTCTTTTTAATGAAACGCAAAAATAAAAATTTCTTCTGGAAAACAGACTCGTATATAATTTTACAGGTATTTTTATAATGGGGTAACGAAACAAAAAAATGAAAAGGAAATTGTAGCAGACTTTCTTAGAGTTGAATGAATACTTCTGAGATGTTTAGTTTGAATCTGAGTATTATGAGCATTAATTTCAGTTAGTTTCTCTCGGCTAATGAATTCACTAAGAAGAGACAGTTGGCTGTAAGAACGAATACATTCGTACAGCCAATTTTTTTACAAATCCTAGCAACGAGCGAGCTGAAGGAAAGTGAATTGTTTTCAAACAGCTTAACAGAGAATCGACACATGCTGTGTCCTTTGTCTGATCCAGCGAATCTGGACGTTCGTTAAAGAACCGAAAAGAAATTTGCACGTTGAACGGCCTTGAACATGTTTCGATTAAATAACAGACGGTACATCTTACGTAGAAAAAGTATATGAAAAATATTTAATGAACAGTGAATATTCTAGACTTGTCAAAGAAATCATGTCATTAAGCGATGAAACTGTCATTACGTGATGTAAATGTACATTTCATCATTTCTATATCGTATGGAATCATTAATGTTACACACGTATGTTCACCGAGCTAGAATAAACTTGAAATTTTAACAAACTGCTGTATCCTTTATCTTGATCTTTTATACTTGTGTCTGTTTATACTGATCGCAATATTTAACACACATATTTCTCCCGCTATACTCGCTTACACAATGTTCTTGTAAGTACATATTATCTGTACTCCTACGTATGAAAATTATGTTATCTTTCCTTCGAAAAAGCGAATCGTTGTATAAAGATAAAACAATTAAACACTATGTATTTGAAATTAAAAACACAATGCCATTTAAAATCATTATGGTATTACGTAAAATGAGTACTACAAGTGAAGACAAAGTGAGGACAATTCAGGTTTCAAGCTAATAAAGTAAAAACAATAAG
This sequence comes from Melipona bicolor, assembly GCA_030673865.1. Taxonomy (NCBI): domain Eukaryota; kingdom Metazoa; phylum Arthropoda; class Insecta; order Hymenoptera; family Apidae; genus Melipona; species Melipona bicolor. Next base: position 7,327,090 of record JAHYIQ010000002.1, on the reverse strand, counting down.
TAATAACGAGAAAAATAACGAGAAAGAAAGAGGGAAGTTGGAGTTATATCCAGATAAGATCATGACAAGAATGTAGAAGGGCATGCTCAGGTTTTCATTTTTAAAGCTACCTAATACACGCATATATTGAGCCAAATTGGAAACATCTGAATTAGGCCTACAAATGTTCGCTTTGTAGATGTATCTGCATACCGTGTTGAAAAATGAAAAAGTTTTACTTTTGACTGAACTTACGTCGATTCACGTATATCCATACGATTACACTTATACGAGATTTACAATCGAAGGGGAATCGACTAATTCACAAGAAAAATATTATCAGATTATTCTAACTGACGTAATAAGTAATATACTTAAAAACAAAACAAAAAATTGTTATATTTGATAATTGCATGACAATTATGGCCTCTAGCGATGAAGCGTGACAGTGCAACTTTTGGTCAGTTGCATTATTTTATATCATTGCTATATAAAAAAAAAAGATATTAATCATACTTGTTGACTACGCGACTTGAATGAACTGGACTTACATAACAACTGCAATTGTTGATTTTTTATAAATTATTAACACGTGACTGGCTCGTCTGATCCGACTCGAACGATATCGCGAATTAACCGATTTAAATTATTAAGCTTTCATCTCCAATTGAACGTTCATAGAAAAAGAAAAGTTGAATGGCGCTCGTTATTTTTTTTTAGAGTTCTTCTATATACGTGCGCGTGGGAGGGAGAGAGGAAGAGAGGAAGAGAGGAAGAGAGGAAGAGAGGAAGAGAGGAAGAGAGGAAGAGAGGGAGAGAGGGAGAGAGGGAGAGAGAGAGAGAGAGAGAGAGAGAGAGAGAGAGAGAGAGAGAGAGAGAGAGAGAAAACCTGGCAGTCAGGTGAAATTAAAATTAACGGTATATTATTTAACGCGGCTTCAGCCCGACCGTTAATGCGATCGAAATAAGCGTGAGTTTCCATAAATATATTCTAAATTACAGTATTTCAGAAGTATGAGTGACTTTTTGCAAAGTACATGGACAAATTTCATTTTTTTTAAGGGTTAACGTTAACCGTTTTAGATAACGAGAAAATACGAGATCTGACCATGCAACGCTATAAAGACCGGTAATCGGCCGAAATTGGGAAATACAGGAAAGGAGTCACGTGAATTTTTTTTTTCATCTATATTCACTAATGGGAAAAAGAGATTGTTCCCATTAACTCCGACTTTCAATCAGTATCTTTTCTTTTCCTCTCTCCCGCTCACACGTTTTATAGAAATTTCGAAATTCTTACTTTTGTCGAATGACAAAAACGACTCGTAGATTCTTAACGACGAACACGATCGCAGTAGAAATAGACGGAGGAACAACATACCTGTTGGCTTTATTTCTACCTCGATGTCTGTTTGCCGGTTAACCTCTTCTACTCGATCAAGTTGACGTTTTCGCCTTACGTCGCCGATTTCCCGATACCGGTACGTGCACGATGCACAGCCAGACACTGCTCGTAATTGCTGCTACACGAGACTCCTGTTATAATCGTTGAAACTGATCCCCCGAGGTGTAGTATTATCGCTCACGACTAGACTCGTGGTTGACAACAAAGCAAGACTGGAACATCAGGCCATGAAGCAAGACTAAATAGGACTGCCGACAAACACACAAGCAAACGTAAGTACACTGAACGTTAGATGAAAGAGCTAGTGGCGCCATGGTGCGGCGTTCCTTCGCGTTCATCTGCGACTACCGGCAGATGCCTACGTGCTTCTTTTATCGGAGGAAAAAAAAAAAAAAACACTTTTCTTATGTAATTTTTGAATGTCATATTCCTCTGGGCGTCGACAAAGGCAAAAGTATTGGACGAGTTTTGTACGAATCTCTTTGCTCGGTTTGATTAAAAATTGGTCTTGATTATAAATTTCGAAAAATCGAACGTTCTACAAAAAGACGTCTTGCTTCTTTTTCGATATCGCGCTAATTGCAAATATGTAGATAAAAGAAAATAAAATGTAAGTTGCCTGTTAAATTGTTAGGAATAATTTGATATCTTCCTTCTTCGTAGCTTTTATTGTTATTTCTTGTTTAACAAATAATAAGCCTTTTTGTAAGAGTATCATAGACAAAGTGCATTTTTATAATCTCAAATGCTACATTTTCTAAGATAACTTCTCGTGTCTTTTTAAAAGATTTTTAAATTACAGAGAGTTAGTTATTTCAAACAGTTAAATCCTGTCATTTATCCATGTTTCTTTAATTTTTAATTTGTACCTTAATGAATAATAGAATATTTAAATCGTAAATGAATAGATTCGTACTTACTTTGAAAAATAAATCATTAATAACATGATTTAAAACTCAAATTCATGATAAAATATCTAATAATATTTTGAACACTTATTTATTTATTAATATTAATTAGCAATGAAGCTAAATTATAATATAAATTTTATAGAAGTATATACACGAGTTCTATATAATTAACAAGTGAATTAAGTCCCGTTTCTAATGTTTCCGGACTTTCGTGTAATATTATGATGTAATTGTTATATAAAAATAAAGTGCAAACATAACTTAAAAGAAATTTATGTTTTTTCCAACAATTAACAGTAATGGATAATTAATGAATTATTATTTATTTTAAAATAAATAATTGACGTAAAAGTTGGCTTTTATTAATAAAAAATCGACGCGAATTAAATCGGCAAGTGAAACAAGTTACTTCTATATTTCTGTAATAGTAACTTATTTTTCATAATTTTAGGCTTAGTTCGACTTGTGAATTATAGTTTTGTATATTATACGTAATAATTATCATAATATCATAGTATCATAGTTATATGAATAAATGAATAAAAAGAAAATATGAGTAAAAATAATTCATATTGCATAGTGCATTCCTGTTACATTCATGCTTTGTTTTATATCTGTCGTCAAATTACAATAAATTATTATATACTACAATATTGGTAGTAGAATTTATTTTAGAAACAAGATAAAATTGTACGATCTTCACCTTAGTGATACATTGCCTGCCCTTCAAGCTTTCTTTCATCAACGTGGAAATTAATCTAAGCTCCAAAGTTCAATCAATGATCATGCGAATGGTGTAACATTCCACAAATCGGTGAGCATAAATTTTTGTACAACTATGTACGTATATCTAATGGATAATTGACGTCATTATATTCGTTGAATTATTTTGAGAAATTGATCGCAATAATCATCGAAGAGCAAAATAACCAATTAAAATGGTTAAAATAATTTAACGAATTTTATATAATATTAAATATTATCACGTAATGTATTTATCTGGAAATAAAATCATCTAATAAAAAGTAATTCTGTTCAACAGCGAGAAAAGAATCAACATTGAAGCTGAAACTTGTCATTTATGTCATTTATATTATCAAAGAGAATTTATTGTGCATAATTGCAAACATTTATAACAAACATTTATATTCTTGTTCCTTGACATATATTTTTTGCTTGTAATTGACGACGTAACGCACTGAATATCTATTTCCTAATGATACAAATTACATAATGATCATCTACGTTTTATTTGACTGTAAAATATTGAGGATATGTTTGAATTGAATAATTTCAAGAAGATATTTGCACTGTTATCCTACACTACAGGCTAGAATATATTTTAGCCAATAATCGCTATATATATAAAATAGGAGGAGCACAACTGCGAAGAAAGAACTCATAACATTAGTCTTTTTACAATAGATAAGATTGATTCTTCTGTACCTTCATCTCTTTGTTCGACTTCTACAAAGTGGTTTTAAAACAATCGAGAATAAACAAACACTTTAAAGTACTCTATTCTAAAACTTATGAGAATTGGTAAAAGGAATTGAAACGAATTGACGTGTTTCATTCTTCCAAAGACATTCTGTTCTTTGGACAATATAAATCTTAGGATATCTAATCTTTGTTTTTTAGTAAAAAAATGAAAATGTATGCATGGATTGAGTGTATTTTTGACAAAAAACTGTTTGCTTCGTTTCACGGCGAATCAAAGATCATATTACTTAGTTGATGTGATATGCGTCTATGTTTCACTTGTGAAATCATATGCTATAAATATAGCTATAAATAAATGCTGTGGATATAGCGATTAATGTCAATGACTAATATTTAAAATTTTTAATTTGTCATGCTTATTAAATATAAATTATCATCCTGTACATTAAATAGAAATTTTATAGAGATAAAATCGTTTCGGTCGTTTTGAAATTCAAAACCGTAATATTGCGCAATACAATTTTACCACGTGTACGAACGATAGATAAATGAAATTTAAGTAAAAATTTGCCTTATCTCATGTATTTGATTACATTTAAATTACGAGTATTTTACTTCAGACATTCATTTTGCATACTATATGCGTTCTGTACATTTTTCTCCACTGAAATGCACAAACATCCGCAGTCTAGCAATTAGTAAACTCAGGGAACATCGATTAATAAAATATCACGAATTAAAGGAACATTGAATTGCTCGAGGAAGCTCTTTTCAAAATTTCGTTTAAGAAACGAACTTTCAATGTTCCTTATCGTTGCCGCTTACGAAGAAAGTTCGCGAGTAAACTTTTCACGGAGAGCAGCGATTCTTCTCGTCGGTCGAATCGATTGCATCAATTCCATCGATTTGCTGTCGCTTCGCGAGGTAAACATTATTATCGACACATCATTGTCCTCATTCGCGGGTTTGGTGCATTTACAGGCGTCAATAATGTGCCCGCTGCGCGGATTTTTTCAAACACCGTAACCCGATTCCTCCATTATTATCCTCTTCCCTCGCGAAATCATTTTGAAATCTCGGTAAACGACTGTACGTACTTTCACTGTCAAGAAACTTTCAGTCTCCCGAGAATTTAATCAACGAACTGAAACGAAATTATTTCACTCGTTTCGTTTATTTTCTTTGCAAAACGGCAACAACATTTGCTTGCATTATCAAATGGCAATGAAATTTGTCTACAGTGGAACAAAAAAATGACTCATGAATTTCATATTTATTGTAATACGTATTGAAAGATGCATAATGCTATTCAATTATGTAGAACTGTTTTACAATATACGAAGTCATTCTTCCTCGGAATAAAGTTGCCTGTTTAACCCATTGCCGGCCCAATTTTAAATAGCACAGCGCTACCGTACGGACCGTATTTTTAAGCGGTGGTATTTAAATTATCGATGTCAGCGCTATCTGAGTGTACCTCTTCAAAGAAAATAAGATTTTAACAAAACAAAGAAAGATTAACATATAATTCCTTTTGCACTTTCATTCTAAGATATCCATACATTTTTATTTGTACTCACTCTAATTTTGTACTTCCACATTTCGCTCCTGGTGGTATTCTAAAAAACACCCTGTCTTGCAGAGTGGTAGATCACACTGCTTACATTTAAATGTAGTTTGTTTTCCCCTCCCAGAAGCAGCTTTTATTTTATTTTGCATGCATAGAGCACACACTTTAGCACGACCTGGTATTTTCACAAGACTGTGAAAAAGTTCAGGGGATTTCTAACTTGCATCTGCATGGACCAAGACTGTGTTTATTATTTATGGAGATAATCGATAAGAAAAAAGTGACGGAATGTTTGTTGTGTTAGGAGAACAAAATCTCCTTGTCTATGATTCAGTCTAACCTGGTCGGACATCTGCTGATAGTGTTATATATCTTTTAACGGATTGAGTTACAGTGCGTGTTGGAAGAGCGTTTTAGAGCGTTTAGGCCGGCACCGGGGATTTAAATTTCGAGCGTTCTAGAGCGTTCTAGAGCGTTAGGGCCGGCAATGGGTTAATATTCGAAATTCAGTTGCTCGAAAACTTCCTTTGTTCAAGTGTTTTAAACTAATCTACTATTCTAGCAAGGAACTGAAGGAAAGCGTTGCATTCCCAATCTAATTGTCGCTTCGTATCTCCAGAGAAATATTCATCAGGGATACGGGATATTATTCATTTCATTAATTCAACAATAGATCTTTATATGGAGAGCTGGTAATTTTCTATCGCACGCGTTGAAAGAACTATGCCGTATAGGATGATCCTCAGTCTACGTTCGATCGTTGTCCAAAGTGTTTCGTGTTTCGTGTTTCGTGTTTCGTATACAAGTGCTCGATAAAAATAGTCATCATTTTCCGGTCTTACGCTGAGTGTTTGTCGAGTTAACAATAACTTATGAATTTTTATCGATTTTTTTTTTAACATTTATAAAATATGCAGATTTATGTACGACGATGGTTCAAAGTTTATATTAAAATATACAATTCGTTAACACGTTATACCAATTTTAATATAATCAAAATGATTATACCGAGTTCCTTCCTGGCATTATTCAAATAAAAAGGTCAAAGAATTCAAACAAAAATTAAATTTTCTCTGCGATTTATGTAAAAGGATTCTTTTGTTAAATAAAATTTTATTACTCAACAAAGATTTGAAATTATGTATGTATGAGATAGAATGTCGTTAGATTAAGATTTTCTTCATGTCAGAGATTGTTAGTTGAACACGATATCAAACGTTAATGGCAACAGAACCATCGCAGAGTGAAGAATCCTGTACGAGCTTCACAAATCGATGGCAATAAAGAAGTTTCTTACGACCTTATAATTCATTTTTCCCTTTGAGGTTCATAGAAGATAAAATAAAAAAAAAAAATGAAAATGAAACTTTTCGTGACGGCGACATTTTACATGGTAACGAGCACCTGTATTTTACCCTCACCGTTGACGTTGCAATTAATCTTGGAATTTGCTAAATGGAAGGGCTGGGATCAGATAGTACTGTTTGAAAATTTTACCTCCTTAGGTGCGTAAGTATCTCGGGTAATTTTTATATGTTCTTTCGGTTTTAAATAAATTCTCAAGATTGTTCAAAAAGTTTAAGCATCTTAATGAAATCACCGCAAAAAGATGTATTTATTAACAAATTATTAGCAGAAATCTTTTTTGAAAAGAATTCGCTCCAAGTCATAGGCATAGAGGAAAGTCTTCGTTTCGAGTCTCTCTGTAAAATATTGCAATGCACATCACTTATCGTGCTTTTTTGGTTTCCCATTTATGGAAATATTTCTACGAAAATTTAAAATATTATTGAATATGATCCCTTGCGAATCGCGAGAATCGTGATTCTTGCATATCCAATGAATTCCAATGTCTAACACTTTTCCTTATTTTCTTTTTACAGATTGTGTCTTTATTTATACCAAACCTTTGATCGCGTGTCTCTCGAACGAAGGAATCGCCGTGTCGGTAGAATCGGCCGTTAATCCGAACATACCCCATGCCCTCGCGATACAGAAGCATCGAATCGGATCGATCGTTTTACTGGATGGGCTTAATCTCACGTCTCCTGATAATGTCCTTCACGTGGTGAGAAGACTCAGACTGCGGATGTTTATACATTTTTGGATAATGCGGAAAGCTGCATGTAACAGTAGATTGCTTTAACATTCAACAGAGTCTCGACAATAATCTTGAATGCACGAGCAAGCTTCTTTTCTTCAATCTTTGAAATGTTTCAAGTGCGGTCAGTCAGTTGGTTAAAATTTTGGAGATTCGAAAAGAGGTTTGAAAGCAACAAAACTGACACTTCGATAATTAATTTCTTCAGATTGTTAAGAACACTTTGAAAAATTCAAATACGTTTGATCGGAAAATTTTAAACACACGTCAAACGATGACAAATCTATTCTAACGTAAATAACGCGTCGCAATGATTTATGCGGCTGAACGGTCAGTTACGAAAGCACAGAATTAATTCTCTTAATAGCAAAGTGTAGTAAATAGTTAGGGAATTGTTTAAATTTTACGAAGTTAGAAAAAAAAGTTCCAAAACAGATATAACGATCGGTTTGTATTGTTCACATTATGAATCACGAAGGATTCATAATGCTCAGTCCCAAATTTTAATGTGCTGAATATTTTAATTTTTTCGCGAATAATTCTCATCGAACATTGGGCTTGTAGAATTTGGCATTTACCAGCCATTTTTTCATTTCACCATTCGTCATTATAAGTAATTTGAGAATAAAATACATTTCTGTAATATAATTACTTCAAAACTAATTAAAACTCTCGTATATCGTTGCGTCGCTACTGTTTTATGACTAATTGATTAACCTTTCGCGTAAAGTTATTTTGCATTCTCCGTACAAACCCTTCATACCCTATCTAAAGGTATTACTTCAATTCTTTATAATACTCAAAAGTGGAACTTATAAAGTGGATAGTTTATGATAGCAGTAGAATATTTATATATTCTTGCTACGTGGTACTCTTATTTTTTCTGATGACAGTTGCAAATCTGCCACTTCGAACTCGATACAATTAAATTATTATAAAATTTGTTCGTCTCTTCTCTATTATTGCAATATTCCGAAAGTCATATTAACGACAAAAAGATTTAATAAAAAAAAGTCGTAGGTGACTCTTGACATAAAGGATTGAACGAATCGTAGGTACTATAAAGAGTTTCAAACCCCACCTATATCTTCCTATATCTTCCTTCCACAAAAATGAAACTAAAGTAAAAATAAAATAAAACTAATCGCCGACGTTTTAGAAAATATTTCAAAAACGCACGAAGACAAATGAATTGCAGGCATCGCAGAAGTTTCAATTCAATTATTACGTGTCCTGGCTGATGATAACCATGAGGAACACGGACGCGACGATCGATACGGTGCTTCGACACTTGAACATTGGTATCGACAGCGACGTGATCATTGCAACGCCTCCGTTAACGCACGAAGCGATTCAAGAAATGTCTCGAACGTACTGGAACAGGTAGCTCGTGCTTAACGACGCATGTATTTGACTTTGTTCAATAATTATTCAACACATTTTGCTGAATCTCACGCTCGATTAGATGAAAGCTTGAAAATATAAAGTCTCTCGTCGAAAAGTGATTTTACAGCTCGAAGCGAATTATTTAGAATTCGATACGTTGTAGAATTCAAAGTTCGTTTATTTCTTGTCTATCGCTGTTCTTTGCCCCAGATGATAGTCGAGAAATCGCGCTTCACGAAACTAAAGCTCATCGAGAATATTAAACTGAAATTACATACACTGCGTCAAATATTAAATTGTCTTATCCCATAAATATCAATTTATAAATTATAAAAGTCTGGTTACGCGATTTTCATATCACGTAGTTACTTTGGGTCAGTTTTAATCAGAACTACCAACTCTGTTCCCGCACATTAGTTTCTCTATGTTTTCACCGTATTTTTCAGAACATGTGCGTCTCTGCAACGCTACGGGTTGAGCTTCGACTTCCCGGAGCCACCGATTAAGAAGTTCGACGAGAACGCGTCCATCAATCTGAATTACGCGATTCTCGAGAACAAAACAGTGCTTTTTCACTTCGTTCATGCGTACAAAATCCGCTATTCGGATAACAGTAGTCTAGTGACGAATTTCCTTGGTTCTTGGTGTCTGAATTCGTGGTCGTTGAACAGCCCGATAAGCGTGAAATTGCGGAACGAGTTCAAAGGACAACCGATCGTCTTCGGTGTTCTGAACGGAACGATCGATCGACAAATGGACGCGAACGAAGAGGAGGCAAATGATATCGCGCCGCTCCTCGATTTCGCTAATTTCGTTACCAGCAGTGTGAACGCCAGGTACTACAAGTAGTATAGCTTGCTTGGAAAATTTTTGTAGAATTTTGCAATGGAGTATGCGAGTATCTTTTGAACCATTCGATGGTACGTATAAGAATCATCGCGTCATAGGCAATTTTTGGTCGCTGAATAATTATTAATTTAGATATAGTCTATCTAAAGTCTATCTAAACGACGAAATTTAAATTATTGGTCACTGATAAATATAAAGATCTTGATAAAATTAATACTATTTTAAATATATTTGGACACGCATAAACTTTTGTAGTGTTACACAGTAACATTTGTAACTGGTATTACAAAAAAAAAAAAAAAAAAAAAAAAAAAAAAAAAAAAAAAAAAAAAAAAAAAAAAAAAAAAAAAAAAAATTGGTAATATCTGAACTTGATTTTTAAAAAAAGTCTTTAATAATTACAGATTTATAAAGTAGAAAATAGGAAATCCCTTATAGGAATAAATATGAGTATTAAATGTTCACTTTAAAGAACGTTCTGGAAACGTTTTAATTTTCATTAAAGAAGGGAAAATTGGATTATTCGGAAGAAAAAATTGATCACTTTTAACAGTGAATAAATTTGAAAATATAGATGTTACAATTATATTGAAAACAAAAACTGAAAAACTGAAAAAATAAATATTAGAAAAAATTACCTATTTCATTATAAAGAATATTTATCATAAGATTACCTATCTCACTATTATGGATTGTTTATTATTTATTATAAAATAGCCACAAAAAAAAGTTATAAAAGGAAGACAAGGACAATATAAATTGTAAAATATTGGTGTATCACAAAACGGTTGTTCATTGCGTCATCTGAGAAATGGAAGAATTATCTCAACCAAAAAAGTGACATTTTCATAATCACGTTCTGCGGAGATCGCATCATTAAATTAATAGACTGTTTTGCTAAATTAACGTAATAGTTCTTTTCTTATAAATTTTCTTCATCAATCTGTAAATCATTTTTTCAGCATTGAACTCATATTGCATGAGAAATTAGGTACTTTGAATAACAAAGTTTGGAATAATCTGCTTGGTGATGTCGTCACTGGAGAAGTAGACATTGGACTGGGATATATTACCGTGAATAAAGAACGACAAGCAGAAATGTCGTTTAGTCATCCTCTGATTCGTTATATGTGAGAAAATATTTCAGATTTTGGATTAGCCTCCCGTTGTCTACTAACAATGGCCAATTTTTTTGGAAACATACAGGGTGTGCCTCCTAGGTTTTTGTACAAATTTTGCTATCCGTCTCTTTACTATTGAAAATAAGAAAGCTCGATGCAAAGATTTCTTAAAAATTTCGTTACAAAATTGTAAGAAAAATATGGAACTTGATGGAAATGACAATGATGACATCAAATTATAAAGTAAACACGTAATAAATATTACAGATGCAAATGTAAGAAAACAATTTACATTATACGTCAATTAAATTTATTAGATCAATGTTCAGTAAATTAATATTGCATAATATATCGTATAAAGGTAACATACAATAGAAGTGAATTTATCTATATTACGTTGATATAATAGATCAATCTGCTATGCTAAATAAGCAACTTCTTGTCAGTTTTCTCACTGTTCTAATTTGCATCGTTAGCCTTTTTACTATAACTTTAATAAAATTTTCGCTTCACTTATTCTGTTGTAGTGGTATTTATAGTTTCGTCTGAAACTGATATTTCAAGTGAAACCTGACATTCATTGACATTTCTCTCGCAAAAATATTTTATATTTTTAAATGAAGCATTTATGAATTTCGTCCGATTTTTGTTGAAATTTTGTGCAAGAATCTACGATGACAATCTGCACAATATGAAGTATACATAGTATATTCTTAATCAAACGAAAACATTGTTTCGTACAATGAATATTCTTATATAGGAGGAACATTTATTATCATCCATTGGAAACTGGTACTATGAGAGATATATTTCGTCAACCGTTTAATAATTGCTTGCTAAGCTGCGTCGCGTCTACTTATTTCGCCATTCTGGTAGCGATGGGATTGATCATTTACGCGGCGAAAACTGTTTTGCACAATGAGGAAGCAAACCGCGTTGAAATTGGGGAGGCTGCGCTCTGGTGCATCAGCATAATGTGTATGCAAGGTGTGTTCCCATAAATTATCACTGATTTGCCCTACGTCACACTAGTTGAAGATTGCAAAGTTTTTACGTTTTACAATTACAGACTTGAATATATGTAATATACGTGTTACGTAAGTTATAGGTTTTTAACCGTTTTAGCGCCACGTAACGCGATCGCGCTGGCGTACTGTGGTGAAATGAGCCGCGATTTTTGGTCACGATCGTTAATTTCGCAACGCGCTCGGTTCCAATTGTAGCTCGTCGCGAGTATATAAGATATAATGTTATATAATGTTATCACGTAAACAAAACGTAAAACACGAATATTTATAATATTGATATAATGCCTCTGATATGACTGATGGAGTGAAGCGCGAGCGCACCGTGCGGCATTTCTGGACGAAAAAAAAAAAAACGCGATCGCGTCGATCGGCAATTCCCGCAAATAAATGAACGAAGCGCTATTGCGTTGCATGGCGCAATCCGACACGGATTTTTAAAAATCCCTGGCACTAAAACGGTTAAGGGGAAGAAAGAGAAACTCGCCGTAATTCTTATCTTTGAAATTATTGTTTCTAATTTAAAAATTAATTTACTTAATTTCTAATGAATTTTGCGATTTAAAAGTCGTAGAAGTTAGGAAGAATTTTAAAAAGAATTCCGACTGTAGGTTCTGCATGGACACCATGGAATCCATCAGGGAAAACAGTATTATTATTTAGCCTGATGTTCGCTTTAGTAACATACAGTGCCTATGCTGGTTTTATTACTTCAATCTTATCAGTGCAGGCCACTGGTATCAAATCTATTACCGATATTTTGTCACATAATTTCGAACTGGGCTACAGCATCACCGATGACGAATACATCAGAGTGAGTATTATTAAAAAATAATAAAAGATGATTGAGTCAAATTTGTGACTGTCGAAGTACTTTTCTTGCTTGTTTCACAGAATGTGAATGATAGTAATCTCCGACAGTTGTACATAAGAGCGTATAACAGCCGAGAATCTAAGTTGGATACTACTTCTGGTCTTACAAAGGCTGTGAAAGGGCATTATGGCTTTTTCGTAAGTGCAACTCTCGCACGACGCGCCCTCAGATCCACTTTGATTCAAGAACGATGTACTCTGAAAGAATTACCTCTTCCGCAAACGTTCACGATGGTGGCTCTACCAATGGCTAACTCTTGCCCTTATAAAAAAATTATTAATTTGAAGTACGTGACCGACCAGATCTGTTATATCACTGAGAAGAACGTAGCGATCCCTCCGCTGTTAACCGAAATGATGTTTTTTTTTTTGCAGCATTCTGAAAATACGAGAACGAGGCGTTCTGAACAGAATAACAGAACGAATGTTGCCAGAGATGCCTCGATGCAAATCGCCGACCACATTTCACAGTGCCAGACTCGCCGACGTTTACTCCGCCTTTTTCATCTTGATCGCCGGAAGCGTATCGGCCGTTTCCATCTGGGTCGTCGAGAGAATTTGGCACAAGAGGCGACAAATGAAGGAAACGATCGTTCGTGGAATGCGTCAACATCACCTGATGCCCTCTCACCTGCCGCATCTGCCACATTTACCTCGTTTCTCACATCTTCCTCATTTGCCGCATTTGCATTCACGTGAGCATCGTCGGAACGATTTCTCTAACGACGAACACTTCGCTTCAAGTTCTGCTGTTTCTACGCACGATTCGCGAGTAGAAATTGCCAATAGAAAGAATCAAGAACACTATACAGATTTGGACGAAGAGATCGATCAACCTCGCTTCGAACCGAAATTCTTCAACTGGAGGAAACGCAATAATTTCAAACGACCGGGACTGTCAATAAAGATGCTTGACAGAAGCCAGAAGACTAGTTTTAAGAGTAACACGACTTTTCCTTTCCATCAGTAACTGGAAAGAGTGTTACATTTAAAAAATTTTTACGAGAAATTAATTCAAAAAAGACCATCAGAGGCCATTATAAAATGCTCATCAAGAATGGCTATTGTCATTTTCAAAAAGTCTCTTCATTTTGATATCAATGTTTAAACACTTGAACAGGCTGTTTAAACGTTAACGAAGATTGTTGACAAATTGCTTTTGGAAAAGTGTAAAATTACAGACATTTTTAATACACCGGTCGATGTAATACTACTTCGGAAGTTAGAAATGAAATATTTTTGTGACAAAGTTGTCTCTTTGTCGTGTTTTCTTGAGTTGAATAAATAAAACTAAAATTATGTCTTATGTATGTAAGTATATAAGATGAAATATGCGATATATAAGATGCATATGCAAGATGTGAAGATATGTTGGATTATAATTCGTGACGATTTAGATTATCTTATTTAGATCCTTGCCATGAAAGATCATTTACTGATGTGGAAAGTAATTGAGTCTAATGTTTGACTGACTAGTTCAATGTCAGCTAAATTTCGTTACGTATATGAGAAATTGTTTCTGATCTTTAAATTGCGACAGCTGATCTTTGTCTGAGACTAAACTGAAGTTGAGAATTTCTGAATGGATTGATTCTACTTGATTAATTTTAACTAATTCTTTCTCTTTTAGAAAACTTTTGTCTTTCTTTTTAAAAGATTAAGTCGAAAAACATGTTAAAAGTAATCAGGAAGTATGATGTCAGAATTTTTTATCACTCACGCAGACTGTCGCAGAAATGATGAGTGAATTACCTTTTCAGGAAATCGTCCTGTCATGACTTCTGACACTTTTGACAATGCAATTGCTTATGTGTAAAGAAAAAAACTCTTCGCATTCGAAAATTGACTGAGACCTATCGAAACCTGATTATAAATTTAGTCATGACGAAAGATGTGCGCAAATGTCTGACTTAAAAAAGTAATTTTGAAACATATCCATATCATAAATTATTTATTATGCACTTTAAACTTTACGATATCGATTGCAAAAACTGATTCATATTCAAGAAAAACATATATAGATATTTAAATTTGCGTCATGTGAAAATTGCGACGTGTGAAAATTTTTATTGTTTTCTAAGATTTGCATTAATAACTTGGACGTAAATTTAAATGTTATTATAAATATTCAATTATTTTTTTTTATCCACTTCATCAAGCGTGCGTTTCTAGGTACCATTTCCTATATATTACTTTTTTGGTCCATGTAATGTTAGAATATAAGTATTTAAAATTAGTATTATAAAATACATTTGTAGACTTGTGACATCGTAAAGATCGCAAGTAAATTCACGTTTAAAGATCTGTGAACGGAATAATTAAGAATCTATCCACTCAAATCAATTTCGCTGCCAATTGTTCCTTTGTGTATATTGATTTCATTCCTTAGAATAACCAGCAGAAACTAACAAACTTGTAACTAACTTAAGTTTGTTATTTTGTCATATCTAACAAATTTATAATTAATAGCCTAAATTAATCAAGATCGATCAATGTGTGTGAAGCACATCATATGCACACATATTATATACATGCTGTAGTATTATAATTCAAAAATAAAATATATCAAATATTATTTTCTTTATTAAAAATATTATCTTCACTCACGTTTTCCATATTTATCGTAAGCTGCTGTGATTTTTACTTTGGCGTTGTAGATTTTAAACGGAGATTCGTACTTTTCCATGTTCTTCATGCTTCTACAATCTCGCAATATACCATGTACGCTTCTAAAATTATGTAAACGCGTGAGAAACTTTGTTAATAAATATTATGTTATTAAAAATGAAGATTTCATTTGTTCATTATTACCGACAAATGATGTTGGTCAAATCTGGAAATTTATCATTGTCGTTACACCATTGTTGCCATTGTTGGTATAATGAAACTTCTCCGATTTCATCCAGATAATAATGACAAAGATCGCTCAATCTTTTTCCCCAAAGTCCATCAGCGGATGTGGACACTATAATAGAACCAGGTACTTTGTCAGAAATATATCTTTTTCCGTTTAGTTCACGAAGGCCGTAACTGTGAAAAAATCATAGATCATTTCTCTCTCTTTTTCCATTAACGAATCATGCATTTTATGCAGATTTATACAGTATTTTAATATTCATTCAACGAATGCCGGGTTATATATTCGTTAGTCAGTTTAAGACTGTTGTTGTAATTGTAATTGTCTGACGGACATTGGACATAAATAAATTTAAATAAAAAAATTATTATTATATAATATTAAATATTATATAATGTTTAAAAAAATAACAACAAATTTTACACTAGAAGTTCAAAAATTTATGATGGATTGAAATGATTTGGCATCCGTAATCCGAAAGTTAATGTTAATGAATAGTTTGCATTTTTATTTCTGTGTATACCAATTGTTAGATTACTTATCAAACATTTACAATTGAAAAGAATGATCACAGATAGTTCTCAGAAGAAGTTCAGTTTCCATATCGTTTAAATATGCATTAGGTAACACTTCGTGAACATCCAGCAACGTTTGGTTTATCTGAAAAGTATAAGTTCGATATTTCTTACATCAAAACGAATATTTAAAAATTTACACGAAATTGTTCTAAACATCTTAAATAATTTACATTAAAATTATTTTAAATATTGTTACGAAGTTCTACAAATTATATTCCCATCAGAAGTATATATATATATATATATATATAAATATGCGAATAAAGAGATATAAATAGACCAGAACGATGAGGAAGGATTAACCTTTTCAGCAATGGCAAGACACATTCCGCATCTAATACAAGCGGAAGAGAAATCGATTTCTATTGTGTCACACGGCGAACAACAGCGTAAATACGGAATCTTTTGTACTATTCCAAATTCCGTTGGGTCACAGTAATAATAATAATCGGGTGTTGAGTTCTGACCGCTTTTACTTAAAATCTGTTCGTTGTCCTTGCGGCATTTAGCGGATCTTTTTCTACCAAAACCCATTCCATCCGACATTAAAATCAGTAGAAGTAGTATTACGACAAAGACTTTCATTCCTATTGTTCACTTCTAAATTTTCGTTTTCTGCTCGTTGAATATAGATTTCAAAAAGCTTTCTTTATATAAAATTTTATTAATACGCATTTATTAAAAATTAAACATTCTAAAATAGGTTATTATTATAATATTTAAAATAATAGCTAGGAACATGTTGAAACAGAAGAAATAAATTTTGAAGTTTGGGTCAGAAATGTCTGGGGAGGTACATGTATCTCGATGTTACCTTTACTCTCGATAGGTGTCGCCACTATAATTATCAGTGATATTTGTGAATAAGCACATGGTATTTGAAGGTTAAAATATTAATCAAAGTAATTCATAGACATGGTAAGACTATTGTTAACTTATATCGTACGAAATAGAAATTTAAAATACTATAAATAGATCATAGAATATTTGAGTGTATTGTTTTCTAGGCTACTGCAATGAGGAAAGAATTTTTGAAAGCGAAAAAAATGATACATCCAAATAGCAGAAAGTCTATTGCCATTGCAAAAAGAGCTAAAAAGTAATGTTGAATTACTATTAAAATTACTATTAAATCTAGTGGTTTTCCATATATATTCTATTCATTATTCATTCTACATTTTGCATATTAATAAATGAAATGAATGTATACTTTGTTTCAGAATATTAAATAGACAAAAATCAAAAATGAATGGTTTAATAAAACAGAATTTAATAGGAGAGAAAATGTTATGGATCAAAGAACACATGGTTTCAGATGTGTGCCCATATACTCCAGAGTTAACTGCACGTTTGTTAGAAACGTAGATAAAACAAAAATATCATTAAGTAAAACAGATTGTAAATTAATTAATATAATTAGTTATAATTTTGTGTTAAAGGTATATAGCAAGAAATGACGAAGAAATGGAGCAAATTACTATCAAAAGATCTATAGGTACAAAAAGGAATAGACAGCATGCTAGTAGGGAAGATGTCATTAGGATAGCCAAGGAAAGAGAACAAGAAGAATACAATACATGCGGAATAGGTAAAAACTACAATTAAATTTATTTTTAGTATATGCTAATGCACAAATTTTCCTTGTTTTAGAAATTCCTGATATTTTGGATGCAACTCAGTGTGAGATGTTAAGGAATTGGAATGGTGAATTAAAATACATGAGTAATTTTAAATTTAGAAGATTTCATAAAAAACATTTAGATGCATTATCAAAAACAAGTAAAGTGTCAAAAGGAAGCAAAGATATGCAAACAAAAATTCAAGAAAAAACAGAAAATCCTTCTAAAGAAATTAGGCCAGAAAACAAGGAGAATTTATTAAGTAAGTCAACTGATTTAGGTGAAAATAACCAATCTACAAATTGTAATATGGAAATAGAATAAATTTTATACATATACGTCTTTTTTATTTTCGTTCTCTACTTGAAAAGAAAGGAAAAGAACAAAAACGAATAATTTTGTTCTTTTTCACATGTGGATTACATTGACTTGTTTCATTCTCACCTGGCGTGAAAAACAAAGCTGTCATCTATGAATAAAGCATGACTGTAAAATACTCAACGAAACTGACACATGAGTTGTGTGCACATCATAAATTTTCAAGTCTTATCTTCACGTTTCTTCATTTTTCCTTTGATTTGTTTCATCTATTAAAGAAGACATAGAGCAATACATAAAAATAATGAAAAATTTTAATTCAATGTGTACTTAAAATCTTACATTTCAAAAAAGATATATTCAATAAATAATTGTTAAATATGATTTTAATAGTTGATTTCTTATATACCCGGAATAGATTGAATACTTAACCTAATAATCGAATACTTAATATGTATGTAAAATAATAAACTTACAGTGTATGATATAAATGTAACTGCGTCCGTTGCAAGAAATTTCTCTGAAAGATCGTGGCAAAGAAAAGCGGATGTCGATCATGTGTATAGGAGTGATCCTTTTCTTTGCTAAATTATTGTTATACTAATGATGTATCAGTTATTGACAATTTTTAATAAATCTTTTTTAATAAAAATAATAAAAAAATTTCTTTAGAAATTTAATATATAAATATATTTAAAACATTAAATTTATTTATTTTATTTTAAAAGAAATTTTTAAAATTTAAATAACACATGACGTTCGTAGTACAAAGTTATAATAATTTCAAATCAGTTTTTTTATTTTTTATTTATATTTTATTATTTTTTATATTTTAAAGTTAAAATACTTTTTGTAATTTTTGTAGTAATATTATAGTATTGTATAATATTATAATATTTTTTTGTTGAGTAAGAAAATTTTTGCGACGTCAATTTCGCGCGCATTTACGTGGTGGCTGCGCCGTCTCAACCAATCAGAAACCAGCTAAGCCAAATTTTGGCGGTTATTCCACTATTGGAAAACACGGCGTCAAGACGTATTTCTTTGTTCGAAGCATTTAATTTCAATTACATAGTACTTCAATTGCTGTTATAATCCATCACAACTTACTATTAGGTTTGTTTAATTAATACACATTTATTCAATAGTTTATTAAACATTATTATAATGATATTCTGTACATATTTATAATTTTTCGTATATATATTTTTTGTTTCTCTCCGCTGGTCTGTGTGATTGTATCACAAGTTTTTGAGATAGAATTTACACGAATTTATTTAATGCTTCATTTTAATATAATTTATTCCAGTTTTGTAGTTTCATGATCTTTGGTTTTTTGTGCAGATCATTGATTATTAAGCAGAGATGGCCTGAATTAATGCAGATTACGTTACAACCACTTCAATAATATTTCAGGCAGATTTAATAATATTTGATTTAATTTAAGCAGCCGTATGTATGTATATATATCTATTGTCTTTTTATTGAACCATCGATAGTATTTGATTTGTATTAAAATATAATTTTATAATTTCTACTGAGAATACTGAGACGAAATTAGAAATTCAGTTAATTAAACAAGAAATTAGAAATACAATTCGAGTTAATTTTTTATTTCAAGTTATTTTTTGGATTCGATCTATATTGTAAAATAGAATTTTTAGTAATTCAATATAGTCATTCGAAAAAGTTTGAAATTTTCAATAGCAATCTCCTAGTATTACAGTTAACAGTTTTTTTTTTGAGGGCGCCACTATAGTAAGTCAGACATCTTTTGATTTAAAAATAGCCGCGGTTTTCCAACGATGTTATGCTACTCTTGGTCATTTCATCTAAGAAATCTTTATTTTTATGATTTTTATAAAATTTATTTTTTTAATATAATAAAATTTCAAATTGACAAAAAGTTTATAATAATTAGATATAAAAAAGTAATAGTATTTTCTGGAATAAACACTCGCTATTCTCCCATCCTTTTTCGTTAATGTAGTTTTATTTTCAGAAAATTTTTGTGATCGCGTGCAATGCGGTCGATAGAATCAGTGTTTGTTCGCGTAATGTATTTTAATATTTTTTTAGTGCAAATAGTTCTCATTAAATCTAATAGTCACACGCGAAATTAGAGTTGGTGTTTGTTCGCCGATTGTAAATTAAACGGTCGCGTTGATAGATTTTTTTTTTTTTATTTCATATATTCTTCTATTAATATTCGTTTTCGGTATTAAAATCACTTCAAGAGGATTCAGTCTCGCCAGAAGATCAAAAGCGTAAGTATCTTTTATATTGTGCTTCAAATTATGATATAAAATTTTGAATTGTTTCACATTATTTTAGGAATTTTATTTTAGAACATATTGTAATATTTCATGTTTCATTATAGGTTCATCACAAAGGATTTGCAGAGAGAGATTTAATGAAATTTTAAAAGTAAAAAAATGTAAGTATTGTGGCATATAGCACTTCAATTAATTCTGTTCTTTATATATAATCAATACTATGTTTCTGGGAACAAATTGTAATATTTCACATTTTGCTGCAGGTTTTTCACAACCTTTACATGTCTCTACTCTGCAATGGATCTGGCGATACTGTAAAATTTAAAAATGTGAGTACTTTTGTATATTGCATTTCAATTAATTTTGTTTCTTGTATTTTGTCTGGATCATTAATCAAATAATATGTTTTTGAGAATAAATTTTGATATTCTACATTTTGTTACAGATCTTTTCCTGTTTCCTTCCATATAATCCTGTAATTTCTATTTGAGAATCTTCCTGGTTACAGTATTAATGACAACATTCTTGCGTGAACTGTGAGTCGCATGCATTTCTGTCCCTCTTGTCACTCAATCATGTCGTAGGATGAGAGGTCCAAATCGACACGGGTGACGAGTTGTATACGTAGAATTTTTTACGAGCACAGTGACCATGGGTATTTATTGTACCCATGTGTAGTAATATCTTGTTTTTATTTTATTTATTAGTTCAGGATAGGTTTTCTTGCACGTCGCGTTTTAGATTGTTGACAAGTATGAATATAATATTGATATAATATTACAATAAAAACAATTGATATGAATAATGATGATAATAATTAATATATGTATCTGTGATTGACAATAATTATTTGTGTAATTAAATATACAATATAATTGTTTGGAAAGATTAAATGTCCATAAGAATATACATGGTGACTAAATGATGAATATTCAAATTTTGAATAAGTATTTTGTAGTAGAGAAGTCGGATACCATCCGACTTCGTTGCTGTGAAAATTACAATTATATAATTGAAATTATTACGATGTTAATAATGATACTTGTAACAATATGATTTTCATATTGAATATGACCTTGATAAAATTCAAAAGATAAAATTTGTTTCTTTGAACAAGAATTTTACTCGTTCAAGAATGTATTTCTTATGTGCAAGAAGACACTTTGCGACGAGGTAGATTTTGGAATCAAAGCAACGAGTTTTGAACACTGCTTTTACATTTGTAAAGACGTGCTTTGATTGAAGGAATCGCCAATTAAAGATATTTCCAATATTTGGTATATTACATTATTTCTTGAATTTCAATTCGTTTTTCAATAAATGTATTAATTGTTCTTTCATTCAAATTGTGCATTTCAGTAATTAATGAAATTAACAAAGTAAGAAATTTGTGAGGTGGATTAAATTTTTAAAATAAACATTGAAACTTCAAATTAAATAAACTAAAGTAAATGTTAGTCCGTTAGATACAAAATAGATATACTAATTATTTTTTAGCCAGGATTTTCAGGTTTAACCCTTTCCGTGTTCATTGCCAGGACCTCACTCACGTGCCCAGGTGCTACTTGAGTAGGAGAGAGGCAATGGGCATGATGATCATAGTTTATAAGCTTAACAATTTTTTAGCGACTGATGATGCGTTAGTGTACCGTGCACGACGTATTTTCCACATTGTGTGTGTGTGTATTAGGCTGTGGAATTGCGTCGGTTTTACAGTTATTATTTTGAACAGAGTTAATAAGCTTTAGAATCGGTACGATAACGATGTATGACGTGGTATAATAATGACATTTAATAATATCGTTTCCTCAGATAATATATTCACATATGATTAATACTTGCAGCGAATACTTGATTAGAATTGAAATTGAAATGTATTATACTTTTTTGCATTTTTGATTTTACGCAATGGTCGCTAGCGGTCGTCAGTCGATTTCAGGAAAATGGTACGTAAATTAGAGTGTGAATGTTGTGTGCGACACTCGGGTGTCGGAGGCGTCCCGGGACGACCTCTCTAGTGTAGGTTTGCGCCCGAGTGTATGTGTGAGAACCGTGGAGTGAGTGTGTTGGTGTGCCTGTCTTTTGCCATTTTTTAAATATAGGGCGACTGTCAGGATAGGTAGCATACTTTCTGGTGTGAATGTATTTAATTATAAGTAGGTAGGGCCGGGCAGGTTGGCACAGTCTCTGGTCGCGTGTTCCCCTTTCGCGTGTCCAACCTGTTTCAGGAAATCTAATTTGAAAAATCGACAGTGAAATTGGTACAAATGGAGCATGCCACTTGTTTCTGGTTTTACTCTTCGATTTTTCGAATTTAGTATCGCGGTCGCGATCGCGGATAGGTCGCGAGTAGGTCCCGAAACGAACGTTTATGTAGGTATCGCTCGAGCACGCACGTGCGAACGGACAACGATCACCATGTTCGTTGGTCGTCCATGTGTAATTCAATTAGCTGCCGCGGTTTATCTTTTTATTTCACCTTTATAAGTTATTTTTTGGTTTGCGATTAGAAAGACTCGAGCTTAGATGTAAATTTCAGCGGGCATTGCGCCCGAAGAAAGAAGAGGCCCGGCAAACTGCTATAGAAGAGGGCTGCAACAAATGACTTATCATCTTCTGGATGGGAAATCTATCTAGAGCATGGAAAGTCATTCTTGTTACTACTTTGTCACTATGCTCGCTTAGTATTTGTAGTAGTATCTCTTTTTTTTTTTTCTTTATTTTGGCCGATGTATTTGTCGGTCCTAGATTGGGCAAATCACGGTTTTTTTCACTAGTGTTGCGAATGGTTAATATCGGTTGAAATAGAGCCATGAAATGATTGAAATAATTAAAATTAGCGTTGCGAAAGAATAGACTTCGGGTGTATTTTAACGTTATAAAATATAGAACATAGAATTTTGTTTCGTTGTTCTTAAAACCTTTTATTGCGAATCACTTTTATGTCTTAAAAAGTTATATTTGAACTTGTTGTGTTTTTTTTTTTTTTTTTTTTTGTATCAAGTTGACTTAGCAAGATTAATTTTCATTTTTGTACGTAGAAAGTAACTTTTCATTGAATTCCATTTTTTAAGAATTTTTCATTATTCTTGTAATTAGTGTCGCATTGAATAATCGCGTTTTTAAAGTAGTGTTGCGTTCATAAAGTGCCCATAAAAAAGTCTTCCGCTAAAATTGTGGAAATATATTTTTGCATTTGGATCACCAATCGTTCATCAGCAACCATCAATATGGTTGCACTGGGACTTTTTGTCATTAGTGTTGCGTATGTTTAATATGAGTGCATAGATTATTACCTGTTAGCATTGCATAAATAATTAAAATATCTTACTATTTTGCTTTCGTGAATATTTTACATTCTTTTTATATTTTCCTTTTTTCTATCAATGATAAATTAATTGGTGTTGCAAATATAACAAAGCACTCGTCGCGATTTATTCTGAAAATTATTTATTTTATTATTGAGTTTGTTAAATGAAATTAGTGTTGCGAAATATAATAATGTCCCACTCGTCGGTTGTTATTTGAATTCATATCGAGTGGATGGTCCTTCCGGCTGTCGAGTTCGTTTCTTTTTCAGCATCCCTCACTTGTCAGAGCGCTTTTTACTGAAAATACTGCTAAATGATAAATTTCTATCGGTTTTTAAAATATGATATTGTTTGTATCTATTTTTAAACTTTTTAATATCTTTTATTTAATATTTAATATCTTAATATTTTTAAATGAATTTATTAAATAATTTCATATATATATATATATTTTCGTCTCGGTATTCCAATCAAGTTAATATAATATTTTTGAAAATTTCATTTTCTTTTCGCGTGTAATGTGTTCTTTCTAATATAAATATTTTTTAAGGTATTAATCCAATAAACAAGTCTGTTACAGGATTTTGGTAAATTGCAATGTTATATATTGAAGACCATATCTAGATGAAAAGAAATAAACCGTATGAAATGATATTTTAGTCTCTTTTCTTGGAAAGATTTTACTAAATTTTATAAAATTTGAGTTTGTTTCAGGAGGTGTAACATTACCAGGAAAAGACATATCCTATACAATATCCTATTCCTTTCCCTTGTATTTAAATGATATTTAGATCTTTAGATAAATAGGATACATAAAAAGATCTTTGGTTTTTTATAAAAAAAAGAAAGAATTTATAAATTCTTCAGATTTCTGACAGCTTTTTAAAGAAATTGTTCAATTTCAAATAGACATGTTCTTTTATGACTTGTAAAGAAATCATAGATGATCTCTACAAAAAATTTAAAGTTTCGATGAAATTAATTTGAAAGAGAGATATTATTTCAAAGGATCCATGATAGTCTCTAAATTTTTGATAGATAGATAGATCAACTTCTTCATGTTGACTATGAAATTAAATATATAAATGAACTGAGATTTAATAGGTTTTTAGGCTTTAAATCAAATTGAATTTAGGGGTAGGAAGGCCTTAATTAGAATCTTAGCGTAAAAGTAGATAAATACTTATATACTCGTATTTATAATGCATGTGTACTATTTAGCAATTAATGCATGTGTAATTGAGACTAGTATTTAAGCGCTTAAAGTAACGTAGAAAGCTTGATGTAGAGTAGAGTAGTATTAAGTAAATAATGTAGTGTAATTCTTTGTGGGGCACATTTTATTTTTTCAATTTTTTTATTCCAATTATCAATTATTTTACATTTTTCAGTGAAATTGTAAAATATTGATATAAACACTAAATAGCATCTCACATGGAGTTATACGATTAGTTTGATATCAAACTAAATTTTTATTTTCAGCTTAGCTTTTCGCGTCGGTTTTCCTGAAATTCCTTTTGATGTCTCTGTATAACTCATTCAAGAAGTTGAATGTTTGTGCAAGTGGCATATCAAAAGGAGGATTTTCTTGCAAACGAATGTCTTAAATGAGTAGATTTTTGTTCGTAAAAGGAGGGTGGATGGGCCGTGGATAGGGTGGGTCTCCAATCGCAGCAACCTCCACGTGGTGAGACCTGGGCAATCATATCATCATTTAATATACAATTTCTAATTGCATTGATGGAACTCCATTTTTTTAATCGAAATTTTAAGCATTGCATGGACGATAAGTCATAGTACAATCATGGCCACAACGGATCATTATATAAACTCCAGTTAGGAATACAAGAGAAAGTCGTACAGTACATGATACAATTACGAATTGTATAGCAAATAGTATGAGCTGATTGGCTGCGATCGCGATCAAGTTTTTAGGTGCAGTTAGTTAAAATTGACCAATTATTGATTTTAAAAGGATATACCTTGCGTAAATTGTTGCTCGAGTTTCGATATAATATTAGAATTTGCTACTCAGTTGTTCGCTATTCATTCGCTTTAACAGTTGATCTCAAATGTATTTTATTTACGTTATTAGTAGTCATCGTAGATTTCATAGTTACATTCAGTTTTAATTTTACGCTAAATTAATAATTTTATCGTCAGGTTTAGTTTCTACGACGGATTTACTTGTCTGTAGTCGAGATTTCTCTATTTCTAATCCATAAAAGTCACGAAGGAAAAAACAACGATCGTTTCTGTAGAATGGTAAAATATTCGAATTTGTAGTCAACGAGCCGCTGCTGTTTTCGGTACGTTCCAACGTTTAATTTACATTCCAAATTCGTAAGTTAATTAACTTTCACTGTGTCCACCGTTCTCAATTACCGCGCGCCGAACCGAATTCGTTTCACGAGTACAGCGAGTTCTGTCCATGGCTCGTTGCAAATTAAGCGAAAATCGAGGTCTTTTGTGTAGGTAAACTAGCATCGATCCGATCAATCGAACTGGTTGATAGAACTTCAGGAAGGGATTAGGTTACCGTAGGAGTTCTGCTCCGATAAAATTTTTCAAGTAAATTGACCGTATTTAGACGACATGGTTCTTCAAATAAATGGACTGACGATTTTCACAAATTTTTACGGAATTTCCAGAATATCCGAGTGGAAAGGAATTTTTCTATTTAGATCCTATTTCTTAAATCATGTTCACAACGACCCGAGTTCGTACAAAAATCCACACAGCCTGTTGATCGGAATTTCCAGTTAGCACCAACTTTCGTTCGAACAGAAAGTCAAGAATTCGTTAACAGAAAGTTAAGAATCTGTGAGATGCCAGGAAGAATCTTCGGTTTGCCAATTACGTGGACATTTCTAGAAACTCATTTGCCTTGCCATTAGTCGCAAATGGAAGTGCGATATCCAAAAACGATTGGCTTGTCTCGTATCGAAATACAAACACGGAACGGTTGCGAAACGATATTTCACGACTGAAGACTCATCAAAATTTGAGAGATCCATAACTCAATGTTCTTTTAATCGAATCTCAATTCTTTGTATTTGAGAACAATATCGAGAATACTTCCAAGTGTTTTCGAAATTGACGTTTACACGTTCTTTGTTAGCTGCAATTCCATCGTGATCACCGAATCGTAGATATTCGTGCGTTTTTGGAAAATTTGTCGAAATTTATTAAATTTATTAAAGTTGATCGACAGTACCTCCAAGAAAATATACAAAATCTACAAAATACACGTTATGTATAAAAGTAAAACTCCGAAGTAGAATATTGTTTACAAAAAGTTGCTAGCGATTGATCATTTTTTACCTGCTTTTAAAACAGAACCTTGGATAATAATAAGCTCTCAGAAAAATTACACTTTGCTCGTGGGAAGGTTCAACGTTTAGCAGCTGAGACAAGTGTCTGTCTCCATTTCTGTCTTTAGTTCAGATCGCAAAAATATAAAGTTGCGTGGATTCTTCTTCGACAGGTAGTTGTAGATATCGTCGACCGTACCACATTAGCCATTTTTACGCTCGCTTGAGCCTTACGATCCAACGCGTCCTTGCGTTCTCAATTGTACCCGTCGCTAATCTTCCCGCTTGTTAGACGGAACCGATAGAATTAGAAAGTTTGTTGTCCAGTTGTTTCTTCTTCGATTTTGTCTCCACTTTTCGAGCTATGCGGAAAAACGACGGGACGATGTGTGTACACAGGGTGTGAAATTCAAGGTGTCGCAGTTTGTTTGCGCAGATGTTGACGAGCGTGCGGTCAAGATTTGCTAAGAACATTCGTGATGCAATGTCAAATCGTCGATTGAGGTCAAATATTGCGATCACAGATAGTTTTATTGCGTAGTAAAATTCCAAATGTTCCACGAATTTATACTTGGAACGGTAAAAGTGAAACAGAAATTTCTCCAATTTTCAACAATTAGTGCAAGTTCTTCGCAATCTTCAATCGTCACGGTTTACATTTTTCGGTTATATTTCGTCTTTTCATAGTTATGGGATGAGA
Organism: Melipona bicolor; assembly: GCA_030673865.1. Lineage (NCBI taxonomy): Eukaryota > Metazoa > Arthropoda > Insecta > Hymenoptera > Apidae > Melipona > Melipona bicolor. The sequence continues at coordinate 7,299,454 of JAHYIQ010000002.1, read as the reverse complement.
CTGAAAGTATTAAAGACTTTAACAACAAAGCGAACATTGATTAATCTACGAATTCGATGAGAAGAACGCGTGTTACGATAAACATAAGTTAGAAAAAATACGCTGTCAAGAGTAAATTACATATCATTACATGTAACATTTGGAAGGCCGCGACACGTCTTCACGATGCGTCTAATACAGAGACAACTGAAACGAAAACTCGTCCCTCGACAAGGCTCTCTCAGTGCTCATTTTCTCCGGTACGGCATCGCCGTTCAATTTCGCGGTCCGCGAGCGTGACCGGCTCCTCCGCGAGATGCAAAGAAACGATCGAACAGACAGAGCAGGAGAAGAAAAAGGAAAAAAAAAGGAAAAAGAAAAAGAAAAAGAGAGGGACGCGGAAAGGAGAAAGAAGCTCGAAGGAAGGGAGTATATAATTTCTCCAGTGGAATCTCGGCGACGGAATTCGAGAATCGGCGGGCAAGCGAAGTGAACCGACATCGACACGAATATCTCGGTGGAGACGAGCCCGGACACCGAGACAAGGAGAGGAGAGTTCGTTGGTGAATGTAGGTCCCTCGGGTCGCCACCTATAATGCGAACCTCCCACCTCCAACCGAGCGTACATACGTACAGCTTCTTTCAAGAATCGCGCACCGGTTCCACCGTCGCGCGGTTCATTCAGTTCGATGCGGTCAACAGGTGGACCACCTTATCGGGAAACACGAGGCAAGGCTGGCTTTAACGGCGAGACTGGATCTCGCACACGTGTACAGGACGTTTCGAAGATGGCGTCGCGATATTCGGAGGTGATAGGATCGTTTCGGTGCTTCGTGGGTGGGATGCTGACGGAAAGTAGGATCCATCGAAACTGAGAGACGTTTTTTATCGCCCGAGTTTTTTTCTTTTTATTCGTGTCGAGGTCTTTTACGACGTTGAAGTTTTCTTCTTTTTTATTGACGTTGAAGTTTTTTCTTCAAAAAATCAAGATTCTTTATTAACGTTTTAAGATCGTTTAGAGGGAAATTTTGGTGTTCGACGGAGAGTACAAATTGAACGATTTCACGACGTTGAAGTTCTTTTTCTTAAAGTGGAAATTCTTCACTGACACATCGTGATTCAGAGGGAAATTACATCCGAGTGATTAACTATTATAGAATCATTATAGAATTATTATAGTTGATGGGGTAATCATATATGCTGGTTTATTGAATTTATAGAAAATGGAGTGGCAATCGATCAATATGTCGTTTAAATGCGCTAGCAAATTCCTCCTCTGATAAATTGCACTTCTCCGAGAGTAGAGTATTCTACATATTCAATAAAATCTGAAAGTCTCTATGTACAAGAGTAGAAGAATCTGTTGTAGCGTATGAAATAATTTTTCTATTTTCTCGATAAAATGCTAACAAATACTTCTTACACGTTAGAATCTTTCATTTAAAATTCAAATTCACTTTCTCATTGTCGAATTCTCTCGGTGAATTCTTATTTACCTATTCGGATGGACACGTCGTGGTGAAACTTTTGGTGAAACTTGAAACTTGAAGAAAGGAACAGCTCGCAGAGACAAATCTTCGTTTTTGCATAAATTACTTTTCTCTTTTAGAAGAAGCAAATCGAACGTCCGTTATTTTTGAAAGTAATTTCTCATCGAATCCTGTACATTATGTTACGTTGAGGCAAATTGACTTGATCTTCAATCTGTCAGATTTTAGACAAGATGTTCAAAGATAATCGCTACATCGTTCGATTTTTAGAACAGTTTTCTGTAACAGTTATTATCGCTGTAAAACGAGCTTGCCATTCAAGCTAGTTGCCAATCATCATCCTGATAATTCGATTGGCGATCTTGCGGTTTATCGCGGCGGAAAATGATCGAGAATTGGTTTTGTCACTTAGGAAAGCAGAGGTTTGATGAGTAAATTAAAGCGAATGTAACAGCTGTCTCGAGTCTCTGGTACACCAGCTAGAATTACCACGTAACGGGTGGTCTTGTAATACAGCTCGAAAGTGCTGGTGCTGGAACGACGGGTGAGACGCGAAAGAGGCAAAAACGAACGAACCTTGCTTGCCGCTGGAATTAATCGAACAATTTTCTTTTGGAATATTGTCTGTATGGCAGTTTGCTACCAACGTCTGGTGCTTTCAACCGTAAGCAATATTTTTTTTGGAATTTTCTCGAGTTTTTAGTCCCTTAAGAATCGTTAAAAATTGAAGGCTAGTGAAGAATTTTTAGTAGACGAGCTGCCTTTAATTCCCGTGTGCTTAATTTTTTTTTTTTTCAAATTTTCAACATTATATCATTTTCATATTTCTATATTTTTATCAATTCCTGTATTTCTAAATTTTGGTCAAGTTTCAGTTTCAACGTTCGTTCTCTTTCTTTTAAAATTACATTAGTTTTCACGTTTCTCCAATTTTTAATTTATTTCCAAGTGTCTCTAATTTTCCCGTGATTTTCAATTTTCGCGTTATTCCCGTCTTCCTTCGTAAATGGAATAGAAATAGAAAATTATATAAAAAATAGACTTTAGATGTATAGATGCAGTAATATATAATATACAATTTGTACAACATGTAAAGTACATAGAGATAAATATATTTATAAAAATCTTTATAAAGAGATAAGTACACAGGCATCCACGGTCCAACGATAAATACAAAGACGGGACGAATTTGTGTCACGAGTCAATAGTTTCCGCCATTTCTACATTTCTCCGTGTTTCAATTTGTGTACCAAACGCACACTTCTTCAATTATATACCTGCAATCCCACTATTCCCATTTTCAACGTCCACTAATTACACTCCCACCGAACCGAGCACTCCCTCGGTTCTCCCAGAAATCCTCGTTCCCTACTCTTTCCGCGTTTCCAAACGCTTCCTTCCACCGTCGTCTTTCCACGACAAGGATACCTCGAAGAGATAGTGCGCGAGGCCGCGATAGTTCGCCATAAAGTTGACGCGAGGCACGTAAATACGCGCGTGTTATTAAAATAACAATAATAATGGAGCAAAAAGGAAAGGGGGCAGGGACAATTGGGACAGGCGACAAAGAAGACGATTACAATGAAAATAGGAAAGAACTTGACCCATGACACAGCTGAGAGAGTTTTAGTCGAAATAAAGGTTTCAGTAGTTGAGAAAGTACTTTCGAAAAGCAATTTTTTTTTTTTTTTTTTTTTGGTCGATGCTTCTCTCGAAGCGAGAGAGTGTTAATTGTCGTTACTAGACTGTAAATTCGCTTTGTCTGTTAAATATTATTACAAGTATCCGACTTTGGTTACTTTATATAGTTTTTCATACGCGTTTTTGCAGCTTCAAATTTTCCACAAATGAATAAAAATCTGCAGTCGTTGCGTTATATTTTATATTAATCCATTTGCATCGCGATTTAAAATTGTACGTGTCTGAACATGAGCATTACAATTTATCAAATCTCGATTTAAATGTTTACTATTCTTTATTAATACTGATTAATTACAATGAAATATATACGAGAGAGAGTGCATAATATTATACGGAGAGTTTATAATCAGTGTAAATTATTTTTGATTAGAAACAATCTGTACAATATGAAAATATTCTTTTTTTGACAAAATCTTCACTCGACAGAGTGAAGTAATATCTGTAGAAATTTTACAGAAAATATTATAGTTTTAATTGACAGCTGTTTTTCATCACCACACAATTGACTTTTGAGCCTTTCATATGTTAATAAATGTAAGATTCTTGATCGTTGCTCTCGAATTATTCTGCGTTTTATGACTTACCCTGTGAAATATTTCGCCTCAAGTAAAATTTCGTGATGCAAATATGTTAATGAGATAAATACAGATTATTTTATCGACATTTATTCTCAGTATTGCTCGGAATTTAATTAGGCTCCTCACGCGTGAACTTAATAGGTCACAAATGTCCAGAATTTTCAATTACAAACATTCCAAAAGGTTGCAATTATTCCGATTATTTCAAACTAGAACACGTTGTTATGTTTATTTTCCATAATTTCTCGTTATCTCTCAATCCTTCCTTCATAAAACTGCCGCAGTGATGACGAGCGTCGTTCTCTCAAACCAAATTCTCGAAAAGCTACAGATTCGAATTACTTCACTGATGTTACTCAGGCAATTATTTTCCAAATGTTTTATTTAAAATAATCGGCATGACGCTGCGGTAGAGGAGAGAGAAACACGGTGTAATCGCGATCGAGAGAGTAGGGGAACAGAAGCGATAGAAGAAGGGGCCTTACCGGCTCGCCTCTGGCCTCTCTCTCGATACACCTTTCTCCGGTTCCCAACAGCCGGCGGCGGGCCTTGCTTCCCCTTCAGTCCTCACCGGGACACAGACAAAGTTACGCACCCGGAGAAAGGTCAATCGGTCGGCTGCTCCGCTCGTCGAGTACCGGAGCTCTCGTTAACCGCTCTCTCTCTCTCTCTCTCTCTCTCTCTCTCTCTCTCTCTCTCTCTGTCTGGTGACCAGGTGGACAAATTTTTCTTCGTCGTGTCTCCTCGTGGATAGACTGTGGACCGAAAGAAGGAAACGATTCGTCGATACCTTATCTTCCGTTTGCGTCTAATTGAAAGAAAGAATAAGAAATTTAGTTTGTCGGTTGATTCTTCGTTTTTCTTTTTTTTTTTTTTGTTTTCTTGTTTCACTTTGGCTCGTCCTCTTCGCGTCCGTCGATTTTGATCGAATTTTGGCGAACTCGACTCGAGGGTCGAGGGTGACTCGATACACGGGGGAATTCGAAGTGCGAGGAACGAGAACGTCGACGATCTTGGTGCCGATGTAACGGGCTAACGTCCCTCGTGTACGGACCGATTTACATGAAAGTGTGCATCTTCCATTGGTAATTTTCGTGCAGCGGAGCTCCGTGCCATCGCGGGAAAGAAACAGATGGGCAAAGACATGTGGAGGCTTTGGTTCACGAAACTGCTGCCGATACTGCTGGCGGCCGCGGTGTTACTCCTCGCCGTCGTGGAAACGCGATCTGAGGGTGAGTTTTCTCGTCGTCTTCGTCTTCGAAAACCAGGAACTCGAGGGACAAAGTGGTACAAGTGATAGGATCTTCAACTCGACGGAACTCGTCGAGCGACAGAGTAATAAATTTCAGTTGTCAGAGAAATATTTTAAACCGCACGCGCGAAGATTCAGAAATTTGAATTGCAGTAGAGATCTAATTTCTGATTCAGAGTGGAACTATAAATTATAAATCTCTACTTTTTGAAAATTTTGATTCAAGTGCGAATATTGTACACGTCGTTCTCGATATCCATTGTACTTTTGGAAAACCACGTCTACGTCTTACAAAATTTCATTTAAAAAAGGAAGAGAGCCGCGCGATTGTTAAAGTTTCGCCCAAGTTTCACAAGGCGAAAAACCGCGACTCTTGCTGTTTGACGAGGGTTTTCCCGCGAGTTTCGACGGGCTTGTGCAAACGGCGACATTTGCATCATGCGAGCCACGCGCAAACGTGGCTGCAAACGCGGCTGCAAACGCGTTAAACACTTTCTAATTCGTCGCCTCGAGAAGGGAGAAAATACTTGTCGCGGAACGTGTTGTGCAATTACGCGGTATAGGAAGAACTTTGACGCGATTTTGGTTCGTGATCGGCGTTTAAACGAGACGAATAGGAAGCTGGCCGGTGGTGCGACAGCTGCTCTTCCGCGTGTTAGCTGAGATAACGCGGTTCTTGTTTCCCCATTAACAGGACATCCACTTTTACATGACTCTGCCGTGGCTGTAGCTCTCACCGACGAGCAATTGTTCGTGTATCGCGTGCAACTGTTTTTCCAGCGATTAAGACGAAAACCGGGAATTAACAGCCGCTTTGCGTGAATTGTGTACTGCGACTGAGATGTTGGTTGTTGAGGAAAATGGGGGAAAATAGAGGGAAATAATTTAACAGCGGCTCGTACGTTGGGTCAACTCAATTATTTGGGTCTAATAATTTATATATATATATATATATATTCTAATGTGCGAAATATTCATTCGAATATTTTTTGTGAATTTTGATACTAAATTGAATGTTGATTTTCATTGAATTTCCTCATGAATGTACATTAAATTGATACAGTTTCCCTTGATAAACTTGAAGTCAGTTGCTTTGCGATAAAAATGGCACTTGTCACGGATTTTGATGAATTCAAGGATACAAGATAGTGCATAAAGTATAATATTTTGTACACCGTTTGTTACGTAGAACAATTTTCTTTCAACTACATATTCAGAAACATGATTTTGCACAAAAGTCTGCAGTTCATCGATCGATTTATTTGCGCGGAACGGGGGAACTATTTATACATAGTGGAAATTACGTTTCAAGCACGTTTAAAAGTAACAAAGTATTCGAAAATATGAAAAATTTTGTGCAAAAGTCGTGGAACAATTGAATATATTCGTGAGAAACGAGACAACCAAGTGTCAGATGGAGATTGGTACAGCGACAACGGGCGGACTCGGCTATAGAAATTAGCGAATGAAATTAGTAATTTTGAGGAACACACGTTGCATAAGTTCAATGGAATTAACGTTAGCAGCCGAGGAATACATTAAAGAGATAATACTGTGACTCGGAGGTGTTGCAAACCGCGTAACGGTGTGCGCGACGTAACAATACGTCGCGTAAATTCTTGTGACCTAAATGATCCGGAAAATAAGTAGGAACACGGCAAAGTAACGATAGTTTGAGAAATGTTTGTTCGTTTCGTGTCGCGAGACAAAGTGTAAAAAGACGCGTCGAAATAAATTTCTTCCGAGCGTGGAGTGAGTTAAGTGTATTTTCGAACGGTCAGAAATTCTTTCGCCAAACATAAAATACAAAATAATTACAAAGTAGGAATATTTGGAGAATTCTTTGAATTCTTGAAGTATTCATTTGAAGAAAGTTATAAATTTAAATCGTAGTAATATACATGCGAGATAAGCTACTGACGATATTTAATCGACGAAACAAATCTTTAATTAATAGCTTCCGATTTTTAAATTATGTTAAAAAAGAATTTGACTTAATTTGGCGTAAATTTGTCGATTATTCAACTTGTAACGCGAACTGGGTGAAAATAAAGAATTTGAAAGAAAAGCTACAATTATTGAAAATTAAATAGAAATAGTATATATAAGAATCAGTGGGAAACAAAACATTGATCTCATTAATTATTAAAGAATTACGTACAATAAAAGTCACAATATATTTTTTTATTCCGTCTTCAAAAGTCACTTCGAAGTTACGCATATCGATTTCCGCGCACGCGAAACGAACAAAGCAGCAAGAACCTTCGAAAACGTTCCCACTCGATCGAAGAAACAGACAAGCGTGCCAGTTGCATTAATTAATCCGTATCGTATCGAAGATACGCGGAATCAGCTATCGACGAATCCAGCCCGATGAATAATTGTTTCACATGAAAACAGAACGGAAGCGTCGACGAACGAAACCGATCTTCGCGAGGCCTCGAGTGTTAAAAAATACTCGAGAGAAATTAGGACCTGCGAACTGCACCAGAGAGCATTAGAAAATAATGCCGATAGTTTGTGTGTTACGAACGTGTGGTATAACGGTTCGAGGCGGCTTATGGTGCACGGTGGCGCGCGTTCTACTCCGATATCCGCTTGTTCGATTCCTCGATCGGATATACAGGATCGACGATCGTGCACGACGCGCGTCCCGTCCGCGGCACGCTACCATTCGTCATCGATGACTGTGTCTACGAGCCCGGTGTGTAGATCGTCGGATAACGTCGTTAAGATTCTTATCGGATGTTAATCGGAACTAACCTGCAGAAACGCTTAATTGTGTAATTAGAGTGGAGGTCTGCGAATTTAAAATGTAGAGAAGTAAAATACAAAGTACTTTTTTTTCTGATTTAAAACGGAAATTAAGAGAGTAACGTGGAAACGAGGAAAAGAAAGTAATTGAATTTTTATAATTTTCATAAGCAAAAGACTCGTAGTCAAATTCCTCATTGTGTAATATTTAATTTCGTTGATACTACAAGTACTCATGATTCTTAGCAAAAAAAAAAAAAAAAAAAAAAAAAAAGAAAAAAAACAGAAATAGTAATAGTTTCAAAAAAGTGTTCCACGTTTTTTAAGCAACGAAAAATTAAAAATTATAAACAGCAACGACACGAGAGAGAATTCCTCGAAAAATTTCTCAAATTCCTCTGCATACCAATCGTACAACTTTCACATCTCGGGAATTACCATTAGCCGCGGATCAACCACGTGTCATCGACACGTTCTCTCTCTCATTATACAGATGTTGATGTAAACAGTTCGAGTGTAACGGGTTTCCAAAAATTTAACTGGTTTTTTTAACGGAACGCTCAAGAATCTTACAAACGGGTTTGCAGTTTCCCCTAGGAAAAAGTCCCTTCTCTGAAAGAGAATTCTCTTCGACGAGAAAACAGGCTACTTTGTCCGCTCGTTTATTAAATATGCATGTAATCAGTTGCCAGCACGAGCCGGCTCGCGTAATCCCGCGATTAATCGCCGCGCGGAATAGCGAACGATGACTCGACGTTCACCTCGAGTAAAACGAACCAGCTGGTAAAATCAGAAAAACAAACTGCAGGAACCGTGTTGTTCCTTGCTAACACAAGCCTAATTGAATGTCTTGGAAACGAGCTGGTGCGAATTAGTCCTTCCATCCCGGTTCCGTATCTTCCGTTCGTATCTCGCCCGCGGTGAAACCAACGAGGGAATGATACGATCCAGGAGACTCTTTTGCAGAGTTCTCGTGTGCAGTGAGTTTCAATCGAGAGTTGATATATTTTACGCGTGACATGTTCTTTTGTAGATTTTACGCACAGTGAAGCGTACAAAAAGTGTCGATATATACATGTTCTTATTTTCCAGTTGTTTCGGTTCTATATTCCATTGAAATTCAAATTAATAAATATATAACGGTGTGCAGATATTTTATCATTGAAAGTGATTTTAGCGTAACCCAGAAAATCGGGTGCAACGCTAATGCAACGAAAATTAGCGATTGATTGCGATTCAAATGTTTGCGTCAATAAAATTTTATGGCAAAAAAGTCGTCTTCATTTCCCAGTCAGAACAGTTGCTTCTGGGCCTTTCAGTGAGATGAATCGTACTAGGGTACAAGTCGTGTAGTTTTTTTTGTAACCACTATATATGAGTAATAGACAGAGATGATATTTAGAAATTGTTTGAGGTTGATCAATCTCTTACCTTATAATTTTCTTCTCAGTCTTCAGCGAACATTAGTTATTGCAACATCGTGTCAAATGATATGCGTTCGTTAATCTTCAGAACAAATTGAAAATTCCGCAGGACTACGAGTTTGCTTTTTCTCTCGAATCGAAACCGCAATTTCTACACTACGAAACTCTATTACAGCTCAAAGGGTTAAAATCGACGATTTGCAGGATATATTATACATTTCATAAGACATTTTTAAAAGACAGATATAATCTGTTCAGTCAGATGATTAAAATTAATGTTACTCTTCTTCCAAAGACCTTCCCAAGTGTGTTTGTGAAAGTGGGAAATTTATGAAATACAAAATTTGTGATTTCGAGAATCGGTTGATTTGTTTCAAAATCGTGTAAAATTGTCGTTTCAGACTTGGAAGATCAAAGTAGATACATAAATAGATCGACTTTGGTTCTTTCCAACAATAAATCTTCAATATCGAAAACGAGTGTCCAGTGTTGATCCTCCAAGAGTTGTTAAAATTTTTTCGTCGTCTTAGAACAGCTTGCAATCGAGGATCACTTGCCAAGGCAGATAAAATTCACATTTATTAATATCGTTTTGGCTAGTGATGTCTGTGACCCTCGCGATTCTTCCCAAAATTCAAGAATCTCGATTCAAGAGTTGTCCAAATGCAAAATCGTTTGCAAACCCGACTATGACAGAAATAAATTTGACGAGTTTGGAATTGCAGCGACGAAATGTACTTCAAGCTGCGTGAATAGAAAATAGTCCGTCTGTGCATAGAATAGAAAATAGGCGCGTAATGGAAAACAAACTGTGCCAGCGATAAGATGGCGGTTGGCGCGGCTAAAGTTCCTGCTTTGACACGCGGGATCCTTTTACACGCGCGAGTCCCGACAGGATCGTATATTAGAGGACGGAGGAGCCGCGGACGACTCTTTCACCGCGAAGACGAACGAGCCAGCGGGAATCGTGGCTCGTTAGCAGAGATCTTCGTCTCGAGCTCGACGATCTCTCCTGTTTTGCAGCAGTGAATGGAACACGGAGGTAACGTCCGCAAGGCCAACCGGCACCGATAAAAATGCCACGAATAATGCAACCAGCCGCCTCCTGTTCCGCGCGCGAGCCTCATTTTCTATCGCGATTTTGTTCTTGGTGCAACCGTTCCACAACGACTTTGATTTCACTGAAGGATTTTGACATGCGTTGATAGGTTATGCTCATTCGTATCACGAAGCGGGATGTTTCGTGATTAATATTATCAAACGCGGTACAACTCGAGGGCAGAGACTAGGAATTTTGTAGATTTATATTAATATTTGTTAATATTGTCTTTCAGTCAGAATATCTTGATCGGGGCAAATTACGAATGATTTCGTATACACATTATTTTTCATTACATATAAATACATGTTCAATTAACAATTGATAAATTTACTCGATGAATTTTCGACTTTAATTTTATTTTTTAAAACTTTTGCACGTAGAATCATCTGCTCTTCGATTTTATCACGCAATTTAAAGTGTGATACAAATTGGTTAACACTTTGTAGTCCGTGGTTTTCGCCGAGTCGTTCCGCTCATTTGTTTCAGCACTATCGATGGCACACTAAAGCGCCAATTTTTAAATTTTTAAAAATATTTCTATTATACGCACGACTTCTAAAGTCTAAAAAAAAAAAAAGAAAACTGTTAGATGCGAGAGACTGTGAGAAATCCGATTGTCGGAAACGATATTCAGGGTTAATTAAAATCGTCGAACGCCTTGTTTTTACCGATCATGGGAAAGCCTGGTGTTCTTCAGTCAGAATGAATCAGGGGGAAAGCTCTTGATTGATGAAGTATACTACATTATTGTGAGTGGAAATCTCGGTCGTCGGCGGTAAGAAAAGTGAGTTTTAGCCTACCTTTTCCGATCGCTCGGTCGATTTCGATCATTGGGAAATCCTCTGGAAAGTTGACCAACCGAAGAAACATTTTACTCGCGATGGATGTAGAAAACGTATCCTTTTTCGAGAATAAAGTACAATTAATTATGTAGGAGATGTCGTAGAAATCTTTAGAGAAAACAAGTTTGTCAATGCATTTGGTCGATTGATTGGTTTACGATTTGTATTCTTTTTCTTTTTTTCTTATCGACGCTGATGATACTATAGTTATTGCAAAGAATTGCTTTTCTTTTACGATTTCAAATACAACAACAAGTAGGCAAATTTTCTAACATCGATTTATATCGAAGAAAATATTGAAATTGATAATTGACAACGCAATCAAAATTGCACTGTCTTTCTCGCGCATTTTACAAAATTAATAGTTCAGTTCAAGAATTCATCTCGAACACTGATTCAAACATCTGTCGTCAGTTCTCGGTTAATCCGGCCGATTCTTGTAGTCTCTAAAACGTCAAAAAAATCTCTGCCACTCTCTCAACGGACAAAGCCTATCGTTCGAGTGTCCCCTTGCAAAAAAGGATGGACGCGATAAAAAGAGAAGCGAGACGAACCGAAAGAAAACAGTCGTTTGCATCGAAAGAAAGAGAGGGACGATCGGAAACGGCAGGCGGCTCACCGTTGCAACAGTATTTAAACGCTTTTCCCTCGCCTTTGTCCGCTCGGTTTGGCGCGAGAACTTTCTCCGTTCGAAAGGGAGAAAAAGCGAACGATGGCTCGCCGTTCGCGAGAAATGCCTCTTCTGTCCGTTTTGCGCAATTGTCCGTCCATCTAAGGGAATTGTGTCCTTTTTCGAGGTGCGTTTCATTTGTCGAGTGGAAATCTCCGCAAATACGTTCTGCTTACGCAGAACTCGAACGTTACGTTACCTCTGCGTTTCTGTCTGACCCTTTCAGCTTCTCCCTGTGGGTGCGGGAGAAGAATAGACTCAACGTGTTCGCTGCGTGTCGTAAAAGGCGGCTAAAAGGGAACCATAGGGAGCATCTGGTTACGTGCGAGTGAATGGTATCGTAGCTTTCTCATCCAAGAACAAAATTCGTTACAAGTCAGCAAACGTGGTCTTCGATCCCGCGAGAGGCGAATGATACCGGCAAAGTTGACGCTCTAATTGCGTCCAGTCTGCCAAGGATGAAGCACGCATCGAAGCACGCATGAGCGAAGCAAAGGCTACAAAGTTTGAAACAGTAGTATCTCTTTCAGCACGTAAAGTCAGCTGGTAAACACGATCTTCTTTGGAGACTAGCTTTAAGAGATTTTCTTCGTCAGGATGATGACTTGTCGAGGTTGTTGGACGTTTGTTTGTTCTTTTGTCGATTTAGCTCCCTCCCGCAAAAAGTTCACGACGTCCGTCACGGTTTATCTGTTGGAAAAATATAAAACGAAATACGCTTGCCACGTTAGAACGAGTCGATCGTAGAATCACGAGATTGGAAGTTCGGCTTGTTCCTGCAAGTTCATTGCTCGTTATCTCGAGCTTTCCGTACGATTTTTACTTCGCCATTCGAGGGAACGAAATGTCAAATTCTTTGTCAGCGTTGCACGCAAAGTTCGATTGGCCAAGAGTCAGTGGAGCGACATTTTCGTGGCATTTGCGTCACAGCTCTGAATTGCCTACGTAAGAGGACACGATCGACAAAAATATACCATCGAGCAACAAGATGTATAATAATGATAATATCCTGTGACAATTAAACGAGAGCTTAGCTCCAGTGTATCAACCAAAAGAATATTTTATTGTACACTCAAAGTAAAATCATACAACACAATGTCATAATTTCGATTAATTGAAAGTTGAGAGACAGAGTTGAGTTGATCAAAGTGAAACCACGTAGTCCACTTTTCTCTGAAGGATCGTTACGACGCGCGATTTTAATAGAATTGAACATTTTCGTCGTTGAAACGTCGAGATTTGTTCAGTTCACTCCAACGAAGAACGAAGGAACGTTCAATGCTCAGTCGTAGAAATTTAACGCGTTTGTCGTAGAAAAATCGAGATCGATCGGTCCGAGCCTTCTGTTAGAAACGTGGAATGAAAGGACAGCAAGTGCATTCGTTGGAAGGCCATCCTTCGGAGCACGACGAGAGCGAGAATTAAAATGCGAGCGAGTTGAATATATAGCCAGGTCGGAGTAACAGTAAGACAGATTTCAGACTTGACCAAGGACGGGAATTCGAAAGGGACGTGTCGTGTCACGGTCATCGCGAATCGACGTCCTTACCGCCGATGACGTTAGTCGACATTTCCCGCTGGTTTCTCAGCCGTGATAACCTCGACGATCGGGCTTTTTGCCCGATTGTTACGAGTCGAGTTGCATCGAAAGTGAATTTCTCTCTTCTTCTTCTTTTTTTCTTTATTTTTATTTCTATTTTTATCCTTTACCCTGATTCATTCGCAAAGTTCATCCATCCGTGGAACGAGAAATTTTGCAAGAGAACTTCGTTCTTCTTAAGGTCGACGCCTCGTTTCTTTTCACCGCGAGATTTTTATACCGGTGCAATAAGCAGACATTGTGCTTTTTTTAGCTGAATAGCGTTAAGATTCTGCTGCTAGTGTCTCGAGTGCATGGAAAAAAGAAATGTGCCACGAGAGGACACGAAAGTGGACACGTGGATATCACTCTCCCAGCGTCCGAACGCTGCGGGCGATGAAAGTTTGCATTCTCTCGTATCGAGTCTCCGGACCAGGTCCTAATTTCACGAACGTGAACTCATCCGTGGGCTCGGCCCAAGAAAAACACGTTTCTGGCCGCTTCCTCTTTCTCCTTTCCTCTATTACTTCTCCCACTCGTGTGTTTCGGTTTGACGACCTACTTGGTATTTCAAGTCGGAATGAAATCTATTCGATACCTATCTAACATCCAACGTCGGATGTTAAAACTAACACCGTTAGTTTTCGTTAGTTTCGTCGGTTGTTTAAGCAACTTTTTTTTATTATTTCTGAATTAAACAAATTTCTCTTTCATTATTTTTTAATTGAGATATCGAAGCAGTCGCGCGGCTGTGTAAATGGAATTACGATATGAAATTCTTGTCTTGAGAACAAATGGAGAGGCGATCGGTGCTAACGGACTGTTGATGACGCGTGTTGCATATTTCCTAGCTAAACAAAGGCATCGGGCGGTAATAAGAGGGCCGCGGGCCGCACGCTCGATCCAGATTGGTTTTCGCCCGATCAGTGACCCAGATTTTTGCATAATCTTATGCAACCGTGTTAAACAAAAGGCTCTGCTAACGGGTCGTTACGTGACATCACTCGGCAAAGCTCGCCGTTTCCTCGTCTCTGAACGAGGTGACACGAGAGTGGAACGCTTCTTGTCTGGGACGCAGGAATTCAAGTTCACGGTGTCTGGCGGAAATTAAGGACAGCACGCTGGAAAAATGAGTCTCTTTTGCCACGGCAGATTTTGCAGCGGGTTGCCCGTGAATCGACTCTTTTAATTTTTTTACGTTTTCGAACTTGGAAGTGATTCAGTTCTGCTTCGTCTTTGTTGCAATTTTTCTTGCGTTGTTATTCATTTTATTTGTGGATCGAACGATGCAAATTTAATTACACGATGCGAAGCGAGAAGGTCTTGTCATCATTTTCTCTTTGTAAAAGTTTGTAACGATCGTTGAATCAAAAATTTCTGTTTTCCATTTCCCTCTATGTATTTCACTCCTCCGATAGTCTTTCCTCTCAAACGTTGACTCCTCCAAATCAACAGTTGAATCCTTGTTTCCTCTCTGCGTGACAGGAAGATCCACGATAGGTTAGTCTGTCGTTGCTCGTTTCGATCAGATGTACAAACTTCCATTTGTCCCTGGATGATTAATAATTTACGACGACAGTCAGAGTGTTGTGACACGGAACATGACTGGCACAGTATGAATTTCGTAATTCTCTTTACCAATGTGTCGCAACCTCAATGATCGGTTGTGATTTGACTCGGTTTTACGGACCCCTGTCGCAGAACTAGTTTGCGTAAAGAAAAAAAAATCCGCCGTAAGCCAGAAACCTATTTACGTGTTTCGCGTGTGTCGGCCTCGAACATCGACTGCTCGCAACGAATTTTGATTTTCAAGTAGTTGTTCGCCAGTTGCGAAGCGTCTGCCTATTTCGTTTGCACAGAATTCAAAAGTTGGGAATGAAATGTTAGGTTCAGAAATTTTGAATTTCTGAAAAAAATATCGAAATCTTGACTGGGCCACAAAAGTACAATTTCTAAAATAGAAATAGCAGCAGATACCTTGAAATTTCCGTATTTGTACATTTGGGGTACACGCGCGAATGTATTATATAAATGTGTATAAATTTCCAAAGCGGCAATTTAAACGTGTTCAGTTAAAAATTCGATTCCCTCGGAAACTTGTTCGTGTTCTACTTTCGATTTGTTTTCACAGGCAGAATTGCACAGGGCCAAAAGTTTCTTCTCGTCTGTTTCTTTCTTTCTTATAAACATCAAAATACAAGAAAAAGCAAATTTTATTAATTTTAAATTAAATTTAAGTTGAAACGTTGAAACAATGTTAAAAAAATTACTTGTTTATTTTAGTAGGAAGTGAATAAATGGATTGCGTTGGATCATACTTACGTTAAACGTACTGCAGAAAATACGAAACGTCAGATTCCAAATTAGTTGTTTCTTTTACGGAAGTTGATCGAACGTTTGCACAACACGGTCGAAGAAAGCTGCGAACGAAACGATCGAGGGGAGAAAACGGGAAACACTGGTGGAGTGGATGTTTCTCGAACGGTGGCTCGATCGACTCGAAATGATCTTTTGACGAAAAAAACAGCGATGGTTGATCGGTCGATGGACACACTCTCTCCTTCGAAAAACGTAAAAATTATCAAAAAAGCACAAAGCTAGCAAGAGATAATGCTGGGTGGAATTCTTTCTTCGTCTCCGCGACGGAGAAAGTAAACCGCGTAAGAAAAGAAATCCAGAGGCGGTTCGCAGGAATCTCGTGACGCAGGAATTCTCTATAATTCAATTTCACAACCAAGTTGGTTGGATAATAACGAGCCAACTCGGATATAATCGCGCGTGTGCACGCGGAGTCAGGAAAAATTCGGTCACAGTCGGCCGATCTTACGGTTTCAGCTCCTCTCCGGGAACCAAATTGATCAACTTCCTCGTGAGAAATTTTTCTCATTTTGTGAAATTTGCGCCAGACGAAGTTTGACGTTCTTTTCGTCTCCGATGGGTGGAGAAATAATAATTCATTGGCCGATTTTCGCGATAATACTCTGCGTGTCATTATTTAGTATCGGGCAATGACAAATGAATTATAAAATAAAAAAAAATTGATCAACGTCGTATGATCAATTCTACTTTCCATACGTTTTCTTAATAATAATAATTTAATATGATGATAATGATAATGTAATAATATAATACAGAATCTAAATTAAATCGAATGAATTGAATTTGGCCGCAGAACGATTAAAAATTTCTACGTCGTTTGCTTCGTCGAGTCTTATCTTGTATTTAACTTAAAAAAAAAAAAAAAAAAAAGAATTCGATTTCGTCACTGTAATTCTAAATTTATCCATGATCGAGTCGTGTTCTGCGTATGGCAACGAAGGAAACGAGGTTTCATGCGAACCATGGCTTAATAAGCCACGCGAAACTCGACAAACAACACTATTGCAAGTGTCTCTGAAATGAAAGTTCAAACATAACGTAGAATTTGTAATCCGAATACGCAAAGTTTTATTAAAAAATTTTACAACAGCTATCGAAATTTTAGTGAAAGTAGAAAGAAACGCAACGACACTTGTTCGTTTGATTGTTGAGATTGGCGAATTCTTCGAAAAAAATCCAGTAATCCAGAGACCAGTTTTTGGAAATTTTTAAGGTACTCGTTTAATATTAGTTATGTCTGCTCTTCTCGAATGGAGAAACTGGATAGGACCAGGTCGTTGTAAAGTGGACACTGAACGAGACCTTTTTTAATGCCACACACTGAATATTTAATACTTTAATATTCAACTTGGTCTTCGCTTCGAGTTGGGTTTCTTATCGTTAGTGATATCTTTGGATTATATCGATTATGCGATAGCTGATTATTTCCATGTCACTTCAAACTATATTTCAAACTTTTTTTTATTATTTTATTTTCCGAGTCGTTTAATATTTTCTCCAGTTTTTAGAGATTTGTCTTCGCTGCAATTTTCTTTTTATTTTTAAATTTTTTGGCTATCTATCTCTTTGTGCGATACACTGTTGACCCTATGCTCTTATTGATTTAAATGTAATAAAAGTCACAACTTTAATTAGGTAAAGCGATTTTCAAAATTAACCCTGTATATTTAAGTAAATATACAAATTTCTAGTGCTGCAACGAATCAACAAGTTTATTTATAAAAATTGGTCAACTATTTCATTTCAATTAGTCAATTAGTCAACTAGTTAATCCCTAATCTTTCCTACTTTTGAATATATTTTCTTATAACTTTATAATTGACACGATAGACGATATTCCATTTTCTGCACATGGTGTGCACTCTGTGCAATTTGCGTCTTCAAATCTCCCATAAATAACGATGAACCGTAGCTCATTGATCACTGTCGACGACTAAAGTCTCATTCAATTAACCACTAGAATAGATAGTTAATTGGCAGTCTTTTCGCTGTAAATTTCATCAATCGATCAAACGAGTCGCGCATGTTGCTCTACGTAACGCTATAATTTTTTAATTTTTTTCAATCAACGGAACAGAACGTTCCACTCGATCGATGCTCAACCTCGAGTGAATTTTCCAAAGAACCCGATAATATTCCCCACGAAGGATATCGTCTGGCCTCGATATCCTGCTGGCGTATCTTACGAGCCTAGAGATCCGCTTCCTGCGGCTATCGTTGCGATCCACCATCTGTCGATACCCGTCATCTTCCTGTTCACTCTGGCCGAGCAACAAATAATCGAGCGCGACCCACGCGTCGTCGATAGCCGATAGACTTGGCAAGGCTGTGGCTAAGAGGAAGACGAACGCGTCATCCTTGGACAGATTACTGCTTTCCAGAGCCATCCTGAGTGGAACGATCAGCGAGATCTCGCGCGCATCCGCGTGTGCGTAATACCGTTGCTCGTGGTCTCTCCGTTGTTTCAACTGCTCGTTGACGGACAATGGAACCCAATAGGATGACGTCCTTCGTCCTAGGATGTTGACACCGTCATTTTACCGTTTTAACGAGTCCTTCGCTGTACTTTCGTCGTCTTTCTTCTTCCGCTTCCGCTTTCCTGTTGACTGTCACAAGTTATCCTTCAGAAGCTCGAGAATGAAAATCTTTGGCATTGACGACAACGTTTTCTTCCTTCGCTTCATCTCGAGTTACGCCGTTTGATGGTAATCGTAAGTTCATTATCGTGCAATGTAACATTGATGTCTAATTGGTGACGTCAGTTGTGAGTTAGGCGAAAGGAATTTTATTGACGCGACGATCATACTTTCCCCGTTTTAATTTTCTCGTTTGTCAGATTCTGTGGGTGAAAATGAAAAAATGTTATTATCAATTGTTTCTCAATGAAAATAAAATTCGAGTTTCAAGTAAGAGTTGGCGACATTTTACAAAGTATTGTTCATTTTTACTAATATAGGCTTGACATTTGTCAGAAATTGAATTTACTGCATTTCAAATTTCCGACTGATTTACTTTCATCTGGCTTAATGATCATAGACGACTCAGTATTTTTACGATGAAAGTCGAAAATACGAAGGTCACGTTACGTCAGAATAGCCTTTTCACCTGCCTCTACCTGTCTATCTACGCGTCCATCTGGAAGATAGATCCGAAAGATTATATCCTCGCGGAAGCACGAAAGCCACACACGGTCAGACAGTTTGTAAATTTTTGTCGGATCTCGTAAGAGTGTCTTAGCTCATCAAGCAATTAAACAAACGCGTCTTGCGTTCGAACGCGGAAGACGTTATCGATAGGCGGTATCGAATCGCCGCGAATGTCAATGATATTTTTACGTAAGAAGAAAGTAAGACAAACGACCAAAGCAGACAGCAACAGCACCAACAGCAGCACCCAGCTCGTAAAGATCAGCCACTTTGTAATTATAATGGACGTCCTTCCATTCCTGCGATCGTAGATTAGCGACCGGCTATTCCAGAGAATTTTCATATTTTCCAATTGTGATGCAACCCTGAAATTCCTGTTCCCTCTCGAACTTCCCTGCTTCGCCGTTCAATAACACCGCCTAAAGAATTTCTTGCCCCGTTTGCAATTCTAATCGCTCAAGTTGAGCAATCCCTAGCTGACTTTTCATTGTGACGTCTGGAAATTCTAAATTTTTGAAACAAAAATGCTGTTTGCAATAATTTTTGTCAACACACAGAACGCGTGATTAAAAATTCATAGAATTTTAATGTAAATTTTAATTAGGTCGAATCCTAGTTCTAACAAATTAAGTAACGTAAGACAAACGTATCGATGCATTGGAGGGCAACAAAATTTTTCAGGAAATGAATTGTTACCACTGAGATATTGATGCGTTGAGAATCGAAAGATTTCTCGGAGAACAAATTATTGCGCATTAGAAGTTGAAATAAATTATCAACTCCGACAAATCAGTTACTCGAAAGGAAATGAATTACCATTTAAATCGCTCCATTAAATATCAAGGAATTCCCCCAGCGAAATACAGATTTGTACTATCAATTGAAAACTAAAAGGAGAGAAAATAAATGTGTCTGTACTAAAAGCATCGGTATCATGACTCAAATGTCAAGTTGAATCGTTTTGGTCAGCTAACGTTTGGTCGGTTAACAATAATGATTAATGACAAACGAAACGGAGAAAATTACGAATGGACGTTACGCACGATCTGTGTCGTCCACGGTGCAAAACGACGAAAGCATGCAATCCGTCCGGAATGCGGAATAGTATTCGAACTCGTACCACGGATCAGTAACACGCGTGTATACTTACTTGCATCCGGCTATCGATCGTTTTCAAAAGTATCCATTTTTCCTCGATCGGTGGATATCACGACAAACATGATTCTTCTTCGCGAGTCTTTCTTCTCACTAGAGTTGACAAATTGAGAAATTTCGAACCAAAAAGAATGTTATTTAAGGATGTAAAAAATATTTTAGTGAATCTAGAGTGTATTTTATATCTTATGACTCTTTCTAATCGTTGTATTTGATAAACTGAAATTCCGAAAGGAAAAGGATATTTTAGAGCATCTAGAGTATTTTATGCAGGTCGTCTCTTCTTCAGGTTCGAGTTTTGGATCAAAGTTGAGTCTCCTTCTTGTTAGACTCGGCGAATCGAAATTTTGAGACGAATAGGAGGAGGCGATGCAGTGCACAGGCTGCGTTACGCAAGGAGCGTAGAAAGTTGTTTGTCATACGCAGGCAACGATCAGACTATCCAGCGAAGGAAATTTCTGGGAAAATCATAGCAAACGAGATCGTTGAACTTTAATCCGTGAGATTGAACGTTTGCAGCTGTTCGAAGCGATCGTAGAAAGTTTGTAACTCGTGTTTTCACTTGATAATTAATATCTGGTTCAATGACAGAGGCTTACAGTAACCACTGATGACATCATTAGAGATAAATATTTCACGTTAATTAATAGAACAACAGTATTATTGTCTCAATCTGTGATTTATGTTCTATGGAATGATTATTAATACATTTTGTCCACACATGCCAATTTATTAATCGAATTTAGGTACATTAGATTAGATTAAATATCTGTAGCATAAATATTTTTCAAATTTTCAAGTGTTTATCTTTTGAAAATATCTTTCATAAAATATATTAATTCAAAAATTATTGGTCGTTCTCTTATTTTCTTTGTGCAATTATCTCTATACGCGTGTCAACGTGTAATAATCAATTTTGACTCTCAAGTGATACGCTGATTTGACTGGGGCACGCACGCTGCTTGACGACGTGTGTCCTGGCACGTGCTTCGACGACCGACTAACTGTAATATCGGAACTGATCGCGGAAGACGATTAATTAAACCACACAAGGGCCCGATCGTGTATACGACCGTGTAACGCGTAGGCAATTATTTTTTTTTTCGAATCGCTTAATTCCCTCTGAATGACACAAGTGTTTGGTTTACGACAACCTGCTCGTTCGTCTCGGTGTGACACGCAATACCGACATTTTGTAATACTTCGACTAATTGGTAGAGAGATTAGTTTGTGTTGGAGTAATTTTTAGAGGTTGAATTTTTAATAACATCTGTGTATTTTTAGACTGCCGATATTTATGCGAATTCGTATTTTTACTATTTTTTATCTTCTCATTTGTACGTTATGCTTTCGATATTTCATATCTCAGCGGAGTTTGTCCCTTTTTCCTATTATTGGAATATTATAATTATCTTTGATTTTTTAAATAGAGTTAATTAAAATTGAAGGGATACTGTTGTGAATGAAATATTTATTCGCTGAAAAAAAGTCATTACTTTATTCACAGTTTTGAGGGATAATGTGATATATTTGCATTTCTGCAGTTTTGAATTTTACATTCAATTACCAAACGTGCATTTCCTTGAAATCAAACTACTTCAAATTTCGTCGAAATTAATCTTTAACGATGTGTTTGGTAATAATAATTAAACAATCCCGAGGAATGAGGTAATAAATAATACACGAACGAATTCTTTTTCCTGCAATTAAACTCGAGACGCCGTACACTTTGGTAAATCTCCACGAGGGAGCTTGTAAATGCCACGCTCCTCTTCTTTTTTATTTACCACGGACCGTAAATATAGAACGAACGGCGTTATTAGCCGTGTATCAGCCATCGCCAGACTCCTCCATCGCTCGAAAATTTCTAACGGTATGCTCGGAATTTTCACGGTACAGCGAAGAAACCCCTATTTGCCCGCATTCTCGCGCGCCACGGACAACCCGCTGTTATCTGCTCTACGATTTCGTTTTGTCTTCCACGATCGACCGTCCACTGTGTGTTGCTTCGAGTTGAAACGAACAGTCAGATGTGTTAGAAAATTTCATACCTCAGAAATTATAACGCGAGATTGTGAATTCTTCTCTTCTATTCGCGTTAGAAACTAGAGAGATCAGCTGAATTGCCGTGAATCGTTAAAAAAGAGCGCTTGAAATTATTTTACTTTCTCTATGACAGGTATCATTGCTCGTAAATGCCACGGTTTTAGTAAATGGGAAAAAACGCTTCATTGGAAAGTATAAGGATATTTAAAGATAAATAGTTTTTCCTAAAATAATAATTGTAGCTATACAGAATCACAATTATATAAAAATGCGACGTGTTTGTAACTTTCATATTCAGTTATAAACTAAATTTGGCTTCAGTATTTTAAACTGTTTGGTCGAAATTTTCGAGCGACGGAAAATTCTTGCAAGTTTTGTACACTCGAGCGATCAATTTTTTAAATTTCATAGTCGGAACAATTTAGAATGGTGTTAAAAATAATTCGATTTACGATCTAACACGTTACAATTACTTCAGCGTATTTGTCGCGGGCATCGTTGGAACAAACTCGATAGTTAGAATAATGCGCGAAGAGAGAACCGTTTGCTCACGCATTGCTGCGTGGAAATGGCGAGCGTGACGTTCCACGTGGATTCCACGTGGGCGTATCGCGGCACGTTTGCTGGCATATTTGCCCGCCCCGGCCCACGTGCTCGCGCGTTTTCAAGCCCACTACGTGTGTTTCTGACAACGCGGCGCATCGTTGCCATTGTCCGCTACGCAGAAAACGATCATCCAACAACTTTTACCACCGCCATGGATATAATTGTTATAACATTTCGTTTTTGCTATCTCTCTCCAATTCGTGTTTATCTTGTTCCTCTGTGAGAACCGACGGAGAATCGTGTAGGCAGAGTCGTTTATAAAGTACTTGTAATAACGGTTAGAAATATCGAACGTTCCTGAATTTCGAAATTTTTTCTGCTCTTACGTTATTTGCGATTTATATTATTTATACATTTGGAAGAATAAATGTAGACAGAATATTTTGTCACGTATATACAAAGTAAAATTATAGGTTGAAGATTTGATCATTGACATCGTGGAATGTAAATTAAATTTCGAACACTTTCACTTTTGAGTTCGTCGTCGTATATTTTGAAAAATCGTGCGTAGCTAGAATTGCTGAATTATTTAATATTAGAAAAAGTAAAGATTTCCTCTCTCGAGTAAAAGGGAAAAAAACATATTTTTCAGTCATCAAAAGTCTTGTGGTATTTTTTACGTAGGTGAATTGAAAAAACGCGAAAATAATCTCTACCATCTGTCTACCGTGGAAAAAGAGTTGATTGGATAATTGTTTCACTTGACCTGAAAAACGACAGGAATGTAATAAAAATGAAAACGAATCTTCTCGTCAAATTTTTATAGTAGAAATGCTCGGCCTCGTTCTTGAATCTTCGAAAAAAATAAACAAAAGGCGATTTGTACGTGAATGCATTTCAGAAAATTGCATTGTTTGTTTTTGCAAAAAAGGACGCGGAAAACTGGGGAAAACGGGAGTTGGAACGGCTTCTAGCCGAGTTAGTTCCCGGAACGTAGGTTTCAACGCGCGTTTTTACACTCGACCCATTGCGACCGCAATTAGCGCAACAGCATGGCTGCATTTCAACGTTTTAGGTACGTTATGTAATCCCGTGCAACTTACCGTTACTTTATGCCTTTTAAATTAATTGATGATTCTAACTGCGGAAAATGACAGTGATTAGGTTATATTAGATATCTGAGATACGTATAAAGGCAAAAATATGTGTAAAATATTCATTCTCTTGCAATTACAGTTTGAATTTTAATTGAAATTCAATTGAATTAAATTGAATAAATATATTGAATTTAATATTGAATTTTATGTAAATATAAATGAATGTAAACGAATTTTATATTTTAAACTATACAACTAGTTTTGATCTTGCAGACTATATCCGATATCTGTTTTTAGTTTTTAATTTATATATTTGTAGTTTCTACGATAATTTGAACACGGTAGAATATATATATATATATATTTTTTTCTTTTTTTGAGATGAAATCGGATTCTAACGGCTAACTGTATAATTAAATATATTAATTACTGGAACGGAAGTTTTATTCGTTTGTAAACGAATATGATTATGCGCTACTTTAAATGTATCGCAATTAGTTCGGTTAATGTTATATATTGAGGTTCTTCAGAAACTGGCATCGTAATAAACTTCGTGATTCTCGGATTGGATTCTTTTATGTAACATTCCTCGAACAATCGTGTTTAATAGAATGAAAAGAACATCAAAGGAACGTCTGCTTTTTAATTAAATAAAAATGAGAATACGTGCTCGTAAACGATATTTTCGTTGTTCGTATCTTTATCTCCTCGTCTTATCACTTTTACGTCGTTATTCTTTCACATCCAATTATTTACAATTACAGTTTATTTTCAAACTATCAGGTCATCATAATCGAAAATAGACATCCATTAGTCTTGCGTATAATTTTATGCGAAATACACCGAATACCTGACATGGAGATCATCGTCGCTGTTTCGTTCTAAATTCTCGAATTCTCGAATTCTACTGACCCGGAGTAGCAATCGACACGCGAGGCACGCGCGTCGATTGGTATTCCGAACAATCGATTCCACACATGCTCGCGAGCGTCACAGTAACACAGTGAACCGATCCAGAATCCGTTCGGCGCCCGTCACTTTCGAAACCAACTTGTAACTTGGAAAAACTTATGAAAATTTCGGTCGAACAAAAGGTTTTTTGCAAAATGGTATACACCATTAAATTCGTCGTTAAAAAACACTAATTTCTATTTCTATCACATCCATTTCTATTTTTAAGTGTTTTCAAAATGATACAAGTAAAACACTCGAAGGATTCAATTTTATTCTACGTATATCCACAATATCTACTTTCCCCCGAGGAATCAGTTTCTTCTGTTCGGTTACCTTACTCTTTACATTACGATTCATAGAATCATACGTTTAAAGACACGACACGTGGATACGTATTTCCGAAAGATGAAATTAGCTCGAGCAGCTCGAGACGATCAACGGCTTGAAGTTACCGCGCATCGGGGTAGAGCGATATTTATCAAGAAATTTACCGGCTGTGTAATTTCGTATCGACTGTACGGCAACTTGTTGTAATACGTTGCTTAAAATTTCCTGTTGACGACCCAGTCTCGCAAACGGTGTCGGGCAAAGCGGGAGTTTCCACGCGGCGCTTGGCTCGGTTAGAATTCTTAGGTCGTGGATGCAGGTTTTACTATTACGATAATTTTGCCACGAACATGTTCGTGTTAGGCGAATATTAAGCGAGTACCACTGCCACCACTAATTATCATTAGGGGAAACAGGCTGGGATTTCTTAAATTTTGCGTTCCGGTTTCTCTCGCTGCGAGAGAACGTGCCTCTCGATAAATTCATTCGTGCCACCACTGCAAATCGGCTATCCGTTTTAACCGGTTATTACTTTTTCCTTTTTACCTTTTAAATCGTGCTTTCGACGTGTACGCTAGTTTTCAATTAGGAAATTTACATTTCAGAAGTATCTTTATTTCTTTACAGACGGATGATTTGTGAAACGAGGGGTGGAATTTTTCACTCTTGAACTTCTCTCCTTTGAATTTTTATTTCCACCATTAAATTGAATTAAAAATTAATCAGTTATTTCAATTTTCTCCTCTATAAATCGCGCTTTCAATGTATGCGGCATTTTCTAGCTAGGAACTTTACGTTTTAGAAATATTTTTATTTCTTTAGAGGAGAGTTGTGAAATTTCTCACTGTGAATTTTTCATCAAATAATGTTTCGAACGATTGACTTTGATGATCTTTTAAGATTTTTGACTTTGAAGCATTATTAATTTGATTGTTCTACGCCGAGTTAATAAAGCAACAAGGAGATAAACTATGGATAAAAATAGAGCTCAGACATGTTTAACCAGACGATATAATCGTGGCCAGTTTTTTCAGCTAGAACTTATTGACAGCTGTTTGTCAACGTTTTCTTTTTTCACATATGTAAAAAAGTATTTTCTTTTTTATCTATGATCGCACGTGACCAATTTTCTCACACCTTGTTACTCCGAAATATTCGTCATTCTTCGGAAAATGTGCATAAGATTGTCTTCACAGCTGTATTTTATTTCGTGTCTTTTTAGCGTCAAGCACTGAACAGTATATTATAAATTGAAGAATTATAGTTCTATTCTTGTTTAATCTAGAATACTTTTTGACTACTCTTCTCAGTTACTAAATACCTTCGAAAATACTAATTCTTTCTTCTATGATTCTCTTGGAGAAGAAAACAATAGATTCTTACAACAGAATATTCCCCTAGGTTTATTTAAAAAAAATTCAAAGTCATACGGAGGATTAAAAGTTAATCCGATCGTAAATTAAGATCAGCGGAAACGTAGAAAAATATTCTTCTTCTGCTACAACATTTGCATTTCGATTGAAATCGTCTCGTGAAATCCTATACTTTTTCAGCGTCGAGATTTACATATCGGAGAAAGTTCGCAATTTTGCAACATCATCGAAACGTAATACCTTTCCCCGCGGATCGTTTGTATGGTCCAGAAATTAATTGAATAGAAAAAAAAAAAAAATAGAAACAATTTTGAAATCGTAAGTACTAGTTTCACTGGATCGAACACGCGAACGCGCGGAGAAGGATTTCGATTATCGCGCATTTATATAATGGCGCGAGACGGAATGTCAACCTGTAGCGAGGCGATTGCCACTTTTATAACGGTATAATGTTAACGCGGAACCTGTCGTTAGCTCGACGAAGTCGCGGAAAACAATCGAAGGCGAGGAAGGAAAGAAAAACGAGAGTTTTCAACGCGGAACAACGATTCGACGATGTATCTTTCGCGGACTTTCGTTCGACGACGAATCGATTCCTGCAACATTGTCGCTAATTGGTCGCGAAAAACGAAGATTCAACGAGGGATTTACATATTTCTCATATTTCTTCATATTTATAAAAAATGATCTCGTTTTGTCTAATACTCGTTGTCCTTAGTTTGAACGTAGTTTGGAAGATAGATTTGTGTAGTGGTGAGATTTGATAAAAGTGTCTTCTAATCTAAATCTGTGAGGAATAGAAAAGAACTCTATGTAAAGAATTTGTTGCAGAAGAAAATATATTCGTTTTTTAGAAATTTTAAAAGTTGGAAAAATGCAGATAAAATCCAGAATGTTAAATCTAACTATCGTATTATATATATATATCTTCGTCAAATTTAAGAATTTTTTTTCAACGAGAGGAAAGTACGATTTGGTCGAACAATGAGCTGAAAGATTCTCCTCAGGGCTGTTGGAAAATATATGAATTTCAGTTCTGTTTTTACACTAATTGTTTCTACAATTTTTTTTTCCATCGCTTGGAAACCATTATTTCCGGCAAACTAAATTAAATTTTTCACCACTAACGTAGAAGCAGCATGTCTTTTCTTGATTTCATCACTGAAAAATTTATTATCGAAAAGTCGCGGATGTTTCGTTGTTATGTTCGCTGTTACGTAAACAACGTTATTGCACAGGTATAATCTACTTGTTCCAGCAACGTTGTACGAGCACGAGGTATGAATCAGATGAGACAAGCATTGAAACTAGGCGAATCTTATTGTTCGAGTCGTATTGTCCTCGTGTGAATCGTCGTTCATCCTCAGCGTTCAGACGAGCGAATTGTAAATATGAAATTAACGCGCTGGCGTGTGTATAATTCCGCGTGTGCTCGCCGTTGTGTGGGAAAGGAACACAACGCAACGAAACTCGCGACAGGTTTCCGTCCCCACCAGTGTGCCGTTGGCGACAATAAAAACGGGGCCAAAATGTTAACCACTTTCTAGAGCACAGAGACGAGGCACACGTTGCACGACAAATTGATTGACAAAAATCCATTCAACTGATTATACTCGTAATTTCTTTCAAAAACGACAGACACCTGACGCTCGTTACGAACAACATTTCCTTGAGACAAAGTACCTGTATGATCTTTCAGAATTTGCTGCCCGATAAAAAGTAAAAATCCGGAGTGTCGATTCTGTTAAAATTAGAAGATTTCTAAATAAGGGATCAGAGTAGAAGCAGAGAAATCATTTTTTTAATCGAGAGTCAGAAAATCAACTACGGAGAATCACACATGTCCAAGGTTGAAAATTTAAAAAAAGAAAAAAGGAGATAGAGAATGATAGGAAGATGTTAGAGGAAATTTGTAATATTTCGAGCTTGATTACAAGTACGATGACGGAGACAGCAGCGATGGTGAACAGATCCACCTCGTATCCCAGATTCAGCTAACAGTACATACGCTCGTCTGCGATAGAACGTCTACGAGTTGCCGTGTACTCGTAAAAAAAATCTCTAAACTCGGCCACCTAGCCACTTCTGCAACACGATTCGACGACGAGGAAAACCGAGGAACGACGTTCGAGAAAAAGAACGGTCATCGTGATAGAGCAATTGCAATCGTCAAATAGAGGATCTTGATCGTTCACGTTGGTACAATGCGCGCAAACCTCGCATTGAAATCGTGTTCAGAGAATATTTCTCTCTCTTGCTGAAGAATATTCTCTCATACCATAGTGTGACAAATTAAATCTTTCGTTTCTTATCTTTTATTATATATTTTACATTTTCACAAGAGAGCAATTTTTACGATGAAATGGTTCGTGCGAGGTTTACTGATCTTGGAGATATTTGCCCATAACACAGTAGTGAACGCGCATAATAATTTAAAATAATATTTTATCGAATATTCGCGCGTGGAATGCAAAAAGAAGTAAGATACGTGGCATTATGTAAGATGTTTTGGCTCTTTACTACGTTACTCTTCGCTGTATGTAATTTGACTCGTGGATGTTGCAAAAAAAAGTTACTTTTTTTAAGAAAACGTAGATTAAATTGTTTCATCATCAGACCGTTTCAACAAAAGGAATGTAAATTATTTAATTATTCCACGCATCCTTAAATTTATCCCATTTATTTTTTTGAAAATTTTTTACGCGAGATCAAGAAATGGTGTAGCACACAAAATTCAGTTCAGTTTAACGTTGAATTGAAAAAGTTAAGACCACATCCATTTGTTATTCAATTATTATCTCGAAAATGATTTTCGATACACTGTCGAATGACAGATGGACTCGAGCGCCGGTGAAAGCATCGCAAAAGTGCATCGACTTTTCGCAGCTATCCGAAAGTGAGTAGCAGTCAACTAACCGCGTAGGCGTGTTCACAATACTGGCACGAACGCGCGGAACATGTTCGAGGAACTAGAACAGACCGGATGAGAAGCAAAAAAGGCAATCTGACCGATAACCACCGAAACTAATACTTCAGATCGTGGTGCTTAACGTGATCGTAAAATAGAAAAAAGAAAAGAAAAGAAAAGAAAAGAAAAGAAAAGAAAAGAAAAGAAAAAGAAAAATCGCGTTACGTCAAAGTCAGTCGGTCGAATCGTATCGTGGAAAAAGATCGACGTATAAAACGGTTCTCGATAGGCCACCGTTTAATCACTATGGTAATTCGTGGTGGAACAGAAGGCAGGAAAACGGAACTTGCCATTAGGTTAATAGGGTTCATTTTTACGAAGCTTTGAATCTATTTGTTCGAATGGAGAAATAAAATAAAAAGCGTAGGTTCGCGTAAGACCGTGGTAGGTTTCGAAACTGGAATACTAAATGATGGTAAATTTAACTTTTGAAGGAACTGTAGCTTTTTAACACTAACAGTTAGTTGTATCTTCTCTGGTATTGAAAGATCAATTTTTAGAGTTTTCTCATTTTTCTTTTTTTTAAATCTTTTTCTATTTAAAAGAAGTTAGTTTCTGCATAAAAGGAATTTTAAATGGTATAAATATTATGATACGATATAATTATTATTTGAAAGAAATTTAATATTTGTATTATTCAAAAGAAATTTTAGATAATATAAATATTATTTAATATTTTAATTTCTGAAGAATTCGAATTATTCTGCTCAAGAGAATCTAAGAATTAATATAGAAATCCGTATGCTTGCAAGTGCCAAGATAATTTATTACACGTGGTCGTGGAGTATCTTACGATTTATTTTCAGTTTTCTAAGAAAAAGTATGCAGTTATACCACCGTTTTTTTTTTACTATTTTGCTCAGTAATGTTCGCCAAATGTTCTATTAACGATAGATTTAGCTCGTTTAAACGTTTTTCTTCTTACTTAGATTATAGTTTTCACGATGATCGCGTCATTTATCTTGACAGTGCCGCGAAGAAAAACGAAACGTTGTGCGAGAAGTTGCACTCCAGATTGTGTAATCTCGCTCAGACGCGTTTGCTCAGATAGCGTTTGACTAACGAAGTGAAGAATAATTAAGTAGAAAGCAGAGATGTTTCTGCTTAACTCGTGACTCGTTACACGCATCCCCCTTGTTTTTAGCAGCGGCGAAGTAGTGCAGACGTTCGTGACGATCGAAATTTTAGATTCGGTTTTAATTGAGAGAACGAGTCAAACGACGGAGAAAACTTGAGAAATCGAAAATATTTAGTAGGTGGAAAAGAGATCAGAATTAAGATTAAAATTGCGTTGCTTTAATCGTGACAATGGAAATTTGTCTACGGGAAGTTAAACGTATATATTCCTTGTATTTAAAATACTAGAAATTCACTCTGGAGTTTTTGTCATCTTACATTGTCAAAAGAATGCAAGAAATATATAACATATTGTGTGTCGCACGTATCATGCATCCTCAGAAAATATATTCGTTTCAGTTCGATTTGTCGAATCATAGAAATGAAAAAAATGAGTCGAAAAGAAAGAATGAAATTTTTTTCATTGAAACCTTCGTTTTCGAGAAAGTCGAAAGAATTTGAAAATTTATCAAGTAACTTGACTTTGGCTAATTCTACACTGGACAACTGGACATTCTATGTGCAAGAATAAATGAGACATCTACAATAAAATTTTTCCCGACAACGTGTTATTTTCAAGAAATATAGAACTTTGAACGTGTTTCGTTGAAAATTGCCTCATTACACGATCTGCTCGATAAACTTTCAAACTCGATTCTTTCAAGAACGAAGTGCTTTACAAAAAAATATTGCTCTACACATGGAACTGGAATATTGGTCTTTACATGGAACAACCTTCCATTAATTGTTCTTCCCTGTCACGTCTAGAACTAGCTAAAGTAGATAATATCGACAGATTTTCTCAAAGGCTCCAAGGAAAAAATTTAATTCTCCCTTTTTTTCACGTAAGACCACAACCTATTTTGAGACATCCTTAATTGCACAAACATCCACAAACTATCAACAACAAGTTTCGATCATTTGCTCTTCGATCGAGAATCGAAACTCTGTGTGTTCTCGAGCCGAGCGCCGACGATTTCGCAAAACCTGGCGAAGGAGGCGTAAAAGAGAGACAAACAAAGAGACAGACAGACAGAGAGAGAGAAAGAGAGAGAGAGAGAGAGAGAGAAGTTGGAGAGGAAGGCAGATAGGATCTAGGTTGGTTGCATAAGGATGAAAGTAGCGAGCGACTGAGTAAATAATAACGGTTACGTGGCGAGGACGAGGCTCCTCTTCACTTGAAAAACACCGTAATGAGTGGCCGTAGCCTGGCGTCCCGGTGTGTACCGTGGGATCCTCTACGAAACCTGGCCCATTGATCGTCACGGAGCACGACGAGGGCAATTATCGTTGCCACTGTTGAAATGATCATTCCCGCGCGTCGGCCGTGAATCGACCACGCGCTCGAAGTCGCCCGTTACGCTCGTTTCTTCGCGAGTCGCGAGAAGCTGTTTAAGTCGTCGAGGTTCCCGTCGAGTTTAGACGACAGTTTGGATTTCGCGAAATTACAAAAAAAGAATTACAGATCGGAGTTCTCTGGAAAAAATGTTTCTTCATCGCGATTCGAAATGGCTGTGAATTTGCTTGAATCGAACGAGTCGCAGAGAGTTTCAAGAAACGTTCTCATACCATGTTCTCATAATTCCCTTTTTTTTTGACGAACTTTTGGCGGTGAGAGTGCTGTCCGTGCAAAATGGCGCGCATTGTTCCCCTTGGGAAATCGCGCGAATAATGGTGGCATTTTCCTTCGTTGTTTTCGAACTCATTGTCAGTTACGTAAGGAACGACGTTCCCTTTCCCATTTCCTTTGCTACAATTGTATGCTTCCTTGAAAAAAAAAAAGTCAAGATGCTCAAGCATCGTCAGAGATAACTTTGATTAAACAAACGCCAGTTGTTAAATTAATTAAGAATTATTTTTGAGATACTCGAATCGAATAATATTGTCTTTCGCACTTTCGGAGAATATAGAACCACCGAAATCGATGACAATCGTAAACGCGACGAGATAACAGCAGTCTTTTAATAATCCATCAAAGGGACGACAGATTCCGGCTTTCAAACTAGACGTTTAATTTTCTCGACGTCATTGTCATTGGACAGAACAAGGGGAAGCAACACGCAGGTAATTCATGTTCCGCGTGGAGGAACATCGAAGAAAATTCGCGAAGGGGGGAACGTGACACGGCAGCCTTTCCGGAAACAGTTCACGCGACTGAGAACGATGATTACACGCCGCTTTAAGGCAACTACTTTCCGGAAGTGGCAGCGCCACGACGAACGCTAACAAATTACATCTAACGACCGACTGCTTTTTGCTCTTGATCCTTGAACCTGACGCCATTCCGTACGACATTCTGTTTACTCTTTTCTCTTTGTCGTTACGTAACCATCGTTACAATTTTTATTTTGCCACTTTAATCAATGCAAGCTAAAATACAAAATATACAATTAAAAACATTCAAAACCTAGTAAAATATTGCAATATTTTCTTCAGTTTGGATTATATTTTGTATAATTTTTTGTGATAATTTGTAGTTAATAAACACATTAATTTGAGGTATTTCAATCGTTACCAGTCACTCGTAAACGATTTTCACGGCAGTTGAATTGATTTTTGTTAAAAACTGTAAATTTTTTTTCGACAGATCGGAAAAGTAATTTAGCGGGAGATATCGTTCTTGAAAATGACGAATTACGAAGTAATTGGATTTTTCATCCAGTTGCAAAAATTACGCTACTCTGATTGAGAATTCTCTTCCTAAACGAAGAGTTGGATATTGGACTTTCTCCGAGGGAACGTGGACACTTCTCGATAGAAACGATCGGGTGGCACGAAATATACGACGGGGTTCGATAAGATCAGCCACAAGTGTGTTCCCCGAACCGTGTAAACACGGTTTTACACGCGAACGAAATCGCACGCGCAGCCTGCGCGCTCGACGCATCGTCGTGTCGATGTAACCTCCTGTTTTAGTTTCGCTGCCGCTTCCTTTTGTTTTCCACCCGAGTCTTCCGAAACATTCTGCTTAGCATTATGAGCATTAGCTCGCCGCGTAATGAAATATCGCTTCAACCATGTTCGAATCAGCCAATTGTACGAGTCTCGTACGAGTCTGTATCGATTGAATTCGAGCAAGCTGTTTACACTTTACGTGTAATATGTAAATCTAGAATTGATTGAAACAGAGTTGATCGACAGATCGCAATTTCGAGTCACTTTTGTCATTAGTCACATTACGTGGATAACGATGATTTAGATAATCGTTCGTAGTTTTTCAGACTTTTTTCAGTATTTATGTACGATACTTTGCATCATGCATATTAGATATGTATATGCACGTGCAATTTTTTATTTGTAGCTTAGTTCTATGAATTAACATCAACACGTGTGACGATTAAAAATCGTAAATTAAAATTCACTACGACGAGCTGATTTACGAGTCGATAAATCATTTGTAATAATGCTATCCGCCCGAAACGTTACTTAAGTCTTGCGTAATAGTGTTAAATCCTATATTCGTTGAATATAATAGTCGAATTGACTATTCGTTTCTCAATCAGCGTGTCCTGCTTTATTAATGAAATCGCCTGCCGGTGAAGTTCATGCCTTTATATTACCTACGATAATTTAGATTCGCTGTAAATTCCTGCGTCTATGACTATAATTTCCACTTTAACTTTAACGCTGTAGACTCAAGGAATAATCGCGTTCGCAGCGGCGTAATGTCAGTGATTTTAAAGCTGGAATTGCTACTGTACGTTTCCACGATTATAACCGTACCAGAAACGCACACGATCGCAGAACGACTGCTTGCTTACGAATGATTACAGTATTCTCGTTTTTCTTTTGTTTCAGGTGAGTACCAATCGTTTCGTTGTTCATTGTCGGTAATTCGAGTTTCGATAGGTGAGTACCACTGTCTGGCCATCGACACTGTCTCTGTTATCACGACCGTGTGTTTGTCCAATTTTCCTTGATTTTCTATTCAAAGCGCTGCTTGAAAGATCGTGCGCGTTTATATACACGACCGTGAAAAAATTCGATCCTATGGTGGTGTTCAAAACATTGTCGTTTCGAAGTCTCAAGGAATGCTTGTGAAGTTTGATGGACAGACGGAGGAGATTACAATATGTGCACCTTGAATGTTAAACAATGTTTGCCAATAGTGATCGGTGATTTTTGTGTCTTCTGGATAGATTCTAATTTTGTTTCCATAATTTTTTCTTTCTGTTTTAGACAGAAAGTAAAGAGTAACTTTGCAGTTCATTTTATCTTAAATTATTATACGTATTAATCGAATTTTGCGAATACCTTTTGCAAGTAATTTAACATCTTCAAAAATCTTCTATCTGGATTATACACGCAGCTGTGTCTGAGAGACAAGTGCGTTTGACTAGTTCGACAGCTGCGGTATATTCTACTTACCTACGCGTTCTTAAAGCTACTGGTGCAACGAAAATCATGCCTTAGATTCTGTATGGAATACTAAACACGGTCAAAAATTTATTACACGCGTTTCAAATTTTAATGATCGTCGAAAAATTTGAAATTTTAGTATACCAAAAAAAAGAAAAAAAGAAGAAAGAAACCATATTAATCATTGGACGTTAATAATTCAAGTGCATCATTGCATTCGTAGAACTAATATTCATGAAATTTATTCATTATTGCGTATTGAATATGTACATAATTGCTAGCTGAATATACGTCAATGATTAGCAATTGTAACTTAATGTATGAACATATTAATAAGAAAAAGTAGAAGGGAAAAAACCAATCG
Organism: Melipona bicolor; assembly: GCA_030673865.1. Lineage (NCBI taxonomy): Eukaryota > Metazoa > Arthropoda > Insecta > Hymenoptera > Apidae > Melipona > Melipona bicolor. The sequence continues at coordinate 7,264,253 of JAHYIQ010000002.1, read as the reverse complement.
TAACGCGATGAACTTTTAAAAAATGTTTTTGTTAAAAAATGAAATATTGACGTCTACGTTGACGTCTTTGTTAAAGCGTATTCGCGGATTTCGCAAAATTGAACGAAGCTGGCTATCAATTGGTCGAGCAACAGAACGAAATAAACACGTCGTAATGGCGTGATGGAAACAGCGAGATGAAAAAGCTGCATAGTTATTCCAGTCAAGGCTTTAGCCGGAGGCAAGAATTCGATATAGCATTGCATTCGCTTTATTCGAATGTCGCGAAGCTTTAGCGAAAGTGTTTTATATCCTCTGTATCGGATACGACAAAACTCATCGGTTCGAAATAATTCGCGTCGCGAAACGAATGGCATCCTGATCGCACGCTCAACGACGTTCCTGTTCAGGGAACGGCTTCAGTGAATCGAATCGAATAGCGACACGTTAGACACGCAGAATTGTGAAACGTGGAATTTCCATAGAAGTCGCGATGGATTTTGCAAAACGTCGTTTTGCAAAGCCTCGTTCAGCGTCGGAATTCAAGCGATCACGATTATCCGAATACAGTTTAATTACGTATGTGCACACTTGAACTATATGTCGAGGAATTTTTATATTTTGCAACACGTATACTTGCCCTAAATGCCTTATTTTAGCGCCTCCATTTGTATCATGAAAATACTGTTAAAAGAAAAATAGCGGCGCTGAAATTAAAAGATAAATTAAGTATGGTAGAGAAAAACGAAGACACGTGTAATTTAATCGTAGAATACGATATTGGAAAACGTACAATTATCTACATTAGAAATATTGAATCGATATTATTAGAACGTCAAAACAACTTGGATAATGAGAGAAATTTTCATCTGCATAGAAGCTTGAAATATAGCAATTGATGATAATTAGATCGAGTTGTGTACGTACAAATGGATCTTGCATTAATTCAGGAGAAAGCTCTTGAATTGCATACCAGGTGAAGAGACAATGAAAATTTTACAGCATCTAACGTAATGAACATGTTTGAATACCATTTAATTTTATTTCACGACACGATTACAAATTTGATTCTTCCAGGACTTTGGTTGTCCGAATCTGTTGTCGCTAATTAGTTCGGATAATCGATGTTCTACTTGAATTTCGAACTGTGTCCACAAATCAAAGAATCGAGGTTCCATCGTTTGAATTTTCTGTCAACGGTTATAGTCATTTTATCAAACGTGATATTTGTAAAGCTTCTACTTTATTCCCTACCGAATCTCTTATTTTGTTTTTCTGAATCTTTCAACTATTCCGACAATTGAGGAACAATTGTTAAGCAACGTAATGCGTTGTGTCCAGTTTCGGGTCTTGCTGATACTTCATTTGCTGATCAATCATTTTCAATCAAGTAACCTAGCTAAAATCGTGAAAAATTGTTACCATTAAAAATGAAGACCGACGTTTCGTAAAATTATCTGTCTTGCTTCGAACTTGAATAGGAACGTTTCACACGTGACTAGGAAAATTTCGGGGGCCTCGGAAAGTTCTCGTCGATCCAGAATGATTCACCCGTATGGAAATTACGATTCAAATCAAAGCGAGCAAGACACGGTGCGCATCGCGTGTTCGCGGCAGGCACGGGCGTAACAACGTGAGGTGCATCGTCGAGGCACGTGCACTTGCACTTTCGAAACGCATGCCAGCGGGAAGACGTAAACTCGCGAACGTAGAATTCGACTGGCTGAAATAATTTACCGTAATCGTCTTCGTGGATCGCGTTCGCAGCCGCTGTGATTGTTTTTAACCATTCACAGAGCCCGAGGAATTCTCTTGGTCCTCTCTCGTTGTCACCACCGTGACTGTAGATCTTCGATATCGTTCGAGAATTCGACGGGTCTTTTTAAAATTCTAAAGTTAATAGAAATCTCTGTCTTCTCTCTTTCAAGGAATCGAAGTGACAAAGTTCCAATCTAAATAAAATAGCAAATTCCGTTTGGGAGTTTCTTTTGTCCAAGAGAATACTCTAGATTCATAAAAACTCGAGATAAATCGGAATCGATTAAACGTCACAAGCAAAATTGCCTTAATTAATGAACGAACAGTCTGCTGCGCCTCTTTGCAATTAGCGTGGAAAGCGAAGTTGAGTTTCAAAATTGCAAAGAGCAACACGGTATACGCCGGTAGGCATAATTGCGCGGTTGGCATAAAAAGCGAGATTGCAACCAGCCACGAAACTCATTAATTAGAGTCGTTGCCGCAGTGTGACTTGACGACGACGCTCCGCTTGTACTCTAGATACAAGATCCATTCTTATTCGCATTCTCGCGCTTCGTCGTTGAATTTCGCAAAGCGCTCGCTCGCAGAGGTAACACGCGTCGAATTTCTCGTTTCGTCACTGATTGTGAGTGTCTCTCGCGACGGGGTACGAGCAATGGCAAAATCGCCAATCAGAATTCACAGCGAGGGCGAAACGTCGCACCCTGTGCACGCACGTCGCAAATGAAATTGAGCCTTGACAATTTCTAACCAAAGTTTGTTCATATTTCTGAGACGATTCTGTCGTAATTATTAGACAGAAATGAATTGCAGAAATGAATGGCAGAACTTGAATAGCAGTTTGATTCATCTGCTGAGTGTAACAAATATTTTAGTTTGGATATTTTACGTATTTTTGCAGTCTTAATTATTCTTTAAAAGCAATGAGAGTAATTATAAGTAGACTGAAGAGTACTCGTTGCAACTTTTAATTAATAAAGCAAATCTCGATTCATTTTTTGGTTATGTTCATAAAGAAATATATTTGCATGGGTGTTCACAGTCTAATTATGAAATTGAGGAGCACTTTTATTTTATTACGATTGATAGTACTACGAGTAGAATTCTGCTCCTGAGCTGAGTTGGAAATAATTTATTTCAAAGGGCAACGCTAGAAACACGGGGAAAAGAACGATAAATCTTCCTATTAAAAATTATATATATATATTATAGTATATGTCGTTAAAAAATAAACGGCGAAAATTTCGTTCGTGATGAAATCTTGAAAATTCATGGAAGAACGAGATTTTCCATTAACTTCTGGAAAGCAGTTCTCAAAATTCGCTTGGATCGCAGGTGGTGGTCAGAAGGCAGCAACAGCGTCGAATGATGTAACGGCACGTTGGATTCTTCGTCCAGCAGCTTCCTTCGCGATTTCACAGCGCGTGGAACTTTAATGGCGCGGAATAATCGGTGTATGACGGGGAGTAATTGGCCGCGGTGCGTGCCGCTCGCGAGGTCAATCCTCTGCACAGATTGATTCGCCTCGGCGCAGCAGCTGAACTCGCGCGAATCAAGACGAACGGTCCCGAAATTATTATCCGTCTAATCGACGTCGAGTAGCAACGTTCAATGTGATTCGAACGATTTGTGACAACCTGAATTATTGCGCAATTTGTTACCTCGCGCGTGATCATTAACAAATCATTGCTAACATTAATAATTGATGTAGGATTAACTACTTATAAATGAGAGAATTATCAGAGAATGAGAAATTATTGTAAGTTTGAATTTTATCAGGGCAACAAGAAATGTAAATGTCAGTATCATAATTATACATTTGTCAATGCGCAATACTCGAAAGGAACGACACGCACGATTAAAAGTAATTTTAACATTTTTCATTCTCTGACGAGTAAAGTATTTTGACGTCTAGAGTATTTCAAGTCAATCCGCGATTAGCATTATGTCGTTACAAGCACACACCATAATGCAACAAGTCGCGGAGAATCTCGTAAACGGTATTTAGTATTTGCTGGTGTTTGATCCCTCGTTGCTTCACTTCTCTTTTATTCCCTTAATGATGCGAAACCAGCAGGCTCGGGGGGCGAAAGATTGCGTAGAAAGTGTCTGGGAAACTGCGTGGATCCACGTCCACGTAGGTGTGACGTAATTCTTCTGCTTTCCCTCGGCTCGTCATCATCCTCGCTAGCAAATTAAAATTCGCTGAAAGAAAATCTCCTTCCCTCCTTTCCTCTAATCTTCTTCTTTCTCCCGTGATAAATCGTACTTTCTTATTGCGAAATTGCAGAGAGAACTTTTCGTATTTTTCAAAAATACCGAGATACGTGTGATGAAATGGTTAGTTGATAGTTGATATTTAATCATTGAGACAAACTAACTAGGAATTATTTTTAACCTCGTTTCGTGTTTCGAGATTAACAATTCCCCAATGGCGGCCATTGTGACGGCTCGAGCAATTATACGTACACTTCGTGCGAATCAGCTTGTTTTAAATTGAAATCAGCGGCGTTATCTTAAAATTTTCAATTTCGTGTTCCGCGTTGTTTCCTTAATCCTTAATTTATGCCTCACGTTAATTTACTTAATTTATGGCCGTTCAACGTCTCGCATTATTCGTAGAAAATATTCAAGGTTCGTCCTATCATCGTACAAATTATAAACATTATAAACCACTTTTCGAATTCTCTGATAAATTAAAAATTCAGATTTCATTCTGTGAGGGACGAGGTTCGAGTATCGACTGTTTAATCATTTCTCAACGTTATGTCGCAACATACCAGCAACGTATAAATCACTCTTTTTAATAAATCACGGGCAAATTCATAGAGGAAGGAATCTCCACGTTTCTCAAGCTCGAGTTTCTCTTTCGAAAACGTACGTGTCAGCCATTGTCATCGAGAGTCAATTGTCTCTCTCAACGCGTCGCATTCCCCATTGAGAAATCCACGGTGTCAACTCGCGAAAGACGAGGGAGCGTCGCTTGTTGCGCTACAATTTTCTTCGCCATCGTTGTCATCGAAACATTCCGAATTCAACGTTTGACGAGCATTGATATTTCCCTGGCATCCAGCCGATCTCCTCTGCATCGCTAAATAGTGAATTCTCGCTTGGGCATTCATCACGAACAGCGTTGTCGCGAGCTTGATTTCGTGGGTGAGGCTCGAAATTCCTCGATCTTTACAGCACGATTCGTCAAACTTGAATCGATCGAAATATCGAAGAAAGCAAAAGGATTTTCTCGAGTTGTTGTCTCGTCTGTGGATGATGTCTGAATTTGGATGGCTGACTTTGTTTCACTTGGAATTGGAATTATTTGAGCCTAACCAATTTAAATTCTGTGTTTTATATGAGGAAGAGTGCTCGAAAAGGCTTACAACTGTAGGAAATAAAAATAATCGAACTCGACGATCCAAAACTCAGAAATTATAGTCATATTTTCTACGAATAAAATTGAAAGAACGGAACGTAAATATTTTTGGAAAAGCCAGAAATCTAAAAGAATCGAGAACATGCGAAATATGCGAAGACATATCGAAAGCAGAGAATTTACTGTGACACGTGGCAGAGGAAATAAATTTTTATCTAGATTTTCTCTAAATTTCCATCTAATGGGTGAAGCAAGTGGGAAAATGTAGTTTTTGGATTTCGTAATGAATTCTCGAGTCTGTGCTGCATTCTAGAGTTTCCAAGATTCTCACGTTAAAGTTCGTCGGTTTCCCTTCGCACAGAGCCACGATGCAAGGCTCGAGCCAGACGAAGAAAATGATCGGTGGATCACGCCTCGACCTCACCCACTCTGTTGACTCTGTGTTGACCGGGATTCCAAATCTTTGTTTGCCTTTAGCTTTCGTAACGTTGGAGCAATAACGGGGAAATAAATGAAAACTCTTGTAATAAATGAAAAACAACTACACCAATACTTTCTTTTACTAACAGGCATCTGACCACGACTGACTGAATTCACTTGTTCCCTTAATTAAGTGCAACATAGTCTCTAAATAGAACATTTTGTCACAGGTCTGCTTATTTATTAAATTTTTAATTAAATATCCGCGTGACATATTTACCGTCGTATTTAAGATTTAATATTATAAAATTTTCGTCTCATACCACAGAAATTTACTTATTTTGCAGTTATTGTCTGTTATAATTACTATTTTAAAAATATAAGTTAAATATATAACTATATAACAAAAAATTAAATAAAACTATTAAATATTTAGAATACCAGAGTTTAAATTTAGAATATTGAACTTTATTCCTTCCTCAGTCTTGGAAATTTCAGATCAAATGTAAAGTTCACTCGAAGCCTGAAGATCAATTTTAAATCTACCTGTATTATTTGTTTGACGAAAAAGAAAACATATCACGAAAGACCTACAGTTATTTCAGTTGTTATACTAATATTTGCAAAACGATCCAGAAACGTTCATCCAGTATTCCGATATGAATTGGATACATTACATACTCCATTACCTTGAATTTACCAGAAGCAGCAATTACCGATTTCACGATTTCCACAGTCATCGATACGCCGATTCCACGACGATCGGCTGACTTTCGTCCGTGTTTTTCCGCGTGGAGTAAAAGACATTGCCCTCGACAAATTATCGTGCACTTGCGTCGCGAGTGAAACCGATTGGCCGCTTACGCAACTAGACTCGCTTCGACCGCGCGTCCTTTTCTCCAGCAGGAGGATCCAGCGCGTGGATCTCCACTTCCTGGAGAGCGGACCGTGAAGTATCGGCGAGATTCGAACTCGAGAAAGCGTTCGCGTGAAAGCAGCTGTTGTGCACTTCGACGTGCGTGTATCGGGAAAATGAGAAGCTCCTTCTCTTCCTTCTCGTGACAGTGACTCTTTTGTCTTTCATTAGTTGAATTCGATTACGAGCAATTCCTGAAACAAATGACAATGAATTTATTTTTTTACGAGACACTGTTTCAGTTGAAAATCTTGGTTAGTTTTTATTCACGTTGTTTTATTGGAATCCCGTTAATCTCAATTTTGGTTTCTTTCTGATTGGTAAAATTCGAAAGTGCTTTGACATTGGGTCTTGAGACTTTTATTCTAAAATTTAAAAGTTAGGCGTTTTTGCTCAAAGGTCTTGAGACACCTTTTTCTTAACATTTGTTTATCGCAGACGGTAAAACCTCGACAAACTTCTTTTATGTACGTAAATATCTTATTTTTCTAATTTCGAAACAAATTATGTCGCCGATATTTCTCAGCGGATGCGACCAAGTTTATTTTTAATTTCGAAAAGAGGGTAAACCAACAGGTCGAACACAATCGAACCTCGAGAGAGACTCTTACTTCCCATCGAATCTTAATTGTCGGTGATTTACCGTAGAAACTTTGTTTCGTGACTCGTTCAACGCGCACTCGCGTCGAATTTAATTGAACAACGAAGCGAAAAACGGGGGTAGACGAGCGATTTTGCGGCCGCAGTGGGTCACATGGAGATTCCGTGCCGAGAAATCGAGGTCTGATCGGTCGCTGCGATCTCGAACGAGGCATCCGCTCACCTATTTTCAAGTTAACGCGCACACTAGATCACATGCACGCGAGGATTAAATTCATCCCGATGAGAAAGTAGCCACGACCTTTGACACGTTTGTGGCAAGAGAAACTACCGTTCGCGCATCGCTCGCTCTGCATCGCGCGATGATCGGTCGCCAGCGTCTTCTCAACAGGGAACCTCGTCCGTAAGAAAATGTGTGTACACTGTCAATAGATTTAAGAGACGTTAAGACGACCTCGTGTGTTAACAGCGAGTGGAATGACCTCGTTAATCGTGGATCTTACCGAGACACGAGGCCGCTTGATTTTTATTTTTACTTTTATTTCCACGTGTCGTTGTTCGAACTGTCTGATTCGTAATTGCTTGGATCGAAGTACATACCTTCGCGCCGAAGCGATACGAATTTATGGAATACGAGGTATCGATGCTATTAACTTGTCACTTTGTTGAAATATTTTAAATTTAATTTTCTTTAACTCGGAAACTTTTGTTAATTTTTGTATTGGGAACTAAAATTTAAGTGAATGGTCTTTTAAATGATAACTGGTGCTCTTTTGTTTTGCATTGAAAAAAAAGAGAAAATAATTTTAATAATGACTTAAACTGAAATATTTGAGAACACCGAAATTTTCTTCAATTTTGTATCAACATTTCCTAAAGAAGTAGGACTCTTTGGCTTCTCTTAACAAGTCAGTGAAACAAAAAACAGTGTTTCCATAAGTCACGATACACACGATTGTTAAAGAGCATTGAGGACGTTATTTCTAAAATTAGTCAATGATTCGTTTAAAAAAAATCCGATTCACCGTCGATGAAATTGTTCGCTGTGAAACTCTGTTTATAATCAGAGTTCGATACGAAAGACGAAAGTTGAAATCCTTGTTCCAATGATTTACAAAATATTAATTTTAATTTTCTTTCACTTATAATTGGAAATTGAGCCTCGTCAATCTTTCTATCAACGTTTCTCAAAGGAATTGAAATTTCTGGCACATGCTATTTTAGATGCCACTCTACGAAGATAAACGCAGTTTCCAAGAACGAAAGGAGAGATAGAAATGACAAATAATTGCGGCTCCTCTCGTATCCTGTGGAATTTGTTTGGTTCGATCGGTAGAAAGCGTTTTCACGGAAACGGGATGTGCGGGTCGCGCTTGCGACCTACGATAATGAAATCGAGCGCTCGGCGAGACCAGGAACTGCGTCGATTTCTAATTAAGTTCGCCCGAGTGATGCTCGTTACGCGAATTCGCTGCTTGTTTATGCTCGTTGCATTTCCGTGCACGTGACACGGGGGAAAAAAGGGGATGGTAAATACAAAACCAGCGACGCAAAAATCTTGCTGTGAACGTTGTAATTTACTTTGCAGCGAAACAGAGTAATAATACTAGTTTGTTGCTTTGGTGTGTGATTCGTTGGATCAGAGAAATTAATGCCAAAGCAGACGACGAATGATGTAATTTCGAAGATTGAAATTCGATAATCACTTTTGGTGTATTTGGACTTCGCGTTCGAACACGGCAATGTTCTTTGAAATTTACTTTCAGTGGATGATGGGTGTGGAGCGTAGTATCGGAGAGTGAGAGTAGGTCAAAGGTCTAATCGAGGGAGAGTGGCTAGATAGCGTGCGATGGTAAAAGTGTCAATGTTTTTAAGCAGTTCTTCAATTTTTTTTGTTTTTTACAGAGAAACGACTCTTACGCTAATGATTGAACTAATATTGTTAGTGGTCATTAGTGATTGGCATGCAAATATATATAAGGTGGAATAAAAGTTATCACCTATTTAATGAAACATTTGAAATATAAGAAAAAGCCAATTTTATTAATTTTGAAGTTCAAACATGATTTCTTCCATTATGTTTTAAAAATTATTTCTTCCAAATGTTGAAAGAAATACATAAGAAAAAAATTACGGATCTATTTTAGTAGGAACTGATTTATGGTCCACGCTGTAAAAAAATTCTATTCGATAACATTGATATATTTTTTTATTATTTTCATTGTTGAAGATATTAATGCTGTTAAATGTGGCCCAAAATCGCGTATTTTGAAAGAGTGGGTCCTCGAAAGAATAGGATAGAAACGATAGAAGCAAAAAAATGGCGAACCGTGAAGTTAAAAATCGTTTGTAGGGAAAGGTCGAAGTTGGATCGCAGGTAAACCAAAGAGTATCGGTTTACCTCGGCCTCGACAACGCGATCGGTGGTGCGTCATTATGGGATCCCGCTGTTAGGAGTCGAGGAACTTCTATGGGCTTGGTCCATAAACGACCTACTAGCACAAATACCGTGCCTTTCTACGTTATACACTCGACACACGGGGACGTGTAAACTCGCGTTTGCCGTTTCAATGGCATCAGATTCCGCCTGATCACGAAACGGCACACTTTTCTATTTTTCTCGTTTTCCATTTTCTTTTTTTTTTTTTTTTTTTTTTTGCTCACTGTAAATATTCACGCGAACTCGTATTTAAAATAAATATGAACGAAGGAAGGTTTAAGAATGTATCTTTGCATGTTTCGATGAATATTTGATCAATTCGAACTTTTAATTTCATCTTTAAAGTGTATACAGATGAAAACAGATGTTTGCTAGAATCGTAAATTGTATTATCGACGTAATACCGCGATAACATCACTGAAGAGAAGGCAAGTGTTTCTTCTTGGGAACGAAAGTCACAGGCGTCCATTCCTTTCACATAGTTCGCATTAAGATCGTGGAAAAGTCCGGTTACGCGCGGAAAAGGGTGTATCCGTGACGATTTGATATCCCTTTCCTCTCGGCATAATTACTTCTGAGAGTAATGAATTTCCTTTCTCGACAGGTTGATTTCATACTAACCTAGATACATCTACTTTTTTCCCATTTCTAACATCATTGTCTGATTTTTTGATGGTTGAAAATCATCGCGACCAAACGTGCTTAATTTAGAGAGTAGAACATTTCAATAATATTTTGAGAGATTTCTCCAAGAAATTCAAGCACGTTCAATTAGTGTAACTAATCTACCAAAATTAAAAGCATTGTTAATATTAATATTGCAAAAATTAATGAAAATATTCTTTACAATTCTTCCAACTCTTTCAAGCGATTAGACAACTATTACGATGTTACGATCTTTACACGTCGTTATTGCGCTTCAAATACGAACTATAAACCTTTTTCCATTCGCATAAGTTCTAACTCTTCTTCAGACATAACTGTGCACTAGGCGACAACCGTGAATGTCACTGCGATCAATCTTCCCCGGCTGGCATGCAAACGACTTATCCACTAGTTTTTTGCTATGCATCGAAATACCATACCACATTCCAGCACCGTTCTGCATACTGGTACGATTCCGTTCTCAATGGTTTTCCCATTTTCCCGTGCGTGACGGCGTGCTTGAATTTTCGATCGCAGGTACGATAGAAAGAGTCTCGAGTTTTAAACCTTGGAAGTCTTCTTTGATAGACTACGTACACGTTCGTAAAAATGCAAATTTCTACTATTGTATCAGGTTGTTCAGGATAAACGTACCTATATAGATATCTGTTTTTTAGAAATAATTATGTTCACAAAAATTTCAAGGTGCAGTCTCATTCTTCCTCTGCTCGAAAACTTTTTTTGTCACTTTTCACAACTGCCCGTATTAAATTCCAATTTCATTCGCAGCAGCGAAATGTGCCCTCCGTACATTCTTCCCGTGGAAATCTCGCCGAGATACCAGTCATCCCATAAATCCCGGGGTGAATAGAAATCCCGGAAAGGAAACGGCTGATAGATAACTCGATGGAGATCTAAAGAGACCCGGAGTTGCAGGAGGACCGCGGGGAATGCGAGATAGCGAGACGAGTCGGTACGTCGAGTCGTTCGAAAGTAAGACCGAACGAAAGAGAACACGCACCGGGGGGACACATAATAAATTCGATGCAAATTGCAGCTGTGGTGCGGCTCGCAGCAGCAGCAAACGAGCGGAAAGGGGTCGAATCAAGTGTACGAGTGGGCAGTCGGAGTGTGGTGATTTGCAATGGCCAATTACGAGGGCCTCGTGGTAGGTTTCGTTGAAGAAGGAGTCAGTGTGCCGACCCGTTATGGACCCGAGGCGATCTCTGGATTTCGGTGGGACACGCGGCCCACATTGGGCCCCGTGGGACCCTGCTACGCTCAATCGTAAAGTTGGTCACGCTCTGAGTACCTGTAATATTAACGCGTGAACACCGTACGAGAAAAAACGACTTGTATCCCAGTACGATTCGTCTCACTGAAAGGCCCAGAAGCAACTGTTCTGACTAGGAAATAAAGACGACCTTTTGCCATGAAATTTTATTGACACGCAAACATTTGAATCGATACAAAACAAATTACAGGCACGATCGCTCAGTACCAGACAACGCCACTCCTTCTCGAGGTCTACTCCACGCCCCCTTGCGAATCACGTGACCCAAATCAACCAATTGCTAATTTTCGTTGCATTAGCGTTGCACCTGAAGTTTTGGGTTTGCGAGTTTCTGGGTTACCCCCGCTAAAATCACTTTCAGTGATAAAATGTGTTAATCAGACTCTGGATTTTTACGAAATTTTTACTACGTATTAACTAAGCGGAGCTTACTCGCTAGAAGCGCATTCAAACGAGACTAAAAAGACATCGGAAGACACACGACCCTCATGTTTAAATCTGCGATCGAAAGAACGATCGATCACGTTTCAATCTACGTGCGTCACTTTCAAAGTTCCATGACGAGTTATCTCGTGATGACGAATTAATTCGTCATATGCAGTTAAACGGTTAAAGGCGTAGGATTGCATAAAACGTGCGAAACATCGAGAGTATAGTGTTTTCTATGATAATATTTTGCAGGCGAAACAACTTTTCTACCGTGGTTCCATCGTTTTAATCAGATTTTAGAAAATATGAAATTCAGGTAAAAATTCGCAGTTTACTGACACGTCTACTTTTAATTAGACATTCGTAGAGAAGATTTCGAACAATCTTTTGAGCAACTTGGATCGAGGACTTCGAACTTGCTAAAGTACAGATGTACAGAACGTAAATTTACTTTTATAATTCACCTTGTTCACTTGAAATTGAACACGCAATGAAGAACGCAACTGTATCAATGAGAATGACAATCCATTTTTTCCACTTTCTCTCGCTAATCGCTAAAAATCGTGAACTGCTTTCAGCCGAACAACGAAACTCAATTAGCTTTCGAACTGATTAAGACAGTAATCATCTCGTTCGATTTCGACGAGCGAACGAAATTTTAATTAACCCGTATGAGAAATGCTTTCTACCTGGCGAACCCCTTTTATTAAGGAAGATAAATAATCGCATAAATATTCGCGGCCTATATTATACACCTCGCAGACACGAAAACTTTCCCCGTGTGAGGACGTTCGCGCTTACGAGCATCTCGTTGAAGGAATTCCTCGTGCAGCAATGCGTGCAAGGAAACGCTTTTGAAACAAGAATCTCAAGCAAGATTTTTATAATCTCGATCGTGATATTGTTCCTGCTCACGTGCTTACGTAAGGAATTACAAATTGCAGAGTTATCTCTCTGTTTTGTTATTAAGAGTTTGACAATCATTTGAAGGAAATTTAATTAACCTCAAAGTGCAACGAATCGAGAGACGAATCTCTTCTCGAAGTTTGTGACCGCTATTACTTGGAAATTGGAGAGACGAAATCGATTTTATTCGAAGCTTGGAACGAAAACGTTCGGTCCACCGGAATAAGTGGCGTTCGCATTGTGTCGAACGACACAAATGTGAAAGTGTTTTCCTCTCACTGCGCCAAGTGAGATCTCGGTACTTTCATCGAACATGCAATAAGCCCCACCTGTATATGTACACGTTTATATTTGCCTCGTCTTTCGTAGCCTATTTTCAGCCACGGACTAATTTGGAAATAAGAGTGGAAGATTAATTGCCCAGGCTTGAGACAGTGAAATTTGAAAGGTGAGACATTGGGAGATACGTATTATCGAGCACGTGAATTTTATCAGATAACAAAATAGAGAAATTCATTTAATGGAAGGGAACAAAAATCGGAGAAGCAGAGACGCGATGTTGGACAGAAAAAGGAATTTACGGGTTGATACAATGAATTTCTACTGTTTAAATTTTGACAAACTTTGTCGAAATAAACAGTCAAACGGAATGATTTAATTTATTATAAATTCCACACACTCTGTGGAAATTCGAGCACTTGGCAAATAGAAATCACGAGTTTACAAAATTTCACAGTTTACATAATTGATGATGCTAAATGGAATTATTCCGTAATAATGATAATACTCGTAACGAGTTACAAATTATTACAACCAGAGTGATAAAAACACGATCTACATAGATTAAATGCAAATAAACAGCGTTAAATTTAAAGTAAAATTTAAAGATTTTTACAAAGTGAAACATCAATACATCTTATGCAAGCCGGCAATCTATCAAAACAGAACTGAATTCGACAAAATTGCAAAACCACTTTTCTATTTCCATCGTTGCCTCGTTTGCGAAATTAATAACGGCCTTGTGGCGACTTAATAACCGTTCGCAGTGCAGAAGCTCGTGTCAATTATTCGAAACGGTTGAACGCGTTGCAGGATACACTTGCAAAACGTGCGATTAATAATTAGACGGCATTGGTTCGCAAGCCAGGCGGAGGTTACTCGTCCGAACTGTGGCAACAATTAATGGCCCCCGTGTGACCCAAATATCGGTTACTCACTTTCTAATTCCACGCGAGGATGGCGTGGAAGGGGGATGAAAATGGCCAACGATTATCAACGCCTCATTCTCGACGAAGATCCGATCGAACGTTGGGAAACCATTGTTTCGGGAGTATCGACCCGCTGAAAATCCACAGAGACCGTGGATATCACGATGGACTGACCAAGGACACGATCCTTTTGGCTGAATCTCGATCACGATGGAGGATAAAGAGAGTGACGTCGTTTAGAACGATGCACCGTTATGGCCGACTCTCGGAAACTATAATAAAAATTGATATAATGAACTCTATCTTTTGACAGAGTTTTTTTAGTTTCATTGTATACACGTTAAATTGGTTAAAAAGTAACTACGTTACGTGCGCAAATGAAAGGCGAATTTTTCACGAGAAACAGAAACTTTATCGAACAATATATTGACCATTTCATTCAGTTATCTTTTGCCATTTTTCAGTCACCTTCAGAGTTCTCATATTTTTAAAAAAAAAAAAAAAAAAACATACATGTACATAATTATAAAGGATCCTAGGATAGTTTTTCTGGAAGCAGTTGTAAATTTTCTAGAAGTAGTGGATTGGCGTAGAGAAGGGGATCTCTCGAGGACACAGGGCTCCTCGCCTTTCCTTCCTTGCACGTAACAGTCTCATTGTTTCATTGTGCGACGTATGAGGCTTCCTATTTCGAGGCGGATGCGCGCTCGCCGCCCCGTAACATTCATTTCTCAGCCGGGGTCTCTCTTTCTCTCTCTGAGCCGAATGCGTAACGGTCCGTGAATCGATTTTTCATGTGGCGATCAGTGACGAAAAAGAGAAAAAGGAAAGAAAAGAGGAAAACGAAGACGAGGAGGAGAAGGAAAATGGAAAAGAGGGAAAAGAAACGAGAGAAACAACAGGTCTCGATACAACTCGGGTGCTTGAATCGAGTCGAAGCGAGTCGAGGGAAAGGAAGAGAGAAGAGTAGCTGGGAGATTCAGCGAGAGATGTTCACGGTCTGTTACTTTGTCAGACCAGTTTGAAACGCTTCTTCAAGCCGGTCCGCGGAAATGTTAGATCTTGTGATGTCATACGCGGTGCGTGGTATTTTTCTAACTCGCTATTAGATCTTTGTTTTCTCTCTAGCAGTGTATATCGATCGTCGTGTAGCTTGGTTTTGCTGTGATTGATCCTGTTTGATCCTCTATGATCCATTGTAGATAGAACGAATTGATAGAACAAAGTGGTTTCGTCTATTTTCAATTTTCAAGAGCACGATTTTCAAAAGATACAAAGAAACTTTTAATTCAATAATTTCAATCGTGAAAGAGACGAGGCACAAAATGAGATTGAAACTTTGAATTTTTGTAACACAACGTAAATGACAAAAATTATCTACGATTCGGCGATAGTACTTGAGAGTCGAGTATAACATTTTATTTCTTTCAAACACTTGCGACACTACGAGGGACAGACAAGTTGAATTCGTCTGAATCTGGATTATGCGTTGAACTTAAATCCGTAATAACGATCGATCAGCATCAGGATTGAGAGAAAAGAAAATTTCGTTATCGGTATATGGCGCAAGTAGTTTGACCCGGATTTGGCTCGGATTCGAACGAATCGTCGCACCCACGATCCTACTTTCTTATCCTCTAAACGGGTCGTTTTCCTCATAATTTATCCCTGGAGATAGCGGAACTATCGTGTGCAGACGGTCGCGCTAGCTGCACCTCCTTCCTCCGCTGCTAATGACACGTAAAAACAAATTTTACGCCGATCGTATCGTCTTTCGAGCTTCTAATAAATCGCACGGTCTGCTTGCTGGACATCTTTCGTCGAATCACCAACGTTTCAAGTTTAATTTGCGATAAAATTACCGTTGGAGAGGGAAGGAAACACGCGGTAGCGTGAAATTGGAGTGACACTATTTTATTGGAAATTTTCGCACCAAATATTTGCAGATAAATTAACGGTACTCATCGATCAAGATTCTTTGTCTTATCAGATGCTTTTATAGTGAAATGTCAATGTCTTTGGGAATAGAGATACAAAAGAAGAAAATGAAATTTCGATAGAAAACCACTTTGTGCAGTAAATGTTACAGAGCAGTACTACATTTTGGATATTTTGTGCAATTTTGCACTTTCAGATTTCCCGTGAATCCATAAAAACTTGCAATTGATTAATTAATTAATAGTATAAATTTAATGTACAAACAGTACATGACATTCGTCATATTGTGCAATCATGATTAAAGTGATTTATCCGTCGAAGTAGTATTTGCCTTTTGTAGTCAGACCGCAGCGAGTCACGAGCGCTTTCATTCGTCATAAATTTATTCTTTTATTATTTTTTATTATTATTTCGATTATCATTATGAAATTTAAATCATCATTATTTACACATACGTATATCAAATATTAAATATTAATTAATAATCATATAATGTATCACTGATTAAGATTGATTAAAGTATAAAATATCATTAGTTAATATTTAATAATATTAAATATAGAGTATTATTAATCAATAATGTATAACAGTTCGAAACTTCACCGGTAATTTCTTTAAAATTTACTGAAATGAAAAGTCTAAAAAAAATATTAATTTGATCTCTTGGATATATGTTATTTAATGCTTTCTTTCAGGTGCTGGAGTCGATTTTTCCTACTTTCGTGAATGTCTCGTGAATTTTTTTCATTGACAAAAATAATTAACAGAGTCGGTGTGAATAACTGGTTAAACAACGCGTAAAGAATGCGTGTACATTTCGTTCGTCGGTTTCTTCCGCCTACTTTTATTTTTACAATCGATTATAAAGATTTCTTAATAGCGTGTAAAAGTTGTTTTACCTCGATCTTACTATGATTCATGCTTCTGTCTCCTGTTGTATCGCTTTTTATGTTGTTGTTTTTTAAGATTTTCGAAAGTGTGATAGTTGCACGCTTTTCTTCATTGTTACATGCACATTCGACAGGTATAAAAGAAGAAATCGAAAAATGGTTTTCTCGTTTGGAACTAGTATGTTGAGAGAGAAGATAGAAAGGCTAGTGACTTTCACTGATTTTCTCCAATACTCGCAATTAAGGCACGATCGATCGGATCAGATTGAATTAAATCTCTCGGTCAATCTATTGTGGCATGTACCGTGAAATTACTACTACATTTGCTCCAATTACATGCAATTTTATTACATAATTTTTATCGTCTAATTTTCTCGATATAATACAATAAATAAAATAAATACATTAATGTACATTTATTTAAAACTAAGATAGGAGTTTAGAAATTGTAGACGATTGCAATTTGCATAGAATTATGCATCTCCTCCCTGTCAGATTTGTTTCGATTCTTTATCTCTTTATCTTGCTAATCAAAAATGCATAATTTAACATCTCTGTGTAGGAGAAATTTCCTAATTTATCCCACAATACCGAATCAATAAGATAGAATACTTAAACGTAGCCCGATCTTCGTTTCTTATAAATTTCCACGAGTTAGAATTAGCTTTCCAGAAATTAGAATTGAAAAGTTGAATATTGCTGCACCTTTTTCTTCGTAAGTTTCTATAAATTTGACGAATCGTAAGTCGTGACAATGGATCACTAGATCACGTTATCGAGATCAAAGGCTTTCGGCACTTCCTAAAATTAGCCTGGCTCGAGTTACTCGTCTAACGAGACGGTGTATGAAATGATCCGAGCTGTCCGTTTAAACGACGGAATGCAAAGCTGCTGGTTATCGCCGCCCCGGGATAGGATGCACGGAGCTAATGAGATGTATCGGGGACAAATTCCGAACTGCGTACGGGGAACCAGTTTATCTCGAAAGTTTCGCGTATCGAGATCAAGTTGCGCGCGGCCGATCTATGCCGGACTTCTCCGTGATCGCCGTCCAATTATTTCGATGTACCGGATTATACATACCAGCTACCTCCGTGAGAATCGGCCGATAATTGGCCGACATCCTAACTATCGATCCTATCGATCGATGTTCCCGATCTCTGGCTCAAAGGGGAATAACGATTTATCCTTGGGGGATCGTCGTCGATCGTCCAGAACGATCGTAAATCTGAATAACAGAATCTTGTCGCGGCTAACAGTACCCACGTCTCGTGAATTTAGTTGTAAAATTTTTGGACGTTAGAATTGAGTTTCTAACGATTCGGGTACAAGTTTTCAGTTTTCTTGCAGTCTGCTGATCGAAATTTCTATTGCGGAATCTGAATGTGAAAAATACTTCGTAAAATCAGGCTGTGTAAATCGTGAAATTGTATGAAATTCAGTGAAGCGGAGAATATTGGCAAGGGGATCGTCGTATAAATCTCTGATGGAAAGTGCAGTATTGATTCATAAATTAAAGATATCCTTTTGAAGAATGAATCGTGATAGTCTCACGTTGCCGTAAAGCAACAATTAAACGTCAAAATTATTATTGGCAAAGTGAATTTAAAATTCTATTCGTAAATTATTAACGATAATCGGACTCTGTTATCATTTGTACAATATTTATTCCACCAATCGTTAATTCCACTATTCGGCGAGCTATTAACAATCTTTGTAAATATTCTCGCGTTTCGTTGCACTTTTCATTCAGCAAAACAGCAGCGAACGAAAATGAAATCGACGGCGCGTACACGCGGCGGAAATTCTACGAAACAGAACGCAGGTGGTCTGAAGTGAAGGATTGCGGAATCGGGCAAGCGGAAGCTCGCGAAACGATTCAAACGAGATCGCCGTCGGAGGAATTCGAATGGAGAACGGAAATGGCGAACGCGTGGCACGCTCGAAGGTGTGTTGCTACGGCCGTGTGTTCTGCGTGACGGCACCGATTGACAGTTCTCGTCGATGTTTGAGAACGAAATTGTCTGCTGAGAGATAGGTATCGCGGTAGTTGCAGCAGCGTGGCTGCTCGGTTGCACGCTCTATGGAAGCATAAATCATACGGAGAGTAGAGTAACTTGGAAGTGAGGTTAAGTAACTTTTCTCGTTGGGATCTCATCATATTGGGACAGACAGAAACGTGTACGTTTCTTTGGTGATTTTGTACTATACGAAATATGTTTTATTATAGACGATTGTGAAACTTTGAAAAGAATGGAAATATCTATGAAAAATTATCATGAAATTAATTAATTCAATTCAATTTAACAGTATCTTTTGTAATAAATACCCTTTCTATTTTGTATAATAGAAGAAATTTAATTTCTCGTTTGCTGAGACGAGAGCAAGATTAAAATTGTGACTAGGAAATGAAGACGATTTCTTTGCCATAAAATTTTATTGAAATGCAAACATTTGAATCGATAGAAAACAAATTGCAGGCGCGATCGTTCAGTACCAGACAACGCCACTCCTACTCGAGGTCTACTCCACGCCTCCTCGCGAATCACGTGACCCAAATCAACCAATCACTAATTTTCGTTGCATTAGCGTTGCACCTGAAGAGGTCCGATTTTCCGCTAAAATCACTTTCAGTGATAATATAAAAATTCAAGTATCGAGCAAGTATCGTCGTAATATATATATGCGAACACGTATATTATACATATGTATAATACAACGCAGAACTGTATTGTGTTGCAATTTGCATACAATATTCGCAACTTTCTAATGCGTCATTCGCGTTTGAATTTGAATTACTACTCTTAGCATATAAATAAATATGATAAACGTGAAAACGATTAGGTGTTGAAATATTTTAATTTTCCGCATAGGAAATTAAAACGAGAAAAGGAAGAATCATTTGTTCAGGGATCAGAAAATCAGATCGTCTGATCAGATCATCTGATCAGAGCTGATATTAAAAGACTTTCCGGCACTGAACAATCCTCCCGTTAATCTCGTTGGATTTCCACGCGAAACACTCCTAGACTCGGTCTTCTAGAACGATCTTTCCACGCTGGTTTTCCATTTAGCGGACTGCGAGTTGAAAACTGCGTGCCGGCTGGATGACTCGCGGCACTTTTCGAAACAGTCAAGGCCGAGCTGCCTTTCGCCGCGAAAACTCGAAAGGAAGGCGTGCTCCTCCTCCATCGGAGGAGGATCGATTCGAACCTGGCGCAGGTGGTCGCCAAACACACGATCGATGACAC
Source organism: Melipona bicolor (assembly GCA_030673865.1). Lineage (NCBI taxonomy): Eukaryota > Metazoa > Arthropoda > Insecta > Hymenoptera > Apidae > Melipona > Melipona bicolor. The sequence continues at coordinate 7,244,209 of JAHYIQ010000002.1, read as the reverse complement.
GGATCTGCGAATCGGGTCAGCGGTCTGTTCGGTTCTGATCCGTGAACGAACGAGCATTGTTTTTGGCTCTTGTACAATACTCGGTTCGTTGAGTCGACACGGCGATGGCTCATTGAATCAACTGGTTTTCCGTGTTCTGTAGGATAGAATTTTCCAATGCTTTAATGTTCACGCTTCGATGCTCTCGTATTCCAATAGATCGATATTCCAACGTGCACTCTGGTTTTTCAATGTTTTAATACGTGTATCACTTTGCCGATATTTCAATATCCTGATATTTTAATACCGCAAGATTCTCTGAGCATTCTGAAAAGGTGTTCCAATTATCCAGTAACTCAGTTTGTCAACTTTTTTGAAATTATTTTGCATAATTGTATTTCATTGAAAGCGAAGGATAATTTGCGTTTATGCTAGATTGTGGGCGTCTATGCAAATTTATATTTTTGAAAATATGATTGAAAAACTGGTTTTATCTTGGTTTTACGTGTATTCCACACGATGTGTACTCTATGCATTGTTGCATTATGTTTCCTACAAGTGCATGAAAATCGACCGTCTAGTTTAGTTACAAATTATTTCATAGATTAAAATGTGGAATTAGTCTTGCTTCGTATAAAATGAACATTATAATTCACTGGGTATTTCTAAAACATATATACACTTTTCAGATGCGCGCTTTTAATGTTCAATGTATAATAATTTTACGCTCTTTTGTACATTTTATGCGTGTAATTGCAAATTTAATGCTTGAAAATGCTTGTCTGAAGACGAGAAAAGCAGAATAGCAGGATTGAAACTGTAATTTCTCTTCACATCCCATATTTTTCTCCATATTATTCTAACGTGTTTTGTCTCGCTCCAATAACGATCGGTTCCGCTGGCATTATGATCGATTAATAAAGTCAAAACCAAAATTAATAAAACATATCTATCGCCTGACTAACTTCGTTTCGATCCTCAGTACATTGTGATGCAAATGCTCGGTCAAAAGATGCAAGAGGTTATTGCGTAGCCAAGAGTCACCACGTGATAGTCTAGTCATTTACTTGACTCCTTGACACGCTATCATCGTTCACGTGCGTCCAACTCACGTGGTGGTGGTTCATGCTTTGTGCACGGCTCGATTCTCAAATGTATCACTTTGTACGGTTACTACGATACGATTTTTTTAGCCTTTAAAAGAGTACAAATGTCTTGGTTCTTCAACAACTGTCGAGTGCTTACTTTCACAGATCGTTGAGAATCGTAGAGCGAGAGTTCGATGTATTGTTAGATTTCTGACAGAGAGTCAAAATCACGGAGTCAAATTTATATCAAATATTTAAGTAGGAATTAATAAATTCTATATTCAGAATATTTGAATCTGACAAGAGATAATCACAGTATGAAACTAAAATAAATATATTCTAAAAGTAGGATATTAATAGTAAGATATTTCCGTAAATATTTTTTACGCTGTGAAACTCTTCACTTACGGAGAAGCGAACTAATTTCACATGTAAATCTGAACTTTTGACAGAAAGTGTTATCATGGTAACTATATTAAAAAAGATATATATATTTGTTACATAAATGTCGTACAACAATGTCACTGTACAATGGAAAGTGAAAGCACTTCGTATCGTACAATTTGCACAATTGCACCTGTGGGAAAAATCAATGAAGCACGTACGCGGTTCTTATATTAAGTTGTCTTATAAAAGTCCGCCGCGAAATTTTTCCTATTCCTACCTTGAATGGTAGCGCGCGTTCCAATCGAATCGGCCGGTACCCTCGAGTTTCCTGGCGGAGTGTGTGCTTTCTCTAATTTGCAACAACACCAGGAAGACGATGCTCGTTCCCCACGGAAGAACGTTATTTTTGCCGCGGAACGCATAATCGCGGAAACGTTCGTTTCCACCAACGATTACCCGATCGGCGCAGCGCAACACGTCCGTGAACCTCGACTTTCATTTTTCGCTTTATGTCGATAATAAAATATCGCTGGTTCAACCGAGATACACTGTCTTGGTCGCTGGTGTGTTAACACTGGAACTATCAAAAATGGCTAAAATGATCATTTGAGTATTTTTATTAGATATTTAATATAAACAATTTAATAATACAGTGTTTTTGGAGACTTGAGTGAAATGAAAACTCGTGTATCCGTATTGTATCATAAAAATTTTCTGTTTCCTTCACGTGAACGTCTTCGACGGAAATTTTATGCTTTAGTCGTTGGTAGTTCTAGTGTTAAGGTCGAAACGTGACAGCGAGTAGCGCCAGGGTCGTTCTCCCTCTAACCTCGCAATGATTCGTATCGCAATCGATTCCAGCGACTTTCTGAATTACCATACTCGAGCTCGGTGCTATTTAATTTCGCCTGCGGTCGGAAATGTCACTTGAGAAACGAGAACTCCGTATATTTAATCGCCACGTGCGATTTTTAATTTGTTTTTAGGGACTATATATGCATAAAAATAATTAGAGGAAACGTAGGAATCCTTAACGAATTTGTAAGTCGTTCTTCAAAATAATTAAATTTTGGGGAAAGTAATTTGTTTAAAAAACCAGATGGATTTCCAATTAGTCTTCTAATTAATTATAAATTAGTCGATAAATCTGGAAAGTTCCAATATTCATATACCTCTGAAGTGTTCCCAAAATTCTTAATTTCATCGCCCTTTTAAAAAAAAATTCTACCAAGATTCGTAACTCGTTCAGGCCATTTCCAATTTTTTGAGCATCTCCAACAAAGTTCTGCCAAAACTCTCGACTTTATCTCACTCATCTCGTTCCATTAACTTCTTCCGTATTTCCAGCGAAACATTTCAAAAATTTGTTCGCGCCGATTTCGATCTGGTCTCCGACTGGACAAATTCTGCGGGGATTCGTGATTTCATTTCTCTACGTGTCGAGCAGTTTCAAGCATAATCCGGTGGGCCGAGTGAGGTTCAGGTCTGGCGATAATTATTGGAGGGGATCGTGGCCGGCGTTCCTCGCGAGAAAAAGAGGCAGAGTCGGAAAGAGAAGCCAAAGGCGATCGCAGACACGAAGACTGCTTTTAACGGTATTGCTCGCTACTCCAGTTCGCTTGTGGCTCGATCCAGTCCGGCCGATACTTGTTTTCGACTCGAAAGCCTGATAATGTATCGCTTTAATCCCTGTTCCTGCTGACTGAAAGCCACCGAGGCCGAGATATCGTTAAGCGGCGAACGGATCTGCGAGGACCGTTTCGCGGGACCGATACCTCCAAGTGGATTTCCGCGACCAACACGTGCCTATCTCGCGAAGCAAACGGGATTAATAATCCTCGATAACGCGCGAATCACGGATAGAATTAGCATCTCGAAAGGTTTTTCGGCAGCTAACAGAATTTATCGAGTTGTTCCATCCATCGATCCATCATCAACTTGTCGAGTCCTTTTTTTCAATCGGTTTAAGCGTGTCGAAGGCTGTCAGGTGTTGAGAGATATGGAAAAATATCGCAATCAATTGAGAAGGTTGAAGAAGGTATTTAGTCAAAGGGAAGATCGTGGTTTCAGTATTTTTTAGAAAGTCGAAGTTTTTCAACATCCTCGAAATAGATTTTTCATGCATTTTCGTGTGAAATTTAAAGTCGTGAACATATAACACAGAACATTCGTTATAATTTTTAGCAAGTTACGTTAGGTTTTTCTTTGAAAGATACAAAATTACATAGAAATTCGCAGAGTAATAACAAGAAAAATTATAATACGCTGAGATTTAAGAATAGAATTTCGAAACTGTACTTCCTGATAAGTTTCATTAGCATATTAGAAAAATTTTATTAACATAGTCTTCCTAAAAATTATTCTGTGCTATCTTAGAAACTCCATAGATTTAAATTCTTGGTCTTTTAAAACAAAGAAAAAGTAAAATAAAATTTCCATGAAATTTCTACAAAACGGCAAGTTTCTTTCGTCGAATCAGTTCCGACTGTTCCAAACGCTCTTGACCGACCCCATTTCCACTCGAGTCCACTCTATGCCCGTTTATTCGTTTCAAATCGATCGGTCTCGGCTGGGTTTCACTTATATCTGTTTCCTAGATCAGTTGAACGAGCGAATTTGTCGGGTTGCAAACACGAGTACGACAAACTAGGTGTCCGTCCACGGTTATTAATCATTTTCACAGTCAATCGGTAGAAAACTTTTACGTAATAAATTGTATTATAATTTATTGACTAATCAATAAATTGTGATTTGCAAGAGATTGAAAATTTTTCTAAATTGCAATTCTGAATTTACTTGGTATTTTCTTAAATTTAATCAGAGTATCTGTGTCTGCGATAAATATACAGACAAACGGGAATTGCGCATTACGATGGTTTATCTTGCGCTTGCTTTATCTGAATTTACGTTTAACGCATGATTGACGACGATGACGAAGAGAGGCAATAGTTTGAAAAAATTCAGAAACCATTCTGAAAGGAGTTAACCTGGCGCGTTGATAGCGATGTTACCGGTTCCCACGATCGGACACTTTCTCCCTCGAACCTGCTCCGTACGTTGGATGCGCAGGATTTCACGTTCCTCGGTGGTTTAAGCATGCAAAACAAATGCATTCCTCGCTCGACGATGCTCTTCCATCCCGCGACGTGATTCTGTGCCTCTCCGTTAACATGAGAAATTCTGCTGAATCGAAAACTCGGGTTTCTGTTCGCTGAATATCGAGGAAATTTTCTGACTTTAGTGTAGTAAATTGTAGTCTCGATTCGTCGCTTTGATTGAATAAAATTTGTTTAAACTTTAAATTGTTAGAAGTAGAGTAGAAGAGGAAAACACTTGGAAAGAGTTTTTAAAGGGACAACTTGCGATTTATTAATGCTTCTTGTACTGCAGCTTGTCAAGATTTCGTCTTGTATACAGGGTGTTCCGTAAGTAGTGGTGTAACCAAGTACGAAGTGGATTTTACGACAGGAAAGAATAAAATTTGTTCATTAAAGCCTTCGTTTTCGGAAGAATTGAAAATTTAGCTAATTCTAGATGTGAATAAACGGGAGGTTATTCCATTCGTACGAAAATAAGTAAAAAATGTAGAATAAAATTTTTCGAGAAAATAAAATTTGAATACTTATCAGGTACACGTGTATCAAGGCAATTGACGAAACATATTTCATCAAAATTACGCCTTAAGCAAAAAAATTTTATTTTACATTATTCACACCTGAACGGAATTAATTAAATTTAAACATAAGTATACATTTTCGAACTCGATTTTCTCAAATACGAAAGCTTTAGTGAAAAAATTTCGTTCTTTCTTTCCGATTCTTTGTTTTCACATAGAATCATCACCAGTTACGGGACACTCTGTATAAAGTGTTGTATTTATAAAATTATCACGCTGTCAATATTCGAAAGGAGCTGTAGAAAATCACGTTTCAGAACGTTCAAGTTGCCATTACGTAAACGAAACCAGACTGACATTTTTCACGTCAGTCGCTAAAAAATTCAAAGCTCAACGTTTCAATTACACTGCCATTACGTCACGTGACGAACAAGATATTTTATCGTGGAAAACACGCACACACACAAAAGAAAAAAGAATGTGGGAACTGACGTCTCTGCGATGAAACAAACTGCCCTTAGAGGAGCTAAATATGGTCGCGTACGAACACATAACGATGCCTCGATTGCGAAAACTTATTGAGCAAGCGAGAGCGATTATCGTTCCGACTTGATTTAACGCACACGCGTCGACGAGCCTTCAAAGATGGATTTACACTGGCGAAGAGCCGGTTAACAAACTATTCTTCATATTCTAAGTAGCTAAGTTGATTCTGCGTCAGTTTCGAAAGAGCAATTCGAATTTTATCGACTAGCTTCTTTCTCAATTTGGTGTCTGATACGTATTTAACCAACTTTCGCAACTAAACGTCACCCTAAATTCTAACATTTATCCAGAAGAGCAATAGAGACTCATTAAGGGCAATGTCGTAATACAGTTTAGTTTCATTTGCGATTATTTTTCAGTTTCGATCGATGTAAACCGTTGAATCTGGTTTTCGAAACGTAACAAAAGGGAGCTTCGAGGATTTTTTGAATTACCATCTTCTTACAGTTTCGTGGAGTCTGAAGAAATTTAGAATTTTCTTCTTTTTGAAAAATCGTAAGATTTTTTACGCTCGGATTATGAAATTTTTAATTGAGAATACACATATAAAGACGAGATCGAAAAAAAAGGAATGACGCTTCGTTTTCGAGAAAATCGAAATTGAAAAATTGAACAATTTTCATTCTCTTTCTCGGCTTATAGAGTCCACATCCTAGCTGGTTGTACTACAATTTCGTAAACACTTGCGTGTAGCAAGTGCGTTCGCAAGAATGTATGAAATCTGCATGAAAAATCGGCGATCTAGAAATCGCGAATCGATCGATGGATATAGGGCAAACGACTTCGCCCACGGCGCTGCGGAAAGTGAGATGTTGAGTTTTCGATCGGTCGCCAAGTGGGTTACATCGCCGACGAGGTTGTTGGAACTTGCGACACGTTTCCCTCAGGGTCATCGTGTCGGCGACACCGCGCTCGAAACGGACGTATGCGCGGTCACGTTCGACGCTGCTTGTCCCCAGGATCAGCCACTTTTCTTGTTCACAAATTTCGTACAAGATGTACGAGAGACACTTGTTAGATCGTGACATGAAGCTGGATTGAAAGGGAGAACAGAAGTAAAAAGGAACACGTTTCTACGGAGTTGGTATTTCTCGACGAGTTAGTAGGTACATCTACGGCGATTGTTTGAAGCACTCGGTTTCCTGTTTTTTTAAATTTAACTCGGAGATTCTAATCTGTTTCTACATTTTTGTGAACTATCGTTATACTCGTTCTCTTCTTGTAACTTTAATTCGTCGTATTTGCCACGAAGAATTTACCTTTCTTTAAGCGCGAATGTGTTCAAAATATACAGTAGAAAATATCGAAGAAATACAAGCTGAGAAAAATTGTTATTTGTTTCGGGAAATAAAGCAATATAGAAATGGTATGCGGTACGTAGAGTGTACGAGGTATACATTTTCTACCTTCTCGTATAAAAAATTTAAGTACGGCAGGATATGAATGGGCGAATTGTTCGTTTCGAAAGTCGTGGAATGCCTGAGGGATTTCCCTCCTCTTGCTTAGGCGAAAAAGCGGCTCAAGGCAACGCGCGTGTATGCAACTTCACTCGCGTAATCGAGAACGTTGGTCGGGTGTAGTGGATTCTTTAGGTGTTGACCTCTCCGTTTCGTTGACTTCAACAGTATTTAATCTTTTAATACGACTATACTCCATTTATTTGAACGAAATAATCAGATTTCGTTTTCACTGAATGAAATGAACAAAAATTCACTGCGAGTGATTTACCAAAAGATCCAAAAAGAAACAACGAATTCACTTTTGTAATTGCATTTGTAGAAAATTTGAAGACAAAGGAGAATATACGTCACACGAAATTACCGAAATGGTGAAATTAGCACCCAAAGTGCTAAGTTACAGTATTCGATAGGTAACGTAATACTCTACTTCTGGTTTTAAACGGTCATTTTCCCAAAAGAGTTTATTGCGACAAGCTGATGAAAAGCCGCAACGGCGGAGAGCGGAGACGATAACCGAACGAGATGACATCCGGTTGTCCAACCGGTGGCCATTTCTCAGTATTCCACCGATCGAGATCGACGTACTCTCATGGTTCGAGGTCATCCTCGTCCAGGTGCATTGGGTCAGCTGGTCGACTTCGTGTCGCCCTTCTTTCTCTCTGACCTGGTGTCTGGCCTGAGGCCAGCTCGGGCCATTTCGCAGTCGTTGCCAAAGCGGCCACGCTATTGCTCCATAATGGGTCCTCGATAATCCCTCGAAACTGTAACAGCTTCTCTCCAAGAGATCTTTCCAGACTACCCTTTCCAAAATCTCAGAAGATACTTTGATTATTCCTGCATGAGATTGACAGTCGTAAATTCTGCCTCGGTGAGCAATTTTCACCGAATCGGTTCTTGTCAGCAGTGACGTAACAGTGACTCGAATAGCGCTAAAAGTTAACGGAGAGTTAACGATGGTGAGACAGGTAGTAAGGCAGGTCATCAGGATCGCCATTCAAGATCAACGATATTCCGCGAAACTGATGAAAGATCAATGTAACGAATGAATGAATGAAACAGCAACGATGTTAGACGTTTCAGTGCTCGCTTAATGACCAAATCGTACAGATCTACGGTGGAAAACTACGGCCAACTGGCTGGATTTTTCTTCGAATGGTTTCGTTCACGAACGTAGGGGACGAATTACGAAGAAATCGCTCTCGATTGGATTTCCTGTGAATATTAGAATTTGAAGTATCAGAATTTCAGGCTACAAATTTTGAATCATTCTCACAGTTTTATATTCCGCGTGGAATTTAGGATAATTAATTTGGAAGTTTCTCTCTTTGAACATTGAATTTCTCTCTTTTAAGGTTCTCTTCTGATTTAAGTGGACACACGATTTGTTTTGAAATTCTGAACAATCTCTGATCATGATCTTACAATTGGTAATATTTGTAATTAATTAACACAATGGTTAATTTCTATAAAAATCAATTTTTTAATCTATAAAAATCTTTTTCGCCGATCTAATCACAGAGAAGATTAAGAGAGTCAAGAATCCACTTTCAATTTCTCGATAAACATCTGCACTGGCCTATCCGTTCTCTTCTGCATCACCGTGCGCTTATAATATATAAACAAAGCAACCAAAGTGCAGGATACTGTGCGTGAGGATTTCCAGTAGATTTGGTCGGTGTGCACGTGGCACGAGCCCGGGGACGAAAGGGGAAATATTCTCGCGAGAAGAAGAAAGGAGTCGGTCAGATAACTGTACGTCGCGGCCTCTTCGGACGACATCTTCAGCATCGTCGAAGCCTGTGGGACCTCTTCTCCTCTCGTTCCCATACGTGGTGCGTGCACCTTATTCAATGTTTCCAGATTCGATCTTCGCTCCTCGTTGCGCCCGTGGCGTTCGACGTCGTCTAACCTTTGTCTGTTGGCTGGTTTACTTACTTACCGGCATCGCGGAATTCGAGGTCTTACTCTAAAACAACCGGTACACTTTGTCGTCGGTTGCCTTCCGAGAAAACGACGCATCAATGGCGTTAAGTCGACACCGTGTCACCATTGTCCTCCGTTTACCACATTATTATTTTCTTTCTCCTTGTGTCTTTCACAGCAGAATAAATGGAAAGGGTGGAATTAAGAGACCATTATTTTGTAATTTATTTGATTATCTGGAATTTAGTGAGCAAAAGAACTTTGTTCGATGATATATTAACGATTGATTTGGAATTTAACGCGAAGTACGATTGGTAACACAAAATCTAAGTATAGTATTTCATTACTACACTTTCATGAATCGACCGCATTCGAAAGATTTGAACAAGTTCGAAATTTTGTTTCAACATGGTGCACACCGGTTTCCAATAAGCTGTCTCTGTAAGTTTGTTAATGTAATACGATTTCGATGAAACACGAAGATTTCTCGAGCAAAACATCCTGCGCGAGCTTTCCTTCGCCACCCACTTCCTTCCTCGCTGGTGCTATTAGACGTCCTTGGCCAATATATTAAACGCGTAAACATTTCACGGAATTGGCTAATCTACAAACAAACGGCTGTACTTTTTAATTGATTGATCTTTCGAATGTAAATGCCAACGTTGGAAAGTTTCATTTTTCACCATAGTGGAATTGCAGACATTTGTTTTCTAAAGATAAATATCATGTATATAATACGACCGAAGTCTGCAACGTTATTAAATTGAACGCTAAAATGAATTAAATATGGACTCACGTAAAGACTAAAATCTCTATAATGGTAATAAACTATGATAAATAACATCGATTACAGAGATTTATCTCTTCCAAGAATAATCGATACATTTTCCTATTTGCAGATGGGGGATCGTTGTCAGAAGTGAGAGCATCTAGGATAAAAAGGGATCTGCAAGGTAAGCGTTCCATCCTCTCAGCGTGCCTGTCTTGCATCCAACTCGTACCTATTTGTTCCCCGATAGAATTTCGCTCGGACACACGAATGAACTTTGTAGTTTGAAATTGATGCATTTTCGTCAACCTTATCACTCGATATAGTGTAGCATCGTTCGCGACGAGTGCCATGTGCCGAGCGGTAATTCTATCGATAACGAGGATTCTCTCTTTCGCTTTCCTCTCTCTCGTCTCCGCTGTCTGGCCTTTCTCTTCTCACAGTTAAAAAAAAAAAAAAAAACAACCGAGATGATCGGTTCTGTCTCTAAAAACCTGCATTGTGCGTGTCGACGCGAGGTGCGGCCGTGTACATACAATAATCAGAAATTGTACCGATTTCGATATACATACACGTGTTTCTGTCTCTGTCTGCTGTGTGTCTTCTCTTTATTTTTTCTTTTTTTTCTCTCTTTCTTTTTTTCAATTCTTCGAGTCTTCGATTTTCACGTTGTTCTCTTCTCTTCTCGCGCGCGTTCACGTTTCCGTGGGTAAATGGGCTCGAAATCTCTGACCGACGACTCACAGAAAATTACAGCCTGTTGCGCAAGAGTTCGTGGATGCAATATCTCTCGTTGAGGTCGTCAATTATTTTTGTAAGTAGCTGCACGTTAGATCGAAATGACACCAGAAAAAAAATTAATGCGCCGCGTTGCTCAATTTCTATCGAATCACGTAGAGATTTCATGCACACTGTCATTACAGTACGAATCATATTTGGATGCAAAAAGTAAAATACGGGTAATATCAAAGTAACGCGTTTTTTGCACGATGCAATTTGTCATTGTCGAATCATTGCGAGTTTATTTAATGATAGAACTATAACGATTTGCTGCTTTCTTTTTTTACCGAAATTCTATACATTTTCACAAGGGTTCATTAATTATTTTAATGTAAAAAAAAAGCGTGAAAGCTAATAGAAAAGACTGGAGTATCATCACATATTTTCATGGAGACAATAGTTTAGATACTTGACCTAATCTATTTAAAATTCTGGTAATAGTAGAAAAAATTCTATTAAGTATATGTACAGCTTTTTACAAAAAAAAAAAAAAAAAAGAAAAATTTACTTTTCACAAAGAAGCATCGTATCCACGATCTTGTATCACAGGCTAGTCTCGAGGGATTTGATAATCGACCAACAAAACGATCCAGTAAAAACAAAAATAAAACAAGCGCAACGAGCACGCTAGAAACTTTCACTATTCGAGACACGAAATTCATTTCACGGATCTATAGATCGAGTAGGACGAATTAGAAACGAGAACTCCATTGTGACTGAGGAAAACATAGAGTCTCAAGTTCTCAAGTTCCTCGAGCTGTACATATTATATTATATATATATAGATATATATCTGTATCTGTGCATAATACTTTTGAACATCTGGCGCGCCTCTTACCGTGCGTCGTTTCCTTTGCGATTCACGGAGTCCCCGTTTCCGGTTACTACGAGAGACCGGAACAAAAAACGAAACGAAACGAAACGGAACGAAACGTAACGAAACGAAGTGATTCGGGCCCGTGAACAGTGCGACGATCGGAAATCGATACTCGTGGGCAGAGGGTAGAGAGAAAACGGGGACGTAACAGGCTTCTGCTCTCTATAGGCTTATAATACCAACAGGATGACTCGTCCACTAAGATCGTCTGTCTCTTTTTTTTCTGTTTCTGTTACTGCTCCCGCCTGCTCCTCGCCTCTTCAACTCTTCTCAACAACTGGATGCCGTCTGCCTCCAACGTCCGCCCGCCACTCCGTCTCTCCGACGACCTACATTATATATCTAAAACTAAAAATTACAAATAATCAAAAAACCAAAAAAAAAAAAAAAATTAATGTCTTTCTATATATATGTTCTCTATATATACGTATGAACGAACGATTGGCCGAACCAAAAAACCGATTAATACTGACGATTTAATTGCGACTGTCGAACACGACTCGAACGTATATACTTGGACGATCTCTTTGTTTTGCTTACTCCCCGTACTACGCGTGGATAATCGCTCGATTGTAACACGTGCTCCTCGTGCGGCGATTGTCCCCGGTGTAATTCTGAACGATCCTGAACCCCACCTGACTCGTTCCATGCTCGATGATCGGTCCCAGGTGTGACCACGGTCCTCCTAGTCTCGGCTCGACCGGGCAAATCCATCCCACCGGTCGGTCTGCTAACGAAAACCGCGCGAACCTTCGTGCAAGATGGCGCCAGCACGGAGTTCGCCACTCAGGTGCTCGGCACCACGTTGGACAACGGTCGTCTCTACGCTAGAATACTCTCCACGTCCAGCAGGGTGTTCTACGACAAGGAACCAACGCCAGACTCAGCCACGCCTTACGTGGTTTATCCCTCGAGAACAGCCGACGACGACTGGCAACTGAAAGTGGCTCTGGACAACGCGCCGATCAAAGCGTTGAAGGACATCGAGGAGTCGAAACTCGAGGAGGAAGCTCGGGAGAATGACTCGGAGAGTCAGAACGGCGGAAAGAAGCCCTCGACGAAATTGGACGAGTTATCCAGGGAGAACGATGTGTTTAACAGGAGAGAATTGGGCTCGGATTCGCAAAGGTTCAAGCCTGCCAAGGTCAGACCAGCGGACAATCTTCCTACGTACACTGTCACTCATGAATACCTGGCGAACAATTTCGACAGTTTGGAAGACGATCAGCCCTCGAAGAGCTTCAGACCTCGGGTGCCGAAAATTTTCAAGCCTCAGCCGAAAGTTGCCGCACCGAAGAGACTGGATATAAGGCCACTGGCTACCGTAACGTACCACGGTTTCGCGGAATTCACCACGACCGTGGGCGAAACTGTTATAGTTTTCTCCCCAAGCACTTCGCCGGTTCCTGTCGCTCGTCCGGCTACCACGATCAAGGGGGACGCGACCTTGAGGCCCAACGACGGAGTCGCGATAGTGAAGATCAGGCCAACCAGCGTGGTCACTGATCAGGAGAGGACCAAGCATCACCCCGGACCCAAATCTGATCCAAAGAGCGAAACGGGCGATCCCCTGCTGGACGCCATTAACAGAGCCAACATTCAGCCGAGCGTCGTTGAAGATTTCGAAGAGTCCACGACGGCGTCCACGGAGCCTCTTCTTCTGATACCAGACTTCGAGACCGGCTCGCTGAAACCTACGGGACTTTTGAAAACTTTGGACTCGACCACCTCTCAGGACGGCACCACCACTCACTACAAGAGTTTGATTTATGGGACCTATATTGGTACAAACTACGCTCAGATCATACACACGTCGTCCAACGTGTACTTCTTCCCCGACGAAGCCACTGCGACTTACGACAGCGACGACACCACCGTGGATTATGGAACGACCGTTACCGATGAACTCGAACAAGACACCACAGTAGAAACGATGGCCGATACTACGCCGAGAGCAGTTACTTCCAGCGAGGAAGCTCCTCCGGAGATGAATGAGTTGACCACCCCGATGAAAGACACCACCGACAGTGTGTTGACGACGTTGAAAGACATTTTGGAGAGCGCCAGGAGAGTTCTCGGTACCACAGAGTCAGCTACCTCAACGTTAGAAGATGAAATTCCGAATGACATCGTTCCTGGAGATCCTCAAGGCCGTAGTATCAAAGGTGGTAGCTCGAAGAACGATCTTGGACACAGGGATAAGGGACAAGTGTTTGAAAAGGAAGGAAAAATCACTTTGGCTACCAGGCTGCTTCCTTCGACAGTGTACAAAACCTTCACCTATTTCACCACCTTCTTCGTGCCTAAAGGCGATTACACCACAACTTCCGTTATTTCTAACGAGGTAGTGTCCTCTGACGTCACGTATTTGACAGAGCTGATTCTGCCGAGCGAGACTGCGTCTCCGATTCTTCCTACGGCCTCGACCGAGCCTGTGACGACGAAGCCCAGTTCGCATATTGTCGTGGAAGAAGAGCAGACGACGAAGCAGGACGAAGAGATTGAACTGATATTCAAGACGCTGTACACTACGTACACGTATCTAACTACGTACTTCCAGGAAAGCACTTCGAGCATTTCTAGCAGAGAAGTGGTTGAAACGAACGTGATCACTCAGACTGTTGGGCCTAACGGGGTGTCCGCGGTGGTTGCAGGATTGTTCGAGAAGGATGAGTCTGGCTTGATATCGCCAACCAAAATTTCCGACAGAGCGTTGCCTTCGACTACCGTTGAACACGACGAGAGAACCGAAAAGTATCCAACGACCGTGGAACAAACGACAGAGGACGCTCTCACCACGTTGCAGGAGCAGGACACAACCACCGATCAAAATATCCCGACAGAGTCGGGAATAACTGTCAAAGAGCTCGAAGACTTCAAGCCCGAAATTGAGCCGAGTCCAACTCCTGCCTTGCCCACTCAACGAGCGAAGGAACAGATTAAAACTTATTACACAACTTACACTTACTTCACCACCATTTTTGTCGACGATGAAACGGAGATTGAGACGAGGACAGAGGTGTTCTCCAACGTGGTTACCGAGACTATTCGACCAACAGCCGTGCTGCCTGTTGTTCAAGAAACAGCCAAAACTGAATCAGCCAACAAACCACCACCGGAGATCTTGGCCTACCTGGAAGCCCTTCAGAGACAGAAATCTCAAGAAGAAGCTCTTCTTCTTGCCAAGAAGGTGCAACAGCAAGGAACTAGTATAGCTGAGGGAACTACGAATGCACCTGATACCACGACGGAGCATCCAAGCACCTTGGACGATAAATCGGCCACGGAAAATTTGTTCCGAGGTTTCGAGGTGAACGCTCAAGTGACGCCAAACCCACCAGTGGAAGGCGAAGTCTTGGGATCCATGGTCACGGACGTGGTATCTTCTTCCAGTTCGGGAGGTGGCACTGTTCTAGACGTAATGGATAAGAGGAACGCGGTTCCCGAAGATCAGGAACTTTCGGAATCCAATCATCACGATGTTGAACCAGCGCCGACTCTTCTGCTTCAGACGAGCTACACCACCTTCACTTACTTCACAACAATGTACAAAGGGGACGAATCTAACGTGGTCAGTCGTCTGGAGACAGTTACGAACGTAGTCACAGAAACAATTAGGCCAACTGCCGTGGTACCTGTGGAAACAAGCACCTTACCGGTTACCTACTTCACGACGTTTACTTATTGGACCACGTTCTACAGAGGTGGCGATACTGTGACCACCAGTCGAGAAGAGACCGTCAGCAACGTTGTGACACCGGGAGTAGCGCCTACGCCTACTGCGGAGTTAGGCGTGATCATGACTTACAGACCAACGACGTCGTCGTACGGCAAAGACGAGAAAGAGTTGAAAATTACCGCCGACAACGAGGTGACTCCTTCGATCGTGGTTCCCATTGAGAATGCTAAAGCTGAAGAACCAGAGACCACGAGTTCCAAAGATATCACTCCATCCTCCGAGAGTGTTTTAGAATCTACTGCGATCACACCTGAACCTACCACCTATTATACAACTTACACGTACTTTACTACTTCCTACATTGGCAACGAAACCATTCTGAACAGCAGGTTAGAGACTGTTACCAGCGTCTCTATTCCTGATATCGTTGCAACGCGACAAGCGGCGACTCAACAAGTGGCAACCGGAAGAGCGGTCGCCGGACCAGTGTACAAGCAAACTTTAGCCACTGAGGAGAAGCCAGTTACCTCCTCGAAAACCAGCGAACTTCCGAAAGTTGGTTTAATCTCGACGATCAGGTCTAGCCGAGTCAACGACGGAACCACCACTCATTTCATGACTGACGTTCATGGTACTTACATAGACGGATTGTACGCTCAGGTCGTTGAAAGCTCGACGAGAGTAGAAACGCCGCCTTTGCCATCGTCCGTGGCTACTCCCGTCTTGCCAACGGGAATTCTGTCGATGAACAGGGGCAGCGTGATAGACGCCGACGAAATCACCACGATTTACTTCACCACGAAGCAAATTGGAACTCTGTTCGACGGGCTTTACGCGAAGGTCATCGAGAGTACCTCGAGCACGAAGATAAACGAGGAGAGGAAAGCTACTGTTTTGCCCGTTCAGGGTCACAGGACAGGTCTAGTGAGATTAATCCAAGGTCAGATCGAGAATAACGATACCACCACGTTCTATCAGTCGAAAGTGATCGGCACCAGTATCGAGGGTAGATACGCTCAAATCATAGAGAGCACTTCTAGCTTCCTCTCTGCAACACCGACGGCGAATATCGCGCCTACTTCTACTTTGCCACCAAATAGACCCACCGAGATCCCAACGATCTCACCATCGCCAGCAGTGATTCAGTCTTCCCTGTCGGAAGATTCAATCACCGAGCCACCGGATCAGGATGAGGATTCGGAGCAAAACGAGGAGAGCGAAGAGGAGGACGAGGAAGGAGAGGATGGACAGAGTTCCAAGAAGAAATCCAGACTCACGTTCTCTACTAGAAAGAGGACTTTCACTCCGGTGATCAGACCGTTCATTTCGAGGAACAGGCCGACGTTCAACCCGAAGAGAAAAGGCGTTCAAGGAGCGACGACGATAACCAGGACAGATATAACACCCACGATAACCGCGACATTGGCTGGAAAGGGGAACAGATTCGCTTCCTCCAGAGGTCGAGTCACCTCGCCGATAGGCCCGTACTCCTCCACGTTGCATCAGTCGGGCACCAGGAGGTTCTCGGGAAGGAGAGGTTCGACGAGTGCAGTCAGTTCTAGTCCGTCGACTGTAACAGGAAGCACCAGAGGCAGAGCCCAATCTAGAATATCTCCATCTTCCGTTTTCCAAGGGAACAGAAGAGGGCCTACGTCGATCAGAGGGTCTTCGGCCAGGACCGCGTCACGCGCAAGCTCGGCCTTCCCTGGAGCCTCCACTAGATACAGACCGCCGATCAGACCTTCATCTACCTTGTTGAGAGGCCAGGCTACGGCTAAACATGATGATCAGGAGAACGATGCCAATGAATTTACCACGACCACGCTGGTGACCGAGGAGACGCTCTACACAGAGGATGCAGAGGGTGGAGAGACGGTGACGACGCCTCTGCAGACGACCACGGAATCCTCGAGAAGATCGACGAACCCTCTGCTCAGATTCCGCAGGCCTAATTTAAATCCAGGCTCTGGAAGAGCCGGCACCACGCCTAGACCACCAACAACCACGCGAAGAAATGGAAATTTAAGCAGAACTACCTCGCCATCCGTTCCTAGAGTAACCAGTGGAGCTAGGACCAACGGGAGAGCCAACACTCCGATATCCACCAGACCTAGACAGGGCGGCACTGGTTTATTCCCGCCTCGAAGTCTACTTGGAAGGAAGCAAGAACTATCCGCTGAAGAACAGATAGAACCAGGCGAGGATCTGGAAGGAGAAGGGGAGGAGAATTTGGAAGACGAGCCTGTGGAAGAAATAACCGACAACGATTACGAAGGATCCGAGCGTGAGGATAGAACAACTGTCAATCGCCGGTCTGGCAAGTCTATTAAACCGACCGTGCAGATCAGGCCGTTCAACAGATCAAGAAGAGTACGTCGACAAGCGAGTCAGTTGAGGTCGTTGACCAATCGGTTCAGAAGACCGAGTCAGAATTCGTCGAGGTCTGAGGAGAAGTTCGACGCCAGCGATACCAGCGTGTCTAGCAAAGAGGAGGTTTCCAAATCCAGTCCCAAGCCTATTGCTCGATACAACAATCGCGGACGATCTCTTACAGCGACTAGGCCAACGTCCAAGTCCAATAATTCGGAGAAAATACCGGCAGAGTCTTCGGAGCTGAGTCAGAGTAACAATAGAAACAGATCTAAACAGTCGAACAATGGAGATAGAAACGGTGCCACCAGGATAAAACCTTCTTCAACATCGAACAATGGCAGACAGTTTACTTTGAGAGAAAAAGATGGAACGTCTGGCAGGACGAATTATAAAAGACCTACTTCCTCGAACACGAGGACGAACGGAAGATCGAGTAATAATTCGGGAGTAAGGTCTCTGCGATTACGAAACGGTTCGAGCAAATCTCCGGAGAACGGCAACTCGAGACGCGTGCCTCCTTCCAGTCGCTCTTCCTCAAGGACCAGAAATGGTTCCAACAGAAGAGTTTCCAGTAGGTCGAGAGGATCTTTGGAGGATATCAGAGAAGCGCCCACCGTGTATCCTGACTACGATGGAACGATCACAGTGACCCATTACGTGCCCACGGAGGTCACTATACCCGTGGTGAACCATGGCGTCACGGAACACAGGAGCATAATAACCGCTCAAGCTAGTACGGAGGTTTTGGCACCGTCTCAGTATAGCACTGTGACAGGTGGCGACGGCAGACCGTTGGTGGTGATCGTTAGCGAGGTGACCGGTACGAATCCTCAAGGTCAGACCGAAGTAACCCGATTCCTGCTCCACGAGACACCCACTACTCGTGTCTCGCACACGCTGACCACTCTAGGTGGTCGCAGAGCCTCTCAATCCGTAATTGTACCTACCACCGTCTACTCCGTGGAGAACGTGGTCTCCACGGTGCAACCTTCTCTCCCTGGAAACGCGCCACTCGCCAACATCCTTCTGTCGCAGCTGCTCCTTGGTCAGTTAGGTCAGGCGAACCCGTTGCTGCAGCCGCAGGGTACGCCGTCCACTCAGTATAACACGCGCACCACCTCGTACGTAACTACCATCACTAAGCAGCAGAGGACCGTGATTCCACTCACTTTCCGGGGCAAGGAGATTCTCACCACCCTGGTGGACACCTCGACAAACGTGGTGACCGCGACGGAGTTTATCACGGACACGGTGGTGGTCACACCCACCGCTGCGTTACCGGCGGCAAATTTGAACTCGTTGTTACTGTTGCTTCAGCAGCCTCAGAAAAGCAGCAATCCATTGTTGGATCCTCTGTTCGCTGCTCCTCCGTTCACTCAGAGTAACACTCTCCCCGGAGAGGTGGAGAGGAGGCACCAGCCGGCCGACTCGGATTATAAACAGGACAGCTACGAGTACTCCGAGGAGGAAGACGACGTTCAGGAATATCATACGTCTTCCAGGTCGAAGAACGGTCGCGGTAAAGCGAACGACAGGAAAGAGGATCGCGCTGCCACCACCGCCAAGGAAGAATCTAGCATAGTGACGTTGTACGTGTCCGGGAGAAGGCCAGGAGAGTTCAGCACGGTTCTGAGCACCGTGAAAGTAACCGACACGGTCAGCTCGTCTCGAAGACGACGAGACACTGGGGAAAATTTGGTCGTCGAGGTTCGACCCTCGATCCCGCCGTCGTTGCACGAAGGATCGGAAGACGTCACGGTTCTGGCGGGAAGCGAGGACTCGCTAGACGCGCACGCACCGACGCAGAGTCTCGAGAGCGTAGTGGGTGACGTAGGACGGCACATTTCCACGTCCATCCACACCTAATACTCCAAATATACGTACCATTAGATAATCCTTCCCCCACCTCCCTTCTATCCTTAATTGTCGTTCGATTAATCAATATATCTAAGTCCATCAACGTGAAAAGAAACCCACCTAGACCGAAGCTGACGACCTTAGACGAACCTCACTCTGGTTCGTATTTTGCGCGCGTTTTCGTGCCAGAATTCTACAACGATACACGTCACGACATATACCACAGATCGAATTCTTCGCAGCTTCGGTTGTTCGACAAAGATCCATCGCTCTCTTCGTAACCCGTCTCACGTCCTGTTCGCTCTCCCGACTACTTCTTCTTTTCATCTTCCCTTTGCATTTGTCCTTTGAACACATTCCTCCGCTAACACAGCCTCGAATCCGCCGCCGCCGCACGCGCGCCCACACGCGACAAGATCCACGCGCAACGCATGGTACTTTCTCTGTTTCTGGTGTTTTGCCGGTGTTTGTCGACGCGATTAGATCGATAACACCCAGCTGTACTAAGTGCACGAAACGGACCAAGGGTAGGATGTGTCTGACACCCATCATCATCTGTCTTTGTTGTTTAACCCCACCTCGGATGACTCGCCTAACACTCGAGAGATCAACCTTCCTCCACCTTTCACGGTTGCCCTATAGTTTCGTTCTTCACTCACGCGCGCACACCCATGCCCCACGAAGTATACTCGTCGTGGCGAAAGGATCACGAGTGCGTGCACGCAAGCGAGAGACACGTCGCCTTTTCAGATGACTACTTCCCCGACGACTACTATCGACTAACCAGCGACTTGGCTGGCAAATCGCGCCAAGAGAACTCTCCAAGTCTCGCCCCGAAGGAGATTAACGAAGGCTACTACAGACTGGCCAGTGACTTCGCTAGTAAATCGCGGCGAGAGAACGCCAGAAGTTTCGTTCCAGATATTAACGATGATTACTATCGACTGACCGACGAATTTCCCGGCGAGTCTCCCCAAGAGAACTCCAGAAGCCTGGCACCGGAGATCAACGAAGATTACTATCGACTAGCCAGTGAGTTCGCTAGCGAGTCTCCTGGAGAGAACCCTAGAAGTCCGACACCGGAGGTCATCGACGACTATTATCGTTTAACCAGCGACTCCGCCGGCAAATCGCAAAGAGAGAACTCTCAAAGTCTCACTCCGCAGAGTAACGAAGATTACGTGGAGGAAACGCCCCGAAAACGAGTCAGAATCCGCGTGCCTGTGGTTAGAAAGAACGGAAGGCAGCACAAGCTAACGGTAGTTAGAAGGAGACCTGTCGCGTCCAAGACCGAGGACTCCACTGCGAATCAGTTGACCGTGGCGAGTCACACACCGAGAAGAATCGTGGTGACTCGAGTGAGGAGCTTAGGCTTGGCCAACACCGTCCACGCCGATTCGAAGACCGGCGACAGTGCGAGACCAGACGTTGGGAGACACAAAGTGACTATTACCAGACGCAGGAAGATTGGGTCGACCATTGTCTTGCCTACGAGCAGCGACAGAAGGGGCAGAATTACTAGGAAAAAACTGATCGCCGTTAGACCGGTGCAGCCTACGCCTAGTTTCGCCATCATCACGACCGGGTTCTTCACCGCGCCCTCCTCCTCCGAGTACGACGACGAGTACTCTGAAGAGGACGATGCGGACGAAGAAGAGAAGAACGAGAAAGACGTCGGTTCGACCGTCACGCCAGCGTTGAAGGAACCACCTAACGTTATCGATAGCAAACCTGACGAGGTTGAGATCGAAAGTAAAGAAGATATTGGATCGACAGTTACGTCAGAGTTGAAAGAACCTTCTAACGTAATTGACAACAAGTCGGACAAACTTAACGGTCAGGTGACGGAGTCGAGAATGACTGTGGAGGAGAGCAGTGTCAGCTCGCCGGTCATTATCACCGACAATTTCTTCTTTCCAGCGTCTGACAACGAGTACGAGGAATACGAAGACGAGTATGCCGACACTACGACTGAAAGTGCGGAAAAAGACGTTTCAGCGACGACCGAAGAGAGTATTTCGAGCACGTCTGAAATTCCTGATTTATCCGAGAAAGAGGGGCCAACGTCGGAAGGGCACGAAATTGATCGCGAGACTACGGAATCGGTTGATTCGAAGGAAGAAGAGATTTTGACAACTGAAAAGTCAGTGGATGTGACTACGGCACAGACGAGTGAGGAAGAGAACTCCGAAGAAGACGGAACGACCGTTTATCCTGAGATTGAAAAAGATGAGAAAGAAGAAACAGAAGGTACAACGACAGAGACGATAGAAACCACGACACTTGTGGAAGAAACTACGGTGATTAGTGTTTCTGATGAAGCAAAGACAACTACAGCTTCTGATCAAATGGAAGAGGAATACACTAGTACTGAGCATTCTGCATCGTCTGGTGAATCTGAATCTGAGCCGGAAGAATCGTACGACAAAGATATCGAATCCCGCGTTACAACTGTTACACCTGAAGAAACTTTACAGAAAGACACCGAAGATTCTCCTGAAAGTAACATGAAATTGAATATCACACGAATCGAAGCCGATTCCAAGGAATCTTCGGTAGAAGATTCTGATGATTCTCTCGAAAGAGACATCGAAGCTAAAGTCACTCAAATCAAATCCGAAGACTCTCCCCGAATTGACGATGAATCTTGGGAAGTATCGACAGAATCTCAAGATTCTCAAATGAAAGATGTCAATGAAGAGCCTAACAAGGACGATTCCCAATCTCCCGACAGCCATCCCGATATAGCATTCAGCCCGAGTTCGAAACCAGAAACCGACAGATCCTTCCCAGACGCGATAGACGTCTCGACCACTCTCGAACAATCTCCAGAAACCACGTCGAAACTGAAAGAAAGCGAGGAAGACCTAACGGTGGAATTCATAAAATCAGCTACCGAGTCCATCTTGTCGTCTGCCACGACCATCTTCTTCGACGAGTTGCCCACTTTCGCCAGCGTTCTGCCTCTAGAAACGTCGCAGTCGACGTCGTACGAGTCCAGCACCCTTAGCTATTTGGACGACTCCGAGATCCCAAGCGTGATCCCCCTAGGGGCCGAGTACACCTCGTCGTCAGACTCGACGAGGACCCCGACGCGACTTCTCGAGGCGACGTCACGAGTCGATTCGGTGACGACGTCGATCTCGTCGCCCACTCCCGAGGAGATCGAGGCAGGACTGGCCGACGATCTTTACCTGTCCCTGTCGAGGCCAGATTTCCCCGAGATCCTGCCGTCGAGGCCGGTTCACGCGGAGCACGAGACCAGGTCCGAAACACCGGATCTAGAACCGAGCACGAGCGTTTATTATACGGAGACGGTGGTGACATCGACGAGACTGAGAACGTACACGTACGTGGTGACGCAACTGAACGGACTGGAGACGAAAGTGACGTCGTCGACGACCGTGCGACCGAGAGTAACGACGCTTACGTTGACGGTGCCGGTCACGGTGACTGTTACTCCTACCGTGGAGTCGTCAGCGCACGCCGTTACGTCTGTGTATAGCCCGGTGCCCGCCTCTGGTGAGTAGTTACCACGATCGCTGGCTAGGCGATCGAGCCTTTTCTATCCGCGGTCCTCCGGTGTTCTGAACTGATCCCCGCATTTTTTTTGAAAATTTCATTCAACGATTTTTCTTAAGACTCCTGAGGATTTGATATTTTTTTTTGTAGCGAGTAATTAATTAAATTAAATTAAATTAAATTACTAAAAATTAAATTAGTAAGGGAGATGTTTGGATTTGTAGGGAGATTTTGGGAATTGAAAGATTCGCGGGTTTTCTAGGAATTTTGAAATTTTTTTTAGATTTATTACCAATTTGAGAAATTTCTTTTAACGAGATAATTCTCAATCACACAATTTGATTGATATTCAAAAAACGATTCGTTCAGGACACTGGTCGATCGATGTAAAAAGCAATATTCTCCTTTAGACTAATATGACATCTCTTTTTCTGGTGCGATTTAGCACGTTTGAAACTATACAGACGTTCCTCCGATTGGCTCACTTCGATTGGCTTGTCTAATGGCGATCTAAATTGTTTTCTGTACAATAAAACTCTGAGTAAACTGTACATATTTGTAAATGAAGTCTGATCTTGTACATACATACTACAATCTATCGTTTGTTCCATTTCTGTAGTCTATTCTGTATATTTTTGTTTCTTCTGAAAGACGTTTTAGTCGTCTACAGTGATCGTTCACGCTCCTGCGCCTGAATAACTCTTGCCAGTTAGTAGATTCGTCACGAAGGGCATGATTATTCAGGCGCGCGTGTAAAACTTGTAAATCTTCTAAATTATTTCACGTTTATTTCAGATATATTTATCTCTAGTGTACAAATAATTTTGATAAATATTTTAAATATATAATTATAATTAAAATGTACATTATTAAATATTATGAATAAATTTAATTATAAAACTGTGGATTTTTATGCATTTGTAGGAAATATTTAAATGAATTAAAAATTGTAATAATATCTGACGTATAATACCTTCTACGTGAAACAATTTTCTACTGCAATTGTGGAATTAAAACCGTGGATTTGCATAAAAGTTCGCAGTCTAATAACAAAGCTAACAATAAATTTACATTGGCAAAATGTAATCGTTGTAATCGTCTGATGGTGAAATTGTAACGACAGGAGAGCACGAAGGAAAAGATGAAGAAGGTCGAAGGTTAAATCTAGCTACGCGTGTCATGTCGAACGGAGTGGAAGTGATCGTGGCTGGTCCAACACCGGCGTTACGATGGGAGAACTCGATGCCACAGCCTACATTGACATTGTCCGATGCAGTCGTCATGATGCTTCCGCAAGATAAACCAAATGAATTTGTCACCAAGACGTGCACCACCACCTTCACGTACCTCACCACCATTACGAGAGATGGGACGACTATTGTATCGACCGAGCAGCAGGTAGAATATAATACTTTTGGGAATTCTTCGATTCTAGTAAATTCTGAATTCTGCTTCCTTATTTTCTGAATCTGAGACAAGTTCTTTTAATTTTAATTCTTTTTCTCTGCGTATTTGTTCTTGTTTCCAAACGCTGATATCTCGAATAAAAGAATTTTTCTTTTCTTCTTTTCTATTAGATCTGGCAGTTCATCTTCTGTTTCTTTTAATATAACAGATTTATCTTGGTTAACCCATCTTAACTTTTCTTGATATAATAGATTCACTTTATTGTTAGAGTTATCTCATCTATCATTACAGAATCTATTCCAAACAATTGCTCTGTATTACTTAATACCACAGTAAGTAATGATAAAAAATGATAGAGCATTTATGAATTTCTAAAGATGTTATTTCCGACATTTTGGTATTATATTACACTATGTTCAGTATAAAAATTCTCATTTGTGTTACTAATAAATCACTTTAGGTGATAGCAAACACAGCGACCGAAGAACGTCACAGGAAGCCCGGATCTGAAACCGCAGCGGTAACGTTAGAAGCATCCCCGACATTGCACACAGAAGTGTTCAAAACCACCTACACTTACTTGACATTAAACACCGATCACTCTAACATAAACGACGCATTGGAGAGCAGCACAAAAGTGATTACAAATACAGTTACTGCGCCACAGCATTATTTGGACATGATCCTCGAACCGTCAGAAGCGCCCCGACCGGAAACAAATACGTATCTCAGCACCAGGATGCTGGAGAAGACTTTCATGGAGGATGGACGCACTAGAATAGAAACCACTAGCGATACCATCACCCAGGTTCGTCGAAAAGTGATTTATTTGTCGATTCGATTTGATCTTATGTGACACTTGCAATTTTTATCTGTGCCTTAATCGCAGAAACTTGCGATTTTCTATTCCAGATGTTGTAAAAATATTGTAGAAAAATAAAAAAAAAAGATACGCGAAAAAGAGGGATAACTGTATTTTGGCAACAATGAATAACGACTGGCGATGTTTCTTTCAGCTCATAGTAACAGAGTCAGCACCACCTCCTCGTCCAATCAGCGTCACGACCACGTTAACAGCGCTGGACAGTACAGAGGAGAACATGACAGACATCATGAAGACATACTACATTACCTATACGTATTACAATACCTTCCTGGAGAAAGGTAGCACCGTGGTGCGTACGAACGTAGCGACGTCGACGGACGTTGTACTGGAGAAAGTGCCTGTCAAGAAGACCACGAAGACAGCGATGGTGAATCCTACACCGGAACCAATTCAAATCTTCGCCACCAAGACGTATCTCACCACGTTTACCTATTTCACAACGTTGCTTCAGGTAATTGATTAATCATTGTGTTAGAAAGTAGACGTAAGTTCATAATTAAAAAACAAAAAGAAAAATTAAAGAACAATAATCTTCAGGTTTCAAAGAATAGAGTTTAATTAAATTTAGATTTAAAATATTATACTTGATTATTTACTATTTATTAATGATTAGGGATTAGTATATAAAATTTTCGTTTTCAATTTCAGGCAGGGCCAGATGGAGAAACTTCTACCACAGTTTCCTCGAGATCGCACATTGTGGAGAACGTAGTAACAGAATCGATAGCACCAAGTTTGCTAGACGCTGGCTACATGAACGCTTTGTTAACAACAGCTCATCATTCCGATCCCGTGAAAAATGTTGTTACCGGATCAACGATCATCTTCTTCGACGAAGAAGACCAAATCGATCCTACTACGAGCACCAACTTCCCGGAAGCGACTGCCTCGATGGACGTTCAGAAAGACGATACGATTTCCGCCAGTTTCGTGTCTACCGAACCTTCTCCAGTCGTTAACGAATCAAATTTGAAGCCTACCGAACTGATCAATCAAGTAATCGATGTTCGAAATATAAAATTCGTGAACATTAAGAGATTTTAGATTATTGAATCATTTATCAAAGATAATCTTCAGTTTCCACTGAACGGATTAATCCAGTAATATCTAATTGATATTTTTAAAATATAAAATTCGTGAATACTTGATTTTATAATTTTTATAATTATTCCTAGGTTGTTAAATAATTTGTTCAAAATGATGTCGTAGGAGAACAACGTAACAGTTTCTACAGAGTCCGGGCAAAACAAAAAGCCTACGAGCCAGAATACGAGCGATCTTCAAATGAGCAACCTTCTAAGCCTAGGATCGTTGGGAATCAATAGTTTGTCGGCTCTAGGGCCAGTGATTACGGCGATGGCCGGTTTGCTACAAGGAAAGACAACGGCAACGCGAAGAAACGATTCGATGCCGCAGGCGGAAACGCAGGAAGTGACTACGCAAAGATCGCCAATTTACATACCTGTCGCTGAGTTCGCTGACGGAGACATCGAAGCTGCCGAAAGTCAAAACATAGGTAATTGCACGCGAACGCTCCATTAATAACGTGAAATTTGAGATAAAAATTATACGACAATACTTCTGTCGAGCGAGATGATAAAAAACAGTCCAATGGAAAAAATAGAGTAATTTTTATTTTTAATTGATTATCACTCTAAAAAAATCTCTCGCAATCAAATAACGAGATGAAAAGTGATAATCAGAATAGATTAAATATTTTCTCGTTTAATTTGACGAAAATAGATACATACGATACATACGATAAAACGTCTAACAAATCGACTGACAGTTACAAAATCTCCACAAAAAGGTACGCATCTGGCGAACCTCAACCACAACTACATCGCTGAGACCCGTCACAAGGTTGCGTCCAGCCTGGCGGATGGAATTCCAATCTCTCCGGGCGAAGTAATCACAGCGAACAGCGACGTGATCATAGGCAAACCAGGGAAAATGGCACCGAGACCACCTCAAACGTTCTTGGAGGACGAGGAACACATTGGAATGAAACCGCCGCCGCTACCGGTTCCCAACATACCAGTTCATCCTGTTCTCGAAGTGGTGGAGAACGATCGTGACGATATTCAGTCTCAGCAAACGCTTCAAGGTCACAAAGGTCCGCAAATACAGATATACCCCGCGCACCAGATCTACGAGGAACACCTGAAGATCCCGGTTTCCATGCCGGTCGACGTGAGTCCTACGTTGATAGCGAAACAACCGCAGAAATTACTTCCGGTGCAGCCGTCCCCGCCGAAGAGAATAGGTACGAAGCAAGACGTGTTGGAGAACGATCCTTTGTTGAAGCCGCCGAACAGACCCAACGTGGAACAGTACGCAAATCCGAATTCGAACCCCAAGGAACCGGAGTGGAGTCCTGAGAAACCTAGGAGACCGTGGAGTGCTAAGGATCCTTTGAAACTCCCTCCACCACCCCAATTTGATCTGGTACGTAATGGACTTATTTATGAAGGTTGAAATTTTTAATGCGATATGTTCCATATTTATAATATTCCATTTTTTGGTGTAATATAAGATTTTATTTTAAAGAGTAAATTAATTTGACTTTGGTAATTGTTAATTGAGGGATTTCTTTGGTTTTGATATAAAAGATTTTGATATAAAATGTCGAAGATTAGTTTCGTATAATACCTTAAATTTTCCAATAATACGTAATAGTTTTCAAAGTCAATAGTGCTTCACATTAAATTCATACTTTCACTTAATTTATAACGTCCGATACTGATTTGTAATAATTATGAATTGTGGATTAGTGGTACCATTGTTTTAAAATTTCGTTGCGAATATTCCAGAAAATCGACGCAGGAAAATCTCCAATAGAGAAACCGTGGCCCACCGTTCCATCCGAAGACCAGAAACGACCACCATGGGCCCAAAAAGATCCTTTACTCCCAGATACCTCTGTTGTTATTCAAACTTCAGAGTCGAAACCTACGCCGACAGAACCTATAGTTCATCAAGTACCACACGTCATCGACAGATCAACAGGGCAACCTTTACTAGTGAATATTCAACCGAGTCAGGTAGCCAACGTGGTGATACCTCAAGGTGGTACTCAAGCATTGATATTTGGTGATACGAACGAACCACACATCAGTGGACAATACTTCGACGATCCATCACCGTATCCTGAATCGGAGGTTGGTTTAGGATTCGTTGGTATCCAAAGAGTAAGTTTCTGTTCTTTATACATTTGACATTTAAATATAAATAGTATTTAGAGAGTCTTATTAGGAAAATGGTACAAGTGTATCTTTCTTCAAAAATAAAATAGATACGATTTAGAAAATTTCCTTACGAATATCTAAATTCTTTGATATTTGAGATAACATAGATTTTTGATATTTGAGATAACATAGATTTTTCATGAAAGCTAAATTTTACACACAGCTTTCTCAAATTGTAGATTTTATTCAGATTCAGAAAAATGTAAAAGACAGTGCATAATTTAAAATTTTTCACATTCACTTAATTTAATAATTCTTCTACTACAAACTTTATTTAACAAACAAAAAATTACCTTCTTAATCTTGATCTTGTAGGTCGAAGACCTGCCTCAATATTCCAACGGGAAGAACCCGGCAGACTACATGGTTCCACCATCTCCGCCGCACAACTTTAAGACATTACCAGAAAAACATCCCTCGAATCGTCCAGCGATCATCCCCTTGTCACCAGGTCGTTTTGACTACGAAAGACCGCAAGATAAATTGGAAGCGCCACTGAACAGACCAGAGAAGAAACCATCAGACGTACATCTAATTAAACATCCTGACAATTCTGGTGTTCTCAGCGGTCAAGGTCACGTGCACACCGAGATTTTGGTCCATCACAGGCCGGAAACTGTAAACGTTCGTCCACAAAGCGTTCCTCACCCTCCGATTCATCATTTACCGCCGCGTGGACAATTTCCAAAAATTCCCAAGCCCATTGAATCCGGAACACCGCCTAGAAGAACCGAAATGTCGAATCCGTCTGACAATTCTCATCGATACATCTTGCTGGCGAAGCCAGACTCGGGGAACGAAATCGTTTTGAATTCCAATTGGAAGACGGACAAGAAACCACCGAGAATTCTGATGAACAGGTTGAGACCACGTCCACCGTTGAGATCGACGACTAGTCGTCCTTTGGATAGGCCGATCTATCAGGAAAGGCCGAGTATCAGGAAACCAGTTTACAATGGGCCACAAAGGCCTCCGACGAACACGCATAATACGTTTGTATTTTCTCATCGACCCGTTGGTAATGCACAAATTCATCATGAACCGCCGAGGATGACCACTTCGGCTCCTAGAGACACAATGAAGGAGCCGGTGACGGAACGACAATCTTCGTTCGGGTCTCATTCTCAGGTAAATGAAATTTGTAATTTTTACTTGGATATTTTATAATTTATTTCAGCATTTGAACATTCAAACGTTGGATATTTCAATGTTCCAATATTTTGATAAGTATTTAGATATTTGAAATTTAATATTTAAATATTTATGTCCAACTACATAATAGAACTAGACACTATTTCTAAATCATATAATTTTCTCATTTTTTTTCAACAGATTGATCTTCAAGACAGACCACCCCATTTTTACCCCGAGAAGAGACCGTCAAACATTGGTCAACTGAGACCTCAAACCGAGAGAACAGAAGAACACGTGCCCACCGGGGCAGTAGAGTACCACAATCCCTCGAATCCTAAAATCAAACAAGAAGACAAGCCGGCTGCAACAAATACGGAAGTTCAAAACATCGATCAGAGTCCACTTAACCAAGACAGCAAAACAGAAACTTGGAGTGGTGACAACTCACAAACAGAGAAGACGCTGGATTCAGAAATCGGCGCCTCGGAACCCATAAACTATCACAGTCAAGCAAAAGAAGTGTCAAAACACAATAAAACGAAAGAAGACACACCTTTTCTTAACCAAACTAATACTGCAACGTCAAGCACCAAAAATTCCCATGTAAATGTTGCTCCTATTAATACAGTAACTATGAAACCACCTGGAGGAGTTGATTCTCAACAGGATCAGAAGGAAAAACCATTCTGGATAAGTCCAGGTTCTCCGTTTTCGCAAAAGAACGAAGCTACGCAATCCCAAATACCGTATGAGCCTAATTATTACAATACCAAGCTTTATGAAACACCAGTGGTTCAAGGAAAGCCATTGGGCGTGTACACTGGCCAGGAAGAAATGAACTACGGTTACAAATGGAAAGAGAACAAATCTGAATACGACGTAGTACAAAGTATACCATCAACGTATTATGGCAATAAAGTATCTCCAGTCAGTCATAAGAATCAAAATCAAAAAGAGCAAACAGCGACTGTACCAACTCGCGAACATGACGACACCATAGATCTGAAACCACCAGCCATCATGCCTCAGTTTGTTCCTGACTCTGACAAACCTAACAGACCATATCTTCGACCACCTATAATAAACAAAGTAGAGACTAGACCTGTACTTTATCCTAGACCAGAAATCGTAGGCCAAACCTCAAAAATCAGACCAGATAAAGTGAAACAGTCCAACGAAGGCAAACCAGGGAACCTGGATTCATTTGTGAATAATACTATGAGTCATTCTAACAAACTGAATCAGAGTTACTTTCAATTAGGGGGCTTCGTGGATCTAAATTGGAACGGTGAAATGAAGATTAATGACCAAAAACCAGATAGACACGAGACTCCGGTTAACACGAGTGAAATTGTCAAGAATCATTATAGAAACATTTCCATTTCTCACAAAGTGGACGGTCAGTATCTTCAAACGAGCACTGAGAGTGTCAAACTAGATTCAGAAAAAAATCGTCCTACGGTGAATCAACAAGAATATTCAGGAACTATAATTCACCCAGAATATCCTCATATCGTTACCAAGCCGAAGCTTCAATTACCTGGACCAATTACCATTTCAACAGCTAATAAAGGCGAAACCGTGTCTAGTATCAGATTCTCCATGCCTGTGGAGGCTATGGGCGAAGAAGTTGATAGCAAGACGCAAACTGAACGACCACCGAGTATGTTGATCACCAGCAGTTCTAACGATAAGAAGAAAAATGATGAGAAGATAGATGGCTCTTATCAGACAAACTTTGCAGCTTCAGACGCGAATAAGGATGATTCTATGAATCACGAGAGCAAAATCAGAGTGAGACCTGTAGAAACGTCTACTGGAGATATGTTGAGTAGTATGGAAGGAATGAGCGTACCTTCGAGAGATATGATGCCTCCGCCATTGAGACCTGCTATTGGATTGAATCAGTCGAATAAGAACGAGGAAGAAGATTTGAAGCCACCGCCTATACCTTCGAGAGATGTTGTTGGACTATCGCCTCCACCAGTTGACATTACTACGACTAGCAATCCTATGGAAGATAGGTTCTCGTTTGCGAATGTTAATGAGTCTGGGTTGAAGCCTCCACCTAAGTATATTCCATTAAAGGAGTCTACCGTTGCTCCTTTGCCTAGTGTTAGCATGGTACCTCCTAGTCCGAGACCTTCTATCGCTAGGCCCTTCATCGTGGAATTGTTATCTCAGGTAAATTTTTTTTAGCCGAAGTTCTGTGTGATAGTAGACAGTTTATATTTAGCCGATTTTTAAGATTTTCAAGCTTCTTTAAGTTAATTTTTTGAAAATTAAGCTCTAGAACTGAAAATTGTTTGAAAGAAATTGTCTAGAATTTTAGAATTTTGGAAATAGAAATTTAGAAATTTTACTTGATTAATTTCTATTAAATACTTCAGTAATTTATTGAGCTCCAAATCAGTTGTTCAAATCTCAAAATCCTCTCTACAATTAAAATAATTAATAAATGATATTCCTGATTAATTCTTTGACATTTTAGTGAGTTTATTTTTGATTTCATATTTTCCAGGATATGGTACCTCCGCCGCCAGTAACACAAACCGCCAGACCTCTGGAAATAGCCACGGTGAGGCCAGCAGTGGCGGTGTCTGGATCGATTCAAATCGCGACAGCCGTCGCAACATCTCACATACCAGTGGTCCAGGATATCGAATCGAAGATACCGATCATACACGGCACTGTCGACCTCCCAGTGGTTGTGGACGTGCCTGAAATTCTCCGGCCAGTCGAAACCAGGATGACGGAGCACGTTAGCATCTACACCGTGCGACCGTTTGACACGAGACATGTATCTAGGTATCAAAAAAAAAATATTCCATTTTCTTAACTTAATTTTTTTAATATTTTTATTTCTTCACTTTACTCGCGTATTTCTAATAACGTAATACTTATTCGATTCGATTCAAAAATTATATAGACTCGAATTAACCAGTAGTTAAACACCGGAATTTTCCAGAATATCGATACAACCGACAGCGTTGCTAACCACGAATCTAGTAATACCAACGAAACTACGACCATCGCAAGTGGACCACATTCAACCAAGCAGATCCTCGACCATCAGAGACGTGGAACCAACGCGATCCCACAATCTCGATATCCCACGAAATCCTGTGAAACGTCCAGAGCATCCAGTATTTTTGGAGTCGAGTCACGACAACGTTTTACCATCGACGAAGGTAGAAGCTACGGAAATTTTGACACACCACGTGGTTAGCACGAGCCAGACGAAGGAGTCGCGGCCTACAGTGACGAAGAACGAAGTTTCGAGGGTGGTCGTTTCGTCGGCGACAGAACGTAAGCGAAAGAACGAGACCACATCGAAGGAATTGCCCAGCGTGGTGACCAGGGTTGACAGTTCGATAACGAAGGTAACGAGCACGCTGTCCAAAGATATTGACAGGAGAAACGAGTCGGTGATCAAGATGACGAAGGACGTTAGCAGTGTGACACGCCATGCTGCTAATAGAACCACAACAACTATGCGTATGAAGTCTAAAGAGGTGAGTTCAACTTGAATTTGATATTTTAAATCAGGATATGTTTCAATTTATCTACATTTATTTCATCTAATTATTCAATTTATTTATATTTATTTCATACAGAATGAATCTGACATTGTAATAATTTATTTAGAAAGATATACTGTTGTCTGTGAAGAAAAAGGAATAATGTATATGTGTGTAAATTTTGTCAAAAAATTTTGAAAACCAAAGTACATTGATATCCATGTCAGAAGTTTTAAATTCAAATTAATTGTCACAAATGAATTCCTAAAAATATTAGGCTTCATACTGAAAAGGTAAGTTTCTCGAGGAAAAGACGATCTATAAAGAGTTTACTATGTTTCAGTCGGCGTCGCAATCCTTTACCACACAGGTGACACGATTCCAGACGTCAACGCTAACGAGAACGGAAACATCTGTCTTGGGTTCACCACCTACGACTCGAACGCTAGTGCTCACCCACACGTTGACATCGACCACTGTAGAAACTGTGACGGAAACGTTATTGCGTCCAACCAGCGTGATCTCCACGGTTACGTCAACGATCCTGCAATCTGTGGTGACTAGAATACCTTCGTCCTACGAAAACGCCGTGGACAATGATTCCATCTTCGTGGTGGTGAGCGACCAGAAGCCACCGGCACATGGTGCTGAAGAGGTAAACGTAAGAAACAAATTTTTCTCACTTTGTTGTACATAGACTGGGAGATTTTTATGCATTATACGGGAAGTTTAAAAGTACAAAAATATGCAGAGTATTTAATATATATATATATATTTAATAGATGAAACAATTTTTATCTACATTTTAATCTTTCAAATTATCTTCATAAAGATCGACAGTCTATCTGTATATTGTTTCAAGAGTATAACTTGTATTTAATACAATGTCTTGTCCAGGTGGAAGCTGAATACGACGACGTTTCGAGGGACGAGCAAGATCCAACTGGAAACGAAGTTCACAGAGTTTTGGCCGGCGGAGTTCTCGGAGCACCTGTTGTGTCGCTTCAACCTATTGTGAATCAATGTACACCAGAGTGTAGAGCATCCAGGGCTGAGATATGCGCGGAGGTTGGAGGTGAAATGCGTTGCGTCTGTCGTCCAGGCTTCGCCAGAATGTTCCCTGATCGACCTTGCAAACGTGAGCCATCAAGTTTGAATTTATTTATTAAGTGTCCTTTCTTGAAGTTAATTTAAAACTGTTCAATGTAACGCAATCGTACGATTAATTTTTTAAAATTTTAAATTGCTAAAATATCACAGAGATTTTTAGAAAGTATTTCTTTACTTTTATATTCTTTTCATATAGCCACTTATACGTACACGTTACGCGTTGGCCTGGATCGCATCGGACACGAGCCAGTGATCTATGAAAACAGCATGAACGATTCGACGTCGACAAGTTTCAGAAAATTGCTAGGCCCTACTAAAGAGGCCCTGGATAGAACTCTGATGCAGAGTGATCTAAGAGACGTCTACAGAGGCTTGAAGATAGCTGGTTTCTCACCTGACCCAACGAAAGTCGATTTCCATATTCAGCTCAGCGATAACGCTAATGAAACGAGGCTGAAAGAAGTCCTTCGAAAGTATCTAATTGGAAGCAACTATAGCTTGGGAGGCACTGAGGTGTATGCCTCGAAAAATCTTGACGTCGTGAGTGTCTCATTCTTCAAGTGAAGTCAAGAAACAAGTCAATAAAGAAATTTAAATTTTAAAATATATCAAAATGTTTCTTTATTTCAGATTGAGGCAATCGATTTCGACGAATGCGCGACGGAAGAAGGAGGGCCTCACCATGACTGCTCACCGAACGCTGCTTGCTTTAATCTCCGAGGTTCTTATCAGTGTTCTTGCAAAGAAGGCTGGGCAGATTTGTCTGAAAATCCCGCGTATCCTGGGAGATTTTGCTCTCAGGCGCCGTTGGGTTGTCCTAGTTGCAACAACAAAGGACACTGCGTAACGAACACCAATGGTCAAGAAGTCTGCGAGTGTTTCCCTTGGCATAGTGGTCAACGATGTCAAGTTAATCTCAAAGGTAACGGATAAATTCTCAATAAATTTTCTACTCAGATAAAGGAATAAATATTACTTAGATAAAATACGTGGATGAAATATTTCCTAGTTAATGAGATGAAAAAATTAAGATGAAATTAATTGTTAATGTTTTATTTCATTTCACGAAATGTATTTTCCAATGTAACGTCGGACCGTAAATCTTGCAGTGCTGCTGATAGCTCTGGTTACGACCGGTGCAATATTACTGGGCCTTCTGGCGGTGTGCGTGGGCATGGCATGTTTCCGTCAACCGAGTCGGAAACGGAGAACTGGCGACAGAAGAGCCATGATTCCTGGAACGGGCGGGGACACGAGTAGCGAGGGTAGTGTCACGGATCTGGCGATTCCACACCACGTGCCGCACGTTCTACCGCCACCCCCACAAATGATCGCACCCCTGCCGCCAATCAAGAGGCCTGTTCGAAAGATCAGCGCGAAACCCAGGCATCCGCCGAGAAAAGCTACTATGATAGCTGCGTCGGGTAGGCTCTCTTGTCTAAAAATTTGGTCATTCATTTCGATGGAAACGCAAGAATGTTTCAAGAGAATTCAAAGTTGTTAAAAATGAGAACGCAAGAACGATTTCAACGAGAGTTTGTTTAAAAATCTGTTTAAATTTCTTCCTTTTTAAAAATATCTTGAACAATTTGACGTTTTAATGTTTGTTCAAAATTTAAAGTGAGAAACTTGAGGAAGAAGAAAATGAATACCATGCCAAGAAATATTTGGTTGAAATTTCTATTGCTATGTTATAAAGATTATCTTTGTGATATTGGTTACAGTACCAGTGAACGACGAACAACGAGATCGTTCATTGACAGTGATGATCCCACGTGCCAAGTATCGATCCGCACCCCAGTCTCCACAGAATTACAAGTCCGGCATGAGTACATTCTCGACAGAAGAGCACAAGCTGCTCAACTACCTCGAAAGTGGCACGCATAACACCGGAAACAGGAAGCAGAGCGTATCCAGCGCGAAAGATTGCAAGGAGTCTGACGTGCAGATCGTCAGAACGCCGGCCGCACCGACTGGCGCTCTCGTTAGCGCCGGTTTTCAGGTGTGTTCTTTCATTAATTAATTGTAAATGAATATCGGTTTCTAAAATTTGCAATTTTTTAATTTTTCAACACTATAACAATATATAAACGCTATCGTTCTTAGAATTTAATAACGCATTCTAAATAACGATCTTAAAACTGATCTCACAGAAAGTGAGA
The DNA here is from genome assembly GCA_030673865.1 of Melipona bicolor. NCBI lineage: Eukaryota > Metazoa > Arthropoda > Insecta > Hymenoptera > Apidae > Melipona > Melipona bicolor. The sequence goes on along the minus strand of JAHYIQ010000002.1, from coordinate 7,207,885 downwards.
AAGAGTACAGATATAAAGTTGATAAAATTTAGAAACAAAAATTACCAATCTACCAAAGTCGCAAAACAGCGCTATTATCCTGTTATAATTTTTCATAGCTGATTCATAAAGTCCGTACGAAAAAGAAGCATTGATTATTTCATATGTTTCTCAGGTATCAGCAACGGTAACTCGTCAAATGGACGCCGACTCGACGTTGGCTCGCTCATGTGGCGAGACCACGGTCGAGACAGCGACGAAAGTGTTGCGAACCGGTGATCTCCAAGGTGATCTGTGTTCGACGTTGGCGCGTTCCTGCGGCGAGACAACCATCCAAGCACCGACGAAACTGCTGAGGCTCGATCTAGGCGAGTCTGGCTCGACTCTCGCCAGATCATGCGGCGAAACAACGATCCAACCGCCTACGAAAGTCGCCGATGCCAGAAGAAACAGCGTTAAGGACGTAAACAGAGACAACAGAGACACGAGAGACAGCGCCAGCGAGGGGCATACAATGGCTGAGAGGGATCTGGGAAGCACGTTGAGACTTCCGGCGCAACATCCGCCGCTTTATAGCCCGGATAAGGTGAGTTACGAGGGAGATTCAAGCACCATTTCAAATTTCTACTTCTTTGTGCGTTGTTTCCTGTGCCCGATGTTTACATAATTATTAGCGGACCACAGTTTTATTATTTTTATGAACGGATGTTTATGCAATCTTATGTTTTTATGAACGCAAGAATTGAAAGAATTACGGAATTAAAAATTAAGCATAATATAAATAATTCAATTTCTTTGAATTTCGTAAAATTGAATGAATTGCAAATAAAGTGTTGCGTTAACGTAACGTGGATTTTTAGATTTTTAGATTCTCTAGATTTTCATACCCATAAAGTTTTTAGAATGCATAAATATTTGCAGTTCAATTTATATAATAAAATTGATACAAACACTTTCACAGCTACGTTTTTGTCGAAAGATGGTAGACACATATAACACATCTCAAAACTGAAATTTTCTCTCGCATTGATTGATTCGAAGAAGTTCATTACTTTACAGCGATTGCTATTGCTGGCGCACAATAATCAAAATGTAGTGGTGCAATTAAACGATAGGCTGTTATTTTTTATTTAGAAAAAGTTCCTAATCGCAGAGAATGATTCTTCCAGACCAGCGATCGAGAATCGAACTTTGACTCCCTCTAGACACCGAAGATCGTACGTACGAGTAATAAAGGAAATCCGGTCGACGGAGGGTTGTGGATCTAACCGCTGGACGGTGGCCTCCACAGGTTCGCAAATCGAACAAGTAAAACAAATTTCACCACTGACGCAACCGAATCGAGAAACGTTGATAGCTTAAACAAAGCTATAACAAAGTTCAGCTTAAACAAATTGAATGTATCTTTAACCCTTAAATACTACAAGTCGTATTTATTTCTACTTCTTCTCCCACGTTATTTTACATTTTTCAATACGTTCACTATTATCTTTCATTATATATAATATATATATATATAAAGCAAGTTGAAAATTTTTATCAAACTTAAAGTAATTCTAATTTAACAAAACAGCAAAAATTAATAGTCTACGAGACTTTCTATAGTAGCATAAATTTCGGTGTCTGTAGTACTTAAGGGTTAACCCCCTCATTGGGAAGCTTTAATTGTTTATTTTATTAAATTAAAACGATATTTATTAAAAGGAAAGCGCCTCGAAACAAAGAAAGAATATATATATATATATACATATATTTATGTTTTTAACAACAAAACGACACTCTTCGAGATAACCAAAGCGATTGGAAAGAAACTTGAGACCAGGAAGAAGATGAATTCACGAGCAACGCTTTCCTCTATTTATTTTAGATACGTAGAAACATTTCCGAAGGAAAAAGGGAAAAATTATCAAGTTCGAGCAGACGCGAACGAAGCTTTGTCAGATTCAAAGAGACGCGCTGGTTACTCATCCCCGTGCCAAAATACAACCAATGAATGGGAAGGCTCGCGAGGGAAGCTGCTTCTCGCCTTTCCGACTGTCGTTTTCACTTTTCTTAATTCTCGTTTCTTGTATTTTAATTTTTTTTTCTCTCTCTCTCTTTCCAACTGCTCGCCGAGGATCCGTTTCAGAAATTTGATTATCGCCGAGATATGTCTTCCATCGCGTTATTCATTTACTTATCTATTATTTGTAGGCTGCTTTTTACGCGTTCTTGCATTTGCGTGAACATAATTAAAGATACTTATCTGGTATATAGCATAACTGGACCTTTTAGATTTTATGCATTTATGAGAAGCTTGAAATGTACAGAATGCACGTAACGTGCAAAAGTATCCAAAATGCAATGTTATTCCACCCAAATCTCCTACTTCTTCCAAATTTTATTTACAAAAAATCCGCAGCGTAATTGTAACAAACATTCTACTTTGGATATTTTGCATATTTTTGCACATGTGCGTTCTGTGGATTCAGCACGTAAAAATCGACGGTCTAAAAATCTAAATCATTTTATTATACGAAATTCCGCTGGTGCAAACAATATACAGTCTCGTTTAGAAGTCAGTCACCGAACATTAAACGTGTAATGGGATTTTATTTAAAATAACTTTGCGAATACGAGTGTGAAGATGATACTTCTCGACGTAATGGTCGAATTTCTCTGGTCCTTGGCAAACGCTGCACGCGAATCGACGCGTGACTCAACACAGTGTCATAAGTCGTGTGAACGGCGCTGATCGCCGCGGAGGCGGACATTATTATTAATTGTTGTTGTTGTTTGTTTGTTTAGTCTATTTTCTGGCGGGTCCTGTCATGTTGCCCGGCTTCGTCGATTTGCAAATACGTCGCGGCGCGGTAGGTTCATCGCGGTTCATGCCTTTCTAATATTCTCACGAACGTTCATTGTAAACTGCCTCCCCTAATGTTCTACAGAACACACTTTGTATTCAAGAACTTGTGACAATATTAATCGCAATCGTACCAACCAAAGTGCCAATAGAACTATTTTCTGTACTACTATTTTCCAACTCTTCGTTTAAAGTAGTGAAAATTTTTATCAGTTATGCAAAATTTCAATAATTTTTTATTATTAACGTACATTAAAATAATCCTTTCTGACGAATTTACTCCTTATCAACAAATAATAATTAAAGTTAATAATTAGAAACTACTAGAACCGGAATCGAGGGGATTGATATTCTCTTCTGTCAAACATAATCGAAACTTATCGAGCAGATTAAATGACTACAGTCAAATTGAAAATAGAATTTTAATCGCATGAAATGCAAAAGGAATTCGATTTTGACGACGACGAAGCCGCGGCAACGTCGCCGAATCAGACTCGAGGAAGAGCGAGCAGAACGTGTTGCATAACGCAGGCGCACGTGCATTTAACTTGATTTTTATTTTGTTTAGCTGAAATAGATAGCGTAAGCGGATGCATTAAGCGGAGGACAGGTGTATCATTAACGATAATACTATCTACGTGTCTGTCACTTTTTGTTTTATATATTGTCTCCCTTCAGTGTCGTAGGGCCGCGTCCTTTTTAACCAAATGAAACAAAAGTATACATACGTCCGTAATCGTTTCGCAAACGAAGACGAACGAACGAAGCTCGTACCTTGTATTACAACTTGTATTACATAACTAACTAACTCGTCCTTTCTCTACGTCCAAAATGAAAGTACTCTTTTATAAATACCATACCACATGTGTACGCATAGATATGATTTGATTTATATATATATATATACATAATATACATAATATAATATTATATAATAATGCATATAAATATATTCTGTTGTACATACCGTCTCGAAGAGAACTTAATGTTATTGTAATTTTTGTATTATTTAGAAAACTGTATACTTCTTGTGTAATTTTAATAAAAGTGAATAATACAAACCTCCACCACGGTAAGAAACCTCTGCGGCATCCACGAACGAAGTACTATCATGGTATTACCAACTAATTCCAAACTTCAAAATTCTTATTCCTCGAAAGAAGTCAAATTGTAATTTCAAGTAAAATTCCTTAAACCTACCTCTAACATTCCTGAATTTTTTTAGGTTTAACTCCTTAACCTCCGTGGCAACAAGGAACAATCTCTTTGTCGAACAGTACGACTCGGAAAACGAAGCATTCCACACACACAAAGTCAAACTTTCATCTATAATCTTTCACACTCCGCATAAAGTACAACCTAAATATTTCCAAGTCGAACAACAGTCACTTGAACCATCCATCGCGAAATAAAAAAACCTCAACGTCCTCACGTCCATCCACAGCTGTAACCCCGTAGGAACGTGCGTAAGAACCCAGCTTCGTCACAAGTTACTTTTCCAACGAAACACAGTCAACTAACAACCAACGAGCAACAACGACACACACAGCAGCGAGTGTTTCGCGCAGGGCGCGGCGTGTTCGCGTAACGCTCGCTGTTGAAAAACTTGCACGCCTCGGCTCGGTAGTAATTTCAGGCCGGTGAACGTGGAGGCCGGTGGCAAGAAAAAAAGAAAAAAAAAAAGAAAAAAGGAAAAGAAAAGAGTCCCAGAGTCCGACAAAAGAAGCGGCCGATACCGGCGAAATTACCTTCCGACAACCTTACACGGCCACGGCTCAGGGGAGTGCCTAATAAGGGGCGACGGTATAAATAAAGTCATTTGCGGTAGTCGTGGGGCTCGTCGCGCGGAGACCCCGGGCCCCTTCGACGAATCGGGCCTTTCGTCGCCGTGCCGGGTTTGCCCGCGAAACCCGTGGAACAGGCCCAGTCCCGAAACAGCCCTCTTCGGCCCGAGGATCGGTTTGTTTTGCGGATTAGGCTCGTTTTATCTTGCAGGCCACGGCTCGCGCCGCGACGAATCAAGAAACGCGGGCCGCCGCACGTCCCCGCTTTTTGTCCACGCGAGAATCAAGTTGTCCTCGTTCCAGTGGCGTAGCCCGATACCTCTCCGAGGGATTGGCGATTTTAGACATTGAACCGGTGAATTTCAACGCTCGAATTTGTCTCTCGATATTTTTAACGACGCGTTTTTGACAAATTTCGACCTTTTTATTTCTAGGAAAACTTGAGGGAAGACTAAAACTTCTGTTTTATAGGAGTATAGAGATACAATTCTGCGTTACTTCTCGAGCTACGAACTTTTTAAAAAGTGATTCTACCAATACCAGAGTGATCGAAACAGTGGGAATGATATACCGTAACGTTTATGGTAAGACATGCAGTAGAGTGTAAACACGATTTGTACAACATATGTATATTCGTTAGATGGAAAATAGTTTAAAAAAATCCAGAAATCCAGTTGTAATATTCCTCATAGCAAGGTGTTTGATAAATTATAAAGGACATCAGATAGATTAGAAAGATTATGAATCAGGTTAATGAAATGCTTCCATTCAGCGTCAGAAAAGAAAAGTCTCAATAGAACAAAAAGAGCTTCTCGGTTCCTTATCGAATCTTCAGTTTCACAAAGTTACTGCAGTCACCATGGCAAAGGCGAAGCGGAAACGACCGTGGACAGGGGATCCGGCGCGACAGAGAGAAGACACAGTGGCCTTTTTTTCCGAGAATCGTCGGCCTCGACGCGTTTTTGTGACACGTTGCGCGCGCCCGGAGAAATTGGAGCCCTCCGAGTCCTTGTATTTCTGACCGTGGACCCCCGCCGATTTCTCGGTGCCGCGTTTCCCTTCCTCCTTCATCTACTCTCGCTTCGTTCGTCCGTGCCCGATCCTACAGATAAGATTTCATCGAAGGAAAATACGAGTAGTCTCTCGAGACGATCAACCCTCGTGTGCCACGTACCCCCCCCCCCCCCTCCCCCAGGAACCATGAAAGAAATTTGTAACCAAGTTTTTGGAAATCTCAATTTGTGGATCCAGCGGCAGCTTTGATCCAAGGACCGAAATCGGTTGCAAACTTGTCGTTGCGAGTGCCTGGTTTTCCATGGAGTTGAACTGTTGGAGTTGCGATCCGAATCATCTGAGGTTGTTGTTTCATCTCGTTTCATTCTTCGAAACGTTAATTTCTCTTTGGTTCACATTGCGTTGTGGGAATAAAATGTAAATGTAGGGATAAACTGGGAGTTGTAGTATTTATAAGGGATGGAGATATTAGTTTTTGTATTTTATTCAAAATTTAGAATGAAACAAGAAACGAAAAAGGATTAGAATGGGAAGGAACGAAGAGGTAAAACTCGCTTAATACAAGTCTGCTCGTTCTTTCAAATTCGTATAAACAGCAAGAGATTCGCTTAATCCAGCACCGACTGAAACTCGATTCGAATAAGTTTGAAATTTCGACTCGAACTAGATACGAATTCCACTTTGTCAAAGTTCAAACAAAATTGAAAGAACAGATCGAAGTATCCATCTATGAAATTTCTCGCTCCTCTCCTCTGAAAAAAACCAATCCGTGTCGTAACGCGGCATCGACATCCAACGAGAAGAAAAATAAAAGAAAGAAAAAGAGAAAGAGAGAAAGAGAGAGAGAGAGAGAGAGAGAGAGAGAGAGAGAGAGAAGGAGAAAACGATCCTCGAACGAACAGCAGGTTGGTTTCCGACTGGCTGTCACAATGGCGGCGCAGGGAGGGCGCTCGCGCGCACGCTGCATGCCACGAGATAAATTGTCCAGAAATTTCAAAGGTCGGCGCTCTTTGTGGGATTAGCCGGGGCACCGCGGGCTACCAGTTACAAATCACCAGGTACCAGTTACCAGTTACCACCTATCACGTGGCCCGGCTACACGGTCGGAATTATTGCGATCCACGCGTGAATCCTCGCCGCCATTGTGCACCGAGCTGCGTGTATTCCGCCGCTGTATTGTTTGTAAACCAGCGGCGATCAGCCTCCTACCGACGATTTTTATTCACGAATCGTCCCGGCCTCCGCCTCCTTCTCTATTCTCGCGTTGGATCGATTGCCATCATAAAAGCCCTCCACCGTTCCGATCGGACCGCTCAACCAGCGTGGAAATTCCTCTCGGCTACCTGTGTGCCGAGGGAGGCTACGTTGCTTGGAAGATCGCCGAGATCTCGTCTCGGTGAGAACGCGTGAACGGGTTTCTCTCGTGGGACTGCGAAGATTCTCTCTGGGGATGCTTAACATCTTCCAATGGGAATTACTAAACGACTGAAATACAAATTTCGTGCCAGAAAAGAATAAAACTGCGGCGAAATCATTAAAATTTCACCATTGTGCGGGTTTAAAAAACTTCTATACGAATTTCCTTGATATTGACTTGATAGTTTTAATGTTGATGGAACGATGACTGTAAAGGATTGGAAGGACCAGTGTTGACCAAGTAGAATTGGACTATCGTGATACACCCAAAACACTGAAGTCGTTTAAACGTCGTATTCAGCACAATGACACACTCGAAACAACCGTTTGTCAAAGAAAAAAAGAAAAAATTCCAACGAAACTCAACCGTAAAAATAGCCGAAAGAAATGCAAAAACCTTGTCGAAAGAGCAACCGTGTCGAAGAAGGTTGGGCGAATGTCGATGATCGCGATCCAAAATGGACCAGGTAATGCACACCCTTGGAAGGCGAAACCCGTGTAAAACGAGTCAAAAATGGCGACACATCGTTCACGTTCGAATTTCCTGTGAAATCCTTTTCACGCATCTCGGTTCCGCGCGAGCTGTCGTCCTACGGGCAATCCTGCGGGGGTGAAAAGATGGCACCCGTGTTCTGCTCCATAGATCACGATGGGTCGGTCTTCCTTTTCGTTCCCCTTTCAGGAAGCGGCACAATGCTAGCTCCGTCTGGTATTATACGAGGCCGTGGCCGACAATGGACGCCAACTTGCCCATTGTACCGGCCGATTCCGTAGCTGGAGCCCGGACCTTTCCTTTTCTTCGCTCGTGTTACCGACGAGATGTCTTCATTAGCGCGACCTGCGTGTCGTTCTGCTCGGTTACGTGGAAGCTCGGTTACGTGCGATTTAAGAGTGACACTAAACGTCGAGGTGATCTTTCCGCGAAGTTTACGGCGGACGAGTTTTCAGCTTGAATTTTAAGCTCGAACAGAGAACACAGATCTTGAGAAGTGCGTACCTCTAGATTAGCAAGAAATAATAAAAAGTTCAAAGTTCTCGCTTGTTTGAGTAATTTCGCTGTTTTTTTAAATAAACATTACTTTTCTTTTCTCTTCTGTCATTCGCAGACACTCCGTGTAGTTTACGTCATTTCGCAGATACTACATCTTTTGGATGCTAAATCTCTACGGATGCTAAATCGTTAGATAAATAATCGCGATAGATCTACATTCAGACACTTACTACTGCTCTTGTAAATTAATCGAGACACGCACCACGTACTGTACACCGCGATCTAATCAAACTTCGCGTTCGCCTCGCTGAAATAAAAACAAGCGCGCCGTGCGAAACGGTGCGAAACAAGTAAGGAACAATATAACCGGCGTTCCCGGTGGCAGGAAAATTGCGGCTCATTACAAAACTGTGAAGTCACCGGCGCTGTTACGAAGGGAACGTCCTCTTCCATTTTGCCGACGCGACGGAGGGAAGCAATTTCATCCGGCGATCGAACGAGGCAACTGTTTGATACCTTTTTCCCTCGCTCGTGGAAGAAAAACTGATGAGCTACCGACGACCACGGCCGATTCGACGAATATTGTTTCTTGCTCCTTGTCCGGGGAAATCTTTGGGAAATGCTCTTGACCGGTGCCATTGTCGAGGAGGGTCCTCGCTGCCGGAAATCGTTAAGGATAATGAGGCATCCGGATGGTTCCTCGAAGACGAGAAGAGGCGAGATGACGCGGTGCTTTTCTGCTAATAGACTCGTCCCGATTTTCAGCAGCCCCGAAGTAGCTCCTTTCAGGTTTTATTTCGCGACGGTCTGTAATATTCGACAACGTCTACCTTTCGTTTTTCGCGGAGACGTCGTTTATATGTATTAGCCTCGTTAACTGTAAATTGCTGGTAATACCATACCGCGATGTTCGAATCAATCGTAGCTATCCTCTTTTTGTCGATTGCTTTTTATTTGGAACGAGCATGAAGTATCGAGCACGGAGGCTGCGTTTAAGCGCGGAACGATTACTTTGTTGAAAAAGAGCAATTTATATTTATGTTTCTGGCAAAATTTTCATCGGAAACTGTTTGTTTAGTGTTATTTTTCTTTCATTTTTTTTACTACGTTAATCTCTGCGTATCATTTTTTTTACGAATATCAAAGTATGTATAATATCTATAATATATACATTCGCAAAAAAAATAATATGCACTCTGTTTGAAGCAGAATGGCGAAACATTGAAATGATTGAATTAGCTGAAACATCGATGACTTATTTTCAATAATTTTATGTTAGATATTAGCAAGGAATGAAAATGGAGTAAAGCAATTTGAATTCTTTCCTTTCCCCAACAAACAGAATTTCTACAATACGAGACAAAAAGCATAAATATAAACTAGTTCCATTGCTCCATTTCCATATTTATTACTTTCCTTCGAGTCAAAAGGAAAAGGAAATCAGAAAATTTCAAGCTTCATTTATATCCATCATCAAACACCATTTCCTCAACTTATAACTTCAACATTTTTCTACTGTTTTCGTACATGTGTTATCTTCCCTTCGCCTAAATCAGAAGCAAATTAGAAAATCAAAATTTCTTTTTGTACGCTCCAGTATTCTTCCGTTTCCAACATCTACTTTCCCATGCTTCGAACTTTTCCAATTCACGGTCCAAGCGTAGGACCAGCACCTGTCGACTTTCCCCGATTTTCCAGTTCGCTAAGAAGCGTGACGTTTCGCCGTGCCGGGGCGCTTGCGATTTGCAACCAGTCACCGTGAACAGGCACCGGGACGTCAGCGTGATGAGCGGCACAATGCCGGGACATTAGCCGGACGGATTCTGTCATTTGCCATGGGCGCTTACCTGGCTTTCATCGTCGCGAATCCCGTACGCGTTGGAAACTCGCGGCGAACCACGAACGCTCGGAATCTGGCGCTCGCGCGAGACTCGCTCCGAGCGATTTGTCACTTCTGCGAGGGAAATTACGTGGAACCGGATGTCACGGTCGACGCACGGGATTCAGCGTGAACGACGAGCGCGACGAACGCGACTATCGTCTCACGGTTCGTTCGCGACACGCCGTTCGAATTCGACGTTGGAATTACACGTTGGCCCCTCTTCGAAAGAGAGATATCGAAGAGCCGGGATTCCAATAGTGGGTATCCAATAGCGTGGTTTGCCTCGTTCGTTTGCCTCTCGACTGGAACGTCTGTCGGCTCGTCGACTTCACCAAGTGACAACATTTGAGCGACGATTATTCGAGCGGTGAAATTTTACGAGTGATGGAGGGATATTTGAAACGGAGGGAGGTCTAATTCCAATAATTGTTTAAGACAATTGGCGATCTGACACGTTTTTAAATAAAATGTGTATAAAAGTTGCAGAAGCGAGGTTCTGTGACGCACGTCTTCGCGCATCCACTATATCATCCAATACATAAAAATTTTAATATTTCAAATTCTGTTACGCACACTGACTAAAAGAACGCTTCCACCCTCTTCTAAATTCAAACAACGACCAAACTTAGACCAAAGATACAAAATAACAGTTTAACACTTTCTTTCTTGGCCACATTCGATTGCCACAAGTTTCTGAAAGAAACTTCGAACCCATTGTGAGACAGTTAGCCATGCAACGATGGCGTAAAAAATCGGCGGAAGAGGATGTTTCCCTGCGAAGCGTGTCACGGTTGAAAGTTCCTCTCTATTTTCTCGAGCCACGTTCGATACACCGTCCCCCTTTTATTGCGACACGTTCCGGGGATTTAGAAACGCCGCGTGGAAAATATATATTAGAGGCCTATCGAGACTGATGCGCTTCCCCGGGAGGGGAGGGGGAGGGAAAACGTGTTTCTCGAATAGCGGGGCCACCGTGGAAAATCGGATTTCATCGTCTGTTTGTTATTTTCGCGGTAGGCGGAAACGTTAATGGTCGCCGAGGCGAGGACGTACCGATATACGATCCTCGGGGAAAGCGGCGACTCTGTGGCGAATCGACGCGCACCGCCTCAAACTCATAAACTGACGCCTCGAAACTAACTTTTGCGGTCGTTTGATGTGATCTATTGTCGAACGGTTCCAACCGATTTTGTTGCTGGTCTCGATCATTTCGGCCGGGGATAGAGAAAGAGCAGTTTTAAGCGCGCGTCAACTCACGCCCGACGATTTGACACACTTTTCTCATAAAGTGTGCAAGACCACGATATAAAATTGAGTATCTACAGTCAGAGTACAGTCAAAGTCTATTCAATAGAAATTTATTTCTATTTACTGTTAATGAAGAATCTTCAGATTTAATTACTTGTCTTTTTGGGTATTAATTTTTTGCCACAGTTTAAATTGAGTCGGAAAAAATAAGGGACGAATAAGAGTTGTTTTTAATACATATGCTTATGTATGTCTTTTTATATAATATATATTATACATTTCTTATATATATATTATTATATTTCATTGTGTTATATATTATATTCTTTTTTTTATATATTACATGTACGTGTTTTATTTCAGAGAATCCTCAAATGTTACAGATGGAAGATTTTCAACGTGACAGAGATTTTATCGACTGAACGGAGCATTTCCCTTTTTTCATTTATAAAAGTAATTTTCAAATATATCGCGTTAGAATGAATACCCACCGCAATCTGTACACTTCGAAATCAGAATTTCACAATTAGTTCTCCCCACGGGATCGTTGGGAAATAATGAAGCGGCTGGCAATCGATCAGAGAAATTTTTCTCTGATCGATTGCCAGCCGAGAGGTGTCCGAGAACGTGGAAAACGAGCGAGTTCGTAGGGGACCGGGGCGGAGCAGCGTACGAAAAAGAGCAGCGAGCGAAGTGACGAAGACGCAACAGAGAGGGAAGAGGGGGAGAACGGGCGCGATTTTTCATTTTCGAACAGGCGGCAACGCCTGGCAGACCCGGGACCCGGGTGGAGAGCCAGTAATCATCTTGTTCTCGACGCCCGGCGAATAACACAAAGGATCGAACTGGCGCTAATTACGTCGTCGTTCCCTTTTTCAGGACGAGGCCGCGCAGGGGTTGCCGCCCCGGAAAGAGGGGCCAGCTGCTGGAACGAACACCGAACGCCTGCGTTCCAGGAAGAATCTCGCACTTGGCGAGTTCTTCAAGAATTTTCATTTCACCGTGAAAAACTGAGTATGACGAATTTAGTCCTTTGTTCTTGTTAATTGCGACATTAACCACTCTATAATTTCGTTTAGTTACGGGAGAGAAAGGTTATTTAAAGATTCTGATCTTTATTTATCGTAATATTTCTCGCGTCGAACGATCTATACAATTTATCTGTGGAGTTCGTACAACTTTAGAAACTTTGTAACATTTTGGTATTTTATTAACAGTGTGTTGTGTCGTGATTGCAAGTTTGAAACAAATTTAAAAATTATCAGGGTATTTATTAGAAACGTTATATTAGATACCAGATTATATTAGTTGCATTATTTTTAACATCTTCAAGATAATTTTCATCAATACAGTCGTTTTATTAATCGTTCCTCATTACAGTGCTAATAAAAGTTCAAAATGTTTCACGTAACAAGAACATGGCAATGTCTTACAACTTTTCTACACGGTTTCAGATTAGTTTCAAATTTCCACCAGTTTCTCGTTGCAACTTTCACGCAACACGCGTAATACATACATACTTATTCTACAGTTCATCCGTGGCAGATGTTCGAGTACTTTCACGAACGATTGCGCACAATCAGCAATCAGGGCATAGCCGTGATTAACACGTCCCGCGGAAACGATCTCCTGGCGTCTCGAATTAAATCGTTTCAGGCGGAACGAACGACGAGAGACCCGAGAGTCGGAGGAGGAATCAATTTTACTTTTTCCGACGAGCGAACGAACGAGCAGCAAATAGAGCGGGGACGAGGAGGCTGAGGCCCAGTGGGTGACTTGGCGAAACTCGGCGCGGCCCCCTTACGGCTTCTTACGCTCCTGAGGAGTCGTGGGGCCCTTCGAAGCTGAGAAAGGCCGCGAGAGGAGCCTCAGCTCGTGGAAAAACAATGAGGCGGCCCCGATCGGACTCGGACTCGCTCCGCGGCCCTTCTGATTCGCCATGAAGCAAACAAGAAATCGAGAACGATGGCTGCTGCCGCTGCTGCTGCTTCGTCGGCCGCGCATCTGCCGTCGTTCGTCCTTCCTCCCTCTTGCGTTCCTCTCTCGACAACTGCCCAACAGAGCTGACCACGTTTACGCGGAAACATGGAGGAAACCGGGACTCTTTTGACGCGAGGAACGTTGCGTTTCAACGAGGAAGCAGCGTTTTGACAGACTGTTGAGCTGGTATTTGGCAGAGTTGGGAGGAACGATCGGTAATCAGATGGAGAATTTTTTGGAAATCGTTGGTTGAAGATCGACAGAGAATTAACAAGAGAATATTTAGGATGGATAAAATGATTTTGAAAGATTTCCGTCATCTAAAAATTCACATGTTGTCTACTGTTGAAGAATTCAGAGATGGTCCTTGTGGATTTTTCCCTATCGCTGAAAAATTCTTGTAGGTAATTGCTAGAATTTTTAATCAACGTCAAGTGTACACTTGACGTAAACACGTGTCAATTTTGGAGCAATTTTAATTAAATATTCTTGGAAATTTGAAGATTTCTAATCAACGTTACATCGATCGGCAAGATTATTCGCTGTATCTTCAGTACCCTCACACAGTTCACTTAAAGCGAGGCAAAGAGACGAAAATTTCATCATTTTTTGTAAAGAGAAGTTTTCAATCTTCAGATTCATACTAATCAACTGGAGAATCAGCTACGTTATCAAGAACATTGTCAGCACAAATCCATCTCACGCGTTGAATCTTCCACAAACCTGAACAAACTGCAAAATCGAAGGAAACCAGTTGCGATCCACTCTAATAAAAATGTCGATCGGCAAATGCTCGAGGCGTCTCTGGATTCCACAGCGAAGGCGAGCTTTCCGTGTCTGAACGTCCATCGTGCAGCCGGTCCCTCTGAAAGTGTGACTCTCTTGAGAATTGCAATCTCTCTCTCTCTCTCTCTCTCTCTCTCTCTCTCTCTCTCTGTCTCTCCGTCTCCCTATCTCTCAACCTCTTCCTCCGATTCTCGCTAATTCGTGGACGAGCTTATCTCGGGATCTCGTTTGGGAGCAAGCTACTAACTCTCGACACCTCGGTGGTAAATTCTGCCTTTACTCGGCTCCCCGGTTACCCTCTGTCCAAGTTAACCTCGTGCCGGCCATTCGAGCGTAAACGCCGGGGACACAGAGGGAGAGATCGGCCGCGTTGGACGTATCTCAGCTCGCAGAGCGTGCAGATCGGTCGGGCAGATAGCTCGTAGCCGACCGAGGACACACCGGCGTATCCTCTTCAGGGAATCGCGCGACGTCGTGAGAAGGATTCGTCTTGAAAAGCGGCAGCAGGTATCGCCGTAAATCGTGAGTCACCGATTTTCGTCGCGCGGAAACGCGCCGGTACCGTGGACGTTTCGAGCGAAGGACACCCCCCGCGGACCAATTTTCGCTTTCCAACCAAGAATTCTCTGTACTTTGGTCTTCTTTCCTTTGTCTCTCTCTCTCTCTCTCTCTCTCTCTCTCTCTCTCTCTCCCTCTTCTTTTTTTCTTTTCATTCTTCTTCACGGTTTATACGATCGACAGTTTCCTATCTCCTTCTCCTACAGCGCGAGTAGTTTCGTTTTGTAACGAACGAAAGAAGAAGCTGTGATTTCGTTGTGACAAAGGGAATAGATGGCGGAGAAAAGGAAACGAACACGAGGGACAAGGGATTGAGGAACGTGGCAAATGGGGCTGTAAATCTGACGGCCAGGCCCATTATAAGTTTATTACCGACTTTCCTCCACGCGCGACACTTATTCGGGCTCGACGAGTCGGACTCGAAACCTGTTACACGCGGGGAACAGCATGCCTCACGAGTTGTAACCGCGCGGACCGTGCCCCGGGACGGCCACGTTCCCCACAGAATTATTAGTCATGTTCGTCTATTCTGTCGGAAATGCTTAGGATACTTTATGCCGGACACGAGTGCCGTTGTTCCTGCGTTCGTATTATATTCTCTCGGAATAGTACGGATCGTAGGTATAGGACAGAGTCGGAGGAATTTGGGTACGTGGTTGATTGGTGTTGTATGAATCGAGGAGACATTAGGATTAAGCACGTCTATTGCTAGTTTAATGTCAGTCTTTCACTTGGAGAATAGCTTTCTGGTTCTTGTATCTAAAGTGTAGCCAATTATAACTCTTTCGATCACTTATGACTTTCACATTTTGTTGGTTGTTGGGCCAAAAATTTCTAGACTAGATCCAGTAACTCTGACATTTCTAGTTTCGTTTAATCAACTGTTTTAAGTAACTAAATGACTCAGAGGCAAGATTCCAATTAAAAACATCGCAAAAAACCGTGAAATTTCCGAAAGAAGATTATTCTGATAATTCTAGAAAGTAGCGGTTGACACAGTCACTGGCGACAAAAAGAATCTTCAGTTGGAAAAACCTTCAATTTGGAAACAGTAAAAAAGAAATAGAGAGTACTTTCTCCGTGGTCGACGAACGAGAATTTAGGATTTCGGTGTGGTTTTTCGTGTGTGTTGGGCGCGGTGTGCGTTTCCACGTGGAGGAAGGTGGAGCTAGGGACCGGAGGGTTTAATAACACCGTGGGTCCGAGCATAACTGAGCGAGACCGAGGGCCCACTCCCCCTCTCTTGGCATATATATAGCAATTAGGCCATGGAACGTCTCTATCCCGGGCCGTGGCGGCCTTTCCAGCCATGATTAGAGGACATACGCGCTCGGTAGGGGCCCCGCGCCACGTCCACCGCAAGATTAAGGCCCCCTCCACACTGTTCACTCCCACCTTGAACCTCTTTGCCCCCGAATTCGTTCGAGTTTCATTCTACCAGCGCGTAATACCACGGCTTTTAATTCACTCGTCATTGAAAATTGAAATGGAAAAATTTGAATCGCAAGGAAGTTAATTAAGGATAGAGTTTATCATGTTGTATATGGAAGAATGTAAAATACACGAGGCGTTGTACGTGAATTTTTTATTTTATACAAAATTCTTTTTTTTACGGAGAACATTTGAGAGTTCTGATGTTGAGTTTCATAGAAAGATCGTGAATTTGGAAGTTGATAAATTTTCAGACAGTAGATTGTAACTTGTAGTGAATTAGAAAGTCCTGTTTATATAGAATTTAGTACTACGTTCAGAGATTGTGAAATAATTATCTAATCGTTGGATTATGTAAAAGGTTCCTGATCAGTGGTCGTAAAATAAATCTCAACAAACATTCTCTCGATAACGAAATATTCAAATGTTTCAGAATAAGATTAAACACGTTAAGACATTGCAACCTCTTAATTAGTGGTCACGAAAGATTCATTTCTGTAACTCCAAAGTTGCAATAAATCCCATAAATGGTATAAAAAGCGTAGCGTTAAATTTACAATCTTTTCGATCAATTAATTTTATCAAATTCAACTTCTTCTTATTATCAGAATTGTAGAAGAAAATTCCAAGATCCTCGCCTAGGGTCTAGATTCTGTAATTTTAATTTTAAAATTTTAAGAAATGCAAGTGCTTGTGATATCACGGCAAGTGATTTTGCACGATCCTCGACAGATCGAGCACCCTGCGTCGGTAAAGAGCTGAGAAAGACGAGCGGTGTGAATAGTGTTTTAGGATTCTAGATCGAAACGCGTGAGAAGAAGATCCTGGTGAACGATGGTGGGTGAAGTAAGGACGAGATTAGCGTTGCGGTCGGATGGCCGAGGATACGACGTAAATAGGGCCGCGGCAATATCTTGGGACAGCCGACAAAGATGTTTGCGTCAGCTACGGAAAAGAAGGATACATAAATAAAAGACAGGTGGATTTTTCTGTCCACGGCCAAGATAATCCGTATCGACCAGAACGAATCCACCGATTTCTCGTGTTCCCACTTGACGCGTTGCCTTTTTAACCCGAACAGGAATTCCTTCAGAGCGACCAAGATGGACGTTCGTATCCGTCCAAGCAATATTTCCTTCGTCTTTATCTTTCGATGCGCAACTGATAACTCGTTTCAGGCTAATTTCGCTAAAAATGACAAACTTTAACTTTGTGGCGATTCTTCTGCTTATCTTGCATTGGTCAAACTATCTTCAGAAAGTGAACTTCAACTTGGGTGAATTTATTGGGATTAAACAAAGAATGAAAATGATTTCACAAAAGTCCTTTAGATAAATTGAAATTCCAAAAAGTGCAAATACTCCAGTTTTTTTCAAACAAAAAAAAAATTCATAAAATCCCCTTGCACGGCCACAACGTTAAATTCAGTAACATCAACCCACCGATCGAAAATTGCGAATGAAACGTAACCGAATTACCTCAACGTTGCCCCTTAATGTCTCAACGAAGCTCTTAATATGCTTCTCTTTAATAAACCGTGTACGGTGGATTCGTATAAAAATGATCGGAAAAAAATTAGAGTTTCTTAAAAACAAAAGTTACAGCAAGATTGGCCTGGCCAGAATTTCGCCAGGCATCATCGATAAACTTGTCGAACGGAGGAGAAGTCGAAGCCTTTCGGGGCCTTGTGTTCGGGAGGTCTTCGCGTGGGGCGAGGCCACCATGTTTCTTCGGGTCTTTTCGAGCCTGTTGCCTTCCTCGTCGCTCTTCTGACACCCTATTCGCTGTATCCTCATCTACACCACGGCGTGCGAGCACCGGCCACCTTGGGGCGCCCCCGGGTGGCGAACGGACCAACCTGTCTGCCTCGCGCCACCTCTGCTCCAATCCTCTTGCCGTGCTTCCTCTCCCTTTCTGCCTTCGCTTCTTCTTCTTCTTCTTCTTCTTCTTCTTCTTCTTTTCTGCCGGGGCACCTGACTTCGTCTTTCGCCATGAAATAGCAAGACGTTCTGCGTCCTCAGACGCAAAAATCCTTGGTGGGTTTTAGGGATTTTTGTGAATCATCTGGAATCAGGATTTCCTCAATTGTACTCTGATCTCCTGAAGTTTAGTGAAAGGGTAGATGATTGAAGAGCGGTGATTGATCACTAATGGTGATTCGTTGTTAGAATGTGTCAAGAACGATGAAAGCCTTGTTCCTTTTGATGGATCTTCTCTGTCACTTTTCAGAATCTTCTTGGCTACTGAATGTTCCGCGTTGGCAATGAGATATCGATGTAAAGTGCCTTTCACAGGTTTAAAAAAGAAATAACGACTCTCTTGAAAGAGAAGACAGAATTCTAGAGAAATAGAATTTGAAATTCATCAGACCTACTTGAATATTGACTAATTTAAGTTCCTAACATAAAACGTTGCGCTTAGACACGGTTTTCCTACTCGTAGGTCTCCTTTATAAAATCGAAGCAGTTTGCCAGATAACACGTATTTTCCAACGACCTAACGATCATAGAAAAGGAGAAGCTTGAAAGCCATCGATTCCTCATTTTCCCACGGCTGAGCGTGTCCGATTAGGAGCTGACAACGAGCGAGAAACCCTGCGCCTCGACATCTACTTCACAGCTCTCATAAGACCAAGTTAAACTGTAATTCAATTCGACTAATCGTCCAATTAACTGAAAAGGCAAAGATTTCATGTATCAAAGTATAGTCGTCGTATCGAGGCAGGAAATTTTCAGAGACTTTTCGCATCGGAGACGAAAGTTCAGTTGAATGGCCAACCGCAGGTTGACCAGGCTCGTTTCGCAGGCCGCTGGATACACAATCGTCTACCGCTCACAAAATCCCGGGAAACAAGGAACAAATTATCTCGTCAGACGGACGCACACCGGTTTAAAGCGACGAGATCGTTCCGTTGCGGCCGACTTTGCCTCGTGGAAGGGGTAACGGGGACCGTTTCCCCCACCGTGCGCTCGTTTCCAGCGGCATTAGTCCCGTCACGTGACCGTACGCCCCACCACGCGGCCCCACTCCCCACCACGCGTCGCGCGAGGCCCTTTCCCCCCTCTTGCCGCGCTAACTAACTGACCCAGCGCCTAGCGCCCCGCGTGTCGGCACAGGCGGCTCCTTTCTTACCTGATGAGCGCGTACAGACGCACACGCACGTCCTCGAGGGGCTCGCCGTCACGCCAACGACGTGCAGAAGAGGATGATGAGGGCAGGGCAGAGGGAAGGATGACGGTTAATGAGCTAGAACCACGGGGGAGCTGCTCCAAGCCCTGGAGGCTCTCCTCCACCTTTCTGGGAAGTCACGAATTGCTGCTCTCCTCTTCTCCCTCTCTCTGCCTTATAAACTTTTTCTTTTTCTTTTTCTTCTTTTTCTTTTTCATCTCTCGCGCTCGAATCCTCAGCTCAGGTTCCGTTTCTCGCGTGAAACCTTTGGCCGCTTTTACGATCGTTCTGGACTACCGAGAGGCCGAGACGACCGCGGCTTTCCGGAGATGTACGAGCTGATGACGATGGCTCGTTGAGGGGGTCGAGGATCGAAGTGATTAACGATAATGAATTCCAGCCCAGCTCGTTTGTACTCGCACGGGAACCGGAGTTGCATATCGCGTCCAGAAGTTACGAAACGGCCTCTTCTATTTTTGCGATCACTCGGGTGAAATGTAACCGAGCTACGGAGCAGGATGATTACGGTTTGGTTGTCGGCGTTACGCGTTCGAGCCAGGTGAGTCAAGTTTACGAGGAACGAGACTGCTTCTTTCCGTGGAGAAGATGTGTGTGTTCGATCTTCGGATTTGACGTTCGAGGCAGCTTTACGCAGAGTCTTTCGATAGTAAAACAGTTAATTTATGATTGTTCATGTTCTCAAGATACGAATAAAGTTGAAAAAGTTATCAATTGGACTGTACGCAGTGAATCGTTCCGAAAGGGAATTTTTATTTTTTCCAAAATATCTTTCGAACGTTTTACTTGAAACCTGATTCAGTTATATAGTAGAGAAGAGCTGCGGACTTTTTAGAAAACCTAAAGAAACGAAATCAACCCACGAAGGATTATAATCGTTTTCTCAAGATACATCAAAGTTTCTCCTAAATTCATAAAAAAAAAATTCAGTGTTCTAAGCAAAATATGTCAGAAACGTAAAATAGGATTTTTTTTACTTTCTGCAAGCATGCTGACTTTAATGAACGAGGGAGCATGCAGAAGAGACGAAGCAGAACCGAAACGTCTGTTGATTACCTAACCTGTGATCATTCCGTTAACAACAACAACTTCATTGCTGCTCATTAGATATTCGTCATTATTATTCAGGGCCATAAAGCGGCCGAACGAGCCGTGGTCACATCAAAGGGAACCTCCGGTGGAGGAATCGACGCATTGAGAAATCACTGTTCGCGCGAGTCCGGCAACTTCCAGCGTGGGCCCCATCCTCGATGAGAAGCAACAGTGCCGAAAGATCAAAGCGGATCCGAAGAATAATCCTCGCGATGGTCCAGCGCCCGAAACGAAACAAAAGGAGATGGTATATCGAGGGATTGACGAGGAGAGGAGGAGTGAAAAGGATGGGACGTGGGTCGTTCAGTTGGATGGAAAGAGACGAACAGAGCTATGGGGCAATAGTGGGGCCCACCTGACCAACAGGTACCTGGTAAGGCCCCCCATAAGGAGTCTCATCATTGACCCGGCCCACTCTCCCACCACCGAACAACCAGGCTAAAGGGTTTCCAGTTGTCCTTTTCTGCAGTCAGCACCCTGGCTAGGATGGCTCTCTGATCACTCGAGATTGTGGATAATGAGAATCGTTTCCTTTTTTCAACGTAATTTCGTTGTTTGATTGAATCATCCTTGTCGAAGAATTTATCGACGAGGACATTCAACCGTGGCGGTCATATTTGAAGATTCGGTTGATTTTTGGGACCAGTCGCGTTGATTCAGTCTTATCGTTGGAAGTACGTCGTATTGGTATCTTAGAGAAAGCAAAGGAAACTTTTTAGAAAGTTGATTTTAAAACAGAAGATCATCAGTCAGTTTTTCTGTAAAATGTACCTAAGATTTTTTTAGATTTTGAAAGTCACTTGTCTTTCAGTAATGTTTCTCGAACACTCAGGGTTTTTTTAACTTTCAGTTAATCGAGTCTTTGTAGATATCTCGAAATTCTTACCTACTTTTTATTTTAGATTGTTTCTCAACAATATAAGAAAATTTAAAGAAAAAGTTATCTCAAAGTCTCTTTACTTCAGAACATTTCCATAATACAAAATATTTTTTTACCAGATTAAAGAAATTTCTTACGTATCCACAACATTATCGAACGAATAAAAGTGATAAAGAGAGCCAAAGATGATAAAAACGTAGATTCGAAGAGCACATTGGCATCAAGGCTTCTCTCGATAATACACCCTTGAAATTATTCAGATTCTAGTCATGCCCGAGTCTTCCTGTTACGTGACATCAGACCTGTACTGAAATCCAATTAACTCATTAAGAATTAAGAAACACTATATGTCACGACATTACCGGTAATTCAATTTCTTGAAATTTCATAAAATCACAAAATCGACCGTCTCCTCTTCCATAATTTTTTCAAAGTGCAACGCACAAGCTCGATGACGATCAAACACAGGTGACTCGAAATACAGATAAATTCGCTAACAAATAATAAATTGAAAATAAGAAATAAATAAAAAAAAAAAGAAAACGCAAACGATTTACGCGGCATTAATCCTCGGATGTGAATCCTTGAACTTCGAACGAAACATATCCCGAGATGGATTAACTGCCGCGCGATCCGAGCAAGAAGACAGCGATTAGTCAAGCGAGGAGATGGCTCGTTTATCCCTATCCGTGGCTGAGAAAGATATCAATCAGAAACTTTCATCGTCGTCGTCGTTCGTGTATACCGTGTTCTATCAATGACTCGACAATCGATGCCAACACCAGGCACGATACCCCCTCTCGTCGGATAAAACCGTGCGCGTCTCTCCCTCTTGTCTGCGCGACGTGGAAGACTGGAAGCTCGCGCAAAAGGAGATGCCAAGGATGAAAACCTCGAAGGGAGGATCGGCTGTTGGCGTCCGACGTAACGATCCGCGTTGTTGCCAACTCACTCGTGCGCCTCGTACCGATAGAGCATGTAACACGCGTTCTTTTTTGTTTACACTGCGTTACACAGCTACCGCGAACCGAAGGCAGCCTCTTTTTGCCGGAGTGGCTGCAAGCCACGGAGGTTCGCCGAAGCGGGATCGATTCGATCTGCCGCGACAACCGCGACTTCGCCGATACGCGGGGTTGCTCCAACTATCGACGAGGATACGCGTTGCCGCGCGATCCACCGATTTGTACGAGTCCTCCGTCGACTGTCGAAGAGTTGACGCACCAGGAAATCGAAGGAGATATATAGGAACACGCTGTTGGCGTTAGGTTTTCTTCCGAAGATTTACACAGACGGTTTGTAGTACGTAGGATTTGTGCATGGAAATGATCTATTGCCTGGAGATCTGTCGTCTTATCGAGATTCGCGGACGTTATCGAGATGAGTTCCAAACGAGATAATTCAGTTTTGTATTGAGGTTCAAATCAAAACTGTCGATGCTTGTGCAAATGCATGTTTTAAAAATTAAAAAATATTTAATATTTTCGTGTTGTAAGAATGAAATGTAAGGAGACATTTGTTTCATTCTTTAAGGATAAACTTGCGATATCATCACATTAGACCTAAATCGCCATAACTAGATAGATCTAAATTCTCGCATCGTCTCGTTAAAAGCTATCGACACGTCAAGTCGATAAAACTTAAAATTCTTATCGATCAAAAATTCCGTTGAAATTGCTATCGATTGAGGAGCCGTTTCTAAAATGCTCGACTCTACTTCAGCTCTAACGACCTCAGTCATCCGTTTTCCATAAAAGTCCAACGATCAGCGAAACAGTCGAACCACTGTTGAGAGTCATTAGAGGGAAGAATTGGCTGGTAGCAAGTATCTTCTTGTTCCCCGCGTCGTAATTCTCTCGTTCAGGTATCTCTCTTCATCAGCGAGGACGCGTCACGTCCACGTCTCCGGCAAACACCCGTGGCCTCTTATTATTTTGTTGATTTTGCCGGGACCTCTCCCAACCCAGTTTTCGTCCCGTTCGGCCCAGGGATCTAATTATCCTGCAACGACCGGCCAATCAACGCACGAAAACGACAGCTCTTACGCGCCACGTTGCCACCGTTGTGTCTCGTGTGCGTCCCGTTGCTAAGGTGAACGCGATGCGATGGAGAAGACGAGCAGCAACGCGTTTAGAGCCGCTCGTTTTGCTAAAATCCGCGCCGCCCTAATTGCGCCGCTCTGCCTGATGATGATACCGCTCGACGATGATGGCTTCCTCCGGCGGACTCCATCCATCGGCGGAGCAAAACGAACGAAACCTGGCCGTACTCTCTAATGGCCGATTACGAGGGAAACGGTTAATTTGAATGTCAAGGAGTCGCGATCGTGCGCCTTTCCGAGATGAGAAGGAACAGGTGAATGTGACTCGGGGAATATTAAAAAAAAAAAAAGAAAGAAAAAACACGAGAAGATTATTTTCTGGATTTTCTGGCAGCTGTAACGCCTCGTTAAGAAAGGAAGGAATATAGTAATAGCAATTTCTTGGGTTTGTGATTTTTAATAATTTTGTGTTTTTTTATGACGTTATAAACAGTAAAGAAGATTGATATTTTAGTTAAGTACTTAATTTAAATTGGAAGGTGGTTTCTGTCGTCAATTTATTTTTTGAAAATATAACGAGGCAACAATTACTGATAATTATACATCGTCTACATTTTGAGTCCATAAAAGAGATAGTTACGTATTATTACAGATAGTTATATATATCATTATTATTGGTTTATCTACATGTCGAGTCCATAAAATAGTTATCTCAAAAAATTTACGTTAGTTAAACATTCCAGAGTATTTAATGTCAAACAAACGAAACCAAAATCATATTTCAACTGCTGACAACAAGTGAAATCAAAACCACTTGCAAAAACTTTGAACTTTCTCTAGGATGACGAATACAAGTGGTTATCGAGTGTTTAGCTTCCGGCAGACGAGAAGTTTCACGGAGACAGCCGGCCAAATATTTCTTTCTACCCCACCCGGTCCTTTTCGGCGCGTGAATCCGGAAAGCGTGGAGAAATCTGGCTGACCGACGACACGAATTCTTTGGAACCTAAACCGCCTACTGTCAACGATATCCTGCCTTTCTTCGCATTTTCGCCTTCGTCAGTTTCGTGTTTCCACAGGCTCGTTGCAGCACACATGCGTGACAATCGAGCGCTTTCTACGCTGCTCTAATATCTTTTCGCTGGTAAACGTCTGCTCCAAACTTTACTCAGCAATCCCTTCTCAACCCTCAAAGATTCATTTTACTGTTAATTTTTCTCACACCGCTCCGAAATTTACGGGTTTTGACGTATCTCTCTTCATCAATCTCTTGAAACCAAGAAGACTGATCCCACATTTTAATTTTTCTCGCGTTAATTTACTCCCGACCCCCTAACTCTCTCGATTCTTCGCGTAATGCTCCAAAATTCGCTCAACGACCCCTTCTTACTCTAGTTAACCTCCGGAAAAGCGATTGCTCCGATTCAAATTAACCCCGTGCCACTCCCGAGTCTGCTCGAAGTACGTCTTCTTAACCCCCAAGTAGTAAGAAAACGAAAGAAACGACCGTCCATCTCGGCTCTTCCGTCGCCGTATCGCAGAGGACACGGACCCCGCTAATCGTGGCCATCACCGGTGCCCTTCTATCCGCGCTCTGATGGATCGTCTCTCCCCATGGAATAGTTTCGTGTTCCCCCGGCGTGTCACCCACGCACGTTCCCCCTTCCCCTTGGATCCTCCGCCTCGTACGCGTCCATGGTCGAAGGGTACGGGAGGACCGAAGCGGAGAAAGAGCCCCGGAGGTGGGAGTCAGGGACGGCTGGTGCTAGTTGAGTTGTCGAGCTGACACGCGTTCTCCGTCCTTCTTCGTCCATCTACGTCGCGGTTCTTCCTCCTTCGACCTTCGTCCCCACTAGCTCCTTCCCCCGTTTCGCTTTCTCCACGAGATTCTTCCCACCATTCTCCAGCTGTGGATCCACTCCGAATCCTCTCTCCCCACCCGCCCACCTACCCTTTTTATCTCTCTTTCTCTCGCACGCGTGTTCAGCGAGTCGTCCATCGTCTCGTTCCATCTTGCTGGAATATCGCTGGTCCGCGCGCAGCCAGGGGCGTACGTCCTATGCTCTTTCCCCTTCTAACATCTAATTTTCCTTCGTGGACGGTCCTCGTCGCTCCGGGAGTCCACCACCGTTCGGTTCCTCGTTGCTC
This sequence comes from Melipona bicolor, assembly GCA_030673865.1. Taxonomy (NCBI): domain Eukaryota; kingdom Metazoa; phylum Arthropoda; class Insecta; order Hymenoptera; family Apidae; genus Melipona; species Melipona bicolor. The sequence goes on along the minus strand of JAHYIQ010000002.1, from coordinate 7,182,627 downwards.
GTGCGGCCGCTGCTGCTGCTGCTGGTGGTGGTGGTGGCCGAAGCGTGATGGTGGTGGTAACGGTGGTGGTGGTGGTGGAGCCTCAGTACCGCCATACCCGCCAAAGCACGAGCACCGTGACAGCCCGCACACACGCCTCGACCCGCGGATTTTTGGAACTCTGACCCCTCTAATGAGACTTGCCACTGGCTTTTCCGTCGACTTTTCGATTCGCGTGCACGCGTGTGACCGTCTCTCGTGTGGACTTCCTAGACTTCCGCTTGAATTATTTTTTTTTTTTCTGTCTTGGATAGAAACGTTAAATATGCAACAAAAATCAGGGAAACTCAGCAGTGATTGTTATTACTGTCGTTCCCACGTCTCGGAATGAAAGATCGTGTGACTATCGGTGGAACTGTTACTTGTACAACGTTGTGTGACACGTATGGACTGTTTCACGGTGAACGTGATTTTGGATGATTCGGACAAACGATGGATAATTCTGTGACCATCTCTCGTGCAGTTTCAGTTTTCGTTGTTACTGACTCTTGACAACTGATGGATCTTTCTCTAATACTGTGTCTCTAAGTCTGTCGAACGGTCTCGTAAGAGATAGGATCTTCCTTCAGTGACGTGCCAGCTCGAAAGAGTAGACTCCTCAGTGCTCCTCAGATTGATCTTCGCGACGATTCCAGGAACTACCCTAATTGCCCCGCTCCGAAACTCAGTATCAAACGTCAATTCGTCAATTTACAAACAGCATACACCGCCGTCAGTCGAGCGATCGCAAGCAATAAACCTCAACAGACGTCAAGTTTGTAAGCCAGTCGTCATCCGACGGAAACCTCTCAATCATCACCCGTTTCGTCTGATCTTCGACGCTATGAAGTAACACGAGATGCAGTCCACTCATCGTCGAGAACCATCCGAGTCTCTTTAGATAATCAAACCAGTCTCCGAGGAAGGGAATTAAAAGGGACGAGAAGCGATCATCAAAAGCAATCGTCATCAAAGAGCGAGAAAGTCTGCTGAGGATCGACGGACTATGCGATCGTGGATCGAGGGTGGTTCGCATCGTCGGGCACGGGGTGTCAGACAGGACGATCTTCCCTGATCCTGGACGAGCAGGCAGCGAAGGCACCGTCAGTGGCGCGGCTCGATAGCGGCGAGAGCAAAATGCCGGAAAAGGAGGTGGCCTATCATCAGGAGGCGTTCTCGCTGTTGCCGCCGCCGCCGCCGCCGCATCACCCTCACTCGGCGTTCCACGCGGCGTTTCATCCGCACCCGCATCCGCCGCCGCCGCCGTTTCATCCGCACCACGGGCCACCGCCTCCGCCTCATCCAGCCGCGGCAGCCGCCGCCGCATGGGAGCATCACGCGGCTGCCGCTGCTGCGGCCGCCGCCGCTGCTTTCCACGCTCCGCCACCTCATCCGTAAGTCTTCATTTTGTTTTTGCTACTGTATTACTCGCGAAACAGTCGTACCTCGAGGATTTTGTGCAGGCGTTTGAAATATTTTTTGGGGGAAGATTTCTTAGTTTTGGAGCTAGTATTTTATCCCTCTGACTGGAACTTCAATCAAATTGAAACATGAAGAAGATAAAACAGAGAAATTTTCTATCCCGCGAAAAATATCAAACTCTAAACTTGCAAAACATTTAATATAAATGTAAATATTATATAATATAAATTTTGTAATATCACACCCTTTATCCCCTCAATCGTAAGTCTTTTGTTGTTGTTACTCTTGTTCGAGCATAATAATATTAAGGCCAAGACTCTCGTAGAAGACTTCATTAAGAGCTTAATGAGAGAAAGCAATTGTTAAAGAGGAATATTTACTCGGAAATAATATATCGATTGTTGACACATAGACTGATTGAGACATCAGTCATTCCACATTGTGCAAACGTACGTTCATAAAATTGATTATTCATTGGTATCTTTGCGTCGCAGAATGCCAATAATTGAAATTATAGTGGAAATTATGTGAATGATAATTTCCAAGTTCCATTGTATTAGCAGAGTCTTTGTATTAGCACAATCGTGCTAACTAAAACTAAAATTGTTTGAGCAGTAATTTCTTGTTTTTGGAGCCACTGAAATAAACCTCAGCAAAGGAAACAATCACGAAGAAATTATATGCATTCTTACAGTAGGTATATTTCCTCGAATAAAATATTTAATCCCTGAATCTAAAATCTCTTCGTTGCACATACAATCCCACGAAACGTATCTCACGCGAAAATTTAAGAAAATTAACCTCTCGAATATTTGCAAACTGAAATTTCTGTCCAAGCTTCTCAAAATGAAATTTCGCGAATCGAAGAACACGATTTGAGAAAGGAACTTCTCGAATCGAGAGAAAAACGATTTTCCTCGCTGAAAGATTCGCAGCGTCGCGTTGATCATTGAGAATTCCACAAGCGAGAAACAAGCTGCTCCTCTATTCTCGCTGGCGCGTTATCTTTCCTCGCGAACCGAACACACAGCTCCTGGCACAAATCAGATGCATAATTCTTAAACAGCGTAGCGCCTCTATTATCGCCGAGGAATAAACGATCGCGTTTGCACGTCGAATGACTCATCCAGTCACCGACTTCACGCGATATTTAATTCAATTAGACGCCGTTTCGCGCGGCTACGTTGCACTGCGCGAAACGGTGCAGAATCGCGGCGAGCAGCGTCCCGACGATTCGTCGACGCGGAACGATCGTCGAAATCAACGAGCCGCGACCCGATGGTAATTCTCACGTGGATCATTCTTATCTATCAGCGCATCGCCTTCGTTCGCCGCTCTTAATTATCCCTTAATGAGTCGCAGCGAACGCAAGGTCAACCCTTTCGTATCCTCCTTCTCTTCGAAGTTGTGATTTTTATGAACGCGAGATGAACGAATATCATTCGATGTTTTCAGTGTTACGAATACTGAAAATTTACGAGTTTTCTTCTTGGACTTGTAGTTTAGTAGTAGTTTAGTAATAGACGATGGAAAAATGGATGGAAGAACAATGCATTTCGTCGATATTAATTTGAAAGTAATGCAGTTTGAAAACAATTCGAAAATTATTCGCGACAAGTGAGAGCTACCATCGATCATAAAAATTGCAAATTGCTTGTAAAATATGGAAATGTTTCTCTAATTTTTAAAGACACGTTTCCCAGTTAGTTGGAATAAAAATATTGGAAAACAAAAGTCACACGTTGAAAATAAAAATTCGAAGCTTCGAAACGATCTTCCAAGTCACGTTTTTTTTTTAGTTTTTAGAAAAACAAATATTTTGAGGGGGAGGACAAGGTTTAGATAAAAGTCTATTATCGTCCGACAGTAACTTCGAATGTCCGCAATGACTGTTACATGGGGATTCTGCGTGAATATATTACAAATTCGTCGTTGTAACACGACGCGTGATGTAAAGCAGCGATAAAGAGGGCAGGGAGTGAGACGCAGAACGGTTTGGCGATGGCGAGAAAGCAGTGGGAAAAGGGATGGAGCTTCTTAACGTCTTAATCGAGTTAATTAAAGCGGTTTCGCACGTTTTCACGTTCCGTAAAACACGACACGCTATTGCACGCAACGAGATTACCTCGGGGACTTGTTAAGGTTAAATTAACGGGCTCGTGGAAACGCTCCAGCCGACGAACCACGCCGGGGGATAATTGGACGTTTCTAAACGGCCTGCTTAACCCTTTTCACAAACGATACTTTCACAATCGTCCTCGCTTCGATCGCTTTTCATTTGTATCCCTCTTGCCGATTTCGCAAGGGTTTTTTGTAATTAATATCTACACACGAAGTCATCGTCGTCCTCCTCTGTCATGAACTTTTTCTGGTAGAATTTGGACGATAATTTTTATTCATTACGAAACTATACACATCCATAGCGTTACAGTCATTAGAAACGTAATTTAGTCTAAAAAAAGAGTCACTTCTACGAACGAAAGAATTTTCCTTAAAAAGAATTCTGGTATTTTAATTGAAGCGAGAGAACGAGTGCACAAAAATAAAGGAATGATTGATCGATTAAATTTCACAAAGTCGAAAAAAACAAAGAGTTTAAAATTGCGGAACTTTCACGTGCATAATTCAGGCGTATTAGTCGACGGGTGTCGTTTGTCCGCTCGAAAATTATATCGCGCGAGTCTCACGTGCCGATTACTCGACGAGACAAATGTAGCCAAGACGTATAAGGGAAAAGCTACAAGCAGAAAAGGAAAAACAGCCTCCCCCTCCCCCTCTCGGTTGTAATTACTTTCGATGGTGAGAGCGAACGAGCAAGTAGCAGGTGTTCGATATATTAACCAATTGGCCAAGCCAGGATCCGTTCAATTAACCGTTTAATTACACCAGCTAGTCAGATCGTTACCACCCCTTCGATCATCCGTGAAATCCCTCTCATTCAGTACTCGAGAGCGTCTTTAACCACATCTTCCCTTCGCAATCGTTTCATTAACACGATACCTAGACTAATTTCATCCACGTGTGCAGCCACTCTCTCGTCCTTAGTTCATTTTCCTTTTTTGTCTTTGAATATTGCACGTTTCTTTTTGCAGCACGTGTATTTCGACGGATTTTTTTATTTTCCGACGTTATCGAGCTTATATCGAGAAACTTATTCTTTATTTCGTTTTTAGAATCTCAACAGATATGTTTGAGAATTTATTTATTTTATCACTGAAAGTGATTTTAGCGGGGGTAACCCGGAAAATCGGGCCTCTTCAGGTGCAACGCTGATGCAACGAAAATTAGTGAAGTAGACCTCGAGTAGGAGTGGTGTTGTCTGGTAGATCTATTGAGCGATCGCGCCTGTAATTTGTTTGCATATCAAATTTTATGGCAAAAAAGTCGTCTTCATTTCCTAGTCAGAACAGTTACTGCTTCTGGGCCTTTCAGTGAGACGAATCGTACTGGGGTACAAGTCGTGCAGTTTTTATTTATTCGTTTGTTTGTCTCAGGATCTTTTAATGGGATTTGTGAGTTAAATTCTGCTAATTTCTAACCAATGTTCCGCAATTTTACGACTAAAAATCTCCAGGTTAGGATTTAAAATTTAATACTATTATCTTCAGCGATTTTAACATTCGTAATTTTTCATAGAAATTCCCTCGATTTCCAATGTATTTTCTTATTCTGAAGATTAAGTCTCACAAAAAATAAATGGATCTCTAAACCTTCTGACTAGTAATTTGCAAATTTAGAAATTTCGTAAATCCAGGATTCGAAAGTATGACTTTTCCTAAAGTACGTGAATCAAGATTCTCTTACTTTTCCGACACAAGCTTGTGCGATTGTCGGTAGTTAACCCCCCACTTTCGTCCACGTAAGCGTTTGGCCTAAATGGCCCCGTAAATGATCCATTTTTGTTCCGAATCGAACGCGCGAGGTTTAAAAAACGTCGGGTGATTTCCGTGCTGCGAGGGAAGGCGGGGTGGGAGAGGAGGACACGTCGGAAACGAGCGCATCCGCTGGACATTTAGGACGCGGCTCGTCACGGCGAATGAAATGGACGATATCTCGCGGATGGTGACGAGGGGGGCAAAACACACGCCGATGGCAAAAATACATCCGCGTCTCTCGTATCCTCGTAAAGAGACGAAAATATCCAGCGAACGCTCGAACGAGGAGAGGCTAGCTAACGCCGGGAGCGACGCGCGCCGTGAATTTTACGCTGGCCGTCGCTGAACGATCCTTCGTGCCTCTCGCGCCATATTTTTCGTCCCGCGTCGTTCCCTCTCCTCTGTTATTTATTGAGATTTAACGATAAATTTGACAGAGTCATCGTACAAATTGTACAAATCAGCGTAAAAGTAAAGTAAAGATCGTAGATTGGTTGACAAATCCTACTTGATAGTTTGCGAATCAAGAAGAATTTCGTCGTTCTGCCGTACTTTTCGAAAGCTGAGACTTAAGTAATTAACATTGGTTGAAGCGATTTAAACTTGTCTCATTTTCTCCGAAGAAGACATCTAAAAATTTTCCACGCAGAGAAATTTCTTCGAACTGTGAAGAGAATTGTATCTGTGCTTGCGTGTATTCCTTTTATTGCCTGTGTGTACCTTTTTCTGAAATTCGAATTCTGCTATACCTGCTTCAAATGTTCCGAAAATCAGTCTTAAAACGAGCATCAAATTGAAAAAAAATAAATAAATAATACTTGACGCAGCAAAAAAATCAATCAATTCAATTGAAAAATTTGATTATCCTTAAATAGTAAGTAGCGAGTGTTAAAAATAAAAAATGTCGCGAAACTTTCTAGTAGGGGTATGCAGCAAAACGTGAATTTCTACGAGAGAGAAGATCGGCGCAAGCCGGAAGCGGAGAAGCGGCTGTGAAGAAGCAAGAGACAATTCGTACCTCGCTCGGTTTTCCCTTTAATTTAACGAAGATTCGTCCGGTGACACGACAGGCCAATGATATTTGCACTTTCCGGGCACAATCACGCCGTTACTCATTACCCACGGCTCGTTGCTTGTCGACAGTGTTCAAGGATCGGCCAGACACTTCCTGGCCGGCGGTGAATGCGATTCCAAGTGCACTTGCCGATTGCAAATGCAAACGGTTGTCGTTTTCTTTGGCGAACGCGTCTCGCGTGTAACGCTCGCCTAAGCTGTCCGCGAATACATTACGCCGCTTGTACGCGCTGTAATCTCTATGATTCAAGACCTCTCGTCGCGTGAAAAATAGAGGAGCGTTCCCCGATACCAGCCAAGGGATTTTTCGTTGTTGGTTGAAAGCAATCGATTCCAGGCGAGATTTTAATCGTTGGAAATTATGGCCGATGTTTGACGATTTTCCGCGCCTCTCTTCGGACGTTGCATAGTAACTCTATTGGAAAGAATCTTTGATTTTCGTTGAATAATAATTTGGAACGTTCGACTTGACGAACGATGAAATAATTTTTAATTTGGGCTAGTAAATACATTACGTTGAAACTTGGAAGCGATCCAATTCGAGCATCCAAACTTCTATCGACGATTATTTTGAGTTTCTCCACAACGGAATACAGAAATCAATCAGCATTAATTTTTCTATCTCAAAGAAACACCTGTACATTTCGTTAGTTGCAGGACAAACAAACATCCGAACTTCGTGGCGCTGATAAACTCGTCGATTTCACTCTCAAAAAATTCTCATCAAAGATAATAACTAAAAGGAAGAAAAAGGCTGGAACTGTCTCCGCAAGAAAGCATAAAATAAAGATCACGAAATCCCATTCCGCGTACCGTCTTATATCTGCGTTGTCGAAGAGCAGGGTCCCTAAAGAGTCGGAATACATAATCCTCGCGTCCAAAGAGCAAAGAGACTGCGACGATAATTCGAGCATCGACACTAGAGTCCCTTGTTCATCGCGCTTTCGAGTCCAGTTCTCTCGACCGACGAAATAAAACGAATCGAAAGAAAGCGAAAGAAACGCACAGAAGACAGAAGACAAAAAGAGAGAGAGAGAGAGAGAGAGAGAGAGAGAGAGAGAGAGAGAGAGAGAGAGAGAGGCAAGAAAGAAACGAAAAGGATCCCGAATCGATCGCCTTATCTGCGCGAGCATGGAAGCTCCAGATTCGCCGAGGAAGTCGAGCAGCGAGCGCTCGTAACGTCAGGTAAATCGAGGTACCTGGTCGTCCTTAGGCGTATTTTTTTATCGCGATCCCGGACTCCAGGCCCCACGCACTGCTCGTGGGAGGAAAATCTGGTCCTCGGAGCCGAACAATGAACGTCCGCGTCCCGTTTATGAATCTGTCGGTCGCGTGGGCACACCACGGGATATGTCCCATCGAGGAGGGGAAGTACAACGGGGGAAGCAGACTCGTGGAACGCGCGAAACATGCGGGTTCGCCGCGCGAACCAGAGACGAAACTGGCTACCAGCTTGAGGGATTCTTCGAGATGGAAGTTTGTCGGAAACTCTTCATTCATTTTTGATTTTTGTTCGTTCGTTTTTGATTTAATGGGAAATTTAACGGAGAGATTTCGGAGAGAGGTGGAATTTCTCCAGCTCTGTTTCTTATTTGATACGATTTATCGATTTGGGGGGCAAATTTATTTATACAAGATTATGTTATTAGAAAATTTTTGGAAAGGAGTTTGAGAGTTTTCAAGAGTGAACTTACTTTGTTCTGCTTTTTATTCGATCGTTCTGCACGGATTGCCAATTTTGAATTTATTAAAAAAAAAAATTTTTTTTTCTAGAAGATTTTATAGGGATTCATTAATTTTATTTTGTTATATTTTTATCACTGAAAGTGATTTTAGCGGGAGTAACCCAAGTAATCGGGCCTCTTCAGGTGCAACGCTGATGCAACGAAAATTAGCGATTGGTTGATTTGGCTCACGTGATTCGTGAAGGGGCGTGGAGTAGGAGTGGCGTTGTCTGGTACTGAGCGATCGCGCCTGTAATTTGTTTTGTATCGATTCAAATGTTTGCGTATCAATAAAATTCAATTTCTTTTAGGACTGATTGTTTTAAGAAACAATTTATCGAATCTGCTTTTCGTCGCTCGTTGCGAACTGTCGTAAAAAGCATATCGCAGAATGCGTAAACAGAAATGCACGATACACGGACGATTTAATACATTGTATATATTAGTGGTTTCGTCTGGCGGTCATTCCATCGCCGACAAACTCCTTACTCGATTGTTTCGATCAACAACCGGCGACCGTCTTCCAAGAAGCGAGAGATACGATTATGTCAGGCTGTTTGCCGAGTTCGATTCGTTCGCGGCCGCAGATAGCGATTCCTGGACGTCACGAGTGATGTCATCCTCTTTCGATTCGATTCCACACGCTCTTGATTGGAGTATCTCGAGAGTTTCGTGCGTACAGGGACGTCGAACAATCGTCTCAAAGATACAAAGTTCAGTTACCTTGCAGCGTCTTTGACGATCGTTGAAATATTCTTTATTTTTCTGATCATCGAAGCACCACGTTGTAACCTTTAATTAGTGTTGCGACGTTATTGTGGATTAAGAAATTTTATTTTACTCTTATTAAAGAAATCAATTAACAGCGGTATGTCTTGCGATTTTTTCTACACAAACATTAACAATCTTCAATTTGATATACTTGCAATTTTAAATTTTATTCGAATTGGCTTTTTTTCGAAACGAAACTATGATTCACATCGAGAGGATTTTATCGCAGATGAAAAATTTAGAAAATACCACATCTCAGAGATCCCGAAATATCCTTCGTATCTTAAAAATACGAACTCTACCATAAATAGTCGGAAATGCCCAATGATAGTAATTGAGGGCCAACAGCCTCCTTCATTTACGAAGTCATCCAAAAACTACCCAGAGTATCATCAGATCCAAATCTAAACCTCAAAGCTTCAACTCTCCGCCGTCTCTCCTCAATCACGCCAACGTTTGGCGTCAAAGAGACCTGAGAATTCGCCACAGAACGAACCAAGAAAAGAAAAACCCGGCGAGTAAAGTAAAGAAAGAGAGGGGAAAAAAAGAAAGAAAGAAAGCACGGGGAAAGGATTTTCAAGAAGGGCCCCTATCTCGTATTCCCGGGCCGTCTCGGGCTCGAGAGGCGCGTTGCGCGTGTAAAAACGGGAGCCGATTTGTCAGCGAGGCGGGATCGCGATGTACACGGTAGGAGCTCGTCGAAGGAAGACGTTCCCTTGTGGCCGTGGGGCTCTTCTTTCCTCCCCTTTCTCGCGCGGATAGAAAAGAGCCGCGCTACGATACGAAGCGCACGCGCGATTTATCATTGGCGCGGCTTCCATTGATAAATTCCAGGCATTCATAACGCCACGGTGCCCGCGTGGTACACGGGCTAAGGGACACACGATACCCGAGCACGATACGATACCGTGGACGATACCACCGCGCACCATCGCGTTATACACGAGTCTGTTACGTTGCCTGCTTTGCTCCGCGGTATAAGACGCCGCGCGCCTCCTCTGTGCTCTCGTGGCTTCAGTTCGTGGCGAGACCTGTAACGCGAGAACGAAGAAATTCATCGAGGGGGTGAATTGCTCGTTTGTTGCCTCTTTTCATGGCTTCTTTTTTCTTTCTTTTTTTTCAATGATTTTTTTTTTTTCTTTCTTCTTTTTATACTTGTGAAAGAGTGGTTCTTGAGGGGGATGTTTAAGTGATGGCAGAGAAATATTCTGACGATAGTAACGAGGATAGTTTTTGCGTGGGAGGGTGAAATTACAGACTGAGAGTTGATTTACTTCTTCTTTTTTTTTAGACTTGTAAAAGAGAGGTTTCTGAGGGGGATGTTTAAGTGATAGTAGAGAAAGGTTCTGACGATAATAAGAGGGTAATTTTTGCGTGGGAGGGTGGAATTGTAGACCGGGAAGTGATTTACTGTTACTTTTTGCTGTATTTAGATGTTTAGAAAGAACCAAAGTAGGGTATTTATTGAGGGATGAGAGTTTAATATTAATAAGGGTGCGAGGTTGGAATTAATTTAGATTAACGAGAGTGAGAGATCAGAATTGAAGTCTCGGGTGTGATTTACTTTTATTCTTTTATCTATTTATTACTTTTATGAAAATTGCTTTAACTTTGTTTAGGTGAAAGTTCTCTTTATCGCAAAGATTGTTCTTTTTTCCATTTCGAAGAACAACTTAAGTAATATATATGTATTCTTCAATATGTATTGTAATTGTTAATACTCTCTGCTACAAGACATGAGTTGGTTACAGAATTAGTTGAAAAGGGTAATTTCCCCTTTTACAAATCTGTCATATGATATTCGATTTTTTCTTGTATAGTATTCGATTACCACTGTCGAAAATCACATTTCAGATGTATTATCTGTCGATTAAAGGCTGTTCAAAAATATTTGTCACTCGCAGCTCCGATACGCAAAACCTCTCACACGTCGGCTTCTCCTTGAAGAATGGGAGTCGAATTCTTCCCACAGTTAAGAGTATAAACTATACGTACGGCCGTCGTCGTCGTCGTCGTCGTCTCCGAAGTTTATCCCCCTTGTCATAAAGCTGGAGCGTGTTCGTCAAACCAATAAGATTCATCGGTGTTGGGATCCAAACGGAGAGGGGAAGGCGCGACTTTCACGCCAGCCGGCAGCGTGCAAGTCCGCCTCGTCCGGCTCGAAAAGGCCTAATCGCCTTAACGAGACAATTAGCCGATGATAGACGCCGATAAATCCCGGTTTGTTTTGTCTGCTTTGCCGGACGCTGTATCTCCAGGCGAGATTAAACGCGTCCAAATATTTCTCGCGGCTCGCTTCTTGTAAATTGAATCCGCCGTCAGACTGCTCCTGATAAACAGATTCGCAGCTTCTCTAACGTTCGGCGATATCGATGGCGATCGTTCGCGGAAATCGAAAGACAAGCGCGATGTATTTACGTTAACACTCGAACCTAAATTATTTATCCGGCCACTAAATATTGAAACTGTTACAATTTTCAAGTTTGAAGCTTCAAGTTTGAACTTTCCAAACACGTCGTTCATTTTATTCTCAAATGTTTTCACACTGCGACTCACATCAATACTCTGGCACCTAAATTATTTTTCTTTAATAAACTGACTTTGACTCTGGTTTGTTAAATTTTCGGACTACTCGGCGAAGGTTGTTCTCGATTGTTTTAATTACCTCACGTTGATTTTCGTCAAATTTTCGGAACAATTAATTAACAGAGATTCTGTTTGATAATGAAGATGGAAATGGAGAAAATTTGTTAGAAATTATTTTTTCATCAAACTTTGTCAACTTGCTTCGTTATACTCGTTAAATTTTCAATCAGTTATTTTTTTATACATATAATAGGTTACTTAACTAATTGAAGAAGTTAATCTTCGATCGAACTCAAGTTACTCATGTTCAAACCTCCGTGATGCTACTTCACACGCAACCAACAAATTTTATTTCATTTTTCTCCAGGATAAATCATTCGCGATGTCAGCTCCGAGGCGTGACGATAAAATTACAAACGTTCCACCGTTGAACGACAGTCAATTGGCAAATGTGCAGCGAGGGTGAGCTGCCAGTGTTTTCCAGGGAAATATTGGAGGAAGTGGTTAGAGCCGTGGTTGGAACACGCGGCAAACGTGCACGCCACGTGGCCAGGTTTTCCTTGGCCAAACAGATTTACACCGGTGTTGTCTTTAGTCCGCAAACACACGAATGCCGCGCTGCAACCACTTCCGCCGCCTTAAATCTCCACGTCAACGCGTGTCGTCGTCTCGAACCGCGGCGTTTCACACGCTGAGCAAATATTTCAAGGGGAAGAACAACCACGTTTCACCGTGGTTTGTTTAACCGACTCGGCCTGCGAAGAAACCGGCTTCTGATATAGTTTCTGGTTCTCGACTTATTGTCAGACATTGGAACATAGAAGGCGGAAAAGAGAAGGATCGATGGACAAACTCTTCGAGAGTTCTACGGAAGTTAGGTTTTTAAATGGAAGAGGATTATTGGTGAAATTTCTGTTTTTGAAAATACTCAAAGACTTCTAAACTCAAACTCTCCAAACTTTAAGTACAATCAATCTATTTGACTATAAAGTTGTGTAACTATAGTTGAACAGTAATAGTAACTTTGTACACAAACATTATATATAAACTTGTAGTATTTTAACTATAAAGTAACTACAAGTGTTTTCTAGAAAAGTTTGAAAAATTTTCTAAGAGAAATAAAATTTGAAAAAATACGAATGCGTAAGAGCCTCGGCTTTGTTCCGAAATCGAAGACACAGCGGTCTCCGTTAACTTCCGCTCTAAAAAGCACATCGTCCCTAAACGTCATCCGAATCTCTTCCAATCCCCGCTTAGAAATAAATCAGCCAACAACATTGGAGAACAAAGATCCTCGATTCCGCGATGCACCGATAGCTTCTTAATCCCGCGTCTTTGTTTACGAGGGATGCGCGACAAACCGGCAACAATCGGATTAGCGACTGTCTAGCGTCGATACACGAGATACTTTACGAAAGAGTGGGTGGGAGAAGAACAGAAAGAAAAAAGAATCTGTGCTTTTTTTTTGGAAGAATATTTGTCCTTCCTTTTTCTGTTGTCTCGATCGTAGTCTGTGCGAACAGATTGTTGCACTGCGATTTCGAGTAATTTATCTTGACTCTACTTTGATCATTAAGTGGATCGTTAAAAAGCTGTTGTGGCTTCGTTTAATTTTAAATTAACAATTTTCATCATCGTTGAATATTTATGTAATCCACTGTCGAGACGTAATTTTTTCCTATTACAAATTAGACATAAACTTCAGCTATTGGAGTCCATTTTGGATTTTCTAGTTTTTACTAGACTAACTTTTTATATTTCTTTAAATGAAAATTTAACTTTCCAATCTTTTTCTTTCGTGGATGTCATGTTTGTTGGAAGATTGTTAATGGCCTCTTAGAATATCTCCTCGTCAAAGATTTATTATTTAATTGTTAATCACTGGGGGTGGAATATCAGGATTGGCAACCAGTGATCATTTATTCGATTTCTGAGCTTCTTCCGGCACAATTTCAGCACATTAGGCATAACCCAAATTAGAAGTTTGCATCTTCTCCAAGTTTACACCAAACTTCGTCTCATTGTCAGTCAATCGCCGATTGATACCATTCAGAGTATCTTTGCAATCGAAGAACGAGAAATACGAGAAAGAAAGGAGAAATCGGAAAGAGTAGAATTCCGCGAGATTTACCTTGTATTTGGATTTAAACGAGCGGTCTCTCGAGTGGCTCCTACGCGCAAAGATCTCTCTTCTGAGGCCACTCTCTCTCTCTCTCTCTCTCATACACACATACACACACACACTCTTTTTCTCTCTTACGTGTCTCTCTGCACCGCCTCCGCCGCTCTGTTCGCCGCTTTTCAGAGTGGTAAATTCTCCAACGCCATAACACTGCCACCGTGCGTTTGTTTGGACAAGGGCATTATGAGATTTTATGCGCGCTGCGCGTGCTTCCAGCGGATCGCCGTTGTTTATGCACCCGCGTTTTCGAGCCTGCTGAACACGTCGCGAGCTTTCCGATGAAACTACGCTTTCTATTCACCTCTCGCTTCCAGCCGTGTTCCCGCCACCTCTCCTTCCTCCCTCGTTTCTTTCTTCGCTTGCTTTTGTGCCCGCCGTTGATGCGTGCCCGATCGGGACAGGTTGGCAGTCGAACGCCTCCCGTCAGTGTGACGGGGACGCGAGGATGCGAGGACGCGTTGTTGTCTGAGAAAACGACAACGTCGTTTTTGCGTGGTTAGGCCGTGTTTTCCCTCGACGGGGGCGGATCGTGAGCGTAAGATCGATTCGTTTTCGGCTGTCAGATTGTTTTTGCTTCGGTTCGTTGTCGCTTCCGGGTGACTTTCCGATCTGACGAGGCGCGCCAGACTCTTGACGCGGATGATTTTCTTTGACAGATCTCTTGAAGAACTTTTGGGATTTTTCTTGAACGCAGGTGGAAGAGAGTTTCTGAACAGTATGTTTATTCATTTAGGTAGTATACTTATTAGTTTAGACAGTTTGTAGATATTACTAAAAAAAAAAAAAATTACAAAATCGAATTTTGCTATGTGACGAGAAGCCAGGAGTCCCGTAATACGATCCCGAATAAGTGAAAGGGAGGGGAGGAGAATCTTCGTAGAAACGGCGTAAAGATAACCGCTCCATTCGAGGAGCTCGGCATCCAAACGCCATCGACTTCTGTCCACTGTCAAGTTAACGACGCTTAATGACAGCTGACAGAGGCGGCGATCCGAGTCGAGTGTTCCTCGCGGTTTCCTTTCCAACCACCAGGGCCCCCTTGGAAATCGTCCGTGCACCGCGGAAACCATAAAATCGTCCCCGCTCGTCTCAGACTTTAATGCCTCGGTCGCTGATCGTCCTTTTGATTTTATCATCGATTTCAGTCCTTGTTCGGGTTTGTTCGAAACGTGTGGCGACAGTCGTTTTTTTTTTTTTTTTTTTTTTGTGAACTACATGCGTGGGTGGAGGAAACGTAAGTGTCAAAGTGTCACAAAAATTGTAAACAAACACAAAATTTAAACACGGACGGAAAAGGAAGAATACACTAACACCGGGTTCAATTTTATTTAGCAATAAGTGACGTATAACAGACATGTATAGACGAAGGATACCAACGAATGGTAAAGGAAACAGAGATACTATTATTTGCGGATGTGACCTAACAATCACGGGCCCAGGCTCAAACAAAGTGTTTGTAGAACAAAATTAATACAAACGAATGATAAAGGAAACAGAGAGTCTACATGTTCTCTTTTACATATTTTCAGTTTCTCGTACCACCACCCTATCGTCGATACGAAACAAATGTTAGAAAATTTTGAAACATCTCAAAAACCGTGTTCACGTCTCGTGAAACGAAATAGTCACCTTGAAAACGACGAGGAATAAAGATTACTTTGTCAAATGTGCATTCTACCAGAGAAAAAGAGAGGGGAAGCAAATCTTTGAAAGCGAACAAATACGAAAATACACCACGGCCGAGGAGATCTCACTCGTAGCGGGGAGATATGAAATTTTCGAGTCCTTGGAATAATTCGAATACTTTTCATTCGCAGCGAGCAACACCGAGGAGAGGACAGGAGTCGCGGGATAAGTTTATGGAAACTTTCTGCTGGGCTTTTATACATTGTAACACGACCGGGATACATTCCATTTCGGCCTCGTGCGTTTCGTATCTTTATTGCAACCCCATTATCACGTCTTATTATACGTTCCCCTTATCAAACGCTCGGCTTGGGCCGACAAGCGTGCAGGCGGAATGCAGTTCCTAGTGGCCAGTCTAGTGGCCTTTTTTACCGCGTCCGCGTTTTATTGAAACTGGGCACACGCAGCTTACCTAGCTGGGAAACCGTATCTTTCCGCCTCGAATTCTTTTGTTTCGAGGAAAAAAGTACCGGAATGAGATTTTTAAAGTGGAATTGCGCTGGCTGGATTATCTCGGCCGATAAGCCGCGTTCGAGCCGATTCGGAATTCGAGATTTGTTGATGCGCGTTTGGAGATTGCTCGCTCGAAAGTGCAGTTTCTGATTATTAAATCGTTGCTCTCTGTATTAGCGGAGAGATTAGACGAACAGGCGGATTCTGTCCTTTTTTCTACGATTTTTTTGCTCGGCGAGAGATATCAGCGAGAAATTCAAAACTGAAATTGCAGCTGAATTGCCTTGATGTTGGTAGAAAGATTGAGATTCTTTTTTTTTTTTTATCACTGAAAGTGATTTTAACGGGGGTAACCCAGAAAATCGGGCCTCTTCATGTGCAACGCTGATGCAACGAAAATTAGCGATTGGTTGATTTGAGTCACGTGATTCGCGAGGGGGCGTAGACCTCGAGTAGGAGTAGCGTTGTCTGGTACTGAACGATCGCGCCTGTAATTTGTTTTGTGTCGATTCAAATGTTTGCATATCAATAAAATTTTATGGCAAAAAAGTCGTCTTTATTTCCTAGTCAGAACAGTTTCTTCTGGGCCTTTCAGGGAGATGAGTCATACTGGAGTATAAATCGTGCAGTTTTTTTTTTTTTTGTTTTCTTCTCAATAGTTGATTTCTCTCGATAATGGACTAATGAAAATATATTCCGAGCTTATATATATATACATAATATTTTCAAATTAATTTTGCGTCCGTTTTTTTTCAAAAAGTTTCAGCGTTATCGGTTTTCGAGTAAGAAGCAATTCGAGAAACCGTCGCAACATTCTCCGAGAAACGGCGGCCAATTCAATGGAAAAAGTGGCGGTCTTTTTTTGTAAAATCGAAGAAATCGAAAGCGCCGGTGTTTCGCCGGCCGCCGCAGCGCTAATTGAGCCATTAACCCCGCCCTTTAATCTTTCTACCCTCGCTGCTGCGGCTCGATTTCCTTCGTTCTCGGAACGGAATGAAAGGTTCCAAGCAGTCAAGTCGAATCCCTCGTTCAAAGGCGAATCGAATCCCCGACGTGATTTATTCGAATAAATAATTCACTTCAGGAATACGGAAATTCAATTCTATTCGTATTTTTACATGGACACCGTTTGTTTGAGCCAAATCACCAGTAGAGGGGAGAATTAGTGTTATTATATGAACTTCAATTCGGGCGAAGATGTGCAGAGACTTACCAACTCTCAATTAAATCAAGCATAATTTTGTGATTTTTATTTTACATCGTATACAAATTTTAATTCCATTCTGGAATTTATTATAATTTGTACTCTATTGTCCATACTCACTAAGTAAGCCATTAAAAATCGTAAAACAAAAGCAAAAATAAAATATATATATATGCCAAATAGCTTCTCTTTAAACTAGATTTACTCACAATCAGTTTTCGATCATATCGAGGATTGGCAGCTTTCTGCACGAACTGTCCCCCATTTGTATAAGTCATTTTTCTCTCAAGGCACGTTCATCTAGTCCAAAACGAGACCATGTTCCAGCAAAAATTCAACGAGCGTTGTAAAAGGACGTGACAATTCGTGGACTCTCGTAAGAAAAGTGTAAGAAAACGTGGAAGAAACGAGGGTATCGGTGAATCGGCTGAGGATTCCACGAAAGCCGCGCCCCTGGATCGTGAGGCGATCGGTGATTTTCTATGGGGAGTGAGAGATTCAATGCCGCGGGGGAACGCCTCGAAAATCCGCGTCCTAAACCAACATCTTTATGGACTCGGTGTTTCTCCCAGGGGCCGCCTTATTACGTTGATTTATCGCTTTGTGTTGGTTGCTCCATCTGCCTCCGTGGCCCGGTCCGATCTATAGATCTCCCCGCGTTCCGCCAAGGGACCGAGAGGCCTCTTTTCACCGGCACTTGTTGCGCGAACGCTCGCCTTCACCTCGGAAAAAAAATGTATTTCTACGCGAGAGGCCTTTGCCAGCCGCCATTATGCCTCCGCTTCTTCGCCCCTTTGCGTTACCTTTCGTCGTCTGGAAAGAAAAAAAGAGGAAAAGAACGAATTTTCACCTGCTGTGTTTCTTTACAGAACACACACACACGGAATTTTTACGTAAATAACATCCTATCGAGTATTTACGCGTGAAATACAAAACAAGCAAGATGCGTAGCGTTTTGTTGGACGTTTTCTCAAACAAATTTTATCACTGTATTACCATCACTATTCTGGCAGATGCAAATTGGTGTCAGTTTTGCCCTGCGGTCAAATTAAATGAAAAATGATCGATACTTTGAACTGTTACAATTTTGTGAAACAGATCGCAACAGTCTAATTGGTCTCATTTTAAAACGTGAAATCTCCATTTTGTCCTCAACTGCGTCCTGAATTTCTTTTCCTTTTTCTTTTTCATTTTAAAGTCACGTAGCAAATGAAAAAGTGTTGCTTTCTTTAGAAAAAATCGTGAAAAAATCACACACGTGTAAAAACATTGAAAAATTTTATTCACGGCCAAATTCATTGCAACTTCTTATTTTATTATTAAACTTTGAAGATTGAGTCAAATTTTTATTTTCATCCGAAAACGAACACATTGAAATTCCAAGCAACCACTGGGAATATCATTGTGACCATATTTCGCTTCAAATCAGATCAGTCGATGATGATTGACGGATACATAGATTTGGGAGGTAGCGGAACGAAATTCGTAGTACAGTCTCTCGGTCACTTCCTCGAGCTGTTGGAATCTCAGATTCGTAGAAATCGCACGTACGTACCTCGTGGAAGAAGTCGAAGGGTCTGCGTTGTGAACCGGGCCTAACAGATATCGAGATGCGTGGCCGCGTGCGGATGGGCGTGCATCCGATTATCTTGGTAACTCAATCTCTGCTCTCGAGTGCCTCTAGCCGCTTCTAGCCTCGACTCTACGATCTATGTGATCTGCATCGAAGTAAATCGTGATCTGAGAACGGTAGCGTCGCTCTTATTTCCTGGAACCGCCGTCCCCTCGCTCGAAAATTCTTCTCTCCGAACCGTGAAAGGGTTTCCAGCGTGGATTAGCTCTTCCACTCGCTTGGAATAATGTCCGAGTCATCGGAAAACAATTTTTGATGGGACGTGGCTTCCCAGCTCAACTGGAGTGGTTTCTTTATTTTTTTTTCTTAGGGTATTTCGAATATATATACATTATAATAATAATTATTATTTTATTTGAAATATTAGAAAAAATACGTTTGAATGTAAAGGGTGATAAGGTGTCGAGTACACTTGGTATTTTTCAACTCTCGATGACAGTTTCATTTATAGGTACAAAGAACTAAGATAATTTTCCAATTGTTAATTAGAAAAACGTTAGTAATATTGTAATAACGTTAGTATTACAATATTAATATAGAAAATTAATTTCTCTGTTCGGAAACATCAGGCGACTCAAGCGGAGAGAAACTGAAAATTTGAGCGTCGTTCTTCTGCTCGAACATTTGATTGAAAAGCGAAATACCAAAGATTGCCGGTGTTGTTTCGATCGATATGTTCACAGTGACGTCGATGGCCCGTGGCGCGATTCGAAAACAGAGACGTCACGGTGAATCACGCGAGCACGTGCACCGTAGAATTATTGCGTACCTGCTTGCACGCGTTCATCTTGCACCGTGCACCCACATTAAGCGGCGTGCACGAATGTGCACGGTGGTGTGAGAGCGCGAGTGGGTGCGGACGATCACTTTGTTGCCTCGGCCCACGCATCCTGTCTATCCCACGACAGATTACATCGATCCGAATCGCTCGAATTTTCATTTAATATAACGTTTAAGCGGAGGAAAATTTGGAAAATGTTTTAATAAACGGGCAGGGAGATGAAAAATATTGGCAGGAAGAAGGAAAAATTCGATACGAATTTGTCGCTAAAATTTCACGCGATTTGTTTGTGCGAGATTTTTAAGCTGAAGCGTTGTAGAAATTGAAATGAAACATTTGGAGAATTTTTTTAACACGCACTGGTTATTTTAATATAACTTATATAATATAATATAATTTATATAAAATTTATATAATTTATTTTATAATTATATAATTATTATAATATAATTTATTTTAATATAACTAAAAAACTCCGACAGGTTAATTCTACAATTGATAAGTTCTTCGACAGACACATCGAAGATGATATTTCAAAGAAATTGCACGTGAATGAGAATTTTGTTTCAAACAACCAACTTAACGAAAAGCCACCGACGCGAAGATTCAACTAAAATTCGATCGATCTGGAGAGAGAATTTTTTTCAATTCGAAACTTGGAATGATCTTGATTTACGAGCGTGTCGCGTAATACGCGATACAAATTGGCCCGGCCGATATCGCGCCAATGAAGATAGAATTCCTCGGACTGGGGTGTCGGGAGGATTCGGCGGACGGGAACGTTTGGATAATTAGCAGGTTCGACGAGAATATTTCCAAGCGGATCTCGGTTAATTTCGGCTGTTGGAGTCCTCCGAGCTTGAGATGAGAAACAGAGCGAGCCTCTGAAACCGGCGATCTCCTTATCGGTGTATTCCGGTACAAGCCAGGGGGTGGGGAGGGAGGTAGGAATTGCCGCGTTCGCGGAAAGAAGAATAATTTCAAGTATCAAGATTCAGACTTTCTTAATGCGATCAGCCATTAATTGGTGATAAATTAACGTGATCGTTTCTTTGAAGCGAACGAACCACGCGAGAGTCCTCCTCTCCACTTCCCCCGCTTCACGAGGGAGAAGGGTGGTCTTGTTCGATATATCGAAGTTGCTAATGAACGCTGATATTTGTCTTCGCTCGCGCTTCTCTTCGGTCCATCTTTTGCAGGTTGCTTTCTCCCTGTAAAATTTTTGAAATGCTTGATTCTTGTACGTTGTTAATTGATAAATTCATTCGTGCAGTTTCTCGCGTTATGAAAGTTTAGCCATTCGGTGATCGATGATTTCTAACAGAATTTCATAGTTCCAGCGGCGATAAAGTAATTATTATAGCGTTAAGAAGGAGTTTGATACTTAAATTGGGAATTTTGAATAACAGGGAGCAATACTTTCAAATTTAACAATAATCGAGAGACTCCGAAATCCGAGGTAGACAGATTTCTTAGCAACCTACCATCTTCTCAAAAAATCAGAAAAGTTTTCAAATTTCTCCTTTATTTCCGTTTAAAGAATTCTTTCATCTCTGTTTTCAACAACTATTAATATTAATAATATACTATAACTTAAAATAGAAAAAAATGATTGCGACCTCGATGTTGAATTAAGATAAATTTTAAATGTAGAAGTTTAATGATTAAGTCTGTTCGACTTTTAAAATCTTACATAATTTGAGTTCAAATCGACGTAAGTCAGATTTCCATCTATAAATATATTTTAAATTATTTGTACAAAAGGACTATAATTTATAAATAAATATATATATATTATTTTAACATATTAGTGTTTTAAATTTAGAATTTAAATTAAATTATATAAATTATAATAAATAATAATATTTATTTTTAGTTATGTATTGTTAATATTAATAGTACATACCGCACAGGTTTCCTGCATTTGTCAATCTTCATGTAGGAAGCCGGTCGAATCGCGGAACAAGATGTCCACTCACGGTCGAAAAAAGAGAAAAAAAAGAAGAAAAGAAAAGAGGAACCGTAGATTCCTATATTCTGATAGACCGGTCTTTTCGCGAAGCGTTTACGATCGCGCGGAAATGACCGTGGCCGCTCGTACGACGCGGGATTTTTTGCAAGAAAGTTTACATCTCGCTACTTTTACGATCCATAAACGCTTTCGGTACCGGAGCGCCGCGACAGCGGCGGCATCGTTCGTTAATTTACAACGAGGAAGCGGCCCGACGTCGCACAATGGGCCGAAGCGACAATTTTCGTGAATTCATTCTGTGAAAGAAGCCAACTTTTCGATACTTTCCAATTTCTATTGATCACTAAACGTCCTCTGATAAAATCTGAATCTCGAGAATGAAACGATTAACGATAATTCCAGTTGATAAACGAACGCGTAAAGTTGGACATTTCAAAGATATCGATTTTCATCAATCAATTTGTTTTTTCCCTTTAAAATTCATCGTTACTTCTCGTTCGCGTTATAAATTTCAATTTAAGCGTAATTTATGTACGCTCGATGCTGTTCGATTTTGCTCATAATTCCAAAAGTTAAAAGTTTTACCAACATATGATAATGTACGAATTAGACTCATATCTGAATTAGATTCAAAAATATATTAAATAGACTACGGAACGAACAAATATAAAGTTAAAGTGATCAACAGTGATTAAACGAACACGAAATAGATCGTGTATTTCGGAAAAGGAATAAGTTTTATAAATATTTACATCGAATTTCACTGCGGCATCTCTTATCGAGTCGAGATTTTATTATAAAAGTGACGATACAAAATTTACGACTATCGAGAAAAGGCGGATCGGCTCAACGACTGTCGGAAGCCACGATTTTCTTACGTAATGGCAACCGCTTCGATTCGCTCGTGGAAGAGTCGTTTCGAGCGTATTAGCAGCCCGCGAAACGTGATCGAATTATCGGGCCAATCGGACCGCGGCTCTCTCGATCCGCTGGCGATAAATATCGCCTACGGATCGAAAATGGATGCCGCACCGAGTGTTACGCGGTTTTACGATCGGTGGAACGTTTTCAGAGGGGCTCGATCGTGGCATCTTGATTGCCTCCGCTACCGTTTCGAGCGGAATAATTTATTCACCGTGGACTGTCGACTGCGCGGAGTAAGCTCGATGGAAGTGAATCGAAAAGGGAAAGAAAAAAGATGCTGAATCTCGACTGTGATTCTAGAATTTTGTAACTCTGTCAACGTCAATTTTGTTCGCTTAGTCGTAATAAATTTCTCAAGTTATGTAACCGTATACAATCGATTGTGTACTTAAGCAGAAAATTTTCAAGTTTCTCGGGATTTATCGAGTTCGTCGAATCAGAGTTCTGTTTCTCGCGCCTGTAGCTTCAGCAGTCGCCTCTCCTTTTGTTATTGCATGGCATTTCGCGCCATACGTGGAAGCGAGAAACGCGAAAAATTACAGACATTAGCGAGCAATAACCGTTCGTGCTCGAGCCTCGGGACATTGTTTCTTTCTCAACGCGGGATTCACAGCGAACTCTGCGAGTCTTCAGCTGAGTCGCTAGGTAATTAGTATCTCTGTTAAAAGAGAATCGAGACCGTAAAAAACACCTATCCGCTTCGACGATTCTTCATTTTCATCGTTTGTCTCGGTCAGGCTCGCGAGACCGAATAGGACTATCAAGATTACACGCGAAATTGGACCTCGTGGTTGTTGTTTTTCCGAGCTGTTCGCTCGCTGATGAGCCTTCGTAGAGAGCGAAGCGTCGTCGTTTCTACGCGATAACGACGATAATCGTGCAACATCGCTCCAGGACATAAGCGCATTTACATACATTTTGTCGGGAGTTGAACGTTGTCTATGGAGAGGGCATACGCGACGAGGATGCAACCTAGCACCTAATGCGTGCTCTCTCGACGGGCAGCTGCGATCGGTATGTCTTCATCGTTCTCCAAGATGGACGCCGCAGTGATGAAATGAGAAGAGCGGGCAAACGAAGAATCGAAGAAGAAAATTTAAGCAGAAACGTATATAGAGGAAAATGGGATATAGGGCAAACAACTTAATCGAAAATTTTATTTTATTTTATTAATTTCATTTAATCGTAGAAAATGTTCCATCCCCAATCAAATCTGAAAGATACAACAGTCATTTAACCGAAACGCAACTCCAATGAAGTACAATATAACGCAGTAATACCAAATATTCGATTGGCCAAAATTGCACTTTGAGTTTCAATCAAGAATTTTATTTTGATTAAATTTTAGTTTATTTTCATTTAATCATAAAAAGTATTCCGTCGTTACCAAATTTAAGAGATGCAATCGTTTAATTAAACGAAACTTTCAATAAAATACAACATGATACAGTAATATTATATATTGGATTGACAGTAGTTTTGCGTTTTAGTCAAGAATTTTGTTTTAATTACGATCTCTCCGTTTGTAATCGTAGAAAATGTTGCGTCGTAACCAAATGAAACTTTCAGTAAAATAGAATCTAACAGAATGAATCTGTTACAAAATGAAATGAAAAATCACCGTCAGAAAACACTATCTGACGAAACTCTAATAAATCGTCCAACTTCAATCAACACGAACTCTAAACAGAATAAAACAAAAGCGAAGCAAAAGGAGAAGAGAAAGGAAAATTTCATTGATAAGAAGAATCAGTTCAACAAAAAAGATTTTTCTAAAAAACGTACAGAAGCTAGCCAACCAACAGCGAGAGAGAGAGAGAGAGAGAGAGAGAGAGAGAGAGAAAGAGAGAGTCGCAGTCGAGGATCGTGGCCGGACCGCCACCGACCATCTTCCCCAGGTTAGTCTCGCAATCGATCGATCGATCTCGACCCCTCGCAGGGCCAAGCATCCAGCAGGCGGTTTTTTGCAGCAGACTCGCGGGGAGGTGGTTCGAAGGTGGTTAGACGAAGAGTCTCGGGTAGGTAGGTAGGACTCGGGTTGGTACAGGTAGGCAGGGACCCGATGCTCGCGGTGTGGTGGCAAGAGGCCAACCGGAGGAGAGTCTCGGAGGAGGAACGAAGCGGAGCGGAACACGGCGGCCCGAAGAGAGGTCCGAGGAGAGGGCAGCCTCACAAGCTGTCCGGATCGATGATGCATGGTACCAGCGACTCGGTCGTGCTTACTCCCTTGCAAACTTCATCCTCGTAGGCTCCGCGTTGCAAACCTCCTCCGCCTCCGGTTCCTCGTCCTCATCTGGCGCGGGCAGTCGCTCTTTATTCTGGCGCCGGATTCGCTCTCTCTGGTCCGCGAACCATCTCTGCAACCGGATCGAAACAAACATTTCAGACGCGCTCCTTCTGTTTCCAAACGTGTGTTTCTTCTTTCGCTCGAGCGGTCGCTTTTCGGTGTTATTTCGTCTCGAGTCCGGCTATCGGTTTCGACCATGTTGGTCGTCTAGTCATTTTCGTCGTTCTTAACTCTTCTAACCGGTGGCGTTGAGCGATTGGGATTAGTAATAATTTGGGCTTGAGTTACCAAGTTTGAACGTTTGAATGCCAATTTTTCACGGAGAACATAGAATACAGAATAACAAGTTTAGCAATCTAATATACGTATATTTTCGATACTCTATATAAAAATTCGTCGAAAAGAAAAAAATCAAATATTTTCGTCAAACCCTTCGTTTCCAGATTCGATTTTCTCGAGAACGAAGGCTTTGACGAAAAAATTTCATTCTTTCTTTTCGACTGATTTTTGCACGCAGAATCTCTCCCAATCGGTCGATTATGAATCGCGGAACGCCTCAAGAACTGAGAGTTTTATTTATATGAACTAAGACTTGTAAGTATGTTTGAAATCATTTTTAAAGGTACCAATATCTAAATAATGTAAAATTCATAACCAAGCGCAGAGGAGCGGAATACTCGCGATTGTCGATAGAAAAATAAATTCGTATCTAACCTCTGTCTCTCCGTGAAAATATCAATCATCTCACGCATCAGCTTTATTTAGGTGATCCGTAATCTCTAAAATTCAGAAACTATCACACACGAAACGTGAACACGGGGAGATCTGGATCCTGTTGGGAAGGTGGATCACGCTGTCGTGAAGTTCGCGCTTATATATCGGAGCGGGTAGACGCGGAGGGCGCGTGATTACGCTGGTGGGAGTGGTGGAGGTTAGCCGCGGGCCAAGCATCTGGCCGTAATTACTAAATTATCCTTTAACTCCGCCGTCCACTCGAGGCCGCGCCGCGATCTTATCCGACCCGGAGGGTTGTGCCTAGGTTTACTCAGCCAGCCCTGCACGCTGAAACGATCGTCGTTTATCCTCGGTTATATTCCCCTGCTGGTAGAAAGGATACGTCTAGAAAGTGCACCGAGGGAAGACTGACTTGGCCAGAATCGCCAGTCGTTCGGAAAAACTGGTACCATAGAGAACAACGTCAACGAGAGCAGAGTTCGTCCACCTCGCAACTGTTCGTCGATCAACTGTTCCTCTCCTGGTAGATTTTATGATCTCTTCGTGATTATATCGTTCATGCGTAGGCTCTCCTGAATTCTGTGAAGATAAGACCTCTCGTTGCTGAAATAGAAGACTCTGGAGTTTTGAAATTTAGAGAACGCAAGCTTCGGTTGCGATTCTTGGCGATAATCTGAAGATTTCTGGGACG
Organism: Melipona bicolor; assembly: GCA_030673865.1. Taxonomy (NCBI): domain Eukaryota; kingdom Metazoa; phylum Arthropoda; class Insecta; order Hymenoptera; family Apidae; genus Melipona; species Melipona bicolor. Next base: position 7,156,609 of record JAHYIQ010000002.1, on the reverse strand, counting down.
AAGACCGTTTTAGTAAATTTAGTAAATAAGTGACATTATATTACATTCTACGAGGATCCTTTCGATGTAATTCTACAGTGCGATATTGTCTTGTACGAAAGAAGTTAGAACTGGTCTGCGATATTTCTTTCTGATGCCTTTGATCCCTTCGTATTCGACCAGTTAGTTATCAACTGTCTAAACAGACACACACAAGTATTTCCTTTCGGCACAACTGTTTCTAATTTTAGTGCGTTGTATCTTTTCGTTATTAATTAATTAATTAATTAAAACTAGTCTACGAAATGTTCTCACGATCTAAATAATTCGATCCGGAGAAAATGTAATTATCAGCTCTTCGTCAAGTAGAAATCTTGGAAAATCGAAATAATCTTTCCAAACCTTCGTTTACATTTCCACTCAGATGTTTGAAGCGTCTTTTGCATTTTAGATATATCGTAATAAATTTTTTCTGAGAGTTACAATATAATCGATCGCAGTGTCCACGCTTTGAAATAGTGTTCGTTCACTCGGAGAAATTTTCAACGCGCTCCAAAGTTTGGAGACAGGTATGTAAATACAACGTGCCGAAATCTTTGCACTTTTAACGCAACACGATCGTCGACACAAAGTTCCAATGGAAACTTGTATTTTTCGTCGCCTTCTCCCGAGGGAAACCGAGAAAGTCTCGCAAAGGTCCTTAATCGTCTGTCGTAATCTTTGCTCACGCGTTCACCTACGTGTTGTTGGTGCGTGTTGGTGCGAGTTGGTGCGGCGTGAGTCGCCTGCAGCATGAACGTGCACGCAGTCAAAGGCAACCTGGTTCACGAGGAATATGACTGTAATCATTGGAAACAGGAAATCACCTGAATTTAAATACTTTCATACTCTCGTTCTCTACGGCGCGACTTTTATAACGCCGATCGTTAAATCCCTGTTTCATGGGAAACTTTGCTATCGTGGCTTCGTAAAGTAGCTTTATCGATCCTCGAAATCGCAATGATATCCCCTCGCAAACTTCGCCTTTAATCGCCGTGCGAAAGAATCGGTAAACTGGATTCATTGTGCAACAATCGATCCCTCCGTGATCTTAACTGCCGTGGAATTATTAATCGCAGTGTACTTTTAGTAGTAGAACCTTGTTCGTTTTAGGTTTCGAAATAATCTATTTGTCATTTATCTTCTGCCATGTTGATTCATAATACGTCATCAAACGTGATACATCACACGTTTATCGTTGTTTTTCATGTAAAAGCCTCTATGAAACGTACGTGCAAGGAACATATTCTCGAAGATTTATTATTTATAGAGTTTCTTGATGAAATAAATAAATCAAATTAATGAAATAAATAGTTCCAAATATCTCAGAGTATTCGAGGACTCCAAATAATGCTCCCCGATTTTCCCCTCAAAAATCTCTCGATTTTCATAGTTGAGCGCAAATTTAATATTTTGTCGACCACTGCTATTCGTCTCGTAACGTCGGTTTTCGCACGCACGTGCATGCGTGTACAAGCGGTTCGATCCGGTGTGGGTGCAGACCGTAGCACGAGAGAGAGTACACGCAGCCAAAGGCGGATTGCGCCACGAAGATCGTGCGAGTTTACTGCACGAGCGCTTCTTTGTCTCGCATGCTCGCACACGTGAGGGGCCCCGATCGTTTCTCGCTCGTTCCTACACACTCTCTCTCTCTCTCTCGAACGTGTTGGGGACGTGCACGTGAATTTATGCGTCGGTTCTCGTCCAACGAAAGAAGGCTGCACGCTCGTCCTCGTCCGATTCATCGCGGACCGGAGATGATGCATCGTCTCGTGCGTCTCGATCGTGTTTCTCGCTCTCTCTCTCTCTCTCCTCTCTTCTCCTTCTTGGCCGTCCTGTTCGCTCGTCCTCCTCTGTCTTCGTCTCTCTAGCGGTTTTAACAAACGCTGGATACAACTCAATCGCCGGTCACGATCCTTAAGCGGCTCTCACATTCGCCAATTTTGCAAACATCGATCGTGAAGGATTGGAGAGTGGATTGGGAGAATTTTCGAAAATGGAGTAAAATGCTACAATTTTCGTAGAAATGTGTATTATTGAGTCGTATTATTGAGTATTATTCAGAAGGTTGCTTTTCGCGTTTTCACTTTGATGGGGATTTTTATTGCACGTGTACAGAAAACAAATTTCAGTTAATTTTAATCGTTAATCTTCCTATTGTTAGTGTTAATTTATTATACTGATTCTTTCCACGAAATTCACTCATTAACTTACTGTTGAGCATTCTTTTGGAATTCCAGAATAAAGATAGGTTTTAAAAAAAAAATTGAACGTCGTTTTCTTTTATCGTCTCGTACTTCAAAATGATTCAAAAGAATTATGAAGTCACATTTTTATATATCAATTTTGATACTAAACGTGTAATCTAGATATGTACTAGACTCTTAAATGCCCAATGATAGTAATTGAGGGCAAACAACAGTGCTGGTTGAAGGTTTCAACCCTTGAGCACATACAATTTTCATTTCATCCCTATTACCTTTTCTGCGCTATTTTACATTTTATCACTGAAAGTGATTTTAGCGGGGATAACCCAGAAAATCGCAAACCCAAAACTTCAGGTGCAACGCTAATGCAACGAAAATTAGCGATTGGTTGATTTGGATCACGTGATTCGTGAGGGGGCGTGGAGTAGACCTCGAGTAGGAGTGGCATCTGGTACTGAGCGATCGCGCCTGTAATTTCTTTTCTATTGATTCAAATGTTTGCATATCGATAAAATTTTATGGCAAAAAAGTCATCATTTATCCCAATTCACTTACCTTTAGAATTCTTTATTATTACGTATATCTTTATTATCATATAGCGTATGACGTATCACTGGTTTGTTATTTCTTCTATAGTAGTTGTATTTGAGGATTAAAGTCTTTAAATTTCTATTACGTTTCGATTAATTTATAGTACCACTCTAGAAGAAGTTTCTTCTTTTTCTTCTTTATTTAACTTGCACGAGGAAATTTTAAACTTAAGGTATCAAAACACATTTTTCCAAAAGACAAAGCTTAGTTACGTGAAACGCAACTTCCTCGATCTTTCTCGCCCCGTTTTCATCCCATACAAATACAGAAGCGTAATAGCTTGGAAAAGATTTGGTCAACGAACTCTTGATAGAACACTGCGTTGCAAATCGTTGCCTCGCGAGAAGCGTTCAAAGAGACTCAGAAAAAAGAAGACGAGGAGGAAGAAGAAGAAGAAGGGAGGAAGGAAGCAAGCTCGAAGGGATGAAGAAAGAGAAACGCGGACGAAGAGGCTCGAGTTGGCATTAGCATTAGCATTAGCGCGAGTTTCCAAAGGCATTAATCAGGATTAAGCGGGCACGCTCGTCCGCGTTTCACAGGCCGAAAACACTCTGATATTTTTTCATGGTGCGCGCCACCCCTCTTGATTTATTTTTCTACGCGTTCCGCTTCTTCGCGCTACTGTCCATTTGTCAAGAAGCTGCCGCTGCCTCGCCGCGCGCCTCTTTTGCGCTCTTTTGTCACGGACACGTCCGGCCGAAGAAAGGGTTAAAGCCACCTCTTGTCTTCGATTTCAATAAGAAAACCTTTCGTCCAAGCTTTCGTCGATTCTTCCCTCCCCCTTCGTCGTTCCAGTTTCTGATCTGTTTGACTCAATTTGCCATCGCACTTCTTTTTGTCACATTTTCGCTATTTTATTTGCTTTCCTTTTTTTTCTTTTTGATACATTTATTACAGAAAACTCAACTTATTTGGAATTCATGGGCCCAGTTAGTGTGGTAAAACTTCGAGTAAAACGATTTATTGCTCTGATGGTAAAGTCGTTTTACTTAAAAAATTACTAAAAAAGATTTTCTATGATGTCAAATTCGTAGTTATTTTTCAAGCATCAGATTTATTTCAGGTCTTGACTTTTTTTTTGTCTGTCTGTTTATTTCATGAAATTTTCTTGATCTATCGCGATCCTCGAATTTATCTTCTTTTTATCTCGTTTTTATTTTAGCATACAAAAAAGGCTCTTAACGTTTCAAACATATACTTCGTACGAAACGAGATATGATATCAATAATTCGTTTTATTTTTCAATGTTGAGAAAGATAGATGAATAGTGGAAATTTCACCTCAATAAAAAGAAAGAAAATTCTATTAAAAATTAATACAACAAAATTACGTTAATCCGAGTAGACAGATTAGAAAGATTCGTAAACACTTTCGATAAATTTTTCTAAAATTATTCATCTGTTTTTTTTTTTTTTTTTTTGGAAGAAATTGAGAAAACTGAGATTCCTTTCATGAAATTCTGTATTTAAATTTATTAACGGGTCGCCCCGTTATTTAGTGTCGATGGTTTGACGATTCTCTTGAAGCGAGCTCGCGCTATAGGAATTCGGTGGAACGAAAAAGTGACAGATGGAGTGTGTCGATGGTCGCAACAGTCGATATTGTATCGTAACAGTGGTGCTGTCATCGCGTTGCGTTCAACCGATCGACAGCAGAGGAAGAAACGGTCCTTTTATCGTGCGGGGTTATCGGTCGCCCTCGACATTAGCCATTAAAATGATTGGCCCAGCAATAATCAAGTCGCCTCGACAACTGGTACCCGTGCACGACGCATTCCGCCCCATGAATCAAAGCGAAAGCCGTATCAACCGGACTGGAACGTTCTTAAAATGTTCGTCAATCCCGTTTCCATCCTCAATATTCGAAAAGAGTATTTTACGAATGTCTGATACGGAGGAAAAATTTTACATGGCTTGGTAGCTTTGCCATTAGGTATAGAAAAGTGAGGAAATCGTTAAATTTCATTTTCGTGAATTTTATGAGAAATACATACATACATACATGGAAATAGAAATTCGTGAAATTCATATGAAATTCAGAACCGAGTAATTGCAAGGAGATGATGACTTCAGTTATCGAGATCGTACTGATCTTTCGTTATTAATTTCTCGATGACGAGTTTGATAAAATTTCAGAAAAATCGGAAAATGTATGGAAAAATGTAATAATATAATAAATGTGATAAAAATCAGAAAAAAATCAAACATATAAATCATATCCTCAACGCTTCAACATCTCGGTTTTCCAAATTGAAGAAACCGTCGAGTAGTTTCTCAACAACCAACGAAACGGGAGGAAAGACGAAGAACAAGGAAGAGGGGAAGAGGAGAGCGATGGCGAACGCGAGAAGAAACGTGTCGCGAAAAATGGCCGGGGCAAGAAACGGTGAAGAGGAAGCGGCTGGAGTTATCGCGAAGGCGGCTTAGCCGAGGCGAATTCAATGAGGGCACTGTTAGCGCACGAGTTCATTGATATCGCTCAATTAATAAATTTAAATAGCCCGACGTAATTCCGCGGCGTCTCGTCGCCGAACAGGGAGCGACCAAGAGAGAGGAACACGCGTCGTCCCTGTTCCCCTAATCTCCATTATTCTAATTGGAGGCGAGCGTGCAACCGAGGCTGATATTTTCGCGCTCGATATCCTGGAGCGGCTCGATCGACTACCACTACTACTACTGGGAGATGCGTTTCCGCGATTAGCGAAACGCGCCGTGGCGCTTTGACACTGACAGAACGATCCCTTTCTTCCCCCTCTTTTGAGTTTGCCTGTGCCTCGTTCCTCTGGTTATTACAGGAGAGAATTAATGGGAGAAAACGTTGCAGGATGAAATAGACGCTGGGTAAATGATGGCGTGGCTTTCGTGGTAAACAGAAAGCGCCTTTGACTCCCTTTGAAACGGCCAAACCAGACGATTTAATTAGTATCTCATTTTGTTTATTAATAGAAACGTTCGCTATCGGCGTAGCTGCTAATTGGGAATTTAATATATACCGGTGAATGTTAAACGTCGATGAATATTGATACTGGCAACGTTTGCTACCAATGGTGAAGTTGGTAATTGGGAATTTATACAGGAGAATATTGAACGTTGAAAAGTATTGATAAATATTGGTATTTGCTATTTTTGGAGAATTTTAATTGTGATATTTTTATGGCATGGAGGAAATGATACAAGATAGATAATGACGTGTTCCAGTATCGAATGGGAGTGTCGTTGATTAATTAGAATTGCGACGATTTAATTTGAATTTCGATTTATTTATTAGCAAAAATAGAAATTAATAGAAATGAAATTAGTGTCGGTAAAGTTGGAAATGAGAATATCGATGTATTATTATCGGAGAATTTTATATTACGATGAATAAAAATAATATATGAATGACGCGTTTAAAAGTTGAATAGTGGCATGTTTCGCTCAATTCAAATTCTGGCAATGTAATTAATATTTAATTGACGAATTTGAATATAAAAAATTGTGGCAAATAGACGATGACAGTTTCGAGAATTGACGAAACTGGAAATTGACGTCTCTTATTTCCCTGTTTCGATACTACAAATTGCACGAATAAATTCGACAGTTAATGGTAAAATGAATGAATTTCACATATCCATAAAAAAGATTGGCAAGATTGAAATCACGAGAAAGATATTCGATGTTTTACACGTGGTAGATGCGTTTCGTAATTAGAAAAGCAAGCAGCAAGCGGGTTGAACAAGATTCGTAGTTGGAATAAACCACCGTGCGCGCCGGATCGATAAATCTTGGCCGACGGAACTATCGAGATCCGCTTAATAGAAATAACTTCGTTCGCAGTGTGATGCATTGCGCTTGTTCATCATCGTACGCGGAAATGATGAATACGATTAAGGCGTCTAATTTACAATGCCCGGGACCGCGGCGTAGCTACCGTAATCAACGCCTTGTTGCTCCCTTTTACTTATTGTATTAACTTCATCAACCGACAGTTTCCATTAAAACAGTCATCACCTGCTCTCTCTCTCTCTCTCTCTTTTTCTCGTCTTATTGCGTGATGTTCAACTTCTGAAGAAACTTGTTCCACGATACTAAAGTGGCACTTCACTCTGGTTTTTACAGCGATCAACATTTCACTCGTTCACTTTCGATAAGCAGCCTAGAGTGACTTTGCTCTTAATTGAAGTTGAACCGTCTGAATTTGTGAAATTTTAAAGATGGAAGTGTAAATTTTTTTTGTTCTTTTTTTTTAATATAATATAGGTAATTTGTCGAAAGTTGTTACGTCGAAGCGATAAGGTAGAAATTTGACTTACTGACGACTAATAAAGTTCAAGCTTCCAAGGAATGGAAGGTTCGATTGAAATTTTGGAGAAAATCCAAAGAGACTTTGCACGATAGTTTCGCCGTTTAATTGTAACAAATCATTCTCCGGTTGACCAAACCATTATGACAATTTCCATCTCCAAACTTTTTCTATCGATTGAGTTCTGTTCTCCGACATTCTGACTAACAAAGATACTCGCTTCCATCTAAGTTTCACTGTTTCATAGAAATGGACATTCTCTGGTCTTCGATTGATCAAATCACCACGATATTCTCACGCCCGATCTCATTAACCCCGTGCGTTAATAATTGCACATCCGTGCCTTGTTTTGTTTCACAAACCAGCAACAAAAAGAAAACACAAGACACCAAAGAAGAAAACTCTGCTCTTCTCCTACATAGTTGCTAACGATCTCCCTCTAAGCCAGTTATAGAACGAGAATCGATGACGATCGTGCGTGGCATTAATTAGCCGATCCATAAGGCGCAGCCTGGCAGGTGGTAAAAAAAGAGAGAGAGAGAGAGAGAGAGAGACAGAGAGAAAATCGTGTAATCCAGTTGGTAATCGATGCAATCCGGATATAGGCGCGACGCTAGGAGAGAACGGGAGAGAACGGAAACTCGGTGGCTCGTTAGCGTGGCAGGACCGTACCGAAGGGGGTAGGTGCAAACAGGTCCATTAAACTGAATGGCGAGACATTCTTTTCGCGCGGCGGCCGCTGATGTAAATCGAGCTTAATGGGCCGCGTTAATTGAAGCTGCGTCCGTCCATGGGGGCTGGTTGACTTATCGCGGCAGAGAATTCCGTGCAGCAGCAGCAGCAGCAGCAGCAGCAGGTTGTTCCAGGAAAAGAAACGCAGCGTAGAGAAGAAGAGAACGAACGTGGAGCTTCGCGTGGGACCGTGTGCGTGCCATTTGCATTTGAGACCGGCGCGCCTCTATCTGCATCTTGCAGTTCGGATAAAGCCGCGCGATTAGCCTCGCCAAATAGACTTTACGTACCTCGTGCGAACGCGCAGCGAGGAACTGGACGTACGGTGCTGGAAAATCGTCGATACTTTGAACTGTTGCAACCTCCCGAAAGACAATCGTACGGTGATCTACTTGGTCTCATTTCGAGGCGTGAAGTTTTTTGTTCCAAAGATGTAAAAGTACTTTTACTCTTGAAAATTTGAACATCTCTAAAAAATTTTTTCATTCGCTTGATTCATCTTGGTTTTGAAAATTGAAATTTTCTCTTTACAACGATTCCATGAAACTTACCACATGATTTTTTTTTTCTTTTGCTATTTTATCGAACTTTGAACATTAAGGTTAAATGACAAAGTGTCAAGATTTCTTGAATTTTTGTCGTTTAGTCCTGATATTCAAAAAATCCGAAAAAACTTTGCAGTAAGTTTTCAAGGGATCGTTGTGAAAAAATGAAAAAATCGTTTCAATGTTAAACCATGATGGATTTAATAGTAAATACAACTTTTTAATGTTTTTACATAGACTGTGAATTTTACAATTTTTCTTCGTATATTGAATATATTCCAAAATGTTCCTTTTTGATTTTCCATTTTGAAAACGGACCATCGTCAACGAGATCATTTTCTTTTTCTACATCTACTATCACAGAATAAATTTAAAAAAAAAAACGCAGTTACCTTTTGGTCAATCCAATATTTAAATACGTAACAAGTATATTTTTATTACGCACTTATACGTCAATATGTCTCCAACTATTTAAATATATAGCAAACCTACCCGACAGCAAACAAGTCCCAAGCACGTCTCCGCAATCGCCAACGAAGCGAGACCAGAAGATCGATATCTTCATCTATCATTATCAGTCGCCGCAAAAAACCACGTATGTCGCTTCTACAGCCTACACACACGCCCGTCCGCCAATCCAATCTCCTTCAGGTTCGTGTTATGTACCAACACGAACCTGACCGGTACACGAACACGGCCAGAGAGAATCCACGTCGAACAGGATCGCCAAATAATTATGATCGCGCGTTGACAGGCCGCGGTGGGTTCGAGTTCCCATCCGCCTACTCCGTTGCATAAAACATTATGGCCGCCATCACTTAAGGCAGAGAGGGCCTCGATGAGCGTGCACCGGCCGTGCTCTCTACGGGGTGTCCCGAAAACTCGCGTCCATCATCTTTTCGTGGCCTGGACACCCGTCATTTGCTTCTTACGCGCACCGCGGAGATTAATGAGAAGCGACTGGCCCTTTAATTTTCCTTTCATTAATTCGGTAGGCTGGCGATTATATCGAGGTTTTCGTTAGCCAACGATTCCACGAGCGAGCGAGGCAGCTGTGTAATGAGGCACCAATGTCCGTGGATAGAGGGCTCTCTCCTCCGTCTCTTCTTTTTCGTATTTTTTTTCCTCGTTTTCTTTCTTTCTTTGTTTTTTTTTTCTTTCTTTCTTACTGTCGTTTTTCGTGCAGAACGACGAGAGAGGCTGCTCGCACCGCTCGCGATTATCATTCATTTGTATTCCGGGGAAGGAGCGCGCGCGCAATAAATGTTTAATTTATTGTTTATCGGGCGTCGTGGCTCCTCCAAGCCAGAGAGAGAGAGAGAGAGAGAGAGAGAGAGAGAGAAAGAGAGATCGCTTCTTTACGGAGATTGGAGAAAAAATTCATTGGCGTATGCAAAATACGGGAATTCCATAGTCCGGCACGGACGTTTAATAGAGACATAGTGCCTTGTCGGTGATGGAGACCGGCTTGTATATTCATATACAAGGTGGTTGATTCATCTAGTCGCGCGTGTTTGAAAGTCTGCGAGGCAGAGCGGCCGCTTCCTGTTGGACGATTAATCTCAGGACGAAATTCGTGGCTTCGCCGGACTATGAATATTTAAGCTCGGGCAGTGTGTTCTCGGAACTAGATAGTTTTCTACACGGGGGGAAACATAAATTTCAATGATCGGCCTTAATCGACCCGTGCGGTTTGATAAAATATTCGGCTATCTATTAAATTCACAGATTAAACGTTACACGAGGAAATTCAAGTCCAAAATGATCGGTGTTAATTGCAGCGCGGTTTGATAAAATATTTCACGACACTCTTTTCAAATAAATTTGCATTTTCTAGGGTCGTGATTTTCTACGTATAAACTCAACGATGTAATAATCCTCACTCTCGAAGTTAGAATTTTTCTACTTGTTGTTGGAAAAATTAAAACGCAAAATTATAAAGTTACAGTTCGTAATGAGATTACTCCGCCGACTTTGTCGTCTGAAATAATATTTAATAATAAACATTGACAGCAAGTATTTTCTGCGTTTCATCTTCGACGACGAACGTAGGATTTTCCAAAGATAGTGTCCGTGATACGGAGTGAGAAGGCGGTTCGTCAAGGACACGAAAGGGTTCACGGGTTCATGGCACTCGGGTAACCCTGTGCGACGGTGTCGTGAAAGAGCGGCAAAAAGTGACGGGCAGATGCGAGGCAGAATCCCGCGCGGATATAGTCGTGGACGAGATTTAAATCGCGCTAGCCAGCCTGCGGAGATCATTAATCGTTGTCACCGGACTAATTTTCGGCGGGGCTCGCTACCACGTCGGCACATTTTTCCCCCTCGTAAATATCTGACTCCGCAGTCGTCGATGTCGTTTCGCCCCGAACCTGTTCACGTTCGTCTGACATCAGCGGGCTCGCACATTAACACTTTCGAAAGTTTTACGCGGCCGAGTGTAAATTCTTTCGAGATCTTTTATCGTCACCGGGAAGAAATTGGATTTTCTTTTCAAAGTTTATTCGTTGACCAAAGTAGGTGGTTTGTAAAGTGTGTGTTGAATTAATTCTTGACGAAACGCGAGTTGTCGTGTTTTAAAGGATAATTATTAAATATTCGAGTGTTGGAATAAGGATTAAAATTTAACGATTATTAAAAAAGTTAAATTATTGAAATTATCAAAAAATTATTGGTTAGTTTAAATTACACTCAATCTCAGAGACTTTGAAAATATTCTGGACTTGATTTCTCATTTATATCTGATAAACTCCAAATTACTCACTACGGTTAAGTTTAGGCTAGGTTTAGGTCAATTACCGCGAACAATGATTTATCCAAGAGATAATCCAACAGCCCAACAAACAAACGAAAACCGCAAATCTGAAAGCAAGATCAAAAGTCTCTCAAAGTCGAGAACGATCGCGAGTCGCGGCACCGAAAGCTTCGAACTCGGCACCGGCGCCTCTTCTTCCGGAGGATATAAATCGCCGGCGATATTTCAGCGTCGAAAAGCGCCGTCGTTCTCCGGCTTGTGTCGTCCGACGGCCATGGAAAACGTTGGTCGGCCAACGTCGTGAGCTTTTTGCTCCGAGATTTTGCTGGAAGGGCTTCGCCAGGACGAAGAGGAGACAAGAGTGGAGGAGAAAAGGTCGGAGAGCGCGGAGCAGCGTGTTCAGGCTGGAAGGAAACGAACGCAACGTCGTCGTGGTGTGTCCCGAAGCTGGGCCGAACGTTCCAATTATACGCGAGAAACGGGCCGAAACAGGTTCCACGGCGGAACGTGCATACACATAATTTCCCGCCCCGATGCCAATAAAGGAGCTGGACCACGATTTTATAAGAGCCGCGCCTTCCCAATGCCTTTTTCTACCTTTTTTGCCCGTGGCCTGTGGTAGATTTCTCCTCTTACCCCTGTCTCTCGCGCTTTTATCAGCCTTGTGCAAAACGTTTTCTTCGCTTTTTCTTCCCCTCGATAGTGGAACCTGGATGGGAAGTGCTACGCGCTTCTATCTTCCTCGTTTCACCTCCCGTTATTATATACATCAACACCCAATTTATCGTTCGTAGCAAGTGTTTCGACAGTTTGGTTAATTTGCAGTAATTTGCAGTAATTTGCACGTTTTAGTATCCATTACGCGTACGGTGATTTGCATTGGCAACGTTTAAATTCGATTAAAATGTACAATCGATAATTACAGACTCTTTAATAATGATCAACAGACTTGTACCAATTAAAAGGTACAATAACAGTATATTTTTGCATTTGTTCTTTATCGTTGCAAACTTTTTGATTCAAAAACGAACAGATTTGGAGAAGTAGACCATTTTTTCTCAAACGTCCTCTATGATAGCTGATAATTTTTAACCACGTAAAATACATCTATTATTCTCCGCCCTGTTCCTTCTCTTTTTCCACGATTATCCCCTTTCTGTCTTCACACACCGTATATTCCTCCCGTTCTTCTTCTCGTACGTGGTCTGCTCGCACGGTCGCATAACAAGGAATCCTACGACTTTATGGTCGCTGCTCGGCAGCGGCCAACTTTTATTGGTCTGGCCATCGGCCGACTAATGGCCCGCTGGATCCAGATCCGGCGAGTTCGCGCCGGCCACCACACAACTTCTTCATTTTACCACGTCGTACCTTCTTTCGTTCGAGCTGCCGTGCTCGCCTACCGCCGGTATCGCGAGCTTCCACGCGATTCCGACGCCAACGGCAGAGTTCCAGTGCGTGTGCATTTGGAAAAGAAGAGAGAAAAAAGAAAAGAAAAAAATAGAAGACCGCGGGGGAAGAGTGTAAATGCGGAGGTGGAATCGATTATTGAGTGTCGAGATAGGGGGGAGGAGGACAAGCTTGGGTCCTTGTTTGGTTTGTTAATAGCTCGTACGTTCGATAATACCGCGATTCTTCGGGTTTACAGGGGGTTTACATTTTTCGTGCCCTTCGTTTCTGGTTTCTTTTAGTTTTCTCGGCAGATACATGAAGATACTTGTTTGGTATGTTGATAATGGAGGATTGCAGTTTGGGGAAGGGGGTTGAACTCGGTCGTTGAATTCTTGATTTTTATCATTTAGTTTACACTTGCGGGGCGTTTTTGTAACCTGACGTTTCCTTTATGTTCTTAAGTTTGATGGAAATTTTAGTAGTTTGTCGCAATGAAATCTTTAAATACTTCTTTGTTGCACGATGTAGTATTATTTAATTTTGAAAGAAACAGGTATACACAAATATACACAAATACAAGATACTTACGAATAAATCGAGACTAATCAAACTCTCCCTTGATGCATCAAATGACAGCACAATCACAGTCACAAAAGGCGCTCGAAACCTTCGCTATTCAATATCAAAATTCCAACGAACCTCGCAAACGAGCCATCGCGAATCGCCTCGAATCTTCATCAAAGACACCACGCGATGCTCGACAATGGCAAACCCCCGCGGCTCGTCGGGGGAAAAAAAAGTACAGCCGAATACTTCCCGCTAAGCATCATCAATATCTTTCGGAGCAACAAATTAAGAGGGGAAACATAATGACAAACGAAAGTGACTTAAAAAACGAGAACGCTGGCGTTCGAGCGAGAACAGAGATATAAAGCGAAAAGAAAGCATAAAGGGCAATAAAGGATCGAGAGTGAGAGGCAAAAGGAACGACGGTAGAGTATAGAGAGTGATTGGGAGAGGAGAGAGTTTCGAAGCACTGCAAAGACTGAAAGAACTCGTCAAGAACAAGCTTTAATACGTACTAGGTGTGTATTAAATTAATAACATCGCGTTCAATTACGAAAATTAACACAAAAGTTATAGGTTTTTAAAATTTTATTCGTCGCATCAACGATCCTTTGCAACATCTTCAACAATATCAATATGCGTTAACGTACGCGCAACCGCAACGATACAATGAGTTTTACTCAAGCTCGAGGTTTATCAAAGCAATTTCATCTTTCCCCGATTTCTCCCAACGCCGTGCTGCAATAATTACTCGCAGCGAAGGGTTAGAGTTGCCCGTCGTGGAAAAAGGGAGTAACACGAACGAAGAGGGAACGAGAGACAGCAGAAAGAACAGCAGAGGGAGAGGGGCCAGTGATAATTGACCGTTTAACGATCGCGCCGATTTCCTCCCCCCTTGAGGCTGCGCGGAGGTCCTCTCGAACGAGCGAGCGGACCGAGGCACGCTCGTATATACGCGAGAAAGCTAAACGAGTACGAGTAGGTACGAGAGAACGTGCGAGTCGTGAGTACAACATCATCAGAGGCAGGCCTGGCCGCTTGGGTTCCTCGCTCTCCGTTCGTATAATAAAGACGCGTTCTGGCCGCTACCTCCGCGTTCACCCTCTCCCCTCCTCTTCCCCAACCGTCCAACGTCTTCCTCTCTGTCTCTCTTTCCCTTCTATCTCGTACTGTGCTACTCTCACGTTCTCTCTCTCTCTCTCTTTTTCTCTCTTTCTCTCTCTCTTTTTCTCTCTTTCTCTCGTTTTCTCTATCGGAATCTTTTTATTTCCCCTTTTATCTCCCCCCTCCCCACCCCCCACCCCCCGGCCGGCCACGTACATTTCGCTTCGAAGATTCGCCGTCGGAGAACGGTCCTCGCGTGTTCATCCTTCTCCCTCGTGCCTCGCATCCCTAAACTCTGTTTGCTCTTTTTTCCGCCGGCTACCTACCTCCCCCTGGCCCCCTGCCACTCGCTCCGAACCCCCTCGTGCCACCCCGACCCCTTTCTATGTCTCACTCTTGGTCCTCCATCGTCGTCGCACGTTTCTCGCCGCGGCGGCGCGCGCTCTCTCTCTCTCTCCGTCCTACTCTCGCGCCGAAGGTTCGCTTCGTGGAGAGAGGCAGCCCGCCCCCGTCGCCCGCAGCGCGGGCATCCGTGGTATTTTTGAACCGGTCCACGACGGGAGGCTGCGCCAGGGCCGCACTTTTCTACCGGGCGAGTCGAAAATTCTCTCTTTCTCTCTCTGGAGAGAGAGAGAGAGAGAGAGAGAGAGAGAGAGAGAGACAGAGAGAGGTTCTCTGTCTCAGGAGGGAAGGTTTTGGATCTGCGTTGGGCGTTGGTCGATTGGGAGATTGAGGGTGGCTTCCAGGTGAGAAAGATGCAATGACAATGGGTGGTAACAGGGCAAAAGCGTACTTGTTGAATTGGAGCTTTTTGAATTAGGTCTTTTGAATTAGGTCTATATCTATGACCTGGGGGGACAGAAACTTTAGCGAAAGTGCATTTGTGGCGAATCGAAAGTATTACATTTGTTAAAAATTGGAATTGTATTTGTTGAAAATTGGAATTTCTTTGAACTGAGCCTCTCTGCGAATCGAAGACAGAAGTTTAGTAAAACTGTATGTCTGTTTGTTAAAATAAAATTCTGGTTAGATAGAATTGGAATTCGTTGATTAAGTGTTTGTTAAACAATTTTATGTTTTAAAATACGTATACTTAAATGCCTCATCTAAGTAAACTGTCCTTCATTTGTACCATAAAAATACTATAAAAGAAAAAGAATAGTGTTGAAATTAGTAGATAAATTGAACGTTCAGAAAAAAAGCGAAAATATATATAGTAAGAAAAATTTTCATCTATACAGAGAAGAATGTACTTGAAAATTGCAAATGATGATAATTAAATCGAGTTGTGTATGTACAAATACATTTTGCATCAGTTCAAGAGAAAGCTCTTGAATTATGCACATCAGATGAAAAAGTGATGAAAATTTTACAAAATCTGTCGACTATTATGTATTCCTCACGTGGAGTAATAAACATGCTAACAGTGTTTGAAAATGTTTGAAAACTTCCAGTTGATTCACAACAGTTGTCAGTTGATTATTAACAGTGTTCAATTTCCAGTTGATTTGTGATACGATCACAAACTTGATTCTTACACCAAAAAACCGCTTATTTTAAACAGATTTGTCTCCCAATTATTTCGAAATAGTCGACGTTTTGTTGTAACTAACGTAACTCTGGTTGCTTTACAAAATCTGAAATTAGATTCCACTCCAAGATTCGAAAATTTACAAACTTCAAACAGTTTTGAAAACACGCTGTCCGCGTGTTATCGATCCCCGATCGTCTCGCAAGATCCTTCGCGCGGAACAGCGAAAGCACGGAAAGCAAACGAGATAGGATGGAGCAACCGGTGGGAAGATCGCGCGAAGATCGAAGTCATTGGAGCGACGCGATCGTTGCAGCTCTGCACGTTCGACTCGCGGATGAATTATTGAAGGCGGTGGTTGATCAAAAGCGGCCGCCGACCGAGCGACACGCCGCCTTAAGGCGCTTGCACACACACGGCCCAGCGCGCGTTCCGCCCGAGGTATACGGGCTTGTGTATACGCTCGCCTCGATTTGTCCGCTCGGCGGCAGCCGCGCAACGAGAGGCGCCGAGCAAAAACACCGGCCACGTAATTTGCGATTCTCGCGGCGATAATTAATTCGTCCGGGGGATTCGCGCTAGCACGCTCGAGATTCCTGCGGGACGAATGGGAAGAATGCGACGCGCGAGAGTGCGATCGAACTGGGGATCGTGCCCCGTTTCAATCGATCTCCGACGATCCGAGATTTTCGGATATGTGCGCATTGTAATTTGTATGTGCGTACCGTAATTATCGTGGAATTTGTTTCCTGCTGTTGCTAGGATATTTTAATTAGTTGGACACGCGATGGAGTCATTCGCGGGTAGCTGAGATGAACTGAAATTTGTTTCTGACACTATCGGTCGGTGATAGAGCGAGCAAAATCGAGAGAGAAATTCTAAAACAATCAAACCAGTCAACATTTGTAGATTATTGTAGTTATTGTAAAATTTATTTTTAAATTGTTGTTCGAATATTTTAATTTGGAAATAATTCTTGATCTTGATGGAAAGTTTCTATGATTCAGAAGCCAATAGTTTTCCAATGTATGTATCTATTTTTCAAAGTTCCCGTGTATTTGCATCAGAAACGCGTTATCAGTTCCACGAGGCAAATAACCACGTCAAAGCTTTTGTTTAAAAAAAGCAACGTAATTAGGTAGCACGAAATTACATGCCGGACTTGGCTGAACCAACGAGAAATTCTAAATAAATTATCATAGATTACGCAAAGCTAATTACACAAGTAAACTGATCTGCATGCACAACAGATCGCACGATCTCGCTCGAGGAACGGAATGGAACTCGATCGAAAACTGAAACGTGGAAAATTAATCACTCTCCGCCAACGTGATCTCGTTCGTAAAAATGAACAACGAAAGTTTAAAAAGAAAAAAAACAGAAAAGTGTATAAAGCGAAGTAGTTTAGTTTCTCAGTTACCTAAATACCAACAAGCAAGGATCAACGTCTAGAATTCCAGAGCGAATCGTAGAAACGAAAGGAAAAGAGGGATAAACGATTTTATTTCTTCGTCCGAGCGATAGGCAAACCGCGATAGAGAAGCTGGCTTGATCGCAGCTCGCGGTTCTTCTCTCTCTCTCTCTCTCTCTCTCTCTCTCGTCAAGCTTCGAGCGAGAACCACCGGACGGATGATTAATTCGATCCGTTTTAGGAAGCTCGTTAACTTTTCATCGCGCGATCTCTTTGGCGAATTTCTCAAACGTTCTCGCCGCTCACGAACGAATCCCCCGCTTCGATCCATTAATTCTCCAATTTCCGCTTGG
The DNA here is from genome assembly GCA_030673865.1 of Melipona bicolor. Taxonomy (NCBI): domain Eukaryota; kingdom Metazoa; phylum Arthropoda; class Insecta; order Hymenoptera; family Apidae; genus Melipona; species Melipona bicolor. The sequence continues at coordinate 7,139,122 of JAHYIQ010000002.1, read as the reverse complement.
GTAATCCGCGTGCCCAATAGTTTCTGTAATAAATCCAGCAATCCGCGCGCAGTCGCGTTGCGTAATCTCGTTCGCAAGATTGGTCAACTCCTACGGAGTTGGCACGCGGAGAAAAATGTATTTTTCACGTGTACGTGTGTTCTTGCATTAAGAATAGGAGTAATAATTCGTTGCTTGAATCCTTGAATTGTCCCTCGCAGCGGTTTGAATTATCGCAGGCTTTGAAACAAAATGAACCAGGGACGAGTGGAGTTGATGCGCGAATCTCTTACAATTTCATTTGGTTCTAGCTCTAGTATCTTGAGATTGAGGTTTTCTTTCTTTTGATCGCAAGGATGAATTAGAACTAGAACCGTGTATCTTTTTTTTAAATTTTACTCTAAATTGAAATATAGTTACAACAGATATTCTTTAGAGAGAATAGTTGCAATTAACTAATGATGTATTTCCTTTGAAAGAAAGAAAAAGAAACTTGTAAAAAGAATTCTGAGTACAAAGTTTTATAATGTTTCGCATAATGTTATATATTTTAGGTATTTAATGCAACATTATTTGACGTAGACATATACAGAATATGCTGAATATACAAAAATATATAATATATCAAGTGTAAAGTATAAGTATTCGTTATAAAATTTAATAATTGACACGTATCTTTATTATTCACGTAAAAATACTTTACTAAAATATCTGCAATCCGATGGTAACAAATTAAAAGGTAGAAAATTATACACAACTTCCCTCAAGTACTTAAATACATTGTCACGTGTGACAGTATGCTGGATCCCTATATCGAGAAGCACCCTACGGTTCTGGTGGATTGAAGGGACCAGTCGCGAGCGATTATCCTGCACGAGTAACAGGTGGTTGGGTGTACATTTTGCCCCGAGGGATTCAGCGAGCAGCCCTCGTGTCCAAACAGGGCTTCCTTCCAATTTCACCCTCAACCGTGTCAGAACAGGTGTAGCTTTCTGTCTCAACCTTGCATTCCCGGCTATATAATTCTACACGTTTCCAAATATAGTCTCTCCAAGTGAAACATCATCTAGCTTCTGTCGAACGAAAATTAATCAAACCCAGTTGTAGAATATTTAACAAGAAAAGTTAGTTTTAAAAAAACGAATAGTGAGATCACTAAAGAAAAAAGTAAAGACATATCCCTTTGTTAGCGAGCGTCCGAAAGTAACTAAACTGTCGTTCCATCTTTTTATCGTTAAAACGATCGTTCAAAATTTTCTTCTTCGAATCGAAAGCAACAAGCTGGCATGTCTTCTGGCATGCCTCTGAGGGGCAGCATCAACGACCTTGAATGTGTCTTGAATCCGAGAGAAATTCGCGTTCGTCCACCCATTGACCGGTCGTCACTGCCAGTTGAACCGTCGTTCCTCCCTGTCGTGTTGGCTCGCGATTTGAAATACATCGACGTTAAGGCACAACAGGTGGTATCAGCGTGTCCGAGGTGCGGAGTATCTCGTTTCAAGCCGCACACTGTTACTCAAGCCGGTGCTTCGGCGACCGCGTGCCGTATAATAGTAATTAACGCCGCGAGTCTGTTAAAATATCCTCGGCATTCCGCTGGCTCACGGTCGTTGACACGGACAATAAACGGGGAATACGACCGTGAAAAAGCAGCAGCCCGTGCGGATCCGTGTGGACGATCTTCCGAACGAGCCCCGAGTCTGGACTCGGTCTCTGGTCCTCCTCTTCGTAGACGGAATACCATTCTTTCGGTGAACGTGCGTCGGATGACGATGCTATGATGCCCGATTGAAACGGCCGTCACGCTCTTTCTATGTGAGTCAGCTTGGTCCTTTTTAGTTTGATCGGTGGTGTTGATGTTCCATCGATAATGGAGATTCGATGATTGGAGTGATATTTGGCGGTGTTGGATTTGCAGAATAGGAGTAATACGTTTCGTTTCGTTCGAGGATTGTCTAGAAATTGATTAGCCTCTCAACTACTGAACATCACCATAGTAGGTCTGTTTTAATTTATTTTCACTTCATTCTTTAACTTTAATTTATTCGTTTCTTCAGTTTCAAAATTTTATGTAATTCTAACGTAATTGCATAGTGTATAAATTTCTTTATTCAACTATCAAGAGGTTAGGATTGACTTTGAGTTGATACGTACAGATCCTCCAACTCAAAGATTTCATTAAATTTTAAATACTGATAATATGGGTAATTAAATATTATATTAAATATAATAGTAAATTTTCAATACAGGCAGTGGTAATGAATTCTAAATACGTAGCAATACCACAGATCGCACTGTAGACGTGGTAGTACTAAACGTTGAAAGTTTTGTAAATCCTCTAGAATTTATTTATTCATGTTGCTCACATTCGAACAAAGTTGCTCAGTTGCACGTGCGTCGAACGTCCTCGAGACGAAAAAAAATGCATTCGTTTGATTTGTTACCCGCATAACTAGCACCGAGAGTCTCCCGAGAGATTTTACGATCCCTAATTCTAACAAGGCAATTTATAACCTACGCCGTGGATTCATAAACCGAACCCTAATATAAATTTCATGAACTTTGTCATTTCAACAATTGCGCCTGCTATTTTCTTCCTGTTGTTGCGCGCGTGTGGCCGGAAATGGATGACACATTTTAATAAATATTACCAAATATTATATGCATCATCACTAATATTATCATAAATATTATTGTAATTTTATTAAAATATTGTTTTGTGACATTTAACACAATTGAATATTGTAATATTTAATATTTAATACAATTTCACTGTACGAGGACAATAGAACGACTCCTCAATCAAATTTATAACAATCGAATCAAATTCTCAATTAATAGTTATAACAGATGAACTGATAACTTTGAGCTCAATTTGTCGCTCGTATCGAGCAAAACTCGAGATAGAAAAATTAAGTGAATGATATTCCGTAACGGCAATTGAGAACTGAGAAAAGAAACGAAACGACAAAAAGAGGGATTTTACACGGGTCTCGTTTAACAATACAAATACATCTATCGAACAGAGTAATGAACTTGTTCGCGGAGTTAATGGAATTTCTGCCCGCCTCTGGTGCAATTAACCTCTACCGGTCGGGCAACAGCGCGCAATTTGAAACAGGATACTCTGTGCGGCTCGGTTAGGTCTGCCCGATGATACCACCTGTTAAGTTTCGAGCGCATCCGCTCGCGCGACCGTGCGATTTCATATCGCGAGGCGTGACGGGGTTATCGCGATCGAATCGATCAGCCACGATACACGATGCCGGCCAACCGGAGGTCAACCAATGACGCGGACACGGGGCAAGGGGGAGGCAAGTGGATAATCGATTCGCGGCAGCGCGAAACTTATCGGGAACCGGACACTACGCCGATCAACGCCTGGGCATCAATCGGAGGCGTATATCGTTCCCCGCAAGAATTCCGCCCCGTAATTATTTGCTCGAGCAGCTATTGAATCGCTATTCCGGCAAATTAACAGATTCTCGACGAAGAAGCTGAGATTCTAACGACTCTTGGAACATCTTCTCAACGTTTTGAACATCCAGTTCTTTCGCAACGTGAAACGTTGCAAATTTGCAGTGATAAGTGATACGTATTTGAAAGACAGAAAGGTGACAGGGATGTGAATTTGATGACGATGTTGATTGGTTTGTTTGGAACTTGGAATGCGTGAAGATTCTAAAGATTCTTGGAATTTGTTCTCGAACTACTCCGTGGAGCATGAATTTAAATTATACAACAATAGCAAATCGTAAGTTTGTATTTTCAAGTTTCAAAGAAGTTGCTCTTAATAAAATATCATGTTACGAGACGTTGAATATAAAAATTTTGGAGTTGAATTTGGCATCGCAGAAGCAATCGGACAATGAAGAATTCTTTTGTAAAACTCAAGAGAATTCTCGTTATACGTCTACACGATTTTACGATTATATTTCCTAATTACACCAGTAATAAAAACTGGAACCAATTCCAATTAATGGAAGTCGAATGTGAAACGTAAATATCAATTACAGAAGCCTAAGAGAGAATTTATATATATATATATATATATCTCCTTATATATCCGTACACTCTCATAATTGTACCTTACTGACAAAAACTGGAGTCGATTTCAATTAACGAAGCCCCAATACGAAACACAAACGTCGATGACTGACATTCACACAATCCTTCCCTGCTAATTCAATTTACCGCCAATTGCAATTTCTCGCTAAATCGCGCCATACCGCGACATCTACCGCCAAACGATCGCCAGAGAACCGAGCGAATTTCCCGAAACGTGCAACTTAGATCCGTATTAGGCGGCGACATGTGTCCCGAATTCCACGGAACGTTCGGATGCTCGGATCTGGTCTTTCTCCTCGATCGTCTGACAAAACCGAGACGGAACACGTCCAGCGTCGTCCCGAAAGAATCTCGCGTCGAGGCTCAAAAACCGGCAGGTCGGATCTTCTTCACCTGGCCAATCAGCATTCGTTAACATAAATCCCATCAACAAGAACCACTTTCGCTGTCCGCGGAACCGGGCGATCCCTCCTCCGGCGATCGATCGTACCACCGTCCCCCGAGCGCTGGTTGAGCGCCACTGGGTATAATTATGACATCTAATTAGGTTTTTAGCGGTTGGCGGTTGGTTCGGCCCGCAGCAGCCATCCACGTCTCGAACAGCCGCGCAGTCAAGGTCTTTTTTCCACGCGGCCTCCCCTGGTTCTCCGCTTCTCCCTTTCTCTTCGCCGTGTGTCCGTGTGTTTCCCCTCGTTGGTCCGCTTGCGGACCCACTGCCTCCGACCATCTCGCCCGATAGAGATTCCAGGCGAGTCCCTTTGTTTTGTCCCCCGGTCGCCCTTTTTGCGCTGCGACCGATTCAATCGACTCCCGTATACAGTCGAATGTCTCGCGGTTGCTCTCTTTCTCTTTGCTGCAGGAGCGAAGAAGGGAGAGAGAGAGAGAGAGAGAGTCGCGATGAGTCCCCGCGAGAAGTCGACCTTGGAGACCAGCTTTGACCCCGACAGAGAGAAGAGAGAGAGAAAGAGAGAAGACACGTTACTGCCTCGGGTACGTGTACAATCTCGGCACAAATGAAGAGCCTGGGAATAATTAGGAGCGAACGAGTCAGGCAAGAAGCAATTAAGACGAATCGATCTGCAAAATGCTTCCACTTGGTACTCGCGATGAGTGTCTTAAGGGTGGTTTTCTTCGATCGCTCCCGATCGTGAACTGGAACTTTGATATTTCAGACGTTCTTTTGCGAATGGGGGAATGGATAATTGCGTCGACGAAGGATATGGCTGCTACGTTCGTGAAGTTTTCATCATCTTTCGTTGAGACTTGTCTGTCGTCTCACTGTCGTGTGGTATTCGTCGTGATAGATAATTACAGAGACGCGCAAGTGCGCTTTTGAGAGTGGCTGTTATTAATCGTTTTACAATTTTCTTGGGTATTACTTATTTTAATACATCAGATACAGATTATTGGTTAAATTCGAAACCATCGAAACTATAACTTACACCACGAGTGTAACTCGATATCGTTAGGCAACTTGGGTCTGTCTTCGAAGTGTCTTCGAGGAACTTCATTTCGGACATTGTGTCGGTGAGAGAGTATCGACCGAAGGAGACGAATCATCTGCGTTCGTCATCTATTTCACCAAAGATCACTTCAAAGAAATCCCAAGAAACGAAGACGAAACTGTCAAAACCAGCCAGCCAAACCCGGCAACAGTCGGACGCATCTCGGCGACAACAAATCACGAACACGATCGATAACGATCGTGATCGAGCTTCAATAATCTCTGGCATTGGCTCGAAGACCGCAACAGACAGAGGTACAATGGCGTTATGTTAGAACGGAACGTTTCGTGTTGGTTGCGTTCGTCGTCCACCGAACGAAGTCGAACGAAAGAAAGAAAGAAAGAAAGAAAGAAAGAAAGAAAGAAGGAAGGAAGGAAGGAAGGAAGGAAAGAAAGGAGCAGAAGGGAACGACTCCCGGGGGATTAGCATTGGAACGTGAAAAAGTCTCTTGTTAGATGGCGGTGGTACCCGTTCGTTCCGAGACGTCATTAGGGCACGCCACGTGAAGCCGAGAGGCCCGGAGAGATCGGGCCGCGATAAGCCTCGAGTGGAGCAACGCAGATCCGAGAGAAGGGGTTGCGAAGACAGAGAGAGAGAGAGAGAGAGAGAGAGAGAGAGAGAGAGAGAGAGACTGCGGGCCTAGTTGGACGGGCCAGGTGAACAGTGGGGGGAGAAAAGAGGAAACAAAGAGAAAGAAAGAGAGTAGCGAAGAAGAAGAAGGGAGATGGAATGGAAGAGGATACGAGACGAAGAGTGATTGAGCTGTAGTCGATCTTGCTGCCCTGTCGAAGTCTCGAATGTCTTGATGCCGGCCAGTCGAAGATCGAGTTCGCTCTCAATACGGGAAGGGGCCTGTTTGCTCCTTCCTCTCCCTCCGCCACCTCTCATTCCTCCCCCTGCTTGTTATTCTTCCTCTAGTCGCTTTCTCGCTTCTTTCCTCTTTTCGTTTGCTCGTTCTTTCTGTTCTTACATTGGTAACTCTTCGTCGCGGCTACCTACCTACCTATTTATCTATCTATCTATCTATCTATCTATCTATCTATCCATCGTCCCCCTACCTATCGTGTTCCGCTCAATGTTCCACGATGCCTCTAGCTGCGTCCGCGTTCGCTGTTACGTACAAAGTAACGACACTTCTCCTTCAGCGTCCCTCCGACTTCCGTGCGCGATTCCACGGAAACTCGAGACACCTGGATTGAATCTGTAACGATTATTGGATATTTCGGATGTTCGAGGATCAAGAAAACCAAGTAGATATCCCCTTTCGAAACAGTCGACATTTGTACATTGTACAAATTGATTCAACGGCGTATAAATGTGAAAAGAGAAAAAAGGAGGGAATAAAGAGCACTGGTGGCCGAGAAGGAGATACGTACCTCGGGACTCGCGGCGCAATCACGAGCGTTTGTCGCGACTGCAGGGCTTGTAATTAAGTGAGATCAATTGCTCTGCGGCGCACCGGTAATCTTGTTAGTAGCCGCTAAATGCCGGACTCGGCGGCGTCGGTAAAAGCGCGCGGTTTTTGCCTTTGGTTATCGGTTGTATGCAAATACGCGCGCGAGCGAGTATTCGTATCTATCAGTCCTCGATCTCTTGACGTATCACGGTGAAAATAACACGTGGGGAAAACGTCGGTCCATCGATCGGTCATAACTCTACCGCGACTTTTTCCCCTCCCCGGCGATTCATGTCGAACAATCTGCACTAATTCAGATCTATGATTGCACTAATTGATCTAGCGTTCAAATGTATCCAGCGAGAGAAAGCCACGTTTCGTTACATGTAAAATGTAATTTGCATTCTTCTAAATTATGAATTGTTTCATTCGCTGGTTATTTATTGTTATTATTATTCGTTCGTTATTTCATTCATTGCTGTGAATTTCTTCTCATTCGACAAAATTTGCGAAAATTTTCAAATAACTTCACACCGAGGAGCAATCGTTGCGTATTTTCTGAGTCTAAATACTTCTGTAATGACGCTGAAAGACGACGAGCCTCTGGAATCTCGTCAAATGACTTTTTTTATATTTAGTCCTTACTAAAAAAAGGAAAAATGTGGACTCTCCTCTTTGAATTTTATTTCCCTCGTATAAATCGTCGATTTTCTCCGTTATTCCGGACGAAAAATTCGCTCGATGAGCACATTAAATGACTCGTTGCTTCTTCGTTCTTTCATCGAAAGACGTTCTTTAATAAGTTTCTAATGGTCCTTGCTTCACAGAAGACCTCATTTTAGATTCTATTTTTCTTTTCCCCTTTTTTTAAAGTAGAGAATTTCTCGCTGATTGGTATAATTTCCAGGAATGATTAGCAAAAAAATCGTGAAGAAAGTTGCTTTAGCGATAGGAGCAATTTATGACGTTGGCACGCAAGAACATTGTGAGGAAAGAACAGATTCATTCCGAGAAAAATTTGCAATAATCGACAAAAATACGGATGCAAATTTTCACGTACGAGTGATACAAAATCCCGAGGACGTCGATCTTTTTGATTTCCAGATTCTGCAACGAAAGTGATAAATTTGAAGACTCGGAGACTCTTGATCGAAAAATTCGTTTCTTTACAAACGTAACGACAAAAGTCATCTTCGCAAAGATGATAGGAAAACGGTCACAGCTGCGCGCCGTGTATGGAATTAACAGAAACGATTTTTAAATCTCGATCGCTAGATCGGCTTTCGAAGGTTAAACGCGAAAAACCGGACACCCGGTACGTAATATATCGGCGCGCTGTGGGCACCTGCTAAGAAAGAAGAAAACTCGCGCAGGGGAATACGATAAAGGGGGATGATTGTGATCTTGAGAGTCCGAACGCGATAGAGCCATAGATCATCGCGGGACTGAGGCGGGCCCCGGCTTTTGCTCCATCCACTTCACCGTCGACCCTCCCCTCCTTCCCCCTCGGGGCCTTTTCTCGTTCGAGGATGCATCACGATGCACGCGCAGGGCCGCATCTAACCGTGCATAACTTCTCTTCTCCGTGGCAGCTCCTTTAATTGGTAATCTCCCGGCCGGCGGAATCCCTCCGAGGGGAATAACGCACCGAACCGGCTGAATAAAAAAAGGGAGGGGGCAGAAGAAAGAAAAAAAAAAGAGAGAACGAAACGCACGCGGGGGTCTTACATTAGCGAGGCCCGTGTCTCGCCAAGCTGATAATTTAGCCCATTTTTTCACGTACGAAGCACGTGCTCCAGTTTCCTCTTCTTTCGCGTTCCTCGTTTGCCTTTGTTCCCGTCGACGGAGCTCCATCGCTCGCACACCGAGCCTATTGAGCAATCAGCGGTACGAGAAGAGCGATGGGGATAACTGGCTGACACGACGCCGCGCCGCGGAGATGCCTCGTGGAAAATCGGATTTTAATCGTTGCTGATGACTCCTGTCCGCCTGTGGAGAGAATCCTCTCCTATCTTGCACGTCGCGTGCTCTTTTTCTCTTTAAACGCTGGGTACACAGTGTGGATCGTCAGGGTCTGGAGAGGGCCTTTGAGATACAGCTAGATTTCTCGGAAATGTTCCGATTGTCTCTTTCTTCTTACTCGAAGCGGTAGATACAAATGAAAATGAGGAAGATGCTTTTTTAATAATTCCTTTCGTACCAAAAAGTAAAAGTTAATAATCTTTACGAGAAACAGATCCATTTCGATTTTAATACTAGAACCACCAAAGTGGTCCAAGTGACCAATTTGTGATTATTTTGTTAGATATTTTATAGACGTGAAACAGCACATTTTCAAGGATTTAAATAATTTATCAGTACATTGTATTATAAAGTTTCTCCATTTTTTTTTTTGACTTTATTGTCTCTGATAGAAATTTTACGTTTTAATTGTCAATCGTTCGATTACTGCGAGAGACAGAGAACTTTAATTGAGAAAAAAGAAGAAAAAACGCGGAAGTGTTTTCTACTGTCTAAACTCGTGACAGAGGTGAGCCGATCCTCCGCCAGAAAGGTGGCCGATCTTCTTACCGAGGTTTGTACGATTGCCTCCCGCCTCGACCTGGGCCCCCGTTCCTCTCGCTCTGGTTCGGGCCCACGCGACGTTGCCAAGTCTTCCGCGGGGCCTCGCGAGCCTCGATGGAAGGGCAGTGAGGGAGAGAAGGTCGAAGGAAGCGGATCGAAGGTAAGAGCCGTTAACTCGGTAGCATCCGAGACGATTGGCGCCTGATTGGTCGACGTTTTGCCGATCAACGACGATCCCTACCGGAAGCCGCGCATGTAAACCGCAAATAACCGCGCGAGAAAATCATCCCGATCGATCGGTCGAGCATACACTTGGCAAACTGGAAGCACTCGTTGAAGAGTAATATTATGATTCGAGAACACGAAAATTTGAAATTTGTTTCATTTAGGATATTTCGTTTTGTTGATTTCCATTCTATTAGTTTCGGCACTCTTAAATTAATTTCCTGTAAATGCACAAGTTAAATTTCCTTTTGTTCGCGAAGAGAAAATATTATTTCTTTTGCTTTCTTTTTTTGTTACATTACGAAAAGATTATAATTATAGCTCGATGATTGTAGTTATCGTTTGAGGTAATGCTAAAATAGTCACGTTATCTGACTTCATACGAGATTTGAAAATCAGGTTGCAATTCAGCAATTATTAGCCATTAAGAGTACTTACCAATTATTGCGATAATTCTATTTCAAGCACCATCTTTAAAAGATTCATTTGCACGAATGTTAATACGTGAACATTCCGAAAGCTATCGACGAGATAATCAAAATAATCGGTTCTCTGTCAGTACATAACGCAGGTATCAACCTCACCTCTTTCCCTCTTGCACATAATCGCATCGTTATCAGCTCCGACGATCGATCACGCGAACAATTTTCCTCCAGTCTATATGTTCCTTATCAAATTAGAATAATTACTTCGATCATTTTAATCAAAATTCAACGAACGATTTCACGTTGTGAACGCGGCGCGATCGCGTTTCGTAATTGTTGACGCGCACGCGTTTTTTAAATATATAAATCGTAGAACAGAAGTCGGCCGAGCTGTTTTACGAGCAAAAAGCGGCGTCGAGATCGATTGATAAGAAAAAATTAATTCGAACTTAAGTACCGTTGCCTTTCGTGTTACTTAATTGCCTCGTTATATACGATGTAACGACTACCGGATGAAGTACGAGCCTGAGCCACCGGCTGGAAAAAAGCCACCGCGTACATTTTATTCCTGTTCGCCTTTCATAAATTAAATTGTCCGGTTGTTAAAGCTTTCTAGTCGCTTCGCCTCGCGGATTTATCGACCTGCATCGGGCTGTGTGCGCGCCATCGCGGGAAATTTACGATCGTCACGTGGTATTCCACGTTTCTCGCACGCCCGATGCCTCGCCGAAATTCCAGCGGGAATTATTGAAAACAGTCGCCGTGTATGTTTAAATTTAAATTCGTCTCGAAGATACGCCTCTGCGCGTATGAATTATACAGCCACGACGTAACGATTCTGTTGAATACACTCGATTCGAAAATTTCTATGCGATCCTATTTTAGAACAAACCGTCTCAAATGGATCATTTTAAATGAAATTATGTACTCATCCAATTTAGTCAAACTAAATTTCCACCCAATACTTTCGAGAAGTTACCGTTCGAAGATCACCAAATTTTATCTCCGTCTCATTTAAAATCATATATTCTTTCAATCACTGTACTTTGTGTATTATTATCGACTGAAGAAATTTTCACTCAATTTTATAAACCAGCTCAATCCTTGGACAAACCTCCCTCCCAACTTTCTCAAACTATATTTTACATGATCCTAATCACTGATCATGCGACCGTAAACTAGCCTAAACTCTGACATCCCTGTTTCACTCGCAACCTCATGTTCATCTACTCTTCGAACCTTCTCAAACGACAATCAACTCATTTCACAAAATTTTCAAAGAATTCTCTGTCATTAAAAAATGCATCGATTAAAACATACGTCGAGGTACGATCTCTGTTCCTCGAGAAAGTAAAAATGATTCAAGCCGTGTTTACCCCTCGTCAATTTTCTCAAACCAACGTCGATTGCACAAATTCTCGAGCAATTCCCTGTCATAGAGTAACACAGTTATCGCGCGACGAGAGACGGCCTTTGTCCCTGGAGAAAGTGAAAAGGTTCGGGCCGTTGGACGTGTTCCACGCAACTTGTTCGTCGGGCCCTTTCGTCCCTCTGATCTTATTGGCTTGTAGCGGCGCGCGGACCGACGGTCGGGGGGTGGGGGAGGGGGGCCCACGTCCAGGCCACTAAATCTCAGGAGAGGCTTCGACGTTGAAATAATAAACATGTCCACCGGGACTGTCTCTCCTTGGCGCGGTTCCGTTCCCCTGGACGAGCCGTAGGACGTAAAAGGGCGCGCATACAAGGTCCTCGAGAGGGGGAAGGGGGGTGGCACGACCACGCCACGGGGGGGAGAGAGAGCGGGGTGAACGAAGGACCCACACACCGTACATGGAGCGCAACGGTCCCCCAAATAGAGCGGTTCCTCTCGACCTTCTAATACGGACATATTTTTCGCCCTTTTTCTCTCTTCCATCCCCCCTCCCCCCTCTTCCTCTCCTTCCCGCTTCCGTCGATCTAAGTGGCCATCTTTTGATGAGCTGTCTCAATTAACGCTTCTAGACACGGGCGCCTAATAGCCTAACACGCCTATTAATCTCTGATCGTTCACTCTTTCGGGCTTTCTCGACTGAAACTTTTTAATTATTTATATTTTTATGAAAGTGCAGTCGAAGATCTCAGTGATATGTGAATTTTCAGTGGAAATAACAATTCAGGCTTTCAATTTGTTTTTAATTTGATCAAATTTTATCACCAATTTCTGACGTCGAAACAAGATCAAATAGTCAATAATTAAGCACATATTACTACCTAACAATTGAAGATTGTTCTATATAATCAGTCTACTAATTAAAACTCTCCAATTATTTTCAACAATTCAAATATGTCAAAGAGAAAATCTTGATTTTTCGTTAGAGTAGAATCAGACAACACAGATACCTTTTATTAAATCAAATATTCAGATCTAATTCAAACTGTGGCTAAACTTTCGTTGGAATCGTACAACTGTATTCCGGTATAGTGATGCAGTACAGTAGGTTTATAGCACGTAAAACGAAATGAGAGTAAAGTTAAGGAACGAGCAATCTTTGTTGGATCTGTGCTTGATTGATTTTCCCCCCGTGTCGAGTCGCTCGAATCTACGTGGAATCTACTGCGAAGCAGCCATGGTTCTCTTCTCGTGATTAAGAAACCGTCGGCTTACACCGGCTACAACGGCGTACAATCCTCGTAAAGGAGCACGGGGGAGCACCAGGCCCCGAAGACTTTGGCCTGGCGCAAAAACAGGCCCGGCGAACCGCTGTAAAGTCGTCTCGGGTCCAGGGATGCATCTACCGATCTCACTCGACCCGTTCCCTCCCAGCTTAGACGGCACGGATCTCCGTTAGAGACAGCGAACTCGCGCTACTTCTCAATTATCCTCTTTGCTCTTTCTCCCTCCCTCTCCTACAGAAGCGATCACGAATCGACCCAAGTTAGCCGAGTCAAACGATTCCATTTCTAGGAATCGATCGCGAATTTTGTTGTTGGTTCAACGTAGTTTTTGGACAATTTGTGGCACAAGAAAACGGACAGATATGTTAATGTTAAGACAAATGACGATCTCTACGGTTTTAAAAATTGCAAAATATTGTTCCGTAGAATTACGAAAAAACTTTTACTCTCAGAGAAAATAGATTCTCTTAGTCTTGCAAGTCTCGAAAGCTCCGAAAAGTTTCAACGTCGGAATGAAGAAGATTTCCCACGACGTTCGAAAGTCCCGAAAACGTTCACGATACGAACGAATCGAAAGCGGACGGTAGCTCTCGCAATCAGCTTGCATCGTAGAAGAGACCCAGCGAGAGGATGGAACAAGTCAGCGAGCCAACTGCGGTCACGCGCGGCAGCTGTAATCACGTCAGCACGGTACCCAGACTCTCTTGATTGGACCGTCCATCGGTCCACCGTGTTTCTCCCTCTGTCCTGCAACTCCCTCGTACCCCTAGCATCTTGCCGTCCAAAGTCTCTAGAACCACACTCGACTCCATTTCTCCGCCATTAAAGGCAGAGTTTACGTTTTTTCCTACAAACAATTGTACTGATGTAACGCAATGAAAAAGAAAAAAAAATGTTCTTATCTCGCGAGTCTGACACATAAAAAAATCTTTGACGAACGTCGAAAAATCGTTCGTCCATGCAAGATTGAAGAACTCCCTGAACTAGATATATTGCCAATCGTTTTTCAGTATCATCTTCTTGACTAATCAACTAATTACAATGCATTATTTGAAGCAATTTCAGTAGGATGATAATTGAGAATCGCGTCGACAGAATCTCTGAAAAATGATCCGACGTTCGTAGGAAATCTTCGTCTCGTCACGGCCCTTTCTCCCCGCTTTTCTCTCCAGTCGTCGGCGATTCTCGTTTCGTCCTCGTTGCGCGTTCCACGGCTGTTGCCTTCCCTCGCTGGGGTTTTACTCGCTGGTTTCAGTGGTGGTGGAAGCCGTCGCGCACAAATGAGGTTGTCGCGTCAGCGCGTGCGTCCGCGCCGTTGCGGGGCCCGGCAGACGAGTGCCCCCACGATGTCGCGAGGGGACCGGGACGAGTTTTTTCGCCCGAGAATCCGCTCTTCGTTTTGTCATTTCGCTCTGGCTACCACCCCGCCTTCGCTCGATCATTGTTCTCGGAAGCAGCGCTCGGACAAGGATGAGCTCGCCGAGGGAACGAACTGTTGCCAGGATGTAGGATGTTGCCACGATGCTTCACTTGATTCTTCTTCTTTTCTCTCTTTTTTCTTTTCTTCTTTTTTTTTTCGTTCCTTTCTTAGTTTCCTTTTTTTCAGTGGTTTTAAGGGGAGCCTCGAGGGTGATGACCTGCTCGGAGGGGTTCGTTTGTAGTGATTGTTCTTCGGTAGGTAGATCGTTGGGTGGGTTTTGAAGCTCTGGTTTTTGGCGGAGAAACTCGGAGGTTCAGCTCTCTCCTTCATGGAAGATTCTAGGTTTCAATTTTCTCCAAAGAAAAGAAACATTACTACGTGGTTTTGGTGACTGTAAGCTATTCCGATTGGTTTTTAGTAGTTTCGAGTTTTAAGTTTTCAAATTGTCTAAAAATATCCAATTGCTCTCACTTCGTCTCGCGTTTCTTCGTTACAATGGAGTATCAAAATGTATAATTCGAATCGACAAATTTACTTTTCGTTTTGGAAATTTTATTTTGCATACTTGTCGCTTCGCTGTTGTATTTCAAATAGTCACAATTTCCCAAATTTGCACGATGTTATAGAAGGTAAAGAGAACGTTCGAATTAAAACGTACATTGAAAATTCAGTTTCCCTTCTCGTTGTCGAGTGTCAGAGGAGAGATCAAGGAAGAACAAGATTGGCGTCGATAGGTACAGGCGTAACGTGCCGAAATAATCCATCAGGCAATTTCACGGTTACAGCCGCAGCGGTAGGAAAACAGAAACGTCGGGAAGTCGTAAATAGCTGGTAAAAAGCGACCCGAACGCGCGATATTCACGCATACGTTGAATACCGAATACGGTGATGTTCCGTGCTACGACTTTACGACGGTTCCACCATAAAACTTGGACACGTTTCGACATTCAGCCGCTCACGTATAGGCGCGTAACACTTACACTGGACCGCCGATGAGAGAACAGGCACAAACGTGAAAACGAACGGGGGATCGACCAACAACTTTATTATTTTCGGCGTGGTTACAACATCGCACGACGTTCCACGGTTCTTCCCCAATACCCGTGAGGAGAAAAGATTCGAGATAATGCGACGCTGTTGTGCAACGAAATCATTGTTACACGTTTTACTCTGGTGTAATGGCTGTGTTTTTTTTCTTTTTCTTTTTTTTTCTCAAGCTGCGTTGTGTAATCCTGATGTTCGACAGAATCGCTTAACGAGGCGTTGTATTTTGCGTAAAGGGTTGCTGGCGTGTTTCTAGATTGTCCAGTTGATTTGGTATTTATGACGTTGGAAAAAAGAAACTTTAGACTTGTCGGTGATTGGAGTCGGTGACTTGTTGAGCTTGTTAGATTCCCACTCAAACGATCTATTCATTATGTGTTTGTTGCATATAGAAAATTCAAAAAACTGCACGACTTGTACCCCAGTACGATTCGTCTCACTGAAAGGCCCAAAAGCAACTGTTCCAACTTTTTACCATAAAATTTTATTTTATGATATGCAAACATTCGAATCGATAGGAAACAAATTACAGGTGCGATCGCTCAGTACCAGATAATGCCACTTCTACTCGAGGACTATCTCACGCCCCCTCGCGAATCACGTGACCCAAATCAACCAATCGCTAATTTTCGTTGCATTAGCGTTGCACCCGATTTTCTGGGTTACCCCCGCTAAAATCACTTTCAGTGATAATAATGCTAGTTTCTATTAAAATACAATTATTTGGCTTTTTAGTAACGAATAACGATATACATCACAGGACAGTTATTTATTTATCTTTTGAAATAGAGCAGCTCTTTATTTCTTCTCTTTATGAATCTTGTTTCGAAGCAAAACTTTTATTATTTTTCCCCAATCTTTCCTAAACTATGTCAGTTTGGCACATTTCTCTCGGGATTGTAACATACAAATACATCAAATAATTCAAATACAATTCATAAATAATTCACGCAACATATAAAACGCATAAGACAGGACGAAGAGAAAGTTCAGAAAATTATGAAATTTTCATTTCTTACCAAATATAATATATAAAACTTCGTGAAGATCTCAAAGTGGTCTAATAGTATTTAACAAAACGTGGTCGCGTTATTTATGCAAAAATGACCGGGAGGTGGATTGAAACGCGAAGTGAACGCAAAGTGAAACTGAGGCAGGCGCGGTGCGCTTTGTTCGTCGAAGATGGCAGGGGATACAAAGAAGGGGCGTACAATGTCTTTCTTATGACGGGCCGGGATCGTCTTCGGTAAAAAGTCGATCGGTTACAGGGAATCGGCTTGTGGAACGTAACGTGGCAATTTAACCAATTTGCAGGGAACGGGAGTGACCACTTCGCCCCCCTCTGTTTCATCTACCTGTCGTCGAATCGCTGCACGATTGCTACGGCGAGCTCTGAATTTCTGTATGTATTGCGTTTAATCGTACGATAGAACCTCGTTCGTTTCGACTGGGTGAATTTTAATCAGCGTTTCTTGCTTAATCGAAGAATTATCAGTAACGTGTGTAATGATGATAAGTCGAGGTGATTATATCTCATTACGAAATAATATAGATAAATTAATTGTATGAAACATTTTGAAATTTCATTAATATCACTATAATATGATTATATTAATGAAATTCGAGGTTGGTTTCGAAATATCTGTAATAGTTACAAAATATTTATTGAGTATTTAATAAAATAAAATTAACGTAGAGTTAATAGATGCAATAAATTGTGGCTGTTTTTAAATACTTTTGTCATCTCTGCAAGAATAATTAGACATCTCGTAATTTCTATAAAGATCTAGATTTATTTCAAACTTATGATAGCCAGGATATATCAAACACACGTACATACGTATTTCGATACTTTCGTGACCAATTGTACAGCTGTTTTCTTCAGATCATAGTGATTCTCTGTACTCGCCAGACGCAGAAGATAAAATATTCCCAAACATAATCACGCACTCGATCATTCGAAACAACGATCGCTACGACAGAAAATTCTACCAAAGATGGCTATCGGTGTGAGTACGCGTGTTCGTTTCGAAATATTTCATTCGTCGCGACTGTCAGCTGCCATCGATACTCGCGCGTATATAAATATTTTTTATAACGATCGTCGACGAGCACACCACGTCCCCCCATGTCCCCCTTGTTCCGACGTTTGTCTCTTTCTCGAGCAATTGGCAATTATTAAATTCCCGCGTAAACGCGGCTTGTTCTCGACGGTGGAGGTTAACAGGATGAAGCGGTTACGTTTGCGTGCCACGATGGCCGGAGCGGGTCCGAAAATTGCGCACGAACCCGCCGCTCCCGTCTTGGAATTCGAGACGTTTGTCGAAGGAGGATGCCCTGCCCGAGGATGTGGGGAGTTGCTGCCGAGTGAAAACGTGCTTCGGGATACCGAAGAAACGGGTGGGCAATGAAGGGGCAATGACGGGGGAGGAAAATGACGCGGTTCGAATGGAACGAAGTGGGAAGGTTAAAGGTTGAACGGTAGCCTCAAGTATGTTGGGGATGAAGGTGTTGCTTCTTATTTTTTATCTCTTTCCGTTGTATCTTTATCTGTCGAGATAAATGCAATTTGTTTCTTTATCTACACCCCCGCTCAGAAATGTTGGGGTTGGGACAAATGGGTATACTCGTATATTCAAAACAGTACAATGAGTATAAATTATAAATTATATAAAATAATACAACATTTGCAATGTAAATTGCACGATATAAAAGTACTTGTACATTGTTGTATTTACGACGAATACGATAAATATAAAGCGTACTTTATAGTTTGGACTCTTAATATATTAATATATTCATTATATTATTATATATATACTCTATAACAGTTCATACTCTTTCAACTATCGATTCTAAACGTTCTACAATATTCACAATTCGAAATTCAGTGAATATTCATCCAAACAAATGAACGATATGAATTCATTCGACAAACAAATATTCCTTCATTCGGATCAAAAAAAAAAAAAAATTCCCCAAAACGCATAAAAAAATTAACGAATAGCTGGAACTGTATCGTAGCTTGCAGCGTACAGGGATCTCGAATCGAATCACGGCTTGGATACTTTCACCCGGACGTTTATCCCAATTTACCTCAAGAGTCACGAAACAATACCACGAGGGAGGGAGTGTCTCGCGTCGATGGGGACATCGATCGAAGATATGCTCGCTCGATCGAACCAACAAGATCTCGTCGATCCTCGAGAGACCTCTCTCGGCGTCTTCCTCGTGTAAGAGTCTCTCTCCTTCGTCGCGTTGCTCGAACCTTCTCGCTGGGAAACTGCCGACTCTCTCTCCTCTTTCCCCTCGTTCTTTTCTATTCTTTCGTCGAACCACTGGACCACTGTTCGTTTCTCTGCGAGAGCAGAGTTAAAGCAACGTTTTCACAGAAGCTGTGACGGCTTATTAGCCTGCAAGCAGCTGCGTGCCGGTAATGAGGCGCAATCTCGCGTTTAAGCATAATGCTACTCGTCTTGCTAAGTCTTTCCACCTCTCCGATACCTCCCTCGCTCGTTTTTGATACTTTTTCCTTTTTTTTTTAAATAATTATCTCGGTTCTTTCGAAGGTTTATAGTTCATTTTGAAAGTTGGTTGCTCGTGGAGGTTTAATTGGTGAGAATTGTGATTGGACGGTGATTCAGAGAAAGATGAAGACCTTCTCAAATCACCCCATATCATACGTACTCGCATTAAAATAACAGTTGAGCGTCTACACTAAAGCAACGTTGTATTCCATTTGCAATTTTTTTCAGGCAATTCGCGTTAACCAATTATATTTTTTTGATGTGAAAAGAACATGGTATTTTTTTTTGTCAAGTGTATTCTAAATTGGAATCATGTCTATCTTCCATTATTTCATTCAAATACGTACGTGTAACTGCCCAAAAATCTTCATTTTTAATTTTATAATAATTTTATAGCAAGATTATATAATATTAATAATTTTAAAGTAAAACTTTAAAAGCAAGTTGACGAACAATCCAGTATTTCGTTACCATTTGCTTAATAACTTAATATGGTACCAGTCCCTTGCAACACGCTCGATCGTTGGGATCGATCTCCGGGATCGAAAGAGAGCGTAGGTGGTGCGGCGCTATCCCGAATGTTTAGTGGCTGACGCGAGCCAGAGCACTGGTGGAAACCGGTAGTAAAGTTATTCAGAGGGTAGCCAGCAGGGAAGATAAGCGGTGAGAGGGAGAGAGAGAGAGAGAGAGAGAAAGAGAAAGAGAAAGAGAGAAGAAAAAGATGGAGAAGGTGGAGGCAGAAGGCGACCGGGTATCCGAGTACCCGAACCGATCTTCACAGATAAGGGCAGAAGGTGTAACTTACTAGGCCCGTTGTATACCTCGATACATCGTGCCTTTATATATCCCCGCGTCCTCCCGGTTACATGCCCTTCTCTGTATTCTCCTCCTCTCCTCTCTCTCCTCTTCTTTTCCCTCGCGTCAACCCTCTCTTCCCTCTTTCTCGCCCGTTTTACCTTACGAAGCTCCAGACTATTATGTTCTTTGTGAGCAAGAAGAAGCGTACGTGCTATTTGTTGTTGGCATTGTTGTTGTTATTATTCTCCTTTTCGAAGAATAAGCAGAGAGTTTTGTAGTCATTTAGTTAGCGATTGCGCTGCAAGCTTTTTTATTACTAAAAGTGATTTTATCTGAGGTAACCCAGAAAATCTGGCCTCTTCAGGCAACGCTAATGCAACGAAAATTAGCGATTGGTTGATTTGGGTCACGTGATTCGCGAGGGGGCGTGGGGTAGACCTCGAGTGGGAGTGGCGTTGCCTGGTACTGAGCGATCGCGCCTGTAATTTGTTTTGTATCGATTCAAATGTTTGCATATCAATAAAATTTCATGGCAAAAGGTCGTCTTTATTTCCTAGTCAGAACAGTTGCTTCTGGGCCTTTCAGTGAGACGAATCATACTGGGTTACAAGCCGTGCAGTTTTATTCTTTTCGACGTTTGGAGATTCACATTTACTCTAGCACTTTCTCAGGCCGTAATAACCGCAATGTCTGATAGAAGCTAGTGAAATTCTAATTATTTCAATCAATTACCTCTACTCCGACAGTTCTTCGTCCAAGAAGGTTCTCTTTTCAAAGCAGCAGAATCCTAAGTTGCACGGTTTATTTAATCCCAGCTCTAAATTAATTGACTCTTGAAATTCCGTGGAACACTCGGTGATTTCATGATAAACTTTTCAATAAAATATGTCCACGCTGTGTATAAAAACGCTGTAGGTGTGTACGTGACGTGGAAACGCAGAGAAGCGAGAGGAGGCCGGTCACCGATCGTGAAACGTATAAGAAGCTTCGAAATATGCTGCCGCATGCCGGCCGGTTCCACGAACACAAAATAAAGACAATGGACAAGTCTTTAGCCCGCTCTTGCCGCTTAGGCCGCGGTTCGAACGTTCGTTCTCCACGGTTCGCCTCGCTTTCTTACGTCGATGAAGAATCGAGTCAACGTTCGATTCTCGATCTGGTTCACTTCGCGTCTTGCTCGAAGCTCGTTTCTACGAAGGCTTCAGTTCCAGAAATAATTAGAATTGGCAAGCACTTTGTTTAATTCTTTGATCTCAGTGTCACAACTTTGGTCGCTAGTTTTAAATTGAGCGATTGTTAATTTCTGTTTCTCACGTGTTGTAATTAAGCCGCCGATTTTTACGCGTCTTTGCAATATTTAAAGATGCACAGAAAAATATACGAAGACTGAAATAAATTTTTATCTAATCCAAATTCAAAATGGCAATAAAAGTTCGAAAGCGATCGAATCGCATAAAATGAAAAAAAATTTCACGATAAAGTACTTGTTTAATTTAGGAAAAAAGAGAAATTATCTAATTTGAAGAAAATCTAATTTAACCTGAGAAAAAAAGAGAGAAGTCTATCTACAAAGTCACATAAAGTAAAAAGTACTCTCGCGAGTATCAGTGAAGAAAAAAAACGGCAGTAAAGCAATATTCGAAGATGCGAACCGTGTTTCGTGCGCGGTTCTCCCGTGTACGGATAGATCCTCACGAAGGAGCCAAAACAGCTCGTTCGAAATTTAACGCCTCAATTACGAATTCATCGCCGGGGGCTGAGCTGGGCCAGTGATGGGATGAAGACGATTTCAACCGGCTCGGAACACGAACGCTGCCGAATATATCGAACACTTTGCAACATTTTAAAGGGCCGATGGCTGCGTGTATCTCGTACGCCGTAAGTTTCCTCCTGACAGCTGGACCGCCGTAAAACATTTGAACGAAACAATAATAAACGGTCGCTGGTATTTCGTTCACGTCAAGAACTTCGCTTTCTTGCCGTCTTCGGGGGAAGAGGAATTGCGGGAGGGTGATTTCCTGGCGAATCTGAGGACACCACTTCGCCTCTGACTTCGTCTTTTCTTCAGATTCCTTCAAAGTCTTGTATAATTTGGCTCTGGTGTTTGCTGTTCTCTTGTTCAGATGTTAGGATGGTGTTTTGATAAAAGTTGCAGTTGGAGGGTTAGTTCTGGCACATCTAGAAATGTAATTTAAAAATATTTTTGATATGAAATTTTCTTCGATATTTCTTGCGAATGTCTGAATTTTTCAAAGGCTCTTAAAGCATCTTTAGAATCTGAATTTTTAATTTCTTGAACTTTCGCGAACTCAGTAGGAAAGAATATTACTCGAAGTTTCCGTTTTTCAGAAAATTTCAAGGAATCATAAATTTTAACTTGAAATATAAAGAATATGAAATGTTCATTTCACAGTCGTCCAGAACTTTCCAAATTTCACTCTACTACAAAACTCGAAAGAGACCTTAAACTAAATTCCATCTGTTCCAAAACCTTCACTCTATAAATACAAATAAACTATAAATATTCTCCAAACGTATTCCCGAAATGTTTAATTAAAAGTTAATAGAAAGGGAAGAAAATGAATCGAGTCACGAGCCCGGCTTTACTTCACAACGAGATGGAGCCACCCTCTTTCCTAGGGCCTGGTACAGATTACGATCTCGAAGCGGTCTCGCAATTTGCATGGGGTGTAGGTTTTCAGGATTAGAAACGCACACAGAAACTGCGAACGAGCGTTTTTCGTGGCCGAAACCGGCCGACTGCCGCGCTCGCCTCGCACACGTACATACACATACGCGTACAGCGTATATAGGAACGAATTCACGGCTCTCCTTAATACTCTTGCTAAGACGATTTATCCCCGACGCCTCGATCGGCGCGAGCAAGAAAACAAGAGGACGAACACGGCCGTTCCGGCTGGCTTACAAGCCTGGCAAAGGAGGAACGCGTTTCTCGGGGTTCGTCGCTTTCTCCGGTACTTTGAAACCATGGCTTCTTCGAGACAATAAGACGCGTTACTTGCGATAGAGCAGAATTTGGTTAACCTCTTTTTGTCCCAAATTGCAACATTTTCTCAGTTTCAAGTATATTTAAACGTAACTCAGGCAAAACGAATGATAAGTTTATCACTTGTTAATAATTTCTATCCAGTGATATCATAGTATACGAGTTCAAAAGAGAAAGAAAACGACGAATTATTGTATATGGTTCGGTCACTCGTTACGGTCCGCGAACCAGTTGCCAGCGCAAGAGTCAGTTGCTAGAAGGAACTTTAATTTCTAAAAAAATTCAAAATGCCGTTGGATTTATTTCGTGACTAAAAATTGGGCGAATCTATGATCTATTTTTGAGATGATTTTTTTTATACGTGTCTGAAGAGAGGCTTAAATTCTTAGAATAATTATAATCGATCTGTATTCATTTTACTCGATTCGATGTCAACTTTCTTCCGAGCCTCGTTCCAATGCTTTTTTCCTCATTTTACATGAAGTTTCTATTGTAAAAAAGAAAAGAAGAAAAATAAAAAGAACTCACCTGCGAGCAACAGCGACTCCAGACCCGACCTTGGCCATCCCCGACAATTAAGCAGCGAGACAGATGGTCGAGAGGTTGACGCTCGTTACACGCGTGGTTCCTCTCTCGCGGAGAGGTGGATCACGTGCTCGATCTCCGCGAACCGAGCATCTGCCGAAATAACGACTTAATTTGCCGGCGACTCGGTTAGCCCGCAGCCAAGGTGGCTAAG
Source organism: Melipona bicolor (assembly GCA_030673865.1). Classification (NCBI taxonomy): domain Eukaryota; kingdom Metazoa; phylum Arthropoda; class Insecta; order Hymenoptera; family Apidae; genus Melipona; species Melipona bicolor. The sequence goes on along the minus strand of JAHYIQ010000002.1, from coordinate 7,115,769 downwards.
ATCCACCTCTGATGCGTTTCTTAGAAGAGCCACACAGGGTTCTCCATAGGCCTGCTACCGTGCTCGATGCGTGCAGCAGAGAGAGAGAGAGAGAGAGAGAGAGAGAGGATTTAAAAAAGGACGGACTTCTTTCTGGGAGAAATATCGAGATTAAAATCGACCGTGAGTCTCGTCGTGTTCTGACGTGCCTCGATACGACCAAGGACACGGAGAGAGAGTCCGGCCACTCGTAAACTATCATCCGCCCATTAATTTCCATACCCCTTATGTTTTCGTTACACGCTACCGGGACGTGTCTCGTTACACCGGCTGCTTCTTACCAAGCTGGCTGACTCCTTCGCTGCCGGGATTATTATGTTGTTCCTATCAAATTGTGCCGCGGCGGTATCTCGAGACCGCGGGCGGTTTCTGATAACGGGACGGGAGTTAACAGGTTCCGGATAGGAAAGGAAGGGAAGGACGAGAGGATCATGAGTCTGCGAGATAGGGGATACATGGTGTACGGCTTGCTTCACCGTGGAGAAAGTTGCTGAAAAATAATGGGATTCTGGAAGTTTCGTAATTGAGAAATTGCGGAATTTTGTTAACAGTTCAGAATTTTAGAACGCAGAGGATTTGGAAAAAGTTTCGAGGCGTTTCTCTAGAGAATTTTAGAAAACATAAAGTTTGTAGTTGAATGATTAAAAATTTAGATGTGTGGTATTTTTAATATTTGATAATGATAAGTGTTTTATAATTTTACTAAATATTTGTTACTGTTTTTAATTACTCCATTTTACATATCCCCTTAACTTAGCAATATTACTTTCATACTATATAGAAATAAATTTGATCTTTGGAAATAGTTTGTAATTGAATAATGAAAATTTTAGTTAAACAAGAAGATGTGTGTTTATTTTACTAATAATAGTTAATAACAATAACTGTTTTATAATTATTATTAGGTATTTCTAACTGTTTTATATTTAATAATTAATTAACCTATTTTAAATAAGTTCAATTTTTAGGAATATTTATGGGGATTGCTTCGATTTGTTCAACTCTGATAATACTGGAAGACATTATTTATTCTACCAAAATAATTTTTATTACCAAAATAAATATTCTTTGATGAAAACACGAGCAGTAAAATAAAATGAAACTTTTTAAAGGCATCGGCCACGTGATGGCTATACGATATATCGCGTCAGGTGTTCTCCGTAAAAAAGTCCAAGTCTTAGGGCGATAAGCGCCTAGTTATCCACGGAAGAAGCCAATTTTCGAGGCTCTTCCGTTCGAAAATTAGTGCGGCTGCTGAAGTCGTGGGATCTACGGACGATCTCGACGATCGTTATCCAATATATTTATTATTATATATATATTTTCAGTCTTTAATTTAATTTCCGCCTTCTACATCGCATTGGGAAACATTATTTTGCGTCTTTTCATCTCTTCATCATACATTGTCTAGGATTACATCTGCTAATCGTCCTTGTTTCTTTTCTGTTTCAGGTGAGTATCCTGTTTCTGACATGTGATCATGACACATTTCATTACGTGTGGTGAGTTTTACGAGAACAGTTTCATCTTTGTTCTAAATTTGCTTTTCAATATCAAATAATAGAGGTTCAAAAAAAATCGCGCGTTTAATTCAACGTCAACATCTGATACCAGAATTGAAATTTGGATCAAAGTTGTATCAGAGACAAGCGACGAGATGTTTCAAAATCCACCGTTCACGGATCAGCGTGATCAGTTAATCAAGAATAACTCTTACTTGATAACAAATCACTCGAAATCTTGAGTGAATCACTTCGAAATATCCGTATGATGCGAAATAGTTGACTAAGTCTGACATTCGTACTAAATTTGTCTTTTTGAATTCTTATCACATTGCAATCCCTATGCTAAATCAAGTCGCAAAAATTCATCTATAAAAAGAGAATTCTCCACCGGAAAAAATATCGCAAACGCGTCACTTCTAATGCAACCACCACTTTTTCTTTTCTACCGTCTCTGCTATTCCCACGATGAACTCGCAAAGTCAAAGTAGAGTCGGAACTCCTAGTTACACACCTTCGTCTGTTCCGTGGTTTCTGTTCCGTAATCGTGGCCGCGTATTTACCCTCGCATCGCGGCGTGCGTGCGCGCACGATAATCCTTTATCGCTAAAGAGCCGGAGAATCGTAGGCAGATACGAATGCGATTTTCAGAACCTGTTATGGTCGTTCCGGGGGCCCTCCAAGGTGGTCTACAATTGCAGTAATAACTCAATTATCCTCTCTGCGGACCCGCTCTTGTACCCGCCTATCTGCCTCTTTTACTCTCAAATCTCTCACTCGGCTCCCCTCCGTCCCTCCCCGCCCCCCCTCGATGGCCGACTAACCCTCGGTCTTCGTTCTTCCACCGGCTGAAACCCGCTGTTTAACCCTCTCGCTCCCTTCGCGGGGCCCCCTCGTGGTTTTCTTCCTGCTTTTATCTCGATCCCTCTCCCCTCGGTCCCTCCCCTATTCTTGAACGTTGGCCGCGTCCATGGCCACCACCCGGTGGAGAGCGTAATAATCCCTTCGATCCCATCACGATCTTTCCGTCCACATATTATTAGGGGCTGCGCGGAGGGCATGTAGAGCCGCGCGCTGAACAGAAATCGAGCGGGAGAGCGGCCCCGCGAGGAATCGTAACGAAATCGTACAATTAGTTCGAACGATTGCCCCGGCAATGATGACTTCTCTCTTTCTCTCCCTCTTTCTCTCGTTGCTCGCGGCTTTCGTCCTAGGTATACCACGTCCGCTGGTGTTCCTTTGGGCTGGATCTGCGTTTTGTGGTTCTGTGATAGCGGATCAATCCTTGAAGAGTGGACGGTTTGGTTTGATAGAATTAGTATTTCTGTGTTTTCTTTTTTCTTTTTTATCACTGAAAGTGATTTTCTCTTCAGGTGCAACGCTAATGCAACGAAAATTAGCGATTGGTTGATTTGGGTCACGTGATTCGCGAGGGGGCGTGGAGTAGACCTCGAGTAGGAGTGGCTTTGTCTGGTACTGAGGTATCGATTCAAATGTTTGCGTATCAATAAAATTTTATGGCAAAATGTCGGAACAGTTGCCTCTGGGCTTTTCAGTGAGACAAATCTTACTGGGGTACAAGTCGTGCAAGTTTCTTTTTAGTGTAGAGGGAAGAGATTTATCTGCGATTCTTTTGTTAATAAAATAACAAATACTTTCGAGGTAATCGTTGAGAGCAAAAAGTATTATTAATAAAACACTACAATCTTCTCTATCAATACTCGTTTCTTCAAACTCTTACACATCCGAGAACAATTTTCTGTCCCATATAAAGACACTCTATTTTCCAACGTGTGAATGATTGTTCACAATCGAGATGCTGCTCTTAAGCTACTGTTTTTTCTAAAATCTGAAAAATCCCCGTTTTCTAGGGATCTATTTTATGCATTTTGCATAATTCACGCGAATTGTTGCTCGGGTGAATAATCTCGAATTTGCTTACTTCCCCAAATTTCTCGAGACAAGTTTCCACTCCGTCTGAAGAGACTAGGTTTTCTCCAACAAACTCCATCAAACGAACAAACAATCTCTCTACTCCGCAAATTATTGAGAGCCGGACAACTCGATATTTCTTCGAGTCAAGTATCTGTCGCATAAGTAAGGACAACGTACTACACGCGAACCCATTGGAAACAGCGGCATGCACAAGAGTTCACGTTCGCAGTGGTAAATCACGACACACCCCCGTGAGACGTTCGAGGTAGCATGGCGCGCGCTGGCCTCGCTGCCTCGACGAGTTTCTGAGCTTTTCCACAATCCCGATCGGTCGTGTGCAATTTCGTGCGCGACTTACGTGCATGAGCGCGAGATTTAAGTATATACCTGTTTACGACGGGGGTAATTCCACGTCGTCGTGCCGTCATAAAGTCGCGGAGCAACGTGGAGTTCACGGTTATGGGGTCTGAAACGTCTCTCTGCCTCTCTTTGCGCTTTCAGCGCGCGTGTCTCCTCTCGTTTCGAGAGTTCCGCGTTTTACGAGGCGTTACACACGAGGGAGAAGTTTGGAAGTTGAAGTTTGGAATCTTCAGAGTTACGTTCGGAGTTTTCGCGTTGCTGCGAATATTGGGTTGCAATATTTGTTGGGTTTCCGTCACTTGGAACTTGCAGGAGTTTTTGAAACTTGTAATCCCCCAAAATTCTGAAATTTCGCGGAACAAATTTGTAGCTTCTGTCGAATCGTTCTTTGTCTATCTAGCAAATTATACTTCCAGAGTTTTAATAATATTGCAATCTTTTCGCGATGCGCTGAAAACGGCACTCGAAGCGCTCAAATGTTTAAAGAACAAAACGAATGTTCGCGTTTCATTTCTCTAACGACGTAAATTTTTATAAAAATCATAATTTAACGATGAACTTAATATCAGCTAGTTAACTGCCAGCTTGACTTTTGCTAAAACTACCGGCAATTAAAACGTGAAATTTCCATCAGAGATGTTAAAGTAAAGAGAAAAAAGATAAAAAACTTTACAATACAATGAAGCACACAGGTTTTTGTTTATACGTTTTACAAAAAATTATTTAAATTTCTAAAAATACACTGTTTCACATCAGTAAAATATCCAACAAAAATTCATCTTGACCATTTTGATAATTTTCCAGTGTTAAAGTCTAAACAGACTAATCGAAACAGCGATAAAAATCGAACGTAATCTCGGATGACTGCTTAGACTTTAAAGCAAAAGTTAACGATTATCACAGTCAAAGTGTTAAAAAAAGGAAAAAGTACCTCCTCTTTTCTATAGTTGCCCGGTTTCGTCTCGTTCGTCGCGATTCATACAGCGAGCAGCTTTGCAGTCCAAAGTCACGGACTTTGAGATCGTGGACTGGCTGGATCCTATGATCGATGGGGCTTTGGCTTAACCTCCCTCGAATGGACCACGTTGCTGCCTCCGGCACGCGGTCGTACACACGCACGCACACACGCACGCACACACACGTCGCACTTTGTTATTCTCGTCTCTTTTCCACCGTGTCTTCCCATCGCCATCCTCGATCCCCTTCGGTATCTCCTCTCGCGAGATATCGCGCTCGTGTGCGAGGTTCGCGGGCCGCGAGTATTCAACGACGATGGCAAGGTTGACGGGGGAGATTCTGGTGATTCATACGGCCATGTTGCGATCCGCTGAGCTTGAGATATTCGAGAATTAAGGCGAGAGGTGCTTGCGGTGAACGCCAGCCAGTCACGAGGGTTGCTGGCTGTTTAAGAGGCTGAATCGTTGAAACATCGGCTGCGAGACTGTCGCGAACATCGTGCTACTTGCCACTTCTCGTTTCAACGTTGCATTTTTCCATGGGTTTTATAGTGTGGTCGAAAGTCGATTCGGGAGACAAATTTCGAATAATCCGGAAGAATCAAATTTGTGATTGTGTCGTGAGTCGAGCCATCTGCATCACAAAGCGAAATATTCCGCGAGTAAATCATGAAACGTGGAATAATTCGCGAGCAGCGATTAAGAATTTTATGTCTATCAACTACATGGAAGGCTCAAAAGTCAATTGGTGCGAGTGACTTTTGTGCTAAATATCTTTTCGTTATTGAATCTGTCAGAAGAAACAGACTGGAACAGTTTAGTCAAATTATTTCTAATAATTTATGTTATTTTAACAATGTTTTTTATGGTTATTTTAATAATGTTTTTGATGGTTTTTTTAATCATACTCCAGTACATATCACTGTGACCATATAGTAATGCTTCTTATTCTGAAGTGAAGGTTTTGCAAATGGTATTTTCATAGCACAAATCATTCTTAGCCAAACCTACACCGATTATAAACTCTGCATCTAACATTACGCACTCTGCCTCGTATTTTGATATTTCATTGCAATTAGTTAGTGTTTAATTAATAATTAAAAACAGTAAATATTTAAATCGAGATTTGACAAATTATAATACACGCAATCCAAGTTGTGACGTCAGTTTTAATATTAACGCGGATCAATATTAAAATTATCGAAAATCGCAAATTTCGACAATTTTAAAGTAATACGTGGAGAATAGACGAAGGTTTTGTAGCGTCGAGATAATCTTAAATTGTATTTCGTGCCTTGTCGTCGGAAATAGAAACAATCCCATGACAACGAAGATTACGCAGCCAATTACTCAGGCGACTGATCAAGATGCGATCAATTAAGATCGTCACTCGGTATCGCGCGATTAAAACGCAGACAATGAACGAATGAACAATGTGATTCGTTGAATTCACGTCTGTCGTTGAACTGGTGTCGAGATAAATAATTCAATTAAAGCGCACGTTTCTGGAAAGAACGGGGAAAGAAATTGTCCAACGACGTATCCAACGTTTGATGGGAATCGTATCCACGTTCGCGATCCCTCGATTGAAATTCAATAAACGACGAACGATGCATAATTAATCAATCGACTGACGCTACTGATTTTCATTCATTCGCAATTAGTATTTCTTCCTCGGGAACTCGACGCTGTGTTTTCTGCGGTAATTTCTGAGTTACTCGTACCGAAGATTATTTTATTTATTCGTAGAAAATTTAATCGATTTTGAAATACATTGCAAGGGAAGAATGAGAGGAATTAAGTCAATTTGGGTTGTGTGGACGTTTGAATAAAAATTTGTCAGTTTTTTAAAAATTAAAGGATTGCTGCACTTTGGACATTTTATGTGTTTTTGGTTTTATGCGCATTCCGTGCGCTTTTCATTTTTCTTCAACATTTTCAACCTGGCAATTACAACGAAAATTTCCTCGCTGATGGAAGGAATATTTCACGAGGTTTACTCGTCGATCACAGAGATGGAAGTAACCGAAGATAATAAAATAAATATTCATCGTGATATTTAACGTGACGATCTAATTTACAACGTAATATATAGAGCTTGATTTATAATATAATCTATTCAAATCAGAATATATAGTATACAGTTTATTTATTCATTAGTCAACAAGTTTCAAAAAGAAAGCTTCCTAAATAGGGAGCTAAAATCTAAACACTCTCTCGCCGCACTTGCATCTTCGAAAATCAAAAAATGAAAAAAGAAAAAAAAAAAGAAAAGAACGAAGGTTATCTTGCGTCTTATCGAGCAAAATATGACGACAAGCGCCACCGGCGAAGGCTACAAGGGCGCCTGGTGAAAACGCAATTAAACGCAATCGAAAATCGATTACTCAGGCCGAGGAAGGGGCCCGCTCGACTTGGAAATTATCGCCGAACGTTTTTTCTATCTCCCCTTATCGCGCCGCGGTGCAAGCAAGAATCGAAAGAGTGGCACCCTCGCGATATTTAGAGCGCGGCCGTGTAATCGAATTAACCGGAACGCGAGCGAGCCCGAAGGTCGGAGGCGAGAAACGCGATTTTTCCACGGACGAGGGGTTTGGCCTTTTATCTCGGCGCGAGATAACCACCGATGCAAATTTAACGACGCCCATTAAGGGAGACATCAGCCGCCAGGCGCCTTAATGACAGTCCTTAAATCCTCGAGATCCGTTCTGCGTTATCTTCACGTCGCGAAGAGGGGACGAGATCGTTTAAGACGATCGTCCTCCGTCGCCGATAACATCGCGTTCTGATTCCTTGCGTTAATTGCTCTCTATTCCTCCTCCCCTATTTTGTTCTTTTTCATTATTATTATTATTATTTCTTTTACCGTCAATTCTATTTTCTTGTTTTCTTTTTTTCTTTTTATCGTCGAATGTATCACGAGTTTTTACGAGAAAGTCGATAAGAAATTGTCATGAGACGAGTTTGAGGCTCGTAAATTGAAGAATGGTGTTTTAATCGCGTTGCTTTTGAGGTTGGTACTTTCTCGCGAACGATTTGTGTAGTTTGGTGTTGTACGATTGCTGAGGAACTTTCAGTGAACGGTGAAAATTTGATTTGAACAAAATGCATAATTTCTATTTTTAGATTTGATGAAATTCAGTATCTCGTTTGAAAAAATGTTTCACTGTGTAATTGTATTTATTATCGTGTTTTATTGTGTAGATAATTTTCTTCTATTTCAATTTCCTTAGCTTTGATAGTTTTTGAAAAATGGAAAGACCTCTGAGCGTTAAACCTACATATAATATGTGATATTAGATCTCTTAGTTGTAGTAATTGCATTTATTTGCATTTGCGAGGATCCTCTCTGAACTTCGTGCCACGTTCCTTTACCTTCACGACACGAAATGGATAGATGCTAGTTGCAGTTTTCGTGTCGAATCTGGTTGTACGTACATTTTTCATATTTGGAGAATTAACGTTCAAATTACTGAGATCACGGAACAGAATGTGGTACATCATAAAATTACGACGTCGAGAAGCTGGAAAGCCGAAGTGTTGGATATGTTTTACGAATATCGATCGTACGTAAGTATACTAGGAAACTTGTTCAAAAAAGGAGGAATAGACTCGAAATTTCATTTGCACACTTGACTTTTTCTAAAAGAAGATATTAGTTGAAGATGAAAGGATCTTACTTATTCTGTAAAAGATTTTGCAGAGAAAACATTAGACAAATCTAATAGAAAAATAATCTTTCTCGTCCCCAATATTACTAAATATAATAATTTCCAACATTTCAGTTCAAAGAATAGCTACAACGAACCAAACAACATGGTACATACTCCGTTAACACCATAAACATTTATTTCTAGTAGACAAATAATGTTAAATGAAATAAATATAACACATTATACATGCTGTTAACAACAACTTCAAACGCATGAAACTCCAATTTAAATTATTCGATAAAATTCCTCATTCGTAAGTTCATAATCTTTTAATAAATAATTATCATCTCGCGCTATTAACAACAACAACAACTTCAAACACACGAAACTCCAATTTATATTCGACAGAATTTCAGCTTGCAATCTTCATTCGCAAGTTGATAATTCCCTAATTCTCCAACCGACAATCTGTAACTTTCATCAACTCGGAGGACAAACCACGCTGCCCTTTGTCGAATCTTCGGTACACGCCGGATAAATGAGGACGCAGGCTGGAACCCCTTAATAAATACCGAGTTTCTCCATCACTGGCGTCCACCTTGCTGCCACCCTCTCCAATCAGGCATCAGACACAATCCTCCTCGGAGATAGTCTACCATCCTTCCTTCCTTCCTTCCTTCCTTCCTTCCTTCCTTTCTCCCTTTGCCAAAGCAATCTTCCATCCCCGGAGTAAGACATTGAGGCACCTGCTAGAGTCCAGCTCAATCAGGGAGTATAGCGTGGCGGAGAGGAGGCAGAAGGCGGTAGTGGGAGAGCTTGCACGGTATACTCAGGGAACTGTATCCGGACGGGGCAGGGGCCCTCGACCGACTGGGTGGTCCTACCGCTTCAGTTGTGTTCCGACGCGCTTCAAGCCAACACTACGAACACTATTTCGATCCAAGCGTCGTGTCGTGTGCTCCTCTCGTGCACCGCCACGGCCAGACAATTACCAGAGAATATAAGCCCAGCGCCGGCCAGAGAGTCCTACCGGTTCCACGCAGTCCAGATTTCGTTCGATCGCGCGCGCCAAGCTTTTGCTCCGACAACCGATCAGGATCTTCGAAACAGGAGGCTCGAAAAACTACCGAGAAAAAGAGGAAGAAGCGACGTGACGTGTGCCGCGAGTTTTTGTCACGTTTGCCACTGTTTGTCACTGTGTGTCTCCGAGTGTACGTAAATGGGAAACTTATACATCGACTCACGATCAGAGTACAATCACATGGATCGTAGTCTAAAGTTGCGCGAGGAAAATCTACACTGGCAAGGAGATGATTCGAGGATGAGTGCGGTGAAGGAAGAGTGAGCAGAAGGAGAGATTCGGAGGGATAGGTCTCGTTGGAGCTGATTGGCGAAGGTGGAAAGTGTCGGTGGCAGAGAGAGCCCGTTCCGCGGGGGGGAACCGAGAGAGTCTGTCAGACTGGCGGACCTGTCATGTCGTGGATCGGCCGACGCGATCGTCTGGCTCGTTAATAGCCGGTGACGGCTCGTGCAACGTGCAAATCCTCCAAACATTTCAAAACCAAGCCTCCACGTTCTAAATTCCAAACTTCTTTCGAGTTGCTCGCGAATTAGAAACTTGAAGTGAAAAAGGGAAAGAAACCAAAGTTTGACTGTGTTAACTCGTAAATAAATTCGATAGTTTCCATCAACTCCGCCAAATTAGCAAACTAAAGCAAAAAAGAAAAAAAAAAGAAAGAAAGAAAGTTCCACGAGACGATTCGTGTGTTGTCGATTCGGTAAATCACACAGGATCGGTGATCCGAGAGGAGGAGGAGGAGGAGGGAATCCTTTGCGGTGTTGGCCCGACCGGTTTGTTTCTCTGTGCGCGCGCGCGCGCGCGAGCGAGACGATCGGCCGATGATCGGTTGCAGCCGGATAAACGACGAGATAATTCTTCAGCCGGTGAAGTGAAACGACTCGATCGGAAGGTGCGAAGGTAGGAGATGGTATAAGGGACGATAACGACAAGGTGGCACGGGGCTGTAATCAAATGCAGGTTTATTTAGAACGGACGCTTTGATAAAGTGGTTAGTGCGAAAGCGTGGATCCAGCCAATCATACCTGATTGCTCGGACGTGAGTCGTTGGGCGCAGAAGGAGAAAGACGTAGGCGAGACGTAGAAAGGGCCGAGGATCGCAGCCGAGAGACTCGAAGAGTCGAGTACGAGGAGGAAGAAGGAACAGAGAATCGGTCGATTCCCCGTGGATCGCGTTCACCGACACGTTCCCGTCCGATGAAGACGTCCGATGTTGCGCCACGTGATTCGTAGATCGGCCATCGATTTCTACGTTCGACTCGATTGCCGCCGATTATCGTGAACGAGGAGGACACGGCTTCCGGTTCTCCCACCGCGCGCTTCTCGGTTGGCACATGCCGACGCGGTTGAAGATGTGAGGATCGTCCTTTTCGGCAAACAGGGTGAGTTTTTAGTTGAGGTCTCTGTTATTATTATGGCGAGTACGTGGTGCAGATGTAAGAAACAGCTGATAGTTGTTTTTCTTTTTTTTTTTTAAACGTCGATATATTTCTGCATTTGCAGTGTTACGAAGATGTAGTTTTAAATGATTATACATATTTGGAGATTCTGTGATATTAATTTTTGGGACCTGTCACCTGTGCTTATGAATTCTTGCTCGTGCCTCTTTGGAAAATCGTTTCTTCTGTTATTCGACGTGATTACGAATCGTGTCTTCTCTTCGATTGAAAGTATTCCAGGATTTAAGACAATAGAATTTCCAACAATGGAGGTTCGAATGCTGATATATAAATTACCCTCGATTATTTCGTCTAACGTTTAATCCATTTAATTTCACGTTGTTCCAATTCTCAATTCCGAACATTTCACAATCTAACTTACACCATTGAAACCCTGCGACCTTCTTCAAGAAACTCCGCGAATCGTCACCGTGTCATGAACGATTGAAAGTGACTGGAACTAACGACGGGACGTCGTTCTTCTTTCACGGAAATGCAGATCACCGGAATAATTTCCTTCTCGTCACGTCGCGCGTTGTCAAAGGCTGCAGGCACAACCGCGTCGTTTTCCCTTCGTGAACGTCCTCGGCGGCCATTCTTCCCCGCCATCTCGGCTCGGTCATCTCCATGACAATAATAGAGATATTTCTCTCTCTCTCCTTCTCTTCTCTCCTTCTCTGTGTGTGTATGTGTGTGTGTGTGTGTGTGTCGGCTTCGAATTCGAGAAAGCAAACGTTGTGTGTCCATTTTTGGAACGAGGCTTTCCGATCCGAACGAGCGAGAGAGCAACGGCGAGAATAGGAATTAGGAATTAGGCGTTTGGTGGCCAACGGACTCGGGACGGTCCCTGCCGGTCCGGTGGAAGGAATAAGAAAAAACGATGAATGGGGCAGCGTGGTCGGTGCGCATACCTGGGCCCTCTCTCCTCGGCCGGGCTACGAACCAGACGTTCTTCCCTCTTGTATCTAGCTGCACGAATATCCGGGAAATTCCGGCGAGAAAACGTGAACAGGACGAGCTTTGTCGGGCAACCCTGCTCCCGTCGGGATGGAATCAACGTGGGAGAATTCGTACGAATTTGTCTTGGGATCTTGGTGAATTTTGGGATTGTATTTTGTCATTCGGATAACAGAATCTCGAGATGTGGAAATAGTCTGTATTTTCTTTACGAACGACAGATTACCTTGTCTTTGTTAATGAAAAGAGAAATAATTCATAATTTTCCAAGATACTTTCTGAATTTCCCTCACAAACGACAAATTTCCTCATTTTTATTAATGAGAAGAAAAATAATTCGCCATTCGCGAAGTTGTACGTGTCCCAATTTGAATTTTCCACACAGATTACCTTTTGATTATGGTAAGAAAAATAAATCACAGTTCGCGAAACGAAAAGAGGAATAAAATGAACTCCGAAATGAATTAAGATAGGTATATCGACGTGTACAGAATTTTCCATTCTACCGAGAAAAAACTTTGATCTCAGCGATTCGAAAATTAAAATAACAGTCTGAAAGTATAATCCATAAAGAGTTCGAACAGGAGGTGCGTAAGAAAGACAATTTCCAATTGGAAAGAGGGCTGGTCGCTTGTCGAAAAAGTTTCGTACGCACACCTCAGCGGAACGTTGCGCCCGAACCAGTTATCTCCAGTTGATAAGTCCATTTAAGGAGGCGGAAATGATCCGCGCCGACTTTCACAACGCTCGACGCTCGTTGTAAATTAATAACATGCGCCAGTTTTACTCGTGACAGTCGCAATTACGCTGGATAGAGCCTCGTACATTTCTTAATTGCGCGCGTAAAATTCCTTCGGCTTTTATCCACATTGTTTTCACCGCACGAAAGGATGAATCCTGGCAACGTGTCGTAAATATCCGCCGCAATTATCGGCCGAGATAACAAGTCCTGGAACGCACCGGCACGAGATACAACGTAATATTCGAGAAATCCAGCGCGTCGAGCCGCGACGCTCGGTCGTAATAAACGAAGCGAGCAAAAATTCCTGATCCGTGTACACGTGGATCTTTGTTTTATCGGGAGACAGCCTTTCTCCAGGAGTTATCAAATGTTAATCCTTTTATCGCTTTATCAAATTGCTCGTCGTTCCTGGCTGTCACTCGATGAAGACGTTCTACGCTTCGACGATGGTCTTTGCTATTTGGACTTTCAGATCGCCCAAAATTGATCGTGTTTCCAGCTCGATTTAATTTAAGCTCTGTTGTTCGCAATTTTCGAGAAGAATTTATTTAAAAAATTGTTAGCGACTCTGGAGATTCTTTTAGCTGGAAAATAATCGTCAAAATGATCGACTCGGTGTTGTCAAACTCGGTTAAAAAAAGAAAAAGAAACTGACTTTGAAATCTCTCCCGTTATTTTTTCGATTTACGAGAAAATAACTTGCACTATAAATAACGTTTCCCTTCGAATCAAACCACTTTCGTTGAAACATCTTTCTTCAGAACATTGATTCGTCGTAAGGTATCCCATCGTTTCCAGTTAAACGAAACACTCTGTATAATATATACTCTATAGTATATACTGTATAAAACTCTATAATTTAATTATAATTGTGTTCAATTTATTCAGACGAAGAACACGCTTCTACTCGAGCTTTCTCTGTGAAATACGAACAATTACAATTACAAGTTATTATTATTACTCGTTATGAAATTTGAACACGCCCGAAATTTTTAAGCAAGAGCATTTACACATGGAAATTTCTTTCAACTGCTCGACGAGGAGATAGTTCCGAGGGTAACAGTATCGAATCCGTGACAAAAGGGTTGAAGAGACGCGTGAAGGTGACAAAAGAGAAGGAAGAAAATGGCTCGGTCCCGCAACGAATAGGAATCGGCGATGCTGGCGGGCAACCGTACAGATGGATGGGCATAACACGGGAGAACCAGTTCTCTCATTTCATTGCGTTCGTTGTCCGATAATGACGCATAACGCGGCACGCACGTCGTGGCGTGCCAGCAAACATCACGGGCAACTCTCCTCCCACGTTTCCTTCTTCTCTTCGCTGAAGGTTTCCCTAGATCTCGACATGGGAGAAATGGAAAGAGTAGGTCGAACAGCGACGATCGTCAGTTGTCGGAAGTATGTTGTATTTTACGTGAATATTAAGAAATCTAATTGACTCGTCGAACTAGATTTGCTTTTTTTCTCTAAATGAACACAGTAAGCTTATTCCTTGGTAAGTAAAGTTCAGAGTGAAGTATAAGAATAACTCTTCGAATAAGAGTTTGCAGTCGACAGGACACAATTTCGTCGATTGATAGACAATAAAAATTCTGCAACTTGTCCTTCGTCCTTCGCGAAGTGAAAGAATTATAAAAAAAAAAAAACTATAGTTAAAAAGGAAAATTATCAACGACTCCAGCTGGCGTCGTTTTAATATTAAAAATTCTAATCCAAATAAGATTCGATCAGGAAAAATTAATTTCGTCGATTGTCAACGAATCTGTCTAAAAAAAAGAAAACAAGATTACAAAATTAATGCTTGAGAAGAAGAAAAAAAAAAAGAAAATTCGCTAGTTCACCGAATCGATTAAAACGATTGGTACAAAAACTGCACCTGCAAATTGCATACTCGGGGGAACGAAAGCACAAAAAGACCGTCGCATCGCGATATACGTGATATAAAAATCGATAATTCAACGATCCTGTCAAGTGCACGCTGCCAGCGTAACCAGATGCTGGGTTATCAATCTCTCGGGGACATTATAATTCTCATCGTGGTGGCCGCTAAAATCGCAAATAACTGTATTACGAGCGGCGCAATCCCGCGTCGGGAGGGCATAACAAGAAAGGGGTACGAGGAGAAGGGGGGCAGAGGGAAGGCCCCGATGGACGGGCGGCTGTAAGTAATTCGAAGTAACGTCCCTTTAATGAAATTACATCCTATTTGCATCCATAATACGATGCACGGCGAAGAATGGTTCGAGCTCCCAATAAAAACTCATTAATTTCCCCGTCCCTCTCGATATCATTCCGGTTTGTAAGCCTCGCTACCAACGCGCGCGCACGTACGACGGGGAAGGACGGAGAAGGAGATGAAAAAAATGAATAGTAAAAGTAAATATAAGAGGCGGGAGGGAGAAAGAGAAGGGAGGGAAGATGAAAAGATATGAAAATAAGCGTGAGGGAAGAGGAGAGAGGAGAAAAGGGAAAGGGAGATGAAGAGATATAAAAATTTATTTTTTTAATATCTCTAAAGTATTTTTGTGATCTCTGCAAAATACAGGATAAACGTCTCCAGTTTAAATGTCAAAAACTTCCGGAAGGGGTGTGTGTGTGTGTGGGGAATTGATAACCGAAGAAAGAAAATCTTTCATAGAGCAGAAATGAGCAAATCTCCAAAGGGCTTTTTCCTTAAATTTATCGGTCTTTTACAAATTTTGACGTTTAAATTTGAGAAACTCTATATATTGAATATTTACGCAATATTAAAGTATTGCAATATTTTAATCTTGCGATACTGGGATAAGTATCTTGTATATCTTGAATTATCCAGATCGATTTCAAGTTTTACCAACACGATCCGTGACAGTGTGAATGAAACGTTGCAGATGTTGCTCTAGATTATTATACAAAACTGTCGTGTTATATAAAATTATATAAAATCGTCGTATATTCTGCGCAAATGAAATGAAACGCACAGTCGTGTTCGTTGGTTCGATCAGATCGGTTTTCCGAACGACTTCCGGTTCGTGGCTTCGACGGGTGATCGTTCTGTTCACGCTGTCCCTACCCTTCGGCCCCTCGTTTCTCTCCCTTCCGGAACGTCTAATCGTGACCAGTGTTTAGACACGATCGTTGCCTTATATCCCTGGGAACACAGGGCCAACGTGCGTCCGTTTGTTCGTTCTCGTTCCACCGATGGAATGCACCGCGGCGCGTGGATGAAGTCATCGCGTCGACGCCGCGTAGTTTATGAACTGCTGCGCAGCGTTGAAAAGCTCCTGCAAACCAGAGCCCTGCGAGCTTTCGCGCGGCTTATTTTAGAATTCTGCGCCGAGATATCACTTCGCTGGTGATTCCGTTGGGCTTCGAAAGCAAACGAGTGCTGAATCGTAAAAACAGGGACGCGGTACGGATAATTATAGAGAATTCTGCTTCGGTCCCAGTTGTCGTCGCGATTTACTTTCGAGAAAATTTTTCTTATTAAATTAGTCTTCATATTTGATAGGTAAAAGTACACTTTGAGGATAAAACGCCTGCGCACCAAGTATCGTTTAATTTTTCCAGCTTTGTGTTAAACGCAATATTTGTCCCAACGAAGCGTTAAAATTATCTTCAGTTCTGTTGCTTCTTTGAAGGCAAATTTGCAGATATTTTCTTTTAATTCGTCTACATGAATTTAACGATACAATTAAAAATCTGAGCAATTCGCTTGATATTTCTGAAGAAATGTCACGAAATTTGACAAAATCGAAAACTTAAATAATCAGATTTCGTATATTTATTTTATCTTCCTTTTTTTATTTGAAACTTTAGTTCAAACATTTCTTTTCCTCAAAGGATCAAATTGTAACACTTTCTCCATCATAGAACTACCATTCGATTAAGTTCCAAACAAGACCATCAATCTCCATCATATCTCCAGTATCGTTATTATATCATTATTATATCACTATATTATATTATTATATCATTATTATATTATATTATTATATCATTATTATATTATATCATTATTACATCACTTGACAAACACGCTGTCGCTAAAGAACAGAATGAAATCACTGCATGAAACTCTCTCTGTTGTGAAACTTAATTCAACTCACGTGCTTCCTCTTTCGATAAAAAGGGCATAATCGTTATCGTTTGAGATAATTATTAAACAAATTTATCAACGTTCACGATCCACATTCGCTAATTATCGAGGCGTCGATATTCTCGCGGGGAAGAGCCAGAGTCGACCAGCGCGTCACACGCTCGCGTGTGTACTCGCGTGGCGTGCAAAACAGGGCGAGGAAAGTCCGCGACGCAACGCGGCGATTAACATGTGGTAGGTAACAGGTAAACTCGTTGGTACATGCTCTCGGATACGCTCGAAAGATCGATCACGTCTCGCCAACTCGTTTCTTTCCCCCGATTCTTCTTCCTCTTCTTTTTTCTTTATACCCGCTCTCGTAAGAATCCTTTCATCTCGTTTCCTCTCTTTTCCCGTTATCACGCGTGCGATGATTCGTCGATCATCGTTTCGTGTCAAACGTTAGAATTATTTACAAAATTCTTTCTTGGCTCTCGCTGTACATAGTACCAAGTGAATAATCCCATGTTCTCCGATAAAAAAAAATACTAAAGTACCTTCTGCTCGACGAGTGAAAATCGAACGATGATTCATTGAAAATCGGTGGATAATTAATGAATCGATCGGGCTGTCTTCGATGAAATTGTGAGACCAGGGATGAGTAGTCGATCGTGCAAAGCGGTAAATACCGAGGCAAGCGATAGTGTAATTAAGCAATGTTTGATGAAAGATTTACGATCGGCTGCGAGCTGCACGTTTTTGTATTTATCGAGTGTTCATTAGGTATGCAGGCTAGAACGGCCTAATGAGAATGCGCTATTGAATGTGATTACTTCGTTTTTGTCTCTCCAATATTAATCTCTTAAATTTTGCAAGACCAGTGGTTAAGTTTTACCTGAACAATTTTCATCTTATTTATTTGCAATGCTAATACATTTGATGACACTCGATCAATAGTTATTTAATGTTTTTGCTTCAGTCGTTAGTCTCTTAACATTTTGTAAGTACACTATGTACCACCGTTTAAATTTTATCCGACCAATGTTCGTCTTATTGATAACTGTTTGATGACACTTGATCGGTTTTTTGACGACAATAACTATTTAAAGTTTGCTTCATTGAAAAATCATTCCATTTTCTACGTTCTATCTTGAAACTGAAATCCAAGACGCATTAAGCTTCGTTACACCGCTGAATCGTCGATACTCCAGTAATGAACTCGTACCGATTTCTCTCTAAATTTCTCGGTAAAGCTCACTTAAACACGCGATCGTAACGATCCTTATAGAGAAGGATAAGAAGGAGAGGAAGGGAAAAGTTTCACCTCCCCCTCGGCAACGTCTAGATAGGCAAAAGTTATCCCGGCGGGCGTCAAAGCGCCGCGAGCCGTCCCTGCGAGAGATCGCGAGACGACGGGTTGTTTGCTCTCGCTCGGATTTTACGGCTCGGACAGGCCAGGCCGGACAATTA
This sequence comes from Melipona bicolor, assembly GCA_030673865.1. Classification (NCBI taxonomy): domain Eukaryota; kingdom Metazoa; phylum Arthropoda; class Insecta; order Hymenoptera; family Apidae; genus Melipona; species Melipona bicolor. Next base: position 7,097,578 of record JAHYIQ010000002.1, on the reverse strand, counting down.
CTGGTTGTTAAACTCTCCGACTGCATGGGCAAAAGCGATCGCAAAAGTTTTCTCTCTCTCTCTCTCTCTCTCTCTCTCTCCGCGGCATCGCCATCCCGCGACCATCGGCAGCTGCAACTGCGCACTTTAAGAATCACCATCCACGCACACCGGTTTCTGTATTTATTTTTGCGCCTTCCATCCTCTTTTCTCCCTCTCTCTTTCCACGTTTTTCTCTCTCTCGTCGCGTTTCGCCTTTTCCCTCGCGTCCCTCCGCGTCCGATTTATATGAACGACGATTTTATTCGACGGACCGATGAAACGCGAGCGAAAGGGTGAAAGGGGGTCGAACGCTAAATTACGCATTAATTCGCTAATTTACTCATTAATGTCTCGGCACGGTGTTTTTGTCGTGTGCTTCTTTTAACTGTTAGGGACACGCAATTTTAAAGAAAGAAAAAAAAACTCTACTTGCATGGAATTTTTTTTAATATAAAAAAAAAGTAAAAAAATGTTTATTTCAGTTATTAAACGTAAAATATTTCTTAAAATGAAAAAAAAGTAGTATTTATATAAATTCTTTATTGCAGAGTGGGACGTAAATAATCCCACCATGCAACTAACATTTTAAATGAAATTCATTGAAACATACCTTTAAGTAAAATACTGCATGACTTGTACCCCAGTACGATTCGTCTCCCTGAAAGGCCCAGAAGCAACTATTCTGACTAGGAAATAAAAACGACTTTTTTGCCATAAAATTTTATTGATATGCAAACCTTTGAATCGATAGAAAACAAAATACAGGCGCGATCGCTCAGTACCAGACAACGCCACTCCTGCTCGAAGTCTACCGCACGCCCCCTCGCAAATCACGTGACCCTAATCAACCAATCGCTAATTTTCGTTGCATTAGCGTTGCACCTGAGCTTTAAAAATTTAAGTAATTTTCCGGAAAAGTGTGTAATTTATAATGCTTTTCCATTTTTTTCTTTTAATCTTAACGTTTCTGATGGAACAGATGGACAGATTCCCATAAGTTATATTCCCACAAAACGTTGGCCCGAACGGAAAGCCCGAAATCCTCCCGTTGAACCCGGATCTCTCCCCTTCAACGAACCCCGTCCAGCGAAAGATCAAACCAATTAAGTTATCCGGGACGGCGACGTCTTCTCGAACGGATTTCGTGCAACGTTTCGTCCCCTCTCTTATGCCAGAGGAACCTTCGACCTTCCGTAATCAACGAGCGTGGCCAACCTCGCTCGAATTTTTTACGAGGGAAAAGGAATGAAAAGCGAGATACAGACGACGGCTGTCTGAAGAGACGATGAAGAAATTAATCGCGGATGAACGCGGGATCTCTTAATTCCGACCGGGACAAGTTTGTGCCTCGGTTCGCCTCCGCTCGGGTTTCGAATCATGCTCGCGGCCGATGGACAACCGGCAATTATCTTTGGCAAACTAGAGATGGTCGTGATTGCCGGCGTGCTTCATCCTCGTCGCTGTATTTTCCCAGACACGTCCGCGGCACTTGGCTTTGATCCCGCCACGTCCTTTTTCCCCGATCCGCGGATTATTAACGGGAGTGTCACATCAAAAGGTTCTGTTTAATTGGCGAGACCTCGTTGCGTATTCGGTCGTTGGTCGAGACGCGTGGAAAAATTGCACTTCGCCTGATTTATCGGCCAGTGCAATCGTGGAAAGTTTTGGACCGCCAAAACCTACGATAAGTACATTTCTTTTCGATACTTTTATCGTGCCAAAATTTAAAAGTCTGAGAAACACGTATTTATTTATTCTTTAGTAACCGACGCGTGATCTTCGAGAATTATTTTCCTGTTAATTGCTTTGAACAGATACAGGCAGCGAATATCGTGAAGTTGAATTGAGACATCGTTCGGTAAAGAGTTGGCTGTTTTTTCGAGTTTCGTAATTGGATACTGGCAGCGTGGTATCAAGAGATCTCGGTGGCTAACAGAAAAAAACTGTCAGTGACCGAAACAACAGTAGTACTTTGAATTTATAATGAGCCTCTAGAGAGGCCCTGGTATTTAAGAACTTCTTCCTCCATTAGCATAAAGGAGTATTTTAATGGACATCTTATCTTCTGCATTCGCTGTACAAACGAACGTCCAATGATTTATTTACGGGTCGGCAGTTTTCTAAAAAAAAAAACAAGCTATTCTTTCTAAAAAAAAAAAAAGGAAAAAAAAATCATCGTCGACAAACGGAGAGCCTACCCTTGAAAAATGTATCCCCTCCTTTGCCTCCACAAATCCACAAATCAAAACAAAACCGCCAGTTCAACGAATTATTTCAACCCACCCCTTTCTTTAGCCAGGCACGGACCAAAACGCACAATCGGTGTCACTGAAACCGGCGAGTTCAACGAGTTATTTCAAACCTCCTCGCCTCCGAATATCTTCAGAAAGCGCCAACTCAAGCGTGAACGCGATTTTATTTTTCTACAACCCCTATATACAGATTTTCCTAGCCATCGCTCCAACCAAAACAATTAACCCCGGCGTGTGCCATTCTCGCGAACGAAGGTGGTCCTCGTCTAGAATCGAATGCAGTCGACCCAGCAACGTCAACCCTTTGAAGGATTAAAAAAGAAAAAAAAAAAAGAAAAGAAAATAGAAAACGTTGTGAAATCAAACAAATCGAATTGTCCCTCCAGCCAGGGGACAATTAAACACCAATGCTGCCACCAATGGCGATCTCTTTTCATCGAGTGAACATCGAGTAGAAAACGTGAAACCAAGTGGAAGACGATCGTGGCGGAAGCTCATTGTTTCGTCCCATTAAAACGAGCAGTCTCTCGACGCGACTATGCGTACGCGGAGAAGATTTCGTGAAAGGGACGAATCACGCGGAAAATCTCAGCGGCCGACGTTATAAAGACATTTCGCGTGCGAGGTTCGTTTCGACGATTCCGCCGAGAGTTGTATGCAAATCGGGCGGGTTCGCAGCGCCGTGCCACCGCAGAGATCGTCTTTGTTCCCTCCTCTTTCGGTTTCTGCGGTGCGGCGAGCGATGCCTGGCCAAAGAGAGAAAGAAAGGAATCGAAGAAGGCGCTTAGTCTGGCCAACTTCGTGGCCGTTAACGCGGTTTTCATCGCGAGGGGAGGGCGAGGAAAGAGGAAGAGTTACACAGGGATCACAGCGGTCTCTTTTTCGTGGATTCGGTGCAGCGAGTCGGATACGCACGCGATTCCATCCGCTCTGTAACGGCACTCTTGTTTTCAGACTGGAACGATTTTTCGAATTTTCGTATAAATTTCCCATCAGTCGCGAGACCAAAGGACTTGCTAACTGCGAATGCGATGATATAGCGAAGAATTTTGACTGCTCGAAGGAGTCAGAGTGTTCAGACGATTCTGAAAAAGAGAACATAAATGAAAGAAATGAGTGAATTTTTCTTCGAAAAGCGCCAAACTCCGTTGACTTTCGAAAGCTACCCCTTCGTCGAAGAAAGCGTTCACCGAGGCGTGTAAACGTCGGACCTAATCTCACTACGTACGTACTCGCCATTGTTTCACCCTTCGACGCGGTCCCATCGAAAGTGCGTGTGCCAACAACAACGTGGTTCCACCTTGTCGGACAAAAGCCGGCCTTAATCGTCGCTCGAAAGGGGTTAACGATCGTCGTCGATGCGTCAACAAAACCGCAGCTCACCCTCCGACTCGCTCAATCGGCGACCCCCTCTCGCCAGGTTCAGTTACCAGTTCGGTTGCCCCTTTTCCAACTCTTTAACCCTTTCACTTGTCCGCGGCTTCTTATCCAAGAGAAAAAAGAGAGAGAGAGAGAGAGGCGTTGTCAACCGCGTTTCTAACCGCAATGAAGTCCATCGGACCGTGAGTAAATCGACTCGACGTAACCCCCCGTGGACATTATTGCGCGACAATATAATTATTTCGCGTGCTACTCGCGGCCAGCGTTCGACAGGGGATGAAAGTCAAAGAGGGGGAGAGAAAGGGAGAAGATGGTCGGAGAAAAAAGCAGGCGTGTGCCACGGCCGATGGGCAACAATGAGCCGCGCAAACTCGGCTCGTTTGTTTGCCAAACAATCGGCGCCGCGGCGAAAACAACGCGGAACAATCGGCCATTGTTTCGTCCGAGGAGAGGCAATCGCGAAGAAAAAGGGGGAGGAAAGTCGGCGTCGACGGCAAGCGTGAGTATTTCGGGGGTGGCGGAGAGTTCAGAGAGAGAGAGAGAGAGAGGCTTGTTTACGGTCGCTGGAAATATCGTTAATTGACTGACCCCCGGGGCCCAGCCGATGAAACACGTCACGATCCCGTTTGCACTTAAAACGGGGATCCGCACAACGATCGTACGCGATAAACTCGGTGACTGGCTGAGATACACGGAGGTGATTGTACTTATGTAGCTACTTGTTCGTTACGAAACCACTGTCAAACCCGGTGAATTACTGGTGGAATTACTGGTTTTTCGTTGGGCAACATCGGACCCCTCGATTGTTTGACTTTTGATGTCTCAGTTCGAGGACCCCCGGAGCTTGAATTGATGGAGTTTTTTCTACCTCGATCAGTTTGATTTAGTCCGATTGAACTAGAGAAATATTGATTTTATCTATTACCAATGATCTTTCGTTTCCATGATGGGAAATTTCTAAAGGATCGAAACGAGGAGTTTCATAACGAAACGTAATTGACAATTTAGGAGACACGCGATTTTTACATTCACTCAAGACTGTACTCTAAATTAAAAAGGTTAATTAGTTTCTGTCCTCTCGAGGCTCTTATTCTCGAACAGTCAGCTCCAAACACCTAATCAAAGCGCGCATTGCATCGCGCTGCCCCCCGCAGTCACACCGCAAACGACAATAAACCACCCTGGCGAACCGCAAGAGTCTATAAACATCCGACATTTAAACACAATACATTTCAAAGTTTCTCAAATTCGCGTACTTCGGACTTTCTCGAATCCTCAAACTCTCTTTAGAAACGGACTCTTCATTCTCTCTCTCTTTTTTTTTGTTTTTTTGCAAAATAGATATTCAGCGCTCTTGAGATGATTTTTATTTTTTATTTTTATTCTTCGTAGATTCTCTGTTATTTGAATTTTTTCAGTTTTGAAACAAACAATCATCCCGAGACTTTTAGATTTGGCAACAAGTGATACAAACGTAATTTTGTAATTTGCAAATCGTTTCTATTTTCAATTTGTAATTCGTAACTTGTCAATTTTCTGATGTACGATTACGATGAAATTTAATATTACGTTACGAAATGAATTGATATTGTGAAATTATATTTCAAAAAGATATTTTGCAGCCTATAACTCATAACTTGTCAAACACAGTGACTTTATCGGACTAAATAAATTTTTTCTCCGGAAGCACTTGAAATATTCTACCACGATTAATAACACACATACATACGGGAAGCGAAAACATGGAAACATCAGATTCAGAAGATTTCGCGGATGGCGTCAGACTCGAGCGGGATCCACCGTGGTTTCCTTCTCTCGGAGGTTCCCTGTCGAGGCCCGGTGTTCTTTTTTTAAAGGCCGCCGACAATGTACCAGCCGCTATAAATACGTACGCACGCGTGAATACGTCGCGACTGTCGCCACGTGTGAAGCAGCTTGAGGGTCTTCCCGTCTCTCTGTTCTTTCACGTTTCTTCGCGCTCACGCGTCGCTTCCTCTTCTACTTGTACACACATATACTCCTCCTCTGTCTCTTATTTCCCTTTCTGTCCCTTCGTCCGCCTCTTCTTCTTCTTCTTCTTCTTCTTCTTCTTCTTCTTTCTTCGCGAGTTCGTTGCTTCCTTTTCGCGAGGAAACGGAGAGCGATGGCGTCGCAGGAGGGCCGCGAGAGAGCACGGGGCAGCGGAGGAATATCGCCGGTCGACATTTTTCTCGCCGGAATGCGGAGTCGTTACGTTCGCGAGAGGCGTTACGATCGAAACGCCCGAGATGTTCTTACCGGTTCCGCCGCGCGCGCGGACTCTTTCTCTCGAGCCCAGCTCGTCGTCTCGTCTTTCGGGCTCTCTATCCCCTTCAGAAGAGGAGAGAGAGAGAGAGAGTGAGAAAAGGATTCGAGATCGAGCACCGTGAACAACGTGAACTTTCCAGAGCTGACTCGTGGCTCCGAGCCGATGAGATAAGATTCGAACGCCGGCAGCTCGTGTGCGTGCCCTCTTGTTCATCTCCTTTGATCGGAGCAATGGTTCTTGGTCCTTGGTCCTTGGTTTCGTTAGATTCGACGAAGAGGAAATAACACGAATATTTCTTAGAGATCCTACAGCGAACAATATTCTCCGATGAAACTAAATTTGAAGCCTGCTACGCACCCTTCTTTGTCTTCGACGAACTTTTTCTCAGTAATTCATTAACCAGAAATTTCGTTGATTACATCTTTCTAACGTGTGATGTTGTTTGAACTCAAAGCGATCATCAGCCATCATCATACATTGCAAGTTTGCTGAGACAAGAGTTTCAATCTCTGCAAAAATAATATTCTCTGTCATTTTCTAAACTTTCGTAAGAAAGAAGTCTAGTTTATGTGAATTATTGAGTGTCAACTGCTTTCAGAAATTTCATCTCTCGGAAATTCTTTTCCTCTTCTTACGTCGTCGTTATAGCTTTCACTGTAGGCGTCTATTCAGATATTATACTATTATACATCGCATCATACAACACCAAACGTACATGTTCGTTACAATTATCAGCAAAGAGAAAGTTAAAAATAATACAGTTGTTGTTAAATAATATTATTACTTAAACAACAAGATCATTATAATAATATTATAGATAATAGTACATTTAAGAGTTAGGAACTTGCGATATCATTCGCTCATTATACATTCAAGATTCAATACTATTATAAATTATAAATTCTCACCGTCTCCTTACAAATTATAGATTCATTCTACAATCTTACCTATTTACTTTCATCAATGTGTCTCAACTAGAATCATCTTGATTCAACTTTGTTGATAGTTGCATCGTCGAGTCGTGAAAAATTCCAACAAACTCAATCATTACCGAATTATACGCAACCCTAGTTAATTCGGACACACGTGGAAAAGAACAGAGAGGATTTTACTAACAATAAGACGATCTCCTCCTGTGGGACAAACTAGGCTTAGGTTTCAGGTTTTTGTGTCGTTGAGGTCCCATTGGTGTAATAGAGATGACGAGATATCCCTAGTCGGACTACCGAATCGACGAGCCTTCCGCGAACGATCCCGACCAGAAAAAGGCATCGTGGCATGAATTAAGGACGACTTCCGAGTAAGTAGGATCCCCGTAGATCCCTGCCGCGCCTCGTTACCGCCGAAATCTCTCTCTCTCTCTCTCTTTTTCTCTTTCTGTCTCTGTCTCTTGCAGCGCCGACCGTTCTCTTTATCTCGCTTCTTACCTGAAACGAGGTTCCCCCGGAGCCTGGAAAAGAAAAAGCTGGCATCTAGCCGAGAGATAAGTTCCTCGGTTTTACTCGCCGTGAGTTTTCTCTAATAACGATTTATTTAGCCGGTGGATCCCTTTGGTATCGGTCCCCGGTGTGCCTTCGTATTTTTAGTCTCGCCGGCCGGAGACCTGTTTCGTTCGGTAAATTTACTGCTATTGCCGCTTTATGAGATATCCGTGGAATTTTACAGATAAAATAAAAAATCTCCACGTAGAGTTTTGTGTGTTTAGTGGGACAGGGAACGAGATGGATGTAAAAATGATGGACCAATCGGGGTAGTTCACGTTACGTCGAAGTTCTTCCTGAGTTTGCGAAAGTTTATCAATGTATTATACGACTGGAATTTACACGTTCGATAAATTTTAGGGGATTCTCTTTATTTAGTATTATTTAATATTATTTGGGAGGATTGTTCTTCGTTTCTAAAATAGATCTTTTTCATCTGTCCAAAGATTCAACAAAGAGAGAATTACTTGGGATAATTTGTCTTCCGTTCAATTAGAGTGTTTGGAAAGTCCTTATTTCAAACAGGGATGAAATTCGATCCACGTCAAGTCAAAATGAAAATCATCAGCATTTGAAACTTCGTTAGTCGACGAACACAGCGCGAATCGTGGAAACAGCGTCACGAACGAATGGGAAAGTGAAAGTACCGAAGGTTCACTGATTCGGCGAAACCATTTTCGACCGAAAGATGTTTACTCGTAACGAACTAATCAGTTTTACACTCAGTCTAACAAGCAAGTATTTATAATAAATTTACAATACAATTCATATTATAAAGACACGTTATAAATACGATATGATTTGTATAATATTTTGAAAAGAAATTTAATCGAAGAGCCATGCGAGCTAATGAGAATCTTTTTGTATTTAAACTCGGGGCATTCTTTCATCTCCGCGAAGCAAAAGTGGGTCGAAAACAAACGAAAGAACGCACGCAGGGTTGAAAACGTTTGTCGCGTGTATTCGAAACCGAGGTAATTAGCGAGAGTCCGCCGCGAAAGGCGGATAATAATCATCGACAGTTGTCCTTTTCCTTTTTTTTCTTTCACCGTGTCTCTCTCTGTCTCTCTCTATGTATATGTGTGTATTCCCGTGCCCATCAGGCCGAGCGCTCGTCTTCGATCCCCGTGCACGTCACGTGTGCGTCCCCTTAATCCCTCTTAAAGGCCCCTCGGGACGAACACTCGGACACGAGAATGCCCGAAGTAACACGAACGTAATCACGAGGACGAACGCACACACGCGCGTGCGCACACCCGCGCTCGAGGACTCCGACGGGGCAGACATCTCTTTGTTAGAGGGTCCAGTTCTTTCCAACTTCGTAGGAAAGGCTTCGAACACGCTCAGTCCTTGGCTGTTGATCTATTCCAAGTCGGTTCTGAAAAGAGAACTAGCCCAACCAATTTCTACGTTTGTGCAAATTGTCTTGATTAAAAAAAATCTTGAAAACGAAGTTTTCTTCTCACATCGGTAGCACTGGCAGTTACAAAATGGTGATCCTCGACTTCTCAAGCATCACCAATCACGAATAAATAATAGTTATAAAATAGAAATCCTCGAATCCTTGTTTGAAAAAAAGTATAAATATTACACGACAGCACACCAGTGTGGGGATCCAACGGGATAACCGGTTTGACAATTAGATCGTAATTTGCTCGACTATGAACACTTTCCCTTGAATCCTCCGGCGTAAAATTAATATTCATGTATCTCTACAGAATGTTTATACCTACGTATCTTTCAAACTGTTCTGCAAGCAGAAGAAGGTGTCAGAGGAGAGAAATTAACGACACTGCATGTTCTCTCGTGTCGCAATTCGTTTTTTAAACGGAAATGTATAATTTTCTCTCGTAGAAAATATCGATTCTCCGGATCGTTTAGCGATATTATCGCGAATTAAATAATTTCGGTTTCCTCGCGTAAAACACAGATGTCGATGAACGTCGATTATTTTTTGTCACGTGTTAATGTTCACGAGTGAGTAGTTCGGAAGTTCACCTTCTTGGTCGACCTTCTCGTGCGGTTTTCGAAACGCGCGACCAAGATGACTCGCGCACATCGCTAGGAGGATGCACGCGTAAGCGAGCGTGTAGGTTGGAGCGGCCGAGCGGGAGAAACGTGTACGCTGGTTAGTTAGACTCAGCAGGCCCCGAGAAAACGATGCACGAGCTCTCTCTCTCTCTCTCTCTCTCCGTCTCTCTGTCTCTCCGCGGATGGCATTGGTAGCCGTAAGTAGGAACCCGGTGCGTGCGCCACGCCGTATATTTCAACCGTGCGGCCTGTCGTTGTGTGCATTGTCGCATGCACACCGGGTATGAGGCCTGCGGCGGGAGATACATATTTGTTACGGAGATGTCCCTTCTCGGCGCGGACGTGATTCGCCTCCGCGATTCCGATGAAGATCTCTCCCCGCTGATTGACTCTGTTTCCACCATCGATCCCTCCGCTCCCTCCGTTCACTTTTCTTTCGAATACTTCGGACGTGTACCACCGTTGTATCGGAATTGGAAAATACCAGAGCAATTTCTTCCTCTCGAATCTTTATTCGGAACGTTGTTACCTCGCGTGGCTTCTTAGTGAACGTGCTTGATATTTGCCTGACAAAATTCGCTCGCTAGGTTTCGCTCTTTTTGCTACAAAATACCCAAACTGTATTTTCATCACTTTTTTTTTCTACTTCGAATAGTGGAAAATATGTATTTTGATACGCTCCAATTCCCACGGTCCAGTTATAGAAATATAAAAACGCGATGAATGCTTCCCTCCGAAAAAAGAAAGGTTCTCTTAATTAGCGAGAGGCTCTCCAATTGCGAATTGCGTTTCGCACGCGACGCACAACTGCGCCCCGAGATCTGCGTAGCGCGATTCATCATGTTTCGAGGGAGATGCATATTTGTTAGGAGACGGTGTCCCTCCCCGGCTTGGACGTGATTCGCGTTCGTGATCCGAATAAAGACCTCCGGCTTGTTGACTTGGTTTCCAGGGCGAGCAGCTCGTCTGGAATCGCGAACACGCTTCCCTCGCCCGAGGGAGAAAGGAACGAAGACGACGATTGGCAGGCCGCCTCTATCGGCCTACCAGATTCCTCCTCCTCTTCCCCCTCCCCTCCTCTTCGTCTCGTCTCTCCTTTTCCTGTCTTTCTAACGTTGCAATCGACACGCACCGCGATCTCGAGCGAGATAGAGAGAACAGGTCGTCTGCCAAGTACCGTGAAATCGGTCGTTTCCCACTGTTAACGCAGTTTCCTCACGGCTTTCGTTGGCCAATTACGCAGACACCCAGAAGGGGGAGAGGCGCCTAATTGAATTCGTTGTCTCGTGGAATACGGAGAATCGCGGAGGGTGAGGCCGCCGCCGCGCCATGCGGTTGGAATCGGTATTGCTTGTTTGTTGGTGTCGTCCCTCCTTCAAATCTTCCTTTTTCCTCCGGGAAGGAACGTGTCTCGTTTCCCTTTGACGCTTGCCCGCCTGCAATTAGACGTGTGTACGTTATTCTGACGTTTGTAGAAACATTTTACGAATATATATATATATGTATACATACACATATATATATCACGCGCAGGAAATATCTTGAAATTTTGTTTTTTCAATCTTTTGCTACGATGAAACTTAATCTTTATGACTAAGCAACATGCAAAGACACCAAAAATATTCGAGGTACGATGTTCTTTTTAATAATTTGTTATCTATTTTGTCTGTGATTGTGTAATTTTGAAGGTACATTTTGTATTTCTTCTTCTTTATATTTATACGTAATTATTGAACTGTGTATTTAGGTGGATTCGTATTTTTTTGAGCTTTTGAGAATTCTATTACCAATTGTAGCGATATTTAACTAAAAATCCACTGAGTTACCTCAATCCTTCTTTTCTCTTATGAGAAAATAATCTCCTCAAATAACTGACACAGCGTAATCATTCGACTCGCTAAAGATCCAAACGATTCTATCGGTTGAACCATGTACCCAATCTCTTCTATGAACCTAACTGGAAAAACCAGTCACCGTTACTCTCTTTGGAAAACGTCCATCTAGCCAACAAGAGGAGACAGGAAAAGAAAGAAAATGTCATCTCCGAGTCCTGTTTTCTTCGCGGCTAGAAGTGTAAAATTCATTGTTTTCAAACAAAGTTTGCAAACAATTTTATAATTAAAACTCTTAAATTTCGTTAACGCGCTTATAAAGTCGGAGCTAGTACGTGTCTGCAGTTAGTTAAAGTTAGTTCGAAGTTAGTTCCACGCGAATCATAAGGTACTCCAGCGATGTTACAGTTTCTTTTTTCTCGGATGCCGTTGCTAGGATGCTCATTAAGAAGGAAGAAGTTCGCGAAGGGGAGGAAGGTTTGCTCGTAATTAGTAGCACTAACGAGGGACGCGTTTCTTGCGGTGCGTGTACGCGCGTAACACCGGTCTCTGCGCATCAACGATCCCTGATTTTTCTGCTCTTTCCCCTTTCTTCGTTTCCTTTTTCCATCATCTTTTTCCATCCTTTTGCTCGCGGCTGATGATGATGTTGTACAGCGACTCTGCCAATGTAATGGGAATTCGAGCCAGAAAGGTGTGACTTGTTAGTTTCTCCAGAATCTTCTCGGCAAGAAGTCAAGAGTTCCAGAGTTTTAAAAGATCAACTTTTCAAAATTTCGATATGGAGGATCTTAAAGTCTCAAACAGTTCTTCCTCCCCAGATTGAACGTTCATTGAAAAATTCGAGAAAATTCCTCAAAGTGCAACGAATGCCCGAAAATTCGCCTTGGTTTGGCGAGAAGGACGCCAAAAAATCGCTGGAGCTTGCCGTCGGTGTTGGAAGCGAGAGAAAATAGCGGGCAGCGCTGGCCCCGTGAAGAATTAAGACCCGAAGCTAAATTCGATGCAGCTTCGATCAGAGGCCACGTTGCCTCGAGAAGAGGGTCCCCGGTTCCACCTGTTTCTTCTCTCTCTCTCTCTCTCTCTCTCTCCCCCTTTCACCCTGCCCCCTCGTCTCTCGAGTGCTATCTCTTTTAAAGGGCCCAGGCTTGTACCGAACGCTTCTAGTCCAACCGGTCCACGGACGCGCAGCGATGCCACCGTCTGTTCACAGCGTGGCCCGAAAAACACGGTGCGCGAGCGCGACGAAGATACCATCCGCCGGCGTGGAAGGAGGAAGAGACGAGCTCGGGGAATTATTTATGGTGGCTGATAGAGACGCGGCTTCGAGGCAACGTTGTCTAAGAGGCAACAGACCCACGCACTGGCATTCCTGCCTCCAGTTCTGCTCGTCCTTCTTCTTCCCCGAGGCTTGCCTCGTTCTTTCTTCCTCTTCCGCAGCCGTCGTCTTCTTCTTCTGCTTGTTCCTCTTACCTCCTCTTCTCTTCTCTTCTCTTCTCTTCTCTTCTTTTCTTGGCCAGCCGACTTTATCCCGCTCGAGACTCGCCGCTCGTCATTCTCCACCTTCCTGGACACGCTCGTCCGACATGGGTGCATGGTGACGGGCGACGAACCAATAGAGAGGGCGAGAGTTGCGGGAAGATTTTCTGAAATCGATGGAACCCGGATAAAACGCGGCTGGCAAGCGTTTGTACAACTGTTCCTGCCTGCTGGCTGAGTTGTCGAGGGCTTAGCGAAGTGTTGCGTGTTTCACGACGCGATTGATCGACGTTGATAGGAGATTGAATTCTAATTCGAAGACGCGTAGTTGAAATGTTCCGCCGAGCAAGTACTTGTTCGATGCGGTTTGAAGTGTTTCGGTGAAACGTGGTACCGATGAATCTGTTGTATCTTCCTTTGGTAATAGTGTCGTCGAAGATGTCGAAGCTCGAGGAAAATTCCTCCGCGTTAAAAAATTACACAACATTCAAAACAGAAATGTAACAACAATCTCAGCTAAAAACAAAATATCTTCCTCTAGTATTCTGTTTAGTATTCGAACAATTAGAACTGAAAAATGAAGAAATTCTACAGACTTTGTGGATTAATCTGTCAATCGTTGAACGAAAATATATACAATCCTCCGCTCTAAATTGGTTGTATTAAAGAGTAATGTATATTTTTTTTATCAAGTAACACGTAAAAGGCTTTATTGCACGCTGTCGTTGACCTCCATTTCGATCGATTTGATACAAAGGACCAGCAGCACACTTTAGTTTTTGTCCGCTTTAATTGCCAGACACCTCTCGTGTTTTCCCGAGCTTAACGACCAGCTGAATACCTTCCACTTTTCGTTCGTTACTTTCCGTGTGTGTGTTTGCGTACGAATTCTCCACGGTCAAGCTGTAAAACCAGGGAGGAGTCACTCCCGAGGCGTCTCTCTCACCTGCTTCCGAAAATGCGAACGCGAAAAAAGTTCGGAACTTGGCTAATTGTCGGCGGAACATTAGTCCAAAACCAGCCGAGGGTAGACATTTTTATGATCCGACGAGACACCGCGTGCCGGCTTCTTTCGTGGATCATTCTTCCAAGTATTAGTCAACCTTTCGAATTCGACTTTCTACTCGTAATTATTTTTCTTTTTTCCTTTTTCCTCGCACGCTGCGAAACACCTGCTATGCGAGATTGTAGGAGATTGTAGAAATTCCCTTCTTTTAGAGACTTTAGAAGTCAACTCTGCGGTCAACAATGTCATAAATTTGTTTTCTGTTTTACGTTGCAGCGAAGAGCACGAACCATCGGTAATTAAAACTGTTGTAACTTTGCAAAATAAATCTATTTGATCTCATCTTGAAGCACAAAACTTTTACTTTAATAGTAGTGAGTTCGTTTTTTTCACAGTGGATTTTACATCAAGCAGTTTTTCATAATTGAACCCATCACTATCTCGAAGACGAAGATATTTTCTTTGCAACGATCTCTCAAAATCCGTTTTATTGAACTTTAAATGTTAGAATTAAACGACGAGATTTAGTTATTCTCGAATTTTTGTCGTTTAATCTCAATGTTCAATGTTTAATAAAAAAATATTTTCACAACAGCTTCTTGTGAAAGTGAGACTTTATTCTTTGAAATGACGATGACGGATCTAATCACGAAGGAAAGTTTCCAACGTTTCTCGGAATGTTTGAATTTTTAAAATTTTCGAAAAGAAACATCCTCCACTTTGCCACTCGTTGTACGATGTAAAATCATCTTTGAAGGAAACGAACTCAGCACTGTCAAAGTGGAGGATTTTAAAATTTACTTTGAAACGAGATTAAGTGGAATATTAAATAACTTTCTTTACAATGTTGTAACAAAATTATCGATAATTTTTCATTGTTATTAATTCAGTTATGCTCTTCGTTGTGTGTTACGTTATTATTATTGTTGTACCGATTTCTTTCTTTTGTATAGCGTTATTTCTTCGTTCTTTTGGTATTCAATTTGTTTGAACCTCAAACATAGTCATTCCTCTTACGTTAATAAATCAATAAATTTCAGAGTCCGCTTCTTCACCGTAGAACTCGAATCACAAACATACGCTTTCGTCACTTTCGAATGTGTCGTCAATTCATCTCTCCTCGTAATTTTCGAGTCTTCTTCAATCGACCCTGGGCTAATCCTTCGTTTAACCTTCGAGCAACCTCCGACTGGCCTCGAAACGAGCTTCGCTTAACCTCGAAATTACCTTAAGTCAAAGCACCACCACCGCCACCGAGCAGTCTCGAAATCACCTTCTCGATTAGCTCTCTCAAATGACTCTCCTCCCCCCCTCTTCATCTTCACTTTCCACGCTACTATCTCGCTCGTAATTGCCATCATTACACGTTCCTCGCTAGTTTTACTACACGCACCCGTGCTCTGCGATCGAACGAAAAAATGATATATACGATTATTAACGCGCGGCCGATTTGACTCGTCGAATCGTCGGCATAAATCTCGGCCTCTGCCATTCTAATGACGAAACAAAAGCAAAAGCCCCTGCCGCGTGTCGCGTCGCGAGGTTTTTGCGCGTGCGCGATGAGGTGATAATCTTTCGTTGGTGCGAGAGAGAGAGAGGAGGAGAAAACGCGCGAGCGCGAGGTTCGATGGCGTTTTTGCGTGCGACTCTGTCGGACGAGCATGGGCGAACATCTGCCCGGTGTTCGTATCATAATGCGGGGCAGGATTGCCGGGCGTTTCGTAATTACAGAGGAAATGGAAGGGTCTAAATTGTAAATTACGAGTGTACTCGAGAGGGAGGAGGGTCTTAGACGCGTGAAAAAGGAACGGCTTGATCTTAGACGCGGCAACACATATTTTATCCCGGTAATAACACAGCAACGGGCCCCGAGTTGACGAACGGAAATTGCGATCGGCCGCGATGAATAATGCGCCCGTCGTTCCGTCCGTTTTCGAGACCAGGCCAGCCCGGGATTTTAAATGTCTTTATTTTTCGAGGGAACCCGCTCCGATAGCTCCGTTTCCTTTCGTTTCCGTTCGAACGTGCTCCGTCTTGCTTCGTTTTTTTTCTTTTTTTTGCAAAATTGCGAGCACCTCTCTTTGTTTCGTTTGTTTCGTTTCACTCGCGATGGATTAATTTGCAGTCCACTGACACGGTTGAGCTGCTCCATGTTTCGTCACCGAAACTGTTTTGCCGAGTTGTCGGTTTGGAATTTATTCGCGCAACATCCCATTGATCGTTCTTTGAACTTTGTGAAAATGGCAACAAGAATAATACCATCGTAAGCGTATTCTTGCAAATTTGGGAGCAAATTCGGAAATTGACCAAAAGAGAAAGAAGAAACAGCGACTCTATTTACGATCTTTGTTAAACCGTTTGAACCTCTTGCTCTAACGAGACGGACAATTTTCACGTGTCAGTCACCGAAAACTCGATAACTCAAGCTAATTCGTCCAATTAACCTCTCGCGTGCACGCCTAACGAACGTGCATACTTCATCCGTCTAACGAACGATTAAATATCCGCCAGCTCGCGAAAGCGATCGGCAGGGGGAAGGTTGGACGCGATTAAATGGCTGGGAGAGCGAGCGAGAGGAAAGGAGAGACTGATAGAAGAAAGGATCGTGTGCTGCCCATCACCGGGGCTGGCCGGTGTGTGTACCGTGGTGGTTAGAATCCATGGGGGCCTCACGGTGCCCCGTGGTAACGTGGGTAACTTAATATTCCGGGTAATAAATAAGAGAACGCGGCTCTGTCCGCCCCACAAAAAACCCCCCGCGGGCCAAAGAGCAAGACGCCTACGCTTCTCGTAGTACCCACAATCCGGTCCGCGCCCTCCCTTCTGCTCCACCTCCCCACCAACCCTCCGCGTTGTTTCTGGGTCCACACGGAATCCACTTTGGTTTATCTCCGTCCCCGCTCCGCACGGCACCCCCTTTTTCGGGTACGAAAAGCTCGTCGGCCCCCGTGCTTTACCTCCCGTGGCCCTCGCGCTCAACACCCGAACGTTATCCGGCCGAGGCATCGCGTAATTAAGTTATTATGCTCGCGGGTGAACTCGTCCTGGCTGGCTCGTGTGTGTTTCGACTCTCCCTTCGGGAAGGAAGAGCGAGCGAGAGAGAGAGAGAGAGAGAGAGTATAAATTTTGAGATATCGACGCGCGTTGATCGAGTGTGAAGAGGCGAGTCAAGTTAACCGACAACAAATTACCAAAGAAAAAAAAAAAAAAGAATTACCAAATTGTGATTGACGAAAATGATTAATTCAGGTAGTATTATACGTACATCGTATATCGGATAATCGATGGGGATAAACTTCGCGAGCATACGCCGGGTTCGTGCTGGACTCTTGCCTCAGAGAGTCATGGAGTCGATCTTCGTCCCCTGGCTCCGTAGATCGTGGCCCGTCTGCCCCTCGCTGGCCTTCTTTCTTCCTCCCTCTTTCTCTTTCTTTCTTCTCTTTCCTCTCGACAATCAGCACTTGGGGGAGGGAGACGAAAGGGGAAGAGCCGGTATCGTGCAGCAGGGATCTAAATTGATTTTAGATGCCGGGGACCGATTGGACAGCGGCGAGAGCAGCCTCGCGTTAATTAAGAGTGTCCGCGCTGCCGTCTCAATAAACCTGCGGATCCTTGAATTACGGAATTATGACGGGAGCCGATGATGGTATAGCTCCCTATCGCGGATCTTCGCTCGCGGTGCTTCCGTGTTACGGAACGGCCCTGGCCGCCAGCTTTATTACCGGTTTCTCAAACACCAATGCTGCAACGTCCAATTTCTTTCTTCCTTTTCTCTTTCGATTCGTTAAATCTACCCGGATCCGGATCGACGAACATCACGCCGCAAGAAATATTTGTATCGCTGGCTGAGATCGAGGATCGAGGAATTCGCGGAGAATTCTTTTTACTTTGAACGAACGACGAGAGTGAAACCCTGAAAATAAAATTTGGGGATAATCTGGAGAATTAGAGGAAAGGTTCTCCAAAAAACAACAGATTTCCATTCTCGAGGACACAGCAGAGGATCGAAGAGACGGCATTAATCGAAGATTTTTCCAAAAACCGACGCTCCAAAAATTAAAGAATTTGCTAGAAGAGTGAACCTCGCGAGACAGCGCAAGAAACGCTCCTCTGCGAAAGTCCAAACGGGGAAAAGGAAAGTTGGGTTTTTTGCGCTGTTCCGGAGAAACGGGGGAGTATCCTCGAATCCTGCAGGAGGAAGAGAAAACGACAGAGAGAGAGAAAGAGAGAGAGAGAGAGAGAAGCAGGTATATATACGCTCTGCTCGCGCTAAGGTCGAAATACAAAGCAAAAAGAAGCGGAGGCTGGCACACAGCGAGGGGACCAGGGTTCGCAGCCTGTTTCGGTCGTTCATAAATCCTCCACCTTGGATCCAACCTGCCTGCATCCCTCTTCCCACCCACCCTCTCTCTCTCTCTCTCTCTCTCTCTCTCACTCTCTCTCTGTCTCTCTGTCTTCTGTCCTCTCGGCCCTGTTGTGCACGCACACGCGCAACCGTAGACAGGCAGAAATTTAGTCGCGCGCGCACACCGATCTCTCCTCCTTACCTTCTTATCCAATTTCTTATCCCTCTCTCCTCCGTGGCTCCTCCACCCACCCTTCCTCGCGTTCACGACCGCGCCATTATGCTTCTCGTCCCTTCATTTGTTTCCCAGTTTCTCCCTGTCGGAGCACCCTTTTTTCTACCGAGCCACACAGAAGAAGAAGAAGAAGAAGAAGAAGGAGAGGAGGAAGCGGAGGAAAAGGGGAAGAGCAGGTCACCCACGCAGATTTAATATGGAATCGCGTAAACACGCGGTTTCCCGCAAACGAACGGCTGGGAACAAAGACTGGGGGATTGGTCGTTTGTGGGCTGGAATGAAAGGGAGAGTTGCACGCGGTGTAACGTTTTGCTGGCTGCGTGTTCCCGATGTCGTTGCTCTGTGACGTGATAATTCCCTATTGGATCGTTCAATTTTGATTGAAGGGCCTGAGCGTTGGATTAATTTTTAAATGTGTAGCTTTCTTTTTCAAATCCGAAATATTTGAAATTCACGTACAGTGTGGACTGTACGCGTTCAAGGGTTAGAATATCTTCCTGTACAAACGTCTTTAAAATTATTAACACTTTTCAAGATCTTAAGACTTAACACACAGAGAGAGAGAGAGAGAGAGAGAGAGAGAAATTTGGAATTTTTCCGTTTTTTTAAATTATTTAATTTTTACACGTCCTCCTTGAAACTCGACGCCATTCCGCTTACACTCCTCTTTGCGAGGAGACGGGACGGCTGGGGACGGCGAGTTAATCGGGGAGAACTGGGGAGAAGTGATCTGGAGCGCTGGCAAAGCGCGCGACTGATGCGCTGGGAATTGTAAATAGTGCAGGTATCGAGGAACGAACCACGAGTGAAACCTATGGGGGCAGAAGGAGGAACGATACGAGTGGCGAAGAGAAGAGAAGAGATACACGACGAAAGAAGAAGAAGAAGAAACGGGACAGGACAGAGTCAGGCCGGCGGCGTTGGGCTGCGCGTGTATCCGCCCACGTAATCTTGATTGTCGACACACCTCCACCTCCACCACCTTCTCTACCACGAAGTGCACCTACACTGACAAACGCGTGTGTCTGCACACACATTCGCAGGCGTGTATGATCCTCTCTTTACACAAACGAACAAGCCTGTGGGCACCTATGCGCCGTCCGGATGCAACCTGTACCGCCGATCGCGCACCAGGGGCGGATCAACCCTGGACGCGCGCGTTTCGCCTCGCTCGCCCGCTGTAAACTATCCTCTCTAATTGAATGCGCTCGATGGCGCGTCGTGTAATTTAGTCGGGGCTTTATGATGCCCCTTTCCGCGGCGCGCACGGGGGTGGAACCCGCCGCGGGGGTCGAGCCATGCTTGAGACGTTTGGGAAACGAGCTCCGAGAAGCGTCTCTCTCGCTGCTCTCGACGCGCTTTCGGCGACAGCGGTGGGAAACAGCGGAGTGTTGGAACGCTTGGATTTGCCGGATTCCACGGATTATTCCTTCACCCTGACTTTTATACAAGTTTTTATTCATACGATGAATCAATTTAAGTGGTTGTTTCGACCTTTTTATAGGTTTGGAAAAGAGGGAAGATTGGGTATATAAGTTACATGTATTATTTTGTATCTTAGCTCAGGTGTGGTGAGTTAGGTTAGGTTTAGTTGGTCGCGCGACACGAGACTTGACCAATGGAAATAATTAATTCTTTAATAACTTTTATTAATTATAATTCTTTATATTATAAATAATAATTCTTTACTTCTTTCCAGTAATATATACAAAAGTACATGTATACTTGAGATAGAAAATAAGTGACACAGCATAACACAGCTTCACAAAATGAAATTACATTTAGCAATTGTCGTCGGTGCTGATAAAACAAATGTGTAGGAAGTTACTAATCGTCATTCAAATACAATTTATCAACCATAAAACTACTTTTCGAAACCTCCATCCAAAAGTTGAACAATCCGATTCAAATTACAACTTCACCTCGAAACAACTACAGACGAAGGAATAATTCATTCCCGGAATAATGAGCGTTTGTTCTCACGCTTTATTAATTGGTGACATCATTTCAATATATATATCGTCAGGTTGGCTCGGAAAGCAACGACGCGTCAACTTCGATACAACGATCCGTGTGTTACGGTCTATCAAGTGACTCTCCTTAGCTCGTTCATAACTCTCGCAGTAACTAGATATTACTCACCTTTCAACGTGATCGCTCGTTACTTGCTCGATCGACCAGGTTTCAGGCATTAGCCTGGACTATCCTTGCGATCGCGTCCATTCATTCATGCACCGCGTAAGACGATCGAGCTCACCGCGAGTACGAAGATCGTGTGGTGCAAGCTAATCGCGCTAATTAGTCGCTGTTCCGCGCTGATCCGTTGAATAAATCAGCCGACTTTACGAGCGGCTTGCTCAGCCGTTCGATCAGGCGAAAATCAGTTGGTCATCGGATCGTCGAGGCGATTTAATTCGCTTGCTTCGTGGAATTTGGAACGTTCGGAAGCTGGACTCGGTGCTGCTAAAAGAAATCTTAAAAAATGGCTGAAAAGATGCATTTCTTGAGAGCTGTGAGAATTCTACGCGCAGAAACTGTCATCACCTTTGTCAAAATCTTACACTCGTCATCTACATTCCGTTGGTAATACAGGATATGTGAAAGAAGTTAAAAATTTATTTTAATCGCAAAAACAAATACTTTCTTGAAGCCATCTACCTTTGCTTCGCAAAACTACAAAGTCCAAAAGAAGCAGCACAAATACACTGACTATTTCAGCTATTTCACTTAACCTAATTGTTTTTCAACAATTTTTTAACGAAACAAAATTCTTAATTAGAATCACTTGCATCCATGAGTCGATCAACCTCTTCTAACCATCTACCTTTGCAATTAAAAACCACCGCTTTAATCCAAAAAGAAGAAACCTAAAGAACACACACACACAGAAAAAAATAATTTTTGACAAATCAATTTTCTAAGAAAACAAAGTTCCTAATTACAACGTCACTTGCATCCATTGGATTTAATACTTTATGAACCAATCAGCGTCCTCTAACCATCCACCTTTGGAATCAAAACCCACCGGTTCAATTCGAAAAGGACATACACGTATAGACACGAGCACAGACACACACACACACACACACAAAAAGAAACAAAATTTCAACCATTTCGATTCACCGCGGGTCGCGTTTCACCGTCTCCAAGAACTGGTCCAATGATACGGCCAACGTTATCCGGCTATCATCTCGTGCCTCCTCCGCCTCCTCACCCCTCGTACCACTCACGGGATAAATTCATGAGCGCGATGTCCTCGCGAGCGGCCTCGACCAGCCGGCCGTGTAAATGTAAAGAAGAGGGCTTCTCGCGAGAGGAGCGAGCGCCGGGCGAACGAGCCGAGCGCGCAGCATTTTATTAACGCGACCGCGAGACGGGGTAGGTGGATCGAGAGGAGAAAGAAGAAGAAGAAGAAGAAGAAGAAGAAGAAGAAGAAGAAGGAGAAGGAGAGGAGGAACGAAAGAGGACGGTGGTTGAAGAAGGAAGAGATCGAACGAAGTGGAGGCGGTGAACGGTCTCAGGAGAACGCGGGGGAATGTTGTAAGCTCGCACTCGCGTCGACCTTGCTT
Organism: Melipona bicolor; assembly: GCA_030673865.1. Taxonomy (NCBI): domain Eukaryota; kingdom Metazoa; phylum Arthropoda; class Insecta; order Hymenoptera; family Apidae; genus Melipona; species Melipona bicolor. Next base: position 7,075,660 of record JAHYIQ010000002.1, on the reverse strand, counting down.
CGCGCGAGCACACGCCGCGCTATTACGACGCTGTTCGCGCTCGCGACGCCGGCCACGCTGCACTTCGTGGGATCCTCGGAGGAAATTAACGACGACGCGCTCGATCCCCCTCCCTCTATCCCCTAAAGATCTGCCCGCTGTTCCGTTTGTCCAGCACACGCGATTCTCCTCTTCCTTCGAACTCATTTCGGAGGGAGTCTTCTTCCTCTTGGTTGTTTGATAACTCGTACGCTCTGTACGTACGTTGGCGTATCTGTGAGAGTGCGATCAAGTGGCGGTGGATGTGATTGATCTCGTGGTGATATGTTTGTGTGTGTATGTGTAAGGTAGTATAGTTGAAATACGAGCAAGAGACATTTCAGAAGATCAATTGAGTTTTCAAGTCACGTTTATCTGTCGTCATTTTATTAAATTTATGGAGGATTTTATGTAATTTTATGTAATACAGAGAAATCTGTAGCTATAAACTTCTCTAGTCGTATATGAAAGAACTTCTCTTAAAATAATTGTGAAACAAAATATTTAACAATCTTTAAACAAGTTACAGTCCTTCAACTATTGGATCGTTTAGAAATTTAAGAAATATTCGGTAATTTATCGTTAATCCTTTTTCTTAAGAAGTTTTTGATTCCTCAGTGATTTTGATCAGCTGTTCTTCGTTAGAGAAAGTTTGCCAAGCCCAAAATTATAAAATAGAGAATACGATAGGACAGATTTAATGTAGATTATAGATAGTGTCTAAGTAGTTTTAGACTTTCTCTTAAAGAACGATATGGAGATTAAACTACAAGTTATCTATTGTAAATAATGTTTCTTGACACGAGTTCTACCTATCCATAAATATTTTAACAATCGTTATTTAAAAGTAGTGTCTAATATCCCTCGTATCTTACATTACGTGCCCGATATGAATCTGCGGACACTACGTTTGATACGTTTTCGTGAATACTATATCCAGAAGAGAAAGTTGAGTTACGCTTGCCACGATGTCTATACGAAACATGCGTGATATTATGCAACGCACAATGGCTGCACTTTATTGTCAATGAGGTTAGGTAACTCGAACATTTAATCGTAGGTAGTTACTTCTATTCTAGAAATTATGGTTCAATTAATTTCTATCGAAGTTTGCAAGATTGCGTTCATTCTTCGAATCGCTTTCGAGAGATTCTCATCGTTTGGGAAGAAGGCTAAGAAATTCGTCAGATTCTCAGAAGAACTTCATCGGATGCATAGAGCGATATTCACGATAGCAATTTAGAATCGAGGGCAGAGTGACAGCTTTCTCTTTCTCTTCTTCTTTTTCTATCTTTCTCGTTCCCTTTTACCCTTCTTTCGCGCCTATCTGTCTCTCCGTCTCTCTCTTCTTTCCTCTCTATTTCCCCGTCTCTCTCCCGGTGTGCCAAAAGGAAGAGATAGGCGGCCGGGTAATTTCGCCGGGTCGGAATGAAGCGTGGCGTCCGGGCAAAAAGCGGTGCCTCTCGTCGTTTTATGCCTTGCTCGCACCGTGTTGTACATTAGGCTGTAGGTGTGCGTACACACCGGCGGCGGATAGAAAAACCAGCGGGTCCGACGGTCGTTGGGGGGCGGAGGGGGGCGGGAAGAGCCCAGAGCAGGAGGAACGTCGGCGAGAACCAGCCGGGAGAAGGTAATTGTACGAGGCAATCACGGCCGCGGTTACAGCGTTCTGCCTAAAAAGCGTGACAAAACGTGGCGGCTTCTTCAATTTAGAGAGCAACAGCGGACGAAGTGGGGCATAACTAAAATCTTCATCGTTTCCTCGCTGCACGAGCTCCTCCCGGAGCTCGCGGGCGTAAAAAGCGTATTCCACCCAGCGAACGATCGCGTACCCAACAACTTGGGGTGAATGGGATCGACGAAATCAGTCTTTTCTCTTTTTCTTCTTTCCTCCTTCGTCTCTACTCGGCGACTCCTTTTTCCCCGTTCGGCCCTTCGAGACGTTGTATCATCTTTTGTTACGTCGCTCGGCGAAGAATCACGCGAGGGATTTGGAAATCGATTTCTTGTGTATACAGAGGTGACTGGAAGCGGTTCTTGTTTTTACTTTTACTTTTTCTTCTTCTTTTTCTTTTTCTTTTTCTTTTTCTTTTTCGGTTTCGTCACGGTTTCTGGTTGAGCGGAGGTTCGGAGAGTGTGGCGTAGTTTTGTTTGAATACGAGTGAGAATGTTTTCGTGGATCTTGCGAGGTGGTGAGCGCGATAGATGTTCATTTATTCGGACACGTTGGGTCAAATGGTTCGCTAGTTGTTCTTGACGTTGAGATGATTCGTGTAATTGCGAGCAGACAAAAATTTATTTAATCAAACATTAAGTTTTCTTTTAGTATGTAGAAGAGAATTAACACATGTATATTTATATATTTATACATGTATGAAGTAACAGTAATATATATTCTACAATTGGATTCAAATTTTTAAGGGAAAGAGCAATCTTGTTATATCAAAGAGGACTTGTAGACTTTATCTTGCCCTCGAAATTGCCTCCAAGCAAAATTTCAAGAAATAATCTTGTTATAATATGATGTATTATACAAATATTTTCATGATCAACGGTAGCCAACAAAATTACCACTCACTTCACGCAGATTTTATCTTGCTTGTCTTCAGAGTCGTTCATGATTATTTTTACAACGAGAAGAAAATAGCTCGATCGTGTATTGTATATTACATAAACCAATAATAACAGAAATACATGTATTTCTTATTCCAGCTGAAAATCATCTCTTCTAGCGCTTGCATCGTTAATCTTCTAATAATCAACGTAACTCTGTCCAAACTTCCAACCAAAGAAGAAAAAACTAAAAGAGAATCTAACCAAGAATGCATTATTCTTATTCTCGCCGAAAATTTTCTTACATCATTCGCTACATCATGTTAATTTCAACCCTCGAGGCGATCTCAATCGCCTAATAACCTTCAATACAGCCCTGTCCATTTCAAAGATGACCAAAAAAAAAAAAAAAAAGAAGAAGAAGAAGAAAGGAAGAAAAAGAACGAATCACGAGGAGCGTGACCGTGGTGAGAAATGCTGGTCCACAGCCACCCGTCGCGTTCGGCATTAGCTTCATTACCGAGAGGTCAGTCGCGACACTTTCTGACCTTCCTTTTCGAAGCTTCTCCGGAGATAACGAGCGACTCTGAAAGAAGAGAGAGAAAGAGGGAGGCTATCGAGAGGCATCGACGTTCCGTGAAACTCGACGAAGAGCAAGAAAGGAAGGAAGGAGATAGAAAAAGAGAGAAAGAGGGGAAGGCAGAGAAAGAAGAGAGTCGGTTCCTCTGTGCCGGTAAACAACCTTCGGTTCTCCTCTGGTTCCAACTTCTCTGTCCGAGCGTCAATAGAGTCATTAGTCACGGCCCTCGGTGTACCCACGATATTCGTTCCTCCTCTACCTGAGGCCCTCCTTTCACCCCCCCTTTACCCGCCCCGCCATCTTTCTTCTCTCTTACTTTCAGAAGGAGAAAGATATACATGTATATGTATATGGATATATATATATATATCCAGCACCGTTTGCGCGTTCGTCCCTTTTTCATCTCCACGGATCGTTACTTCCCACACGAGCACCGGGAATGTCTCTCGAGATACGTGTCCTGGCTATTCTTCGGCAACGTCTTAACGCGTTGCGCAAATATTGAGTCTCAATCCCGGCACATCGAATGGGGTGTGATTGTTGTTGGCAGGAGACGAGAGGAGGATGGAGAGGTTGATTTATCGTGGGATTTTGGATCCTCGTTCTTCCGTGCCTTTGCCATTCGAAGAAGTTCGACGAGTTCAAAGTTCATGCTCGTTCTTTTTTTATTATTTTTGCGCAATGTCGAAGTGTTTTCGACTGGTCGGGTGGTTAGCTCGAATATTTTGCTAATAGTGATCGTTTGTTGTGAACGAGGTTAGAAAGTAAACGGAGGCCATTACGCGTGACGAATTTCCGCCGTGATTTAATGGAAAACGTTCTAAGCGGCGGCTGTAAGCACCACGAACGAAAGTATTAGCACATAAACTACGTGAATCCCGATTGTTTCGCCAAGACAAGATTTATGGCGTTGATATGCATAGCTGGTGCGAGGTATCAATCATCTGGCACGGTCAACGAGCGTTATTATGTATGTGGCAGCTGTCGACAATAACCGACGGACCAAGGGACTGACGCAGCACCGTAGATTCCATGTCGAATCCTTCACTGACACACGTGGTTAACTCTGTACTCCGTTCACACCCATTCGTTCCATAATACAACGACAGAATAACTAAATAAGAAATTTTCATTTTCATCCTGTAAAGAAACTATAATTCACTCCTATCGATCCGTATAACCGCTGTATTACAATTTTCTTTAGACACTAAAATTTACCATTAGAAAAAAAACCAAATGTTCTTGATTAATAACGAAGAATTTCAAGCATAAACAGCAAACGTACTTGTATTTTCAGAAATTGTCATTAAATCCGTGATTTGAGAGACAAGCTCTGTCTTGGTATCACTGTGATTAACATTCAGCGCTTAATTTCGCCAATTGGTCATTTCCATCCCTCCAGTATTGATCTCGGTATTAAGCTCCATCTTGAAAAGAAAGAATCTCAATTACAAACAGCCGATTTGAAGTCAGTCAACTCTTGCGTTGAGAAAACAACAAACCCCCAAAAAAAAGTAATACCGCGGGACATACATATGCATACGTGGAAGGAAAAGCTTCGTCCTCGAGTTAAAGTCGAATTCTCGCCTGACGCAGGGCGGAACGATTTCCAGCGCGATCTCGAATCCCGATGAATAATTCACGATGTACCGCGCGACGTTTTTGCGCACGAATTACTTCATTAGAGGCGAGCAGTCGCATCCTGTCGTGGCGACAGAGGCCTACACCGGGTTGCCTGCCGTGCATGTCGATTTTAACCGAAACCTGAAAAGGAAGAAGGCGACAAAGAGAACGCCGCTGTGGTTTTCTATGCGGTGAAACCAAGCCGGGGGTGTATACCGTACACTCGTCACGTATCCACCTGTACATCCCTGAAACAAAAAAAAAAAAAAAAACAAAACAAAAAAAAATACTAAAGAACGGTAGTCGAATCTCGCGTGTAAATCGACCGCGAGGAACGCGCCACCCTCGGCTCTCCGCGTCACGTTTCTGACGAGCCGGTCATCGTTAATTAAGAGAAAAAGAAAGAGGCATGGCTCGGTGATTTAACGGGGCCGTTCGATCAGCACGCGAGAGGAAAACCTTCTGGGCGCCGTGGAAATGAGCCAGAAGGGACACCAACACACAGGCGCGTCGGATCTATTGGTAATCGAAGGATCGGCCTCGCCGGCGTTTTTCGTGCCTGCGCAAAGTTTAATTGGCCACGCGTGACGCGCTCCTGGGAATATTAACCTGTCCCCTGGGCGTTTGCGGAGAGCTGTCCCGTGGGGATTCGTCGAGTTTGGTTTGTCCACTTTGCGGATTTTTGCTTTCAGACTGCAGAAGTGGGGATTATTTCTTTTTTTATTTTCAGTCGTTCGAGTCGTGATCGAATGCTTTCTGCATTCGTAAATATCGAGTCAATAAATTCTTAAATTATATGAAAATTAAATGTTTCAAATTAAGTTGTTAAATATAAAAATATGAGGAAAGAGAAAAGAAGGGAAGAAGTGGAAAATTTTCGTCAAAGATCTGCGAGAGAGCGTTTCGTGTGTCGTTCGTGCGACAGCAAGGGTTAGAAGAAACAGGGAGAGCTGCGATAAATCCAGCGGGTGGCGTGATAAATTTCTTTCGCGAAAACACAAAAAGCGCATTAACGCGCGTCTCCGCGACAGAACAGGCAACCCGCGTCATTCGTAGAGAAACTGCTAATGGTCACGATAAAAAAAGAAAGGGGGATAGGGGAAGAAACCATCGTTCGCTGATTACTCTTTCAATTCCCAAAAATGATCTCTGCGAAATGGAATCGTCGGAAGCAACTGCCAATTTAGGTTCGCGATAGTCGATGTAGATTCTTTATAAACTTGTTATACTTCGTGTCTGAAGTTGAGCAAGATCGTTTAATTATATCCTTCATTTCGTATCGTAATCGTTGCGGAATAAATGTACATACATAGTAATACGTACGTACGTACGTAAGTTGTAATTTTATCGTGTAAGACGCACGTCTACCCACTTGTAATCTACGTAGCAATCAGAAGTGATGATCGGTCGCGAATAATACCGTTCACAAAGAGATGCACAAGTTTCTGAACTGTGCAAGTACCTACGCGTAATTACACGTATATTTATGAAGTACACGAAGTTAAATTTAAATATCGAAATTACCGAATGTGTCATAAAAATCCGCAAGTCTCGAAAATGACTCTCTGTAGAACTGACTGACATCGTGGTCAATTTATAATCCTACAGACACGAAACAACGTGTTTCAAATGATTTTTCGAAAAATGTGCGAATAGAAGCTCGTGTCGTTTGTCACTTTTCTTTTATTCCAACGTTTTTAACTACTTTCTTCCACGTTTCGTAATCTAACAAACCGAAGCTTTATAGACGAACCTTGATTTAATTTTGAAAAATCGTCAACCAACCCTATCTCGCGAAACCTAACCTAAACCGACGCGACGAATAAATATTCTCTTAATCGACGCAGTCGGCTCGTGAGAACTGGCCACGATGTTTTCGTTCGCCGGCCAAACACTCTCTCCCTCCCCCTCTTTCGTCATCGTGCAACACCGCGGACAGGGCTAAATGAGGGCCTCGTTAATCAAGATATTTACACGCGAGCACGGTCGCATCGTGGCATCGATATGCAAGCCGTGGCCGCGGCTCGATCGAAGCCGCTCCTTCGTTGAAAATCCGGCCTAACGCCGCTATCCGCGCTAGCGCGTTATTTATAGGCTATTCGAACGCTTCGTAGCGCCTCGCGAGTACGTGAGTCTAATTCATTTGGAACGGACACAGACGCACGCTCGCGGGAACAGAATTCGTCCGGCGCGAGAGGGGCAGGGGGAGGGAGAGAGGAGACGGAGCGTTTCGAGAGCTCGTTACGCTGGAATGTTTCGTCGATTAGCATATCGAATTAATATTACACAGGTCGCCAGGTTGCCGCGACGAATCGTCCAGGATGGAGAACCTGTTGCGTCCTTCAACCCTACGAAATTGGTTTTGATTGGCGGAAACGAAGGGTTGGTCAGGGTAAATTTGGTTGATATTGTTCGGGAAGAATTACTTGGCTGTACTTGCTGAAGTGAATGGTACAGCGGTGCGGTGAGTCGAGATTCGGAGAATTCTGTATCTTTGAACTGTAGAAAATCGATTTGAGTGGAGCAAAATGTAAATGAAGAGTTGAACAGAATTTCCGATTGTTTGGAAGATTGATGTGAAATGAGAGTTATTTAGTTTCAAACTGGCAGATTGGGAATTGTAATAGTAGAACGGGTTGAAATTTATTGCTTATATTTAAAAGATAGAAGGCTTCGAGATAAGGATGAAACTGGAATAGTTTGGAGGAACGCTAAATATAAAGCCTCGCGAGTGAACTACGACCCCGTGGAAACGTCGTTTAAAAGACTATATCCGTATGAACGGGGAGAATAACCCCGCGCCACGATGTGTTTCACGACTTTTCGCGGTAAGAGACTCTCGGTGACGGTTTTCGAGGCGTCCGTGGCATTGTGCCAACCTCGGTGAGATGAATCGTGGAATTAGCGCCACGAAATTGCCAGAAAATCGCTGAAATTGACGCTTCCATTAACGTCACCGTCTACGTTCCTCTTTCAAGAAAGGATATCAATCGTGCCGATTGAATGGAAAACAGACTCTTTTCTCTAATCGTTTCGCACATTGTACAACAACGGAGGAAACTTTATACACGGCAGAAAATTTTGTCAGAATAGACTGAAGATATACACGCGAACATACTTTAATATGTATAATGCACCCGCGCGTGACACCTGTCGACTGTCGTTAGTCTCGACACAGTTCCCACAGCCACAGTAACTAACGCGCCTCTTTGATCTCAACGGACATTAGTCACTCTATCGACCTGAACCAAAAAGTAGGTTTCTTACGAATAAGTATGTAACTGTGAATTTTTCTACATCGCTGACCGCGTTACGGCTTATAAATTACGCATCATTTTCGCTCGCGACGCTGAACGGAATATTTATTGACGCAGCGCGGAAAACGGCACGCAGACGATGTCATTATCGTCATTGCAAAATTGCTCCGTTATTTTTCACGGAAACACAGCTGAAAAAAATCATCGACGAATCGCGATCGATCGTCGAAGGAGCTTTCGCTCCGACCGCCCCTTTGTCGTCGCGTTTAAATCAAGAATAGATCCGCCAGTAGAACGCCTCGGTCGAAGAAAAAAGGAGAAAACAAAGGGGAAAAGAAGAGGGAAGAGAAATTCCTCGCCATTTTGGTAGCCGGCTCGTTTTCTTCTCGTGGCTGCGCGTGAAACGCGTGCCGCGTCGCCCATATGGTTTCCTTTCCCTCTCGATCATCCCGTGGCTGGTCTTGGCCGAGCCAAGGCGGAATAAATATCATAACCTGAAACCTCCCGTGGAAGTGTTAGGCTCCCGGACTTAATCCGATGCAAAGCCTCGCGAGGCTTGCTCCCTCGTTGGTGTTGGTCTTTAGTCGCTTCGGAACGGCCGACACTTTGTCAACGCGGGATTTCGCGTCGTCCCCAGTGATTAGCGAACCTCCGTCTCGCGGTCTTCGTGGAAACGGAGTTTTCAACCGGTAGCTACGTGGGAAATTTGTTTGGTTTTGCCGTGTTAATATCGCGAATTTTTAGTTTTTATCTTTGGAGCATTTTTGGTTTGATGTCAGTCGTGACTTTGTTTGTCAGTGTTTTGGAAACAGACGGAAATTTTATTAAAGTGACAGAAAGTTTCGTCGATCGTGGATCAATTTTTGAGAGAGAGAGTGGGAAATACTCTAATGGGATATTAAAATATTTGGAAATTAGTCTTTGAGCGTCGAAGGAATTTTAGAATGTTCACGACAGGAAATTCCGAGAACATTCTGTCGAATCTCGCTTCTTTTACGGCCGGATCCTCGATTTTACGTCAGAACCCGGGAAACCCGGCAGATGTTCCCTGAGCAGCGCTTAGCTCGCCTCATTACCAGGAGTCGCGTTAATGAGCTTGCGACCCTTAATACTTTACCCGGCTTCCCTTCTTCATTTATAAACCGACTAAGACGTAACGAAGGTCGCGATAAATACCAGACTATAACCGTGAAAATAAATTAAAACGTACGTTGAACTTGCTGGCAGTCCATTCTTTTTTTTTTAACGGAAATTAAATCGATAACAATTTGGGATTAAATCGCCATCAATCTTTGGCACGAAAAGTGTAAAATATTTTACAAATTTTAGTAATTTTACAGTCACCTGTAAGTCAATTATTCGAGAATTAAATTCCAAATTCTAAATTTAAGTTTTCTTAAAAAAAAAAAAAAAAAAAATCTAGTAAGCTTACTTACTGAGATACTGAGAAATATTTATTGAACATCCGCTTCTGAACATAAAACGGCGTGATTTCCAAAACGAGATTCACTGTGTTAGAATATTTCAAAAAACTAATGTAACTTTGACGTATCTCCTATTGAAACTTGAAAATTGTTCCATAAAATCTGTTCGCAAGGAAGAGGACGGGGGAAGCGAGAAAGGAAGGCCGAAGGAATTTCAAGAAGAACCGAGCCTCGCTGGCAGACGGGGGCCGTAGATAAAGATAGATGCGTCGGTTTCCGGCGTGACGAGTTAACGACTCGAGTTTTATCTGTCGGTCTTCCCTTCGTGTCCCTTGTTCCTCGCCGACTGTCAGGCCTGGAAAGCGTGGAAAGCGAGAGGAATACACGCGGCGAGAAGAACACCGAAAGAGAAATTAATAATAGCTTAATTGGAGGACGGTCACGGTGAAACGGAAGGGACAAACCGGTGAACACGACTTTCTGCTCTGAGCCGGAATTCAATTCAGAGTAAATTCGCGTGTTATAAATAAATCTAGTTAAAGCGTCCTCAATTTTTTGGATCGCGATGTGAAAGATGTCTTTCAATTAGAAGTACTTTGATATTTCAGTGATTTTTTCAACTTTCGAATTACAAATGATCTTGAAATTAAGCTTTTCTTTTTTTAGAAATCACACAGTATTTCGTTAGATAGATTATTTTTTTTTAACCTTTAGATTCATGTTTTTTAGTTACGCGCAAGTGTCTGTATTACATTTCTTAATTTTTTAAAATGTCTAAAATAATTTTCTCAATCCTAAGAGAAACGTATAAAAATGTACGTAATAAACTCTTTCATTGCCACATGATATACATTTCGGATAATAATTTTTTTTCGGCAGAAACTCCAAGCCAACTTATCTCGACTAATAAATTTTCCATTCTACCTTTTAATCTCACCTCGTAGGGACAATGCCTCGCTGTAATAACTCTTTCCAAAGGAGAGAAAGGAGCCCCCAAAAACGAAGGGAAGAGAAACTGCGCAGAAAAGAGAAGCGAACAATGCGAAGATTCGCCGCGAAGGAAGGGAAAGGGGGGAGGGCTGGAAGGCTAAAGCGTACGTACCACGAGTCATCTGGCACTCAGCAGGATTCGAAATAGAATCGGTCTCGTTCCATCCTCCCTCGGTCTGTTGTTTCCCCTCTCGGTCGGGCGAGGGAACGAACGACTAGAAAGCCACAGGGCAAAAAGACACGAAGCCGACGGTGTCGACGATGTTTTCATTGTAATTATGTCCCTGTCCCTCTGGCCCTTTCACGTGGCCGAGCTTTTTACGGCCGTGCTACTAAGCAGCCTGTCAAACCGTCCTAATTTTCGTCCCCGATTCCGTTCGTCACGACGGCCTCGCTCTAATTTCCTCGCTGAATCTCCTCTGTTTCCCTGGAACCGAAACGAATTTCGTCATCGAAGAGAATTTATGAAACCTTCCTCTTGCCTTTCGAAAATTCTAAACTAACCACGCGTGATTTGACAATGTACTTTAATGTGATCTAATTCTATACGTGACTGCAGAAAATGTCGGTAGGAACCTTTACGATTTCAAATTCGAATTTACTCCGTCGGGAAAGTAGATTTTCATGCCAAAGCGAGCTGGTCAATTCCAAATTTGTTCCGTGAGTAAATTCGAGATGAGAAATAAATCGAGATCCTCGCTTTAGAGTGATTTTAATTCTTCCCGCTGGTGGAGCTGCGAGAGGCGGTAAAAATGGCGCCGCGTGAAAAGCAGCAGGAGCCAGTGGAAAATAGAGACAGCAATTGGCGCGTGTCATAACGTTTTAACGCGTATTACGATGTTTGAGCCCCGGCCCCTGTCTAAATATTGGCTCCGCACTGGCGCGAGTTTACTGAGCAAAGACAACCGGCTCCGCTGTTTGACTTTACTTAGAGTCCACGGATCTCGATTACTGCCTACTCGTTACCTGCTTTGCGCGTTACCGCTTCGTGTTAACAGGTTTGTCACACAATATGCGCGACACATCTCGTCGTCCGAAGAAAAGAAAAAAATGAAAGAGGGGGAACGTCGTTTCGTTTTTGCGGTGACAAAATCTGAAGATCCGCATCCTCAGAATTTAATCACTCGCGCAATTCGTAATCCACGATGTTTATGATAATTTATAAATTGCGTTTTAGATTCGTTCCGCGCGAATAAAATTTTGTACAATTCATTGGCAGAAATTCTCTGAATTTTAATATACTTGGATATATTTTCCAATCAAATAGCTGAATTATTATGAATAATTGTATGGAAAGAATAAAATTCTTTCAGTCATTATAATTAAAATGTCTGAAACTGAAACGATTTACCATTTTGATTTATAAATCTTTCGGCAGTTTTTAATTAAGTTGCAGATGTAACATAGACAAAGGAGAAATATCATGGAGGAAGTTTGTGACGAGTAGAAACAGGAAACCAGCTGCTGAATTTCGTTCGTTAATTTTCTTTCACGGACACAACTAACGTCCCATAAAGTTGTTCTTGTTGACGCGCGTGTTTAATTAGAAACGTGTCTAATTCCCGAAGCGTACGCCGCCGGGACAAAAATTTATGACCGAAAGAATGATGGGTGTAAATATGTATCAAGAATTTTTCGCGGAACACGTACCGGAATGCAGGAAACAGTTAAACAGACTAATTTAAAGGCAGTTGGTGAAACGCCGATCTGTGACTCTAATGAACTTACTCCGACTTCTACGATCCTGCAAACGTCCTCGCTTCTCCACCATATGTAGTCATTTCTGTTAGATGTCGGTAAAATATTTCCTAGACTTTGGACGAAGTATCTCGAAAATCTCTGAGACTTGCACTGCTCAAGATGTTTTCCTTTTCTTCTCAAGATGTTTAATTAAATTTAGTGTAAAACAAAAGTTGCACTTGAGATAATATGACGAAGATATAAATTCTTTTTTATTAAGAAAAAGAGAATGTAGCTTTCTGTTATCTAATCAGAATATTAAAAATTACTGACATTTTTTTGAGATTTGAATCAGAAATTTTAGAATTAGAAATTTAGAGATCAAGAAAAATTACAGATTTGCAACAACGCACTCTAAATGTTTTCAAATATCTGAATATCTTCTTATTATTATATCGCTGAAAGCTTCTTCTGTCCCTCGGTTTTGTCTCCTGTCTGGCACATTAATTTTATATTTTCATCGTTTCCTTGCTCTAATTACTTTTCCGATTTTATACTTCAAAGATTAGTCTTTTCGACACTTTAGCTTTTGGTTTCTCACACCTCTGGTTAATTTGAAAAAAAGAGGGAAAATTTCTTTCTCGTCCCCTGGAAAATTCTCCAGCGAATGCCTCGAGGAAATTCCTGGAGCGCGCGACCTTGGCAGTAAGTTACACGAAGGTTCTCGCCTGGGTGGACGCAGCCGTGTTTCCAATAAAGATCTCAGGCCACCTGACGTTCTTTGTAATTCCTTCGAAGAATCCTCGGATCCTCGAGAGAAGAGGTGCTCGTAAAGAGCCACTAACGACTAAACGGCTGAGAGAATATCTTTGAAGGTAGGCGACACGCGCCATTTCCCGATGATTCAAGCGTGGTGAATGACCGTCAGTCAAAACGCGAGCCACTCTATTCCTCGAGGAACAAACGGTTCTTCACTCCCTTTGTCGCCTTTCGTATTTCGGTCAGAACAGAAAGGCATCTTTTCTTTTTTTCTTCTTTTATTAGATTCGTGTAAAATTATCTGGGATCTTGTGCTCTTTCGTGGACGAAATTACGAAGGAATTATTGTCAACTCTGGAATAATATGCCTGTGGTAATTCAAAGTGTTAGGTCTCTCTGATAGAAATTGGTAATAAAATTGGATCAAATTGAAAATTTTCAAATTGTTATGGCTACCAATTTCCAATACGTAATAATAGTTGAGGGTTGGTATCGATCGTTTTGAGAATTTTAAGGGGTTCGAGTCTACAGAAAGTATTTACGCACAGTTGTGCTTACTGTAGCATTTCTGATATAGAAATTGATAGAAGAACAGCAAGAAAAAATAATTCTCCTCCTTCTGTTTATCCTTGTATCTTTCTCAAATTTAATCTTTGTCGAAACTAATTTTGAAACCGAGTTACTGTAAAAAAAAAAAAGAGAAACTGTAACACTTTTAAAGAATTAATTTCAGTTCAATTCGTCTAATCGCTCAAGCGGTCATTACAACTGTCAAATGTCAGATAAAGATAATTAGATGAAATTTAATACTCCGATACTCGGACAAATCAGCGACAACGTTCAAAGACAAACGGCACACTGATGACACAGAATACGCGTCATTTCCTGACACTCCATGCGTGACGAACGGACCATAAACCAAAGTCGAAAGCAGACTTGCGTAGCAATTCTCGGATTTGTCAGTGAGTTCAGTCGGTTTTCTCAAGACACACCTTTGTATCCCCGGTTAGACACCGAGCAAAAAGGAGAAGCTTCGAATATGCTTTCGGGAGCCACGAGCGAGGAACACAAGCTCTTGGCCTTGCCAGAGGACACCTGTTCCTCTTCAGCGTCGACGTCGGCAAAAATAGAATGTTTGACGAAGAGACACACGCCATTTGTCGCGGCTTCGACCGTGTCGTAATTTCATTCGTTAAACGAGCGTTTCCTCTCTTTTTATTGTTCCTGCCGGCATGATTAATCTGCTGGCTGAATTACGTCTCTGTTTCGAGAAGGCTTCTTTAAGCCTTTGTCGGATGACGGACACCACTGTCGCGGTGGTTTCGTAGTTTCTAGGGGCGTTTCAAGAAAGTTTACGGCTCTTCTTTCGGACAATTAGGACTTTTAATGGTCCCCTTGCGAGTCCTCAGGATTTGGAACTCGCGAGAATTGAAAAGATCTTAACTTGTTGGAGAAATTTGTAACACGTTAAAATAACATTTTTATTTTTGTGCATTTATAGGATGGACTTGGAAATTTTTATATTAGATTTGACATTGGATTAGAAATTTTATATCATCTTTCTTTTATTGAATATTCTAGTTTTTTTAAATAAGGAGTATCTCTCTCAATTAAAGTGGATTCATAAATTTAGGGGTTATTCAAAGGCCTTGTGACTTTTTTTTGGAATAATTGAAATTTTTAATCGTTCCCATTCTAAAATTCTAGGGGGCTAGTGTGATTCTTTTCAAGAATAAAGCAAATAAATACTAAAAGTAATTTTAACTGGGGTAACCCAGAAAATCGAGTCTCTTCGGGTGCAACGCTGATGCAACGAAAATTAGCGATTGGTTGATTTGGGTCACGTGATTGGTAAGGGGGCGTGGGGTAGACCTCGAGTAGGAGTGGCGTTGTCTGGTACTGAGCAATCATGCCTGTAATTTGTTTTGTATCGATTCAAATGTCTGCATATAATTTACCAATATTTGTTTTATAATTGCACAATTGTTCCCGACCATACTACACACAGTATTAAATGCTATATAGTGCAAGATGAGAACAGAGGTATATAGAACAATTTATTTTCCAAAGTTTTCGAAAATTCCCGTCATTATTATTGTTATTAATGCAAAATTAGAACAGAGGTCTGAAGTAATATATTTCCGCAGATTGTCGAGCAGCACGACGGCGATCGGCAGTGCAGCCACCGGTGGCGGTGGCGGAGCAAGCAGCGGTGCCAGCGGCGGCGGTGGCGGCGGCAGCGGTGGCGGAGGTGGCGGGGCAGCCGGCAACGGGACTTCCGGCGGTGATTTCCTCCGCAGAAGTCACCCCCTCTCGGAGCATACGGCCCTGCATCCCGCCTACCGGCTCAACTACATGGACCACCTTTACCACCAGCTCCAGGCCTCCACGCACAGTCCCAACGCCTCGTTACACGGTAATTACCTTGGCTTGTACATGTTCCGAGATAATTAGAACGATAGGACGGCGGTGGACGTCGCCTAATTTCGATCACGTCGCCCCGTCCGCTGTTTGAAATTTATTCCACCGTTGAACATCCTCCACCCGACCGTTGCTTCTGTCGTTGGGATGAACAGCAGGACGAAAGCCGATGTAAAAATATAGTAAAATAAATAATTGAAACGTAGCGTACGTAGCGAATTTTCTAAGGATTATGATAAACGATAATAATGACATCGTCAAAATTGAGACTGATATTGTCGAAAGTCTTTACGGACTTTCATTTGGTAAATTCAAATAGGATTCAATTTTACAGGCAATCGTTCGAAGACGAATGGACATATGGATGTTCTAGAAAATTGTAAGACACGGAATTAATTCATAATTAATTAACCTGTGAAATTCACGTTCGTACACTCGATTCCATTTCAATTCTCCCCCGTTCGATAAACGTAATAAGAGAAGCAAAGCGTAGCATGCCCTGTTATTAAACCTGGGGAAGCTACAAAGAGCCCGCATTTCCGCCGGATGAATCTTTTCGTGGCTCGAGGCCTTTGAATTCGCCCCCACGCGATACGGGACAGCATTGTTTCCTATTTAAAAATAGTCGAATGGAATCCTGTCCTATTTCTTTTTTCTTCTTACCATCTAACAGATTTCTATAATTTTTTCTTTTAGGACTGGGTGGTTTGGGGCCCGAGTACCTTCTGCACGCCGCGGGACCAGCAAGCACTCTCGCTTCCTCGGAATTCCCCTTTTCCATCGACGGTAAGTCGTGAATCTTGAATCGAGACATCACGAATTTGGTGGTCAAAGTGTCGTTTAAGGGTCAGCCTTTGTTAAAAATCAGATACGGTTTCTGACTAGCGAGTTTAATCCGACGTGACAAGATCGATAAAATCATTGACATTCGACACCCGAGGGACGAGAGAGTTTCTCTCGACGTGTTCAAGCTGAAGCATTCTCGATCGCTTCTGTCGCGCATCACCTGTAACCCCATCGTTCTGGAATAATTTGACTCGTAAAAAGAAATTCTTTGTTAATCAAACGATATTCGAGAACAAAGTATCGCCAAACGTATCCAACAAACTCAAAATAACCGAAAGAACGAAAGAAAAATTCGCATAAAAAATAATATTCCAACGTGATAATAATCCAAAGAAAGAGAATCAAGCATCAGTTTAGATTACAATTCAATCACAAACGTTAAACAAATTTAGATCGAATTAAGTCAACTGAACAATCAATCGAGCAAGGTTGAAAAATCGCGAGAAACGTCTAACGAAACAACGATCTAAAGGAAGAGTCGATCGGAAATCGAAATCAACCACCGAACTAAACGATCCAACAAGCACGAGAGGGAATAAAGAAGCAAGGACGGCTCGAACGGGTGGAAAAAAATCTCTCGTGGCAAGTCGATTCGACGAACGAAACGAGAAACTTTTTTCGCCTCGGTTGTGGTTCGAGGACGACGACAAGTGAATCTAATGAAAGATCCTGATGCACGGTACGCGGCGGCTAGCCGTAGGTGTAGCAACGCTAGCAGCAGGTAGGAGATCGACCGGTTAAGAGGCCGAGAGGCTAAAAGACGACTGAAAGGGTAAACGGGGCCTCGTTAGTCGCCACCGCCGCATAATTGAATCGACTCGGAGCGACACGACCTCATTAACACCTTAGCGCCTACCCTACAGGTTGTCTCACGTTTCTTCTTCCCTCGTCCGTTCCTCCCCTTCTGGCTCCCCGGCACCCTTTTATCTAACTCCGGCCTGCTCGTTACCTACGTGAACGAAATTCTCAATCCGATTTATTTGAATATCGAAGGTTCGTAGCTCCCAACTTGTTTCTCATCGAATTTCGAGGAGATGTTTCACGAAATTGTAGAACGAGATGGATAGCCAATAAATTTAGTTGATTCTGATTTAAATATTGAAAGTGACCGTTTTTCACTTGTGCTAAAATTGATCGAAATGCTCCAATTTTATCTTCAGTTTCTCTCGCAAAGTTCCTCCGACAATTTCGGAGAATGAAAAGTTGATGTCGAAGAAGGCTGTTGAAACTGTTTCTTCCCTTGGATATTAAGATCACGATGATTTGGTGATTTGAAGCGACCTGTAGCGTGGTAGCGTGCGCCGAGGCAGCGTCGGACGAGCCGCGTCGATCGGAGTGGCCGATTGCACCAATTTACATGTCTCAATCCCATGTTAGCCCCGCGAGGGGCGAAGAGAGGCCAGAGGGATGGAGCGTACGGAACGTGTAGAGTCCAGAGGGTCGTGGGTCACGAGGACGTTCGTCTCGAGGAACGAGGGGGATCGGCGAGAATCGTTCGCATATTCATTAAAGAGCCTCGGGCTCCTCCAACCCCCTTCGGACAGATAAGGCGATCTCTGTCTCTGTCTCCGTGGAGATGGTGCATCGAAAAAGCAACGTCATCGGTCCAGAAATATAATTCCAACCAAATTATTTATCTTCCATATAAATCGTATCTAATATTTTGTGTTTGTGGATGTTTATACGGTTGTAAGAAATTGTAGATGCTGAAAAAACTCCTTGCAATATTTGACGGATGAAAGGAATTTCTGATCAAATCTCACTGTTAAATCTGCACGAACATTTGCACTCTGATAATAATGACAAACCCAACAGTAGAATTTTATGGAGAAATTTCAGACAAACGATCGTTTCGAGCAACCATAAATTCGTCAGTGCAAAGAACGAGAGGTTCGCCACCTCGTGAAACGAAGGACGAAAGAACAAGTTGGGAAGGAAGCGGAGAAGACACAGGTAACCGAGAGGAATGAAGTCGAGCGACCTCGATCGAGCCACGAGACCATCGAGGAACCTTAAACGTTTCATCTCATGCGGAAAAACCACGCAACAGTCGATCTCGGGCCCCCTCTTCTTCCCTCGTTGCTCTTCGTTCGCTTTTCGTCCGTTCGTTCGTTGACCATCGTAAATTTGATCAGTGCTCGAATTAATAACCGGGGAGCGAGGGGATAAAGGGAGGGCGCGTTCGCGAGAGGCGAGAGAGCTCCAACCGCGAGTAATTCTATACGCCGTTGTGCGCGAACGAGCGATCAACCGAGTGGAAACCGAGGAGAAAGAGCTGCTTCGAGCCTCCTCTTCTCTGTATCGCGTTGCTCCGTGCGAGACGGGAAGAAGCTCGAGTAGCGAAGGAATAAAGAGAAGAGGAAAAGAAATCGCGAGGAAGAGCGGAAAAAAGCGAATTGGGGCGGAAATTTTGAATAATGGAGGATTTTTGAATAACTCGAAGAATTGACTCGTTATATTCTATCACATGAGATATGATAAAGAGAGTGATTCGATAATTTTAAAATTTATTAATGCACGATGTGCAATTGTCAACACAATGGAAAATTGTTAAACTATTCTCAAATGAATACTTTTTTTGAATTTTATAAAATTCGAACATTCACGTGGAAGAAATAGTTGCAAAAGAGTCATCAAGCAATTGCCCTCTTTAGGGCAGCAATCTTAAAACAATTAATTAATTTGGTAATACAAATTGCTACCGATATACCGCGTCAATGCAATTACCCTTAAAAAAGATAAAACGATGAAGCAATTAGATCATCAACCGTCGAGTCGAGAAAAATGAAATCAGCACGAAGAAGAAAGGAACGGAGAGTCTTGCGAGAGATCCAGATGAAAAGAGATTTTTTAATTATAGCGAACAATATTTACGCGAAATTCAGAGCACAAGTGGCTCTGAGCGTACAAAAATACAGAACTCGAGCGAGAAACGATAAGAAGGAGCTGAATCCACGTTGGAAGAGGTGGCCGCGGTCGGGAAGAGGAAAGGGGAGGAGAGCGAAGGCGAAGAAGCGAAGAACCGCCACCATGTAACCAACGATGCCTCCCATACAAGCGAGCCGCCACCACGAGCTTAAGAAAGTGGTTTGTATATTACGTCGTTGGCCTGCGGTCGCAGGCAAATCGCCGCTAAAACGTTCTGGCCGCAGAATCCGCCTTCCTGCTCGCTCCCGTCCACCTCCTTTTCCATCGTTCTCCGTTCGCGTCTCCCTCGGCCTTCCTCCCCCGGTCCCAGTTCTGAATATCTTACCTGGTTACGAGCGCCGCGCGCACCGAAAGGCAGGAACTTTTAAAAATCCACGCCACGGAATATTCTCCTCGTCGCCGGTAGTGTGTACCAGCCGCAAGAATTCGTAGCGCTTAATTGAACTGGTTCTCCGTCTGGCAGCGTCTCTCCGAGCTGGCCGGGTTCTTCATGGAAATTCGCGCAGCCGCGTCTGTTGTATCCGCGTTACGAATCGATTCCACGATCGCCCTCGTGCGTCGGTATTTCAACGTTTGGATTTTTACGCGGGATGTTTACGCTGCGAGGGAAGCGAGAAAGAAAGAGAGAGAGAGAGATCGTCGAGACACGGAGACTTTAATGCTCGGTCAGGCGACCAGCGTTGCTGCGATTCTCCCGAGTCGTGCCATTTCTGTCGCTCGAGTCTTTCTTGTTATTTTCGCGACATTCGCAACGATTCGAGATACGCGTGTCGTGTATTTCTTTTTGCGCACCGTTGCGAGCTGTTTCTAAAATTAGTTGTCAAACTACAGGGTGGCTACTGGAAAACTGAAGGGTTTGGAAAAAGTCGTAACCTGTTCATTTTCAATCTTTTTTATTTCTTCTTTTTTTGTAGATTATAGAGCATCCCTTAGAAATTGAGAATACATAATACTGAAGAGAATCCATTAATTATATTTTCAAATAAAATAATTAAAAAAATTAAAAAAACACGTGTTTGTAAAAGTTATTTTCGTTTTATGTTATTCAGTCTTTCAGTGACCACCCAACAGTATTTCTCGAGTACGGGTCACTGAAGGTTTCAAATTTGCACAAGTTGGATTAAACGCGATTGAATCTACTCGTCTATACTCAAAAAAGAGCATTAAAATTCAGGTTTCGATGTAAAAGATATCAATGACGACGAAAATGCGAATGGAATATGGGACGAAGTAAACAAACACAATTAAATACAAGACAGTAAAGCTTTAGATTCCTCACTCTTTCAATCACTCACTCTCTTCACTAGTCTTAACTCTATTAGCGCTATTCTCTTTCTCTCAGCTCCTCTTACCGGTCCAGTCCGGAAACAATAATACATCAACATACCATACACGACATACATATATATCATACATCTATACCACAGACTACACTCGCATTTATGCAGATAAAGCCAATACACTCACAGAAAAAACACCAATTAAAGTGGAATCTAATTTAAACGATTTTATTCGCCTGTATTTTGAAAAAATATTAATTGTACTAATTATAATCAGCCGAAGAATAAATTTAATCTCAATTTTTCGATTAAATTCAAGTCTCGGTATGAAGAACATCGGCAACATCGGTTAAAGGTTAAATTCAACTCTCAGTTCCAAAAGCAAAAGTGAAAGCAACCAACATGAAAAACGTTTGATTTCTAGTGTCAGCATCATCGAGGTTAGGAAGTCCAAGGGCGTCGGCGATCAGAGCGAGCCGGAAGCGGGCGTTGAGCAGTTCCCCGTACTCGGATCGTTTCGACATCGACAGCATGATCCGATTCAGTCCGAACAGCTTGGCCTCCATCGTCAATGGATCACGGAGTAGCAGCGCGAGTGGCAGCTACGGCCATCTTTCTGCCGGTGAGCAACCTAATTGATTAATTTATCTGATATTTATTTTTATTCCATTTTATTCGATCAATCGTCACTGCTATCTTCCTTAGAACGAGCAAGAGAATTCTCTTTCGTTCTTCTTCGATTGACGCCTCGTTCAAATTCTAAATCTCTATTGCGAAAGGGTATTACATCTTCGACTCGATGAATTTATAAAATTCTCAATGATGACGTTTATTGATTTGACGCGGAGAATTTCTGTGAAATATAAAAGTTTTCATATTTCGATGCAAGTTTAATTTTATGATTTTGTCTTGGCGGACTTTTATTAACAAAGGGGGAAAGATTATTCGGATAAAAATCAAATTTGAAAAAAATGGTCGCTTCGATGTTAATCAAGTCTTTCAAATCAAAATTGAATAGTTTTTTCCACTGACAGAAGCGAGAAACAACTTGATCAATCAGCGTTGGTTGCCCGATTCTTTCTTGCACTTTGGTCGACAACAGCCCCATTCTCCCAGCTCCATTCGATAGACAAAAAAACGTTCCGATCGAAACGATATTCCAATTTTTATATATATAATAATTAATAATGGCCGATAAAGGCAAAGGCACAGGCACAGGCCGAACGACTCGTTTCTCGGTTGGTAAATTTCGTCGTGCCGTGGACTTCGCGTGTAACACCTGTGCCTAATTACTCTCGTCTCCTGGACGGACGTCTCGGCCGGGCGAGGGGATAAACTGTTGCCGGCGATTTACATTTACCTCGGATAAATAAGCGGGTCGAGTCGCGGCGGAGTCGAGGCGGAGAAAGACGCAATTAAGAGATCACCCGCGCTGAACGCGCACGGCCGAAAACGTAAGTCACCGGCTGTTTACCCGTGGTATTTCCATCCGTTGTTGGTTCACGTTGATTGATCGCTCGTAATTACCGACGGGTAAGCTCGCTCGCTCGCTCGCTCGTGCGTCTCGATCGTGGGCCTCGACGCGGTCGTAAACGTTTTCGCGCGAGTGTACGCGACACGTGAATTATACGCTTGTAATTACACGTGTAGCCGCCCGGCTTGCCCGTTAATGCGCGACTGCCGCGTGACAGCCGTATTTCCCGCGTTATTATTGCCAAACGAGTCGCACTTTTGCGCGAAACTCGCACGGTTCAAAGATTCGGCAACTTTGAGCGACGCTCGATCGGCGATCAAGAACGATTAACTCGAGAGTGTCAAGGTGGGGAGGGGGATTTCTGTGAGAAATGGGTCCTCGGGACGATTACGGGGAATGATATTTGGGTGATTTACGACGCGGTAGTTTCGATGGAGTCGTCTGGGCGTGTTATAACTGAGAATTTAGCAACGGGTAAACGCTTGTGTCTGTTTGAGCAATATTTCGGTAAGAGATGATTAAGCGCGTAGAGATTTACGATTATTCGCGACTGATTTTTCAAAAATGGAAGAAATGTGTAATTTGCACGATTATATAAATTAACGTCGAATTACGCTACACACGGAGGAAACTCGAAATATAGGAATATGTAATTAATTGCAGAAACGTACGAATCGAGTCCGAGTCCTTCTCAGCGAATACAGAAAATAACACCTTGCCAGAAATGAACCCTTGCGAAAGAAATTGGCAAAACCGAGGGAGAACCGTCCCTAACGGTTCAATTTTAAAATTGCCGACGATTCCGTCCCATCCTTCCTCCGCGGACTGTACACGACTGCCTCCTCGCCTAACCGCGAGTTCACTTAATCGAGTAATACGATTCTCACGAAATCGGCTGAAACGTTACAAGCGAGAGGTAGCCGTGTACCGGCCACGGTACGGGCCGTATATCATTTGCCGATCGCGTGGAGCGTTTCGACATTCGTCGTAAAACGTTGGTCGGATCGGCGGGTTTCTCAGGAAAACCGGGTCCTCCCTGGTCCGTGCCGAATTACCATAATTACCGGACCTGCGTACGAAACGAATAAAGTCATTGGTGGCGCAGCGTTAAGTTACGGAGCCTCTCGTCCTCGCGAGGATCAGGTCTTGACGTTTAAGGGCGTGCAGAAGCGAAAAAGAAGGGAAAAGGGAGCGAGAGAGAGAGAGAAGGAAAAGACGTAGAGAGAGAGAGAGAGAGAGAGGGGTAGGGGTTAGGGTTAGGGGCATCGAATTAAAGTGGCGGTGCGCATGAAGCCATTATGAGGCCGGTTGCAACCGCGGCGCGTCCCACAAATCGGTCCTGCGGGACCTCCTTGCTCGCGAGTCGAGGGCAGCCGGTAATTTGCGATTAAATGAAGTAATTAACGGATTAAAATTCAAGCGACGCGCGATCAACCCGGTCGTTTGTCAGGCCGGCGTGGTACGATGCCCGGCAGGATGCTGCCGACGCTCGTTAATGTCGCCATCGTACGCTACCGATCGCAGATTCCTGCCTTTTTCCTCGACCGGGACGTTTCTCCGGCGACAAGTGAATTCTGCGCGCGTGTACGGCGAACGAGAAGGAGGAACGGAGTTGCAGGGAATTCGAGGAATTATCGTTTAGTCGGGAATTTTTTTCCACCGGATCGATGAGTCGGAGCGGGGTGAAAGGGGGGCGCAT
The DNA here is from genome assembly GCA_030673865.1 of Melipona bicolor. Lineage (NCBI taxonomy): Eukaryota > Metazoa > Arthropoda > Insecta > Hymenoptera > Apidae > Melipona > Melipona bicolor. The sequence goes on along the minus strand of JAHYIQ010000002.1, from coordinate 7,052,128 downwards.
TTGTCGCATCGCGAGCGAGAATTTCTACGCATTTTTGTGCGATTTCTTAAGAAAATAGAGGTTTCTTTCTGGATGATGGAAGTGCGGAGGTATTTCGGAAGTATTTGTGTCTTTTTTCTTTTTTTCAATTTTTCGCTTTCGTTTTTAATAATAAAGTTGTGCATTTCTTGTAATCGATAAAGTTTCTTTATCTTTCAAACCTTCTTTAGTTTAATAAAATACAAAGTACGATTTCATACGTATTTTAGTACGAAAATATTGAAAACTTATTGAAAATTGTAACATGAAGAAAAAAATAAATCTGTCTGTCGTCGGAAGGTCCTTCAATTTGACAAATTATTTCAATCGCGAAAATTCGTTTGAGAGTGTTCGAAAACCATGGCGTGAAAGTTGACTCGGGAAGAGAGGAAAATGAAATGGAAGATACGAACGAACGATAAATCGCTGTTTACTCATATCTGAACTACCGACGCTTGTATCGCGATACGTTCGATCGTAAACTCGAGATTTTCCGACGCTGATTCCCTGTCCCGGCCAGAGCGAGACACGTGTTTTGTGAAATTTTTCACGAGCCGAGCTCGCTGTCGGCGTCGTACAGAGGGAATATCGCCGAGGTGATTAAGCGATTATCGTTCGGCGTACGAGTAGACAACCGGTTACCACGTCGACGTACGGCCGATTCCACGAAATTATAGTGTTCTTAAATAAAGCATCGTAGGCGTGCGGTCCCGCGCGTTCCTTCGCGTTTTACGCTCGTTGGAATCGCGACGAACGATCAACGCTCACAACGAGAAAATACGAACCGACGAACGCTGTAAAACGCCACTATTTTTACCTGCTTGTTGAACGTTCTAAGAACGAGACGTAAACTCTGCTTGAGGATGTTTGAGGGATTTTTCACCCTGTTTTGCTGTCGCAAAATTTCGCGATTTTGCTTATTGATCGATTGATTGTGCGGTAAATATCTACAGTCGTTAGAAATTCTCTATACTACTTATTTAATATTGATAATTAATTCTTCACGTTATATGTATATACGTATATGCACTCTGATTAGATAATACATTACGTGGATTAATTAAAAGATAAATGTATTTGTTGTCTTCAAGATTATTACAGAGTGTCGGAGGAACGTCAGGATAAGTGCATTTCTATCATCGATATTAATAATTTGCGAAGAAAAATTGTCATTATACCTAAAAAACACGATTACTACGTAACTTGTTTCGAATTAGTTCTCTTAAAATAAAATAAGGCGGAGAGATAGTGCTTGAATTATGATGCTCACACATGATAATAAAAATGCAAATTTTTGATTAATTAAAATTTCAAAAAAATCAAAAACAACAACCTCCTTGCTTTGCACCCTCTTTCCTCTCATTCGCCATCAAGAACCAAGCTATCGATGCAATATCAATCTTCCCGGCAAAGAAAATCAAAAAGAAGAAGAAATTCCTGGAAAGATCATAATCAATTCGCGCAGCTGTTTGCATTGCCAATCCCTTGGTACTTTGTAGCAGGAGCCGGTGATTAATTTAGGATGCAAAGGAACGTTTTACATCCCGTTTTACTCCTCCTGCGTTCGTCGCTCATTACAAGTTCCGGAAACGTCTCGTAATCGCTGTAAACGATACGCCGAACTCGAGTGACTGGCCCGTTTCACAAAAAATGATTACATCTTTCTCGGAATTATCTTGTAAATCTTAAATTCGATTAAACATGGCCAATTAAAAAAAAACTGCACAACTTGTACGCCAGTATGATTCGTCTCACTGAAAAGAAAAGCTAAGAAGCAGCAACTGTTCTGACTAGAAAATGAAGACGACTTTTTTGCCATAAAATTTTATCGATATAGGCGCGATCGCTCAGTACCAGACAACGCCACTCCTACTCGAGGTCTACCCCACGCCCCTCATGAATCACGTGACCCAAATCAACCAATCGCTAATTTTCGCTGCATCAGCGTTGCACCTGAAGAGGCCCGATTTTCTGGGTTACCCCCGCTAAAATTACTTTCAGTGATAAAAAAGGAGGAGGAAACGCAGCAAGTGTCCGTCGTTATTTTAGAGTCATCGCGAGATCGTTAGGCATTCGTGCGGCGGCAACGTGCTCGCTTTTACGAAGGCATACCGCCTAGAATCGTAGACACCGCCATGGACGTGACCGGTCGCCTAAGCGCTCTGGCGCGCGTTCGGGATGGCACCGTGGACGTTGTTGCTCCGTTGCATCGATGATCGACTGCTGTGTGATCGTTGACCGTGACCCCGCACGGAGAGGCTTAAAAGGCGCTCTCCGAACCGGAGATTTCTGCACGCTTATGCAAGCTTTCCATCGGATATTTTGCAACAGAGGAGATTGATAACTAATGTTGCAACTAAAATAGGATTATTTGTGAACAGCGAAAAAGCGGATGAGTCATTAACCGAGTACTTACCGATCTGTCGTGTTACGTTTGTTTGCAGTTGAGAGAAAATAATAGACGAAAATATCTCGAGAGAGTGTACGAATGGTTATCAAAAAGTACAAGCTTTTAATTTGAATGGATTCTCCAAAATTAGTTTTATAAAAACAATTCTTATATTTAGTTAGATTATAATCGGAAGATCAGATCCATTTCAAACATCGAGTCGAGCATTGACTGTCCTGAAATAAAACAAAGATCACCAAACAGAAGCATTTACAAGGGGAAAATATTTTTATCACATTCTAAATGTGATAAAAATCGAACGAAAGATCGAATTCGTTTTGGGGAAAATGATCACGATCGATCGTTCGAACATCGAAGGTAGTTTGGTGTACGTCGTACATAGGTACGATTAGGCGAGACCTAATTTATAGAGCAGCGGCAGGGAGCCTGTCAATCGGGACTTTGATTAGAAGGAAGCGTGATCCGCGAGTCTCGTCACGTAACGCACCGACATCGCCATATCGAACGCCGTTTAATTTAGCCGTGGCAATTTATCGAGCTTACTCGCTCTGGCAACCGTGCGTATCGTTAACATTTCATCGTGTAACCAGTCGCCGATTAAATCGCGTCCCAATCCATTTACTCTGTATAAGCAAACTTCAAATTTTTACAGCATCGGCATCATCGTTCAGAAGATATTTTCGGTTGAACGATGTAAGTTTAATATGACACGTACGTTTGAATCCCGTCTGATTGACATTGTCGTACAATTTTTTTTTTTTCTTTAAGAGAATTAACTAAAAAAATAACTAAAAGTTAGAATGTTTAAAGAAGGCTTCGGGTCTTGAAGAGATGAAAATAGAAGACGCGCTTATTAGTCGCTATATACGTTTGTGTTAAATAGAATTCATGAATTTCACAGACTAAAAACTTACTTCCTATCGCTTCGTCAATATTTCTTGGTTTCATTTCAAACAAACGGCAATCAATTTCCCCGCCGTCAATAAGTCAACGTCCGAGCGTTCGTCCGCGATTCGATCCGGCATCCCCCGGCTAAATAAATCACGCAACAGGAAAAATCGTCGATAACCCGAACGACCGAACTCGTTACGCCCAATTACAACAAACTCGAAAATCTCGAATCAAGATCGGCACTTGCGCGTTTGCGTCGTTTCCCATTAAACTCACATATCGGCGCAACGTTCGATCCAACGAGCGCGCATTCTCGATAATTAATTGCATGGAAATCCAGCTGGCTGGTCGTAGAAACTCCGAAAGCCGATACCGTAACAAACGCGACAAGAAAGAGAGAAAGAAAAGGAAAGGGGGGAAAAAAACTGTCGGTGGAACAGCGAATTATTCGTACTCAGCCAGACGCTGATTTCGCTGCTCGATAACGATGGCGGGCGTGTGTCGTTGGTACAACGTTGGTTAAATAGCTAACGCGAATTCAGCGGACGAGGGTGGCGATACACCGGGGATAATCGATAGAGATCGAAATCGGACCGCGTCCATTCTCTCGACAGTCGAGGCACGCCACGCCGGACTTCCGGCACGTAGGCCAAGCTTGCATTTCAATGTTGCCAGCCTATCTAACGAAACTATGGGCCTGTGTGCACCGGTAAGTGATCGTGTAGGCTGCGTTCCGTGTCGTTCTTTCCTCCTTTGCACGAGGGGGAGGAAAGATTTAGGATTTGAGAAAGACGTTTATGAACTGTGGATACCGCTGGCAGAAACATTGTTGTCTGTTGATCCCCTGTGAGCAGAGTTTCGTTTATTTGCAAGAGAGGAAGAGTTGCCAATAGACTGCAGGTTTTTATAGATTTATGAGAAATTCGAAAGTGCACGAATAATATGTGAGAATATATGAAATATTAAGTATTTAGCTTAATAAATAATTTAAATTCTAAAAACTGCTAATCGTTGTAAATTATAAAGCTCGATTCAAATTGAAATTACCGAGAAAAAAAAGTTGCAGTGACAAATGATAATTTCGAAGAAGGAATTAAAAAATATACAAAATTCTTGACAGAAACAAATTTTTCATTATCACGCTCACGCACTGTATATTTTGTTCGAAGATTACTTTATTTGTAAAAACATTACTAATAGTTTACACACAAACACGTGTCATTCTTATATCAGATAGTTATTTTTAAGTATTTAAATTTGTCTACTCTCAGTTTGATTTATTAATCTTTTTCATTATTTTTCTCCGTGTCGTAGCAATGAGTCCGGCTTTGGGAATGCATCCAGGGATGGCACCACACCTGCAACAGCTTCAGGCGCATATTTTGAGGAGCGCAGCTGCTCTTCTGCCCCATGCCCATCCTCTGCAACCCCCTGCGCCACCGCCACCGCCACCTCATCCACACCCCCATGCTCACGGATTGTCGCCACACTCGCAATTATATCCCGGCGTGCCACCCCATTCCACCGCCTCGGCAACCCTTGGACCTCACGGAGGAGGATTACCGCCAAAAACTGAGGTAAATTCGCGATTTTTATTATCATTAATTGGCTCTTGCCTATTACGTAACGTCTATCATCTTTTGTAATTTCTGAAATTACACCAATTGCCAAACAGAACTTCTCGAAAACAAATAAGAGCTTCGATTCAGTATCCATCAATTCTCAAACAACGACGCAGTTGCTTCAACAGGAATCTTCTTTCCTGCCTGTTCGATGAAATAGACGTAGAAAGGAAACGTGACCAGTCTTCTCATGCAACGCAATAATTCTAGCAAACGCGATGATTCTGGCGCTGCATGACCGATGTTCGATTGTTACTGCCAATCAGGCGTGGACGTATGCTCGGTAGCTCGTCATCGATTCATCCTGAATAAGTAATCGTATTTGCTCAGCCTCTCGAGCCTGTACTCTGCTAACCAAGGCGCTGTGCGCCGTGTGTACATACAAACAGGGTCTCTGGAAGACCCTCGGGACGAGACTTCTCAGCTTCATCCTCGCGGCACGCAAAGAGCAAAAGGGGGAGAAAGAGAAAAAGATTGGGTTACCCTCGCATGGTCCTCGGGTTACAAGCAATCTCGCGCACATTATTTCGCCAGATTCCATCCCCGTCCACCTGACCATCGTCCTTTATCTCTCCTTCCTTCTCTCCTCTTCCACTTTATCCTTCCCACTCGTGCTACGTTCTCCGATATTCGCGTCGTTGTTAATCGCGTCGTTCTCCGTGTACCAAGAGAGCCTTTACTCTCTTTGTTATACCTCTCTCATCCTTTCTTTCTTTCTTTCTTTCTCGAGAGTCGGGAATCGCGCCGCGAGCTTTCTCTCTCTCCGTCCGTGTCTGTTTCCACTCTACTCCGTCTCTAGCCGGCTTTCTGTATCTGCTCTGTGTTTGCTCTGATTTATTTACATCCGCGGCCGGTGGTTTTCATTTTCTCCGCTGAGCGACACGACTCGCCGCGTGTCCGCACGCTGTTAAGTTCCCAGTGCCTGATTGCATCGACTCGCGTTTCTTGCATCTCGCGAGATATCCCTATAGCCTATAGCAAACTCGTGTACATGATCGTTCCCACAGAGGTGATCGATGGATTTACAGGCACGTCGTAATCGAGTTATCCCTGCTACGGGGCACCGTGGATCGCCTCGGTTTCCCGAAAGCTCGTCTCCGTGTTAAGATGCGGATTGTCGACGAGAGAACGTTCGCAATCTTTTGATTTGGAAATTCGAGAAATTGTGGAACCTTAGAAATTTTAGAATTAGTGGAGTGTGCATGTGTGTGCCGGAAGTTCTCTTATTTTACGTTATACATTGCAATTAGGAAATGCGCGAGAATTTATTTCAGGGTCCCGAGAGTATCTCGGGAATTTTTCTTACACAAATATTCAAAACGGAAAGAAATCAACAAATGTAAGATCGATCCAGAAAGATGAAAATATCTGTTTTTAAGAAGATATAATTTCAGAAACCTTCGAAACTCCTTTCATACCTATCCACTTCTCAAACAATTATACTCACCATATTATTCAATGCTCAATCTCTTCAAAATCCAGCATCTCCATTTTTACTTGCGATTGAACGCAAGGCAGAAAGGAGAATGTGGGCGGAGATGTTCCGAGGTATACGTCTGTATCATAACGCAGAGGCGAAACAACCATCGGTTTACGAGGGCAAGGAACGATCACGTACGATCGGTCGGGTGTGTAGGGCTGTACGGTACGCGATAATTGCGAGATCGCGTGCAGATCGTATGTCACGAGGCGAGCTTCCCTCGCCTGAGCTATTCTGAAACATCGGCGTTTGTATCAGAAAATCGCTGGCCTAGTGTCAAAGATCGCCGATACGAACCTCCTGAATTCCTGCCGGCGATCGAATTAACATCCGCTGTCTGCTCCTCGATATCCTCCTGTACTCGCTACTGCAACTCTCGCGGTATCGTAATTGCTTCACACTCCCGCAGAAAAGGAACGACGACTTTATTCAAGTCAAGGTAAAATTATCTCTTTCGCGATTAGAAATTTTGATCAATTTAAAGATCAAAGTGACAATCGTATAATATTCTTATTTCTCCAAGAGTTTAAAAAGATTTAGTTTATCTAAAACAAAAAAAGCAAGAGTCTCCAAATTTCTGAGCAGGAGCGTAAATTGGTGCTCGAGTCCTTTTTGGATCCGTGACGTTGAAGAAATTACAGTTCGATTGAAACTGAGAAAACGTGTACTCAGCGTCTGGATGAAATTGAGCGAAACTTCATTAGTCGAGGTCGACAGAGGATTATAGCAATTTGTCAGAATGGGACACGCAATTCAGTGGGGTCGGTAATCGCAATTTGCAGAGTGCAGAGTCGTGCAGAAAGGCGTCGGAGTCGTCGACCAGGTCGGTGACGGCTGAGGCGGACACGTCTTCGAGGAGAGCTTCGACGAAGGTGAAGAGGGAGCCTGCCACGACGACCACGAACGCCACGACCACCACTGCGCCACCCACTCACCCCCAAGGACTCAGTCCCAGTGAAGACCTTCGAGACGAGCCTGGCGACTTTATCGAAACGAATTGCCACTGGAGGGACTGCGGCCTTGAATTTCCTACCCAGGTGAGAATTTGACGATTAAAATCTGAACAAATCAACGCCTAATTGGAATCTCGCATATTTAGTAAATTAACTGATCCGTTAGTTTCGTAGGAAGATCACTCTGAAGGACTGATTTAACATAAAATAGTCATTGAAATTAATATTTCATATTTTGATTGAACTTTCCTACTCGGGTGAGACATTCGACAAAATTTGAAAGATCAACGCTTAATTGAAATCTTACATATTTGGTAAATCAATTGATCTGTCAGTTTCGTAGGAAGAGAATAGTTTGAAGATTAATTTAATATAAAAAAAAATTAATATTTCGTACTTTGATTATTTACAGGATGATCTTGTTAAACATATTAATAACGACCACATACATGCGAACAAGAAGAGCTTCATCTGTGGTTGGGAAGAGTGTTCGAGGGGGAAAAAACCGTTCAAAGCTCAGTACATGCTGGTGGTACACATGAGAAGGCACACTGGTGAAAAGCCTCACAAGTGTACCGTGAGTACACTTACCACATTATCGTTCAATGTTATAGTTAGACATACCTTAGTTACGTTCCGATTTTCCTAATTACAGTTCGAGGGATGTTTCAAAGCGTACTCACGCCTGGAGAACTTAAAGACGCATTTGAGGTCCCATACAGGGGAAAAGCCATACACTTGCGAGTATCCTGGCTGCAGCAAGGCCTTCAGCAATGCCAGCGATCGGGCAAAGCACCAAAACAGGACTCATTCCAACGAGGTAGTCTCTAAGAGACCAAACTTAAAATTCATTCCTTGACTTGTCCCTCCAATATTTCGCTGAACTTTAATTTAAAGCCGACTAAGCAAATTAAGCTTCGATCCGATGATTTTCAGAAACCCTACGTCTGCAAGGCGCCAGGCTGTACGAAGAGGTACACCGATCCATCCTCCCTGAGGAAACACGTGAAAACTGTCCACGGTGCGGAATTTTATGCCAATAAGAAACACAAAGGAGGCGGCGGAGACGGCGGAGGAAGCGACGAAGCTGGCGCAGGCGGCCACAGTCCCAGCAGAAGCGAAGATCTTCATCCGAAGACACCGAGTTTGTCGAGCCCGAGCGTGAAATCCGAGAGCGAAGCAAACAGTCCACCTAGTATGATGCAGCAACAGGGTAGTCCGTTAGTCGGTGGTTGCAACGACGAAGTCGCTGGTGTCAGCGCGCTGACGGGTGATGGCGTGGCCTTGGCCGAGGAACCTTGGGACGAGGAACCTGACGATCTGGATATCGCTGATCTGCCGGTTGCTCTTCGTGCCATGGTGAGTTTTCCGATAATTGAGATTAATTTGCAGTCCCAAATACGAACAAAGGATGCAATACCATAGTGATGAATAAACGTAATGTAAAATGTTCTTGAGGATACAGCAGTTTTATTAGTATGATAAAAAAATATATTAGATCGATTGTACTTGTAGTATATTCCTATCATAAATTTTCTTTCACCCAACACTGTATAATTTTAATATTTATATAACAATCTAAAGGAAAACTTTTCGATACGATGATAACAGAATTCTATAGAAAATTCTATAGAAATAACATCCAGAAGATTAAGATTAAAAAAGAAAACATAAAACTTTTCAAAGTCTGCATCATTATCTCAAGATACAAAAGTTTGCAGTGACGAGTGTAAACGTGAGGATGGAGAAGTGATCAATCTCTAATTATAACGCGACAGGTTGGCGGAATGGAGTCGCAGCAGCAGCAGCAACCTCCTCCCCCCGCTTCGAGGAACCGCCTGAAAGGCAGACTGAACGCAAAGGGCATGCCAAACCTGCCCGTAAGCGTGTCCGGTATGAGGGGGACACGTGGCATGGGTCCACAGGGTAACATCGGCGACCTGAACAGGAGGATCACTGACCTGAAGATGGAGGGTGGCGGTCCCGCCCGTCAAACGAGTCTTTCCGACTTGCAACTCAGGCTGCAACCTCTCAACGAGCCACGAAGGGACAGTAACAGCACGGTCAGCACCTATTACGGTAGCATGAAATCCACGGACTTTGGTAGCAGACGAAGCAGCCAAGCCAGCGGTGTCAGCGCTGTCAGAATGGGCCAGACCGGACCTGGCAGCTTCTACGACCCGATCAGTCCAGGAACGTCGAGAAGAAGCAGTCAAATGAGCACCACTTCCGGTAGAATGAACCCACCGAGTCATCTACAGGGACCTTACTCGACCAGTAATCTTGTCGTTCAGACGCAGAACATGTCTCTCCAGGTTGATAGATAAATATGAAATTTCGTTGATAAATTTGAAATTGTTCGTTTTAAAGAATTTGATTAAAATATCTAGACGTAACTAGACGCGTCAAAAATCTTCAAATATTTTTACTATTATACGAAAGTTTCAGTTTCTTAAAGAAGAAAGATCTCAAAAGTTTTTTATATTAGTGTAAAACAAATCGAGGATGCTCGACAATAATTTTGTTTTGTACGAAGATGTCGAAGTTAATAATGTACGTGGAATATTTAATGTAACGATGAATTTAGGGTATCCAAGGTATGCCAGGAGATTGGAGCGGCCCGAGCGGCCATTGCACGCAACCATCCGGCGACCGCCGCATGTCGGAACCTACCAGAGGTCACCAAACGCAAAGGAATTCACCGCCTGTACCACCCAGGCCAAGATCAGCTCAGCTTCCGGAACATCATCCCAATCAGGAAGTCATTCTAGACGAGGTTGGAGAAGGTGAAATGGTAGAGAACAAGCTGGTCATTCCCGACGAGATGATGCAGTACTTGAATCAGGTAATTAAATCGATCGTACACAGTGGTGCTCGAAGAAACGAATAGACAAATGAATTAATTTATTAATTTATCCAGGTTCAAGCAGGAGGAACCCAAGTCAACTGTCGCAGCAGTCCTCTGCCGATTTGCCAGTCGCCGATTTGCACAAATCCCCTGCACTATCAACGTCAAATGCAGCCTACTTGCAACTACAACCAATCTCACCAGCCTACCTGCTATCCACCGTCGCAACCAGCTCAACCATCCTGCACGAAGTATCAAAATACCTCGCCGTCTCCTTACAACCAATGTCCCAGCTCCAGACCCCCGCAATCTAATTCACAGTACTGTCCTCCACCTACTTATCCGTCTCAACCAAACGGTGGACAGGTGCTCAGTCCGGCAGCGGGTCAAGTGATGTCGCCAGGCTCTCACTACGCTCCCAGCCACATCAGCGATCAGCCTCTAACATCACCGGCGGCTGGTGCCCTGGCGCCTCAACATCCTCCGCAGAATCTTCCTCAGAATTCAGCTCAACTGACCAGGAACTGCCCCCAAAGTCACATGCATCACAGCTACTACCCAGGCTACAACTGTCAGGGGCAGATGAACGCGAACTGCACAGGAACTCCAAGCAACCAAGTGAACCACCACGCGAGTCCCACTTGTGTCCCATCGAATCACGGCTCTATGAACCAACCGCAGTGCGTGCAGATGCGTTCTGCTGGAAATTGTCAGCCACTGTCTCCGCATTGTGCTCAACAGCCAGCTATTCCCAGTCAGACAACCATGAGTCATCCTAATCCACAGTGTGGTCAAGTAGCCAGTCAGTGTGCCAGGCCAATGGTAACGCCCAACGGCCAGGTGCCAAACATTCATCCCGCTCAGCAAACTAACGTGCCTAATCAGTGTCCTCAGATGTCACCGCACTGTTCTCAACTGAATATGAACAATCAAGCTAAACCTGTCGCCAATTTGACCAGTCTCCAAAGTTGTCAGCAACAGACGCAGCAGCAAAACACTCCCTGCCTGCAGATGGCCAACTGCACTCATCCGAACGGCGGTGGTCACAGATCAGTGAACGACTCGACTTTACCCAAGAGGACGTCGCCGCAGTTGTGCACCGCTCAGCAGACCAACTGCAGGATGCAACAGCAACAGCATACTTGCACGCACGGTTGTCAGGCTCGAGGGAATCTTTCAAACCACCAGCAGTACAGTTGCAGCTGCCAGTGGGGTTACGGTGGAGATCAGTGTTACCACGAGCAAACGGGCGCTGCTTTGCCGGAGATTCAGTGCAGAGACATCAGTCAGTCTCAGCAGGGATCGCCGATGAAGCCCCCTCAGGGTATGAGGCAAGATTCGTACAGAAGGACACTGGAGTACGTGCAACAGTGTCGAAACTGGTCTGGCAACGCGCAAACTCACGAAACGAACGTATCCAGTTCCATTCACCCCATGTCACTGCCACAGCCTTTGCCATCCAGCGCCAACATGGTGGTGAACGACATGACCTCTTCGTTGAGCTCGTTGCTCGAGGAGAACAGATACTTACAGATGATTCAGTGAACACGCTCTGATAATATAAATATATATATAGATAAATATATATTTTCTATCGTAACTTTTTTTGATACTGCCGTTTGATAAGGGACATTCTCGGAGAATGACGAAGAATTCATCGGACGTTTTATATTTTTAGATAAATAAAAGAGAGATCAGAGATGATCTTTCTTTATTTTTATTCTTCGTGCATTTTGTACTTGTTGAACGTCCAACGACGTCTTGCATTAATGTACTCAAGTCCGACGATCGCTGAATTTAATTAAGATCGTGAGCTCGGATAACGGACGACATCCTCGATGTTTAAGTAAACGATTGCAATCGAAGAAAATACGTATTACGGTGAGAGTTCAAACCTGTTTTTTATTGTGCTGCGTTGTTTCTAAGACTGTTAACATTTTGTACAAAAATCGACGGAACACCTCGGGGTGCCTTAACAGAGGAGCAAAGCTCAAATACAAACTACAAAGAGTAATTTATTATTTTTGGAGAATCGTGTTCAAAATTCTCTCGAGCGAAATTTATATATTTATATACATGTACACGTAAGATTATCGAAGCGTTACGCTTACGCGCGAGATGTTCTTCGGATCGAGCTTCTGTCTATCGTGCAAAACAAATTTTACTCGTAGAAATGTCGATGACGAGAGATATTTCCCCAAAGCATCCCTTGCACCGTATTTTTGTACGACCGAGTCTTTTTATAATGTGTGCCAACGTACCGTTTCTTGTGTTTCACAAAAAATGACGATTCTCCACGATGCGACGATGCGAGTTCTACTAATGAGATTAATCAGTTACTGGAGAAACTACGAAACTACAAACTACGGCCAATATTAGAACGTAACGACGTGTAGATAGATCACGTTAACGTAAGAGATTATTGATTAACAGTTAGACAATCATATTTCGCAAAAGTGTATTGACTGTGTGCGCGCGTGCGAGCGAACTGAGCGAATCGAGTGGCTGCGTTTCGCGAGAAACTCATTGTAAAGAGAAGAGAAGCGTAAAAATATAGTTTGAGAAAATATTTTATAGATTATATATACATACGTGTCCGGTTTTGATCGACTGAAACGATCTTAGAATCTCTAGTTTTTATAAAATGTATCATCCAGTCCAGTGCCTTTTATCGTCACGCCGCCGTTCGATGAGAGATCGAACGGATGCGTGGAAAAAATTGACAATTTAGCGTACCTAGAGCTATTTCTCTCTCTTTCTCTCTCTCTCTCTTTCTCTCTTTTTTTCCTTTTTTGTTATACAAACGATTTTGTACGAATTTTATTATATCTACAGAGTGCCAGGAGCCTTGTGAATATTATACATATCTTACATATAGCGTAGTGACTCAAGTATGCGAACGGAGGAAACATCAGAAGTGTTTTACACTGTGAGAATTGTTAATTATTTGAAAATAAATCATATCGATCCCATCAACGAAACACCCTCGTTAGAATTGCTTTGACAAACTCATTCGTATTTTTGCTGTTTCAGGCGGTTTATTATTGCTGATGACTTGATATTGTTGCTGATGTGACGTGGTGCTTTTTTTCAATCAAAAGTATCTTGATTTGGTTCAGAGTGATTTACAATATATCACTACATCTCGCAAAATGACGTATTTTGATCAATTGGAACTTTCTTTGATCTTTATTTATTCGCCCTCACTGAATTAGTGGGATAATAATTGACAAAACAATTTTTAGGTAGTCGACAGTATTTTTATATTTTTCCTGACACTACAAAGAGCTGCTCAAACATAGAATTTTGTAGAGTTGAAACTCTCGTTAATTTTGAATGTGTTAATGTACGTATTATTAATCTCTACTTTTTCAGCTACTTGTAATATTGAAGGGATAGTAATTAACAAAGTAATTTTTAGGAAGCCTGCCGTATTTTTAGGATTTTCCTAACACTGCAGAGAGTTATTTAAACAAATTTCGTTAGTTATAAATGATTTACGGAAGAATTCTAAAATAAGAAGCTACATTTATCTATATTGTTTCGAACTCTAGACTATCACAATTCTCTACGTGTTGTCTGTTTTAATAAAAAAAAAAATCCGATTCAAAAGAACGAAAAGAAGACTTACTTGTAGAAGAATAAAAAAAAGTGACTCGGTCTTTTCGTAGAATTTTTATTTATACGGCGAAATTAGTAGGTACAATTCGTAGAAGGTACAAAACAGGAACGGATTCGAGAGCGATCACATAGAGATTCTCTTGTTAGGAACAACGAGACGTTACTTACATCGACATATACACTGACAATAAAAAATATTCAAGAGCGGAAAAAGAGAAAAGGAAGAACACTCGTTTAGTAGAGAAATACTCGTATCGATGGCTTTGAACCGCAGCCAGGTATGTTTCAAAGTCTTTCGTACATTTACGAGAGAAAACGTAGACTTAATTATTTCAAGACGAGACACTTAGCTCGCGACAACGAAAAGAGAGAGAAAAGAAACAACGAAAGAATACGTTCGTCGATTTGCTCGGAATGAGTCACAAAGAGAACTCGTTCTAGAATTACATAACTCCTCGTGGGAGCGAGCGCCGACACGTTTCTCGAGCCGAAACACAGGCACGTGAGTTGCCCGTGTTTTGTTCGCGTTTTCGTGCACACGACGGAAATAAACGCGACTAGGTAATCGAGTAATTAAAGAATGGTAGACATCTCAAGATGCGTTATCGGGTGATGGTTGGTTGGAATCGCCACTCGAGTCGAGCTTCTCGGTATTTTTGGCATCCTCGGTGATCGATGATTCAGGTACCTGAAGAACAACACGTCATTCGGTAATTGTGTCGTATCAGTAAAGCTACTGAATACAAAAATAATTATAATAATAAATATGATAATATATTTATAAACAATAAGAATTGTAAAAACAAATGAAAGAATATATCAAACATATTGTGGTGAACATGGAACGGCTGATATAAAACGATGGATGAGAGAAGTAATAAAGTATTTCGATACGTTAAATTAAATATCTTTCAGATTGTTAAAAATATTGATACATTAAAAGCATAAAAACAGGAAAGAAGAAATAGACCGAGAAGGCTAAGAATAAAAGTCTGAAACAAAATATCTAAAGAGAAGAAAGGAAATTCACATATGTTCAGTTCACTCGATATATTAAATTACAATATATTTTTAGAAAAGAATGAACGAAACAATAAAACCAACAAAAAAATCAATAAAAAGCAGAAGTTACTGTTGTCAGATTTATACGACATAAATATCAAATTCACCAAATCACGGTTATTTTTAAAAAAAACTCGTCACGTGAGAAAGAGAACTATTTATACAACATTCCGTCAAATACCAGGAGATTCGTAAATTCCACTCACGTGAGTCGACAAAACGAAACTTTAAAAGAAACGTAATTTCCGTACCTGGCGAGGTAGATCCGACAAAGCAGTCCTCAACCTTCGACTAGGCAGGACATCGGGCATGGGAGGAGGAACAGGTGGTTCCCCGTAGACCTCGTGAAGCTCCTCTAGCCTAGTGCTCAACGCAGAACCCCTTCTGTTGGTCGCGTTCATCTTGTTCATCAACCATTTCGCCTGTTCCTCCAACCTCTTCAGCCTGTCTTCTCTAGCGGCCAAAGCTTCCTCGGGCGTTCTGTCTTTCACGGTGGAAACCTTTTTCTCTTCCTGGGTCTTCACCGACCCGCCAGCTTCTGCCACGTTCGCAGAGTCTGGCTTTCCAGCGTCACTGGACGAGCCGGTGTCAGCGGTGGAAAACTCTTTGACAGTCTCCAAACTCGAGGTAGAGTCTACGGAGACGTTATCCGAATCCACGACGTTCTCCAACGATTTGTGGGCTCGCTTTTCTCTGCACTCCGCCGCGTCTTGGCTCGTTGGCGAGACGAAGGGCGAGGGAGAAATTTGTCCGAAAACTGGAGCAAAAAATCGATTAGACGGGCCGACGATCAAAGGGTCTCTGAATTGGACGTTTTTCACGATCGAAGGTGCCACGCTGGACGGAGGGAAGGGTCCGATAGAGAACACTGAAGGCTGCGCGTTTGCTGCGCTGGTCACACTGGGTACGTAGGACGTGGACAATATCGAGGTGTCTTCGTTCTTTGCTTTCTCACCGTCCGTTTCGTTTGCACTTCGAGCTTGCTTCGTTGTGAACTCCTCGGTCGACGAAGCACAGGTTTGCACTGTCGAAAGACTGAGAGTAGAAGTATCGTCGCGTATCTCCACGGTGGTTTCTTGAGATTGTAGAGGCGTCGTAGACCAAGGTTCGATGGTTGGTACCATGTTGTCTTCGTCGATGTTTTCCATGATATTGTCGTCGGTTGAGGATGAGAAGGCTGTTGAGGTGACGTTTATAGTGCTCTCGATGCTAATGAGATCCTGGATAACGTTTGTTAGAGCCTGGTCCAGCGGATTCAACGATTCTTGTGGACTTTCTGAAAGCAACTGTCGAGAGAAAGGTCAATGTCGAGGAATCTGTGATTGTTGGCGTTCAGTTTTTTCACGCTAGAACTATAAAATTTGAAATAAATTGTGAGTAATGAAGATTTATGGTACGATGAAGAACGCAAGAGTTTCACTTGAGTGAACTTTATGTTCTAGATCTACGAATCTACAAAATTTCTACGAAAAATTCTGAATTAATTAATCAACAAAACAATCGAGAGAGAAGTTGAGAGAAGTTCGTAAGAAGAGAGAAATGTAAGTTACTGGTGATTCTGTCACGTTGGATTCAATGTTTAGAACCGCGTCCGCGACTTCGGTCTCATCTAGTTCTGCTTCAGTCTCTGGAGTAGGCGTTCGTTGCTCCAACGTTGCTGAGGAGCCTGTCTTTGACTCGGACAGCTCCGTGTCGGTTGGCTGTTCTGATTCTGTGTCCGGCGTTGGTGCTCGAGGACTCTCCTGAACAAATTTATAATATATAATATTTGTACATATAAAATATAATATCCTATCATATTAATATAATTATAAATAATATATAATAAATAAATATAAATATATTTTTATGACATGGAATAATACCACATTTTGATAGCGGTAAGTTAAAAACAATATACATATTTTATAAAATTATATTATTATAAATTAAATTATGTTATAATACGGAATAATATTTATTGATGTGGAATAATGCCAAAAATAATCGAACAAATAGTAACCTTTCGCGACCTTCTGCGCAGGCCTAATCTAATTCTGTCGTCCATGGCGTCGTCTTCCTCGTCGGTATCATCACCTCGTTCGTCGCTGAATCCACTTTCCGCGCTGTATCGAAAGATGTACAGTTTTAGAGACACGAAGATCAACAGTCGGAACCATCGACCTACCTGTTATTGAAAGAATCGTGAGAAGCGAGAGCTTTCCTAGCAGCAAACTCCCTTCTCAAGCTTCTCCACTCCAGTTCCGTGTTCGTGTTCTTCTGCCTGGCGGACTCCCACTTCTCGCGGCAGTACTCCAATTCCTGTTTCAGCTCCTGCAACATTTTCCGCTTCTGCTGCAGCTCGTATCGCAGGATCTTCTCATGTGTGTGCAGTTGATGATGCTGGGCCTGCATTCGATCGACTATCGTCCACGTTTTACTCAATTCCGCTGACACTGCTGACAGTCGCTTCTCCTAGAAATACGCGCATACTCTTTCAAAGAAACGAAACGAATGAAGCGAAAAGGAAATAAATTGAGAATGAATTTAAACGTTTGAAACAAAGTCGAGAACGAGAGTGAATTTTAGAGTTTTTCTACCTGTTCGCCAAGTTTGCACTCCAAATGGACGTTCAACTGTTTCATCCGATTCATCTCCTTCTCCAAGTGTTTCTTTTCTAATATCAACTCTTTCAGGCGGATGTACGTTTTGCTGACCGAGATCACTAATCTGGGACCGGCTGGCGTGTCGACCGATTTGTAACAGATGTTTGGGTCCGAGGAGGACGCCGCTGAAGCCGATGGAGCACATTCTGCGTGACAACTGAGCAACTCCAACAAGACACGCCAGACCTAGAACGAAAAAAAGGATATCTGCTTGGTAGGCAACGAGAAACGACGTTGAATGAAATTTACTTTTGCTCATCTTACTTTAGGCAGGTTGTGAGCTATGTCCTCTTGCTGTAAATCGTCTTCCTTCTTCTCTGTTTCAGCCTCGGTTCCGTTTCCCCCGTCGCTGTGTTTCTGTGACGTTTTACCGCCCTCGACTTGCTCGATTAGGTCGAGAAGGAGCTTGGGAAGCGCAGCGGCTTCGGTGCCTTCCTCCCTCGCCATGTCGCATATCAGGTCGTGATTCTCCTGTCAAAACACCAGTATTAACGTGTTTTTCTTTGAATACCAAGATACCATCGCTTTCAACGTAGAACGAAATTTTTCAATGAAATACCTGAAGTAACTGAGTCAATCGATCGAGATCCATGTCGGCAGAGGTGGCACCCAACAGCATCTGTGTAAACAGGCTATTGATCAGCGACATCTGATTTTGCAAATCTCTGCAGTCCGCTTTGGTGAGTCCCAGTTGAGATTCCAAATTCGTTATCTCCGTATCCTGCGTGTCGACCTGTCCCAAGTGAAGAGAAAAAGGTACATATTTGAAACAAACACGCGAAAATGCGATTTGGCATCAATCCATAATAGTATCTCTGTAGTATCCTAATACAGGTTAGTTCACCAAATATTTTTTTTAAAAAAATACCAACACGGTGAATACTGACTAGCAAATATTTTCAGGAAATCGACATTTGGAAAAATTTGGAAAACGAGAAACGAGTCTGGAAAATTTGTTTGAGAGAATTGCAGCATTGCACATTCCGTCCAAGGTGGGGCAACCTGTATTGCAAGAACAGGTTCTGTACGTGTTACATAAAATAAATAAATAAATATGCATGTACATAATTTTTTTTGAATAAAATAAAATTTACGCTCAATGACCTTCTCGTCAGCCTTCTTTAGATCCTCCTCCAGGCATTCGCATTTTTTCAACGAGTGATCCAGTCTGACCCTGGCCTCCGCTAGCTCTCTGGTTGCCGTCTCCCTCACTTCGTTCAGCACTTTCAGCCTCTCGTTGTAGAGGCTCTTCAGGCTATTGATATTCTCCAACTGACGTTCGCACTCGAGGCTAACCTCGTCCTTCGCTTCCAGGAAGCTCCTGTCACCGAGTCGCACCAGAATCTGCGCTAGATGGTCCTTCAGCTCGTTGGTAGCACGTTCCCTGAAGTAAACGGCCTCTCGGGTCCGGTTGGTCACGTCCGACAAGCAACGAATGCGGTAACGATGCTGATCCGGTTCAACCTCCAAACTGTACCGAAGATCGTCCACCTTGTCCATTTGAATGCGGATGTCGTTCCTCAGCTCGTCGGATATCTGAAATTTTTACACTTTGGACTCTGTTTGTCAACAATTACGCAGGTAAGACTGCTTACGAAATCTTTTTAATTTCAATTGCGAAATTTACTGGAAACGGTGGATTTTGGTAATATTAATGAGACTTTTTAAATTTATTTGATCGTTGAAGTAATTTATTTCTTGTTAATACCTGTAGAAATTCGAAAATAATCTTCCAAAATTTTCAGGAAATGATCCAGTGTATATGTGAGATAGATCTTGATTTACTGAGAATAAGAATTTGTAGAAGGACGCTCGAAAGATTTACCTTCAAAACGCTCGTTAATCGTTGAGCCTCCAAACGTTGCGTAGCCAACTCGTGTTCGTTTGGTTTCTGATCTTTCTCTCTAGTCTTCTTCAAGCTGTCGTCAGCCGCGTTTGTTCGGGCTCGAGCGTCGTTCTGCGCGGACCTCAGAAGCTCCAACATCCTCGAAGTTTCCGAGTGAGCCTCCTTCTCCGCGTCTAATTCCCGCCTGAGTCGCTCCATTTCCGACGAAACCGCCGCTATCGCTCTTTGCCTCGCCTCTCTCTTCAGGATTAATTCCTTCTTGAATTCCTCGATGTTCGCCGACGTGCGGTCGGCAGGCGGGCTTCCTTGTGGATCGTCTGTCGATTCGATCGCATCTGCTCGAAACGATCGTTTAACAAATGTAAATACCTTCTGATTTTCTATTTGAATTTTAGAAACCCACAATTCTTATTTTCTCGAATTTTAGAAGTTTAGAACTTCGCAATTTTAGAAATTTAAAAATTTGAAAATTTGACAATTTGGAAAGTAGGAAATTAGAAACTCTGATACTTGGAGACATTGGAACGTTGAAACTTTGAAACTTTGGAAGTTCGGAATGCTGGAATTTTAGAACTTTTAGAATTTTCCGATTCCTTTTCAGTTATTTTAGCACGCGTATGCCAATAATTTCGGTTTCAACGATACCGAACGTACCAACGTCTTCTTTCAAGTCATCGGCATCTGCACTTTTCCTCTCAGTCTTGATAGTCTCCTTCAGTCTTTGAATCTCGTCCAAAGCGTCCTCGAGGGCCTTTATCTGCTTCTTCTTATCGGATACCTCCTCCGACAGCTGCGCCTTTAGTTCCAAAGTCTTCTGGCTCTCGACGTTTATGATCTGCTCCTTTTCCAACAACGACTTCTGCAGATCTTGCTCGAGACTGGAGATCTTCGCTTCGGCAGTGTTCTTCAACGCGTCGAACTCGTCTATTTCTTTCAACAATCTCTCCGTTTCCTTCGTCGCAACGTCGAACTTTGCCGCCAACTTTTCGTATTCCTCTCTCCGCTCTTTCAAACTCGACTCCGCCTCCTCGTGTCGCGATTGTAATTCCTGGGAAATCAAAATTTTCAATATTTCAGTAAATATTTTCAATATAAGTGTGATTACTGTCTTACTATTTACTAGTCTCTGTAACTATATTTTTCAATAACAATAGTTTGGAATCCAAATTCAAAACTTTGCTAAAAGTTTCAGCTTTTAAAGGAATTTTATTCTCTCGAAAAATTGTTTCAAGAATCTATCAAGATCTGTCTGCTAATTTCCAATTAATAAGATATGTAAGACATAAATTACAAAATGTACAAACTCACTTCGCAATCTTTCCTCAGTTTCCTCACCATCGCCTTCTCCTCCACCAACTCTTTCGCCAGCCTCTCGTTTTCACGTTGATACTCGGATCGCTCGTCTTTCAATCTCTCAACTTCCTCCAACAATCTCACCGCTTCGTTCCTATCCAAACCCTTGTTCGCTTCATCCTCTATTCTACCTTCACTCGACTTCTCTAAATGCAAATTTGCCACCTGTCGGCCCTCCACGTTCCACCTGGAACCCTCGACGTTTACGAAGCTTACTCTAGAAACAGTCTTTGCTCGAGCCTCGTCCATCGTGGTCTGCCCTTTAAATTCTCGTTCAGGTACACGGATGCTGCTCGCGAGCCTATCACACGGTTCGTCGATCGTCCACCGACGATCTGCGTCTCGAATCCCCTTCGAATCACAGACACTCGTCGAACTCTGTCGTTCGTCCTTTTCTTGGTTCGTCTTCTCTAGCCTCTCTATCCTCGATCGAACCTTCTTCAAAACATTTTCCAATTTCTCAATCCTAAATTCCATTCTTCGCCTCTCTTCGTCGTCGTCATCGTCGTCTTCTTCTCCTTTTTTCCCTTCTCCTTCCTCTTCTTCTTCTTCTTCTTCTTCTTCTTCTTCTCTTCTTTCGTTCGTCGTCAGTCTTTTCTTCAAGGCTTCGTCCATTGATTCTTCAGACGATGCCACTCGCCTCCTCAGTTTCCTTTCTCTCGACAGTTCCATGTAAAGCGCCTCTAAATTAGCGAGAGTCACGGTGTTCGCGGTAGCTAGCTGCTGATTGGCCATGGCCAGCTGCGAGATCACCTCCATAGCCTTCTGGTTCTGTTGAGCGAACGAAGAAGGGCCATGCCCCTCGGCCGTCTGCCAACCTGTCATTTGCGCGGCGTACGTCAACTGCAATATAAATAAATTGAACTAATTTCAGAGGCGCTAATTGAACCGATCGGAATTCTGGTTCAAGGAATGGTTACGTGGACGGGTCTCGGGTCTCGGGTTGCTTTCTTTGCACCGCGTTCTACGGGCTTGCGGGTCACGTTACGCGGGCTCTGATCGGCGAATCTTCTTAGAAGCCCCGGTCTCGATGAACTTTTGTTTAGAAACTTGGATTCAGAGTCAAACTCTCTAGAGTTTTGACGAAATTTGGAAATTTTAGGAATTTAGAAATTTCCTCTTTGGTGGAAGGAGAAAACTTGCAACAACAGATTTAGAATTCTTCTTCGGTGAAACAAGGAACTCGTAAGAAGAAAAAAGAAAGAATATATATTTTATAATGTATTTTAAAATATATATTAAGAGTAATATATTGTAAAATATATATTTTATAAGAGTAATATCATATGATACATTATATTACTCTTAATATATATTTTATAATATATTTTAAAAATTGTCCCCTTGAATAACAACGTTCTCCAATATAATGAATAATTGCAGTTTAATATTTGTTCATACCCCAGCAGATCTTGTATAATATTATAAATATTCACAATATTACGATAATTTATAATATTTCACAATTTATAATGTATAATTAATCTGTTAAAGTATGGACAAATTTGAAGAGTTCAATTGACACAAGTTGAGAAATAATATTATAAACAATATCGATGAATAATAATGTAAATGCCTACTACACACTATCAATCTTCGAAATCATTCCAAGTAAATCGTAAAACATATTCACGAACAAAAGAAACGGCAGATTCTACTCTCTGTAGAAAACTTACGCGTAGAGAGTATCAAGTACGTAGTCTCACTCTTTCTCGAGTCTCGCAAAACTCCTGAAACTCTTTGGAGATTCGCGTATCCATGCAGTCGTCGCAGTCGAGGAGGACTGGTGTCCTTAGGATCGATCGTTGGCGAGCTTCGCGCGAAGCTCGATCCGCGTCGAACGATCTACGAGAATGCACTGGCACGAGGGGTAGAGGCGTTCGCCAAAGAAGAAGCTCGAGACACGGAGGCACGTGATCGCGATCGATGACTGCGAACTCGCGGAGCTACAGTGGCCGTGACTCAGCGTGTTCTCCCGAAATCCGTGAGGTGCCACGAAGCTTCTTGGAGGCTCGCCAGATTTCCCGCCCCGAACAAAAGAGAGCGCGCCTCGGAAAATTTCTCGCCGTTATCTACCTACGTCGTTGACGAACAAAAGACTCTCGTGTTTTTTTGTCGCGTTTTTCCCCGAATTTCTGCGAAATCGCTACTACTACGTTTCACAGAGTTTGTCAAAAGGAAAAAATAAATCTTTAACAAATATTTGGAACTTTATTTATGAATTTCGAAGAAGCTTCAGACGCTTAGATCTCCGTAGAGGGATTAATTCCGAATAATTTAATTTTTTTAATTTTCACTGCGGACTAGTAGTCTGATTTTATTGGCAAGTGGTGCAAGAAGCATCTCGAGGATCTTCTTTCACGTCGAGACAATCGAATTCTGTGAATCATACCGTCAGGGATGAGTGTTGAGTCATAAAACAGATAAGCTTTGGAAATAGAAAAAAGTACGAGACGTATACTGGAAGTGTGTGCATTTCTTCATTGGTAAGAGGACACTTAGAGCGAGACAAATTCCAAATTTCTTCCATTTTAACTCACACCAATCCCAATGCAATTCTCTCTTGTCACTACGATTCTCAATACATCGCAAGGAAACATCTCGACGCAACTTAATTTTCTCTCAATCGTTTGCTCGCGTTCGCTCAAGGGAACAAAGAGAAAAGTCTTCGCTTACCAAACTCTCTCGCCGCAAGTCTCGAGAACGCAAGTTCGACAAACTGGGCGCTGTCGGTCTTTGACACCATCGTTCTTCTCCCGTGAAAGTCGCGTAAGGACTTGGACCCTGCAAGATTCCACGGAATTAAAATAAAAACCGATATATAACCGGCGGTGCCGAGCGTTTTCTCGTTGGCTGGTCTCGTCTCGAGCGTTTGCCCGCTAGCTATAACGATAAATATTCGTTTTATATTTAACCTGCGATCGAGGTTCTTCACCCACGTCGAACGCGCTGGTCCTCGTCCTTTGTCGTATATTTTCGTTCGCGTATTCTGGACAGCAGGATCCCTCTGTCCCGTAGACGAACGTCCCCTCGTTTCGCCCCCTCAACGCTGCCGACGTGGATGGTGCGCTGTTACTACTGCCGGCCGCGCCCATACTGCACTTGCTCTACTAGCGAGCGCTAATCTCTTCGTTGACGTTCTCGATTTATGAGAATTTTGTTCGATCTGGCTGGAGATGGAAGTTCCGAAGCGTGTATTGTCTGAAAGCGTGTTTTAAATTATTGTATAATTGTATAATTTATTAATATAATTACACATATTGTACAATTTGATATATGTAATATTATATTACGTATACTCGTAATTATATTAATAAGTAAATATAATTATTTGTAGATTAATTTATAATTATAATATACGTATATGTAATTATAATATGTAATATATATTAATATATAATTATAATCACATATATTTGTATATATGTAATTATTCATTGCAATTCGTATGTACGTGTTTAATAATAAAAATAACAAATAGACTACTAATAACGAGCAGATGGTGCATTCTAAATTTTATGTTTTCGTTAAATTAAAATTTTGAAGATCTAATTTCGTACAACTAGATAATTCTGAATTAATCCACGTTAATCGATTCATAGAATCATCAAATATGAAACTCGAATTGCAACATTCGAATTAATTGAAGAATTTTATGAAATTGGAATTTTTACAGAATTACAGAAATAAAAATTCTAAATTCTGAATCTTTAAATGAAGTTGAAATTCATCGTAGAATTTGTATTTATTTTACGACTACCAGAATTTTCAAGTATTTCTCTTCCACATCTTTGAAGTTTTCACAATATATAAAAGACTGAATTTCTCCCTTATTAATGTATTTCATTCTTGGAAGGAAAGAATATTTTTTTCATGTCACTTTTTGACTATGCTTCTCAATTCGCAAGTTGAAAAATAATGACGCCACGAGCACGCTGTTCTCTGACTGCGCCTCATTCGTCAAGAGACAAAAACCGTACAAACATCTCTTTCCAACTTTATCGATTGAACTTCGCGCTAAGTGTACGAAGACGAACGAATTTGTTCGTTAATTCTCACTAATGCGCTAACTGTTGATTAGCTCCGTAGAGCGAGCTGGCACGGAAGGAAAAAAGTCAGACCGGGTCGGACTCGTATTTTTAGAAGACAGATCGATCTAGATCCGCGATTAATCTTCCTCGAGGAGAGGAAAACGAGCAAGAACGAGCGCGAGACTTGGTAAAATCGGTGGTTTATTATTTCCGATAAAAAACAAATGAACGAAAGAGAAGGAAATTTCACCGCGTTGCGATGCTTGCTTTGCTACCGGAGATCAAAGGCGTCTCTTTCAGAGTAGGGAATCCTCGAACAAGCTTTACGATCAGCGTGCCGTCGAGTCTCTACACGCGATGTAAATATGACTTAAATATAACTCGATCCACGATCGAAAAGCGCCGCGCATTTCTCAACGCAGCGAACGATAACAAAGAACCAACCGCGCCAGTGCAATTCTCCAGATCATTTCATATATTACATTGACATTAACATTGCATTAAATTTATTATTATTGTGTAATAAGTGAAGATCCTTTGATATTGGAACTACTACATTGTAATATATTAACTATATATAATGATATATTATATACAATATATTAACTATATAGAATAATAAATGAAAAGCAGACACGTAAGATTAATCACGCTCTTAATCACTTATATTGTAATTATTACAACTGTAGTACGTGTATATTATAAAACAAATGAAAACAGGGACTAGAGTGAAGCATATTATTATATATTTCCAATATCAATCTGTAATATATTTTGATAAATAAATTAATATTCACGGATCATTGTAAATAGAAAATAAATATGTATTCATGATCGACCTAAGTAAAAATCAGCTTGTTAATAGGTTAATAAATCATTAGAAGTCTTTGATAGAAAACTCTGAGATCCACAATTCTATTGTTAAATCTTGCACAAAAATCAGGAAGAAATCAAGCAACGTTTGCACAATTCCTCCGACTCTAATTCGCGACGAAAAAGTCAATAAATCGAGATGGAATTGCATCAGAACACACGCAGAACACGAGCCGAAACAAACGCGAACACGAGTCGCGAGTCCGGCGCCGTAAATACATCATAAATAGATGTACCGAGCGGTTCAGCACGCGAACCAAATTTAGATCCATAAGAACGGGCCGACGTTCCTCTTCCGATCTATCGAGCGTGATTTAATGTCGTTCGCGTCATTCACGTCGGAGACGTGTTGCGTGAAAGTCGCAGGAAATTGCGAAACGTGCAACTCGGAGAATCGAGCGGAAACTTTGACTTCGGGTGGCGAGACGAGGCGGAAGAGTCGAAAGACGAGACGGTCGATTCTACTTCTCGCGAACGGCGGAAGTGTTTCAGGGCGATTCTAGGTTATCACGATTCTAGGTTATCGAACACTCACCGGTGGTCATCCGAGTCGTGGATAGTTCGCTGGGTTTTCGATTTCCTTGAGGTCAACGGCGACACTTGACTACCGTTGCCGCTTGCGGCCAGCGACTCACTTCTCTAAAAATACCGTTTCGAAAGACCGCGTGCGCAAGGTCCGACCGAAGGAACGTTCGTTTCTGTTCTCGGGCATGCGCGATCGTCACTTCCGTGTGACGCTCCGGGGTCCCCTCTGATTTGCAACGCCGGCAGGTACTTCAGCTTCAGTAAACTTCCTGGATCGCCGGCGGTGGATCGGTTTTGGTTTTTTGGCGCCCGGGACGACGCCATTAAACTCGCTGGTTAAATGGAGTTTAAGTCTGGTCTTGGAGAATTGGCGTTTCGTAGAGATAAACGAACAAGGTCGAATTGGTTCTTTTGCTTTTGTTGAGAGGAAAATCGTGAGTAGTTGTTGATATAAGTGGGTATAATGAATGTTTTAGCGGTTTGGTAGTTGCTTATTGATCAATTCGCATCGAAAAGTAGGATATTTTGTGGATAATGTTCGCTCTGTATCAGCAAGTTTGGAGTAATTTTATTAAAAAGACTTATTGAGAAACTGAATTTTTGTGCATTTATAGAAAATTTGAATAGGTAAAATAATTTTCTACTCGGGATTAATGTACAGCAGATCTTATAATGTGGTCAATAAATTCGCCTGTTATTCCAAACAAAGATAAAGATCAGTAGTAAAGATTTGTTTTGATATTTACGTATAGCTCAATATTTATGTACTTCATATTTTTAGTCAGTATTTTACATTTAAAATAATAAATTGTTATTGATTTGTTAAAGACATGTACTACAAATTACACTACTCTCGCTACGTTCAATTATTAAGTTCGTAAATACTTATTGGTACATTCTTAACAAAGATTTGTTTATATAAATTTTTAATATTCGAACTTGCAAAAAGAAATTGACCATAAATTTCATTTTATCAACCAAAGAAAACATTACACCAATAATAATTATTTAATATTATCTTATTACGAACGGTAGCAATTATTTACGATAATAACAGTTGTCGAGAATAAATGATGAAGGCCAATGCCAAAGAAAATTACGTGGAACTTGCACCGGTGAAAATACGAAAACGCGTATTACAATAAAGTCCGATAGTGTGTTTGGCGAATTTCCTGGCGTCGTAAATTTGCGACAAGCCCCATGACGACTGCACAAGGGCGAAGTCGAAGGAGAAACTCGGAGATACGAAAACGCGTTGAACCTAACAATAGCACCGCTCCTATTCTATATTTAGTTAGTTTTTCAAACGTTCCGACGCAGTGGTACACGTGCCCGCTGAAATGTTTTAATTTCCGTCGCGCGCTCGTGTCTTTCTGTCGCAGTGAAAAGATTCAGACGAAAGGAAGCTTGAAAATAATTCTGAAACACGTTTCAAACGCGTTTTCATCGGCGACTTTCGCATTACGAAACGGAGGGCTAACTTTCAATCGTTATCTCGTCTAACTTCTCTTCGTGTATTTATCGCACTTTTCTGCCGTTATCTTAAAATAATTTATAGAACAGTTCGAATGTATAGAAACGTTTCCAAGGACCAAAAGACCCAAGTGAATTATAGAAATTTTCGTCCAAATTGCACGATTTTGTTAGAATCGATTTATTGAAAGTTAAGTATATAATACAAGGAAATTAAAGGAAGTTGGAATAGGTGTGGAGTAACTTGATACAAACGCGAGTAACAATTAATGAGAACTGCTTTTAAGACTAAACGTTTCACTATTTACACCGACAGCATCAGCCAAATCGAATGATGGATTTCGCAAGAGGTATCGTGTACTTGGAAATCCGCTTGAGTTTGTGCGTTAATACCTGCAACATGTATTTACAGTTCTGACTCACGTCGCGATATGTCTGTTTTCCTGCAATACAGTAACTTTTAAGCAATAAATTCGCTGAAAAATTGTTTTGGGAATTTGTTCACACACGTTGTGCACACAACAGCTCTAATTTGAAATTCGTTGAAGAGAATTCTCTTATTTGTCTCGGAATGTGGCACGTACAATTCGAACTTATCGACGATTCAAAAGATTCGGAGATAACAAGTTGCAATGTCAATTACTTGATAACAGCGAATTTCGTGTTTCTACCCTTAATAAGAATCGCAGACAAGCCGTCCTTCTTCGCCTCC
Organism: Melipona bicolor; assembly: GCA_030673865.1. NCBI lineage: Eukaryota > Metazoa > Arthropoda > Insecta > Hymenoptera > Apidae > Melipona > Melipona bicolor. The sequence continues at coordinate 7,023,765 of JAHYIQ010000002.1, read as the reverse complement.
ATCGTGCCACGCTGTTGCCCTGCGTAATTATCAATCATCCGATACGTTCGATCCGCCACCTCCAGGTCACACTCGCATTGGAGAACCCATTCTTGAAAGAAGAAATCGAATTGTACAATTTCATCGCGAAAGTTGCAATATTAAAAGAAAATACACAAAACATTCAAAATCATCCTTTTCCTTTTTAATTGTACCGATGAAAATTTGTATCTTCGGTCAAAAATTGGCAACTTTCGTAAAAATTTATACTACTGAGAGTGTAATTAAAGAAACAGACCCTCGGGAATTGATTGAAAAAAGCAAAATCTAGAAAACTGATTTATATATTAAACGTTACTCATTTTATACATTTCTCAACGTCATTTGAAATGCATGCAAGTTTCCATTTTAAAATATTTCGTAAACGCAGTCTATTTGTTACTTACCATTCGCGCCGTCGTTGTCGAAATTCTTGATCGAGCTGCACGTTTTCGAATGGCAGTCGCAGCAACACTTCGGTGAGTCGAAATTTATCACCGGATCGAGCTTCCCTGTCGTTTTCTTATCGTCGTGCACAACGTTTTCCGCGTCTTCCGGCTTGCCCTCGACACAGTTGGGCTGTTCGACTTTGCAGGTGACACCGCGTGTATTATCTTTTCGTTGACTTATCGCGCCCGTGGCCTCTTTCGTTACGTAAGAATCGCTGGAATTATTAAACACACCGCGCTGCTGTACTTGCAAACTCCAGCTCGACTCGTTTCTTACCACCGTTTTTCACCGTCCTCCCTAAATCCCGCCGCTGACATCGAAATTTGCCTATCGAACCGAGACTGCTCCTCCACTGACAAAGTAATCTCGAAATTTTGCTCGCTCTCGTTTGGCTCCATTTTCACGGAGAATCCGCTTTCCGCGAAGTCTTTGGAAAGCTTGTCTTCTTCGTTGTTCGCTGTATCGGACAGATTCTGCGAAAATTATTGTTTCGTATTGTGGAATTATTTGAAGAATTTTTCGTATTAATTCTTCACGCGTGATTGATATTACCGATACTCGAGCAACTTCTTTCGTTTCGTTTGTCTTCGTTGTTGATTCGGGAGATTGATTCAACATCGAGACTTCTAAAACGGGGAGAGGCTTGTCGTCTGCCTCGTCTTTTGGTTTTACTTTTTGTACAATCAGCTGAACCGATCATAATAACCATTATTTAGTCATAAGAATAACGAGTCTCTTTCTTCTTTAATGAACGAATTCATTATATTAACAATGCCACAAACTAATCACCGTCACCTTGCTCTATATTATATTTTCATATTTAATTATTCGATCATCCGGATCGAAACGAAAGCAATGGAAAACTTGATACAAAGATGAAGGAAGATAGAAATTAAATCAACACCTCTTTCCCCATTTTATCCGTAATCTTTACGGTGCCTGTGAGAGTTAAACATTTGAACATATCCGCGACGAACGTCTCGTAAGCCTGCAATCTCTTTGTCAAGACTGCCTGCGCCATTCTTTCGCTCTTTACAGCTGCTTCTGTTAACTCCAAGTCGCGCGCCAAACGACCCACCCTTGCCACTAGCTGTTCATTGTGCAACAGCAGAAACTGAATCTGTGGTAATATCAAAACATTCTATTGGTCAAGTTGAGCTCGAGAAACGAAAATCTGTCGCAAATATCACAGTATGTATTTGTATAATTTCATACGTATGATATGTATGTAGTTACAAAGTATGATGAAAGAGACTAAAAAACAAAGGTTCAAGATGTAGTCATTGCTGAATAATACACAAATGAATTAAGGCTACACAAATAAAATAAGGATACAAAGCACAGAGAATAAATAAAAGAAAGGATTGCGAATAATACGACTATGATTGAATAAAGATTTTAAATAAGTGAATCCAAGAAACGAAAGTTTCAGGTATGATCATTCTCTAGTTTTCTCTATTTTTCGCAAACACAGTGAAAATAAGTAAAATAAAAATGATAAGTAAAAGACTTTCAAGAGAAAATGAAAGAGCAGAATATAATCGTCGTGTCTCACCCTATTTGTTGTAAATGACGCCGATTTCGAGCAGAATCGACACGTTCTGTTACGGTGGTCCGCGAACGGCCGACATATTCGATGAGATTGGATATTGTCGAACGATTTACTACATCCAAGCAATTTCCCCGTGTCACTTGTCGATGGTGACACGATCAAGGGCGGATGACCATCGCTCACGACGCCACACTGAAAAATTGCGATTCTTAGCAGTAGGCATGCGTTTGTACCAGCCAACTTGAAATTGTGAATTTCTTGCAACGACTTACGCCTACTATATTCGAGTTTCGATGGAGGGGACGAAGATTCGGGGTGACGATGAAACGGAAGTAGGAGCTGGTTCCCAGGATTTCTATTTCTTTGCTTACGTAAACAAATTGGTAATCGACGTTCGGTGACGCCTGTTTTTAAACAGAAGCAGAGAAACGACCTGATTGCTAATTATTAATTATTAGATTGGTTTAGTCTAAATCTAGAATAAATCTAGTTTGAAGGTTGGTAAATTAATATATTAATGATTAATTTAAAAATTAAGTCAGTCATTAAAGCTTGAATAAATTAGTAATTAGTTATCAAAATTATTTTCGTTGAAATAATACACATAAGAAATATTGAAAGGTAAAAATAAGAATAACTTGGACACTTGTAATTCTAAGAATTGTATCAAACAATACTTTTGCATACTACAATTAGCAGACTGCGGCTATTTATGCAAAATTTGAATTTGCGCAAATGTTCGTACTCTGCTAAATAAATTCTTGTTTTAATGATATAAAAATTTTAATGTCAACTCGGCTATTACTTATATCTAATATCGTTGAGTTACTCATATTTAATAACCTCTCGATGAAACGTGTGTAAAAACATGATGCTGCGATTGGACAGATTCGATGTTTTGGGTGATAGGACAACAAACTCGAAGGTAAGATACTGCTGTAGATTACTCCATCCTCTTGGAAAAATTCCGATCCAGTCGCGTGACGATGTGTGAATCTTAAAAATTTGATTATCGTCGTAACGTGCGACGCAGCAAGATATTAATTGCCGCGCGAAGGAAAAAGATCGAGAAGATTTCACTCACTCTGTCTCGTATTATGTAATGCACAACTATATCTTCGTCAATGCTGTACTTCGTCTTTAATTGGTCAAACTTGACTTCATTGGCATACTGACAGTGAAACGTGCCACGTGCACAGCAATACATTTTCGTGGATATTTATGACAGAAAGATACGTCCAAAGAAGAGGTCGACAAATCGCATTGCAAACAGTTGAATTCAAAAGTATATTCATTACTTTGTGAGAGTTGATCAAACCACCATTGAGATAGATAATTAGACAAAACAAAAGAATCGTGGATCGATGATAAAATTAATGGTAAATGTAAATACTGTTTGACGATAGAAAAAGGTTTCAACAAAAGAATTCCTTACCATTTCCGTGTCACAATCTACCATATCGACTTAGTCAGGTTTTGCACTACAGCGCCACTAGTAACGAGAATTAAAAGCAGAAATTATGGATAATGTCATTGATTAAACATAGAATTGACTTAGTCAATGCTAGAACATCCAATTTTTTCTAATTTCTTCGTATCCCCATGTTTTGGGGATCACTTGATTCTCTTACTATTTTCGTGTCACATTCTACCATATCGATTTAGACAGGTTTTTTACAGCAGCGCTACTAGTAATAGGAATTAAAATCACAATATAAATAATGTTACATCTGCACCGAAAATTATTTTTTGAACTGAACATGAACTCTCTTTCTATGCTGAGTTGATAGTATTGAAAATAACAAGTGGTAACAAGAGTCTCAAGTTCTGATACTATGCAATAGAGATGCACTGATTTTGTGTCTATACCCATAGGATTAGGATGAATTAACTTATTACGTATAAATTCTTCTATAAATGCAATCTCTTGTGTTGTTAATTATAAATAAACAGTATACATTGATACTGAAACATATTTACACTTGAAATTCATTCCTTTATTGAAATAATTTACATCGCCGAGTAATATACGCAAATTCATGTACATGTACATAAAATATGTCATCAAAAATAAATGTCATAAATTTAGACACATTTGTAATAATCTGCATCGACAGTGTCCAATTACGCGGATATGATAATTAAATCAAACGTACAAACTGTTGAAAACTGTTACTGCAACGTAACTGCAGATTAATCTTTAAAACAGCGGATGAAATTCCATCTCAAGGGATCATTATTTTATACCACAATTGCGACGATTCTCCAACTCTACAGTGAAAAGTTTAATTCCGCTGGCGTAATTTTATCTCGTCATCGATTTTCATCCAATAGTAAAACCAGTAATAGAAAATCTATCTAACGAGCGTTTCGTTTCGACTCGTCCAGCTGCTACGACAAAAGCGAAAATGAATCGAAAACAAATTCCATCCACGTTCGAATTAGTGTAACGCTGTGTACGATAACTCAACTTGAGGGGTTGAACAGGGACGCTCAATAAATGAAACGTTCGAATACTGCCGCCACGCAGGTAACTCGGCGCGCATGCGCGGCAGTGGCCACGCGCTCCCATTGGCCGAAGCGCGAGTCGTCTCGCTGGAGCGTACGCGCGCTCAGGTGCCGTACTGATCGCCTCGATGACAAGGCCGCCAGTTACTGTTCGTGCACGAATGCGACGAAATACTCGAGCGTCTTGGCGGGTTTTCGCTCGGAGCTACGCTCACGAGACCAGCTCGACAAGGAAACGGAGGTGACGTTTCCACGAAGAGGAGAGAGAGAGTAAACGTTGTGACACGAGACGATCGGCAATCGTCGAGGAGAGCTCGCGAACGACACGAAGCAAGAGGCAGAGAGGTGAACCTGCACGAGAGCACGAAAGGCTGCATTTTAGTCGAGCTTTGGCCGCGCTGATAGGCGGACGATACGTAGGTGAGTGAGCTGTAAACGATGCGTCGGCGCGACTAAGCACGCGGTTCCTCCATCTCGCTTTCTCCCGTGTCCGCGTCACGTTCACGGAATTTCAATGAAAAATTCCCCCGTGCCGCCTCTCGTCACGCGTTCGCAAACACGTTCGTGCGTGTCTCGATCAGCAGCACAGGTACACCTTGCTACTTCCAAGTAGAACTCATCTTCCCATATTATATCAGGTTATATATCATAGCAACGCGTAAATTTGCCCGAAAATTCACGGCTGGGAGATTGCGTGACACTTACGCTGACAGAAATTCGATTATCAGAGGCTCGCTGCTCGAGAACACGGATCGTTATCGATGCTACCCTTCCAAATACGCGTGTCCTTCCCGTCCCTGGGTCTCGACTATCGAGACCCATGTCGACGTGACAAATTTCCAGCTTCCTTGCTTGCTAATTATTAAGAAGCACCCGGTAATGGAATCAATTTTGGCCTTTTGCCTTCCGTTTCAGTTGAAACCAACCGTACGCGTCGAAATTTTCTAGCTTGTTGGAGAATGATTGCACGAAATTGATCGAAATCTAGGCGAAGGCAAGGTCGATGCTTTCGAGCGTTCTATAAATTTTAGTAGGTCTGTCATTGGCTGTCTCTCTCGTGCCTGTCGCGTGGCTCTTTTTCCACTGATTTGGCCGATGTCGCTGATCGGGACGGAGGACTGACTTGCGAAATTGGGGAGTAACGAGGATCGGAAGGACCGCGTATTTTTCAATCGTCCCCATCGACTTCCTAAACGTGCATAGGCGGAAGACCCTCGGCCTCGCGACCTTGATCGCACAGTTGATATAGCGGTATACTCGAGCCGCGCGCGTCGATAATTCCTGTCGTGCATTCTCCGTCTCGTATTCGCCGTCTTCGCGCCAATCCGCTCCTTTCCCCTCTCAGCTGTGTGTTCCGGCCCCTGTTTACAACGTGATCCTTCGCGATCCTTCAGCGTAAACGTATTCATCGCCGATCTATTCGAACGTGAAAGAACGTTTACCGACAGGCTAGTCAGCTGATCCCGTTAGAAGGAACTGGGTTAAAACAGGTCGAATCGGGGAATTTTCGGGATACGTCGTTCGAACAAGATCGTAATAGCGAATAATTCCTCGATCTTTGATGATTTTTGTGTAATAAGTATCGAATTACACTGCAAGTAGTGGAGTATTTATTAATGTTTATGTTTAATCGAATGTTTTTAATGCATCGATAAACGTATGATAAATTTATCTGGGGAAAAAACTAAGAGCGAATAAGTATGGTTTAAACAGGTGATTTAAAAGAGAGTAATTTATTTCTGATCGAATGGAAGGTTCTGACTCTCGTTATTTAATAATTAGAATTTTACTACGACTTGCAATTAGATTGGCGGTTGGAAATATTTTTAAATGAAAAGTCTGTTCGTTTTTGATCGAAAGATTAAATTGCATTGGAAATATTTGACGAATTCGTCGTATCAGATATGGAATAATGATTCGAATAGAGGTTTCGGAAGATAATTGTCTCTGATAAATTTGCTTCTGTTGGAAAATTCGAAAATTTTGCTCCTGTTTAATAAATTAAATTGCGTAAATCGAATATTTGATTGGAAAATTCGTTTTGTTGAAAGCGCGTCGATTCCCATTGATTTTCGACCAACCGAAACTTGCTGCCATAGAATCGTAGAATTTAATAGAATTTCCTCCGAAACTGTTGTCCTCGAAAATTCTACGGTTATAACGAAACAAACCTGCATCTGACCCCAGTGTATTGAATACTAGTTTCAAACAAACTCTCATTTGTTAAAATTGACGCTATATCTTGAAATTTACTCTTCTCTGTTTCATCAATATTTTACATCTTCAGTTTGAATTCTATTACAACCCGAACGATAGCTAAAAGTTGCGAAAAAGTAAATGTTATTGAGACACGTGAGTGAGACGGTTTCGTCAAAGTATAAAAAGTACATTAGAATAACAAATATTTGTAAAAAAAAGTGCATTATACAGTCAAAGAAATAAAGAACAATTTATTGTAGCGTTTTGAATGTCTCAATTTATTCAAGATTCAAAGTATTACAAGCTTTAAGAAGAAGAAGTATGAAGTAAATCCTTGAACGCCAAAAATACAGTTTCGTAACAGATTGAGTGAAAAGACGAAATTAATTTTTAATCTTGAAATTTGAATTATTTTTAAAGATTAAAAAGTTGAAGCTTAAAGCACTTTGAGTATTAAGTAACTTTATAATTTAAAGACTGAATTACTTTCAGTTTAAAGGCGAAATATTTTCAATTTTACATTCTTCGTTGGTTCAGCTTCGAATAATTAATATTTTAAACGAAAAAGTTTTCTCAGTGTAGGACAAATTATTCTCAGAATGAAGAATAGCCTCGAAAAGGAAATTTTCATTGATAATTTTTAAAAACTGAACAGAACATACATACATATACATATATATATATATATATATATATCGTCAAAAAATTAACTAGCATCATCGAGACACATGATCGAACAATTCGAATATCTCTGAAATTTTGAAACATTTTATTTCACAAACGTACATGGGAAACTGCAAGCGACTTGAAAGGATCAGATGCTAGATCATCCCACGAGATGGAAACGAAAGAATGGAACGTAGGAATAACGCTAATCGGGTCAAATAGTTGCACATTTGCCTAAGGTAAACTTCGAGGTCTCTCTCTCGTTCCATTTCAAAAGTTCGACGGACTATATTAAGGTTTTCAGAAAGTCTTACAATGGAGCCTGGCAAAGAGTATTCGCCATTGTGCGCCGTATGAATTGAACAAAGGCGACGTTGCAGTGGTAATAGTCTCTAATATACCCGAAGCTTGTAGAAACATTGTGATTAATGTTTAACCAGATATAGATGTACCACTCGATCGTATTTAAGAAAAATGAAAAGACCTCGTTAATTATCCTCGATCGTGAAATTTTTAGAATCTCAGTTAAATGCAAGAATTTTAAATATATATCGGAATATTTGGAACACGTTGGTAATTATCTATTTTTTTCAGAGAAATATTTCCAATATCTTTCTCTTTTTTTCCGCTTACGCTTGACTGCCTTCGATATTTAAGATTCTAAATTTATAATATTCCATACAATATCCTATAATTTGATAATTCTGTAATTCTAACAATTACAACTTCCACGCGTAAAAAGGGAATCTCTTTCAGATCTCTTCCTATCTTCTTCTCTAATCACAACGGCGTACCTTGAAGTTTCGCTTATTCAACGATCGAACAGCTTTTTCCTTGTACATTCTCGCGTCACGAAGATCTTTCATTATCATATTAAATTTTCCTTCGCGTATCTATCGAACGATGTTACGAGTTCCATTTTTCTCTCTTCTTCTGTTTTTTTTTCTTTTTTCTTTGTTTTTAATAGTCCTTTCACGGTTCAGAGTGATAACTAATCGGACGTAGTCACGTCGCCCGGTTTGATAATCCGATCGCTGAATCACCTCTGTCATACGTCGACTGATAATGGGATCGAGCGCGAAGGAGTTAAAAAGCATGGACGTGTATCGCGAGGCTCGATATCGGAGAGTCAATTGGGACACAATGAACGATAATCCGAGCATGGAAGGGCGCAGATCGAACCATTCAATTACACGGTTCCACTGGGGCCGGTTCCCGATTTAGGATGTTCACGTAAATTATTCCGACGTCGTTACGGACCTTGGGCTTTTAGCGGCGCATAACCAAGATAAAAAGTCGTAAAATCGGACCAACTATGTTCTTAGCTATTCTTATCGGTAGGAAGCCATTCAACGCTGACGCGTCACGTTTTGCAAGTTACGCGAGAGAAATCGTGTAATTCGATCAACGTAAAATTCACTTTTCTTCGAGTCTCGATTCGTTGGAAGTTTAATGATTTTTCATTCAGTATTCAGCATGTAACATGTATGAAGGGATCGGAGGAAAAGTAGTATAAGTAATGGAAGAAAATTGTGGATGAAGTTAACGTAACCTAACCTGAACCTAACCTAAACGTAACCTAAAGCTAACCTAAAAATTTTTACGCTCGATGCAAGCTAAATGCGCGTAACACGTACATATCTAGTATTTATAAGTAATTCATATTACAACTTTTAGCAAAGTCCACTTTATTGTTGATTCATCTGTAGAAAAATGGCATAAAGTTTATTACATACTCGTCGTATATACGTGTATGTTAAACTTTAATCGAAAAACCCGCATGTTTCCAAACTAACTCTAAAACATCACTTGCGGTTCGTTCGGAAATTCATAATCAAGTTGTTCGAATAAACACTTTTGAAATATGTGTAACTTCTCTTGTATATATTACACAAGGTGAAAAATTGCAATTGTCAGTTGCAAAACGACACGGTTCCAAACGTTTGTAACGCGTTCCTCACACATGTGTGAAAATTCACTGATAACTAAATTATTTCAACAAATACGAGTCTTATTCGCACGTATCTTTCTATGAAACGGATGAACGTGTTGCACGTTGTTTCAGTAAAAATTATTATTATCGAAATTTATTGGAAGTTTCATAATTTCGCTTTGCAGACGAGGCATAAAGGCGCGTCGTGAGTTTCCCATGGTATTTATGGTAATGGAGTAACATTGCGTAGAGTCACAGTGTAATAAATGTACAAAGTACGTGCCAGCGGAACTTGCCTTTGGTTTTGTGACGAAAGTCTCGGCGAGTTCACGGTAATTCGAAGGGAACGGACCTTCTTTCTACACGTCGCGTAGGATTATAGTCAACTCCGTAACAGAGAAGTCCCTAATTTCACGATGCCTCGTGAATAAATTAAACCCTGCGTCTCGTGAGCTGTCTGTTCGGACAGAAGCTACGGAATTCTTCTTCAAAGAATTCCTAAACAAATTGAACCTATCTGCCGCCTATCTCTTCGTTGCACGACCTTGCCCCGAGCGTCTCCGATTTGAAACTTCGCGAATTCCTGACAGAGCTGCCAAAACTTTTAACTCGAACGAACATCTCGTCGAGATTTCTGAATCTTGGATTTTTCATCCATAAATTGGACTGGAAAGGGATTGGAAAATGTTCTCTGGAAAGTTGTACCGTAATTTTATTTTTCTAGGAAATTATGTTACAAAATCGTGTATGCACATTTTATCAATTATTTTAAGGTTATTTTAATGATAGCACCAAATGTGGATTTTTAAGTTCCAGAAAGATTATTGGTTGAACGGAGTAACACAATTAAATGCATAACAATATAATAATAATAATAATGATTTTATATATGATAATCTTTTTAACTGATAAACTTATACCATTTTATTGCTATTGAACGATTGTCTTTCAAAAATCAATTTATATCAAAATTATATCAATTACAATATCATTCTATCTATTATATCAATGGCAATGAAATGAAATTTCTGTGATCATCGTGATATGAATGATACGATACGTGAAAATCATCGTGATGTATAATATATCACGACTAAATATCAGGCCGAAATTATACTTGGAAAGATGTATTTTTCGCTAAATTACTCAACTGGTCTCAATTAAAAATCATCAACTAGAAAAGATCTCAATTAAAAAAGAATTACGAAACACTCCTTCAAATTATCTGAATACCTCCAATTTTTCTCTAGATCCGAACCTCGTGTTCTTCGCCTAGCTCGTTAATTAACGATAATTTCACTCGCTCGATACGCGAATTCCCGCGAAAGATGGTAACGTTCGCTATCGGAGGGAAGCTCTCCCGTTCTCCAAAGAGTCGATCGCCCGATTCGATAAGCGTATTTCCACGCTGCGATAATTAAGGGCTGGCGTTGAAACGAGCCGGTAAAATAAACCGGTAAAATAAAATGTCCGCGATTCGTTCACAAGATGCTTTTGGTTAGCCATTTACGACGAGCCGATCTATCGCGATACAGGGGTCACGCGTTGATAATCTGGGTCACGAATTTTCGTCGAAGCATCGCCTTTACATCGGTCCTCTTTATCAGTCGAACTCCACTCGAACTATACCGATATACGCATCGTGGTTCGACGTGGCATTAATTAACGAATTTCATCGTGTCACCGTGTTGCTTTCGACAGCGTACACGGTATACACACATATACACGAAATAGTATGTACATTCGTGGCAACAAAATGTACATAGTCATTCGAGTATTCGTGTTTGAACGTCGAAGAAACTGATGGGAACTTGTAATATTGTTTGCAATTTGGTTTGTAATTAACTGTTTAAAGTATCGAGGTTTGATTCTGAGGGAATTTGATTTTGAACTTGTTGTTCGAATGTGTGTATGAACTCAGAAATATAGGTACAAAGTATCAATTACAGTATCGAATTTGTTTCTAGAATATTTAGTATGAAACCATTGTTATATATTGTGCAAAGCAAATTGAGTCTAAACACATCCAACATATCCAATTCCTGCAAACTAATTTTCAATTACATTGTTGTAACAAATACCTCTTTGAAAGATCGATTTTTCGGAATAATCTTCACGATATTACTTACTAATTCAGAAAAATTCACCAAGTATCTAATACCTATACATACACCTTCAAACTATTCAACTCTGCAAACCTATTCCGTAACCTAATCTTGAATTACATTATATTATACCAGAAACTCCTGGTGAAAGGATGTACTAATTAACAGGATAATCCTCTTAGTATTACTTAGTAATCCGTAAAAATTTACCAGACACCTAATACACCAGTGCAACGCAACGTTTGCAAACTTATTCATGAAAAAAAAAATCCAATCCGAACACTGACGACGTGTCCGAGTTTCCTCTAGTTTTACATCCTGTAAGGCTATCAAATGCTCTAAATGGTTAAACGATCCAGCTGTTGAAACTACATGACCATAAGTCAGCCAAAGAAGTCGATTTTTCGATCGTTGCCACACGATCGAGCATCTTCGCGTCTTTGTCCGCGAATTCGCATGCCGCAGTCGCGTTTCGATTCTTTCGATCGCGTTTCCATTCGTGGCTCGCGTGTTGCTCTCGGATATCCGTCGCGTCGGATTCCACGACGGAAGCACCGATTTCCACCCTCCTCCTGGCCATTAGTTATTTAAGCGGACCCAGTATCTATCGAATGCAACGAACGAAGGTACGGAAGCACTGCTGAAGACGCGTTCGATCCCTCCCCCGTTGCGCTCGGTCACGATTTCGTAATTCAGGTCACGCGCGCCTCTTTCTTCCTCTCTTTATTCTCATCGGGTCCGTTATTATACGCGACTATCGGGCATTGTTCGATGTATGGTACGCTACTGCCTGACCTCCATAATTAAACTGTTCAATTTGATTGCAATTTTATTAAGTATTTTTTTTTTTTTTTAATCACTGAAAGTATATATATATATATATACACTATTTTAAAAAGGCTAACCCAGAAAATCGAGCCTCTTCGGGTGCAACGCTGATGCAACGAAAATTAGCGATTGGTTGATTTAGGTCACGTGATTCGTGAGGGGACGTGGAGTAGACCTCGAGTAGGAGTGGCGTTGTCTGGCACTGAGCGATCGCGCCTGTAATTTGTTTTCTATCGATTCAAATGTTTGCACATCAATAAATTTTATGGCAAAAAAGTCGTCTTCATTTCCTAGTCAGAACAATTGCTTCTGGGCCTTTCAGTGAGACGAATCGTACTGGGGTACAAGTGCAGTTCTTTTTTTTTTTTTTGAGCAAAATATTTGCAGTTTCTGTCTTTCGAGCAGAGTCAGAGGATTTTGGAAATTTATTTGTTTTAATTGCGTCTATATTTATATTTGACCAGTGTACAATTCTCTTAGAGTTAGATTGGCGAACGTAAGGATTCAAGGGTCTCTTGTGTCTTTCTCCGTTTCAGCGCACGTTTCAAATTCGTTTCGTTAATTGGTTTCATCATTCGAGACTTGTAGCTAGAACCTGAACCTAAATAGAAATTTCTGTCGTTCGCTGAGGGGAACTTTTACTTAAATTAAATTTACCACGAGTAACACGCTCGCGAAAATGGCAGAAAGAAAATGACGAAACGTCCAATTTCCTCGGATGTTTCGAAAACGGCAAATAGAACTTCCCATGGACCTCGCGTGGATATGGCGCGAGAATTGACGCTGTCACCGACGAGTGGATCGATATCTCTTGATCCCAGATATACCAGGCAGCAGGATTTTCGCGAGAATTCGAGAAATTTTCGGGACGAATGGGATAATTCGGCTCGTTACAACGCGACGAATAATAGGATAATAGGGTCCTGTTAAGCTTTTCTCGTGCACCGTTGGTCTCTGTAAATGGCGTTTTTAATGTGAAAATCGTTATTGGACAAGGAACAGAAAGAAGAAGAAAAATATCTGTACGAATGTTTATTTATAATCTCTTTTGGTTTAAATTGAAATTGAGTGGCCCAAGGCACCGAGGGGGCAGCTCCGATATATAAATTGTATTTATCGAAAGGAGAAGTAAAATATATACCCTGGAGAACACTATTGGGGCACTATTTTCTTTTCTCAGCACTATTATTTCTTTTTAGTTGAAACGACATTTTTCCGAGGAATACAAATATTGTGATTACAAGTCTCATTTCTACGATACGTGGATACACGTTAGTATCAAATAAAACAAATAAAAAACTAAACGAAAAACGAATAGCCTGAATGAAGTCACTATTCTTTCGAAATCCAGCGGAAGTTGGGATTAAATTGTTACGCTCTCGATGGCGGAACTTTTATTGCGTGGGTGTGGCATGGTATAAACGAATATTACAACAATTTCGCCGCGTAATGCAGATAATGTTTCAAAAAAAAGCGTGCGTACACTCACACGTATGTACGTGTATTATTGATTCGAAGCATTCGGGCGATACGTTATCTCTGGCAGCGTGTAATTCGAGTACAGAAACGTGGATAAAAACATGGCCTGACATGATTTCGTACGTTATATTGGTTATCAACGTACATTATGCGGTTATCGTAGTTGATACGTTGAAGTTTGATAACCGCGTGTTCCGCGATAACGACTTCTCCGTTTCGACCGCAATTGTGCACCAAAATGATTGATCCTCGGTGCCGTCAATCCTTTGTTGGCTCGTTGATAACCACGTTGATAGTTCAGATTAGATTCCCAGTTATTTGGATTACGCGCGCGAATAAAATACAAAACGGCCTGAAATCAATGAACTCGAGCTAGGGAAAGCTCGAGGTCTCGAGTCTTCTACGACAGACAATAAATTTGTCCAAAGAAAGCCTTTGAGCCATGGGTGAAAATTTGTTGAGAGCTGCAGATCAGTTCAGTGTAACCTAACTGTACCATTCGTGAGAATATTAAAACAACTTTTATAGCGAAACAGTACATTGATTAGAAAAGTATATTTATATCGATTAAATTTTTCTTCGATAGTTCATCAATATCAGATGATTTTGATAGGATCTAAAATCTTTCTTCTTATTTCACTTCTTGCGTGCTCCGTAATCAAGTACTCCCCAAAAGGGACTACTCGTGAACATTCACGGTTCAAATTTATTCAAGTAGTAAAATCTTATTCAATTGTTCCAATTTTGTGCGAACCGCCTGCCTCTAATACCTATGAAAAAAAAATGGAAACGATGCACCTGTAAAGCCATTGTTCCCGTTAACGCGCGCGGCGACCAGAGTTAAGGAGCTTTCGAAGCCGTGGAACGACCGCGAACCGAGCCGAGCTCCGAGGTATATTGAGGGGTTTTCCCAGCACGTAATCGATACCGGTTTGATAACATTCCTCGGGAAATGTCGGGTCAACGTTCCGACGTTACGCTTCCATGCGGTCTGCCGCTCCGACCCCTCTCGCTGCCAACTCGTCCGCTTCGTTCGCACCCCCCGTCATTTGGCATAGCGCGTTGGATCTTAAAACCGTCTTCGGTGGCCGCCAGGCGATTTAGGTCGCGCGTTATTTCTCGCATTAACCGGCAGCCTCTTTGGTGTGCGAGCGAGTATCCTCTCGAGTCCATTAAGAATCCTCGAATCGGCGAGGAATCGCGGCGCGAAAAGAGCCTGGATGACGTCGTGACTCCTCGAGGGAGCCAAGGAGGGCTTGCGAACGTGGCTAATTGAAATTCGAATGGACGGAGAGAGTTGACGCTGCGACGAGCAGCAGTGATTATTTATCGGTAAGTTGGAGCTACGATGGAGTGAAGCGAGACTGTGAAACTCTGACGGTCTCGGAATCGGAGAGGAACGCGAGAAATTTTTGTTCACCGGGGTGAAAATTGCGAAATCTGGTTGTCGGAGACGAGGAAGAAATTGAGAGAATTTTTAGGTGGAGCAATGGCCGTGAAATCGATAGTCCGAGCGATCGTGTTTCCTCGGTTGAAGAAAAAGATAATTGCCGCGGAAGTGGCAGTAAACTGGCGACCTTGTTGGTTGTATAAAACGATCTCCGACACTGGTGTAAATATAAAAGGAGGCAAGAGTTGCGATTAACATTGACAATGGGACGTTCGAGCTATAGCACGCGAATATAATAAAGCAGGAAATAATTTATTTGTGAATAGACGCTCTATTTACTCGCTTACACGGACACTTTGTATCTCGATGTATGAATACGAATGCGTGTTTTACGTGTTACTTGTTTCTAAACTGTACGCGTTATCACTGGTATCGCAAATTTACAATTTTTTAAACGCCAACAACCTAGCCAAACATCCCATTGCACATTTTACACTTTCACTTCTCTTCGATATAAATATCTACGACGATTTTTTGAAGATTCGAGTAATTTAATTTCTCTTACTTTATTTTCTCACGTATCGTATATTTTGACTTTTCTCAAATAACATCAAAGCTACGAATTGTACCAAAAAACGAAGAGCGTCGGTGACTTTTTTCTCGAGATTATTAATTCATTGTTCGAATGAAAAAATTCGTATAGATATAACAGAGTCATTCGGTTTCATGTAATTGGAGCATAGTTAACCGACGCTTCGGAACTCAATTGGCTCAATTTGAATTTTCTCAATGATTAATTCATGCATATGTATATCGTGGCCCATACTACGTTACTGTTTGATAATTCAATTTATGACCTCGCTGTATCATGCCACTAACGACATAGACGCCTCGTCACGTCAGGAACATTTAAATGGCAGTTTGACGCTGTCCCGATTATCCTTGTGACTGTAACCGAGTTGCGCGATTTGTAATTAATTTACCGGTAAGCGCTGCAAGGGTTTGCGAGTTCGCGAGATTACGATCGATGTGATACACGATTTCGATAAACTTGGCGGTAATTTCATCTCGCCGGAGGATCTGTTCCACGCCGAAACGAAATTTGATTGACTTTTTGAAACTTTTGGCCGGATGAGAAATAATATATGGAAGAAAGAAGGGGCTGTTCGTACTTGGAGAGGGGTGCGAAGCATTATTTATGGGAAAAACATTTCACGGCTGACAGAATAGTTTAGCTTTACGAGCAACACCTTGAAATACGATTCGCTTTACGAGCGTTTCACACGCAAACTCGAAACAGAAAGCGTCATGTGTCTTTAAAACTGGAGAAAACTTGGAAATGCGCTCTTACACCCTTGGAGTTGGAGCTTGCACCCCTCTTTGTCTTCTCTTCGTTACGGTTCTGCGAATATAAAAAAATGATGGACTATTCATCAATTGTGTTGATAAAATTTGAAAGCAAGCTGGAAGTATTACAAGATTAAAAATTATAATAAATATTCTTATAAATCTTAATAAATAATATATAAATATAACATTACAATAGATAATCTTCAAATTCGATTTTTTCCTCCTCGAACAAATTTTTATTATAGTTTCTTTTTATACACGTATATTACACTTCACAACATCTTGTATCGTAAAAGAAAATTGCATTATATATTTTTAAATTTGAAACAGAATAATGGACAAAATCTGAGGGTGTTAAAATCTGGCTTTACTGAATATTAAATGTTATTTATATTTAACTTGTGCTGAGTATGTATAACATCATAATTTTGTGTATATTTTTATATTTGCTTCCAGCATGACTTAATTCATAATTAGATTACGTGGTGTGGTGCTAATAGAAACTGCAAATATTCGAACATTTCCATAAGCTACTGCAACTTTATTCGATACAACATTTTCGCATTTTTTTTTTTTCATGTATTTAAGAGTTCACAAATGATACTTTCACTCGTTATTAATGATACTTCCGAGTCGTCACAGTTAAAAATAGTTGTAACATCACAAAGCCATAACCTTTACCTTTTTTCTTCTTTGTTTCTTCCTTTCTCATACTTTCTACTCTTTCGAGAGGAAGCTATATCTGTGTTTATTTTGCTTTTTTTTTTTTTTTTGATAGACAGGCGAGCTATCACGAACTCGTTAAATATTAAACGCATGGGGAATGTTTGCGTGCCACCTCCAAGTGAAACGAGACTCGTTTTTTTCCCTCAAGGGAAAGAGGGGGACTTGAAATTACGTAGAAAATTCAAATATTTCGCAATATGTTCCTTGGTTTGCCGACGAAAATCGAGGAAGATGGTCGAAGTGGAGGATTTTTAGATAGTTCTTATCTCTCTTGTGAAACTCATCAGAAGGTCCTGAGGGATTTAGGCTTCTTTAAAAGATCAAATAGACAAAAATCGAGGATTTGTGCGAGCAGGAGGATTCCTAGTTCTGTTTGATCTTTGCAAAACTCATTAGCGAACCAAAAGATATTTTCTTGTCTCGTTCCTTGTCTGAAAAGTAGGATATGAAAATATCTTCTTTAAATTCCACGTGTTCTTTAACTTCACGATTGCTCGTCAAATTCACCAGTGCTAAAAATGTGCTTAGTGTAAAAAAATCCTTGCCGTTTGAATTCTTTGTTTTGACATTTGGACTCTTTGTTTTGGCAATTAACTTGGTACTAACTTTGTTCTAACGCCTTTGCAAACCTGACCTAAACCACGTGCTGGAGCCTGCTGTTCCCTTAACTTCATCGCACATCTCTTCAGTTATTTTTCTTCCTTCAACATAAGTGAAATAAAATTAGAAACGAAAGAAGTAAAATTACATTAAACACTGATACAAAACATTTTAATAGTATCTGTTGAATTAATAGATCTGAAGAAAACAACAGAGTATTTATTTATACATCTTGCAAATTTACGCTTACATATCTCTAAAAATTCACCGTTGGTAAATCCGTCAAAGTTTAATGGAAATCCACTGAAAATCAATCGTGCTTGGTTATGAAAAGAATTCCAATTCAATTTCAATCGTACAAAATAGCTCTAATCGTTTCATCTGTTAAATCACCGTGAAATTTTAATTAATCCTAAATAGGTCGTTGATAAACCAGCCGCTCGATAAATATCGCCCATTAGTCTCTGCTCTCTGCCCACACGCGGACGCTTTGAAAATATTTTCGACTTACGCGCGAACGGAAGCATATTTGTTTTTATTACTCGCAAGGACACAGCGCGACGGCGCGCTCGTTGATAATGAAAAAATTCAATTTCCCTTGTTAACGGCGTCCCAAAAAAATTCCACGAAACAAAGGAAAACGATGAGCGAGAGGAAATGGATGGCGGGGGATTTTTTCCCCCCCTGTGTGCTCGTGTCTGCTTAGTGACAAGTGCTCGAGAGACCTGGAGCACCGCTTTCGAGAATCCTCTCGGCCGCGCTATGAAAAACGGTTGGCCCGCTAATTGGAGAACAATCCGCGGAGACGCCCTCGCGTTTTGCTAAATTTTCCATCCTTTAGAAGATTTGCGAACGGTCGCGAGTTCGGAGATTACACCAAGGTAATCTCGTGGAATTTTTTCTTTGTGAACTGCTTTTTTCTCATCTGTTTTTTTTTTTTTTTTTTTTAATTTTTTCTCTCTCGGTAACAAACATGTAACAAACTTTCTTTTATCCCTTCTATTTTACCTTCTTTGACACAAGTTTTCGATATTCTGGTAGAGGGTTTAACTATTGATAGATTGTAAATGAATTTAAATGGAGAAAATTTGAGAATTTTGACAATCTCTGTAAATCGTAATATTATCAATTGATAGACTATTGTGAGAAAGAGTTTAGAATTGCTTGCATATTTTACGTAATTTATATGTCATTTGTATTTTTATCACTGAAAGGGCCTCTTCAGGTGCAACGCTGATGCAACGAAAATTAGCGATTGGTTGATTTGGGTCACGTGATTCGTGAGGGGGCGTGGGGTAGACTTCGAGTAGGAGTGGCGTCGTCTGGTACTGAGCGATCGCGCCTGTAATTTGTTTTCTATCGATTCAAATGTTTGCATGTCAATAAAATTTTATGACAAAAAGGTCGTCTTCATTTCCTAGTCAGAACAGTTGCTTCTGGGCCTTTCAGTGAGACGAATCGTACTGGGGTACAAATCGTGCAGTTTTTTCTTTCGTCCTATTCTGATTACTTTAAAATGAAAGTTTTACGCTTCGGTCGATAGTGTCCTAGCGTTAAACGAGAGGAATGTCGAACAGCACGAGGGAAAGTCGTGAAGCGAAAGATTTAATTGACTTGTTTGCTTATTTGTTCGTCGATTTACGACTTCACGAGTTCGCCAACTAGGTCTGCAAAGTCGATCGTTTCTTTCTTCTTTTTTTATCTTCGTCGATCTTGGATTTTATTTACGTTTCCTCCACGGTTTTATCGCCGATACAATTCCTCGGAGCTCGTCACTCCTGGATATAAATCAGTTGTTCTTAAACAACAATCAGCTTTCAAAAATTTAAAAGTTTCAAAAGTTCATTTAAAGGCTAAACTTTGTTGTACAATATAATAATTTCCATTTAGTTAATTATAAAATTATGGAAATGTTATTGCACCAGAATTTAATAATCTACACACACCGAGAGATTGTCAGTTAAAAATTCTGACGCTGAAAATATTAGAAGCTAAATTTCGTCATATCACGCGTTCAATTTAATATCTCTCTTCATACATATATGTATCACTCCGTAATCTAAGTGGCAGCCACATCCATCTTTTGTAAAATTTGCATCGAATAAATGCCACTTAAAAGTTCCACGTCTGAAAATTTTCCAAGCAAAACTCCTTCGTAAATATATCCAGCTTCGTGAATATATGTATACGCTGGATGCTCCTTTCCAAAAATGTTCTACTTTTTAACCTCGATCTCTCTCGATTCTTCTCTGCCAGACACCGCCAGAGCACTGGCCGGTTTTTCCGGTTTCGCGTCTTAATCGAACCATTTTCAAAATTCAGTCGATGGTACACAATGTTTGCGAAGAAAAATCCGTCTCCCGGTCGGCGGATCTCATAATTTCTTCATAATTCTCTTGGCGTCGCCACGGACTCGAGCGTGGCGTGGGCGTTCAGCTTTCTGCCTACGTTTCCACGTAAACTATTCAGTGTTTTTCATGGACGTCGACGTATCGATCGGAGGATGAATTCGTCTCTCAGCCGGTTGATCCTCGTTGCGCCGACATTCGGGACACGCGCCGCCTCCGGAGTCGAATAAAAGGTTGAAACGGGAATTTTGCGCGAGCAAAGAGGGAACAAGGAAACGAAGAGAAGAGGAGAGGAGAAAGGCGAACGACGAAACACGACATAGAGGAGTAGCGAGGAAATTGAGCGACCGTCACATGCCACCGGATTCTTCCTCGAATTTCATTCTGTTCGAACGATCGAGCTTCGATCACGCCTCATTTCTTTCGCCTCGATCGTACTCCTCCGTCGCGAATGTTGGATCTCTGATAATGTCGTCGGTGAAGAGTAGAAGTCGTGGTGGAATTCTCTTTTTCTTTCGTTAAGTTTCGGGATTGTTTCGGGTCGAGTAACGAGAAGCTTTAGTTTTTTGAAGCGAGTTTTAGAATTTTATCTCAAACGTGGGATTGCAAGTTGGAAACGACGCTTAAGCTCTCGCGTCTGTCCGCTCGTTGAAGTACAAAGTACAAAGTACAAAGTCTGAACGATTGTTTCTCCAAGTTCATATTTTTATAAATGTGCATAACCGAGTTACGTAACGCACGCAACTGGGTTATATAATATACGTCGTATACTGAATCTGAATTCTACAGATGCATGCACCACAACAGAGATACGAATAACCAAGCTGAAATGGTTGGACTGAAATAGAAATTTATCTCGTTTATCAAACATTAGCAGGTTATATAGATATCGTGCGAAATGTCTGATCGCGATTAACTACACGCTCGCATCGCTGAATACTAGAAATACGTGGAATGCAAATATAACTGACTGAGTTGAAGAAATGGAGCAGAAATAGGAATTCAAGTCGTCCGTCTAATATCGATAGCCTGTAATGTATGAAATGTCTAATTACGTCCAACTGTATATACATATATTTACTTCGTTCGAATTATAGAAATACACGCAACGCAAATATAACCGACTGATGTAATTTAAAAAACAGAGATTCGGAATGTAACTGTTTAACCAACAAGTGAAGAAATGAAATCAAAACGAGAGACTTATCTCGTCTCGTTAGGTATCAGTAGATTATAACGTACAACGTGTCTGATTATAGCCAGCCGTTTACTTCCTTCGTTGAATTCTGGAAATGTAATACGCGTAACGTGAATGTATATCTAACTAACTAGAGAAACGAAGCCAAAATAGAGGTGTGTCTCGCGAAACAGTAGGTTACAGCGTATGAAATGTCTCGTGATCGACCGTATCTACCTCCTACCTGCACTGAATTTTACGAACGAAGCAGCGTGTCTCGCATAATATTTTAACTAGAGACAGTTTAAAGTTCCCTGGGAAAAAATTAGGGATGTACGCCAACGAATTATTACTGTTATATTTGTCACGTTTGATTAGTAAGTAATTCAAACGCAGGAGAAAATTAATTCGAAAGTTTCAACGGCGTACGGAGAATATTCGGAACGTTTCAGAACGAGCTTAAAATCGATTTTTCCCAGATATTTCCCGCTTTCGGAAAGTTTCTTCAACGCTGACGTACACTTGCAAACTTTGCGGAGTAATTTATTCAAATTTTTACGATTTTTTCTCGGAACGCGGGGATTCCCTTCCCCCCCCCCGGCGTCGGAATTTCCGTTGTTGCCTCGCGGAGGAATTTGAAATTAAAATCCCGGAAATCGCCACGAGTGAACGGCAATAAAGATAATACGCGCAAGACAACGTGTCTGTGATTCGAAAAATTTATCATCGGTCATTCCGTCGCAAGATGCGGTACAACGTTAGAGTTGTCAACGTGGTTTTTTTTCGCGGGCTTTCCTCGCGAATTTCATTGGCTTTCTGTCAAACAAATTTAATAAATTTGAAAAGTACAGGCAAAGTGTAAACAATATCTATCGTGAAATATGAATGAAAGCCTGTTTTCTTTCCTGCATTATGTCGGTGTACAAACACGCCAGTTCGTATAGTATTCTCCATTAAAATAACATTTCAGTGTTTGTTGTCACAAAAAATATTTATACTGAAATTACAAAAGCGGAGAGCGAAGTTACAACTGGGCCACAGACTTTCATTCGAATTCGTGTTTTTTGCGAAAATTAAAAAGATAGAACTGAGGTTCAACTCGTCTATTAAATACCGTGTAACGTTATTTATGTATATACTTTTAAACGCATTCCGTGCATTTGTATATTTTCAAATTTGAAAATCCATGAAAGCCTGCGATAGTCTGGCAGTGACAACTTGCTCAGAACGATACTTTTAAACGCAGAAGGTACGTAATTAAATTGTCGTACGTCTTTCCGCGTATTTTCCATTTTACTCTTTCTTCGATGCAAATTTCTCAGTTCAGTGGATCCCGTTTTGACGCTAAAATCATCCCACCCAGCAAACAAATCGAAACTCGCCGGTCTTTGTTCGAATATTTCTCGGCTGGCGTCACTGTGCCAACGTCTGAGCATTATTTTCACGTTTTTCATGCGGATTCGCTGCCCCGCGATACACGGCAGGAGCTCTCGACGCCTGAAAAATTCAGGCGGCCGACGCTTCGAAAACCCAAGCGACTCCGCGCGTGAATTTTTCACGCGAACTCCCCCTCCCCTCCCCCGAGTAACTTGCTTCATTCCCGAGACAATATTTCGCGCTGGAACTTTTTTCCCTCGAGTCTTTATATACCGTGGCCTCAGTGTTTCGAACTCCATACCGCGAGAAAGAAACGAAATTTATCCACGACGCGCTTCAATTTAGAATAACTCGATGAAACTTTATCGTTCTTTTTTTTTCCGAGAGAGAGAGAGAGAGAGAAATGACGCAGTTTGTAGAGAAGACAATTACAGTTGGAGGATGTGTGTGTACACGTCAGACGTTCGTCAGCGCCGAGTTTATTCCTCGCAAATGTATTAAATTGCAGCGACTCTTTCAATTATATCTTCCAAATATAATTGAAATGCCAAATTCGAGTTTCGAATATTTCGAGAATAGAGAGATAAATAAACGAATCAAAGGATCTCTGCATTTTCGTAATCGATCCGTTTGTTTCCCAGTGAACAGCGCTCGTTTCCTCGAGATCCGTGCAACTTTAAAGCGCAAACCGTCTGTGAAACGTTCGAAAGCCTCGCCTCGAGATTTCGCAATCGCGAGAAGTCAGATAGAGGGAACTGCACGCGATTTATCTCGGCGCACGAAGCCTGTGAACTATTGAACGCGCGCATGACATGAATCAGCCAGAGAAAACGTTTTATTAGATTAGCGGTACACTGAACTACGCTGTAGCAGCACAATGAAACGTTGCTGTTTCGTTCCAAAGAACAGGAATCCCACGGGCAACGTGTTTCACGATACCAAACTTCCGGCGTTCTCTCAGGTTGCAAGCTCCCGCGTTTGAATTAATGCGCGGATAATTCGAAGCGCAGGAGAGAGTGGAAAGTAAGCGATCGAAGTGTATCGACGGAGCTTTAGAGCTAGCATTGGTGATTGGAGATTGAATTAGTAATCAGTGTTAAACTTCAGCGTTATAAATAGAAAAATATTTCAATTTTAATATCTTTATTAGCTCTAGAGAATCAACAACGTGTGAAAAATATTCGTGTCATCCCTTTGAATAGAAATTCAAATTTAAATATCGCGCGTTTCACCAATTTGATTCATGTCACGTTGAACGTTTTGTAAAATTTGTAAAATTTCTTGAGAATTTCTCTCTAATTTAAATCTCTGAATTTATATGTTTTCCCAAAACGCGACGAGCAATAATCCACGCCGATAGCGATAGCGCATTAACAAAGTCCAGAACGAATAAAATCGAGACCCGCGAAACACGAGGTGTAATCTCGAAGTACGCATGTGTCTTAATAATAATACCGTGTTTTTCTTTTTTTTTTCCTCTGAACGGCCACGCAAACAGGTAATGAATCATTTGTTAATTAGTTGCGTCGTTGGACGTTGTTCGCGTACAAGATTCACGAGGACGTTCGTTCGTTCTTTTTCTCTCTTTTTTTTCCTCTTTTTTTCTTCTTGCCTCTCTTTTCACTCCTTTTATTATCATCACCGGTGTATTCTAGATACCAGACGACCAATCTCGTTCAGTTGGTCGTAGAGCTGGTTATTTGCACGGGAATCAAGAGTTGTTATTGGCAAGAAATACCAGACGGTAATCTCTGAATGTTTTCCCAAGGAGAGTCGCGCGTATTAGCGAGAGGAACGCGATACTTTCCGCTCGATTTTGCGTTCCGAACAACAGTATAGCGACTCGCGTAAATATTTAAACGAAAACGTTTAAATTCGTGCTATACTGCGCGTTGTATAAGACGATGTTTTTTAACTTCAGCTATCGCTCGAAATTTCGAAATTTAACATGCAACGTTAAAATTGCGATTAAAAACGAAGCAGCGGCGATAGACGACGATTAGCACGATTATACTGATCAAATTAGACGTTAATTGCATGTAGTAATAGATTAATACACGGTACAAATTGCATAATGTAATACGCGTCAAATTGATTATCGAAGCTTATTGAAGCTTTAAATTTTTCAGTAATCTCCGTGAAATACATAGATTGTATTGTATCAAATATTTAGGTTTGCTCCAGACTTGATACGTGAACCGCGAGAGAGTATAAAAAATACAGAAATACATATAATGCAGCGTTAGATATCGTTATATAAATAATCGTGATAGAATATAAGTGACGGAAAACTTCAAAATGTTTTACGTAACGTGCACGATATATTTGTGGATAAATTTTTTGCGACGAGTGTTCGAATACTTTCGCAAGCCACTGTGGGCTAGACATTTCTGCGATCGGGGAGTTCCGTCGACGTGACGTAACCCATAACGTCATTCTCGATGATCGCGTGAATATCGAATCCTTGCGTCACGCGTTGTGTTGTCACCGTCGCGTTGCATGCCCGTTTCGATTTTACAAATGACAGAAGAAATAAGACGAGTTACCAATAACAGCTTGCTGCTTTGGACATTTGTCCAAATTTATTCAGATTTCACGAAGATAGCTAAATCTTTCTTATCTGCTAAATGTTATAATTGTCGACTATGTTTTTGCGATATGGAATATAAGGTGGACTGTGGATATTCTGAATTGTTTAAAAATACAGAAACGTACAAAATTTATTACACACTCACAGGGATATATAAAACATAGAAAACGTAGAAAATATAATATAATTTAATAAGTAAAGTAAAATTCTGTAGGTTCCCCCTTCTTAATTGTGTTCACGAAAATATCGCGAATTTGAATAAACATCCACGGTATATTTCATTTACGAATTTATCCCCAATTTGAGCAATCGTAATTCCACGTTTTTCGTCGTTTCGTCGCTCGCCCTCGAAACTCGACTCATCCCTCACTTCGAACAAACGGGAAAACGTGACGAATTCAGCAAATTTCAAACGCAGAGTGTTTCGCTACTCCCCTGTAAATTAGACCAGGCATTAAAGGATAAAATCGACGACACTCGGGCGATTGCGTCATCGGCAAGGAGCCATTATTCCTCTATATCGCGTCGCGACGATTGCTACGTCCCGGATGAAAGGTCGAAAATAATTTACGACAGCGTTAAGTAGTCCCAGTTCCTGGCGATAGATAGATCCGCCAACCAGTCGAACGAAACGTCGTTCCTCGAAAACATTAATAACGTTTTCGTTGGAGTTGCGAAATCTGTCGATATTTGACCAATTAAGAGCCTGGCAATAATTCATTCCTTGAAACCTCGTAATATGGTAGAAACTGTATAAGTAGAAAAGTATTAACTTGATGTTTGAAATGTCGAATTCTCGAATTTTTTAATTTCTGCCGTGGACGAAGCAATTTGGCATAATTCAAAATTATCTCGATTATTATCTCGAGATATATCGAGCTTACGTCGACCAGGAAATATATGGGTGTCGCAGGATTACACACGTATTTGCGCGAGAGTATATCACTGGCTCTGGATTAACGCGGGATTTCTTTATTCCACGCTGTTTTGCAAGCTCTTGCAAGCTTTGCGATCCCTGAAATTTTCTTACATAGCGTCGACGTTAAGATAAAAGGGATAGAATTCAGTAATACGCTCGATAATAAATTGGTCGAAAGGAATTGCGAGTGAAATGTGTGAATCGCTCCTCAGTGGGGTCGATTATTCAACATTTCGTAATCGCGTATTTCGCAATCAATTTTATCTTCGGTGAATTTACTGCACGTTCGCCTGACGTGTTGCACTATCGAATGGTAAAATACGAGCTACGTGATGAACGCGAAATAATTCCGGCTCTTTTGTAGAATCGTGAAGAGTAAATTATAGGTCGGCACTGTCATTTCTCGTAGCAACGAGTCGTAAAGCGTGAATTATGAACCCGCGAGATATATCTTGCGGGAGGAAAATGGCAATTTTTCTTTTTTTTTTTTTGCGATTTTAGATTAGAAGGTACGAATTATCAAGGTGGGACAATTAGCGAATTGTTTTAAATAATTCAGAGAACGCGCGCGCTTTCAACACAAAACAGCACTTACGAGCGAAAAATGGCTTTTATAATGCCGTTGATCGTCGATAATCGAAAGATTCAATTTTTGGCGAAAATATGAGAAAAAGAAACTCTGTGGACATTCTACGTCGCTGAAATCGTTAACGAAAAATATTGCGAAATTTTCGTAGTGCAACTTTGGATTAAATCGCAAATTCTTTTCGTCGAACTCTTTGCTACGAGTTATTTTCCGCATTCTCGATATATTGTACGCACTGTGCGTATTTTTCCATTTTGAATTTCTCACAAATCCAGGAGAATCCACAATCTGCTTACGATAAAACCAAAAATTTTCCATGATAAACAAAAAATATACGTGAAAAAGAAATGAAATAAAATTGCAAAAATACGAGGCAACAACGGACGAAATATAAAAGCAATGTTTTTTTGTAATGATAAAAGCACACAAATGGCTCATTGTCAATGCAGAATAATTCTACTTTAATTCATTAAAGCGCCATTCCGGCGCAAGGAAACGAAAAAGAAAAATGCGGAATATACATTGAAACAGAAATGTAATTAAAAAAAAAGAACTGCGCGTCGAGGAAACGAGTTTGGAAATGTACACGGTGCAAAGTGTCGTTCGATGGTATAATCTTATCAAAAGTTTTATCTGAATCCCGCGTGTAATCCTATTATATCTCCAACCTCTCGCACGTTGGTTCCGCTTTTAACATTCGCGGTCGCTCACGAGACGAAGAAACCAATATGTTCTTTTTCGTTCTTACAACGCGTTTATAAGATTTATGCGTACCTGACACGACACTGTTGTTCGACCGATTCCCAGTGAGAGATTATTTTAAGAGACTATTGTTTCCTATATTTCGAGCAACAAAATGTTTTGTAAGCAGAATAGGGAAAGAAAGAAATTATTAATAATATAATAATATATAACATCAATATTATATAATAATAATAATAATAATATCGCTTTAAAAGAATTTATTTTTCATTTTTAATGTCAATAAATACAGGATGTTCCATTTAGTTTGACTGAAAAATAATTTTAAAATCAATATTATTTTTATTACTAGACCACAGAGTTTTGTATAAATATATATATATATTAATACATAACATTAATACATTAATACATATATATATATAATACATAAAAAATGTATTAAATGTCAAAAGTAGAATGTTGACTCTAATTTTCAATATAATAATTCTTTTACTTTATATTCTATTACTTTATATAAAGTAAAAGAATTATTATATTGAAAATTAAAGTCAGCATTCTACTTTTGACATTTAATGCACTTTTTGTGCATTGCAACAATGTTTTGCAATTTAAATTTCGCATAAATACATAAAAATCAGTGATCAATGTGTCGCAGTAGTGACACATGAATAACGCATCAATCTATCAGTTCCACGGAATTTCTATTTCGTTGATTGCCACAAAATCGGTCACAATAGCGATTCATTGATTATTTCAAGTGTAGTTCCATGTTGAGGAAAAAAGGAAAAGTGACTTTTAAATGGTTAAAACGCCTCCATGTTGACAACAGATATACGCAGCACCTGATAGCACTACTTGAAACCATTTCGTTCCGTGTGTCATTAAAACAATTTGCATACAGGCATGATTTTTCTTTTGTTATTTTTCCTTAAATTATCCGTAATTATAAAGTATTACCACAGTACCACAATTACCATAACAAATATACCACATCTATTCTCATTTTTATCATGCCCCAGTATGTTTCGTGACATTCGTACAAAAATTTTAATCTTTTAATTCGACTAGTCTGTTTATAATAATTCACGTTGCGTTCGTTAGTGCTTGATCGCATTAGGAGCAGATAATCGCTTTACAAGACTGTTACACAATATTCCAACGCGTCAGAGAATTGATCGTGCCAAGGTGTCGGTGTCTATCCTACGCGTCACTTTTTTTGGTTTCTTAAAATTATCTTCGATTATGTTAATCATCAGTGTGTGTGACGTCAGCCGAAAATTACGATCGACTCGATCGATCGTGGCGCCAGTTTGCCGAGAATTAAAATTCCACCTTCAGATAAAATTCAAAATTCATCAATTGTCCATTATCGATTGTACATACGCGCGTATATCGTTACTTCCCTAACGTTATCTAAATTGCAACACAGTTGTTCAAAGTTCAACTGCGGTTCATTAAAATTTCAAATGCTGAAATCACGTTCCTGTTTCCGCGATTTGCAGTTTTTATTCAGACTCGACTGGCATAATGGAACGTTTTCGAACCAACGTCGTCGGGATTAAGCTTTCGTTATTTCACAATTTTACTAACCTACGAAGGACGTGCAAAAAATTCGATAAATTTGGATCAGAGTGCCGATATATCACATATTCGTTACTTGCTGTCGAGATGGCGAATTTCTAAACAATTTTTTGAATAGAAGTTTTGCGGGAGACTCGATTATATACATCGACCAAACAACATCGGGGGAGAAATCATCGAGACGTGTTATCTGTGCTTGGAATCATCGCCAGCACGTCGTTTGCACGGAGATAACGCCGAGGAATTAGCTAATATTTGATCGATAATCGATCTTCTGGCAATTGTTGGCACAAGCTCTCCTTGAGGTCTTGTATCTCCGTCGGTCGCTTACTTTACAGCGATTCGTTGCACGAATATTACCTTCTGGCGATTTTTCCGATCGATTGTACCATTATTCGAGGCGACACGATTATTTCAGAATCGTTGAAACAGGTGGATCGTACGTTTGTCACAAACAGCGACGCAGTTGGACGAAACACGCAGTGTTTTTTGAGGTACATCGCACGAGAAAGATTTTTCGGAAAATGTGATTGATAAAAGAATTGATTAGGATTTTGAACATCGTTGTGTGATCATTGAAAAATTTTAGTACATTTTTTCTTTTTTTCTTTTTTTTTTTTTTTTTGTAAAAACGAAATCAAAATAGGACAAGGTACTTAAATTCGTAAATAATAGTTATTTACGTGGAGGATTTTTAATGAGTTTCTAAATAATGACGATATAATTTGACAAAAGTACTTCTTCTTTGTGCAAGTTTTCAAATATAAAATACAGGTTACACGTTTTAACAAGTATTGTTCTTCTCGCTGACAAATTTGACAAGACAAAGAAAATAACGCGTCGGTATGTTTGAAGACATGTGAGAAATTGATGTTCCTCGGTTGACTGAATGAGCTAGAAACACGAGACCTCTGATTTCTTATCGAAATTACTTTATCAACGGCGTTTCCTCGTGCTAGATTAGTTGAGACTAGAATGACGGATCGTTTCGACTCGTCAATAAAATTAAAATTAATTTCACCAACAAAATTTTCACTTCAAACCCAGACGACTTCCCTTTTTAATCGAAACGAACAATTCGTAATTTTTCATAGAAATTTTCTAGATCTACAACGATGCGCTTTTAAGAAATTTCAATTCTTTCTTTTACTTTGACAGCTATTTTACAAAAAGTACAAAGTTTCTCTTTATATACTTTGCTCATCATCGAGTCCAGCAACCGGAAGAAAAAAAAAAGAAAGACGAGCAATTCCGTGACGTTCGCAGCGTTAATGCAATATTCCAAAAACGTGTACGCTCGAACGTTCGCCAGGTCCTCTCTCGATTTCACGAATATACGCGAAAACGAGAGGCGGCCGAGTCCCACGCGAGATAATTTGTTTAACAACCGTCGACCTTTTCGCGCAAGCGTGCTAATTTCCATCGAAAAAAAAGAAAAAAAGAAAGAGAAAGGCAAAGAGAAGAAAAATTGGAACGACATTCTCCCGTTGAAGACGACTCGTTTTCCCCGCAATTTCTCCCTCGATCGACGTGTACCTATCTTCGCCGGAGGATCAATTAAAAAACGGCGTTCCCTCTCACCCTCGGTTTCCCTCGTAACTGTTAATTTCACCGACGATTAATGCCCGCCGCCGGATGGACCTGTCCCGCGGGATTTTTTTCCCTCCTCCGTGGAAATTTCACGGGATGGGGAAAGGTGGAGGGAAGGCCCTGGTGAGCTCGTCTCCATTCGACGAGAACAATTTCCCCGTCGAGGCCAATAAAACCGCGCGTGCACCCTCTCGCCACCCTTGCGCGTGGATATCAGCGAAACGTGACGAAGGGGAAATCGGTGATCCCTCTCTTTATCGCGGTGCAAACGACGTAGAATCGAGCGATCAACGGTCGTTAAGTGTGTAAAGGCGGGATTTCCCTATAAACGTCAGCCTCTCTCGACAGCGTGTCTCGCAGATTTTTCGTTCTTTTTCCCTTTTTTCTTTTTTTTTTTTTTTTTTTTGTTCTTCCGCTTGTTATTTCACTCCTCTATCTCCCGTTTCACCGAAGCGTTTCGCTTCAAACCGGGGCTGTAATCTAATCTGATAATTAATTGAGAACAAAGGCAATATTAAATAACCGAGTAAAGAAGACATATAACGTTAAAGACAATGCAATTTTTTGGTCGGAGGAATCCTCGCTAATGTTAATTTTTCGAGGCTTCTCGGAAGAGCAAACACACGCCGCGCATTTTGAAATGAGCGAGCGTTGTAGGAGAAGTTTAAAACGGAGAATACCTAGTCGGGGAACAATGGCGAATTTTGCAAGATTAATTGAACAATGGGGCTCTCTCTCGTTCGCGAAGAAAATGAAAGGGTTTGCGTTGAATTTCACGTTCACTTTAAACTTCTTCTTCCTTCCTTCCTCTCTCTGTGAATTTTATTTTCTGGATCGGAGTTCGACATTTTCTTCTTTGAAGTACTTACATCTTACAGTACGCATTCTACGCTTTGAAAGAAAAATTTGAGGACTTTGATCTGATCTGAACGTTCCAAAAATTACTTCAGACCGAAAAGATGAGAGAAAAATTGTAAATTGAATACGTTGGACATACATTTTTTAAATTTGTTTTTGAAACTTGTATCGTGGAACTTTGGCAGCTCGCGAGACGCGTTAACGCGAACTAGAACGTCGTTTCGATTAATTAATTGGGTCAACGTGTACACAGAGTCGCTGCATTCTGGAGATAGATTCCGTAAACTTTTGACACCCGAACGACATTATTTCTTACGATGTAGTTATTCATCGGATTATCTCGTTTGGATTCGAGACGTTCTCGAAAGAGAACGACAAAATCGGGTAATTCCAGAAAGACAACGATAAAGAGAACTGCACGTGATAAAAGAACAATTCAACGAGACCCAGAGAACGAAAACTTCAGCGGTTAAAAGTGCGGTGAAAGAAACAGCGAGATAAGAGGAAATTTCAAAAAGAAAAAAAAGAACAGGGAAACAAAGCGGAGAGGTTAATAAGAGAAATTGCAACAGTAAAAAAAGATAACTCGGTGATGGTTCGAGTAATGAAACAGGGACACCGAGATACAATTCTAATTACAGAAGAAGAGAACAGCACGAGGCGAAATACTTTTCTTTTCTTTTTTTTTATTTTTAACTCAATTAAATCTGAGTGAATTAGATAAATTATAAATCGGCAGCAGGACGCATTTAGATTGGCAATTGAGATCTGTACAGCGATTGAGAATCGCCTCGATGTTTGTTAGCGATCGTGGATAACCTAAAAATAGGATCAAATTTTCCTACCTTGGTAATCGTATGAATCTCACAATTAGATCTCTTAGAAAGAGAGAGAATTTCCTGATAAAATTTTAAGAAGCATCTATTAATAAAAGAAAAATGCAATTTACGTCAGAGTTTAACTGAAAAATACCAGAAACGAAAACGATCTATCTAAATAGAAATCTAAGGATTCCTCGAATTCCCCGAAGGTGGTACGTCAAAAAAAATCCGAGAATGGCAGCTCCAAGTAAGGTGTCGGGGTATCGAGCTGCAAAAGTTGCCAGATGCGAAGATGCAACACGACATCCGTGAACACAGATTCACACGTTCAATACTTGTACGCTGTAATAGCTCCTTTCGAATCTCCGATTTCTCATTGCATCTGTCCATTCGCTCTCCCACGTGTATAAACTTTCATCGACCCAACCGATTTTTAACTCTATACATTGTGAAAGCTACAGTGTATATCTTTGCTACTGTGTATATTAGGTATCCAATATATCTATATACATACATACACTCTACGCGACCTATCGAAGTTCCACTTAGATAACAACACTAACGTTTACAAATATTGTCAAATCCTCCGACGATACTACGCAGTTTTCATCCTCGAGACAAATTGTCTTGCCAATATGGCTCGATACGTTTTTACTTAGAATTTCATATTCTTTCAATTTATGTAAAAAATGTACAGTCCAGTTAAGAAAAAAGAATAAAAACAAAAATTCGAAATTTCGAAATACACACGAAAGATTAACACGCCTGCCTTAAAACCATACAACTTTCGTTGTATTTATTAAAACAATTTAAAATTGTCATAACACAATTTTTCATTAGGCGCATGATTTAAAAGTTATTTCAGACGTGAATCACCCTGTACGTACATAGTGTATATAATGTATGTAGTGTATATACACCAAATTCATGAAATCGCATCCAACAATCGAGGATGATGATGCTGTAAGATGGTGAACCGATAAGGCCTTCCACTCTGGACAAAAGACGCGCCACCCGCGACTCTCGACTTCTAATGAAAGGACTGTAGTAGTGTGTCAAGGGCTCTTCGCTCTGGCTCGCGAAAGGACACGTCAACACTTCTCAATTTTCGTTCATCAAGATGTCGTGAAATGTGCAGTGGTGTCTACAAGTAAAGCTCACCTGGCATCTTTTGGCAACTCTTGGAAGGTTCGGCGTGCAATTTTACGCCCTTCTTTCAAATTCGAGAAATATATAAGAAAGAACGATTATTTCTCACTTTTCTCAGCGACGAAGCCTCGATACAATCATTCTTTTTCAATCTCAATCAATTTGTCCCCTGGAGAAGGTGCTCCTCCGAATTCCGAGGTTAAATCAGCCTCTGCTTATATAACGCGGAAGATATTTTTTACACGTACGCGCTCTTATTTTTCAACGAGGTTCGTTCGTCCATTATTCACGAAAGAACTTCGTGCATTCACGAAATACCCATCTCCGACACATTGTACCAATATTTCCCAAGAGGTTAATTACCACACGCGCCATAAATTCCCCGACGTGCAACATCCATTTCATGAACATAACCTAAACCCGACCGCTCGCCCCAATACAACGACACGTCTTCGCTTTGGAAAATCCACTATTCCTCCTGACGATAGAACAGAGTTCGTACTTCAATCAGGAACTTTCAATAGGCCGTGCGAATCTAGAATTTCCTTTTTTCTTTTTTTTTCGATCCAACGGATCAATTGGAAAATTTGGCGATACTGCTTCAGTGCCGTAGCAGTCTCCGTAACGCAATTAACGGGTCGAGTGGAGCGGAATCTGGAGATCCTCTTTTCTCCCTTGATATTCTTCTTTTTTTTTTTTTTTTCCAAGCCAACCGTTTTCAGCTTCATCGGCGAGAATAGCCCGGTCATAAAGGATTTGTTTGGAAGCCCCGCGTTACAGAACGGCGTATATCGAAAAGGCTTCTTCGGTGCATTCGTCTGTCACGGCTAACACATTCAATTACCTCTTTCGCGGGTCACCACGGTGGTGTGTCGCGTTTAAAAAATCGCAAAGCAAGTCGATCGTGCGATCCTTCCTCCAGCTGTTAACTCGTCAACGGATATATTTTTGATCGCTCGACATTTTACTTTTTCGCGATTTTTTTCTCGTTTCTTTTTTAAATTTTAAAAGAGCGAATGGTTTGTAGACGATTTTAAATATCGCATTCGATACATCTTCTCTGTCGTAAAGTAATATTTTTCTAAGATGCGGTTTTCACGCGAGTTGTCTATTCTACTGACGCAGTTATTCTAATTACGTTAGATTTACTGATTGCATTACACATTTTAATACACTTTTTAATTCGTCCTTCGACGATACAACCTTGCTTGCTGGCTTTTAATGAGTTGAGAATTTTGTTTCTTTCCAGCCAAGATTCATTGTCCCTTAAAACCGTAGAAATTACTCGGGAATCTAATATTCTTTTTCTTTATCTAACAGGTATTGAGTTGGTAATTGCGCTTTGGCTTTATTGCTTGTCAGAGAAAATTGAATAGCTCGAAACGATGACTTGTCACAACGATGATACATGCTTCGTAATTGTAAACAATAGAGATTTTTAATGCGCATATTATTTGTAGTTGCTTGTATCATACAATATAATTGTGGCATTGAAGTATACGTTGAATTGATTGCAAAGAAGATAAGAGGGTTAATAAAGAACATCAATGCTCTTCTCGTTATCTGCATATTCCGTTGTTAGTCATTAATAACACATTATTCTCTAGATTCTTCATTATCGTTACTCGTCGTACTTAGGTAAATTATATTCGTTCTTTTTCCGATACCGACCAGCCGATTTAGGAGTTGAACTTTCACATACTGCGTCTTGATCTCTGACGGATAATTCTTGTTTGAACAAAAAATACAATTAAATGAAAATTCTGTCGATGTATGATTTTGTGAATAACTCACAATTTTTTATATTCAAAAACGTCCCTCTCGTTTGCACAAAGTATGCGAACAAAAATTCTCAACCTTCGATAAATACAGTGAACAAAATGTCTAATGCAAAAATTACCAATTCTCGTTTCGATCTAAACTCATTTTGGGAAAAATTCAAAGAACTTTCCGCGACTTTTCGTAAGAACAGAAACGTTTACGTGGTTGATCACGCTAGCAGGATCAATTATGATTCAAGAAATTTGTTTCCACGATGAAAACCGCACGTTCACGTATGTAAATCCGTACAGGTGGAGACACGAGCAGATTTGTTCAGCGAGCGTTCAACGGAGGAATATTAATGGAACGAGTATGCATATCGTGCCGGACGGAATTGGCATAAACATGCATCCGCGATTTCTCGTTATCCTGTCGTTTCAATCCTCGTGCTCGTCCTCCTGTTGATTTAGAGCTGCCTAAATTTTGACATACACAATACCACAAGTCGCAGACAAATAAAACGTATTAGAGAATAAAGAAGATGGCCTTTTTCAAAGATGTTTCTAAAATATCGGTAACAATTTTTTCCATGACTGAATCAACCATGGTTTTTGTAGATTGAAGTCTTCTCTTGACAACCACTAGGTTTTTTCAAATTTTTGTTCAGTGTTCAAAATTCAATAAAACGATGAAATAAAATCGTACACAGAAAGCTTTAAAAGACCGTTCAAAAAGAGACAATTCAAATCTTCAAAGTCGTGATGGTGGATTTAATCGTAGAAAAAATCGTTTTCGAAAACGTTTGAATTTTTACAATTTTCCAGAGAGTAAAACTACCTTTATTTCCCCACCTGCCACGTGATGTAAAAACGTTTTTGAAAAAAAAAAACGAACTCGCGACTGTCAAAGTATAGAGACGTTTCGCTTCAAAACGGGACCAACTGGACACGAAGTTTTAACAATTTCTGGTATTGACAATTTTATCACTGAAAGT
Organism: Melipona bicolor; assembly: GCA_030673865.1. NCBI lineage: Eukaryota > Metazoa > Arthropoda > Insecta > Hymenoptera > Apidae > Melipona > Melipona bicolor. Next base: position 6,987,505 of record JAHYIQ010000002.1, on the reverse strand, counting down.
GATTTTAGCGGGAGTAACCCAGAAAATCGGGCCTCTTCAGGTGCAACGCTGATGCAACGAAAATTAGCGATTGGTTGATTTAGGTCACGTGATTCGTGAAGGAGCTTGAGGCAGACCTCGAGTAGGAGTGGCGTTGTTTGGTACTGAGCGATCACACTTGTAATTTGTTTTCTATCGATTCAAATGTTTGCATATCGATAAAATTTTATGGCAAAACAGTCGTCTTCATTTCCTAGTCGAAACAGTTGCTTCTGGGCCTTTCAGTGAGACGAATCGTACTGGGGTACAAGTCGTGCAGTTTTTTCGTTGCCGGTTATTGGTTTTCAATTGCGCTCTTCGCTGTATTCATCGGGTCACCGCACGTGGTTAACAGGTTAAGCCCCGGGTTTCTTCCCCACTCCGAAATCAATTAACAGAATTCCTGGCCGAAGAATGTCATCAGTTAGACATTGACGCGGAATTACGAACCGAGGTCTGTTTCGGTCCGCGTGGCAATTCGGTTTCTCTCTGGTTGGCGAGGCATTTTGAACGAGAAGCCCCAGCGGGGCGGGAAGCGAGACGCGAAGCAGCTTGCAAATGTTCACCTTGCCTCGAATGTGGAACATCGATTGACCGGTGAGCCGTGTGTGAGGTCGTTTGTTGTTTAATAGAAAGGCGGCTGTGGGTCTCTCCGGGTGGGCGGGCGATGCATGGGGAAACAAAGCTCATCTGAAAGCATCGGCCCCGACGACACGCGGCGAATGAAAGTCGCTACACTCGCTCTCTCTCTCTCTCTCTCTCTCTCTCTCTCTCTCTCTCTCTCTCTTCATCCGAGCCTTGGAGTGGTTTTCGTGGTTGGTTTCCCTTTTGACTCGCTGGGAAACAGGGCCAATTACGACCCGGCCGTAATCGAGATCGCTCGGCGACGATGGGGGAACAAGTGTGGCTTCGAACTAGTTAATTCGTTCCGTTTAACTCTATCGTGTTTTTTTTTTTTTTTTTTACCCGATTTATAATACGTTGATGTTAAAAGGATATCTCGAGTTTGAATGAAATGTGAAAAAATTGTCATTGAAGGGATTGGCGTACGATTTAGCACGTAACTTTTTGGTGAAATTTTATATTAAAAATCTTCTTCTTTTTATATGAAAAACTTCTTGTTACTATACAAATTTTTATTAAAGAGATTCCTGGTGTAAGTACGCGCGTGATTTCTCGATTGAATTTTATGCTAAACCTTAAAACAATGTAAATCCTTTTCCGTTCGCCAAACCGAGCTATAAACTTCAACAGCTTTGTTTGCCAAGCAACGAAAATTTGGGAATCGTAATTTTCCACATTGATTGGTGCAACGTGAGATTTATTTATTCGACATGTAATCGAAGAACGGATAAAATCACGGTTTTAATGATATCAATTTGTTGAATTTAATTAAATTTTATTACGTTCGTATTTGGATTTTCAAGAAACGAAGCTCGCAATCGGCGAGGTGGATGGTATTACTCTGACGAATTTAATTCCGTGTCATATTTCTGATCGATTCCTGCATAAACAGAGTATTTTGCCAATACAAACATGTTTTTCTCGGGATGTAAATCTTTGATTTGTACCATGTTATTGCAATAAAGTTGGATTTTCAAGTCACAGCTTTGAATATTCCTAAAAATAAGATTATTTAATAGAATAATATATAGATATTTCACTGTATAAAGATTGGCCTAATAAAAAAAGATATTTCACAGAGCAACGATATATATATATATATATATATTTGCGATATTCATATTTTATTAAGATAAATTTGACTGCTTAAAGATTAATTTCGCCGCTTGATTTTCGCGTAGTATTGTGATGAAATTTACATAAACTTCTCTTGAATATGCTGTGTATTTAGGAAAGCAACAATGTTTGGCCCTGCAGCAATAGATATATTCATCTATAATACTAACACACAATGTGTTAGTATTATATTGTAAGTGAATTATATTGGCCGTTAATGCTAAAATGCATCGACGGTTGAATAATAAAAATAAAGCCTGCGCCATAGAGATCAAAATTAAATTAAAATCTGCGAGAAATCGAAATTTAATCACTCCAAGGATATCCAATTAAAATTAAATCTTTTTCGAACTGAATCTTAATATATTACATTTATTATTTACTTATTATTTATACCACTATTTTATATATTCAGTATTTAAAAAAAAGGAAATAAATTGCTCGTCGGGAAACGTCAAATTCAATACTATTCGTTCAATTCGTATCAAATTTAACTCTACATTATTACCCTCGATTGATACTTAAAAAAGGAAGGCAGCCGTGTTTGAGGAGAGGATTTTTTCGAGCAAATTCCGCAGAGTGGTTTGTTTAAAACGGACGCAATTATAGAATGGAGAAAGTGGAGAGGTATTTGAGGTGGAAAGTATGGTTTGAGTGTTCTTCCAACTCAATTTGCGTTTATTGTTTCCGATCGATTCTTCGACAAGTACACCGTCCTGCGAGCCTCGTTGGGTAATGGCAATTTCCAATAACTCGTTTGAGCTAATGCAGTTAAGATTGAGAGGAGAATCTAGCTTCGAGGTTAATTAATTTTTCCGGAATTATGAAACGAAACAGCGGATTCGTTTTACTCCGTTGTGCGCGCGTGCAATGGGAACTCACCCCCATTGCGACTAATAAAATTCTTAAATTCAAGAACAATCGTGCACGACGAAAAATCCATATTACTTGCAATATCATACACGAGATCTTGCGTTAACAGGACGCAAATTAAATTCGCCGTAAATAAAATATTTAATTGAACTCGATGATTTGTAAATGCATTGTTAATAGAAAAATCAGGTGTATCGATTAGTGAAATAGATTGGTGTAATATATGTGTATTGATCTTTATGTGGAGACTCATTGTCACATGTGCGATTACATCTCGCTGCAAGATTACACGGTGAATTTATTTATTGAACTACTAAATTGTAGGTCGTTCTTACGCATCTATGCCTGATTATCAAAGACGCAAAAATAGATGAGAAATAGAGTTCCTTTGGAATTTTTAATAGATGAAACGAACCTCTGTTCAAGTCGCGTTTCTTTATCGACGTTCGCGAAAATATAAGTGTGTAAGTAAATATTAATAAGAGGAGCATTGGTGAAATAAAGAGATCGTCGTGAACGAAATAAAAATTCGATTTTTTAATCCGTGATTAAACGTCAACAAAAGAGCCGTTAACGAAACACAGAAATCGATTGAAGGAACAGGCGTGACGAGATCTCGACTGAAGCCAAATATTACAGGGTCGAGACTTCCGACACAATTTCACGACGACGGGCGTATCGTGTCGAAGAGTGGAAAAGCGCAGTCACGCGAGCTGCAAACGACGATTTACACCGTGTAAGTGCAATTATAAGGGTGCAATAAAGATCGCGCGAAATGCTAGAAGCGAGCTTTCGAGAGGCGGACGAGGAAAACGGCCTCTATATCGGCAATCGTTTAATCTAGGTCATAGCGAGAGATAGCTTTATCTTTCCTCAAGGATAGTCGAAACCGTGGAAATAAAGGTTCCCGGGGGAGACAGAGGGACAAAGGGAGAATGTTGAAGTTTTGTGCCTCGAAGAAACGAGAAACTCTCGTAGACAGTCGAGCGACACGTTTTAAAGTTCGATCGCTCGATATCGAGCTTGAAATCGTAGAAGAGAAAAAGAAGAAGAAGAAGAAGAAGAAGAAAAAAGAAGAAAGAAGAGAAGAGAAGAGAAGAGAAGATACGGAAGCGTGAGAAAACTTTTGCCACATTTGCATGAATATACGAGTTCAAAGCGAATGAAAATTTCTATTTGTCTCTCCCGCTTTTTCTTTTCACGCTTCGCTCGAATGATTGATGGACCGAAAGTTTCGAATATGGCCGAAAGAAGAAATTGTTGGAAGGTTGGGGATTACAGCTGGATTTTGAGTGCATCTTCAAGGTTGACGGTGGTAAAAGTGGAGGGCCCTTTACGGCCAATTAGCTCGTCGGCGTTTGCCTTTGTGCTTGAAATAGATCGAAACATTAACCCTTTCGCGGCGAGTCGAGGCTGAAGCGATCTAGAGCCTCACCGCCACGTCTCTGCGTTTCTGTCATTCTGAAAATTGCCCTGTGTTCCCAATTGCGTTGTATCTTTGTTGGAACGATTAGAAATGAGATTTGGATTTTTGTGCATATTTGCTTATCCCACGTTAGTCATGCGACACGTCTACAGCGTACAGCTTATCTGACAATTGAACTTTGGGAAGAAGTACCACTCGTCTGTTACACAAAGGGAGAGAAAGTATCAAAGTTTCAAAGTTTTCGTTCCTAGTAATCATATCCGAGAACTGTTTTCATATTCATAGAAGTAATTAAGTAGAATGGAAATAATTAAACTGCGAGAATATATCGTTATCGATAAAAGAATTTCTTATCGGTGGAATTCTTCGAACTAGTTTATGCTCTATAAGACAATTTCTTGTAACTTCGATTTATTTTCATCTTTCAATGATTCATAATGTAACTACATTGACGTATTTTTATACAATACGATCTAATTCTAGAATTTAATCTTCTATTATTAAAAACGTTCTTAAGTTTGAGAAAAGAACGGAACAATAATTGTAATTGTGAATAAAACAGTCACATTGTTTTTGTTAAATTATAACAAAGACTGTGAATTTCTATCATCATGAGAAATTTAATATAAACATCGTAATACGTAGAAATATATAAAATATCCAAAGTGAAATCGCAATTTATCGCAATATTTAGAACAAATGTTGCAAATTTAAACTTCAAGAAGTGTAAAAAAGTAAGTTCAAGCAACGCGTAATATTAATATACATAATTTTCTAAATTTGTTACAAAAACTTGAGTAATCTTCATTATCGATTAAAACAGAAACAACATTCGAAGGTTACAACGTTAATGAAGTTCCACGTGAAGAACCACAGAAGAGCGAACTTTTCCACAAAGAAAAATATCGGACTTGCACGTTATCGTCGACGAACATCTAGAATACGCGGCCGTAACCCTACGAACGAAGCTTTAGTTCGATCTTGGCAGACAATGTTTCCCTTTAAAATCGATTAAACCGGATGTGTTCTTAACGCGCGCGCTCGTACCGAGAACGTTGCAGGGTAAACATCAGAATTCATTTATACGATCGATGAAACATCTTGCTCCACATTCGTCAAGGTTTTGACCATGTATATACACCGGCGCCGCCATAAAAATGCTAATTTCCTCTATTGTACGACGTTACTCTTGCTCCCTCCTCGAGCCATTTCGCCGATAAGAAATTCACTATTCATACGAGGCATTGATTTCTATTGATACAAACTGGCAAACGCATAACCGGACAGAACGACGGGCGTTTGCGGTTCTCTATTTATCTACTCCAGTTTCATCGATAATTTCTCTAACGTGAATTGACAAATGGGTTTATGCAAATAATATCTCGAGTTTCTTCCGCGATGGAAAGGAGCTTTCCAGGCTTTGACGGCGGAAGAGCAGGGGGTACGACGGAATACGATCGATGCGAAGTGGATCTTCGTAAATGGCATATTCTGAATATGAATGTCAGGCTGTCCTCGTCTCTAGATTCATCGATATGAATCGATTATCTAGAAGATAAATAACATTGACGTACACCAGAATCTGTATTTCTCCAGTAAAACGTTGTTTCTTCTTTGAAAATGTTAGTGCGCGAAAGTTTATCATGGTTTTCTGCATTATCTACATGGTTTTTTTTTCAAATGAATCATGACGCTTCTGCATCTAGAACAACGATCTAGATTTTATTCTACGAATAGAGACCGAAGACCAACAATTCTTTTCGCGACATATTATTACGAGGAATTATTACACGGAAAAGAGTCATAGAATTAAATAAACGCTAGATAAAAGCTATTGAGCAAGCTAAGAAGTAAATGAGAATTTAAATCGTAGAATTAAATAGAATTAAATAGACAATATGTATTACACAAAAAACTGACGGAGATTCTAAAAAGATCAGAATTTTTGGAGAATTAGTAGATTAAATCGATCAATTTCTCGTCTAGAATGGCGGTTGACTAGATTTACCGTAAAAAGTATTGCAAGGACCTAGTGATGTAAGCAGGTCGATGACCCTATTCTTTATGGGGTTGTCAGAATGAGATTCCGCAGCAGGACAGACGGCGCCAAGCTCTGTCTCCTTGCCATTAGGAAGAAGCCTACATACTGTGTCCAACACGGACGCACGCTCCCTTCGTCACTCGTAGAGGGAGATCTCACACAGACGTGCTTCAACGCTTAACACGTGACTGCATGCGCACAGGACGACATGGATCGTCCACGAGTTAAGTTGTTTTTCGAAACTCCCGATCGGGGTTACGTCCTTGGACGCCCGCTGCTCCCGTTAGCCCGGGGTGCGCCCCAGATTTTCATCGATAGCACTGTTTATTTTTAGGTTTCCACGATATTGGAGATGGTCCCGCGCGTCAGCAACTATTTCGTCTTTGGCTTGGGGGTAACTCCGTCGACCTTGCTTCCCTTTGTCGCTTTACGAACCTGCTAAATTCAATGGTATCCCTCTGCCTCGTATTCTTACGTCTATACATCCATAGAATTCGTCGTGCAGTCTAATTTCGTGATTCTCTCGGACGTATGACGTATTGGTATCTCGTTTTGTGTGTTTTTTTCGTCGAAACGACGAGAACACGTGGCGTACGACGCGATTTGAATTTCGTGTCATCTGGAGCGCCACGCTGCACATGCGCTCTAGTTGTCAGCGTGACATTTCGCGAAGGAGTATAACAAAGAGAATTCGATATTCGTGAATGAATGATGTGGAAAAATGGTAGAGTGGGAGATAGAGGGATTCGCAAATGTCTCGGGAAGCATGTGAGAAATTTACATTGGGTTATTTTTAACTTTAGTTGACACGAGTATGAGGTTAGAATATGGTTGATAAAGGTGATTCGTAGATTAGATTTGATTGTAATGGGAAATTCGTTTGTTTCAGCTGAATGAGGCTCATGGAACCGTTGGGTGTTGCCCCGGACATGGTGGAGACGGGTACATTGAAAAAATGGTCCGACTTCCCTGTCCAGCACCGATTCACAGACTACTCCAATTCCATTGGAGAGCCTACGCATCATACAATAAGTCCATTTCCTTGTCAACCAGCGATTAACAACAAACTTGCTCTGTGGTAAAGTTCTGATTGTGTATATAAAGTTATGATAAAGAAGTTTAATTCGTCTAAGGAGAATTATAATTGATACTATGTTTCAGGACTGGGGATATCTCTGTTCTGCAAGTGGATGCAGTAGTAAACTCTACCAATGAAACAATGGATGATAACAGTCCTATGTGCCAAAGAATATTTGCTCGAGCTGGTTCAGCACTTAAGATGGAAATATTTAATGAAATTAAAGGTATATGCGTATATCTAGTTTGTAAAGCAAGAAATAGGTCGATTGAATAGTATGTAATATGACTAACTATATTTACAGAGTGCAAAACTGGTGAAGTAAGGGTAACGCAAGCTCATGGATTACCTGCACGCTTTATTATTCATACTGTTGGACCAGTATACAATGTAAAGTACCAAACAGCAGCTCAAAATACATTGCACTGCTGCTATAGGTAAATTCTATCAATATGCGAATTAGTCATGGATAAAAGATATACAATACTGCTTTGATATATAATCTTTTTACTTATCTTTCTTTGCTAGAAACGTTTTACAAAAAGCACGAGAGCTTGGTTTACGCACGATCGCACTACCGGTAATCAATTCTGTGCGAAGAAATTATCCTCCTGACGCAGGAGCGCATATTGCACTTAGTAAGATTATATTATTTAAACTAATATGCATTTCTAAGCTTGGCAAGTGTGAATTAGCAATATCTAATTTAATACAAATACTCTGTTGCAATAGGAACAATAAGAAGATTTTTGGAGCAATATGGTGATTCTGTTACATGTATTGTGTTTGTGTTGGAGCCATGTGATCTCGGAATATACGAAGTTCTTCTTCCACTCTATTTCCCGAGAAATTTAGCAGAGCAAGATAATGCTTGTTGGCAGTTACCGAACGATATAGGTGGAATGGATGGGGAACCTTTACTTCCTGATCGACAAATTAGAATTATCGACAATCCTCAACATGCTTTACATGGTAATAATACAAGTCGGTATTAAATATATATATATATATTGATCCAGTTATTGATTCAATGTTCTACATTTGTTTGTTATAGGTGATGAAAGTGTAGAACTGTCTGCGCAATTAGAGACATCCGTAAATATTGGCGAACACGCGTTTGCACAAATGCAAGGTGATTTAGATCGACAGAGACTCCTCGGCGAAAGACCACCAGCCGATCCACTAGCGGATATCATGCTGAAACAAATGCAACAGAAAGAAAGGTACGAATATTTTTAAAATATTTTCACACGAATGTCTTTCAGTCGGTTTACTTTATTGGACAATTATTGCAGCATTTATCAATTTGTATTATCGCGGTTAATGTAAATTATATTATTCAGTTATTCAAATAAGTGTTTTCATCTTTTCATGTTTTTCAAAAGACTGACAAGCATAATATTTTATCAATGCAATATCACGAATATAATTTTATATAAAATAATTATCTTTAACTATTTAGCTGTTATTTTGTATGCAAATATCTAATTTGACTCGCAAGATCCTCACTTATCAATATTTCATAATTTGTATATATATCGTGAGTCGATAAAGTAGGAAATGGAATCAGCCCTACATTTTTCTCGAAACCTAATTGAATCTGATAAAAATCTTCAATGTTTAAAAAATGATTCGCATGATTTAATTTTTTATCTACTTTTTTTTATAAATTATGATACGCATTTCCGGAAACGCACTTTCTTACCAAACGCAGGTTTCTTTAATACCAACTTTCGCTACATAAATGTTTCATACGATGAGCATTCATTGATAAAACAAATCAATATTTTCATAGCGGTATTACTTGCATAGGCGGGCTACATTATTTTATTAAAATATTTCTTTAAATGATATATTATTCAGTCCATTAATTATTCTACTCGATGCATAATATCAATTTATTACAATACAACATTATCATATTATACGTATATATTGATATTTCTACTTTTCCCGAAGCGATCTCATATCACATCATTTATTATACAATCGTAATAATTGAAAGCTAGACATTGACTTTCTGTCAGTCAATGGAGTTCTTCTCTATTCATTATCAAAGAAAAAAATTATCCACCTTTATGCATATAGACAACTGCTGTCAATATCACCGAAGGAAACGGCCTCGTAACCTTTTCGTCTCTATAAGCTTGTGTGCCTAGAAATAGCAGAGTCAGCTATAAAAATATTAGATTACCAAACCGTTTGACAAATACGAACATTGTCATTACATTTTACGTTTAACTTGATTACACAGCACTGTAATCTCTGCATGTTCGCGTCATCGAAATAAATCATCACGATGAATCATTAGACAAGATTAAACAAGATAAGTTTGAGAAGAGATATCCGTAGAAACGTAACGTTTCATCATAATACAATTTAGCAGGAGTGATAGAATCAGGTTAAGAATCTGAAGCTTTGCAACTCGGCACGAACAAGTTTCGATGGTTTAACTTCAATTTTCTTTAATGATGGAAAAATACATCGTTAACGTAGAATGTAATCTTCTTCCTATTATTCTTGTAGAATTGGTGGGGAGGGCGAATCAAATATACAATCTGGAATGAATATTCATACTTTCTTAGAGTTGCTGCTTCAAAGATGCTCTTTGTTTCTTTTCAAATGAGATAATATAATCTTCTTGACATCAGGATAAAATAATATTTTCAAAAATACAATAATTTTCTTTCTTAACGTTTTTAGCTGAGATCTTTCCAAAGTCTTTGTTAACAATACGAATTATGAGTCTGAAGATATAGAATACATACTACAAATGTATACACGTAGCCTGTATACACATACATCTGTATGTTAGTAAATTATTGTTCAATGTTTGCAGAGATATATAGTCTCCGTTGTAAAGAGTTAAAAACTTTACAAGAATAATCGAGATTTAGCATATGCATTACAGTTTCTATATATATTCTTAAAATCACTTTACCAATACTTCATCGTCCATTGTACACACATACAACATCCATAAATCAGAACTGTCAAACTAATGACAACAATCTATTCAAAATTTTACAAAGCAATAAATTTTTGGATATTTGAATGATTTTTCGTAAAATATATAAAAGGCTCGTGTTCTTTATTATGTTATAAATCTTTATTTTCCTATTCCATGCGTTTTTATTTCTTTGATGCAAGTTTTTCTTTTTATACCACGGTCGTTGATAGTTCAGATATTAAAAAATTTCAAATTTTAATCGCTACAGGCACTGTCTTTCACTCAAGAAACTTTGGAAAATGTCCAAGTAGAATTTTACAAGCTCTACAACATTTTTGTTGACTCTTTGATATTCAAATGTGAATTTTTAAAGCCACGATAAAACAAATGAAGGTTTATAACAATATTAGTTCATAAGCTTTAACTTTCGTAAACTAAATTTCGTGCAGATTATATTAATTCTTTGTAAAATTTATTGTGTCAATTTTTTGCTCACGAAAATTTTATGAATGCATTGTGCAACATTGCGCAACATTACTAACACTATATAGTGAAATCCAACTATTGTCAAGGTTTCAAAAATATTGATTGTATCAACAAGCTCCGATATTCAATTCAATTGATCTTCGACATTTGTTATAACTTAAGATAACTACTAATGCTTTTTTACTAAATATATGTTTGCAATAAGCAAACTTTTTTGTAACTTTTGCATACATTTTCAGATTGGTATTAAGTTTTGCCAATATAATCGTAATATTCAGTTGTCTCTCCTTGCAAAAATTCCAAAATGTTCAAATATTTTCATGAACCATTGACGAACGAGCGAAAGAAAAACTTCAGAAGTTTCTTTTTTATAACGTAAATTTTTTTTTTACAACCCGTACATCTTGCATATATTCCGAAGATTCATAGAATCTCAAAAATATCTCAATAATCATATTTTTATCTCAATAAATAAAGTTCAGATAAACGGAGTTCTCCCGTGGCGCAACCTTGATCGCTCAGAATAATCGATTTCGATTCGCTGTATTTGCTGTTTTTCAAAATGTTCGCATGCCTTTCACGCCGGATGTACGGCAGCTTATTTTACGCGAATCCAACGGCGCCAGCAAACATTAGTTTAGACATCTGCCAACGTCGGAACATCTGGCGCCGTTAACGACGATTTTCCGCATATTTTGCGAGTGAAAATTGCCGTACTTACGATCAAGATTGCCATTAACTTTTCATTCGTTTCTGTTTCCGCGTAATAAACCGAAACATTCAAGCGACATTTTCCAGTTTACGACGCGAAAGGCCGATTCTCCGTCTTCGGAGAAATTCCAGGAACCGTTCGATCATTTATTACGTTCTCCGCTAATTCAGGGCGTGTCTTAAAAGCGTGTTTTCAACGAGGGAGTGTTCCGAATTGGTCATTTCGTTGATGGAGCTCCTTGGATTCATTTTCATCTAGGTCACGGTCGCGAAATCGTGAAAACGATCGATTGAGAAATCGTACCGAGTTATGATTACCTATTCTATGAAGCCATTGACTCATTTGTTCCTCTCCGAAATGAGAGATTTATTCGTGAAAATAATCGTTTCCCTTTAATGTTTGTTCTTTCGAGAGTCTTCGAAGAAGCGTTCGATAAAATTGCTTGTTAATTCTCACGTGAGTTTCCAGAATTTCATTTTTTCTATATTTTTTTATTACAACTAATAAAATTTACAGTCAGTTGTTATTTCTCAAATGAACAACAATGAGGTACGAATTATAAAGATTATATCTTTTGAAGTTATAACCCTTGAACATGTATCCTGTCTATCTTGAGCTAAATGTTAATTAATTCTTAGACAAGTGAGATTTGAGTTAAAATTTTCTTCTATTGAATCTTTTAGCTTATATTATTAATTAATTTGCATTTATATTCATTCTATAATTCTATTTTCAAATAGTACTATCACCGAGAACTGAGTCACTTAAATAGTTCGTTTTAGCATAAATTTCTAAAATGTATGTAATAATAACACAGAGTGTGGATCACGAAGTATTTGAGGAACGTCAGCAATGTTTATTATGAGGCTAGATAGCCTCGAGAAATTGGCAAAATTAGACTTCCGATTTCCGGAGGAAACGCGAAGATCAGCCGCTCTCTCTATTTTCGAGTTCGAGAAAAGTCTTTATAGCATGTGAATCGATGATTAATTTTCTTGTAACCTTGAATGAAAGCTTCGGGCCGTACCGAGGAATTGAACGATGTCCTATTTTCTTCTTTTTTTTATTGAAATAATTGCACTGAGAACCGTACGTGAAAGCTGTCGCAATAACTATAAAAATAAATCAGAAACCGGAAAGACAATGATTCTATATATAAAGAATTTGGAATAATTTATTTTTAAGGGAAGCAATTTCGAATAATTTTCGACAACAAAGATTAAGAATGCCGAGTATTCAGAAAGTACATATTTAATTTGTTGTATGTAACAAGACTATGAATAGCGTTTCGAACAATTTCTTTACGTATGACCAGATAGTTACAAACAGACAGTACTATATAAAGACTGATAAATATGACGTCAACATTATTTCTAGAACACCATTAAAAGTAGAAATAGAAGTAGAATACAGAAATAGATTGAATGTCTTTTCTTTTTTGTTCCTAATTGCACATGTGGGTCAAAATTGAACTATTCGTAGGACGAACCCATTATAGGATTTTAAGTCACACATCTTTTAGAATTTTTAATTTAATTCCACTACTATTGCTATTACTAATAATAATAATTTCCACAGTTACTAATCTCAGTTTCAGAGGATGTGAAATACAAAATACAATTAAAACAATAACAAACAAAAGTAACAAAATACAATTAAAAATACAATTACACCTCAAATTTTAGTATTCTATTTTAGATTGCTAAATCTACGTTATATTGTAGTTGGATCATAACGATATTAAATTATAATAATTTACTATAGTCGTTACAACTCGACAATTCTGTTCTGTTCGAGGGTTAAATCATACAGAGAATATTCTCAGTTACGTATGTCTCATTTTACAAAGTCATCCTCTTCTCAACCGTACCGTAATTATCGGTACACTCGATATTTCTTGCGGATTCGACGAGACTCTGGTCACAATTCGTTCGATCGAAAATCACGTGCAAGCAATCGTCTGTTAACAATCGTTCGGGAACGTGTGCCTCTGGCAAAAGAAGGGGTTGAAATAACGTGGAATAACGGAGCATTAAGGACTCATTGATTTCAATCTGCCGCATTGTATCCTGACAGTTTCAATTGCACTGTCTAAAAACGATAATCGAACAGTAGCTGCAGCTGGTTTCCGAGCAAACGAACGCCGCGCCTGTATGCTAGAACCAATCGATCCAGAAATGTGAAAGCGTAACGCGATTTCGCGTCGAGGCTATCGTAACAACTGCCCGCCATAGATTAACCAGTTGCAAAAACAAAGTAGACGGACTCGAAATTCCGAATTCGTGGCCGATCGCGCCGAATTCAGAGCGAAGGGAAGTCGTGATTTCATTGTTCATATGGGATTTCCAAATGCAATCGCGAACCCTTGATTCGAATGTTCGTTAGAAATCTTGGTGACTATGTAATATGTTTCTTTTTGTCCAGGTGAACGTATACTATGTTATTGCTAGAATTGTTATTATTGTTATTATGTTATTAAAATTTCTTGCGCAAATCAGAAATTTTTGCTACTGTTTCTTTCGTTATTATCGTCTTTATTTACTTATTTTGTGATAACTTTTCTTTAATCAAGTTTCATTATTATTCAGAATCTTCGTTGCAAGCACAGTGTTTATATTATTGAATAAAATTTAAAGGATTAGAAATGAAAAATGACTTTCAAATATCAAAGATAATAATTATCGGCACGGTAAAATTAAGTTCCGATTAGATGTTAAACGTTGTTATTGTATAAATTAATTTTTATATTAGTTATTATATAAATGTTAACATCTTCTGCAGAGATTTTACAGATTACAAGCTAGTTATTTATCTCATACAATGTTGAATCACAGTATTATTTATGCAGTAGAGATCTGTTGACCAAAATTTGTCACTTGTCAATTTTCGTAATACTATTCCTTAAAGAAAAAAAAAAAATTACGTGAATTACAATATAGAACTTTACCTAGAATTTTTTTACCTAGAATTTTGAAGCATGTAATCCACTGTAATTAAAAAAAAAAAAACGTCTGATTCGATCCGTACTTTTATGGTCGTTGGCTCGCGCGTCCGGAATTGGTCAACGCGCAAAAATTAAACGTGAGGCGAACGATTTCAAAAATAGACGAAGCTATAAATATCCCCGTATAAAACGTGTCGCGCATTCCCATGTGAATCAGCGGAATTGCTCGCTGGAAATTCACGTTTAAATGATCGAAAATATGGCGTCTCGACGCTGCTACGTAACGCCAAAAGTTATTCGCGCAATCAGTCAACGTGGCTGGACGAAAAGCGGCAGCTTCCTGTTTGGGAATACTCCCAATTTCCCATATTCCAGCGGCATGTGCGTATCATGCATCACGGCGTCGCTGATTCGGAGAATTCTGTACTTAGAATTAACGTATACTCTGTATAATTAATAGCGTCTGTAACGTTGAACGCAGATGCCTGTCATTGATTCACAACAGCGGAGAAATCGTCCTCCGAGTGGAAAATCGTGTGACATTTGCATAATGAGAACTTGGCCGTGTGCGAATTTCGAGGGAATCTAGTCAAAATTTTGGCGTGAAATATTGTTCGTAACCATTTTTCACGGCGTGACTCGCAATAACAGTTTATTTCGAATCAGTGATGTTGTTCGATCGACACGATCAACTTCCGATCTTCAAGTCGGACCTTTTTACAAAAGTGCTTCGATATGAAATTTTTTTTGGAATTTATTTTACTGATGTAAATAGAATTTTTCTCTTTAAAAGGGAGTATAATTTTTCATGTCACGAATGAAAATTGTTCAAAGATGTTAAGTTTTAACGAAGGATAGTAGGAGGATGTGAATTATAAAATTAATTATTTAAAGTGGATAAGCGACAAGATTTGGAAAGAATTTATTATAACGTAAAGTTTCAAAATTCGTGTCGTTGATCAAAACGTCAATAATCTTCCTTAATATCGGTCAGTGTCTAAAGATAGATCGCAATCCAGGTATGGTTATAATTAATTTCGACGACAGATTAATTAGTAACTTATAGAAGTGTCACTGAGGACGATCCGAATGAAAATCGATGGAATCTGAAAATTGCAACTGTCAATTCAATTAATCACAAATAAACGAATTTCATTCGTGCAGTTATCGTCGAATCTCTATCGAGCACGATATAAATGAACTAAAATGAGCTAAAAACGCTACATTGATATCCCGAATGTATATTTTACAAATATCCACCAATTCTTGATTTATAAATCCACTTGTGCGATGCCACCGAATACGATACGGACGAGAACTTCCAACTAATAAATTGGCAATTAAGTGAATTCGATTCGGAGAATTCGTTCAGTGATACACTTTATCTCCCTGCCAGTCTCCATCCATGAATGTGAAATATCAATGCGAAAATCCATAACGAATGAGAAATACGTAAATATCCATTTATAGCGCAGAATATAACGTTTCAATCAATCCAAACCAGAAATAAATTCTTATCTACGCACGCAACTATTCTGATCATTGATAAATCTTCATTGCACAATTTCACTGTACGTAACAAATAAAAATTGACCGAATGACTGAATGACTCAAAAATGAATTCTTATCTATAACTACCACTTAAGATGTTTATATTGAGTTACTCATCGTGAAAATATTTCTTTTTGCTGAATGACGAGTAAAATAAATTTAACATAGTTGATACAGTAAACGAAATTTGCATTTGCTATTGAGGTGAGCGAAAAACATATTCGTAATTTTAATACATTTTAGAACACTTTTGGATGAGAAGAAAATTGTTATCGATCGTAATTGTACATACAGTTTTTCATGAAATGATACGATTTTATAATAAAGTGTGAAAATCCTTTGGTTGGATACACTGGTCGCCGCTCGAAAATAACCAAGCGCGCAAGTGCACGTTCTCAAAGGGTTAATTCGATATGACAGATAAAAACAGATCTCGCATCGCGAAACAATGATACACGCATCGTGAAAACTGAAAATTCTAAAAATTCCTGTCGAAGCAATCTTACATAAACTGTCAATCAATCGCCAGCAAACTTCGAGGCTATCTCGACTGGTGACCTACGGGTGAATTGATGAAACTTGTATTGTGTATACATGACACACACACACACATACACACATACACACACACTGACAATCGGTCAACCCTTTTACGGGGAAACCGAGCGATATTCCGGCAATTAGTCGACGCCTGGCGGAATCGAGCATAATAACCTAGAGGCGGTTCGGGATCGCGCCCCTACTCTGCCGGCTTTTTTACTCATCGAACACGTAGTAGCCTAAGCCGAGCAAGCGCCGTGACGCAGCCGGCGGAGGCGCGCGCCCACGAAGCGCCGACCAAGACGTGGCCTCCCGACGTCGTTTCTCGCCTCATAGTCCCGTCTTCCTCGTTCAGGCGGCTCAGTGTGTTGCGACTCGTCGCGAACGCTCGTCGTGTTCCATCGACGTGTTCCTCTCCTCCGAGTCGAAAGATTCGTTCGTGATATACAGCTTCGTATACAGATACATATACATATATATTTCGTCAACCTGATCAGTCTCGAGTTCGAGCTAACTCTTTGTCAGCTTGACTCTCGACACCTCGTTTCGACGCTCGTCAGCGGGTCGTGGATCAACGAGCCCCGTGACAAAACGCGCTTGCAAAGAGTAAATATCGTCCGGACCGATGACGCTGTCAAAGACTCTTTTAACAGCAACGTAAACTTTCGTCGAGAGAATTACACAGGCCTCGCTGCTAGGAGTTGAAGATCCCATTTCGCGACAGACAGAACGTTTTCAACAACGGAGCGTGCACATTGTCAGAATGGTCATGATTGACATGGTGGATGTGATCGAGGACGAGGACCGGTGCGTATTAGGAAATTCTCTCTCTCTCTCTCTCTCTCTCTTTCTCTTTCGTTGTGTATATTTCATTCTTGATAACTAGGGAGAGTCCGCAAAAGTCGTATGTGTATCTGTGTTACGTAAATGTTCCGCATCTGACGCGTTGATCTTCGCGGGCAGGCTCGCGATGTTGCACGGGACGTTGTTTTAATTTGGAGAATTTCGTTGTTGGACGTTTGCCGATGTTGCGACCGCCTCTGCGAAAGGGACGGGCGACGTTAGAGGGGTGGGTGAAAAACGTTACGGACTCTCGGCGTATGTAACGAGGATTTCCCGTGCCGAGCTTTAATCGTTTTCCAATACGCGGGAACATTATTTTTGGTCCAACGCCCAGTTTTGTTTCGCGCCCCCTCGTTGCTTTTGGTAATGCACCAATAATTTCACTCGATTCCTCCTTTTCGCGAGGAACGCGTGCAATTTTCGTAGATTTTGTTACAATTTGCAGCGTGCGCTTCGATTTCGTCTCTGTTTGATTTGGCGTGTGTGACGTTGCTTCTACAGATCTTGCTTCCTAGGAGGCGAATGTAGCTTGGTCACTTCGATTTGTTTTCGCATTTTTTGCAATGCTCCAACAGTCAGACTTCTTTGATTAATATCTTTCGCTGATTAACTTGTTCGATCGATGTTGAGACACTTTGATTTATTTTCATTTTATTTCGTGTATGCGCGGTACCTCGCCTCGGTGTTTTCAATTTCAAAGCTTTGGGAGAACGCGAGCTTAGTGTATTTACGCGTCGTAAGCCTTTCATGGACGTAATCCACGATGATGGGAGGAAAATCGTATCGACCGTTGACGAAATAACAATAGAAACGGAATCTTGGACGATCAACGTGACTGTCATGATTGCTCACGGTGACCTAATAACCGTGAAAAATTTTTAATTCGCACCAATCTGAATCATTTCGCACGTATTTCGTTTCTTTCGTTTATTTCGTCGTAACGTGACTCGATTCTTTTTTTTTTTTTCGCTATTCTAGCTCCTTCTAATTTAATTTCTAACCTTCTTGCAACTGAACTTCATAGAAATATATATATATATATATATATAAAAAGTTACAGTATTTACATGAGTTACATTTATAAATAACACCTGTTCGTAGAAATATAAATTTGCATGAACACACACATACATACACAGAGTTTCCTGACGGCATTAAAATAAAATTGGCAGGAAGATTTGTTTAGTTGACTTTTCATTCTTCATTCTTTAATCTCGGATTAGAAATTTTCTAATTGTGCCTTGCGAAAGATCAATTGTGTTAACGATGCTAATTCAAGAAGACCGTAGCAAGATGATCACTCGTTAAACTCACGGAAACGTTCGTGTTCACTCTTACCTTTCCTGGCAGAACAGGAGAACAATAGTCGAGCCTGTTTCTGGTGAGAAGATGTCACTAAAGAGACAATAGGAGACGTAACAATTAAAGAAACAGTCGCACTCCGCCAGTAGTATACGACAGTCCATTGTCAGACACGAATCGTCATAACGATGCGGAACACTGTATAAGCTCTAATCAAAATATACAAGCGGCATGTGAAATATGTTTCTATTTATGCTTGTGTTTATATTTTATTAGCACCGAGTAGCAATAAATAAACTGCGTACATTTATGCAAATATAATTAAATATTATTGTTACAATTAAAGATTTAATATCAAGTACGTCTAAGTATTTAATCTTCCGCTATTTTTGTATATAGTGTGTTTAAAAGAAATTAATTAATCGACGAAAAGTTTTATCCGTTAAATACTCTAATTTCATATTTTTATAAATTATATACATTCTGCACGTTTTTTCATGTTTGAACAAACCACAAGAAAAGCAGTCTGCTAACAAAATTTTAAACTGTGTCATATAAAAACTTTCCCCTTTCAACGCACAAGAATCCGCAGTCTGCTAACAAAATTTCAAACTGTATCGTATAAAAGTTCCCCGCGATGAACGTTCAAGTAGTTTCGCGAGCCACTGTATCTGAACGAGCTTCGTTCTTGCAGTTCCATTGCGTACGTGTGTGTGTGTTAGTGTGGTCGCTGTCGCGACCTTGAAACCAGTTTGGTTCGGCGGAAAAAAAAAAATAAATAAAAAGTTAAAAAATCACGTCAGAACTTTCGTTTCATCGACGAAGGGGAAGATCCGCTACTTTTGGACAAACCATGCTCAATCGTGGCTCGACCAGATTAAACAACGTTGGGCGAAACGTTTTCGCAAAGCGCACGTGAAACGTGCTCATTGATTTTCGCCGAATGGAATATTCATGGACGCGTCCACGCGCGACGCTACGCGACGAAACGGCTCTGTGTCGCGTGTCGGTGAAATGGCACTGCTCGGGCCAAGAGGTCGATTAAGCGAAACGTTTTGTCGTGAATTTGTTCGACGCATCGCTCTCGCGTGATTCGATAAAATACGCAAGTCCGTGATTCGTTACTGGATACCTCTGAGGTAATCGAAGATTTCTGGTTGGAAGTATCGTTTCTGTAATCGGAGTGGCTTTACATACTGTTACGTTTCGCAACTATAAAAAGCTTTCGCGTTAGTGTGGCGAAGCACCGAGGTGTAATTTAGTCTGCCCCTTTTTCCAAGAGGAACTTATCATTACTCGCTTGTAAACGAAGAACCACTTTTA
The DNA here is from genome assembly GCA_030673865.1 of Melipona bicolor. NCBI lineage: Eukaryota > Metazoa > Arthropoda > Insecta > Hymenoptera > Apidae > Melipona > Melipona bicolor. Next base: position 6,967,678 of record JAHYIQ010000002.1, on the reverse strand, counting down.
TTTTCGTAGATTTGAAATAACCGCTTTGTCGAAATTGAAGAAAACATTGCTGGAAATTGTACGAATTTGTAGCAATGTTTTCTGTGAATTCAATTGTTCCAGTTTGCACACTCTGAACCAGATTCTGTTTTGTTACTTCGTACCTGTGCAAGTGTTGAAAATTCCAGGGTGGACTCGTGAGGTTAACGTGTAGTGAAATTTTCGTACAACGAATTGTCCTGTGATGAACGAATTGTGATTTTCGTCCTGTGTTCTTTGCATTTTAAAGAAGAAGTTCATGAATTTATTATATTGTAAACTTTGTAATCTTGAATTTTTACATATTGAACATATACATATAAATTAAAGTTATAAATTATAAATTTGTAAATTTATAAATATTTTGCAAGTTGTATTCTTTGTTACGAACTTTGTAATATGAAATTCACGTCACAAGCCTAGCGTTTCTGTCAACTTGTCGCACCTTATACTGTCAACCTCATGTTATAAACATTGAGCTATGTACTGCGGAGGTTCTCATTGCGAACGTTATCTGTTTCATGAAATCCCTGCTATAAATTTCCATTACTAGAAGATTTAAATCGTGAAATTTATTTGGTGAATTTCATCTTTCTTTTGAAATCCGCGCTATCGGTTTCCTTTTTTGTTGAATTTGCACCGTGTTGAACCTCGCATCTTGATCTTCGCTACAGCGAAGCTCAAACGTAAAACTTACAGATTGATCGGAATTTCTTTGTTATTAACTTCAATCGTCTCTGGAACAGAGTGGATGTTCAAAGACGAATGAAATTAATTTACTTGCAAGCTTAGTTTCTTTAATTTATGACAAAATAATACGGAATCGTGTCACCTTTCCGTCGTGTTTGAAACAAAGACGAATAAAATTTGCCGAATCCCGAACGCCTTTCAGTTCTGCGAAATTCTCATTATCAAAGTAGCTCGTACGCGCGTAGTTTATGTTCTCAAGGTCGGCATTATAGAATTTTAATTACGAGAATTCACACTGAGAGGATTATACGCGAGGTTCGTGCTGCGAGATTGCTATCCAGTGGTTCGCATGTTTTCGCGAAACCGCACGCTCTCCTCGTTGCCGCGATTAACGCTACGTGATACGACGTCGATATTCCAGACACGATATTTGGATCATGTTTCGCGTTCCTTCTTCTCACGAAGAAACTTTTAATCCGCGTGACGAACGAAATCAGCGACGAAATTACAGCCAGCGATTTTTCCACGAGACTCGGCTGATGAATTGAAACCTGGATCGCCAGCGAGACGACGATGAATATTCGATCGCAAGGACGCGAGGTTCTCGAGATTTCAAACTCTCGTGATACTCCGTGTGTATTATCGTCCGATAAATTTCCATTCCACTGGACCTTTTTGTTTTGAAATTCTCCGCCGACTGTAAGATTATTGTCTTTAGAGACGAACGTTGCACGTTTCAAAGTTACGATCGCGAAAATATATATATATATATATTTACAGGAGTGTGATGCATCCAATAAACATTGGACGTCGAACGTGTTGCAAAGTGTAAGATAATCGTTGACGCGACGTGATCTAAATAATCGCAAAGAGATTCCCAAATATTTAGAACTTCTTTGCCCGAGCGTCAATCGTTTTGATTGATTAATGTGCTTTCTTTTCGAGGATCGAGTGATTCTCATGCCACGTATTGTAAGTTTCCATGATTTTGAACTTTCAGTTCTAATTTCTGCGAAATATTATATTTTTCTCCGAAAGTGTTCGTTGAGTTGTTCCAATGTAAATTTATATAAATTTATTTCCATTTTAGTTTTCAGTCGATGAAATTCGTCTTGGTTTGATCCTGACAGTCAGTATATTAATCCAGCAGAAATTTAGCTCGTAATTGATACCATCAATTATTCAAAAATTTAAAGTAAAGATCATAATTTCAAAGTCCATTTTCTTTTATTTTTACGATACAGCAACATTTTCTCAATATTTCGAAATCTGTTTCGAGGAAAATGCAGCTGTTATTTTCGAGAAAGATTTAAATTAAAGATTCAGTTCTGTATATTAACAAATAATTTCTTTTGAAGACAATTTTCATTTCCAATCAAATTCTCAGAATTAAAATCTAAAAATTTCGAAAATTTCCACGCATCGATGAAACACACGCAACACTTGAATCACTGAATATGAATGACAAATGTCCTTTCTCGTCTCAAGGAAAAGACGCATTGTAACTGAACGATGTAAGAAGTTTGAATGTAACAAGTTTCCCTCAATATTTTACCTTTTTTTAACTTTGTCTCTACAGTCGATGAAACGTAGTATAGTATCCTCGAAAACGATTATGAAAGTGACTGTTGTTTGGTTGTTTCAGGTACGAGAGGCTCCTCAGAAGGGCAAAGACGGAAGATCTGTCAGAAGTTTCAGGAATTGGCTGCCTCTATCAAAGCGGTGTCGATCGTCAGGGTCGACCGGTCGTCGTGTTCGTCGGCAAATGGTTCCCCGCCACTAAAATCAATCTAGACAAGGTGAGATTAAAGTTTCTCGGGCCTCTGTAACGCCTTTTGACAGCTAAATTGAATGTACAGTGACTCACAGAGAGTGTTTATAGCTAGCGAAAATTCTTATTCTTATGAATACATTAGGTTTTCTTTTTTTTATTGGAAGAATATACATATTAGGTTACGTAACGAGCATGTTCATTTTTTGCTAGTGGATTTTGTAAAATATTGGAGGAAAGAGAAAGAGAGAGAGAGAGAGAGAGTATTGTATTAAAAATACATATAGGAAATACATCACTGATAGTAGACATAAATATTGTTTATAATTTTAACATTTAGAACTGTCATAGTGATGAAAATGGTCAGTTTGTAATTTTTAATGGGAATTTTCTAGAATTACAACAGTTTTAGAAACAACATATATATTCTAGAGATGTTTTCTATAGACAGTCACGAAAGATTACATGCATTTGCAAATTTCAGGTATTTCAAGAAAACAAGGATTTTAAACACTTTGGCAATAATCTTTTGTATTTAATTGCAGGAGTACAATTGTAATCACGTTTTATTTGCTCTACTGTGAGATCACATTTTCGACTCATTTATATTTTCTTTTAATTAAAATACCAATATTTTAAAGGTGAAATTCGACAGATAGGACATGTACAAGTTATATAAGGATAATCATAGGTACTTTCGCTGTTGCACTGTTAATACAATTTTTAAGATTCCTAGAAAATTTCTACAAATCTTCAAATACTTTCACGAGTTACTGCAAGTCGATGATCTTTGACAATTTTCAAAAAGCTGTCTGACATTTACTCCCTTTATTTTTCTTGTGATTTTGTTATTTTTCTCAGTCCGCTCTGTGAAGTTGTTGCTCGCGAGATGACGAATTCTAGCTTTATCATAGACGTGCGATTGTACGATACTCTTAGAATCAGTATGTCTGCTCATGAGATTAGCACCTCTCGGTCGTAAAGATACAAAATGCAGGAAATTGCAGCTACTGTTTACTCCGAGCATACTGAAAGACTACGTTTATGTGTTTCTGCTCTAAACGGAGATTCGTGCGAATATTCTAGCATCAGTCATTCTACAAAAACGCAGAAGAAAATTCTAGTTTGTCTCATTTTTTTTTTTTTTAACGTACCACAAGGTAATATTTTCATAATTGGACTTTGTAAACTACCGTGGTAGTTACGCAACATTGAATGTCGTTCAAATAATTAACAACTTATCGTCTCCGCAGTTTATCGCCAAAGCAATTTAATAAATTAAGAAAGAACAAAGCATTGACGAACTGACTTTGAAACGATCACCGTGCAACAGTGTTTATACATTGTTTATCGTTATCGAGTCAATCGCTTCAGGAGTAATTTCATATCTTCAAAACAAATTAAACAAATTAAAGAAAAACATTTTCTTGGAAATTGCAGGTGTCACGATAAAGATCGCCGTCAGATAAAATACACGGTGTTTGCCGCTTCTAAAGTTTAAATCGCTCGAAATATATACATATTTCGTATCCGACAAAAAATCGCGAAAGAGAAATTGCAAAAATCACGACGAGGATCGGGAACGTACGTTGCCTATTTTTCACCTCGCGAACTCGTCGAAAGGATCGCAAACGGAGCTATAGTACAACGCGCGTGCACTGCTGAGTAAATCGAGCAGATTTCCCCGGGAGAGCAATCAACCCTCGCGTTCACGCGCGATCGGCGCGCCGCTTGAAATTTCCACCCCCGGTTCGGCCTTGGGTACTTAACCAGCCCCCTGAACATTCCATGAACACGTGAACAGGCCTCGTGACTCGAAAAGCGTAGGAATGGATCGCGCAATGAAACACAGTCGCGAGAAGAAAGAGCGCGGAGAATAATCAATACGGTGTAGCGGGTTAGCCTCGCCTCTTTTATTATGGGCTTAGCGTGTTTAGCTAGTTCTTTACAAACTGATCGATCCGTTGGAAAGCCCTCGTTTCCCTATTTTTGTCGGTTTTTTTAAGGGAAGGGGGGAGTTATCATTCGATTTTACGATTTTGGATTACTGTAGATGCAAAATTTTGGAAATCGAACGTTCTGAAAGTTCACAAACTGCGCATATTTCAGAAAGATCGCAGACTCTTCGATTTTCTTCGTTATTATTGGACTATTGCACCTTCAAGAAGTTTGAGGCTCTGGAGATTTATGACGCAAATTTTAAATGCGTAAAATATTCGAATTAGGGTGATATTTATTGGTAATGTTCGAGTAGTGGTTGGAATTCGTAGTGGAACTTTGGAAAATTCACTTTGAAGAACACTGACAAAATAACAGACGACGTTGCAGCGGACGTTGGCGAGAAGAATTAACGAATTCTTTATCGCCGAACCGACCGGAAATGATCTGGAATTATTCATCGGCCCGATCGAATGTTTATTCAGAACGGCGCCGACGCTTATTGGATTTAGTTCCATCTAAATTCCCGGCGACGTGCCTATGAAACGATGATCGCTTGATCGCTTTGACCATAGGTTGCAATGTTGAACGGCAAGCCCTTTAAGTGAATCATCTTGCATCACTGGCGTTGCCTCTCGATATCCAGACAGACGAGGTTCAAAGTTGAACGTGATATGCGAAAGTTCAGGTTCCGTTCGTACGAATGCTTCAATATTGTTGCGAGCGACTCGATTTTTCACGATTTTCGCGATATCTTTCAACTTTTCGTCCATTTTTCATCGTTTATTCTCTTAGTTTGAAAACAACTCTTGCTGCGTTAGGTATAGCTCCCTAACGCAGAGAAATGTGTGTAACCGATGGACGAAATCAAGAAAAAAAGTTTTCAATGTTCCGTTCGGATACTTCGAAGTTTTATTGAATCTTTAAGAGAATTGGTCAGGGATTACAGTCGAACTCCTGAAACTTGCTGATTTTTAAGAACGTATAATGATTCTACAAACTTTCCAAAAAATTTCCGAGTTCCTTCATTTTCTGCTGAATGATGTATAAAATTCGATAGATCGTTGCAATATTATTCACAAAGATTATTATTAGGGGGGGGGGGATTCTTATTATTATAGATTGCTAAAAGAGAGAAAGAAAGAAATTTTAATTCCCAACTTTTCGACCGTGTCGAATTTAAAGGAGAGAAAGTTCCAACAACTCTTCAAGAGAAATCTCGATCAAACCGCGATAAATGTCTTGCTATCGTCTCTTTCAAATGTTTATTATCTTTTCCAAGTTAACACTCCGGTTCGAATGAGAAAAAAGAGACTACTTGTCGACCAAACATTGTTTATTACTTCTCAAAATAATTGTAACATCTCCGCATGTCATCTCGTCAACTCTTTCAAACTATCGTCTATTTCTATCGAGGAAGTACAGAATCGTGTCTACGTCTTTCTGCGACTCAACGTTCCACGGTTTCACAGTCCTCGACGGTGCTCGAATGCGATCACGTCGGTGGCTCTCGCATCTCGTTACCCCTCGCGTGTATCAATATCATCTTTGCTCGTTCCTCTCGTCCTCTCGGCACTGTCCTCTCATCCCTGTGGAGTGGCGACGAGCGCAGCACCGCCAAGCGAATCGATATTTACACGTCCAGAAATAGACCGACCACGGAACAACTCCCAAGCCGAGGGCGCATCAGCTCTCTTCTGCAACGTCGTGTCCGCCGGATCCGCCCTGGAGAAGAGGAAAAAAAAAGAAGAAGAAAAAAAATAGGGAGAAAGTTTGTTTTCGTCCCTACACGTGACGTCCCTTTTTTTTCCGCATGGAGAGCAGCAGCGCGACTTCCTTTGAGGAAAAGTCGAGCCCGCCGGAAATAGCCGGCGAACCGATCGGAACGGAAACGCCTGCAACGACCTCGCCCCGATCACAACCCCATTTCTTTTTCCTCCGCTTCGCGGCTGACGTTGATCGTGATCGATGGACCGAACGAGTTGCCGCGTTAACGACGCAACGTTTCTCTACGTTTTCTTCTTTTCTCTCAATGGAGGTTCCTTTGTTCTCTCGCAACGTTTAATTAATAACATTTGACATGTAGATATCCGAGGAAAGAACTTGCTTCGAGAAACAAGTTGATCCATAATTTTATAAGATATGTAGAATTGCGCGATGAAAAATAGAGATGTCTTATGTATCTTAAAAAAAGAACGATTCGTCTCACTGAAAGGCCCAGGAGCAACTGTTCCGACTAGGAAATGAAGACGACTTTTTTGCCATAAAATTTTATTGATACGCAAACATTTGAATCGATAGAAAACAAATTACAGGCGCGATCGCTCAGTGCCACTCCTCGACGTCTATCCCACGCTCCCTCGCGAATCACGTGACCCAAATCAACCAATCGCTAATTTTCGTTGCATTAGCGTTGCACCTGAAGAGGCCCGATTTTCTGGGTTACCCCCGCTAAAATCACTTTCAGTGATAAAATTGGAATTTCTCATTCAGTAAATACTTTCGTGAATAAAAATTTGTAAAACATTGCTTGTTGTCAGGTTTTAATTTGGACATTTTGATCAAGTCAAAGTATTATTATTAAATTACTAATTATTTAATTTATATCTCTATATTATGTTATTGTGTATTTCACTATATTTCTATATTACTTTGAATTAATCCGTCCAATTAATCAAAATTTGCCAAAAATCACCGCTCGTTGACGATAATTTGTTCTCTAAAATTCTCAAAAATTTCTTCACCTTGCAAGAGAACGAGCTGAAATTGCACGCAATGAAAAGCAAAAAAGAAAACCGACGCGAGAGGGACATCGGGTGCGTGGTATTGAAGGAAATTGTACGAAAATATTGAGGACGCGGTAACGGCAAACAAGGCAATGAAAGAGAAAAAAAAATAGGGTGCTACTGGAAGGACAAGAAAGAAACTGAGGTGCTATGATTCCTCCTGGTCGTATGTAGGTCGCTGTCCGAGATTCAAGGACGCACTCGATCATTCTCCCCCTGACCTCGCGGCAGCAATTTCAGGTCACACATTTATCGGCTCCGTGAAAAACTACGACGAAAGGATAATCTCTCTCTCTCTCTCTCTCTCTCTCTCTCTGCCATGTCGTTACAATCACCACATCTATTCAGTATCCTTACGGTCTTGACGTTTAAGGTTTAGGTTAGGTTTAGATTATGGTTAAGGTATCGACAACCCTTCCACCGACATTTTCTGCGAAAAAGTTGATTTTCCAGCCATCCGTTCTTCTTCTTCTTTCTCTGGTAATCCATTTCTTTATTTTCATTCGTTCGAGACACGGTTTTTGCAAGAAGATAGCGTACAGTTTGATTTTATCGTTTTGCCAATTGGAGATGGTTGAATTTTTAGTGAATTTTTAATGTGGCGAACGTGCGAGGAATATTTGTACGGAATTTAATTTCAGTTTGGTTTTTGAGATTATTGTTTACTTTGGAACTTGGGAACTCGGCTGTACGTTTATGGTGCCTCGGAGTAAAATTTTGTATTGCAGGAGGGAAATTAATTTAATTTAGTTTGTAATTTAGTCGAAATAAAATAATAAAATATAATGTCTAGTTGAATTTACGAGTAATCATTATACGCGAAAAGAATTGAAAAATATGATTAAAAAATTACATCGTTGAAGAATAATTGTCTACAAAAAAAAATTGTAGAATATTTTAACATTTTTAATGCAATAAAATGGTAAGTTTGATAAATTTCTATTGACATTAGGCGTATTTATTGAGATTTCATTTATTATGAATTTATATTCGTAAAGAGATGGAAATTTTTCAAAGCAGATCTTGTTTTATTTAATTAGAGAAGAACTCATAATTATATAGCTTATGTATGTTCACTCGAGTGACGTAATTTTATTAATTGTATTCGAACGCAAGGCAATTGCGTGACATTTTGTCAATTGAAAATGCAAAAATATGGAAATCTAAAAAATCGCAGAAATAGAAAACCTCGAAGATTCGAAAATTCGGGTGCTCGAAGATTTAAACGGTTTTGAAAAAATTCCGTGTAGATGAACGACACTTCTAGGAATAGGAAACGAGCTTACACCTGTCATTTATTTCCTCGACGTACGACTGATTTATTTTCGGCCGCCTTGAAATGAAACCAGATAAAAATTACAACCGCGTCGTAGAGTGGCTGCTGCCAAAAATACTCCCAGTACGTATTACGTTTATATCTATTGACGCATGACGAATACACATTGAAGAAAAATCTTTCCTCGACGCGTAGAACTTGGCGACTCTTTCGCACGTTCTACATAAAGAATTGACGAATACGGCGAAAGAAAGAGTCGTAACAAGTGTACGCTAATTACATGTGCTGAGATAACGAGACTTTACGGTCACGATACAGATAACGAGTATTTTAAAGCTTGGTTACAAAGTTTAATTTTGTGTCATCGTCGAACTATCAATATCTAAGAATACTCTACTTTGACAAAGCGGAAATATCGTGTCGTCGAGTATTTTTATTTATTAATATTCCATCTTTGATGCGGAGTTGTTAAATCTTTGTTTAAATAGGTGTTGGATACTTCTTCTTTTTTTAGTCTTTTGTTCGAATTATCGAAGACTCCTCGTTGAAAGCATCCTCGAGTGTTCTTGTTTCAATAAAGGAGAGGGTTTTAATTTAGCTTTAATTTTTTGATTTGTGGTGGGATGTTTCAATTTTTTTTTTTTAGGACTTGAGTCGTTCTAAATTTCTAAATTTTTTAATTTTCAAATGCTTGACATCATAAATTTCGAAAGTTCAAAATTTTTTAGCTCTGGAACTTTTAAAATTCCAAATTCCCAAATTTCTACAATTTTAAATCTTCAAATCTTTGTATCTTTTCTCGAACTCTCGAGTTCGCGAGATTTCAAATCGCTGAATCACAAAAATTTTTCGAATCCTTTCAACTCTCGGATTTTTGTAATCTTTCCACATCTCACGATATAAAATTCAACTCAGGCAATACAATAGTTTCGTGTTCGGCATAATAAACACACTTCCGAGACCGAGACGAGCATTACGTCAGAATCCGCGAAATGTCGAATCACGAGATCGACGATACTCGCACTTTTCCAAAGCAAAATCACGATGAATCATCGTGGACGAACACCTCGAGCCTCAAACTGATATACAAAGGCCACTTTACTCTTTCCGCGTGCACCTCCGATTTCGTTTAACGAACCTCCATTCTTCCAACGTACACGTATCTCTGTATGCATGTACGTACGTAGCAGAAAACTCGAGCTGACAATGCTGAGTAAGTAAACTCGACCTCGATTGAAAATTGAACCGCTACAGTTGTATCCTCGCCAATCTTGATTAACTAAACGACACATCGTATCATCCTCTTTCTAACCCCCGAATAACGCTGACAGAGCCACTCTGAGCATGAAAATAATTGTCCTTACAAGTTGGAGTACTCGACAAAAATTGAACATTTATAATCGCAATTGCAAAATAAAATATTACACAATAATATTTGTCAGCGTGTTTTCTCTTCGCTTATATTATTTCAGAATTACATGGAAAGTTAAAACATTCACTGAAACGTTCGGTGAATTTGCTCATTATTATTATTATTATTATTTTCAGCTATAAAATAAATATACAGATATTTACCATTTTTATAAATATGAAATGATTAAAAATATGGTATGTCGATTATTGTATTCCATTCTTGAACAAAAGAAGAACTGAATGTCCCTCAATGGTACATAGAAAATGAAATATATATATATCTGTACGTAAGTCTTCAAATAGAAAATTGCGTTTTAATGTTTTGGTTAACGAGCGAGCGAAATCGGCATCGATAGTTCAACTAATTATTCTGAGCTTCCTATCTACGACGATAATTAAACGAAACTCTAGGAGGATCGATCGAGCCTTGAGTCGCTAATGTCTCGCTTCCGATTTTCTTGCTTAGTTGGTAATTTCTCGTGCAGCTAGAAAGACTGGCGGATATCACTTTGAACGTCGACTAAATTGACTCCAGCTGAAATTCGGAATTCTTTGAAACGTAACAATTTCTTTTTTTTTACAAAGAAATTAATTTAAAAGAAGAAACGAAATTATTAGAAATTTTGTTTCTTTACTAAACGTTACTAAATTTATAATTCAAGTTTACTTGTTGTTACAAATTTTCAATGAATATCTTCTCGAAGGAAACAAGATGGCAAAAATTGTTTACATAACTCGAAGCCATAAATCCACGAACGTAAAAATAATGCACAATTTACTTTTTTCTATTTACGAAAAGTTGGCGTGTAAATTACGATATATCTCTTGACGTTTCAATTTGCTTAGGATCAAACTCTTGACGCAAATTGAGTCTTAAGACGTATCTACGAAATGTGTCGCTGACGTCTTCGATTTATATTTATATTTCGCCAGATAAGCGGATATTTCAATCGTATTCCAATTTTTAACAGATAAACGATCTTCCTCGTCAAGCGTCGAGTATTCCTCTTGCAATCTTCGTCGATTCTCTCTAATCTACTTATTTTGCTACAGAGATAACTGGTAATCAGACTGTCGATGTTTATGCAAATTCGCTTGTTTATAAGAACAGACCTTGACCAAAACTTGTCTCAGCCTTCGGTTAGATCATAAATGTTGCAGTTGAAAAAGCTTAGAAATCGGAAAATTTGGAAATTTGAAATAACGAGCACTATTTTCCGACGTTTTCTAAAATTCATTCAATGAATTTCGTGAGTCCTCTGGATTTTCTACAAATAAATTTAAGTTTCAAGAATTTTTGTAAACGCACGAACTAGTGATAGTTTAATTTTGATCGATGAAAATTAAAAAGAAAAAAAGGGAAGTTACTGTAAAGAAAGGCTACTGCAAAAAGGAAAAAGGGAAAAAAAGAGTAAACCTACATCCCCTATCGGTTTTCCCCAACTGTCCCAATTTACCAGAACGCAGAATTTAATATCACAATATCGCTCGACCCACATGTGTACCTCGTCGTCCGTGATATCGGATTAAAATACACGTTCGACCCGCTCAGACTTTCTGACGTCATCGGCGGCGACGACGACGACGACGACGACGACGACGACGACGACGTCGAAGAACGAAAGGGAAGAAACATAGCAAAAGGGGGTTGGTGAATCTTCGAAACCGACGCAACCATCCCCCGATTCTAGTTGAAACGATATCTCTGGCCGGAAAGGAAACGGCCGACATTCTCTTTCTTCCTCTCTCGACCGCAAACTTTTCGTACATTCGATGGAAACGGCACAGTGACGTCACGGAGTGAAGCGTTAACTGGGATTGTAAATACAGGATGTCCCGTAGCTCGTAGAAAATTGGCTGGAAAATGAGAGAGAAATGAAATTTTTTCGAGAAATTAGGAATTTTAATATTTGTTGCGTAACGCTTGGATTCAATTAGTTTCCGGATTGGACAGAAACGAATAATTGGCAGAAGATTAATGTACGTGGTAGAATAAATGGAAAATTGCAGTTTCTCGTAAGTTTCAGTGAAAGAATTTCATTTTTTTCTTTTTTCGACTCATCTTTGTACGTAGAATCACTTCCCAATTGGTTTGTTCGCGAATCACCGAATTGTATATCGAATTCGGATTTTTATTTGTGGAAAATTTAAAGATGCAAGATACAAGCAGAATATTTATTGCAATATTTGGTGCGTAAAACACATTTCTATTTGGAATCTTGGTTGACTTAATTGAGATAAAAAAAATGTAAAATTTGTTGGAAGCGTACGATTAATGAAAGATTAGTACGTACATTTTGTGAATGGTGATTTTAAAATGATTTCACTAAATAAATTATTGTGATTGGTAGGATAATTGTCATATTCGTTTCAAATTTTTGCACATCTATTTCGAATAAATACATACAGTGCCATATCACGATAAAACAAACAATACTGATCTATTGTTCTAAAGAATTCATGATATAAGGAAATATAGGAACCAAAAGCGCAAAATAAGAATGTAAGCTATATAAAAACGTCTGTACTTCTCAACTTCTTCTTCTAATAAATGACAATTTAATAAAACAGATGTCAAGTCAGATTTTATTCTAATAGAACACGCGATGTGTAACGACAAGTGCACGGATGCATTTCACCGTACTATACAGAGCACAAGTTACAAAAGGGTTGTACCGGTGTGCAAAGGTTGTACGAGCGCCTTGCTCTTTTCGGTAATCGAGGCCTCCGACCTGATTTCCACGAGCGAGGGCGAAGAACCGGAGTACTGATTCGAATTGTAGCGGCGCGATCGATTAAAACGTGATGACGAGTGCGCTTCAAACTGGGATCAAAGACTCGCATTCCCGAGGCGTCCTGTGTGACGTTTGGTCGATTCCGTGACACGGTTCAACGGCAGTAATTTCGATTCCCGGTCGGTTTTCGCAAGCCAGAAGAAAGGCCCGTGGAAATGCGGATAGTTTCGCCGAGAGAACGCTTTGAGCAGAGCCAACTTGTTAGCTAGATTAAATGATGACCGTCCGAGCGAATGATAAAACGGAGATGGCTTTGATTTCACCGAGTTTTTGAATATAGTGATTAGAGAGAGAATTTCAATGGTTCGATCACAAAGAATCTTCAAAGAGTTGGACTTTGACTTTTTACTTTGAAGAACGGCGATGCGAGAATGATTTTTGTTTGAAATTGTTTGAAGGAAACAAAGGTTTTGGTGGATTAGAGGTAATTTTGATCTGATTTAGAGAATTTTGAGGTGCTTGAAGGTTTGATTGAGTTTTAATAATTTTTAATTTGTGTTCGAAGGTTTGATCGTGTTTGAATAATTTTTAATTTGTGTTTGAACGGGTATGATGATGAATCATCTTGAATTAAAGAATTTATTGTGAAAATTACAATCTCCATGTGTACGAATTTACAAAACGACATTTATTAGTATTTTCAAGTTATAAATGTGTATGTAATCCACTAATTTAATTAATTTTACAGTGAAAATTACTTTGAAAATCCACTAACGAGAAATTATTCGTTGCAGGCACTCCTGTACTTGATACAGTTGTTGGATCCAATTGTTAAAGGCGACTATGTTATCGCTTATTTCCACACGCTCACGACTAGCAACAACTATCCCAGTTTGCATTGGTTGCGCGAAGTATACAACGTGCTTCCTTACAAGTAAGATATTCTCGCAAACCTCTTTTTTCATAACTACGTACAAATGAGCTGTTTTATCTTTCCTAAAGTCGTAAATTCGATTTCGAAGAAACATCTTTGATTCGTAAAATTCTGAAGAATTTGTTTGTTTAACAAATTTGAGAATTTCAAAGAAACGAAATGACGTAATTTTGAGAGATAATTCAGAACCATTAGATACATAATATTACAATTATTTCATCAAGATTAATTTATACGATGAATTCCTTCGTTTTTTGTGAATTGAAACTTTAATTGAGAAATTACATCTTGGAACACACACGTACCAATACCTCGTAAAGTCCGTTCACATCACGTTTTATTAAATCATACTTTGCTTTATTCAGAATTCTGACGCAACAATAAGAAGAACTCCGGTAAGATAAACTATTTCGCTCGAAAGGAAATTTTTTATTCCGAATGAAAAATTCATTACGCGCGTCATATATATTAGCTCTGATCGACAAAGAGATACATATCAATGACTTATTACACAAATCAAGATACGTACATACATCAGTATATACATGAAAACGCTTTTGTTGCAGATATAAGAAGAACCTGAAACACTTCTACATTATCCATCCGACTTTCTGGACCAAGGTAAACAGGCAATTAATAAACCGTTTGGCAGTATTAACTGTATGATTAATGTTAATTTTCTCCCGTTTGAAAACACTGTCGTGATAAATAAATCAGAACCAATTAACTATTTTCCTTATTAAAAAATCTCAATTTCTAGAAATGACTCAGAAACCAAAAAAAAAACTACTTGAAAGTATATCAATTTTTCTTGTTGAAATGCATTCGGAACCAAATCAATTCTGACGGAAAATTTTAACACATTCAGATTTATGCGTTATCAGCATGATCAGTAATAATCGATAAGGAGTTGAACATCAAGTCCAAGCTTTGAGACGTAGAAGCTCTTCTGTCCATTGTGTTTCCCACATTTGCGTTACACGTTGATCGCACGATCGTATCGAACTTCCTGCCCTTCCGGTAGCCATTTAGCAAACGCGTTTTCGCGTTCGCGATTTGCAAACCCGTGCAAACGTGTATCCTTGACCCTTCGCAAGGCCAGTCAGTATCTCGTGAACTGGATCTGGCATTGTTAGCGGAACGAAATGCTTTCAAAGGAACCGCTAAATAAGGTAAACGACGATGTCGATATGAAGCGGAGAAAAATAATTGGACATTTCTGCTGTTTTTTTCCTTCCACTCTCGCCAATTTCATACCGAACGAATAAATCGTATTTCGACAGGTCACCGCTGTTGTTCGTTAAATTGAAACGTCGAAATACGATAATGCGTCGAGCTTAGCGTATGTAAATGTAATAATTCCTTTGTTATCTATTATAGATGATGACGTGGTGGTTTACGACGTTCATGGCTCCAGCCATCAAGCAGAAGGTTCACAATTTACCTGGAGTCGAGTATCTTTACGACGTGATGTCTCCCGAGCAACTGGAGATCCCCGCATATATCACGGAATACGACATGACGGTACGGATTCTTCAGAACTCGCTTTTTGTTGGTATTGACCAACTTGTGCAAAGTAATTTCAAGTGAAACGAATTTCAACTTGCACGTGAGATGTTTCGTCAAAATAGTAGACTAATAAAAAGCAGTCGATATTTTTAGAAATTTATTGTTATATAAATTAGGAGTATTGTGAGAGAAATTTTTGTAATTAAGAAAAAAGATGTAGTTTATCATATTAGAAGACTCGATTGCGAGACAAAATATTAAAGAAATCTTTGATGCGAACAACATTAAAAAAAACAACAGTAAAAGGAACATTAAACAAATCTTTGTGATCTCCTTCGTGTTAGGATTAAATCATCCTACAGTTAAACATCATCAGAGATTATGAAACTCTGTTTGATTTCTTGCTACTCTATAAAAATCTCTCTCACAAACGAAAATTTAAGATAAAATAAATTTGATACAAAAAATACTGACCAAAGGAAAAATGACATTGGAATGAAATATTGCATTGGTCATCCCACGATCAGAACTCGTGTCAGTGTCGTTGCAAAACCAATTTTTTTGCCATGCTCCTTCTAGAAAGAGAGAGGTGGGTAATTATACCTTAACTACATGAGAAAACGTAACAAATTGCAGATAAACGGCTTGAGGTACTACCAGCCGGACCCGATCTCGTCGTCACCGTCGACGTCCACGTAACTCTGCGACCGGACCTCCCAGCCAGCGAAGCACTGGACAGAACGAAGCAATCGGATCGACCGTTCCGCTCGATAGTGCGGTGTCTGTAGTGGCGCGCGCGCGCGTGTTCCCTCGTGCACCGACCACTATATGCCAACTCGGCGCGATCACGTTCCTTCCAGCGACGTCCATCCGAAGGAAAAACGGATCGAAGATCGTGGAGCGGCAAAAAGTGCCTGGTGACGGACGGAAGACGTCGAAGAAATTCGGACGACGGAAGAGAGCGGTCGGTGCTTCGCGCGACAACTATTCCCCTCGATGATCGGTCGCTGAAGAATGAAGAAACCACTGCCCACCCTGTTTGTTTCTTGCCGCGTGCTCTTTCTCCGAGGAAAGAGATTTCTCGCGTTTCTCTAGGTATCGTACGCGAAGGAACGTTCGGCCGTACATTGATCGACGCTGGACTGTATTAAGAAGGTAACACGATGGTGTTACCAGAACATCGAGAGATGGACAAAGTTCGAAGATGAGGAAGAGAGGGAGGAATAACATGAGAATTGTCGTTCGCGTGCTACGCGGATATCGGCTGCCAAAACACCAATAATCAGTATTCTCGTCGTCGTTGTTACGGATGAAACATGTGGGATCTTGTTGTTCAATTATAAATAGCTAAGCTATTGTACAGTTTTAGAACGGAGGGGGGGATATCAGGAGGGACGTAGCGGAATATACGGAGAAAAAGAGCGTCGACGACGAACCCGTAGAGTTAAATTGACGGCTTAACAGTGAAAACAATGTCGATCGCTTTTTTGTTATTTTCTTATCCGTCGTTGTACAGCGAGAAAGCGTCTATTCGATTATTGTACATCGTATTTTATTATGTCACGTGGTTGGTGAATGAAGTCGCGGCCGCTGGCACGCGGTATTTTCGATATGTGTAAAAAAAAAAGAAAAGAGAGGGAAACGTTTGAAGAGAATGCTACGCAACGTTGTGCAGATTCTCGGCTGACGGGATGTGGAGAGCAGCAGGTTCCTCTCGTGGCGCTACGGCTTCGGTTCTTTAGCGTGGATCATTTAACCCAACGTGTATAGGACTGACTAACGTTAAATGCTCGTTAGATGCGCGTGCTTCGGGGTTTGTTCACGGGATGAGTCAATTAAGCGTTGTCTTTGGTTCGTTGATTTGACGCGCTAGCATTGTGGTCGCACGTTGAAATCAAACGAATCCTAATGACACGTAATCGATTCATCTCCGACGCGAATGAACGAACGAGAATCCCAAGAAAATTCAATGGCTGAGCGCCGAGGTCGTACTCGCGGTTCAATTCTAGATTAGATGAAGCAATAAACTCTCAAGAGCTTTCTCGCGACTTGTACACGTATGCGTACAGTGCGTTCACTTTAGATATACACACGCTATTACATCTCTGATCACGATGCGTGAGAAACCTCGAACGAAACTTGAATCTTTTTTGAAATTTTTCAAATTCTATTAATTGTTCAACATCAGATCAAATAACTTTCGTGTAAAAGATTCGTTCATATATCTGAATAATCGCAAAGATGACAGTGTGCGTATATTTAATTTAGATGCACTGCATGCGTGTACGTGTATATTTCGTGGAACAGAATCGTTATACTCATTGTTAAGCATTTTTAGAAACACAAAGTAACGAAGCAAAATATTGATGTTGGTATCGCGTTTGTACATCACTGTCAATTAGCTCATTTCTATCGCGTCATTTCACCCTCCCAAAGAGTTAAGTCGTTCAGAGTTCCAAAAGAGAGAGAAGAGGAAAGGAAGAATCGTTGATTTCTTGGTGAATGGACGAAATAAGACAAATGGGTTAATTGACCGTACCTGCGAGTCTCAGAGATGTGCTATAATTTTACATTACTATTAACTCCAAATAGTTCGAGAATGCTTGATCATTGAGATAGCTTTTTATTACTTTTTATTGCGTTGGTGATATTCATTGACGTCAGAATAGCGTTAGAGTAGCAGTTTCATTGAAACAAACGTGACGCGAAAGAGTGTATCCATTCATTCCAATGAGAAATCGGGTTTATTTGCTCGTTGTTCTTGTTTCTCCCGCGGCCAAAGATCCTATTTTCGAAAACGTTCAGTTTATTCAGATTTCTTTCTATTTCGAATACAGGGACACGGATATTTCTTATAAATATTATATCGTGATTCATTGATGAAACGATTCTGCTAACTGCAAGTCATTAAAATTAAATACAAAGGTTTCTACAATTCATAAAATTTATTATTACGATAAGATATCGCGATCCATAACCACTGAAGAGTCGATATCTTCTCGAAAAATAATCTCCACGTATGAAACAGTTTCTAAAAATAATTTCTACAAAATGTAAAGTTTTTTTCAGTTTCTAAGGAAAGTTCTCTGTTTCAACTAAATTCCGTATTTCGGTACGTGTCTCTGTTTCAAGTTCTTTCCGTTTTCAAATTTCGTACACAGGACACGAGCGATTCTTGAGCGTGACACGAAATCTCAAGTCACTCGCCTTGGTCAATCGGCGGTTCCTTTCGACGTTTTACGTTGAACGACCTCACTGTCCGTCCCTGACAATCGTTTATAGTAAGTAGCCAAGCGTTTCGCGCAACGTGTCGTCCAAACATCATCGTTGCTATTTGTTGTTTCCTCGAAAATACGTACAGATGCTCCTATCGATCGTTGAGTACGGTTTGGACGATCAGACGTTGCTCTCGTCGCGATCGTGTAGAATTCTGTCGAAGCAGAGAGTCGAGTCGTATGTATGTGGATGTTGTAGATAGAGCGAAGAAGATTCGTGACAATACGCAACTACTGCGTGCTTAGCGGGAGCTGAGATTCTATCCGAAGCTCTTTAAAGTCCTAATCTAGTCAGTGATCGAGGTTTCGAATCGAGAAAAGTATTAAAAATTGCACGATAATTGATTTAAACGTCAGACGAGGATTTTTAATCCTGCTGCTGTCTACAAACAAATAGGTATTCTTTCGATCATTTTCTATCCAAAATAGCAATATTTTTCTAACTAAATATCTTCTGATTGAACAAATTACATATGATTTTTTGTTATTTAAATAAGAGCAAGATTAAAATATAAACATCTGAAGATCGTAGCAGGGTTAAAATGGAAATTTAAATTTTCTGCCGAAAGAAAAAAAAAATAGTTCCGAAATCTGCATTTCTTGTAAAAGATCTCTCTCGAAGAAAAGAAGATTCGGACGAAGATACGAAAATATAAATGCTGCCTCGTCGGTCGACTGGGTAGTAGGACTTTAAAAGGGACGTACGAGCATTAGGCTTCATGCTTAGAAGATAATCTACGGCTTGGAAAAAAAAACGAAAAAAGAAAAAAATAAAGAAACTTCAGTCGAAACCGCTGTTCCCTCGCTTTTAGGGGCCGCGAAACGGAAACGGCCAGACCGAACGAGAAGAGCTTTGTAAAACTGTGTGTGCGTGTGTTTTGACGGTAGGCGTTTTTTCGATCGGTGCTGTTGTTCACCTTTAGGATTCCGAGATTCACGTTTACTTTCCGAACTTTTCTGCTCGTGCAACAGTCATAAATCGGTCGTGATCCGATCTCTCGTTTCGCTTTCGAACGTGTACTCGATTTGTGATTCGTTACCAAAATGAAACTCGGAGTGAATTGAAAAAGAAACTGATTGATCCTGTGTGAGAATACACGTCGAACATGTGAAACGGAGAATTTTTTGTAAATATAAAAGTACCTTCGTTAAAGAGAAAACTGAGTCTGTCGATAAAAAGATTTATTGTAAAATTGTTGAAAAAGAAAGAAAATGGACTCGAAATGTTGTTTTCTCGAAAAAGTCAAGCGAATAATGATATATGTAGACTGCGGATTTTTATGCACTTATGCATACGATAATATATAAAATATCCGAAGTAGAACATTTATTATTATACGTGTAGTAAGTGAAAAAGAATTTCTATTTCGATTACATTTGTTTAATTGAAAAATATATGGAAATCCGCAGTTCAACGATGAGAAAAAGATGATTTTCCTCGTTCTCGATCTGTTTTTACGCAGAATCGAATGATTTACGATGATCGCGTAGATCAATAATTAAACAGAGATAACCTAGAAACGATATTGTTCTACTAATCGTGCTGAAATTCATTGTTAACCGCGTTCCAACTAATCGCAAGTTTTGCTAACTAAACGGTAATTATAGGATTAATCGTTGATCGCCATCAGCGTTATTGAAGGTGAATTTTATATGGGGAAAGCATATATTATATTATCGATATGTTGAAACGTTTAACCGATGTATTCTTTGTTGGAAAGAGAAAAAAAGAAAAATACTGTTTCAATCTATTTACGCTCTCGTTCAAAATTCTGGAGTATGTTGAAGTTTTAAACTCCCGAGTGAATAAATATCTTATTTACGATAACTGCTATTTCAAAGTGTCAAAACTTCACTGAATAAGTATTGAAACTTACTCTTGTTACTTACTTACTATTTTCAGAACTCAACGATTGTTATTAACGTTATAATTGCGATATTTTTATTTCTCAGGAATAAAAAAATACGAAAAAAATTTACCTCGTCTGAAAGGCAAAGAACGCTCCAAATTTCTAAGCGAGAGTGTGCGCTCGATTTTGTGCGAGTTTTTATTTGTTTTTTTTTTTCCTTCGAGCAAGGAGAACAGTTAATTATCGTCGACAAAGAGAACTGGAACAGGAAACTTCACGTTCTACTTTAGGCAGAGATTTTTTTACGAAGAAAAGAAAAAACGTAAAGATCAACACTGGTGAGAAACGAGATCGGAAGCTTCGGAAACTACACGTGCATTGTTGTATGTATACGTCGTACGCATTACGATATACCGGTTTAACTAATTGTAATTGTTGTCGCGATGGTAATAGATTCTAATTAATCGAGATATATTTTTCTCTCGGTGCGGATGCACGGCCTCTAACCTTGGTAACTAAGGTGCACACCTTGCCCTTTCGTCTGTTTTTTTATAGATCGAGCAATAAACGTATTGTTTCAATAGAAGAGTTGTCTGATTCACACCTGGCCTGCGTGATCAGAGAATTTGTCCTTTCCTGTGCAGATAAAAGCTGAAAGAAGAAGAAGAAGAAGAAGAAGAAGGGGAAGATATAGAACATGAATCTTATCTCTGAAGATATTTATACCATTCAAATATAGAATTTGTACTTTGATCCTCGGAGAACTGAGAACACATAAAACTTCCTGCTCTGTACAAGTTTTCAAATTTTTGAAACAAAATCGTACAAATTATTGTCTAAAAATTCAGAGCACCCATCAATTTTACAATCAAGAAATAAATCATATGTGAAATAAATTAAAAAAATGTATGTTTTTATTCAAACTTTTGGAAAAGAAAAAGTTCTCATCAGATAGTCCTCTGAAGATAATTTTGAACATTAAATAAAAATCTCCCGTATTAAATATTTTATAGAAATTTTGACAAAGAATTACTCGCAAAATTCAATTAGATATTGAGAGAAAATTTCACGAGATTCTTTTTTGTGAAAACAATATTACACAGGTGTAATTCAGAAGTTTTTACACGGAAAGTGTAATAAAATATCTGTACGCATATTTTTCGAAGTTAGTTCGTAATCTTTATATCTACTCTTACGTGTTTATCTTTCTTTGCTTATCTTCTTTTTTTTAATTCCATGAAAAAACTGATAATCTCTCACTGATCTCAAACTGGTACTATTATGCCTCGTCATACAAAATTTTTTCACAATCTTGTAAAAGTTTAGTTATACAGAAATATTTATTTGTTATGAAGAAAAAACTTCTCTCTGTTTCTTTTAAAAAAATACCAAACTTCAATGGAATCTCTACCAAGAATTTGTAGACTCGTGCAAATTTTTACAGACTGAAATACAGAATTGAAACTAAAATAGTTCGATACCACGATTGCATAGAATTAATACACGACTAAAAACATGTTTCACGTATATTAGATGTCGCAATATTTTCCTATATCTTCGCGTTTGCGCAATCGGAGCACTTTCCTTTATCTTTAAACTCATCAATCGACCACGAATGTATATAGTATTGAAAGTGGAACTAGGAGAATTTTTTTTCACTTATTGTTTCAGCAAAAATTATTTATATCTGTTAAATGTTGCAGAGAGCACTTTACTTCACTTATCTTTAAATTTTTTCTGCAAGTCACAATACATTACCACTCTACCACATGCACTATCACATTATCATTCTAATTTTCATAAATATTTAGACACTTTTAATTTATTGCAATACAAAATACAATTCAACTGAATATCTTTGACTGAATCTTAACATGTACAATTACTAAAAAGAACAGGTAATATTACAATTAGGCCAATAACTCCGGGGCCAAGTAATCTCGAGCATGTCTGTTCATTGTTGAAAAATGTATTTCTAGCCACGGCAAAGAAGTTACAGACTTTACGTAGTTTTCATTCATTTCATTGGAAATGAATGTGAAGAAATGAAAGCTGATGTGAAGCTCGAAAATATAGAAAATTAACAGTAGAAGAATGCTGGCTAATTGTCGGTGGGTGATGAAAATATCAACCTTTTAGAGTTGCACAAAAAGCGTCCAATTATTTACGCATATATAGTGTACATTCCACGCACTTTAAATCATCCACTATTAGTAATATTTACTATTAATAATATCCCCTCTTGGCAACTACTAAAATTGCTCTTCTAACTCCACCATAATTTGTTACAGACGTTCGATCATTCACTGCAACCTTTCACCGTCCAGTCGTTCCCTTCAGCTAGATCCACGGATTATCGATCGAGAGAGAAAGGAAACTGCATACGAGCTGCACACTCGAAACATCAACTTTAATCCGCGGCGCATTCCTACGGTGAAAGAGTCCTCGCTTCTTCTCGTCATTGATTCAGCCACACAGGCGAGTATGCGTGCGTGGCCTGCGTGCGTTCGACGATCTGCGATGCGATCAGTGAACAGCGTGATGCCGAACCGAGCATTTCGTCACGAGCGTTCACCTTCTTCTTCTTCTTCTTCTTCCGTTCGTCCTCGAGCTGCCGCTCGGCTCATCGTCTGGTGAAAGTTTCAGTTTGCGGACGAATTCCAACCGCGATAACACTGCGTGAAAAGCCGGATATCGCTAGAGGTTGTTCTACTGGTGAAACGTGACTGCAACACGACACTCTACTACTGGCGTAGCACGTTGGCGCAGACGACTATGTCTGTTATTCAGTGAGACGTAGTGCGGACCTCGTGGATTCTTTTCTCTTGGACATTTTGAATTTCGATCGTGAGAAGAGAGATTACAGCTTACGTTTGAAGAGATCGGTGAGTGACGTTTGGATTTCGACATAGAGAGATCTATGTTCTTCTTGAACGGTCGAGCACGTTAGTTTGTTGTGTTGTTTAGAAGGGGAATTTTTGATCGGTGAAAATTGCCAGAAGGTTTAAACGGGTTGAAACTTGAGATTTTCTCTCTTGAGAAAATTTTTCTCTTGAGAATATTTTGTTCCAATAATATAAGAAAGTCTGTATTTCCAAATACTGAAACCTTTTTGAGATTTTTCGTTCTGAATTGTAAGTGTAGTTTGAAAAAATTGCAATTGACGTTCGATTTTAATAGAAAAATCTGTATTTCGAAATATTGAAACTTTCTTGAAAATTGAAATTTTTCATTCCATTTGTACGAGGATTTGGAGGAAGATATTGAAGATTTGAGAAAATCGTAGTAGAGAAATCTGTATCTCCAAATATTGAAACTTTTTTGAAAATTTAATATTTTTCTTTTTAATTACACGTGAACTTGGAGAAGAATTTTTTATTTGAAAAAAGAAAACTGCGAATAAATGCGCGTTTAACTTCAGCAAAAAAAAAAAAAAAATAATAATAATAACGTTTAACACATTTAATGAGTGACCTTTACTTAGTATAATTTGTATTAGTATAATGAGTCATCTGTAATAATTTTTAGATATTCAAATTTATGTTATCAGCATATGGAGATTTATTGTGAAATCTTACAAATGTCACACGTGTTTTTATTTTTATAAATGTTACGTTTCTTATTTTTAGTCTATAAATCGTATCGTAAACTTTGTACACTTCTACTATCTATAAGTAATGGTAAGCAATGAGGTGATGATTTTAATCGATGAATTCTAATGTTTGTATATATAGTTCTTACGTTGGTGAGTGCCGAGAGTTAGTTATTCGAAGAAAATCTGAAACGTGATACTACCACTAAAAATTTACTTTCATCTCTTCCTTCCTTCATTTTCCTGAATTTTTTGAATTAAACGTGGAATAAATGACAAACTATGAAGAATTGAATTTTTGCAGCTCCAAAACAATTTGGAGCATGTTAGAAAATTCAAAAAATATACTGAAATAAATCTATAGATCTAATAAATGTTTTATTCACAATGTCATTTTTTTATGTATATTTAATGACGTAATTATAATATTCTTGTCTCTCAGAGAAATAAAATACCTAAAATACTCCAAAATTTTGAGCGAAAGTATGTATAGCATGTAATATGTATTTATTGAAAAATGATGATGGCATTCTCGTTAGTAAAAAATTTAAAACAAACAGTGATTGCTGTGAATGCTTTCATTAATTTTACACTTTTTTTCATAAAGAGTAGAAAGATTCCATGTGAGCTTGCGTGAGACTAGATCGTGTCGTTTGTTCGAGATTTCATGTGGTCTTTTGTTAATGACTCTGATTACTTCCTCATTGACGTGTGGATAGGTACGAAGAATGGATGAGCCACCAAGGAATTCACTGCACGAGAATTTCGTGAAATTTCACTCGTTGAAAAATTCGAGAACATTTTTTTATACAATTAATCGTTCCGAAAATGTTTCAACTTCCAGTCTCAGGTAACTGACCTGGTATATTAATTCATCTTTTTTCTCAATGTTGTGAAATGTTCTTTATTTAATTCGGTGTACTTCTCAATTTTAGTTAGACGATACGAATCTAAATTGAAACCAATCAAGTCTAAAAAAATTCATAGAGGTAAAAGTTTAAAATCAATTTTAGAAATTAATTCTAATATTTATAATTCTATTCTTACTTGCATTAACTCAGACTTTGCAGAAGCCATTAAAAATTGTAGAACAATAGAATAATACAAAAATATTAGTTTATCGCAGTTATAAATGAAATATTTCGTGATGATAATGAAGAATATTGACACACTATTAGATTTTTAATAACAAGGAGTTATCCAGAAATAGTCTTGAACACATTTATATTGGATTCATTTCTTAATCTCAACTATAACGATATAAATTATTTCTCATTGACGTGATAAAATAATAATATTAATGGCTGTGAAATATATTTTGAATATAATCATTTTTCATTTTCTAACGTAACTTTTTTTTTTATCAAGCATTTCATTTCGTTTTTATTTTATCAAATTTTCGTAATTACGTCAAAACATGCTAAACGATGTGAAATTTAGCATACAACGACGTAAAACACTTTTTATACGTCACTGTATTATATCTTCAAATTTGCATTCATGTATGTAAATCGTATTGAAAAAATATTTAATATGATTTTATGTACATGTGTGTGCGCGTATGGATGTGTGCGATGCTATTGCACAAAAGAAAATATTTATACCTAACTTCTAAATAAACATAAAAGTTATTTCTGCTTTTATGATTGAAATTTATCTATGTAACATATTTATCGTAATATGCTAGAAAAAAAAGAATTAACGCCCGCGATAAGAAATGAATAATTTCCTGTCTCGTGGAGAAACTTATTATGGCACATTTTATATATTATTTCTCATTCGCGTTGCGACTTTAAGATAACGAAAACAACTGATTCACTTTTGTGAATTTCTTCATTATTTCGTTGCCTCTAAAAGATAATTATCAGATTTAGCACATGTATAGATTCCCTAGAAATTTTAGAAATATTTGAACAGTCATTTGTAACCAGACCGCGGATTTTTATGCGATTTCGCAGTTTTGAAGATACGTACATATATATTGTTTTTATAAAACGAATTTTAACAAAGCCGATTAAGTTCATCATCCTTATATTTTACATTCATGTTTTTATCATTATGTAAGTCAAATTGAGTATTATATTTATTATAACGCGTAGATCGTAAATTATTATTACTATCACTGATTTGTAGATTACTATTAGTAATCGCAAAATTAATGCTACATTAATTCTTATTTGCATTATACTTTGCATATGCTGACGTACCATCATACTATTAATTAACATTTAAATAGTTCTTTCGCGGAATTGATTTACTTAAATCATTCTTTCCTGTTTTTTTTTTTTTTTTTGTGGCAAAAAATCTGTTCTGAAAGAGGAGAAAACGAAATAAAAAGATGGAAGAAAACAAGAAATATCAGAATGACAGTACTAAATATTCAAAACGACGTCTTTGTACTTTTAAATACTTATTCTTGCAAAACCTCTTACAAGTCACTTAACAAATTTAACAGCGTCTGTATTTTTCTCTCTTCGCGTTTTTCTTCAATCGCCATTACTTGTGCGAAATTCAAGTTCACCTGAATTCAACTAAATCGAAGATATGATTTAATACAGTTCGAGCATACGTCCAAACGATACGAAATGTTTTAATTAACATAGCGATCGACGAGTGAACTGCATTTCCTGTATGCATCTATAAACAATGCCGTCTCTTTATTCATACGAGCAAAATGCAATCGACTTGATGACTGGTGCACATTCTTCGTGTTGAACGCAGACTTTGCTCTTTGGAATAACAACGAAATAATTTCGGATGTAAAGCACGATTTTTCATTGAAAGAATTGCGTAATCGTCACATTGTGCCCGTCGAGTTCTAATCTTTTCTATTCTTGAAGTGTTAGGTTGAAGACGCGGAGTGAGCATGTGGATTTGCGCTGAATTTGGCGCAAAATCGTACAGCAGTGACAGCTTAGAGTGTGGAGGAACAATTATTATTTGAAAATTGTTATTTTTCATTTCATTTTGAAACCTCAAAGTTCGAAGAATCGTTATTGATGTTACATCACTGTAGATCACTTTAGTGGACCATCCAATTTAGCACCAGATCGTGTAGTAATGACAGTGTAGAAAAAGTTGTTGTTTGAATTCTCCGGTAAAAAATTTTCTAGAAAATTTCGCTTTTGAGGACGATACCAGAGAGATTAAGATCGTTGATATTATATTAATACGAATCACTCTGATGGATCGTCAAATTTGGCGAGAAATTGCCATGTTGTTTACAGCGTAAAATCATTTGGAAAATAATTGTACTTTGTATACAGAAAATTACTCTTTCAATTAATAAAGATTTTCTTAAAACATTAGCAATTCCTCGTCATGTGAAACGAAAACAAAAGATTCAGGGGCACAGCGAGATTAATTCACTTTTAGAAATTTCTTTTCATAGAAATAACAGTTTTTCACAAAAATACTTATGTACATAGACGTACGTATACAATTTCAGAATAGAAAATTAATGGAATGCTTCAAAGGGAATTCTATTCAGTCGAATCAGTCGTCTGAAGATTATTGTTATCAATAGTCAAGTGACTATTATTGATGTTTTAAAACTTTTGTAAATAGTTTGAAGAGTGAAAGAGTCTTTGCTTCTTTCCTCGAAATTATGATAAGAACAGGGAAACGATATATCAAGTTCATTAAACACACAGATATTTAAAGCCTTTATCAGTAAATAATTATATTTTAATGTTTGGAAACATACAGATTTCTTTGAACTCTGACCG
Source organism: Melipona bicolor (assembly GCA_030673865.1). Lineage (NCBI taxonomy): Eukaryota > Metazoa > Arthropoda > Insecta > Hymenoptera > Apidae > Melipona > Melipona bicolor. Next base: position 6,940,163 of record JAHYIQ010000002.1, on the reverse strand, counting down.
ATATTATTTCAAATTGAAAAACTCTTACTAATTGCGATATTAGTAATTAAAAGATATAAAATTATCTAGTCAGACTTTGATCATTCGTAATAATAATTTATTTCATTAATTTATCATCTGAATATATGATTATTTATAATTGTCCTATAATTAAAATTACTTTTGAAATCATTAATCGTTATCTACTTTTCAACATCTTCAATTTTTTTATTTCGTGTTTCATTTGGTGCATAATTTGAAAATGACGATGATTAAAAAAAAGATGACTGCTTAAACAAAATTATTCTTTACGTGTTGCCAAACAATGTCGAAAGTCGAGAAAAAAATATTAGAAGGAAACAAGAACTGAGTTTTTCTAAGTGCCATGGTGTTTAAATAAAAATAGATTTAATGACTAACAACCGAAAAACGTTTACGAGTACTTGATATTTCCAATCCACATTTTTTACTGCAGTGTCAGTTTAAACGTAATACGTATTTTTACATAAAAAAACCTGTATTAACACACGTATCTATTCTATATCAATATTTAATCACGAATGTATTTACACATTTTACACATTTTCACAGATCAGGTTACTGCATCAAATTTATTTTGTCATTTTTCCTTTATTATGTATCATATATTATTTTAAAGTTTTTATTTAATACATCGTAATTGGAAAGAAGAACATACTTACAAATATCATTATTACGCCTCTTACTAACTTACATTTATTTTGTAATTAATTGATGAAATTATTACCTAAGTGGTTCCATGACCATGATCTATGAACAAGCTTCAACGTTCAAGGAGATCATATTTGAAAGTTGCTATTCCACACACGTCTAAAATTATTATTCACATTATATACTAATTTTTTACATTCCATGTTTCTTTGTCATTCATCATTCCATTTTCTTAATTTTCATTTTATGTACGACGTGTTTCAGTATTAATTAGCCCAAAGAGGAACCACTGTATCAATATCGTCGTAGCTAAAGGGAAAATATAGAAGAAAGGAACAAGAAGAAAAAAATGGAGATTTTCGGAATTAAATTTGCACCCTTGAACGTTCCATTAAAACGAAGATTGGAAACGCTCTCAGCCGCAGTATGTATCATACTCTTCGCCTTTGGAAACTTCTGCGGATACATTCTCACCGCGTATTTTCTTTTCTTCACGGAGACCATGCGTTACTTTATATTACTTTACTTCGTCTGGATGTATTACGATTGGAACAAGACCGATATGGGGTATAAACGGTGAGTTTTGGTTTGCGACACAATTTGGTTTGCGCAAAATCAGCAATTTTTTATCGAGACTTTATCGTCCGATAAAAAGGAATCGATAAAATTCCTGCACGTTAATTCAACAGATAAACAAGCTCGATACACTATGTAATTTATACTTAACGCAGAGTACGCGAAATTTTGACTGCGAGACAGATATTCGATTCTCATTAAATTCTGAATATAAATATCGATGTTGGATATTATTTTGTTATTAATTTTATTAATACAAAATACGAAAGCATTTTTTAATTTTATAGTAGTGATTAAAATATTGCTAAAATAGCACAGCCTGGACATTTTCAATCAAAATGTTATAGCTTTGAAAATTCTTTAAAATTCTTTTTTTTTTCTTATTGTTTTCTACAATTTTGTGCACCGTTACACTTTCATCTGAAACAAATGTTTCTTTAATCGAACTTACATCGTTGATGTACAATCGTTCAGGAGCTATACGATTCTTTTTCCAACCATTTCATTCGATTTTAAACATCAGAGTTACATAACGCAATATGTACGGTTTCTTGAATTTTTTTTGTTGTTGTTGTTGTTGGTCAAGATTTGTACGATTGTACGGCAACAATGTAAAATTAATTAGAGAAATATTCTTGGAGTCGTATTGTAAAGGGAAGATTTTAATTTTCAACGTCAATTAGTGGACATACAGCCTTGCTTACGGAAAAAGATTTCAGCGTTTGTATTTAAAGACGTTTTTTTATAATTTTCGAGAAAAAAAGGTGTCGTCATCTTCCCATCGCCAGTGATGTTTGTTTAACGTAAAAGGAAAAAAAAAGAAAAATAATCTTTGGAAAAACAGAACTCAGCAAATTAAAATAAGCTCAGCTGGATTGTTGTACGACTTCTCTTTGCAAAATTATACTCTGCCAATACCACTCGGCATAATTTAATTTATGTCATCAATCACTCGAACCAAACTAAACAACGCTTAGAACTCAGAACCATGGTTTAACCATTTGTGCGATCCAGGCGGAAAGTGTTAAACTGGATAAGAAATTGTGTCTGGCAGCGATACTTCTGCAGCTACTTCCCAATAAAATTAGTAAAAACCACCGACTTGGACCCGAGCAAGTTGTATTTGTTCTGCAATTTCCCGCATGGGATTTTATCATCGGGGGTTTATGGTGCTTTCGCGACAGACGCCGCCGGTTGCAAAGAATTGTTCCCAGGGATCGAGTTCAAAGTCGTTATATTGGACCAACACTTCAGGGCACCGCTTTTCCGAGAATACTGTCGCATCAATTGTACGTATCACTCGGAAACTTTTTATCCGATTATCCTGACACAGATCATTTATGCTAGGAAAAACTAGTCGCTAGTTACTATTTACTTCATTAATACACGTATTGAACATGCTGTAATTATTTAGATCCTGAACGATATTTCGCTTGTAAGCGCGACAATATATTTAAATTAATTGCAATATTACGTAGATCTATGCCTTTTTATGGGAAAAGGCAACTGATGGAATTATATTTCTTCAAACGAAATGCTGCGATGACATAATTCTATTAATTATGTGAAAAGTATTTAAATATCACTGTTTATCTACCGCAAGGACAACCAGCGTCTAGATCGAAGTTCAGAAAAACCTTTCGAGATGATAAAATGAATTGTAAATGAATTACATAAATTGTCGACTTAATATTAAACTGTAGTTCGCGTTACATAAACTGGCTAAAAAAACTAAATGTAAAGCTACGTGATTCCAATAATAATGCTCAAATAATAAAATCTGATTTGAATACCTGTGACCGTAAACAAAAAGGAAATACGACTGTTTGAAGAATAATGAAAAAAAACTAGAAAACTGAGGAAACTATTTTATTTCATTAAACATTGACTCTAACGATCTAATCGTGTTTGAATTCATCTGGAAATAGTCGGCCAAATAATTAAAAAACATTTATATAATAATTAAAATAATAATCATAATAATTAAAATACATAGTTCCCGCAGGGAAACAATATCTATCTCTCGAATATTTTACTAAACGTAGTAATGTGTTGATCGTTACATAATTGTTACTAGAAAAATGATAAATCCGCAAATCAAGCGATTCATTACTTTTCACCTTCCCAAAATTTCTCCGATCGTCATTCTTGAACCACAATGCATAGATCTTCACCTAATTTTCGGCTTTCTCAATTTTACATGCTTGCTAGTTCAAAGAACCAAGAGTCAGACGTTTAATTGTCATTCAATTGAAATGCAGGTGTCGTCAGTAGCACATCAGAAAGTTTGAACCAACAACTATCGATGGAACCTGAGGCTCCATACACCGGAAGAGCAACAGTTCTGATCGTCGGTGGAGCAGCAGAAGCAATGGAATGTAAGCCGGGCACTTATCGTATCCTGATAAAAAGGAGGAAAGGCTTCGTAAGGCTCGCGCTGAAAAATGGGTTAGAATTACTATTGTTTCTGTTCATTCGGACTACAAGCTCGCGAGAACATGAAATAATAACGGCACTTTGAATCAATTAATTTCACACTTTATTAATCTTTTACTTTACTGATATAATCATTCTAATTAAAAATACAGCAAAAAAAAAAGAGTCATCATCAACCGAATCAATTTATCGTTTGGTTAGGATACCTGACATTGTATATATTTCACGCCATAAACAAACTGTATCAGGCAAAATACACTGGATTAGATAAAACAATCTGATTTAAAATTATCATCGTGATTACGATTCTCCTGATCATTTTTCACTACACTACGGATTTTTATGTACTTGTGAGAAATTGCAAACATCCAAAGCGGAGTATTCATTAAAATACATTTGCGAAATAAGGAAAATATCTATATTTATTTAATATTTAATTAGAATATTTTAGAATATTTATGCCAGAATATTTTAATTTCCAAGAGATACATGGAAATCCGCAACCTATTTATAATATAATGCTCGATAATTATGATATCCTAATGAACGATAAATTTGTAATGTTAGTGTTGCAATGACCCATTGTAATAACGGAACTCGTTTGTTTTAGCGCTCCCTTAGTTCCTGTCTGTTCGTTTGGGGAAACGAACCTGTTTGACCAAGTGTCCTTTCCGGAGGGCTCGTTTATGAATAAACTACAGAACTATATTCGGAAGAAAACCGGTATAGCGCCAGTTATACCGGTAGGCCGGGGACTATTCCAGTACTCTTTCGGTGTCGTTCCACGGCGAACACCAATCACTGTCGTTGGCAAGTAGTAACACACAAAATAGTACAGTATACTCGTAACAATTGAAATTAGATTGTTAAAATATTCACAAGTTCAACAATTTTATCATACGATCTTCTTGATAGAGAAATGAAGTTCAGTTGAATGAAAAATATCAACTTATACAACGATCATTTTGTAGCAGAGAAACATTTTTATTTTGAACAGTTTCGATCTTTCCCTGAGAAAGTTGCAAGCTTTTATAATTTTTGCAATTTTCTTTTTTTTTCTCCAGTCGGTAGTCCAATGGAATTACCCAAGATAGAAGAACCAACCGTGGAGCAGATCGACGAGTATCATGGGAAATTCATCGAGCACGTGGTGGACTTTTTCGAGAAAGAAAAATACAAGTACGTCGAAAACGCGGATTCAGTTCACCTGGAATTCGTATAGTGATCACCACGGTTGCAAATGATTTGTTAATGGATCCTCGCAGTGGTTGTTCAATGGACCAAAAAATTGCTCAATTGTAAGTTGTCGATGTTCCAAATGACTTTTGTGGTGTGAGAGTGTCGCGAGTATAGGGAATATACCGCTTTTAGGCGACGTATTTTAGCGAGTTCGTCAATTAAGTATATTTTAAGACGTTTCCATAGAAAAGAACCAATAGAGTTAATGTATCGTGTATAAGGATTTAAGAACAGACGAAGCAATAAATTCCAAGAGCTTTAATGATTTGTATATATATAAATATGTTTGATATGTCCAGTTTAAATATATCTTCATTCTCTGTTTGTTAATATAATATAAACAAATTTCTTGTTTAATACTTAATTTGGTGGATTCAATACTTTGGAATATTTCCGGAATTTTTTTAATCTCCTAACTTATTATTCGACAATTTTTGATATTATGATCGTCAAGTACTACACACCATCTGCAAGACAGCGTTACATTTTTATCCACCAAATGCACTTGCTATTGTCCGACTAGGAGTATTAGGAGTTCCTCATTGTTGATATATAAATATGTATGAGCAAAGGGAATTGTATGAATTTAACTTTCACTCGACATATGTACGTAGACAATAACGTAATGAATATATGTATGTAACATATATTATACATAAAACCTCTACAACAGTTGCATAGATTTCAAGGTTTCTAGAATTTGACAATTAATAGATAGAAAAGCAATAACATTTCAAGCATGTATTTAAACTGGACATATTCCACTGATGCACCTATGTATGTACATATATATGATACATCTGCTGAGACAGAATCGTCATTAAGAATAGTGATTTCGTAGATTGCGTGCATTAGTCCACGTCTCGATCATTGTTTCACTCTGGTTGCGCTCAAATGAAAAATTGTCAAACAATGATCGCCCCTCCAAAAACTTCGAATAAAACACTGATTTTAAGAACCATGGATTTTAATACTATGTGCATGCCTATCTCCTACTTGAAGAAGGTAGCAACATCTTTTATTTTGTAATTTTTTTACGACACCTAACTCGTGATTTTTAAAATAACAGGCATAAATTTTGTTCTTTCTTTTACTGTGTTTGTTTTCATATAGAGGTAGACGAAATTTCCAATCATTTTCATGTACTTGCGTCGACAGTATCACACGTATTTTGAATGTACGTCACATTTCGACTTAGGGATATGAAAACAGAAGATAAGTAGAAATCTTTTTTTCTAAGTAGCATAAATTATTTATTGTTGACCTGTTTTTCTTCTCCGTCACGTTAACATTTTGCAAGGACGCAAGGATTTCTATATAACGTTTACCAATGTTCGTCTACTAGCATTTGCTCTATAGTGCTTGCCTCGGTAGTGTGAAAAACCATCGAAAAGAATTGGATCAAAACCGAAATCAGACTACATTGACACTGGAAATTCAGGACTCTGCGAACAGAATATATTACAGTTCAACAAGTAAGACATGCTAAGGAAATGTGCATGTATATTTCTCAGTCATCTTTACTTCTCCAGCTATCTTACTAAATTTCATAAAAAAAGAAAGAACAAATAAAAGAGAGTAACGAAATCTTTTCTTCATGAAAACAGTGAACAGTAAAATTAAGTATTAAAGCACAAGTATCTGGGGCATACTATTTTTATCAATAATGGGATATCCTCTTGCAATATATCTGTTCTCTTATTCTGAAACATCTCGCTACTGCGTGTTGTTCTATTTCATCTGGATATACTACGATAATTATTTGCATCCTGTCGGCGGTAGAAGGTAGTTACAACACACTTGTAATATCAGACGATATTTACTATATTATTGTTCCATTTATTATTATTTTAGTACATACAATTCAACAGTTCGGTAATACAATATGAATGTTTTTTTGCCAGAAAGATAAATAAATAATTACATCGAAAGACATGGTTCATATGGCTTTTCACAATTTCATACACCGTTGCACTTCCAGTTAAATAAACAGCAAAACATCAAGCCTCGCTAAGTATCATCTTGTTTATTAGCGTTTAGTATAGTTAGTGTTTTTTGAATGATTGCTAAAAGATTTAGAATGTGTTAAGGTGTCGGAAGAAACGACGAATTCCTGCAATTATATTTGGCTCGTAATATTACCTTATACTTTAGCAGGACAATATTAATTAATTACATTCAACGATGTGTACTTTGCCGACAATCATACATACTGCGATCTACGAACACATTTGATCTATAAGAGTGCAAAAAAAATTCAAACTACTTGTGCAGTTCATTTGTGAAATTCACGAATCGTCGAGAAATTTTCCTGGTTTAACGTAAAACACGAAATTCAGATTTAATTTTTACAAAACGATATTATGTATAATTATTAACCGAATAAGTCCAATTAGCATCTAATTTATGTAAACCACGTAATCTTCGGCAATGCGTTAGGTTTTTACTTGATCAGTTGAATTTTCACGTTCGCAGGGCACAATTCAAACAGTGGTTAAGAACGTGTACATGGAACCGGTATGTGTGCAACTACTTCCCCATAAAACTAGTGAAAACCACCGATTTGGACCCGAAAAAGTCGTATTTATTTTGCAATTTCCCACATGGCATAATGTGTTGGGGAGTTTACGGTGCCTTTGCTATAGATGCCACCGGTTTCAGAGAAATGTTCCCGGGTCTCGATATTAATATAGTCATGCTGGACCAATTCTTCAAGACACCGTTTCTCCGAGATTACGTTCGCATCATTAGTGCGTATAATTCGGACATTTTATTTCAGTCATCTTACGAAAGAAATTATTCGTATTAACACTTTAATTACTAATTGTTATTTGTTTCATTAACACGAAAATTGGGCACGTAGTCGTGTTGGTATTTGTTTCCATCAGCCAAATTACGAATAATTATGAAATTAAAATGTAATCAAGAAACTACACCCGGAGAATAAAACCTCCCTCTTGAATATTCTACGTTAATTCTCGTTAGCAAAATAATAAATCATCATATCAAGCGACGATTTCAACAATATCTTTCTTTATCCCCACTTTTACTAGACAAACTAACCATGTAAAGATTTGGCTCTATCATCTGATATGTATTAATTGGAAGAAATTTTCTCAGTAAATTATTTTTCTTCGCGGAAATATATTTCTCTAGAATATTTTATCTATAACGTTGTATGCATTTATTGAATCTATAACGTGATATGTTAATTGTTGCATAATTGCTGCTAGAAGAATAATTCCGTGAATCAAGCGATCTATTGCTCTTCATCCTCCCTTCATTTCTTCAGTTGCAATAATAGTAATGTACAGATGACTTTCTAATTATCGATATTTCTAATTTCTTTATGTCTCACCATTCGATAATTACGTTTAATTACGATCAACTTACAGATGCTGCTAGTTGCAGTGAAGAAAGCATGAACCTACTATTGTCGACGAAACCTGAGGCTCCATACACCGGAAGAGCGTCAATTCTGATGCCTGGTGGGGCAGCAGTAATGATGGAATCCAAGCCAGGCACATATCGTATTGTTATAAAGAGGAAAGGCTTCGTGAGGCTCTCGCTGAAAAATGGGTTAGAATTCCGCTGTTGTTTTTATTGATTTAAGCGACAAGTTCGAGAGAAGAATAGAAATGGTTCTGTGAATTAATCTACTTTAAATTTAAATTAGAATATTACAGAGACCTTTATTTCATTGGTATAGTAATTTATAGAAGCAAGTAAACAACTGTGTTCATCGAGTTAAAATTAAACAAATCAATTCCTTGTTTCATTGATACTTAACACTGTGTTATATATGTTTTACGTGCTATATACAAACGATTTACTGTGTCAAATAATTTACAGCATATTGGATAGAAACGTCGACTTTAAAATTATCATCATTATCTAAATTGTTGTGATTATTTTTGACTATACTATCGATATTTATGCATTTATATATTTTGACTTATTTTATGGATTTATGATTTCACTTTCCTGAGAAAAATTGTAAATATGCACAAAGTACTCGAAGCAGGGTATTATAAAATGTGACAAATCCCTCTCAAACATGCACTTTTGCTTAATATAATATTTTTATGTAAAGATATAATAATTATGGTTGAGAGTTGATGCTATTGTTGCCAGGTCTCTTTGTAATACCAAGACTCGTTTGTTTTAGCGTTTCCATAGTTCCTATCTGTTCATTCGGAGAAACGAACATATACGATCAGATAACATTTCCGGAAGGCTCATTTATGAAGAAAGTGGTAAACTTCATTCGTAAAATATTGGGTTTCCCTCCGTTCTTTCTCATAGGCCGGGGACTGTTTCAGAACTATTTCAGTTTCATTCCACGTCGAACACCAGTCACTGTCGTTGGTAGGTATTTCAAAGACAAAAACAATAATATGAACAAATAGCATAAATGTTTGTGACAGTTGAAGTTAAGTTATTAAAATTTTGAAAATTTGTCTTGCGTTCTACGACTCACTTCATTGAGGTTCATAACAAAATTTAGTTAAAGAAAAAATTCGAAACTTGCAATAACTTTATAGTAGAAAGCTTGTAGTATTGCATAAATTTGTACGTTTCTCCATAGAAATATCGCAAGCTCTTGTAATTTTCTTTCTTTCCAGTTGGTAGTCCGATGCATTTACCAAAAATTGAAAATCCCACCGATGAACAAATCAACGAATATCACAGAAAATTTGTCGATCATTTTGTGGACTTTTTCGAGAAGGAGAAATACAAATACGTCGAAAATGCCGATTCGGTGCACTTAGAATTCGTATAATGTTCAGTGGAACAAAAAAAGGAAATTGCGCAATTGTAAATATCAATCATAACATAAATTTCGATTGATTTTTGTAATGTGTAAAATTCTGATAGTGTGCCACTTTTATGCCATGTATCGTAGTCAGTCTGTTAAATAAATTTACTGCGAATTAAAATGACTCGCACAAATTTAGTTCCTTCTTTCTTTATATCTATTTTCATATAAAAGAAGATTCTTCCTCATCTACTTAATCTGACAATGCCGTAAATGTTGCAATGCTCACACATCGTGTATGTCACATATCTACTTGCATCCTGATCTATAAAAGCGCATCCTGTGAAACTGGAAATCTGATGAAGAGTGCAGAGCAGTTAATTCCTCTTCGGAGAAGATTGAACATGATTGAACACTTGAATTGATAGTGATATTTCAAATATTATCGGTATGAAGAGATAGGAGAAATAATAGTAAATTGGTGGAATTTCTTTTTTATGAATCGTCTCGTGTTATGACGCACGTGAATTCCACGCGACTGACTGTAAACATGCCGTTTACAGTAATAAAGTAATAAAGTACCCTGGGTTTTGGAAAAACTATGCTATATTATAAGAAGTTTTACACATTTAATATAATTTAGCTACAGATCGTAGCTCGAAATATTTTGGAGATTGCAAAAAACCCGCTTCTGTTACTGCGCCGCAACATGCTTTATTAACTCACTATTCAATTTCGCGTGTACTTTCTTACATAATGTCATCTGTAGAATGTGTATGAATATTGTGCAGAATGAAAGAAATATAAAAAATTGTATTAACCATTGAAAGTCATCAGCCAGACGTTTGTATTTCAGATTTCTCAGTTCTCCTGCTGCGTCAGCGATTATTAAAATGAAAATCATGTCACGTCAAACCTAGTATGAATTATCGCTACCTACCTATATCTCCAACTTAGAAAAAACGTATCTACTTATCGCAAAGACGCGATCACTTTCATAATTACAAGTCATTAAATAATCAATGCTGTTGCATTTGTTTTGCATTGCTCGTCATGAAAGTGTTTCCACTGTGGGAACCTGGTATTAAAGACGGAACTGAAAATTGAGGATTTTGCAAGTAGCCATTTAATGTACGAATTACGATGCACTGACTGGTGGTGCTCCTAGTAGTCCAAAAAGCGTGAATCTACTACTGTCGACGAAATATGAAGCCATCTAGAGGAAAAGCAACAGTTCTGATGACCGGTGGAGCAGCGGAAGCAGCGGAATCCAAGCCGGACACTTATGGTATATTAATAAAAAGGAGGAAATGCTCTCGCTGAAAAAGTTAGTTGAGTTAGAATTACTTTTGTTTCTGTTGATTCGGACCACAAGCTTGCGAGGACATGAAATAATCACGGCACTTTGAATCAAGTAATCTTTCACTTTATTAATCTTTTACTTTACTGATATAATCATTCTAATTAAGAAGAGAGCCAAAAAAAGAGTCATCTCTAACCGAATCAATTCATCGTTTGATTGGGATACTTGAGGTTGTATATGTTTCACGCTATGAACAATGACAGACTGTATTAGGCAAAATACACAGAATTTTAAAACAATCTGATTTGAAATTATCATCGTGATATCTATTCTCCTGATCATTTTTCACTATACTACGGATTTTTATGTATTTATGGAAATTGCAAACAACCAGAACGGAGTATTCATTAAAATATATTTCTGAAATAAGGAAAATATCTATATTTAGTATCTATATTTATTTAATATTTAATTAGAATATTTTAATTTCCAAGAGATACGTGGAAATCCGCAAATATTTTTTGGGGATATCGATAACTTAATGATCGATAATTATGATAACCTAATGAACGATAAATTTGTAATGTTAGTGTTGCAATGTCCCATTGTAATAACGGAACCCGTTTGTTTTAGTTGCTGTCTGTTTGTTTACAGATACGAACCTGTTTGACCAAGTGTCCTTTCAGGTGGCCTCGTGTATGAATAAACTGCAGAACTATTCAGAAGAAAACCGGTATAGCGCCAGTTATACCGGTAGGTCAGGGACTATTCCCTACTCCAGTACACTTTCAGTATCATTCCACGGCGAACACCAGTCGATGTCGTGACAAGTAGTAACACACAAAATAGTACAGTATACTCGTAACAATTGAAATTAGATTGTTAAAATATTCACAAGTTCAACAATTTTATCATACGATCTTCTTGATAGAGAAATGAAGTTCAGTTGAATGAAAAATATTAACTTATACAACGATCATTTTGTAGCAGAGAAACATTTTTATTTTGAACAGTTTCGATCTTTCCCTGAGAAAGTTGCAAGCTTTTATAATTTTTGCAATTTTCTTTTTTTTCCCCAGTCGGTAGTCCAGTGGAATTACCCAAGATAGAAGAACCAACCGTGGAGCAGATCAACGAGTATCATAGGAAATTCATCGAGCACGTGGTGGACTTTTTCGAGAAAGAAAAATACAAGTACGTAGAAAACGCGGATTCAGTTCACCTGGAATTCGTATAGTGATCACCACGGTTGCAAATGATTTGTTAATGGATCCTCGCAGTGGTTGTTCAATGGACCAAAAAATTGCTCAATTGTAAGTTGTCGATGTTCCAAATGACTTTTGTGGTGTGAGAGTGTCGCGAGTATAGGGAATATACCGCTTTTAGGCGACGTATTTTAGCGAGTTCGTCAATTAAGTATATTTTAAGACGTTTCCATAGAAAAGAACCAATAGAGTTAATGTATCGTGTATAAGGATTTAAGAACAGACGAAGCAATAAATTCCAAGAGCTTTAATGATTTGTATATATATAAATATGTTTGATATGTCCAGTTTAAATATATCTTCATTCTCTGTTTGTTAATATAATATAAACAAATTTCTTGTTTAATACTTAATTTGGTGGATTCAATACTTTGGAATATTTCCGGAATTTTTTTAATCTCCTAACTTATTATTCGACAATTTTTGATATTATGATCGTCAAGTACTACACACCATCTGCAAGACAGCGTTACATTTTTATCCACCAAATGCACTTGCTATTGTCCGACTAGGAGTATTAGGAGTTCCTCATTGTTGATATATAAATATGTATGAGCAAAGGGAATTGTATGAATTTAACTTTCACTCGACATATGTACGTAGACAATAACGTAATGAATATATGTATGTAACATATATTATACATAAAACCTCTACAACAGTTGCATAGATTTCAAGGTTTCTAGAATTTGACAATTAATAGATAGAAAAGCAATAACATTTCAAGCATGTATTTAAACTGGACATATTCCACTGATGCACCTATGTATGTACATATATATGATACATCTGCTGAGACAGAATCGTCATTAAGAATAGTGATTTCGTAGATTGCGTGCATTAGTCCACGTCTCGATCATTGTTTCACTCTGGTTGCGCTCAAATGAAAAATTGTCAAACAATGATCGCCCCTCCAAAAACTTCGAATAAAACACTGATTTTAAGAACCATGGATTTTAATACTATGTGCATGCCTATCTCCTACTTGAAGAAGGTAGCAACATCTTTTATTTTGTAATTTTTTTACGACACCTAACTCGTGATTTTTAAAATAACAGGCATAAATTTTGTTCTTTCTTTACTGTGTTTGTTTTCATATAGAGGTAGACGAAATTTCCAATCATTTTCATGTACTTGCGTCGACAGTATCACACGTATTTTGAATGTACGTCACATTTCGACTTAGGGATATGAAAACAGAAGATAAGTAGAAATCTTTTTTTCTAAGTAGCATAAATTATTTATTGTTGACCTGTTTTTCTTCTCCGTCACGTTAACATTTTGCAAGGACGCAAGGATTTCTATATAACGTTTACCAATGTTCGTCTACTAGCATTTGCTCTATAGTGCTTGCCTCGGTAGTGTGAAAAACCATCGAAAAGAATTGGATCAAAACCGAAATCAGACTACATTGACACTGGAAATTCAGGACTCTGCGAACAGAATATATTACAGTTCAACAAGTAAGACATGCTAAGGAAATGTGCATGTATATTTCTCAGTCATCTTTACTTCTCCAGCTATCTTATTAAATTTCATAAAAAAAAAAAGAACAAATAAAAGAGAGTAACGAAATCTTTTCTTCATGAAAACAGTGAACAGTAAAATTAAGTATTGAAGCACAAGTACAAAGCGTCGAACGCTGTTAAAAAGTCTTATTAGTTGACGATGGACGTTTAAGAAAAGTTCACTAAGAGTGATAGATTTCCTGCATTTTCACCGACATTTTTACACTGACATATACATATATAAGTTAATACATATATAAGTCAATCATTTTCAAACAATGTAGGAGTTTGTATGAAAATTTTCAATCTAAATGTTAATTGTTGCAGTTCTTCAACTATTTACTAAAAATCATTGTTGGGAAACAGAAGACGAGACGGAGGGAAGCGATGCAGATCTTTGGGATAAAATTCACGCCGCTTGAAGTTGTGTTACAGCGTTATTTGGAAATGCTTGCAACCACGGCGACTATTTGGGGCATACTATTTTTATCAATAATGGGATATCCTCTCGCAATATATCTTTTCTTCTATTCTGAAACATCTCGCTACTGCGTGTTGTTCTATTTCATCTGGATATACTACGATAATTATTTGCATCCTGTCGGCGGTAGAAGGTAGTTACAACACACTTGTAATATCAGACGACATTTACTATATTATTGTTTCATTTATTATTATTTTAGTACATACAATTCAACAGTTCGGCAATGCAATATGAATGTTTTTTTGTCAGAAAGATAAATAAATAATTACATCGAAAGACATGGTTCATATGGCTTATCACAATTTCATACACCGTTGCACTTCCAGTTAAATGAACAGCAAAACATCAAGCGTCGCTAAGTACCATCTTGTTTATTAGCGTTTAGTATAGTTAGTGTTTTTTGAATGATTGCTAAAAGATTTAGAATCTGTTAAGGTGTCGGAAGAAACGACGAATTCCTGCAATTATATTTGGCTCGTAATATTACCTTATACTTTAGCAGGACAATATTAATTAATTACATTCAACGATGTGTACTTTGCCGACAATCATACATACTGCGATCTACGAACACATTTGATCCATAAGAGTGTAAAAAAAATTTTCCTGGTTTAACGTAAAACACGAAATTCAGATTTAATTTTTACAAAACGATATTATGTATAATTATTAACCGAATAAGTCCAATTAGCATCTAATTTATGTAAACCACGTAATCTTCGGCAATGCGTTAGGTTTTTACTTGATCAGTTGAATTTTCACGTTCGCAGGGCACAATTCAAACAGTGGTTAAGAACGTGTACATGGAACCGGTATGTGTGCAACTACTTCCCCATAAAACTAGTGAAAACCACCGATTTGGACCCGAAAAAGTCGTATTTATTTTGCAATTTCCCACATGGCATAATGTGTTGGGGAGTTTACGGTGCCTTTGCTATAGATGCCACCGGTTTCAGAGAAATGTTCCCGGGTCTCGATATTAATATAGTCATGCTGGACCAATTCTTCAAGACACCGTTTCTCCGAGATTACGTTCGCATCATTAGTGCGTATAATTCGGACATTTTATTTCAGTCATCTTACGAAAGAAATTATTCGTATTAACACTTTAATTACTAATTGTTATTTGTTTCATTAACACGAAAATTGGGCACGTAGTCGTGTTGGTATTTGTTTCCATTAGCCAAATTACGAATAATTATGAAATTAAAATGTAATCAAGAAACTACACCCGGAGAATAAAACCTCCCTCTTGAATATTCTACGTTAATTCTCGTTAGCAAAATAATAAATCATCATATCAAGCGACGATTTCAACAATATCTTTCCTTATCCCCACTTTTACTAGACAAACTAACCATGTAAAGATTTGGCTCTATCATCTGATATGTATTAATTGGAAGAAATTTTCTCAGCAAATTATTTTTCTTCGCGGAAATATATTTCTCTAGAATATTTTATCTATAACGTTGTATGCATTTATTGAATCTATAACGTGATATGTTAATTGTTGCATAATTGCTGCTAGAAGAATAATTCCGTGAATCAAGCGATCTATTGCTCTTCATCCTCCCTTCATTTCTTCAGTTGCAATAATAGTAATGTACAGATGACTTTCTAATTATCGATATTTCTAATTTCTTTATGTCTCACCATTCGATAATTACGTTTAATTACGATCAACTTACAGATGCTGCTAGTTGCAGTGAAGAAAGCATGAACCTACTATTGTCGACGAAACCTGAGGCTCCATACACCGGAAGAGCGTCAGTTCTGATGCCTGGTGGGGCAGCAGAAATGATGGAATCCAAGCCAGGCACATATCGTATTGTTATAAGGAGGAAAGGCTTCGTGAGGCTCTCGCTGAAAAATGGGTTAGAATTCCGCTGTTGTTTTTATTGATTTAAGCGACAAGTTCGAGAGAAGAATAGAAATGGTTCTGTGAATTAATCTACTTTAAATTTAAATTAGAATATTACAGAGACCTTTATTTCATTGGTATAGTAATTTATAGAAGCAAGTAAACAACTGTGTTCATCGAGTTAAAATTAAACAAATCAATTCCTTGTTTCATTGATACTTAACACTGTGTTATATATGTTTTACGTGCTATATACAAACGATATACTGTGTCAAATAATTTACAGCATATTGGATAGAAACGTCGACTTTAAAATTATCATCATTATCTAAATTGTTGTGATTATTTTTGACTATACTATCGATATTTATGCATTTATATATTTTGACTTATTTTATGGATTTATGATTTCACTTTCCTGAGAAAAATTGTAAATATGCACAAAGTACTCGAAGCAGGGTATTATAAAATGTGACAAATCCCTCTCAAACATGCACTTTTGCTTAATATAATATTTTTATGTAAAGATATAATAATTATGGTTGAGAGTTGATGCTATTGTTGCCAGGTCTCTTTGTAATACCAAGATTCGTTTGTTTTAGCGTTTCCATAGTTCCTGTCTGTTCATTCGGAGAAACGAACATATACGATCAGATAACATTTCCGGAAGGCTCATTTATGAAGAAAGTGGTAAACTTCATTCGTAAAATATTGGGTTTCCCTCCGTTCTTTCTCATAGGCCGGGGACTGTTTCAGAACTATTTCGGTTTCATTCCACGTCGAACACCAGTCACTGTCGTTGGTAGGTATTTCAAAGACAAAAAAAACAATAATATGATCAAATAGCATAAATGCTTGTGACAGTTGAAGTTAAGTTATTAAAATTTTGAAAATTTGTCTTGCGTTCTACGACTCACTTCATTGAGGTTCATAACAAAATTTAGTTAAAGAAAAAATTCGAAACTTGCAATAACTTTATAGTAGAAAGCTTGTAGTATTGCATAAATTTGTACGTTTCTCCATAGAAATATCGCAAGCTCTTGTAATTTTCTTTCTTTCCAGTTGGTAGTCCGATGCATTTACCAAAAATTGAAAATCCCACCGATGAACAAATCAACGAATATCACAGAAAATTTGTCGATCATTTTGTGGACTTTTTCGAGAAGGAGAAATACAAATACGTCGAAAATGCCGATTCGGTGCACTTAGAATTCGTATAATGTTCAGTGGAACAAAAAAAGGAAATTGCGCAATTGTAAATATCAATCATAACATAAATTTCGATTGATTTTTGTGATGTGTAAAATTCTGATAGTGTGCCACTTTTATGCCATGTATCGTAGTCAGTCTGTTAAATAAATTTACTGCGAATTAAAATGACTCGCACAAATTTAGTTCCTTCTTTCTTTATATCTATTTTCATATAAAAGAAGATTCTTCCTCATCTACTTAATCTGACAATGCCGTAAATGTTGCAATGCTCACACATCGTGTATGTCACATATCTACTTGCATCCTGATCTATAAAAGCGCATCCTGTGAAACTGGAAATCTGATGAAGAGTGCAGAGCAGTTAATTCCTCTTCGGAGAAGATTGAACATGATTGAACACTTGAATTGATAGTGATATTTCAAATATTATCGGTATGAAGAGATAGGAGAAGTAATAGTAAATTGGTGGAATTTCTTTTTTATGAATCGTCTCGTGTTATGACGCACGTGAATTCCACGCGACTGACTGTAAACGTGCCGTTTACAGTAATAAAGTAATAAAGTACCCTGGGTTTTGGAAAAACTATGCTATATTATAAGAAGTTTTACACATTTAATATAATGTAGCTACAGATCGTAGCTCGAAATATTTTGGAGATTGCAAAAAACCCGCTTCTGTTACTGCGCCGCAACATGCTTTATTAACTCACTATTCAATTTCGCGTGTACTTTCTTACATAATGTCATCTGTAGAATGCGTATGAATATTGTGCAGAATGAAAGAAATATAAAAAATTGTATTAACCATTGAAAGTCATCAGCCAGACGTTTGTATTTCAGATTTCTCAGTTCTCCTGCTGCGTCAGCGATTATTAAAATGAAAATCATGTCACGTCAAACCTAGTATGAATTATCGCTACCTACCTATATCTCCAACTTAGAAAAAACGTATCTACTTATCGCAAAGACGCGATCACTTTCATAATTACAAGTCATTAAATAATCAATGCTGTTGCATTTGTTTTGCATTGCTCGTCATGAAAGTGTTTCCACTGTGGGAACCTGGTATTAAAGACGGAACTGAAAATTGAGGATTTTGCAAGTAGCCATTTAATGTACGAATTACGATGCACTGACTGGTGGTGCTCCTAGTAGTCCAAAAAGCGTGAATCTACTACTGTCGACGAAATATGAAGCCATCTAGAGGAAAAGCAACAGTTCTGATGACCGGTGGAGCAGCGGAAGCAGCGGAATCCAAGCCGGACACTTATGGTATATTAATAAAAAGGAGGAAATGCTCTCGCTGAAAAAGTTAGTTGAGTTAGAATTACTTTTGTTTCTGTTGATTCGGACCACAAGCTTGCGAGGACATGAAATAATCACGGCACTTTGAATCAAGTAATCTTTCACTTTATTAATCTTTTACTTTACTGATATAATCATTCTAATTAAGAAGAGAGCCAAAAAAAGAGTCATCTCTAACCGAATCAATTCATCGTTTGATTGGGATACTTGAGGTTGTATATGTTTCACGCTATGAACAATGACAGACTGTATTAGGCAAAATACACAGAATTTTAAAACAATCTGATTTGAAATTATCATCGTGATATCTATTCTCCTGATCATTTTTCACTATACTACGGATTTTTTATGTATTTATGGAAATTGCAAACAACCAGAACGGAGTATTCATTAAAATATATTTCTGAAATAAGGAAAATATCTATATTTAGTATCTATATTTATTTAATATTTAATTAGAATATTTTAATTTCCAAGAGATACGTGGAAATCCGCAAATATTTTTTGGGGATATCGATAACTTAATGATCGATAATTATGATAACCTAATGAACGATAAATTTGTAATGTTAGTGTTGCAATGTCCCATTGTAATAACGGAACCCGTTTGTTTTAGTTGCTGTCTGTTTGTTTACAGATACGAACCTGTTTGACCAAGTGTCCTTTCAGGTGGCCTCGTGTATGAATAAACTGCAGAACTATTCAGAAGAAAACCGGTATAGCGCCAGTTATACCGGTAGGTCAGGGACTATTCCCTACTCCAGTACACTTTCAGTATCATTCCACGGCGAACACCAGTCGATGTCGTGACAAGTAGTAACACACAAAATAGTACAGTATACTCGTAACAATTGAAATTAGATTGTTAAAATATTCACAAAGTTCAACAATTTTATCATACGATCTTCTTGATAGAGAAATGAAGTTCAGTTGAATGAAAAATATTAACTTATACAACGATCATTTTGTAGCAGAGAAACATTTTTATTTTGAACAGTTTCGATCTTTCCCTGAGAAAGTTGCAAGCTTTTATAATTTTTGCAATTTTCTTTTTTTTCCCCAGTCGGTAGTCCAGTGGAATTACCCAAGATAGAAGAACCAACCGTGGAGCAGATCAACGAGTATCATAGGAAATTCATCGAGCACGTGGTGGACTTTTTCGAGAAAGAAAAATACAAGTACGTAGAAAACGCGGATTCAGTTCACCTGGAATTCGTATAGTGATCACCACGGTTGCAAATGATTTGTTAATGGATCCTCGCAGTGGTTGTTCAATGGACCAAAAAATTGCTCAATTGTAAGTTGTCGATGTTCCAAATGACTTTTGTGGTGTGAGAGTGTCGCGAGTATAGGGAATATACCGCTTTTAGGCGACGTATTTTAGCGAGTTCGTCAATTAAGTATATTTTAAGACGTTTCCATAGAAAAGAACCAATAGAGTTAATGTATCGTGTATAAGGATTTAAGAACAGACGAAGCAATAAATTCCAAGAGCTTTAATGATTTGTATATATATAAATATGTTTGATATGTCCAGTTTAAATATATCTTCATTCTCTGTTTGTTAATATAATATAAACAAATTTCTTGTTTAATACTTAATTTGGTGGATTCAATACTTTGGAATATTTCCGGAATTTTTTTAATCTCCTAACTTATTATTCGACAATTTTTGATATTATGATCGTCAAGTACTACACACCATCTGCAAGACAGCGTTACATTTTTATCCACCAAATGCACTTGCTATTGTCCGACTAGGAGTATTAGGAGTTCCTCATTGTTGATATATAAATATGTATGAGCAAAGGGAATTGTATGAATTTAACTTTCACTCGACATATGTACGTAGACAATAACGTAATGAATATATGTATGTAACATATATTATACATAAAACCTCTACAACAGTTGCATAGATTTCAAGGTTTCTAGAATTTGACAATTAATAGATAGAAAAGCAATAACATTTCAAGCATGTATTTAAACTGGACATATTCCACTGATGCACCTATGTATGTACATATATATGATACATCTGCTGAGACAGAATCGTCATTAAGAATAGTGATTTCGTAGATTGCGTGCATTAGTCCACGTCTCGATCATTGTTTCACTCTGGTTGCGCTCAAATGAAAAATTGTCAAACAATGATCGCCCCTCCAAAAAACTTCGAATAAAACACTGATTTTAAGAACCATGGATTTTAATACTATGTGCATGCCTATCTCCTACTTGAAGAAGGTAGCAACATCTTTTATTTTGTAATTTTTTTACGACACCTAACTCGTGATTTTTAAAATAACAGGCATAAATTTTGTTCTTTCTTTTACTGTGTTTGTTTTCATATAGAGGTAGACGAAAAATTTCCAATCATTTTCATGTACTTGCGTCGACAGTATCACACGTATTTTGAATGTACGTCACATTTCGACTTAGGGATATGAAAACAGAAGATAAGTAGAAATCTTTTTTTCTAAGTAGCATAAATTATTTATTGTTGACCTGTTTTTCTTCTCCGTCACGTTAACATTTTGCAAGGACGCAAGGATTTCTATATAACGTTTACCAATGTTCGTCTACTAGCATTTGCTCTATAGTGCTTGCCTCGGTAGTGTGAAAAACCATCGAAAAGAATTGGATCAAAACCGAAATCAGACTACATTGACACTGGAAATTCAGGACTCTGCGAACAGAATATATTACAGTTCAACAAGTAAGACATGCTAAGGAAATGTGCATGTATATTTCTCAGTCATCTTTACTTCTCCAGCTATCTTATTAAATTTCATAAAAAAAAAAAGAACAAATAAAAGAGAGTAACGAAATCTTTTCTTCATGAAAACAGTGAACAGTAAAATTAAGTATTGAAGCACAAGTACAAAGCGTCGAACGCTGTTAAAAAGTCTTATTAGTTGACGATGGACGTTTAAGAAAAGTTCACTAAGAGTGATAGATTTCCTGCATTTTCACCGACATTTTTACACTGACATATACATATATAAGTTAATACATATATAAGTCAATCATTTTCAAACAATGTAGGAGTTTGTATGAAAATTTTCAATCTAAATGTTAATTGTTGCAGTTCTTCAACTATTTACTAAAAATCATTGTTGGGAAACAGAAGACGAGACGGAGGGAAGCGATGCAGATCTTTGGGATAAAATTCACGCCGCTTGAAGTTGTGTTACAGCGTTATTTGGAAATGCTTGCAACCACGGCGACTATTTGGGGCATACTATTTTTATCAATAATGGGATATCCTCTCGCAATATATCTTTTCTTCTATTCTGAAACATCTCGCTACTGCGTGTTGTTCTATTTCATCTGGATATACTACGATAATTATTTGCATCCTGTCGGCGGTAGAAGGTAGTTACAACACACTTGTAATATCAGACGACATTTACTATATTATTGTTTCATTTATTATTATTTTAGTACATACAATTCAACAGTTCGGCAATGCAATATGAATGTTTTTTTGTCAGAAAGATAAATAAATAATTACATCGAAAGACATGGTTCATATGGCTTATCACAATTTCATACACCGTTGCACTTCCAGTTAAATGAACAGCAAAACATCAAGCGTCGCTAAGTACCATCTTGTTTATTAGCGTTTAGTATAGTTAGTGTTTTTTGAATGATTGCTAAAAGATTTAGAATCTGTTAAGGTGTCGGAAGAAACGACGAATTCCTGCAATTATATTTGGCTCGTAATATTACCTTATACTTTAGCAGGACAATATTAATTAATTACATTCAACGATGTGTACTTTGCCGACAATCATACATACTGCGATCTACGAACACATTTGATCCATAAGAGTGCAAAAAAAATTCAAACTAAATGTGCAGTTCATTTGTAAAATTCACGAATCGTCGAGAAATTTTCCTGGTTTAACGTAAAACACGAAATTCAGATTTATTTTTTACAAAACGATATTATGTATAATTATTAACCGAATAAGTCCAATTAGCATCTAATTTATGTAAACCACGTAATCTTCGGCAATGCGTTAGGTTTTTACTTGATCAGTTGAATTTTTACGTTCGCAGGGCACAATTCAAACAGTGGTTAAGAACGTGTACATGGAACCGGTATGTGTGCAACTACTTCCCCACAAAACTAGTGAAAACCACCGATTTGGACCCGAACAAGTCGTATTTATTTTGTAACTATCCACATGGTTTAGTATGTTGTGGAGTTTATGGTGCCTTTGCTACAGATGCCGCTGGTTTCAGAGAATTGTTCCCAGGTCTGGATATTAATATAATCATGCTGGACCAACACTTCAAAACACCGTTTCTCCGAGATTATCTTCGCTTCACTGGTGCGTATAATTCGGACATTTTATTTCAATCATCTCACCAAAGAAATTATTCGTATTAACTCTTTAATTACTAATTGTTATTTGTTTCATTAACACGGAAATTAGGCACGTAGTCGTGTTGGTATTTGTTTCCATTAGCCAAATTACGAATAATTATGAAATTAAAATGTAATCAAGAAACTACACCCGGAGAATAAAACCTCCCTCTTGAATATTCTACGTTAATTCTCGTTAGCAAAATAATAAATCATCATATCAAGCGACGATTTCAACAATATCTTTCTTTATCCCCACTTTTACTAGACAAACTAACCATGTAAAGATTTGGCTCTATCATCTGATATGTATTAATTGGAAGAAATTTTCTCAGCAAATTATTTTTCTTCGCGGAAATATATTTCTCTAGAATATTTTATCTATAACGTTGTATGCATTTATTGAATCTATAACGTGATATGTTAATTGTTGCATAATTGCTGCTAGAAGAATAATTCCGTGAATCAAGCGATCTATTGCTCTTCATCCTCCCTTCATTTCTTCAGTTGCAATAATAGTAATGTACAGATGACTTTCTAATTATCGATATTTCTAATTTCTTTATGTCTCACCATTCGAGAATTACGTTTAATTACGATCAACTTACAGATGCTGCTAGTTGCAGTGAAGAAAGCATGAACCTACTATTGTCGACGAAACCTGAGGCTCCATACACCGGAAGAGCGGTAGTTCTGATGCCCGGTGGAACAGCAGAAGTAATGGAATCGAAGCCAGGCACATATCGTATTCTTATAAAAAGGAGGAAAGGCTTCGTAAGGCTCTCGCTGAAAAATGGGTTAGAATTGGGCTACTGATTCGAACGACAAGCTCGAGAGAACAGTAAAATAAATAGAAATCGTTTCCATTGAATTAATCTACTTTAAATTTAATTCGAATATTACAGAGACTTCTGTTTCATTGATATACTTATTTATAAGAAGCAAGTAAACAACTGTGTTCATCGAGTTAAAATTAAACAAATCAATTCCTTGTTTCATTGATACATTCAATATTATGTTGTATGTTTTACTAAACACAAATGATATACTATTTGAAACAATTTACAGTTTATTGAATAGAAACGTCGGCTATAACATTATTTCAATTCTTGTGGTTATTTTTTACTACACTATGGATATTTATGCATTCATATATTTTGACTTATTTTTTGCATTTATGATTTCATTTTCCCGAGAAAAATTGTAAAGATACACAAAGTACTAAAAGCATTACAGGTTGAGACAATCTCCATTAAACATTCACTTTTGCTTAGTATGTACTTGTGCTTAGTAATGTTTTCATGCAAAAATATAATAATTATGGTTGAGAGTTAATGCTATTGTTGCCAGGTCTCTTTGTAATAGCAAGATTCGTTTGTTTTAGCGTTTCCATAGTTCCTGTCTGTTCATTCGGAGAAACGAACATATACGATCAGATAACATTTCCGGAAGGCTCATTTATGAAGAAAGTGGTAAACTTCATTCGTAACACACTGGGTCTCCCTCCGGTCCTTTTCATAGGCCGGGGATTATTTCAGAACTATTTTGGTCTCATTCCACGTACAACACCAATCACTGTCGTTGGTAGGTATTTCAGTTCCAGAAAAATCAATAATATCATCAAATAGCATAAATGCTTGTGACAGTTGAAGTTAAGTTATTAAAATTTTGAAAATTTTTCTTGCGTTCTACGACTCACTTCATTGAGATTCATAGCAAAATTTAGTTAAAGGAAAAATTCGAAACTTGCATTAACTGTAGAGTAGAAAGCTTGTAGTATTGCATAGATTTGAACGTTTCTCCAGAAATATCTCAAGCTCTTGTAATTTTCTTTCGTTCCAGTTGGTAGTCCGATGCATTTACCAAAAATTGAAAATCCCACCGATGAACAAATCAACGAATATCACAGAAAATTTATCGATCATTTTGTGGACTTTTTCGAGAAGGAAAAACACAAATACGTCGAAAATGCTGATTCGGTATACTTAGAATTCGTATAGTGTTCAGTAGGACAAAAAAAAAGGAAATTGCTTAATTATAAATATCTAAGTTCCGAATGACTTTTGTGATGTGTGAAATTCTGGTGCCATTTTTAAGCGATGTATCGTAATCAGTCTGTTAATTAAATTTACTGCGAATTAAAATGACTTGCACAGATTTAATTCCTTCTTTCTTTATATCTCTTTTCATATAACAGAAGATAAAGATTGTTCCTCACCATCTTATTCTTACAATGCCGTAAATGTTGCAATGCTCACACATCGTGTATGTCACATATCTACTTGCATCCTGATCTATAAAAGCGCATCCTGTGAAACTGGAAATCTGATGAAGAGTGCAGAGCAGTTAATTCCTCTTCGGAGAAGATTGAACATGATTGAACACTTGAATTGATAGTGATATTTCAAATATTATCGGTATGAAGAGATAGGAGAAGTAGTAGTAAATTGGTGGAATTTCTTTTTTATGAATCGTCTCGTGTTATGACGCACGTGAATTCCACTGACTGTAAACGTGCCGTTTACAGTAATAAAGTAATAAAGTACCCTGGGTTTCGGAAAAACTATGCTATATTATAAGAAGTTTTACACATTTAATATGTAGCTACAGATCGTAGCTCGAAATATTTTGGAGATTGCAAAAAACCCGCTTCTGTTACTGCGCCGCAACATGCTTTATTAACTCACTATTCAATTTCGCGTGTACTTTCTTACATAATGTCATCTGTAGAATGCGTATGAATATTGTGCAGAATGAAAGAAATATAAAAAATTGTATTAACCATTGAAAGTCATCAGCCAGACGTTTGTATTTCAGATTTCTCAGTTCTCCTGCTGCGTCAGCGATTATTAAAATGAAAATCATGTCACGTCAAACCTAGTATGAATTATCGCTACCTACCTATATCTCCAGCTTAGAAAAAACGTATCTACTTATCGCAAAGACGCGATGACTTTCATAATTACAAGTCATTAAATAATCAATGCTGTTGCATTTGTTTTGCATTGCTCGTCATGAAAGTGTTTCCAATGTGGGAACCTGGAATTAAAGACGATACTGAAAATTGAGGATTTCGCAAGTAGCCACTTAATGTACGAATTACGATCCTCTTGCAGGTGGTGCTCCTAGCACTCCAGAAAGCGTGAACCTACTGCTGTCGTCGTAATCTGAGCCTCTATGTACTGGAAAAACAACAGTTCTAATGCCCGGTGGAGCAGCGGAAGTAGCGGAATCCAAGCCAGGTACTTATCGTATCTTAATAAAAAGGAGGAAAGGCTTCGTAAGGCTCGCGCTGAAATATGGGTTTGAATTATTATTATTATTATTATTATTATTATTAATGTTGATTGGAATCGCACGCTCGTGAGAATATGTAATAAATGGCTCTTTTCATTTTAATTCGCTGATATGATTTATGAGACAGACAGTAGCTGAACAACAGCTAAGTTGCGTTAGTTGAATCGTCACCAGTTTGACTTGATATCGTATTATAGATTTCATGTGATAAAGACTGTACCATGTAAAGCATCCAGGATTACATAAAACAGTTCAACTTGGAACTATTATCGTGATTTGGATTTTTCTGTTCATTTTGATCCATTTACGAAAAATTGGAAACATATAAATATTCAAAGAAGGGTACATATTGTGTGATATACTATATGTAAATATGAGGCAAAGAACATCTGTATTTTTAGTATCTAACTTCAGAAAATCTGTATTCTACTTGTAAATAATTATTGGCCAACGGTTATTAACAGAGATGATATTTATAATATTTTTTAATATTTTATAAATAATATTTTATAATATTAATAATAACAAAATTCGTTTGTTTTAGCGTTTCCATTGTTCCTGTCTGTTCGTTCGGAGAAACAAATAATTATGATCAAGTGACATTTACGGAAGGCTCGTTTATGAAGAAAGTTGTGATCTTCATTCGTAAAATTGTTGGTATCCGTCCCGTGTTTCTAATAGGCCGGGGATTCTTTCAGAATTCTTTCGGTATCATATCACGCCGAACACCAATCACTGTCGTTGGTAAGTACTTTAATCTCACCGGAAGAAACACATATCAGTAATAAAACACAAACAGTGTAGTTGGTCAACAACGTGAGCAGTACAAATACTTGTAACAATTGAAGTTAACTTATTAAAATGTTGACAACTTTAATTACACGATTCAACCGATAGAGATTTGTAGCAAAATTTGATCAAAAGAAAAATTAACGAAACTTACCAAGAACAACTTTATAGTAGAAAGTTTGTAGTATTGGATAGATTTGAACGTTTTCGTGTCGCGTCATAAAAACATCGCATAATTTTCTATTATAATTTTCGTAATTTTCTTTTTTCCCAGTCGGTAGTCCGATGGATTTACCAAAAATTGAAGAACCAACCGAGCAACAAATTAATGAATATCATGGAAAATTTGTCGAGCATTTAGTGGACTTTTTCATAAAGGAAAAACGCAAATACGTCGAAAATGCTGATACAATGCACCTAGAATTTATATAACGTTTGCTCAATTATAAATATCTACGTTCGAATGACTCTTGTGATGTGAAAGTTTTGGTAGAAAATGCGTCATGAGTTACAACTAAAGATGTTTCCATTAACAAATACGTATTGCATCGTGCAGCTGGAGTAGACGAAGCAATAAATTGTAAGGGTACAATTTGATAAGTTGTATATGTACAAGTGTGTCTTATATATTTTATTTGCAAACAATACGATCAAATTTCTTAAGCAAAATTTGACTTGATGGGAGAAACTCTCTAAAATTTTGTCAATCTATTGACTTTACACTATTTAATAGTATTTGTATGGAAAATTTCAGATTATGATCATTAAGTAGTTTGTTATTCCATTGGGATAGAAATTCTTTGTTAATAAAGCAAAATATAAAGCAAAAACAGTTAGAAGAAACATATAGATATATGTGAGATGTAGCATGTAAAGATCTTCCATGGCAGTCGCGAAATTTTCGTCGTTTCTAGGATTTGATGGTTGACTAATACAGAAATAAATTACGTTCAAACATGTTTTTAAGCTGGACTTGCGTAGACACAAGATATATGTTCGACACAGACTTGATAATAGTTTTTCTTCATTCTTCCGTTTATGTACGCACTTGAAGCTTCTGGTATCTTCAACGAACTTCACCCGACGATAACGCACTGTCGATGTATTTGGTATGTGCGTCACAATTTGACTTATTGACCCGCATCCTAATCTATAAAAATTCATAACGACTGTGACAGAATCTTCCGTGAGACTGATCCAGTAAACAGTGTAAAGTGATTAAAGAATCACTGAACTTAATTCTCCCACATAATGCTGAGAATGAATCACATAGATCGATAGTGAAGTTGCAAACATTTCAAAGAATTAGCAGAGGAAACATTGAATTGGTGCAAGCTCTTGTCAGTCAGTCACCTCAGGTGATGTACGTGAAGTTCGCGTGACAAACTGCTTTTCACAGCAATGAAGTAATAAAATACACTGGGTTCTGGACAGTACTAAATCATAAGAGGTAACTTAATAAGAAATAACGCATTTAGTGGATAACTACAGATCGTAACTCGAAATATTTTGGAGATTTTGACAGACCCGCAACATGCTTTATTAACTTACAATTCTAATTCGCGTATACTTTTTCGCACAATGTCATAGAATGCGAACGTACATACAAATTTGTATGAATACTTGTGAATATCGCACAGAATGAAAGAAATATAAAAAATTGTATCATCCATTGAAATTCATCAAATTCACCACAGGTTTGAATTTCATCGGTTATTTCCCGATTCTCCTGTTCCGTCAGAGATCAATGAAATCTCAACAAAAGAATCATTAACTAATAAGTGTGAATTATTGTTTTTCTAACTTAGAAAAAGCGTATTTACATCTCGATTAAGCTTTCATTATTAATATTGTTCAATAATAATAATGCTTATAAATATTAATTATGCTTTCAATATTAACAAGCGTCCATCTTCTCGCACGTGTTCTACACTGCTCGTCTTGAAAATGTTTCCACTGTGAAAATCTGGAATTAAGACAGTAACTGAAAATTGCGAATTCTGCGAACAGAACACAGACAATTGACGGTTTAAAAAGAAATATATGTCATGAAATAGTGTACATGTATACTTCTCAATAACCTAAGCCAATTTTCACAAGGAAAAACGAGAGTGTGACGACATGTTTAATTCGTTAAAAGCAGTAAACAGTAAAATTATGTATATTAAAGCACATTATCGTACATAATAATAGAAGTTTATTGTGTTCATGTTGAAAGTTGAAAAATAAGCCACGCGTTTCTAAGAGTGACAAATTTCCTGCATTTTCACCGATATATGTACCCAAGTGTCACTATACGAATCGTTTCAACAAAATATAGTAGTTTTTATAAAAATTTAGTTGTCAACTGTTGCAGTTTATCAACTGATTGATGAAATCATTGAATTGATTTTACCGTAAGAAAACGGAGAACGAGACGGAAGAAAGCGATGGAGATTTTTGGGATAAAATTCGTGCCGCTGAACGTTCCATTGAAGCGAAGACTGGAAACGCTTGCTATCGCGACGATCTTCTGTTTCTCAGTCACTCTACTAGTCGGAGGATATCCTCTTACAATATATCTTTTCATTTATTCTGAAACTCTTCGCTACTTCGTGTTGCTTTACTTCATCTGGATGTACTACGATAGTTCTGTGTACATTGCCGGCGGTAAAAGGTAGTTACACTTGTGACATCAGTCCAAAAAATGATGTTTGCTATATTATTTATATATACCATTGTTGTATTATTTACACTTAATATATATTAAAGAGTTCGGCATTGTAATATGAATGTTTTTTTATTTATTGTTTCTTACAGTTTTTACGCACCGTTGCATTTTCGTTCGAATCTGAAAATATCATTCTCAATGTTTCGCTGATACTTTACCTTCATTAAAGCGAGCAATAAAACGTGCATGAAATCTCGTTGAACAACGTCAGCTCACTTATTAATGTTTATTGCTAATATTTTTCGAAAGACCACTAAAAGATTTGGAATACGTTAAATACGGTTTCGAAAAAAACGACGAATAATTCGTATAATTATTTTGCTTGTAATATCATTCTTTTATAGTGGGGAAATTAATTTTTACAAAGCAGCATTACGTATGAATAAGTCTAAGATCTAACAGTGTATTTTACGTAAGCTATTTAGTCTTCAGCAACGCGTTACATTTTGTTTAACCAGTTGAACTGTCACTTTTGCAGGGCACAATTGAAACTATGGATAAGATCGTGTACATTGAACCGGTATATTTGCAACTACTTTCCTGTAAAACTAGTGAAAACCACCGATTTGGATCCGAACAAGTCGTATTTATTTTGTAACTTCCCACATGGCATAATGTGTTGTGGAGTTTATGGTGCCTTTGCTACAGATGCCGCCGGTTTCAGAACATTGTTCCCGGGTATCGATGTTAATACGATCATATTGGAACAATTTTTCAAGACGCCGTTTTTCCGAGATTACTGCCGCATCAATCGTACGTATCATTCGGGCATTTTATTTCAATCATTTCTTGAGAAAGAAATTATTCATATTAATGCTTTAATTATTATTTATCATTTCATTTATCGACACGTAAATTGGCTTCTTTACGATTTGAATAACGTTTCCCTCATAATTAATCATATATTCAAATCAATTCAAATATATTCAAATTAATTATTCATAAGAATTATTTCCATAAGAATTATTTCTACAAATTAACTATTATGTAGATTTATTTCTTACAGATCAGGTTATAGAATTATTATATATTTTTTTTTATTAAAGAGGTCGATAATATAATTTTACCATTCACTATATGCAAAATTACATATTGCAGTCTTTATACGTTGGTAAGTTTGGATAAACTCGTTATATAAGCATTTCGTGTATTAGTCTTCCGTAGTTCATATTATATAAACTGATTTATGCACTCAGTTATATTCAACTACGAAACCTACGTACTGCTGCATAAATAATGACATGGATCGACGAAGTTTCACAAATACATTATTGTAATTTCAATGTTGATTTTTGCCACTTACATTGGAATTTATTTGTTTCTCAGCCAATCACGAATAATTAGAAGCAATTTTGCAATTAAAATGCTGATAATTATCCAAGAAAAAAACATTTTCCGCTCCAATATTCCAAGTAAGACTTAATATGTTAATTGTTGCGTAATTCCTGTTAGCAAAATGGTAAATCGTTGTATCACGTAACGACACCATCAATATCGTTTCTTTCTCCCTCTGCAATTTCTTGAAT
This sequence comes from Melipona bicolor, assembly GCA_030673865.1. Classification (NCBI taxonomy): domain Eukaryota; kingdom Metazoa; phylum Arthropoda; class Insecta; order Hymenoptera; family Apidae; genus Melipona; species Melipona bicolor. Next base: position 6,908,849 of record JAHYIQ010000002.1, on the reverse strand, counting down.
TTTCATTCCAGTATCGACAGTGCACGGATCACCATTCCATTTTAGGCTTCTCCAATTTTACATACTTTCTATTTCATAATCTGAGAGTTGTATGTTTCATATGTATATGATCTAAAAAAAATACAGCTGTTGCCAGCAGCAGTTCAGAAAGTTTGAACTACTTATTATCGACAAAACCTGAGGCTCCGTTCACCGGAAGAGCAACGGTTCTGGTCGTCGGTGGAGCAGCGGAAGTGATGGAATCCAAGCCGGGCACTTATCGCATCCTTATAAAAAGGAGGAGAGGCTTCGTAAGGCTCGCGCTGAAAAATGGGTTAGAATTCCAATTGTCTTTGTTGATTCGTATCAAAAGCTCGTGAGAACGTGAAACAATAGAAACGATTCTTTGAACTAATCTACTTTAAACTTAATTAGAATATCACATAGACTTTCACTTTTAATTCATTGATGTACTAATTTATAAGAAGCAGATAAACAACTGTGTATTGAATCAATTCATTGTTGTTTCAATAAAACACTATGCTACACTGTGCTATATAATTTATGTGATAAATATAAATTATGGGCAATGAACGGTAGATTAAATAAAACCATCGGCCCTAAAATTATCATCGTCATCTATTTTTCGGTACACTATGAGTAGTTGTGCATTTTTGCATTTTTGACGTATTTTATTTATGGTTTCATTTCTCCGAGCAAAATTGTAAAGATATGCAAAATATTAAAAGCATAGTACTTATTGTACTGTATTATAAGATAAGACAAATTGTTAATCAGTATGTACCTTCATTTCGTGTAATTATAACATTTTTTAATATTATTTAATGTAATTTAATATAATTTAATATTATGTAATGTAATTATGGTTGAGGCTTAGTACTACTGTTGCAGGATCTCAGTATAATAACGGAACTCGTTTGTTTTAGCGTTCCCTTAGTTCCTGTCTGTTCATTCGGAGAAACGAACGTGTACGACCAATTAACATTTCCAGAAGGCTCATTTATAAAGGAAGTGATGAACTTCATTCGTAAAATAACTGGTATACCTCCGATATTTCTAATGGGCCGGGGACTCTTCCAGAACTCTTTTGGTGTCTTACCACGCCGAACACCAATCACTGTCGTTGGTAAGTATTTCAATCTTACCGGAAGAAACACGTATCAATAATAAAACACAAACAGTATAGTTGGTCAACAACGTGAGCAAACAGTGTAAATACTTGTGACAATTGAAGTTAACTTATTAAAATTTTGACAATTTCCCTTTAATTACACGATTCAGCTGATAAAGATTCGTAACAAAATTTAGTTAAAAGAAAATTCCGAAACTTACCAAGAACAACTTTATAGTAGAAAGCTTGTAGTATTGGATAGATTTGAACATTTTCGTGTCGCGTCATAGAAAAATCGCAGGCTATTATAATTTTCGTAATTTTCTTTTTTTCCAGTCGGTAGTCCGATGGATTTACCAAAAATTGAGGAACCAGCCAAAGAGCAGATTGACGAATATCATGGGAAATTCATCGAGCACATGGTGGACTTTTTCGAGAAGGAAAAACACAAATACGTCGAAAATGCTGATTCGGTGCACTTAGAATTCGTATAGTGATACCACGACAGTTTTGACCATTACCATTTATTAATGGATCCCCACAATGGCTGTTCAACGGACCAAAAAATATCTCGACTATACATCTCTCTGTCCGAAACGAGCTTAGTGTGGTGTAAAGAATATACCACTTTTAGGTTAGGTATCATAGTTAATATGTCAATTAAGTACATTTAAGATATTTTCATTAAAAGGAACCAATAAAGTGATTGCATCGCATAGCATAATTAGGTCAGACAGAGCAATAAATTCCAAGAGCTTTATTGAGTTATATTTTTTATTCCAGTATATTCTATTTGTCTATAATACGAACAAATTTCTTGGTTGACTTGATGAAGAAAACTCCCAAAATTTTTTCTATACGTTAACCTGATATTATTATTTAACTGTATTTATATAGAAAATTTCTGATTACGATCATTAAGTAGTCTGTTATCCCATTAGAATTCTTTATTGTTAATGTATAAAGCAAAAGCGTATATAGTACATGCAAGATATAGTATATAAAGATCTTCCATAGCAGTTGCCTGTTAGAAGTTTCAATTTGCAGGTTGAAAAATTTATTAGAAAATAAGATTTAAACATGTTTTTAGACCGGACATGTTCCATTGACGCACTCATGTACACATATAAGATATATATTCGAGACAGAGTCATTGTTGATATTAATCCTTTTTTATGTTCATTTTAGAGTCACATGAAGTTTCTAGTCATTTTCGCGTATTAGATACGAGGCACATGTTGCAGTGTCAGCATGTTTCGCATGTTCGTCTTACTTCGACTCTTTTGCTTGCATGATATAAAAATTCATAACGACCGTATTGAATTAATAATCAGTCTCCGTGAGAGTGATCTGATGAAGAGTGAGGAAAGCGATTAAATCTTCGCGTCGTAGAATCGTCTCACACGATTTTGGGGACAGCTCACTGACAGACCGATGAAGATGCAAATTTTTTGATACGGAAAAGTAGCAGAAGATACATTAAATTGATTCAAGTTCCTGTGAGTTAGTCACCTCAGATGACATACACGAAGTCCGCGTGACTATCGGCTTTTTGTAACAACGAAGTAATAAAGCACAATAGGTTCTGGAAAGACTGCGCTAAATAACAAGAGATACTTAGTACGAAACAACGTACTTAGTAGAAAGCTGAAGATGGTAGCTGAAAAAGTATTTTGGAGATCCTAACAGACCCGCTTCTGTTACTATGCTGCAAGATGTTTCATTCACTCATAATTCATATGTGTACATAGTTGATAGTTGACATTTATGTATACAAATTACATATAATGTGATTTATTTTTAGAATGTATCCATACATGCAAATGTATAGACGTATGAATATGTTTATATGTAAAGTTCCACGTACTTTTGCAACGATAAAATCGAAAACGACAGAACCATTGATCAACCGTGTTCAAATACACGTGTCCTTCTAACTTGAGCGTATTTATATCTCGCAAGGACGCATGATTTTTTTATATAATGTTCACAAGTATCCATCCTCCATCACTTGTTCTCCATTCCTCGCCTTAAAAGTTTCCGCCGTGAAGCTCTGAAATTGAAAACGAACTCCTATTAAATTAAAGTTGTACTGAAACTGAACATTGAGGACTCTGCGAACAGAATACCGCCATTTCGCGGTTTAGTAAGTAAAACTTGTTCAGGATCACTGTACGTGTATATTTCTCAATCTACGTTTCTCGTCTACTTTCGCAGTTGAGTTTCAAAAAGAAACAGAAATCAATGGAAGTGATTGACGAAATCTTTAGTCTGTGAAAACAATAAAATTAAACATTGAAGCACATAGTTGTCGTATGTAGTTGCAAAAATTCATTGGTTGATTTAAAAAAAAGTTCACGCGGCTGATAGATTTCTTCCATCACCGACATATCCATACCTGATACGTGTCACTATATCAAAGAACGCAGCAATTTGTATAGAAATTCGTAATTTAGTTGTCAACCGTTGACAGTTCATCAAAACTATTGATCAAAAATCGCTGAACTAATTTTATCTTTTCTTAAGAAAACGAAGGACGAGACAGAGGGAAACGATGGAGTTTCTTGGGATAAAATTTGGGCCGCTGAAAGTTCCATTGAAGCGAAGATTGGAAACGCTTGCAGTTGCAGTGTACTTCTCTCTTTTCTTATTTCTAGTCTTCACAGGATATTTCGGAAAATATGTTATCGCAATATATTGCATCATTTATACAAAAATTTTGCGCTACTTCGTGTTGCTCTACATCATCTGGATGTACTATGACAATATAAAATACTATAACAATAAGATGCAGATCAGCGGTAAAAGGTAATTGTAATCAATTAAGAAAATCATATGCTACTCAAAAATTATATATCTGTTACTGTTCTATTACGAGTAATTCAAGCGTTCGATAGGAATGTTCAATTTGAACAATTTAAATGTCCCTTGATAAATATAGTTTCCACGTCAGAAGAGATTTTTATTATTTTTTACAATTTTTTATATCGCTGTGCTTCCATTTGAACCTGAACGTTTCACATAAGCTTCCCTTAATTCCACAAGAAAACGTACATGAAGTCGAAAATTTAGAACGTGTTAAGTTTTCGAAATAATAAATTCCTGAAAATATATTGCTCGTAGTATTATTTTTTTTATAATGGGGAATAACTTTAATCAGTTGCATTTGCACGTCAAAGTGTTACAATTATAATTGTAACAACATTCCTGTTCCTCAGAATTGCATTTTATAGATATATTTGTGTAAATATGCACGAACATTTAAATTCAAAATAAGAATGCAGTTCATTTATAAAGTTCATGTTCACCAGTAAATTTCTACGTAAGTAAAGTAGAATATTTCGTTACGCAACCCGGACTTAATTTTCATGAAATAATATTGCGTATGCATTAACAGAATAAATGATCTAACAATATAATTTATATAAACTACGTAATGTTTGGTAATGCGTTAGATTTTACTTAACCAGTTGAATTTCCACGTTCGCAGGGCACAATTCAGACAATGGTTAAGAACGTGTACACTGAAGCGTTATATCTGCGAGTACTTTCCTATAAAGCTAGTGAAAACCACCGACTTGGACCCGAACAAATCATATTTATTTTGCAATTTTCCACATGGCATAATGTGTACGGGAATTTGGTTTGCCTTTGGCACAGATATCATGGGATTCAACAAATTGTTCCCGGGTATCAAAATATGTATCATCGTATCAGATCAACATTACACGATACCGATTTTCAGGGAATACATTCGCGTCACTTGTACGTATCATTTGGAAATTTTTTTATCCAATCATCTCGTAAAAAATTATTCATCCATATGTATACTATAATTGTACTGTAATAACAAAATTATTAACTGGTATTTGTTTTATTAATAACGTAATATTGATTGTTTACCTTCTGAATATGGTTTCGCTCATAACGCGATCATGTATTGTTCGCGATCTATAATTATTACGTTGATTTATTTTTCATAGAATAGACAGATCGCAAAACTGTATTTCTTGTTAAAAGTATGCAGTCATAGCATAATTTTGTCAGTGCAGTGATAATGTAGGACTACATTATATTTGCACTGTTTGCTCCACATTGATGGTTCCCCTTCGTTTCGAAATTCAAATAAACATTTTTGATTCAACTTTATAGTACACGTTTTTACACAAACTGGTTGCATGCCCGTGTTCATGCACACAATGATATTTAAACATAAAACTCACGTAGTTCTATATATACAAGTAGTAAACTCTCATTTGAATACCTAATTCTGAAGAACTCGCCAACATGATAGTTTCGCGAAGTTCAATATCCAAAAACTACATTCATTCTTGAAAATGGACTTTTACGAGTCATATCAGAATTTACCTTCATCACCATTAACTATTAATTATAATTCGAGGAAATTTTGTAATCAAAATATTTTCCTTCGTGGAAATATTTTTCTCTAGAATATTTTATTGAATCTACAACGTAATATGTTAATTGCGTAATTGCTGCTAGGAAAATAGTAGTTCCTTGAATCAAGAGATATATTACTCTTCATTCTCTCAAAGTTTCTACAATTGTCATTCCAATAATTGTAACATATAGATGTCTTTCTAATTTTCGATCTGTCTAATTTCTTTCCGTTTCACCCTCCGAGAATTTTATCAGAATTTCATTATTTTAATTGCAGATTCTATTGATAGCAATGCAGAGAGCATAGACCAATTACTGTCGGCTAAACCTGAGGCTCCATACACCGGAAGAGCATCAGTTGTGATTCCCGGTGGAATAGCAGAAGTAATGGAATCCAAGCCCGGCACTTATCGTGTCATTACAAAAAGGAGGAAAGGCTTCGTGAGGCTCGCGCTGAAAAATGGGTTAGAGTTATTATTATTTCTGTTGATTGTCATCACAAGCCCGTGCGAACATGAAACGATAGAAACGGACCTTCTAATTAATTAAATTCATTCACTTTTGGTTCACTGATATAATTTATAAGAAAGAATGCAAAACAGTAGTTCAACAATTGCCTTAATTGAGTCATAATTAAATGTATTACCAATTCGTCGTTCTATTAGCATCCTTGAAACTGTATTATATGTTTTATGCGATGAGTATGTGACAAATACTAATGGTAAACTGTTCGAGATAACGTGCGGAGAATTGGCCAAAGCAGTCCGTACTAAAATTCTAATCACTATGTAAATTTTTGTGGTCGTTTCTTACTTCAATATTAATTTCTATGCATTCATACATTTTCATTCAATTTATCCACTTTGTGCAGTTACGGTTTCATTTTCCCTAACAAAATTACAAAAATGTATGAAATATTTAAAACAGAGTGTATGTTGTAATGTATACTCTAATATCAGACAACAAAAATGCCTACTTTCAGTATGTGTTTCTATTTAATATAATTATGACACTTATATTTAACGCAACATTGCGAGGAAATCCACATTCTACTTACAAATCAATGCTAAATGATTACTAGTGTTGCAATGCCCCTTTACATGGTAGTTTCGCGTTTCAAACAGAACTCGTTTGTTTCAGTGTTCCCCTTGTTCCTGTCTGTTCGTTCGGAGAAACGAATATATATGACACAGTGATCTTTCCGGAAGGCTCATTTATGAAAAAAGTTATGATCTTTATTCGTAAAATAACTGGTATCCCTCCCATAATTCTAATAGGCCGGGGTTTCTTCCAAAACTCTTTCAGTTTCATTCCACGTTGAACACCAATCACTGTCGTTGGTAGGTATTTCAAAGACAGAAAAATCAATAATATGAACAAATAGCATAAATGCTTGTGACAGTTGAAGTTACGTTATTAAAATTTTGAAAATTTTTCTTGCGTTCTACGACTCACTTCATTGAGATTCATAACAAAATTTAGTCAAAGGAAAAATTCGAAACTTACAATAATTTTTTAGTAGAAAGCTTGTAGTATTGCATAGATTTGAACGTTTTTCCACAGAGAAATCGCAGGCTCTTATAATTTTCATAATTTTCTTTCCTTTCAGTCGGTAGTCCGATGGATTTACCAAAAATTGAAGAACCAACCAAAGAGCAGATTGACGAATATCATGGAAAATTTATCGAGCACATGGTGGACTTTTTCGAGAAGGAAAAACACAAATACGTCGAAAATGCTGATTCGGTGTACTTAGAATTCGTATAGTGTTCAGTGGGACAAAAAAGAGGAAATTGCTCAATTATAAATATCTAAGTTCCGAATGACTTTTGTGATGTGTGAAATTCTGGTAGCGTGCCATTTTTAAGCGATGTATCGTAATCAGTCTGTTAATTAAATTTACTGCGAATTAAAATGATTTGCACAAATTTAGTTCCTTCTTTCTTTATGTCTATTTTCATATAAGAGTAGATAAAGATTCTTCCTCACCTACTTATTCTGACAATGCCGTAAATGTTGCAATGCCCTCATATCGTGTATGTCACATATCTACTTGCCTCCTGATCTATAAAAATTCATCCTGTGAATTAAACTAGAAATTTGATGAAGTGGGTAGAGTAGTCAACAATCCTCTTCAGAGAAGATTCAAACATGATACTCAGGATAGGACACTTGGATTAATGGTTAAATTGCAAATTTTACGGTATGAAGAGATTGGGCAAAAAATAGTAAATTGATGGAATTCCTTTTCCGTCAATCGTCTCTCGTGATGACGCACGTGAGCTCCACCTGATTGATGTTTACAGTAATAAAGGAATAAAGTACGCTGGATTTTGAAACACCATGTTAAGTTATCAAAAATACTTGGTATGAAAGTTAATGCATTTAGCACATTATTGCAGAAGACAGCTTGGGATATTTCAGAAATTCTAACTGATCTGCTTCCATTACTGAGCTACAAAATGCGTTATTCACTTATAATTCATATACTTGATCATATAAAATAACTTATTTTTAGAATGAGAACGTAGATGCAAATTTTTATACGTATATATATTCGTAGGGAATGAATCTGTTAATATTCATCAATCAAACTCTGTATTTCCCGGTTGTTTCCGAAGATTAATCACATGGACATTAAGAGCTCAACTACTATAGATTGCTGCAATTTTTTCTTACCTAAAAAAAAACGTATTTCCTTCTAGCAAGAACGTAATACGTTCCATATAACGATTACAAGCATCTATTTTCTTTCATTTGTTCGGTATTGCTTGTCTGGAAGTGTTCAGTGTTTCTGTTATGAAGTCCTAAAGAAACGAATTCTCACTGAATAAAAATTGTATTGAAACTGGAAACTAAGAACTATTCTGTGAACAGAATACCGTTATTTCGCGGTTTAAGAAAAAGGATGTGTTAAGGAACAGTGTATATGTATATTTCTCAGTTATCTAGTTTCGTCTTTATGCTCTGCAAAAGAAAAAAGAAAGAAAGAAATCAAGCAATTACAATCGAAGAGAGTAACGAAATCTTTAGTTTGCGAAAACAGTGAATGATAAAATAGTAAAATAAAAGAAATGGCAGAAAGTAAGAAAAATTAAATATTAAACCATATTGACGTAAATATTGCAAAAATTTATTAATTGATGACGAAGAGTAATAAATTCTCTGCATTTTTACCGATATTCTTACAGTAATTTATGTACATAAGTGGTACATTATTTCTATCGTTTTCAAACAGTACAGGAATTTATACAAAATTTCGTAATCTACTTGCAGTTCACCAACTATTGACCACAAATCATTGAATTGATCTTACCGTAAGAAAACGAAAGACAAAGAGAAAAACGATGAGGATCTTTGGAATAAACTTCTCACCGCAGAACGATCCATTAAAGCGAAGATTGGAATTACTTACAGTGACTGTGTACTATACTATGTTATTCCTTATGATAGTTATAGGATATTTCGCAAAATATATTCTCGCAATATATTGCATCATTTATACGAACATTCCGCGCTACTTCGTGTTGCTCTACATCGTCTGGATGTACTATGACAATAGCATGTACAATGTCACCGGTAAAAGGTAATTGTAATCAATTAAAAAAATCATATCTGCCATTCAAAAATTATATATCTGTTATTATTCTAGTACGAATAATTCAAGCGTTCGATAGAAATGTTCGGAACAATTTGAATGTCCCTTGATAATTATAGTTTCCACGTCAGAAGTGATTTTTCTACAATTATTTTCTACAATTTTATGCGTAGTTGCATTTTCATTCGAACCTGAACGTTTCACTTAACATTCCTTTAAATCCACAACATTAACTGAATAAATGATCCAATAGTATAACTTATGTAAATCACTTAATCTTCGGTGATGCATTAGATTTTACTTCATCAGTCGAATTTCCACGTTCGCAGGGCACAATTGAGAGAGTGGTTCAGAACGTGTATAGTGCACCGGTATTTGTGCAACTACTTTCCCATAAAACTAGTGAAAACCACCGATTTGGACCCGAACAAGTTATATTTATTGTGCAGTTTCCCACATGGGGTTTTATGTACAGGAATTTGTGGTGCCTTTGGTACAGATGTCGCCGGTTACAGGGAATTATTCCCGCATATCGAGTGTAGAATAGTCATATTGGATCGACATTTCAATACACCGATTTTCAGAGAGTACTGTCGCATCACTTGTACGTACCATTTGGAAATTGTTATCCAATCACCCAGAAAAAAAATATTCATACATATGTATACTGTAACACTATAATTATTAATTGTTATTTACGCCATCATATATTCTAGGTAATTATTATGTAAATTTATTCTTCATAAAATAGCCAGATCGCAGAACTGTATTTCTTGCTGAAAGGATACAGTGATAATATAATGTAAGACTTAATAGATACATAAATGTCACTGTTTGCACCGCGTTGATAGTCGCTCTTCGATTTGAAATTCAAATAAACATTTTTAATTTAACTTTATAGTACACGTCACATAACTGGTAGCATGGCCGTGTGCCATGCACACAGTGATATTTAAACATAATACAATAAATAATAAAATCTCATTTGAAAATCTAACTCTGAATAAAAAGAACTCACCAACATGGTAATTTCGCAACGTTCAGTAACCAGAAGAACTACTTTCATTACTGAATATTCAGTTTTGCAAATCAGCCTAACTATGTAAGAATTTGCCTTTCTCATCTATTTACGGATAATTAAAAGAAATTTTTGTAATTAAAATAATTTACCCCAAGGAAATGATACATTTCTCTAGAATACTATATTGAATTTATAACGTAATACGTCAATTGTTGCACAATTACTGTTAGCAAAATAATAAATCTGTGAATCAATGTATAGATTTCTTTCTGATTTTCGGCTTTTTCAAATTTACGATCATTCTGTTTTTTTAGAATACTTGAGGTTTTCATTAACCCAAGTATTACTCGTTTAACTGTGATCTGCAGGCTCTGCCAGTAGCAGTCCAGAAAGCATGAACCTACTACTGTCGACGAAACCTGAGGCTCCATACACCGGAAGAGTGACAATTCTGATCGTCGGTGGAGCAGCGGAAGCAGCGGAATCCAAGCCAGGCACTTATCGTATCTTAATAAAAAGGAGGAAAGGATTCATAAGGCTCGCGCTGAAAAATGGGTTAGAGTTATTATTATTATTATTAATGTTGATTGGAATCACAAACTTGTAAGAATATGAAATAAAAGAAATGGCCTTTTAATTATTTAATCTTCCAATTTTAGTTCATTGATATAATTTAAAAGAAACAATGCTAAACAATATAAATATAAATATAGGTAAACAACCGTGTTGATTGTCAATTGGCTGAATTCGTTGTTCGATTGGAATATTTAACATGGTATTATATGTTTTACGTGATAAATATCAATGATAAACTAGGCAACGTATAGAGAATTGGGTAAAACAATCGCACTAAAATTATAATCACTATACAAATTTTTCTAGCCATTTTTCACTTCATTATCAATTTTGATGAATTTATGCATTTTCATGCGTTTCGTGCATTTATAATTTCATTCTCCTTACGAAAATTGCAAAGGTGTACAAAATATTTAAAGCAAGGTATATATTGTAATGTATATTCTATATAAATATGAGACAAGAGAAATCCTTACGTTTAATATGTATTTTCATTTAACATAATTATACCTATATTTAACGTTGAAATACGTGGAAATCCGCATTCTATAATACTTACAATTTGATGATAAAACGTTAGTAGTGTTGCAATGTCCCTTTATAACAATAGAACTTGTTTGTTTTAGCGTTCCCATAGTTCCTGTCTGTTCGTTCGGAGAAACGAATCTATTTGACCAATTGACATTTACCGAAGGCTCGTTTATGAAGAAGCTCCAAAATTACATTCGTAAAAAAATCGGTGTGCCCCCAGTTTATCTGATAGGACGAGGATTCTCCCAATACTGTATGAGTTTCATTCCACATCGAACACCAGTCACTGTCGTTGGTAAGTATTCCAAAGGTGAATAATGAACTAATTAACGCACAGATAGTATAGTTTGTCAATAATATAGAGAAATAGATACTTGTGATAACTGAAGTTAAATTATTAAAATTTTGACAATTTTCTTTTTATTACACGACTCTTTGTAGTAAAATTCGTAGAAAGATGAATGAAAAATTCGAAACGTACCAACAATAACTTTATGGTAGAAATCTTGTAGTATTAGATAGAGATTGAACGTTTCCGTTGCTCCATAGAAATATCGCACGCTCTTATAATTTTCTTTCTTTCCAGTCGGTAGTCCGATGGATTTACCAAAAATTGAAGAACCAACCGAAGAACAGATCAACGAATATCACGAGAAATTTGTCGAGCATTTGGTAAACTTTTTCGAGAAGGAGAAACACAAATACGTCGAAAATGCTGATTCGGTGCACTTAGAATTCGTATAATGTTCAGTGGAACAAAAAAAGGAAATTGCGCAATTATAAATATCAATCGTAATATAAATTTCGAATGATTTTTGTGATGTGTAAAATTCTGATAGTGTGCCACTTTTATGCCATGTATCGTAGTCAGTCTGTTAAATAAATTTACTGCGAATTAAAATGACTCGCACAAATTTAGTTCCTTCTTTCTTTATATCTATTTTCATATAAGAGTAGATGAAGATTCTTCCTCACTTACTTATTCTGACAATGTAAATTTGCTTCCCGTGCCACCATCTTGCGAGTGCATCACTCGCCTTATTACAAATTCACTATTCATCAATCAACTGTTTATACTCCGCATTTCTCGATTCACGTTATTACTCAGCAAATAACCACCGAGACAAAAAAGTTAAATTTTATGTACTTTTCTATTTTGAAATCTATTGTGTATTTGTTGGAAAGCCAACTTTCATTTTACGGTACCTGCACTATCTAATTAATTAGTTCTTAACTAACTAGATTATTATTAAATTGTAATTATTGAAATCAATAACAAGAGACTCATTAGTTTGCATAGATTATAACTAGATATAGGTTTTTTTCGCACAGAAAAGACGTATTTTACGTATATAACGCAGAATTTAGTGATTATTTTTATCATTGAATCACTGAAGTAATGACTTTTTAGATCGTGCCAATTAATCCACTTCTCGAACATTTTCGATTATATCAAATTGTCAAACAATAACCGTTCCTGCAAAAACACTGATTTGACGAACTATTGATCAATCTCAGACTTGTCTCCTACTTAGGAATGATAATAATATTTTTCATTTTATATCTTGCGTAATTTCTAATATGACTTGCATAAATTTTAATTATTAAAATGCAAATTGCAGGTTTTTATATGAATGCAAACGTGTTCTTCAGGTACTTGCTCCGTCTACTTTAGACGTAAACGCTTCGACTTAACGACTACTTTAAATGTAAATTGTAGAGGACGATTCTGAGACTGATCTAATGAAGATAGAATGATCTGGTCTTCTCGTTGTAGAATTCTTCTCTGAGGACATTCAAACATTTTTTGGACATGTTGCTAAGAGTAGCCAGATGGATTAGTAAAATTGCAAGTTTTCTGGCATGATGAGGTGAACGGAAAAAATATGAAATTGCATATATACATTTCGTGGAAATGTCATCTCATCAGCGATTAACTTGGAATAACGCGAAGTCCACGTGACTGATTATCATACGGAATAACAAAGTGATAAAATATTATTTTGGAAAGTCCATGCTAAATCATAAAACATATTTGATACGAAAATTAACGCATTTGATTAATTTGGTAACGTAACCAAATGTGCAGAAGGATCCTCGAGATATTTTGAAGATTATAAGACACTCACAATGTTTGTTTATGCTTCTATTACTGCTCTGCAACGTATTTTAATTTTTTGTAATTCATATCCATGCATAATTTTGCAATTTTTATAATTAAACTACGGACATGAATGCAAATTAATATACGCACGATATGCGTTCATTAAGGTTCATTAAGATAACGAAGGAAAATTACAGCGTGCAAAATTTGCTTGTTCATCTTTGCTCAACGATTGCTCGTATAATCGCTTTATAAATACAAAACATTGCATATAAATTAATTTGGAAAAAACAACCATAAATTTCGCATTAACAGCTTGAAAATTGATTGCGAGTGAGAAACGTTTATGACGAATCAAAATGATCGTGCTGCTACGCGTATGTTATTTATGCAAATATATCTATGTTCATTTGTCTACTCGTATTCAGTAGAAAATACGATTTTTCCTGCGAGCACTTCGACGAAAGGAGCCACCAATATTCCAATGATCAAGAACATCATACACCAACCAATTCTGCGCAACACCTATAAAAGATGTAACTTTTTTTCGTGAATATTTTTTTAATAACTTTTATAATTCTTACGTTACTTCTTGACTTTCTACTTTTTTACCTTGTCTTGCCATTCCTTGTTCGCGATGCAGTCCCGAAACTTCATCCTCGAAAAGTGAATCGTGCTGTAGAGCGGTATCCATGTATTTGGAATTCGTCTGTGGAGGAACGTGTCTAAAGACTTTCGCAAAAGGAACGACTTCCTCGTCACCAAATCCCTCATCTGAAAATTTTTCATCAGTTCTCCATCCTTGCGATGCAACAACGCCAATATTAGAAAGTGTTCTTTTCATCCTTTAAACCCTTCAAACGCCTCATTATTATTTTCACTTTAAGCGAGATCTCTGTCGGTTGATATATTCGAAGGTAATTGTAATATTATTCAAAATTCGTTAGAATCAATTTTTCAATCAATTAACTAAAAATTACCAGTTCTAGGTTCTTTCGATTTCACTGTACGAAATGTTCTATTAAACGGAAGATCGCTATTTTCTTTTTGTTACTTCGACGAAATTTTAATAACAGAGAGTTACCTCGATATAATTGTACATAGCAAGCTCGCAAATAGCGTGCGCGTCTTCGCATCGAAGTTCCGTGAATTTCGGTAGGATCAAGCTGAAATCCGAGTTGTAGCGTTCCATTAACTCGTCCAACAGTAAAATATCCTCGAATCCCTGGCAAATTAAATTTATTAAAAGATCGACTTACGAGATTGTAAATAACTATGGTTACTTAAATAAATTGCAAGACTACTGAAGATATTTTTTTTTTTTATATTTTCTTTTTATAAAGCTAGTCAGACGTGAAATTGAATAACACTCACGGCATTCATTCCTATGCCGTAAAAAGGCACCATAGCGTGAGCAGCATCCCCGACAAGAAGGGTTGTTTTCCCAACGTGATATGGTTTGCACTACGACGTGTTTACGAGGAATGTAAAGATAAAATTTCGCTTCATTATTATTCGATAGATCGTGATAATATTTTTAGACGCTACTTTTTAGTAGAAAATATTAAATTAGTGCACACGAAATTACGGAATTAGCAAAGAACAATCATATAATAGATACAAATGAATATACTTACATAATTCAATATAAATATTATAATGTGTCGATTTTAAAGCTTGAAATTTGCCAAATTTAACCAAATTCTTGTTCCATTAATTATTTTAATTATAAAAAGGTAGATTACAGATCAACAAAACGATCCGCGTACGATCATCAAATTTTAATGAATTCTGCTATGTGAAAAATTTAGATTGGAAAATGTAAGCATGAACAATCAACGAGGAAATTATCAGTAATAATTGTTTAATGAGTTAATTAATTATAATTGTTTGACTATAATAATCTTAAGATTACTTTATAAGGGATGAAATATATTGAATCTAGAAAATTGAAATTTGATTAATTTAAATTACTAACTATACTTTATCGTAATTTAATTTGTAGAGATTTTATCTTTCATAAAAACATCCATAAAACAAAATTATGATAAATCTTTTACATTTCTTGTCATATTTGCATATTTTTTCGCATATTTAACTTCATATAAATATAAGTGTATAGATATTTGCATATATACAATATTAATCTTCCTATTTTTTCTAGATAGTTGCATATTTAATTTGCATAATCATTTGATGCTATTTTTTCACTGCAAAAAATTTGTTTTAGATGATCACAGGTCAGAAAAGATTGAATAAATTGTAGAAACTAATATTTAAAAAATACATATACATGTATAGTTTGAATAATTATAGTTCGAACATTAGAAGACATTAGTTAAATTGTATTTCTAATTACATACAAATAAAAATAAATATGGATTTCATTAATCAATTTTTCGCAATTGTAAGAAAAGAAAATCCGTCATTTTGAGGGATCTCAAGATTCAGATGTTAAGTCTAACGAACCAAATATTCAAAACTTAATAATAACCTTAATAACTTCCAAAATAATTCTCAACTATCTTCTTCCTTTCGATTGACAACGAAACTACTCAAACTCACCTTAATGGAAATCAATGTTTTTGGCTCCCTCTCGAAGTAATCCTTAACTAATTTCTCTCTTCCAATTAACTCCAGTAGATCCGGAAATTGCTTCTGGTAAAAGTTCAGAAAGTCCTGCGGTGTCTTCAGTTGGTCCAACGTTGCAAAAGGGGCGAATATGTTGCCAGTGAAAGTGTGATCGTCGTTTGGCAAGGCTATCATCATGAACTCTCCGCGCGGCCAAATATGAAGGTGTTCACCACTCATCGCGAACTTGAAATCCAATAGAGGCATTGAAAATACTAATGCAAATAAGTAACAAGAACAATCTCTGGAAAACGAATAATACCGTATATCTAATTAACGTCTATTTCAAATGTTACAAATTCATTGCGCGACAGAGAGACGAGGAAACGAAGAGTTTTCGCAAAATTTCTGGATCATTGTACCTAAAATCGAATATTGAAAAAAAATTTTTAAATTTCTTGGAATTAAACAAAAAAAAAAAAAAGAAGGACAAGTAAGGAAAGAGAAAAAAATTTCAGTAATATTGCGAAAGACAAATCCTCGCACTTACCTCGTTGTTTTCCCCAACGGGGACAAATAACTCAACGTAACCATGCTCGATGTATGTCTGACTGCAATTGAACAGCGGTCTTTTCGCCATTATCCTTCTGACAGTGGAGTAAGCACCGTCAGCGCCAATTATTAAATCAGCCTCTACCCCTTCGATCGTTTTCGTCTTCGTGCTACAAAATTCAACGAGTTTTTACACACCACGAGAAGTGTGCAATTTCCTTTATCGTTCTACAGGAAACATTCTTACTCCAGTATCTTCAGCTTTCCATTATCCACATTTACGTCGATGATTTTCTTGTTGAAAAAGAGACTCACTTCCGGATACTCCTCGGCGGCTGTTCAAATTTCGCGAAACGAAGGAACAATAAGTAGGGTAGCAGAAAACAATAATGGAATAAAATTTCGAATTTTAACAAATAGAATGTAATATTCTAACAGATATCGAATTTCGTCTTTTCGTATTATTCTATATACATTCAGAAGATCTTCGAAATAAAAGATCAAACAGATTTAACTAACATTTTTTCACTTTCTCTATCAAATGGAGTGAAAAATAACACTTGTTAAATTATTGTAAGAATATTCCACGTACTTCTATCTTCCTTTGATACTACGAACTTCTGCAAAAATATTATTGAATTAGAGAAACTTTGTGGAAAAATAAAACTAGCCAGAGCTACAAGATTTTTGGCAACAGTAGACAATTTGAACTACTTCGAGTCAGAATGAA
Organism: Melipona bicolor; assembly: GCA_030673865.1. NCBI lineage: Eukaryota > Metazoa > Arthropoda > Insecta > Hymenoptera > Apidae > Melipona > Melipona bicolor. The sequence goes on along the minus strand of JAHYIQ010000002.1, from coordinate 6,891,654 downwards.
GAACAAAAAGATACTGTGTTAAAATTATTTCAAAACTTTGTTGATAACTTTGTTATCACGCGTAAGTAGGTACATGTCGGATTAAGACGGCGTTGGGGCGTTTCACGCAGAAGATCACAAGCAAGCACACAAGAGCCGGTGGTAGCAAGAAACTCGACACGCTCGAATTCTTGTGGCTTCACGCACTGCCGCGTTATCGGATATTCAGTAGCCATTTTTCTTTCACCGTGAAAGCATCTCGTGTTTTTCTAAATCGAGAGCCGATTTTTATCGAGATAGTCTACTCCAGTTACTCACAATTTATTTCTAAACAACAATTTATTTCTGTCAGAATAATTGGACAAAACTTAAAGATAACTTTTGTCTAAATCTATTGGTTATTTTGTAGGAACAATTCATCTCTAAATAATAATTTATGTGCCATGGAATTAATTACGAGAAGCATACAAATTTCACATGATGTATGTATTGAAATCTTTTGTTTCAAAATATTTACGAGGAGAAAGTGGAAGAAAATTGTGATAACAGATTTTTACTTACCATTTAATAGAACTATGTTTAAATATCGCCTGCTGACTGAGTAAATACACTGCAAAGGAGAGAGGGCAACTGTTACTATTTAAAGACACAGAGACTCAATGACAAATAAGTTCGAGTAGAGGAATCGATTTTTAGAAGATCACTCACATTCTCTTTCACGCTGTCGTAAAGCATTTCTCTGAGGGTGCCGTCCTTGTTGTGTAACATTCTACCACGCATGGCAATACCATGATGATCGACCACAGCCTCTTCAAGGCCAACAGCCCTTAAAGCCTCCCGCCCTCTGATCGACAGAGCCAAATCGATGCTCTGGCCACGATAATCCTCCACTCTGATATCTAAATCGTGACAGCGCCACTTTCATCTTTGCATTTTTGAAAAAAATTGAAAAACGACGGTCGAAAGATACTGTATACTTCTTTATTGCGAAAGTGAATATGAAAGAACGTAAGAGATTTCAATGCCTGGGTGGTTTCTGTCAAACGTTGAATGCATGTCGTGTGCAATACTCCACGTTGTTAAAATAGAAAAATTGTGCGTTCAATGGTTAAAGCAATTGAACGTTGAAAAACAGAGGGAGACACGAGTTGAAAGTAAAAAAAAAAGGAGTTCGATTTAGAACTGACATAAAATTTCAAAGAAAAAGTCACAGATGAATATATGAACAATTCTTTAAAACATCACCTGCACGATATTCGTAGATGGATACAGAATGGCCTCTCTTGGCGAAGAAGCAAGCTGCCAAAGAACCGACCTGCAAGATCAAACACCCATTGTATCAATCTTCTTCGTGATCTTTCTTGAAAATGTTCAGTTGAGAAGACAGTTATATTTAAGCTGCAACTATCTTTTTTCTTTGGAGGAAACGATTTGGAAATTGGAAACACGTACCAAACCACCCCCCACGATAGCAATCCGCGACTTTCGATCGACGACCGCCATGGTATACCGTTCTGCACCGAAGCCGCTGATCAACTACCTGTCCTAGCTTGATCCTCGTCTTAACATACACGTGTAAGTACTAATGTAGTACTGGTCACTGGAGTCATGTAACGCTAATCCTCGAAAAAGAAAGATACAATCGTAATTCTTCGGAAGAAGTGTCGAATATGAAAGGAACCGGATTTTTCTTGGAGAGTTTGTGAACTTTTATTTGCAATGTATCTCGCAGATCTTGCGAAATTATCCCACAGTAAAACGAAAGAAAAATTACAGAACAAAGGAAAACTTCGAAGAACTTATCCCCGGCGTAAAGAAAGAAGAATCTTAGAAAATTAGTCCAACGTAGGGAGGAAAGAAATTATTCCAGAGCAAGAGAAGGAAAAGGATCATTCCAATGCAAGAGAAAGGGAAGACTATGAAAGAGATCATCTTGTAAGAAGAAACGAGGAAAGGGGAAAGCAAAATCTGTCTTTAGGAATCACCTTGACGCAAGAAGAGAGAAAATATCCGAATAATGCCAATACGGTGGAAAAGATCGTACGCAAGGAGAAGAAAAGAAAGAAAATTCTTAACGAACAATGTGACCTCAAGAACAAAAAAAAAAAAAAATCCCAATGCGAAGAATAAAACAACCCGATCGAAACAAGAGTAAACCGTAGTAACAAAACAGGCGACCAAGAGAATCTCTCTCACTGGTCTCCGTGAGGAAAGATTCGAGGTCCTCCGGGTGGGTCGCGCCAGGGGGTGGCGCGAGGAAGCTGAAAACGGCGACGACGAACGTGGCGTGGCCGTCGTCGTCGGTTTTGCTCAGCGGCGCTGTCCGAAAAATCAAAAATAGCCGGTGTGGTGCCAGTCAGTGCGGCGATGTCGACGGCGAACGACGTTTCGACGGTACGGTTCGGCCGGTGGTGGTGGTGCTGGCGGAGACGAAGGAGGAGTACTATCTGCGGGTCAACGACGATGCCGATCGGATACGCGACGACGATCGTCCTTCTCGGTATCGTCGCGGTGTTATGCACCCTGCTGGGCACCGTAGACGCCGTCGCCAGGACGAAAGCGGACGAGCCCCGGTCCAAGAGTGGTCACAAGGAGACCGAGCCTGTCATCGAGGAAGTTAACGCGAAACAGCTCGAGCGACTCCTCAACGAAAAGGATTTTGTTGCCGTGTACTGGTGTAAGTGTTCCCTCGTATCGGGGAAATCGTGATTGTTTTATAATCGCTACTCTCGTATAGCGGAGAATTTTTTCATTTTTGATTTCTGGTTCGAATCGTTGAAATCTTTCTGATGGCTGATGGAGAATGGCTTGGATTCTTCGCATCGAAGAGGGGATGAAATTAGACGGTGATGATTCTTAGTCTTCTGGGTTTGATTTCATGCTGTTTCGTCGATCTTTCGGTTCGTGTTTGGATTGCTGTTCTTTTTCTCTTAACGAGGCATCTTTCGTTTGAATTGCTTTTTTCTAATGGGTGGGGAAATTTGGCGTGGGGGGTCTTGGAGGTAAATTACGAAATTTTTTATTCCGGGAAGGAGATGGAGCTAGACGGTGACAATAGTTAGTGTTTCTAATTTGTTTTTTCTTGATTCTCGGACTTTTTAGATTCATCAGTTTATATTTTAGGTTTTGTATTTGAGAGAAATCTTGGGAAAGTTTAAACTCTAATTTTGGTGATTTGATATTTTAGATTAATATTTAGTACATATCTTATATTTCGAGGTAGACGTCGAGGTTTTGAAATACGGTATTTTAGGATCGAATGTTGTGTAGTTGAAGAGAGGCTCGAAGAATAATTTAAGATAGAACGAGATCCCTAATGCACGATTTAATTAAAAATACATGAATTAACGCATGATTGATGAGTTAATGAGAAAGAAAAATACTCGTGAGATCTTTTCGAAAATTCCTTTTGTTCATTTTCGAAAAAAATTTGCGAAGAATTACGCGGTTGGGAAATTGGCAGCTCGACGTTCCAGTGTTTTTGGAAACGTATCAGGTCTGTCGATTGCGAAAGTGAATTCAGGAAATGCAAAAGCAACGCGACGTCCGCCGACACGTGGCAGCTACTCGATCTTACGTAACCCTTTTATAGCTCAAGCCCTTTTGCTTCTGATGCAGACAACGAATTCTTCGGGGTACCTCGTGCTTCACCCTCTTGTCTCTCGTTATCTCTCTCTCTCTCTCTCTCGCTCTCGCTCTCCATTTTGACTCTTGCATTCCTTTCGGTTCAGCGACTCGAGCGCGAAGCTGGCTCTCGATCCTCTTTCATCGCCTTCCAACTTTTTCACTCTCCTAAAAGAAATCTGGGTTAGGACCCGAATTCTTCGAGGGAAGATTATACTAAATTAAGAAACGGCCCGCGATATCACTCTTTCAGAAATCGGGTTAAACGTGTACGGAACATTTAACGTGACAGTGAAATCTAGTGGCGCAGATAATTGTCCTGTGATTCGAAGTTGTTTAATGAATATAATTTGGTATTATTTTTCTTCGGAGTAATCAAAAATCACAGCTACTATTAGACGTCGATAGTAAGATTTTAAAATTCAATAAATTTCAATAACGATCTTCGATTAATTTTCCTGTCAATTGCAAACTACAGATATAAACGATAATATTGCGAAATTCAGTGAATAAAATTTAAAACTGTTTCTCTACCGTATCCACCGTTAATTAAATCAGTCAAGATCAAATAAATGGAAAATTCTATTTACGAAATTCCAAATTGTCATCTCCTTGTCCGGCTAAATTGTTACGTGAAAATCCCAAGCATTCGACCAATAGTGTATTTTTGTAAATTGACGGAATTTATCAGGCCATCGCACGAATATTTGTAGAATTTTCTTGGCTGCTAGACGCCTTTTCTACCCTTCCACGTTCTTCGTTCCTCTTCTTCTTATTCTCGTTCTTCTTCTCCCTCGCCGAATTACATAATAACCCGTGTGCCGACGCTGGTACCGTAGTGGGTGTCGATGAAAGCCAGAACTGCAGCACGCGATTCGTCATTGAGATGGTTTTGCGTGCAAAAGACGACAAGTGAGACGTCAATACGGGCACGGTTTAATGTACCAAGGCGGAGACGCACGTTCGCGCGTTATAAATAAATCTCTCAGCAGGAGATTGACGCCTCTGTTTCTCGTTGAAATCGCTGGCCTCGACCAAGCCTCCTTTCGCTTCTCTCCTCTCGCCGAATCTCCAGGATGAACGACCGTGTCGTCCCTCGACGATTCAATTCCTCCACACCCCGTCAACAAACGTCAAATTGTTTCTCGATAAATAAAAAAAAAGGAAGACTATTGAGCATAAATTTTAGTTTTCAAAATGAAATTGATTTCAGAGAGTACTAGGGTTACCGAGAATCGATTCCATGCAGATATTTTATATTTTGCACGAAAAGAAAATTTTCAAATGTTGCAAAGTTTAATCTTAGGTAGAGTTTCATTAACTTGTTATTTAGATAAGACAGAACTTCGAAAAAGAGTGATGTTCATAAACTGAGTCTTCTCTCTTTCGTTCTTTCAACGAATTTAACACTCTATAATAATTTTCTACCTTCGCGAAATCACGCGGAAAATTTACAAATTTTCTAGTTTCTGCATTTTTCTGTGCAGTGAATATCATTTCATAATATTTTGTGGATCACCTTTCAAAGAAGCAAACAAATGTGTGTTCGACAAATTTCTTTCGGTTTTCGAATTTTTAGTTTTTTTCTGGTGAAACGACGTTGATGGAGTGTACGATTATATATAGGAGTGTAATATACACGTTACGCACGCATTGCGTTCGCGTGACAATTAACAGGTATTAAATTCACACCCTTTGCCAAGTGGCCGGTCGACTCAGTAGGACAAGCCGTCTCGAGGTAAACGCGAGTCTTCGTAAGCGTCTGCGTCTGCAATTAAAATAACGCGACTGTAATAATTAGTCACGATGTGATTCTTCGTCGTACTGCACGTTTGTTTCGCTTTTTCGCCGATTCCGTTGTTCCGCGTCATTGCTTGTTATTTTTAACAAACCAAATGTCAAAACAACGGGGGGGAATCTCTGGATGAGAAAAATTATTTGTAACACACACGGGATGACGAAAACTTGTGGAGATAAAAAAAGAAACACACAGTTTCTTAGAGGTTACATTTTATTCAGAAATAGCCGAGATTGTAACAGAAACTCGGAAAATCGCCATTTTTTGTAATTATAGAGGAATTAATTATGTTTGTTCAAGATTCAAGGTTTTCAATATTAAACAATTATTTTATATATTTTTATTTCGGTGGAATTGACATCTCTCTAATTTTCTTCGGAAATTTGTTGCAAAACATGCAGGTTTTCTTGTTTAATTTACGATTTCGTTACCTCGGAATCTTGACTCTACGCTTTTAAATCAAAAGCATCAAAAGACAGCCCGTTACCTTGCGCATTTTCCCGTGCGCAAATAATTTTGACTCGCTGTTTATCTCCGGGAATAAAATGTAACCAGCAGCCGTCGAACGAACTGTTGATTCTGCGAGATTTTTGGATACAGCACCTAAAAATATAGAAACTGGGAACACCTTGGCAGAATGAAACGTTTATCAGAACATTCCTCGGAACAAACAAAATTTCTTTGCTCTTTCCGCACAGCGCAGAACGTAACGTGGAATAAATAGGATTGATAAAATAAGTACGACCAAACAGAATTTCGGTTTCGACCAGTGAATTTTTTCGCGTGGACGGTGGTATCGATCTCGCCATTTTCTTCGAGGATAATCACGGAATCATTGACACGTCCATCCTTAATGGCGAGAAACTGACGGAGCCATTAATCGTTTCAAACTGTAAATATAGAAACCACAATGCGCGAAGCATGAAAACCAGGGATATAAACAGAGCATGTGAAAATAGTTGGCACAACGCATGGGTGATTATAAAATTTTATGATGTTTCAAAGAGCATACTGTATTTTTACGTACGCACGTAGCGATAATTTTGAGAAAAGATTTATTCAAAATAATAGACGATCGTAAAACTTTATGATGTTTTGAAGGAAATACTCTGCTCATATGTGTTACGATCATATTGAAAATAAAGTTTCCAACTTGGTGACATTAGTGACAATTTCGATAAATAAATTTGATAAGATTCAAAGATTGTCTATAAATAATTCCTCAACATCATATGTTTCGTATAATCAAAAACTATGTATTTTCTGCTTCAAGGAAAAGAAAGATTTTTCTAAATTAAAATTGAGATCATTTTATTAGAAAATGAGGCAATAGGAAACCGATTGACTGTCACGGTGGAAAAATGAATTGGCCCTGCGCGGCTGGAAGATAGTGTTACAGTTAGGTGAGAACCGATGGAAACCTAAGAAGTTGGTGGCTATTTTATTTGCTCCAATGCAGGAAATGCGGCGGCCACTGACTCAACGTCGTGACGCACACTTGATGAGACACATCAAGACACGTTGCCAGCCGTTCATTTAATTCCATCGATATAACTCGTACGCGTCTTGCTCATAATTCAACGACACGACGATGAGAATTGACAGGTTAAAGAGCTTTTTCATTTATGCAGCTCCAAGAGTCGATTTGAATTCGACTATTCGACACGGGCCATGAGCATTCAATTAACATTGACATGTTAGATATTTATGAGATGATGTAATGATGAACGCAGAAAATTATCCATCTGCCTGAGATTACATTAGATACATGAAACACGGTAAAATCATTAATATATTTAATACGATGATGAATGAATAAGTACTTTTTTGACATATTTATTTTTACTTTCGTTATTTACAAGATTGTCACGTGAGAATAGAATGAATTCAGTTAAAATTCGACACCATTTCTTCCGCAGCATAGTAACATTAATAAAAAAACATAACACATATTTCATGGGAATTGTACATAGAGTAGATAGAAAATTCAACAAGCATTCTCTGCTCTATAAACCTAATTTAACCTCCTGTAAATTCTAAGCAAATTAAAATCGATCTTACAAAGAAAGCTAAGTTTCCTAAAATATTAACAATCCAAAAACTCAAATACAAAGATCAGAAACTAATGTACGATTAATACCAGTAACCAGTAATTAAATAAATTAAGTCAGTGATGTAGTAACAAAATGTAGTTCAAGTCACACCGCGTTATTTCTTTCTGAAAGAAACTTCCAATTCTAATATTATTTGTTCTAGTAAATTCCTTTTCTTACTACATTTTTAACTCTTCTCCTTTCAAACAAGACATTCGAAACACAAAGACGGACAAAGATCGAGAGAATGTGGTAAAGTGGAGCACGCACAAAGATAAACCGTAACCTGGTCCGAGAATGGTTAAAGCCACTCGAATGCAGAAGGTTATCTTCCTCTTCGCCTCTTGACAACCTGTTCTCGGTTGTAGACCGTGTCGCGTCCCTCACGCAAGCTGCGTTCCTCTCGCGACTCTACCCTGAATCACGTTTTCATAATACCGTCTGACGTAATAGCTAACACGCTAGAAGACGGACGAAATAACCAACAGCAACCATCCACGTCGAAGCATCTCGGACGGTTGGTGTCGGTCGGTGCCAACAGGGAACGATCGCACCAAATCGGACGATCGTGGAAACTGAGGTATAAAAATTGTAAAAATCAAATGAAAGGTGTATTTATGAATTGACAAATTTCCTTCTGCAGCATATGTTATTAGAAATTCAAACTTTGAATAATGACGTCAACGCATAATAATACAATTATCAATTTAGAGTTAGACAAGACTAGAATTTAGAATTGATTCAAGGATCGATGTTGGATACGAATTTCAATTTTTTAGTAGAATTACTACGTTAGATTAATAATGTACGAATTCAGAACTGTAAATTGTAAATCTGTAAAATTTCTACGACAGGTTTCATGGAAAAAGTTTCGCGAGTAATATTGTACGAATTAAGAATTTCTAATTTGTCTGAAGAATATTATATTTCGTTTTGACTGCTGTTTCTCACCTTGTCATTAACTATTTTATCACAAAGAATACATACAAACTGTTCCGTTTTTTCTTTTTTTTTTACCTTAATAAAAAATAAAAGGATATTTTAATGAGCAAAAACTTAAAATCCAAACTTCTAGAAATATCGCGAAAAGTATTGCTTCGAAGAGCCGCTCATTCGCCAGATATGAACCAATCAAACGAAAGAAAAAACCAATTATCTCTTTTCTTTCTGAGATTTCCCTGGCTTTTTCCTCGTCTGTCTTCGACGTCGTTCTCGTGACGTAACGGAGTTACTCTGAAAATACACCGGCGCGAAACCGAGGAGGGACCGTTTCGTTGCAGCTCATCCTCTGTTGGCCCCCTGTAAAAATAGTCGATCTCGAGCATCGCGAAACCTTTCCCACGCCCCTCCTCTCCCCTTTCCCTTTGTCTCACCCTGACGACGCAGACACGAAATTATTTATTTATCGGATGGATTTTTACAGAGAGCCTCCATTAGCCGGGGTTCTGATCGATCGGCAGAGAAGTGAGAGCGACACCTCTCTCGAAGCTTGCCGTAGCAAGGCCGGCGCTCTGGTAGCCGCCGCTTTTAGCACACGTTCGAGTTATTTTAGCGCTTGCCGCCAAGCCTATCACTATCGTCTCGACTGAAAACATACCGTCCTCCACCACCCTGTAACCGAGATCGCCCTCGGTCCTGCCCGTGTTCGAGATCGTGCGACTGGAACCACTTCCAGACACGCGAGCACGTCTTAATTGGTCCGAGAGATCGTCAAGGTCTCAAGGTTGACGAGAACAAGGGACCAGATTTTTGAACAGAGACTCGAGATCGTGCGGAGACCCGGACGACGAGCTCGGGACGTGGACCTATTTCCAGCCATCTCTCGCCGCTCCTTTGCCACGTGAATCTTTTGCTTTTTCTTCCGATAATCTTCGAGTGACGTTTGAGAAAACGAAACAGATGGAGAGACGGAGGAGTTATGGGATTGAGAGGGGAATTCTCGTTGGAGTTTATTTGGGGATGCTGGTTAGGTTTGTAAAAGCTTCGGTAGAAAAACAAAGAAGATAAAAGATGAGAAAAATAAAGAAGATGAAAAGTAGAGAGGGAGAGAGAGAGATTTTGTTTGAGAATTTTTGAGGTAAAGACGAGAATCTTCAGCTTTTCGTTTATGAACACTGCTTTTTCTTCGGTTTGCAAACACATGAAAAGAGATTCTTTCGTCGTCGGTGAGTTTATCATTCCAGTAAAACAAGCAACTTTGTGTATTAAAAATTCTTAATTCTTTACCGATAGGCGTATTTATAATCATCGAAAAGGAAAGGAGCTTGAAAGCGAATTGGAAACGCAGACGCGTACCGGAAGGCACGGTCTCTCTCCACTCGAGTAGATATTTCCAGCTATGCTCCCTCATTTCGTGCTTCCTGAAAGACGAGCTCTTTCCCGTCCCGTCAATTAGAAAGACGATTTCTTGTCTAACGGTGTTCTTCATTTCTGCCAGGTCGTAAACGTCATAGAGCAATCGCTCCTTTGATCTCTCGATAGAGTACCATTTTCCACGTAAACATTTTCTTGAATCGAAATCGTGATTTATTACAGGCAAACAATTTGCGATTCCTCGTGACTTGATAAAAACCCGCGGGAACAAGGTTGGAAACAAAGTTGGACTAGAAGTACGTAACATTGGCTTAGAAACACTGTTAGAAGAAAATGACTTCGCTATAGCTTTCGTTCCACTAATAAACTGTTCCGTTTTCTTAGCCTCGTGCTAACCGATTCGACTGTCGTCTCGAATTTCACTCTCGTCGACCTCGAGCTCGTGAAACTGCTCGTGGAGACTGGAAATTTTTAAGTTTTTCACAAACATCGTGAGATTGAAAGACGCGAGATTTGTATCTTCGCGCGTTTTGTCGTTTGGAGGACGAATAACGTGACAAAGATCGCTGCAAAGGAACAAAGTACATCTTTCGAAAGTTCGACTAGGATCTAAAATTGTTTTACACGATAGTAGACGTCGATGATGTTCCACTTCCGCGTAATTTGGCAGCGCAACGCGGTTGGAGTAATGTTTTCACCTGTACGACTGTTTCTTCTTCGCAAAAACGGGATAATAAGATGGCAAGAATTCGGTGGAATTCGTGGGTATTGACATTTTTAAAATTCTTCAGGAGATGGAAAGAAAAATATGTGGGAAAGATCTAAGATCTAAGATCGTTAAACGTGCTCGATTTTTTATTTGAAGCAGTTACAAGTTTCGTTGCAATTTTTCCGGGGATAAGGAATATAATATTGAATCTAAATTGATGAATAACTCGGCAAATGCAAGATCTGTATAAAAATGATTCAGAGAACCTAAAATATTAATCTAACAAGCAAAAGATTTAAATCCAAGAAATGAAATCCAAAAAATATGCACAATCTGTACATACGTTAATAAAAGTATTATTTCATCGCGAAGGAAGTAAGTAAAAATAGTTAAAGAAACTAGGAATTGAGATTTGTTTAAAGGCATCGAATAATTGGCCACCTGTCCGCGGTTTAATTTAATTATCGGCTATGCCAGGAAAAAGTGGGAATGAGAAAATTGCTAATTCAGTGATAAGCAACTAAAAGCTGATCCTTTGCCAACTATTCGCGTTGCTTGGATATGTACGCACGCGATGCTATAGATTGTTTATTCAAGAGTGTAGATAGTCGGTGGTATATTTGCTTAAGCATATCATATGATTACTTCAATCAAGACTCGCGTCATTGTTACGTTTCTCCTGTTGCGACTTTATAATCACTTAAGTGAATCCAGAATCATTTTCGTCTTCTCCAATCGTCGTCCTGATAAGTGTAGAATTGGAAAAGATGTACAGTCTAATCGAACATATTGAGGAATACTTAAAGGGATAATTTCGACAAGATGACGCAAGTAAAGAGATGAAAGAAAGGCAGTTTGAATTTTTTAAAAAATTTGAAGGAACGAAGAAATAAAATGCAAAAAATAACATGAATATATTTTAAAGGGTACATTGAGATGAAACAGAAAATGTTTCACTAAATAATAGAATTAACTACGAAGCTTGTAATTTTAGTGAAAATTATCACTTCGTCGTGTGCAGTTTGCCCAATTTATTTATGCTTGTCACAATATGTTACACTCGAAGCTTATTTAATGTTCAGAAGTGTAAGTTAGTAATAAAACGATTGCAGACGTGCGATTCATTCAAAGCCAGCTGCCACAAAGGGAAACAGAGAGGAATTGATTAAACACATAGCTCGATCATAAAATATAACAGAGACGTTAATGACATTACCATAATGTTTGTACAGTTCATTGTACCTTGGTGTTAGAAAATTGATGTTATCCAAACTGCATTTTCATTTCAAAAATTCATTTTTTGAGTATTTGATGCAATTAAACCTCTGTACCTTTCTCTTTAAATACAGTTCCATTATTTTATATATCTTTTTCCTTCGTCACATCCTTGACTTTCTGAAGCTTCAACTCAACTCAATTTTGCTTCAATTTAAAGACTATAAAGACTCCTTTCATGCGAAACAAAATCCTTATTTAACGACCACCCTAGTTTATTGTCCGCGCATATTTACCTATGAATTATTTTTATTATTTAGTATTATTACGTATCAGATAATAATTATAGAAACATTTATCTTTCAATACTTCAAACGTACAACTCAATGGTCAAACAATGGTCACTCATCACTAGTCAGAATTTTGATAAACGTCTGGTACATCACGTCGTTGCTTCGGAAAAGAGGGCATAAATAAAGCACGATCTCACGCGTGTATAATAGGAAAATAATCACGGCACGTGCTGGAACAGCCCCAATGATGGGATAATACTCGAGATAATAATCATGCACGGGTTGTACCTGATCGCGAGGTGATCGCGCAAGCTCTCACGAGCACCCACGCCGTGTCCCAAATCGTTGGTTCACGCTACCAAAGCTCACCAATACACCGACACAATCGCGACCCACGCGGGACAAGAAATACGGCCGATTGAGTGGCTATCTTTAGAGCCGGACTGGGACCCTGAAGATATGCCTCGAATGCTTCTTCCGGTACAAATAAAATCATCGAGCGCGTACTCTTTTCCCTTTTGCCTGAGGAAAAAATCATTATCGAAAGGACTTTTGAATTTTCTGTACTGCATTCAGTCATTGAGGCCTTTTCTTTTAATTTACTCTTAAAGAACGTTTAAAGAATGAATGTGTACGTAGTTTGTGAGTTACAAAATTACGCATTTTTTAGATAGAATTTATTGAATTCCACCTATATTATATTGTTTGGCAATTTATTATTCTCTAGATATGAATTTTCTGCTTCTGAGAATTTCTGACTTCTGGATTTGGATTTAAATTTTCATTTTCTGCAGTATGCAGTATCAAAAGTTCAATTTTTTTTTCACTTTTGATGTTCTATTAATTTCTTAATTTGGAGTTCTTAATTTCTTCTGATTTTTTGTAATTGCCACATTTTCTAATTAATTTCCAATTCCTTGCAATTCCTATCCTCCCTCAGCTTTCGCGAAACTAAACTCCAAAGATAGAAATAAAACCGTATTCTTCATTCAAACTAAACAAAACGCGCAATGACTCGAAACTAATGCCCTACTAATTCAAAGGCTTTCCACTTCCACAACGAGGCATTCATTCGAACCGCAGTGACTGTCTACCATCATCAGTCTCGCTTAATCGTCGAGAACAAAACGCGTCCAGTCAAAACACAGCGATCTAAACACAGTTTACTAAAACATTCGAACTTTCGGTGTCCCTGTAGAAAATGTGCCATGTGTTTTGCAGAAAACATGGAATTTCATTATTAGCTTTGTCTGTCGTTAGATCTGACTGTAGTGGATATGCTCTGTACTTATTAGAATTAGAATACCCAGCTTCGATTCTCAGGGACATTTCTCCGATGTAATCGCGTCTGATGCACGTGCCTTCTTCAATATTTCAAGGTGGCGAAATCAGAGGTGGAGGCATACTTAGGTGTGCGCGCGAGCACGTAAGAGAAGACCAGACTCTGTTACCGCGAGAAACGGAAACGACGTGATCGAACGACGGTCAGTGCCTAGTTTACGAGCCACTAAAAATACGTGAACGAACGACCTCGCCGTCCATCGCGACGTTTTACTTTGCATTTCGACTGTGAACGTCTTCTCGGATACATTTTTCGCCTTGGGGGTGTTGAAAGGGCAAAGGAAATTGATACGTGAGGAGGTGGGACGTGAGAGGGAAATTTCGGGCTGAAAAAATATGTAATTAGAAGTAATTGACTTTTAATCTCTACTATATAAAGTGGTGGAGAGACACACAGGTGGTAAAGAAATTGGAAATCTGTAACTTGAAAAATGACAGAAGATTGGACATTTATAGAATTATAAAGAATTGTAATAGAATTGCAAATAGAAATTACATTGTATAATTAAACAAATTGGAAATTAATCAGTTAGAAACTAGTCAAAGATTGGATAATTTTTAAACTGTGCGAGATAAAAAAAAGAGTAATTATATAAGTGATTCTTATTTAAAATTATTTAGATAGAATGGAATTTAATTTTCAATTATAAAATTATTAATTTTTATAATAAATAATTTAAACAATCGAAAATTAATTCACAACTGTCGCCACCGTAAAAGCAATTAGACTGAAACTAGGTAGAATTTGCAGGGCAGTATGATTCACGAGCGATGAGCAAATCGCGATGATCGATACGATGAGCGTGAAATCGAGTTTCAGCGTATCATTAGGAGTGGAACGAGTGAAACGAGTGGGTGGACGCGATAGGAAATAAAAATAGAATTGTTTTGTGTCGCTCTATTTATATTTGTTTGCGAGTCTCTGCTTCACCGGGAGGATGGAATCGAGATCGTTGTCGCATTCAGCGAATCTGCAAAAATTATTCCACGCTGATATTATAATCTTCCATGATAAAACAATGATAAAACAATTTGTCCAAACGAAGAGCTTCGTTTAGTATAATTACTCAATATTTTTTTTTTTTTACATCGAATTAATATAATATATAAACATAAAATTTCGCTTCCCATAATTACTAAATACTTTCTCCTATATTTATATGGAATTAATACATTACAAAATGATGAGGCACTTTATTTAAATATAAACTTCGTCTCCTGTACTTATATTTCCTATATTTTCTTCTATATTCGTGTCGAATTAGCAAACTCTAGACTAAGGAGCTAAAAATTCGAAAAATAATTGGAAACAAAAAGTGCCAAGAGATATCGACCAAGAGTTTTTAGAATTTATTTCTATCCCAAAACTTGTCTTCTACGCGAATTTAATACGCTGATTAAGCAGAACGGAATTCTCTTGCGTAATCATCGTCGTAGCTAATCGCACAATTTCTACCAATTTCTTCTTTCTTCCTTCCACCGTTGCGTGGATAAGAAGCAAGTGGAATCGGTCCAATTTAACTGGCACACGTTTTTCAACGAACCACTCGCTCTCTTTCCCTCTCCTTCTCTTTCTCAAGCTACATTCGGTTTACCGTGCGGGGGTGTAATGCCTACGTAATCAGGCTTTAAACAAGCTCGTTCCCAATGGGAGTGCAACGTGAAAAAGAGAGGAGAAACCGATTGAAAGAAAGGAGAATGAATAACAGGAGCGAGGGTGGATCGACCCAGAAACACAAACAGACAACGTTGTTTCCGACGTTGCTTCACAAAAGTCTTAGTACGCAAAAATAGAATCGAACACTGAAACACAGTAGCGTACTTGAGCGTATGCGAGAGAAGGCGGCAAGAGCAGGGAAAGAGAAAGAGTCGAATCCACCTCTCGCAGGCCTTTGTGGCTCTATTCTGAGGACGCGGTAGCCAAAAATGGCGACGTCCACCTGTTTGTCCTCTTCCTTCTTGCGATTCTTGCAAAGAACGATGATTCTTCAATCGAAATGCCGATCTCCTTTCAGCGTTCGTTGAAATTATCAAAAATCGAAGAGTCTGATATTGGAGAAGTATACGATAAATTAATAACACATTTTGTAATGTGCATCTCAGTTCATCTCTAGAATGTGAAAACGCTCGAGTTATTTTCATGGTGTTAGACATTTCCAGCAAATCTGCGCTTGTACCGAAGAAATTGGGGAAAGATAAAAACTTATTGGTAAACGCGTAATTTTATCACTGTTAGACAGTTTAAACATAAAATTCGCCAAGATTGAAATCATTGTCCAGGTGATTGAACCAAGCAACTGAACTAACTGAAATTAAATCGTTGCCCAGTCAGATCTGACGTACAAGACCGCAGGAAGTTCAGATTGGTGAGAGTGCACGGAGAAGAGATATCTCGGCGTCCGTATCCGATGATTGTAACCCAACACCCCGCGTAAAACTGCTCGCTGCAACACGGAGCAAAACGAATCGGAGCCGGCCAAGAGCGCTTGGAACTGGCGAGCCAACGACGATAAGCATAAAACTTCGCGGGACAGAAGGATTAGTTTTCCTTCTTCTGTAACGCAAGGCCACCACCAAGGCTCCCGCTGGCCGCGGCGAAATGATCGTTAACCTCACAAATGCCTATCTCCTGCCAATCAGTTTCCAACGAGTTCATTCGAACGTTGTCGAATCGAATTTTTCGCTGAATTATTTATACATGTCGATTCGGACAGTTTAAAGAATGAGTGGAGTAGTCTGTTGTGTACATCAAAGAGTTTGTCGATTTATTGTTCTAATTTGGCAAAGGAAAAGAGAAATCATAAGGGTCTCACTTTGAAGCGTGAAACTTTTATCTTTGATCTAGAGTTTGTTTTCCTTTTTTTAAAGGGAGAGAAAGTGAGATGGCACTTTTAAAAATTGTTTGGTTAAATCCATTATGGTCTTTAACACTGAAATTTTCTCTTTACAACGATTCCCTAAAATTTGCACGTCTTTTTTTCCTCATCATTTTGTTGAACTTTGAATATTACGATTAAATACACATTCAAGACATTCTAACATCTGACTCCAATTTTGAAAATTCAATAAAATGGAAAAAAGAAATCGTACGGCAAATTTTCAGACATCATTGTAAAGAAAAAATTTCTATCTTAAATCGTGACGGAATCAGTCATTTTTCGTATTTTCCAACGTTTTTAGTGACGCTCGAACAAAATATAGCGTTCTACAGTAAACGATGAATCTTCCAGATAATTATATATGCAATTACGTTTCAGATGCGAGAAGTTGCACGACATGTGACAAGGTGTTGTCCGAGCTGGAGAAGATCGACGACGATACGGATCACTTTGGGGTGGACTTCGTCAAGATCAACGACAAACGTCTGGCCAAGCAATATGGCATCAAGAACTTCCCAGCGCTCACGTACTTCCGCGAGAAGGAACCGATCATCTACGAAGGTTAGATCTTCAATTCATAATTTAATCCTCCATAACAAAATTTTGTCAATTTCACTCGTAAATTTCGTCGAAGCATATTTTTGTTTCTTCTTGAAAAACCTTCTAAATATTTGAACTAAAAACTGTACCATACGTTGAAGAAAATACGTTCATTAAACAATTTGACTTTTTTTTCACATTTTTTGAAAGTTTGTATTAGGCTTATAGACAATGTAATAACACGCTAAAAATTTTTGCTGATGGACATCGAATTTTAAGAAAGAAAAGAAAAGAAAAAGATAAAAAGAAGCCTCTTTTCTAAGCACTTACAAGATTTTCACGCGTACGACGAACAAAAGCGAGTAGTAATGATTCCTAATGGCTGAAAGTTCGCCAAACTTTTATTGGAATCCGGCCGCGATCTCGGTAACCTTGCCAGGTATGAGAAACAAGGTTCGAGACTCGCCGCGGTATAGTACTTGACCCAGAATCCGCAGAACAATCGCCGGAGTTCTCGAATTTTCGCGATTTTAACATTCCGTCTAATTCCAGTAGAACATATCAATGATACGTCAGACCACGTATTATTCCACTGTGTACTCCTTTTCCCGTTTAAAAAAATTAATTTTCACTAATTCTAGGGGATAATTAGCCTACAACTAAATATATTACTATGTCAAAAATTATTAATATAACGCTATTCAGAAGATAAATTGGTACGAAAAGTATTATAAAAATGTAGAAAAGAAAAGTAATGTGTAAACCCAAATTTCTATCAATTTTAATATATTCAAATATTGTTTGATATTCCGTTCACTGGTAATATTTAAGAAGTAAAATTGATATAAAAATTATACACAGAAAGTATTATTAAGTAAAATTTTACTAATTTCCTTCTAAATTTATATTTCTCCCAATTTCTAAACAATAATTTCTCACATCGTAATATAGATACTATTATTGAAATATTAACAAATATTAGTTTTTCTAAAAAAAGATTTTCAACCTTATATCAAGAATATTTCCAATTTTTCAATCTACGTACTCCTTCTTCTAAACTTAAACTTTTCTCAATTACAATCCTTACTAATTTCCAAAGAAAGGAAATTTCCAACTCTCTTAACAATCGCGCCAACGCGATGGTACCTAAGAATTCTGCGACAACAAACGAGAAATGAAAATACTACGAAACAATGATCGTCGGGTGGACATAAGATTTTCCTCGAAGCCACGAAATCATCGGACCACCTTCGCGATCTGGCAGCGATCCCAGGCGTTGGTATTTAGTAAGGTTAGCCCGCAGAACAGCGGCGGTTGTGCGCTCGACTTTTGTTCGACATAACCACCCCCGAGACACGAGACGAAAACCGCAAGTGCCGCCTGTTCGCGGGAATCGCCGATTCCGGCTGGCCAGTGACACGAGAACCGCCGAGCAAGAGAAATTAATAGGGTACAAGAGGAATGTACGCGTTACGTAACCAACCCGATTGCAACGACGCGTCGTCGCGTCGGCGCGTGCTGCGACTTACGGTTTCATTGAGCCGCTCGCTCCATCTCGCCTCTCTACATTTAGATTGAGACGCGACCATTTGCCCCCGACGAATTCGGCTTATAACGCGTCGTCACAACCTGGTCAATTATGTCGAGAATCCTGTTGTGGAACCGATGATTCGATGATTCGTAAAAATATCATTCGGAGAATATTAACGTATTACATCGCGATAAATTTGTGATTTTTGTGGAATTTTAGTGAACTTTGAGCAGACTGAAAAATTTTCAGTTGATTTCTCTAGATTGAAGAATTGTTTTACGCCAACTGTTTGAGAAATTTAGTCACTGGTATTACGTATCTTAGTAAAGTATTACGTGCGTATAGTATAGTCTGTACATTTTCGTACATTTGGTACATTTAGAACGGAAATAAATAAACGTTGTTTCGAGGATTCTATTGTACGTAGCATTGTTACGTAACGTTTACGATTTCGATGGGTCACGTTACCAATCAGTTGAGAACAATAAAATCAAATAACTCGACGAAGAACGAAACGAGTCGCATAAAATTGAGAAGATAAAGTCAAAAATTGAATGAAATTCTCACAAGTATGAACCAAACTCGGAGTTGAGTTAAGACACTCCGTGTCTTACAATTGCGTAAAACATTTATAGTCGATGAGGAACGATTAAATCATGTTCGAGAACACTATAAATTATCCAAGAAGGACGAAATTATACATTCTATTCTCTCTTCGTCGGGAATAAGAATGAAAAGAAAACGCATTGATGAAACGGAGGAAAGGAGCTCGGAAATTGGACGCGAAACACGGAAGTAGATCAAAGTACAAGTGTGATCATCAATAGCGTTGCATTGTGATCAACGAAAACCTGCGTTTGGCAAGGCGATCTCGCGCACTTATTAAATAGATACGCGAAATATGACTCTGCCATGCTGTTCCAGGTAAGAGGGAGGGGAGGCAAGAAAAAAAGAAAAGAAAAGAGGAGAGCCTCGATAGAATTAACGTTCACCCGGAACCGTTTCGACTTGATTTTCCGTTCGATGACGTAACGACAGGTTGCATCTATTTCCATTGTGGCTAATGCAACAGTACAGCTATTTTCGACAGCTCGAGATGGTAAATAGAAGCGAGAAGTAGTCACGATCGAAGATACATGTTATAAACCGATTTATTCCACCGCGCGATAGAATTGGTACTGCGTCAGTTAATTTGCGCCACGAACGTCTTAAGCAATTCTTTTGCTCTGCAAATCAAACGTACAAATGTAGATTTTGCAACAAATCAATCATGCCTGTCGAAGCTGTCCTTTCGAAACATCATCGCGTAAAATTCTATTTGTAGTTCAGCAGTATCCGAGATAAAAAAGAAAATAAATGTTACATGAAGAAACTTCCTGTTTAGAGTCCCTAAGCGTTCAAAATTTAGACGAAAATAATTTGTTTGTGTCAGAGACTTTTTTATTTAGGTTTCCAACCGTTAAAAGTGACAGAAAAGAATGTTTCTGTACTGGAGCCTATCTAATTTTTTTGGCAGTGAAATATTATCTTTTGACAAATGAATTTTTGCACGTTAGAAGGAGGAATTCCCTGCATTACGAAAACCCACAAATTTCCTTCATCATTCATCCGCCATTTTTCCAGGTGACTTGATGGACGAAGAAAACGTGCTAGACTTCCTGACGAGTCTAGAAGCGATGGACCTGCCCGATCGCATCGAAGAAGTAAACGCAAAGATCTTGGAGAAAATCGTCGAGGATACGGAATTCGTGGCAGTCCTTTTCTGTGAGTTCTCTTTCCCTCGTAATTCCAACGTGATATATTTCTCTCAATAAAAAAGAAAAAAAAATCATATATCTCTCTTTCTGTCTCCCTCGAAAGCAAGTTTATCTCCCTTTCATCAGGAAGATGATATTTAAACAAAAGTAAAAAGAAAAAAGCTATAAAACCATCTCTCGAAGGTATAAAGAATGGAATATAATTTTTTCAAATCTTCGAACAATAGACATACACCACCGTGAGATATTTCGATTTCAGCCATGTAAATAATGATTATCGAATCGAATGCATATACATATATATATATATAAATAACGTTACATAATATATGTACATAAGTATATACATATCCAGAAACAGTTCGTGTACATTAATACGCAGTAATTTTTCTTATTATTATTTTGTTGTCTGACTAATATATGTCTGCGCAGACACTCTGTCAGTGTATGATTACGATTAACAGAGCTTTCACCAGTGTCACAAGCAGCTGAGAAGCTCGGTCGCATTAACACGTTACATCTCAAGCGGATTTCTTTGGTTTTATTTTCATTGACATTAACGACGAGCGAGTTCTTCATTTTCTTTTTTTCTTTCTCCAGTGCAATGGTATCGAGATATCGTTACAGCGTTATTTTGTAGATACGTCTTTTACCTCGTCGTGACCATCGTTCCATCCTGTTCCCCCTCCCTCGCCTTAACGAGATTTCTCAATGCGAAGAAAAATTTTTCGACTATTTCACTTGCTTGTTATCTTATGAAAAAAAAGTCGAGATTTAAAACTCTTCTGTACATGAAAATTTGTTGTCTGCCGAACGGTTCCTTTGTTTTCTAAAAATTTTTCTTCGACTCGAAAAAGCGCAATTTACGTTCTCCTTTAGTCCTACCGATCCTCTTGTCAGTATTCGTCTTTCTTTCATTCGTCTGTACAAATTTGTTATTGTCCGTTGTGGCACGATCAACGGCATCGCAAAGATGGACGGATCAGACGGATTTGAAATGCGCGCGAGAAACGCAGAGGAATTCTCACCTCGATGTGAGAATTTGGACTTTGGATTCTTTCCACTTTGCGATCCGATCACTTACGACATACTTGTAAATAATACATACATGTGAAACGTTCTTGTGTGTGTTGATACGGATAGGTCCGGATACGCAACGATGCGCTGGCGTTGGTTCTAGTAAGTACACACTTCAATGAAATCACTGCTATGGATGTCGCACAGCTTTCGTTTGCAATGCTTGTACCCGTATACTGTGATGCACCAATTCGAATGTTTGCGAAGAAGAGAAATATTTTAACAATTCAAAAATGAAATGTGAAAGATGTAAGGGATAACGATAAAGTGCATTCCCTGTCGAGAAATTTATACTTCTCACTTTACGTTCTTCTTAAGCATGATGGTACGTCACGTGATGCTTGACTATATGTTTCCATGTACGTTTTCACCCCTCCGACACACGTCTATCCGTAACAAGTAGTATCCACGACTTGCGAGTGATATTGAAGAACATTGCAATACTTTCAGCAATTATTTGTTATAATTGAAGAGTCTAGAGGGAATACGGTGGCAAAGAAGCACAAGAAATCGTTTAAGTAATAATAATAACCGATTGAAGAAGATCTTTCGTAAATTCTATATAAAACAATATTTCCTAGATCAAAGAATTATTTCATATATCGTTTCAGTTTGCTAACGGCTCCATTATCAAGAGCTGTGTGCATTCAAAAAAATAGTCGCGATTAGATATTAAAGTATGCATTATCTTGCATCCCCCTGCCCCCCTAGAGTAGAAGGAATGTGTATGATGACTAAGAGAAATTTTGTATACTAATCCCTCGAGAGTATCCTTGACGTTATACGAAAGAAATGATACGGAATGGTACGAAGTATTCCTATAAATTCGCCACTGGTGCGAGAAGAAGGAACGCAATGGAATACCCGATTTAACCAGACTTGTTATCAGCTCGAAACTCCCCTATATCTATCTTCCGTATGTTAATCATGGCGCACGAGCCACGAAACTTGAATAACATTGCTCTTTATTTCAAATGGGACAGACAAGCCTGACTGCAAAAAGTGTCTGAAAGCCCTTCAAGAACTGGAGAACATCGACGACGAGGCTGATCAGCTGGGGATCGGTTTCGTGAAGATCGCCGACGAACAACTGGCCGACGAGTACAATCTAGGCCCTCTTCCGGTTCTGGTCTACTACAGGCATCAGATTCCTATAATTTACGAGCGTAAGCATCGCTGAAATTGAAGTTGTAAAAGAGAGAGAGAGTAAATGAAAAATATTTTAGTTGCTAAACAATTTTGGAAAAAGTTATATTTAAATTAGTCATTTTTTTTTCTCAGATAGTAAAATTCTGAAATTGTTCTTAGATGATTAAATTTCATTTAATTTCTTATCATTTGCTTGCGCGATGTTGATCGAACGTTTGTGTAGATGAGCTTAGCAGAGAGGAGGACGTGCTGGAATGGCTGGTAGCAAACAAGAGCACAGGGGACGAAGAGGACGTGATCGAGGATGTGACTGCGAAGACTCTGCATACCCTAATCGGGAATATCGACAATCTAGTTGTTTTATTCTGTATGTAATTTTCTGTTCGTCTCTGTATTTTACGCGCTACATTATACAAATCAATATTCTATGCTCTTACTATTATTATTTATCGTTCTTCTATTATTCAAATCTTTCAGATAACCACGGTGACGAGGATTCGATGCAAGTGCTGAACGAGCTCGAGAAGATTGACGACGATTGCGACAAGCACGGGATACAATTCGTGAAAATCGACGACGAGAAAGCTGCGAAGGACTTTGGAATCGACTCGGTACCGGCGATCGTGTATTTCGAGAAACAAATCCCGAATCTTTACGATGGTGGGTACGTGGGTGGAGCAATTGGGCAAACCGACAAAAATAAAACAGAGGACCGAATGCACGGTTGGAAATTAAATGAAATGTGAAATTGAACGATCGTAGGGGATGTGGAGAACGAAGACGAAATTTTGGAGTGGTTGCTGTCGCAGTTGGAGAAGGACGAGATCGAGGATGTCACTGACGAAATGTTGGATCGTCTGATCAAGGACGGAAAAACCCTTGCCGTTCTATTCTGTAAGATCTTCCAGTCATTAATTCATTAATCAGTTCCGTTACGTATAAATTTCTTGAGTCGCTTAAATTTTTATTAATTCGTCGACACTACAGTGTTTTTACTTACTATTAATTCTTTTCAATTTAATTTCTAAACTAATCTTCGATTCAAGTTTTGTATACTTTTGTCTTATGATATTAGAAATCTATTTATAATTGTGTCGCCTCACTGTTACTTGAAACAGTAAATTTTTAATAATTAAAATTTATTACCGGAAGAAATTAAGATACAAAGATTTGAATGTCTAGAATAAACTTTAAATTGACTAAAAATTGTTTAACAAAGAACTGTTGATTCTAAAATCAATACTTGCAGTAGTTAACTAATTTGTAATAAAGATAATTTCATCTCGGCGATAAAAATTACAAAAGTTTGTAATTTCAAATTGCAAATTATCGTTAGACGACAACAACGACCGAAAATCGCAAAAGGTTCTCAACGAACTGGAAAATATCGACGACGAATGCGATCAATTGGGAATAATCTTCGTGAAGATCGACAACGCGGAGGAAGCAAAGGAATACGGTATCGAAAAGATTCCCAGCATGCTCTACTTCGAGAAAGGAATACCAACACTGTACGAAGGGAACCTAGAAGACGAAGAGAAGGTTCTGAAGTGGCTGGAGAGTCAACAGAAAAGCGATCACATCGAAGACATCACGGATGAAGTGCTCGACATGGTCATCGAGAAGATGCCTCATGTAGCCGTCCTCTTTTGTCAGTGATTAATTTCTTTTTTATTTGCACATTTATTTACGTGTATTATGCAACGTGGATATTTATGTAGAATATCACTTTGTCCATTGAATTTATTGTGTTAATTTTTTCTTTTTTTTTTAAATAGATGACAAGGATCAGAAAAAGAGCCAAAAGGTCCTTGGTGAATTGGAGAACATCGATGACGACTGTGACCAGCATAACATAGCGTTCGTGAAGATTTCCGATGTAGATGAAGCCAAGGAGTACGGAATCGATTCTCTGCCTACACTGGTACTCTTCGAGAAAAGGATACCACACGTGTACGAAGGTATTTTTCATAATGATTCAAGTCATTCTAGTGAAATGTAACGACTACAAAAGAAAAAAATAAAATTATTTTAATTTTCGAGTAAAAAAATTTTTATCAGACTCTACATGTTCCATTCTCATAGTATCAAATTTTTGTAGCGAATGTAATGTAAAAACTTAACGAGTAAAATTTTGTAGTCACTGTATAGTTTCATTTCGCGAGGTTTAGTTAGAAACAAGAAAGGCATAAAAATTTCGGAATGTTCGAAATTCGAAGAAGATAAAGAGATGTAAAATCAAAATAAAATCTTGGCGGATCTTTGAAGAGAATTAAAAAAAAAAAAAAAACGAAGCTTTCAAATAAAAATTGTACTCTTCTAATTCTCTTGCCGCGCGTCGAGCTGAAACTAAAAATTTCCCACTATAGACACCTTTACAAAATATACTCCGTATACTTATCCCAACTCAGACAAAGACTCGACAAAATAACGGACGGAGGTTGTTCGAATTTTTCAGGAGATCTGATGAACGAGGATCAACTGCTCGGCTGGCTACTGCATCAGAAGAAACACACAGAGATACCGGAGGTGACCGACGAGATGATGGAGAAGCTGATTGAGACCTCGCCGTTCTTGGCAGTCCTGTTTTGTAAGCGATCGATTCGTCTTTCTACCTCCTTTTAACATTCTTCCACTGTTACCGGTTAGGTAGGTGCTGTTGGTCGATCGCGAGCGAAAACGAGACACGAATTGATTCCTTTCCGTAGACGACAAGGACGACAAGCAGGACATGCGTATCCTGAACGAGTTGGAGAACATCGACGACGAGCTCGAGAAGGAAGGGATCGTGATCATTCGTATGGACAACGACGCCGAGGCGAAGGAATACGGTATCGATCACCTTCCGACTCTCGTCTACTTCGAGAACAAGATCCCGGCCATCTACGAGGGAGATTTATTAAACGAGGACGAAGTTCTCGAGTGGCTGATCGAGCAGAAGAACACCGCCACCATCGAGGAAGTGACGGACGAGATACTGGTCGATTTGATCGAGGAACACGAATACGTCGTCGCGTTCTTCAGTGAGTGTATCGCTTTCGGAAATTTGAAACACATATATATTCTCTCGGCATATATTTAAGCATATGTTCTCTCGACTTGGGAAAAATTTCTTCAGGCGGAGATTGCGACGATAGCGACGAGTGCGAGAAAGTCCTCGAAGAGCTTGAGAACATTGACGACGAGCTGGACGAAACTGGGATCATCTTCGTCACTACGGAAGACACGGGATTCGCGAAGAAACAAGGAATCAAAAGCTTCCCCACGCTAGCGTTCTTCAGGAACAAGGAGCCCTTAATCTTCAAGGGTGATATCGAGGATGAGGACGAAGTTCTTTCGTGGATCACCGACGAGGACACTCTCGAGATACCAGGGAAGATCGAGGAAGTGAATTCCAAGATGTTGGAGAACATTCTTGAGGAGAACGATTACATTGTTGTCTTCTTTTGTTAGTATTGTCAATCGACATTGTGCGATTATATTAGATTTTGTTTGGCTTGAACTTCTCAAAAAAGCTAAGGAAATTTTAAGATAAATTCCAGAAAATATTTACACCTCCTATTTGAGGTGTAAATCCTTCCTAATTGATCAACATTCGATTCCAGATAAGGAAGGGGACAAGAAGAGCCAGAAGATCCTGCAAGAACTTGAGAACATCGACGACGAATGCGAGGAGAAAGACATCGACTTCGTGAAGATCTCGGACGAAGGGATCGAAAAGGAATACGATCTTCCTGGGCTGCCAGCGCTGGCTTTCTACAGGCACAAATTCCGTCAGGTTTATACAGGTGACATGATGCACGAGGAAGCGATTCTAGAGTGGATACTGGAGCTTCGAACTCAGACACCGGACGTGATCGAGAACGTCGACCGGAAAACTCTACAGGTGCTGATCAACGACGTTGAACATCTCGCTGTATTCTTTTGTAAGTCTCCTACATTCCATAAATCTGCCATGAACCTGTCTTTTACTCTCGATTCGGTATCTTTGGAATATTTGAATATTTGAATTAAACACATCAAAGATGTATAGATGAAGGTAAGAAGAAAAAAAGTAAGCTATTTTCTCCAAACAGACGATGACAAATGCGAATCGTGCTCGGAGATACTCGAAGAGCTGGAGACCATCGACGACGACACTGACAAACACGGTATACAATTCGTTAAGTCGAACGACGCGAAATTAGCCGCGGAAATCGGCGTCTTCTCGTTTCCGGCACTCGTTTATTACGAGACTGGCGTGCCCATCATGTACGACGGTAAGTCTCGATTGCTTAATCCTTGGCTTGTTCGATCGCGATCAAGACCCGCGCTTCCTCAGTTCGATCGTCTTTGTTTTCTTTCTTCCTCTTTCTTTTTCAAGTGAAATCATTCTTAATATCTTCTTATTTTTTTTTTTTCTTTTCGTTCTATTCAGTATCGTTGAAGCAAAGACACGTCGAAATTTCTGCTTTACATTCCTCGTAGACATCCCTCTTTTACTCTGCATTGTTCTTCTTTGATCGATCGTAATTGGATCATGGTGAAAAGTCAGTTTCAGATTTTATTCGTGACTGTGGTTGAAAAACGTGACAAACGATTTTAAGGAAGTTCATCGCACAGTAAATATTATTTTCTATTTCCCTCGAGCAAAGAAATGCCAATCGCTTGAGTGTCGCTAAAGAACGGATATTTTCTAAAACTATTTTTTTGCATCTTCAAACTACAATATTTTAAAGCGAGGTGGTACTACAATTTATTTAAAGCAAAAACAGTTTTAAAGTAAAACTAAAAATGTAGAAGATCTTTTTGATAGTCAAGCAATTTCCCAATTCAATAAACATCTTCAATGAAACTCACGTTAAATTGATAAGAAAAAAAATTAATAAATAAAAGGAAGAACAAACTGGCTATCCATCCCACAAGGAACCCCGCGACCAAAAAAACCTGGCGACCCCTTCGAAACTATTTTCAACCCCCCTTTGCCAACCGAACTGAAATGAAATCTCGGTTCACCAAACGACTGAGCTGATCCTGATATGCGTGTGTGCCTTTTGTAGGTAATCTTAAGAACGAGGAGAGAGTTCTGGAATGGCTAATCGAACAGAAAAGTAAGGAGATTTCTAGGATGATGATTATTATTACTGGTGTACTGTTCTTTGTGACGTTAATCTCGGTCGTGACAATACCACCGGGCTACGAGTATAACACTCGCGCCGTGGTGATCACCCCGGTCGTTCTTCCACAATCGCAGTCCCCTTGACACCGTGTTCGAAAAGAACAACTATTGATCATTTTCGTTGCAGTTTCTTTCTACGTATATAGTGACGCTTAAAGATACGCTTTGATGTTATTTTGAAGCCGGTCGATGTTATTTTAACGAAAAAAAAAAAGAATAGAGATTAATCACTATACGAAGGATTAAAAGTTATTAGTTTGCCTAGTGTACGTGTACGAAAACGCTTGATGTTGTTTCGTTTTTCAAATGAATGTGGTGAGTTGTTCTTTAAGCGTTGAGGGGCGTCGAGGATTGGAAGAGGATCGGCGGTGAAATAAGACAAGCATTCGTTGCTCGGTTTCGAAAAGAACAAGAACGAAAAAAAAGAAAGATCTCACAAAGCTCGGTGAAAAAGATCAAAGGAAATTGATTCGATTTACATGACATATAGCTTCTAACGCGCAAAATCGCTCTGGCCAACTGATCCATTCACAATTGCATTTATAAGAAAAAGCTCCACCCACACAATGCGACTTCCATTTCTTTTTGTTCTCTTGATTCCACGTTTTACTCTGTCTCTTTCTCTATTAATGATTTTCACTTCTACGTATTCTGTCTTTTTTTTTATTGTTTGTTCGGTCATTCGTTTATTTAGTTTTTCACTATTTCACCGGTCTGTCACGCTCAACCACCACACAGCCAGTAATAAAACGCTCGACAGCGATTTCGATCGTCCGTTTCGGCGACAAGCGCGGTTCTTTCGACGAGAAGATGAAAACAGAGCGTATAGCTACTATTAATATAATACGTTGATAATTATAATTCGTAATCTATTTCGTTTCAAATTTGCGTACGCGACGTTTTGCGATGCAAGATCTTTCTTTAAACGCGACTTTCATTAAACTGTTTCGTCGTGAATTTAATCTATCATTGAGCAGAAGAAACAACTTTTGCTCTGCATTTTTGGAAGGTGCATTGATTCAAGAGATCAACCAATCATTCGCTTATTTTTCTCTCTTATTTTCCTTTCTTTTAACAAATATCTAACCACCAAACGACGAAACAGTGAAGAGAAAAAAAAAAGAAAAGAAACGAAAAGTCGAAGAAACTTCCGTGAATACACACAATGATACACATAAATTATTTTTTCCGTTCATATACAGTGCATTACTGTCAAATGTATGTTGTGTCGCGATCGTCCATATCGTGAACAAATTCGTACGTGTTCGTTGTTAATATAACGTAAATAACGTGATCCATTTCAAATATTAAATAAACGTTAAACGCATGCAATCCTTTGAACCGAGAGGTCGTATCGATCACAAAAAACGTAGGTACACGCTCTCATTTTCGGCCGCGGAAAATATTATCGATGACCCTGTTAATACGCAGGTAATGATGATGATGATGATGATGATGATGATGAGGATGATAATGATGATGATGATGATGATGATGATGATGATGATGATGATGATGAGGATGAGGATGATGAGGATGATGAGGATGATGAGGATGATGAGGATGATGATGATGATGATAATGACGACGACGACGATGATGATGATGATGATGATGACGACGACGACGATGACGAAGACGACGAAGACGAGGATGACGAAGACGACGATGACGATGACCAAGACGACGACGACGATGATGAAGATGATGAAAACGAAGACGAAGAGAGTAATGAGAAATTGAACAAAGGCCTGAAGAAAATCCTGGACAAAGGTAAAGGTTCGACAACAACCGAGAAGGCCGAAGAGGATTTCACGTGAGAGATCGAAGTGTGACGGGCTTTGTGTTATATAATACGCGATATAAAGAATCACCAAATAGAAAAGCAAATAATATACCATGTACAATGATATCCCTGCAGAAAAACAGATAGAGATATACATGTATATGTATATATCCCACGTAGAGCGATTCGAATTGACCGTAACAAGTAATCTAAAGCGAAAGATTTGATTAATTGGAAATCTTTGGGCCGTCTGCTCGCCGTACATGGCCAAGCTGGTGGCCGTAGGGCGTACCTGCATGAAAATTAAAATTCTCAAAATATTTTTTTCTCTTGTGTTTCTTTTTTTTCTTTTTTTTTTTTCTTTTTAAATTCTTCTGTTGCCTTGACTAAGTCAGCCTGGCTCCCTTCGTCCCTCTCATTTTTTATTTTCCCTCTAGAGAAAGTCTTGAATCTATCCTCGTTTGCATGCCAGCCTTGTGACTGTCCCCTTTGTCGATGGAGCTACGTTACCAAACACAGTTGCCATTTTGGAAAATTTGGATTCGTATGTCTCACTGTCTCATCTGTTACGTTTATTATCTGTGATTAGTACGCATTTATCACGACACGGCTTTCTTCGTTCTGGTATTCAGAGCTAGATTCTCTTTTTGTTTGTTTTATTTTTATTCAATGACCGAGGTAAGTAAAATTGTAGTCGTTGGTTGTTCGAACGATGGTACCGTAGCTCCAGAAGACCTCGACCGCACTTTTACAACCCAACAAAACGAAATAACAACGATTTCTCCAAAGCGAGCCGATGGTTCCTGTTGTAGTTGACAGCTGTCGTCTGCAGCGAGCTCCGAGTCGAAGAGAATCGGACTGGCCTCCGCTTGAAAGAGCGGGGAAATGACGCGGAAAAGGGGGTTGTTTGGTCTATCTCGCGACTGATTGTAACATGCTGACAGTCTCATTGTTCGCGTGACTTCACTAACTTCAAATTCAGCAGAAAACTTTCACTATTCATTCACTATTCATTCATATACATAGAAACATAGAAATCGTGTACAACAATCTTTGCATAGATTAGTCAGAAACTCGACATAGAAACTTTGTAAAACTTAGTATAAAGCATAGAAATTCATACTGTGTTTCATTTGTAATTTCACTTATAAAAAAAAAAAACGAAATTAACACATACAACTCGGTATGACTGAAATTTCTGAAATTTGGATAATATAAAAAAATCAATTTAAATTATTTTCCTATTTGGAACTCCATTTCTTTCTTTTTTTTTTTTTTTTTTTTTTTGATAATTCGACAAAAGATTTAAGTGGAGGCTGGTCCACGCTAAAATAGCTGCCATGAAAGAGTCGTCGACTCGCCGCGAGATATTCTCGTCTGTGAGAAACACATGCACGTTTGGCTTTTGCTGCACAATTGGGGTTGGAGTGACACGTTCTCTCTGCACTAGTTAACGTCGAAAAACGTCTCACGAGTCAATCTCTCTTCTCAATGTCTCTCTATATTCTTCTACTTCCATCTGTTTTCTTTCTCCGTCATATATATAAAAATATATTTTTTTTTCAATTTCTCTATCTCTCTTTCAATATTCTATCTGTCTCTCTCTCTCTCTCTCTCTCTCTGTCTTACCGTGCACTCTAAATTTCTTTGTTTCTCTCTTTTTATTTCTTTTTATTTTTCAACACACCCCGTCCGCATTGACTCGTGAAAAGACGAATCAATCAGCCGTAGGCTAGCCAATTTTCTGACCAATTTTCTCTATCACTTTCTTTCTCTCTTTCTCTTTCTCTCTCTCTTTTTTTTGCCACACATCATTGTCTGGAATCAATCTCTCTTGTATCTGACTCGTTGTGTATTTGCTTACTGCAGGCGACGGCTGTTTCTACATCGGCATGGGAGGTAAAAGCGCGAAACCCAAGATTCCCTCCTATGAGCCCTACCAGTGCTGTCCTGCCAAGGTCGCCCACGGCACCAAGGTCGCCAAGGTCACGAAAGTCGGCCCGGTGACCAAGGACAAGGGCAAAGTACATGAGAGGTCCGAAAAGCTGGCGCTGCCCGGCCTGAAGCCGATTAACAAGCTCACCGCGAAGGACAGCAAAAAGACTGCCACGGTGTCATCGGGGGTTAGCAAACCGAGCGACCAGAAGGCCAAGAAGGGATTCTTCGGAAGCGGTAAATATCTGAACTGGCTGTGGTAATCCGCGGGGTTAAATCACTGCCCATGAACACCCAGGACCTGACTTGAAGCGAACTTGAACCGAATCAACGTTCATCACGGAAGATTAAAGTTTGATTTGGTTTGATAAAGATGGTAATGAAGGAGGGGGGGGGGGGGGACGAAGGAGGGAAAGAACACGAAGTGTTTCACGTGATTGGGCTAAGCAGTAGCTTAGCGAGGGAAGAAATTAAATCTGTTTCCATTTTTTATTTTATATCAAATTATTTGCGTCTGAAAATAATTAACTCGAAGGATATTTTTAAGTTTAATTTTGTAGAAAAGCCAAAGACACGCTGTTCTTGCATTTATATCTTGCTTATCTTTAATTTAGTCGTTTAATTTTGCCTCGCGTGACTTTTGTCTGCTTTTCGTCGTTTCAAAATTACAGTTTGGCCCAGTTACATGGAACTCTCGTATACGTATATACAGGATATTAGAGAAATTTGAACTATATTTATAAGATCTAACATTAGACATTAAGACAATTAACTTATTTACGCAAGAAAATTTATCAGTAGCAGCTGCTAGTCTCTTCCTACTGTTCTAAGTACTAAATTATAATTCGTAATTCACATTGTATAATTATGTACTGAAGAAACAGTTCAAGCAATTATTTGTCTCAATGTCTAAATTTTCACATCTTATAGATATTTTTCTCACTTTTTTTCTAACATCCATACCTATATCATATGGATGAACTATAGTACAACGCTAAAGCAAATTAGTGTCCACGCGAAGAGTGGGCAGTGATTTAATTGGCAAAGTAGGGAACACGTAGCAAAGGGTTAGATGATAGAAAAAAAAAAACGAAGTGACAGCCGATCTGTGTGAAGACGGGGGCTGGTAAGAAACGTTGAGTGAGAAAAAGGGCCCGCTGACGAAACAGTCTTCGTATCTGGAATACAGGTGTGTCGCGCGGTCCATGAAGAGAATCACGAGCCGCAAGTTCTGCAGACGAGCAAGACGATCCAAGAAAACGTGCCTAGGAATGCCGGTGGGCTGCCTCCTCGGATTCCTCGAATCGTCGAGATAACAGTTTCGCGAGAGTCTCTAGCCTTCTAACACACACGTTCGATCAACCATCTTGTGAACGTTCTAGAGCGACCGGATATAATATGCGTAACTGTTAAATGCAATTCAACCGCGACGGAGCTATAATCTGTAATAATTTTCTAGAAGAATTTTCTAAAAAAAAAAACACCGAGGTTCAATGTTCTTCTTCCTTTTTTTTTTTTTCTTTTCCTTAAGTTCAACTTACAACTGGATCGTTGAGTAAAGTTTCCGTTTTATTTCGATTTTCTTTCTTTTCGAGAATCGGAGTTATAGCTCCGTCTGACTGTCTGCCAGATCCTTTCCCGCTTCCTGCTACTATTGTGTACGTCTGTCCAAGAGCCTTGTAATCGCTGATCGAATCCGTGACAATTAAAACGAAACGAACGTCGCTCACACGACGCGATTCGCCGAGCTATAATGTTGTCGTTGGCTTTGAAGAGACAAAAATGAGAAAAAAAAAAGAGAAAAGAAAAGTAATTGTACCGTGGGAGAACCAAGAGTGTAACATATCTAGGTATATAGACGAAATTGAACGAAAAAAAAAAAAAAATATGTCGCGATGAGAAAGGATCGTGAGGATACAGTTTTTCTACGTCTCACTGAGAGTTGGGTCGGGGGTTGTGGCCTGTTGCAGTTGTGGCCGGGCTTCCGTACATCATGAAAGTCTAGAGAACGAGAGCAGGGAAGGAAGCACGGGGTGGAGGTGAAGGACGAAATTGGATCAGAAAATGAGAGAGAGAGAGAGAGAGAGAGAGACATAAAAAGAAGATATAGAGGGACCGACGAGATACTGAAAGGGAAGAGAAGAAGAAACGAAGACATTAAGACACTACAGAAGAAATGTAGATTTTGTAAAATAGATTACGAGAGAGTTTCGTTCATCGAGCAAACTTGTTCCTGAAACTACTTTTATCGTCATTTCAATTTGTCATCGATATCTCGCAAGCATCATCATCATCGACGTAATCATCTATCTCCTTCACGTTCATCATTACGAACAAAATATCACAAAATCTCGTTTCGTATCCATAAGTTGATCGTCGAAAGAATCATGCGCCCTTCTCCTTATCTGTAACCCCGAGACACACCTTCTCCCCCTCCCCATCATATTTTTCAAGCACTCACGTCTCCCCCCCCCCTCCCCCCTCGAACGATCGTTCTTATCAAACTTTTTATAAGAATGAAAAAACAAAAACACAGCGAATATATATAGAGCAGCGAACAACATTATCGTCACGTTGAATTCAATTCAAGCGTATCTCAAGTCGCATTGGGAAAGTCAATATTATAACAAAGCGCACACGCTTCTCGAGAAACATAAGACTTTGCTCAGTCCGTCACGAGAATCAGAGTTATAGCTAGATTTTTAATGGTCGATTTACTGAGTCGATATGAGAAACCCGTGCATTCGTCGCGCGAAAGCCCGCGTGCGCGTGAATCGAAGAATGCCTGAGAATCGAAGATCGTCCTGCCAATAAAATTAGTCTTGCGTATCGTTGTTTTATTGTTATATATCGTCGTGACGACGCGATACCGCCGTCCCATTGCATTTTCGATCGATAACGCTCGCGAGAGAACGGGGTTAGGGTTTCTCTCTTTGTCGCGGGAACGATCGATCGTCGACGATCGAATGGAAAATGTGGGCTGTTCGCTGTTTGCCGAACGTCTCTTATAGTGTTCTACCTAGATCTCGCGGTATAGGTTGTAGCGACGGGTACTTTTTTCGTTTTATTACTTTCTCTCGTTGGTCTTTTAATCTTGGAATCCCGAAGACGCTAGAATAATTGTCACGAAATGAGGAATAGAATATTGAAGAAGTTATTTTTATTTTTTAATTAACCGTCCAGTCATTACGATGTTAGATAATTTCGACAAGCATCTCAATGATAACTAGAAATGTTTCCTTTTTCTTCGTCTATCTTTCTTCATATATAAAAAAATATATAAAATTACTTTAGACTGGAGGGTTAAGTTCTCTTCGATTCGTGCGCTAAATCGAACGAAGATTCATCCCCTCGAAATTCCTCTTCGAGGCGTCGCGACTTGATTCCAAGATTGAAACGACTTGGATTCTTAACTATATAATTCCTTAATCGAACAGCAGATCTCTCCAGAGTATGTTTATGTCAAGTGCAACGCGACGTAGGTTTGTAGCCACGTGCTGATCAATCGATCAATCTGGAATAAACGATTACTTTGATCCTCCGCTCAATCTTTCTTGATCTCATTCCAGAGACTCGAGAATAAGCTTACTATTTATCTCGTTTCAGATTCTGCGCCTACGCGAACCTACGCAGACACTGTCTGTCAGTCGAATTTACAAAATACTTATGATTTTCTTTCTCTTAGGTCGCATCCCCCTATTCTCCTTTCACCCCCCTTTCTCCTTTCTCTTCCCTTTTTGTAATTTACATCTCGCACATCTTTATAGCGAGACGATACATCTCTATTTTGCAGATACATACACGTCATCATTTAACATTTACATTAAACGTTTGAGAGTCAAAAAGGCGGGAAAAATATGACAAGTCCATTTCTTGTAGTTTGAAAGAAGAATTTTAACATGAAATAGTCTCGAAGACGTAAGGCTTTTAAAAATATGCGGCAAATCCACGATGTTTTGTAAGAAACGAATAATACATTTAATCCTGTGTTTTATATAGACACATGTTTTAACTGACCACACATTTAACTCTATGCAATATGACGTGTTATATTTCAAAAACACTTTTTAGAAAATTGATTCATCATATTTTTTTATCCGCAGTCTTTATACAATACATTGATACACGATGCTGTTCTTACCCTTACACCATGATCGTGGCTGCGACATAAACATACCCTCTCTGAAATATTCCTCAACAGTAAAACGTCGAGGAACACGTGCGTTTCTTGTTACGCCAGCTATCACTAATCGCTTTGATCGCTTTCTGGGCCGCACGAGCCAGCACTAAAAAAAAAAATATCAAAATCACAAAAATATATATGCACATATATAAAATAAAATGAACGACAGTAAAAAAAAAAAAAAAAAAAAAGGAAAGTCCGAAAAATACAAAGCACAAAGAAAACACATGGAAAATTCTTGTTCTTTTCCTCCCCTTTCGAACTCAACCGGACGAAAGTCAGGGGAAGGAAAAATCGTAAGAAACACGCTCACCTCTATTTATTTATTTATTTATTTATTTATACAAATGTCTTATTCTGTTGAGTTCTGTATTCATTGTGGTTCTCGCCGTACGTTAAATCGAAAATGCCGATAGTCTGTACGAGAGCTGTATTTGATATAAAAGTAACATCGCGTGGACACTGTACTTTCGTCGCGGTCACCGATCCTCGAGCGCGATAATTAATCGATAAATAATTTACAAAGTGAATTTCAAACCTGAGGATAAAGAAACTACGTAAAAATATGGAGAATTTGACAATACGGAATACAGAAATCAAAATTTGAGAAAAAGTATTAACTTTACTCGACGAGAGAGAGGAATCATTCGATCATTTTAATCATCGCGCTGCGTCTGTGATCGCGATTGCTCAGACTCGTAAAACGTTTTTGCGCATTTTCTGCCGTACGGCATTCTCGTTAATCGCATAAGAGCAACATGTACGATAATAAAAACTCGATAATAAATATGTTTCCTAGTACCAATTAGTATCCTTTTGTATTTGCTTTGCCCGTTACTACTGCTAATGACAGATGGTAGAGTCCTCCAACCCTTTATCTATCATTTCTCCAGAGATAGATTGATTAAACGTCGAAAAATCGAAAATGAAACTGTACGCAGTTTCATATGCGACGCTATAATAGTTTCTCACTTTTGTGTTCACCGTTTGTCTCTATTCAGAGGTTTGTCAGAGATGTTAAGATAAACTGAAAGCTTGCACTCGACGAACAAACACACGATACTTCAGCATCACGGTCATCAAATTTTCACCGAGGATTTTCTCGACGTCCATACCTCTCAAAAAATAAATGCCAGAGAGAAACATGCATCGCCTAAGTGTCTTTATTAACAGTAGAACTACCAAATCGGTCAAATTTGTAATTTTCAGTGATGAATTTTTATAAATTTGAATATTTTTGTTTTGAGAAACAAATTTTCCTTACACTTAAATTTATCTGACATTAACGTTATACTTCAATTGGTAGTTCTAGTGTTGGAATTGAGATTGAAAAGTTGGTGCTATAAATTTTACATACATGTAAATCATAAATCGATCCACTTATCAATAATACTATCAATAAGCATTTTCTTTCAATGATTCCGATATTCATTGGTGAACTATGTCACGATTTGTGTATGAACGGTAAGTTTCCTCGGACATCTAGAAATCTCCAGAAATTACCAAAATACGAAGAGAATAGCCATTCCAGATCTTGAATAAAATGACATCTATAAAAATCTGAGAGTTGGTTTCTTTGACTAATTGTTTGATTAATTACGATGATGATGAATAAGGGTTCGATAATTCGAGCAACGAATTAATGTGATAACTTAGGTAATCTGCTAGACGAGACGGAAGTGCTCGATTGGATGGTGAAGCAGAAGACAGACGAGAGTATCGAAGAAATCGATCGTGACACCCTGACCAAATATATCGAGACGAAAGAATTCCTGGCTGTTATTTTCTGTAAGATATAGCCCATTTTTCTCTGCAAATTCTTTGCAAAATTGTTGATTGCCCGCGGTAAGTTACATAATTCGCCGGTTAACTTGTTCGTTTCGAGTTTAACAATTATGAGAATCGATCCAATATGATAAAAAGATTCGTGACAAATTTTCTTTATATACTGAACGATTCATCGCTAAAATTTTTCCAAACTCATAACTGTTTTTAAATAAACATAACTGACGTGTTTTTAAATAAAATTCATCCCTTAAGTGATCGAGTAATAATTGAAACGATCATATGTGCAACTCATAAATAAACTATCGATGTTAATGCATTTACGGAAAATTCGAATACACGAAAATGTGTAAAATGCGCATAATATGCAATGTAACATTTAATGAAACAGATTTCTATTAAGGTTTCTGCGAATTTTTACGCATTCAAGGAAAATTTATAAAGCTACGTAGTAGTTGCACATGCAACTAGAATATGAAATAATATATGAAAATATAATACTGTCCAACGTATATAAAATATTCAAAATATTTGGATTTCATTTTTTTGTCGTGTTCGCAAAAATATAAATTTGCCTAAACATCCTTAGTTTACTTAGAGAGAGTCTCTCCAACGAGAATCTTAAGGGGTTGATAATACTTTCGCTTTGAAACGAAACGAAAAAAGAAAAGACTCTCGGTCCCGTAGACAAGGAGGAGGATCCAGAGAGTCCTAGAGTACTTAGGCACGTCGAGCTGATCGACGATGAAGCTGCTGAGTACGGTATAAAGATCGTGAGGATGAAGGATCGATTGATGGCGAAGAAATATGGCTACCGGAACCCGCCCGGTATCACGTACTTCCGCAAGGGCAAGAACATCAATTACGACGGGGATATCGACGACGAGGAGGAAATTCTCGACTGGCTGACCAATCCGGAGAACATGGAGCTGACCGATCACATCGAGAGAATCAACAAGAAGATGTTTCAAAAGATACGACAGACCACTGATTACTTGGCGGTGTTCTTCTGTGAGTATTGAATTTAAAGGAGATTTAAGGAGAAATCATGTGTCTAAGAACAAAATTTATAAATTAGACCGAATATAAGGTGAAAATCGAATTGTAAGAGTCCAGTCGATTAAAAACCAAGATGAGAGCATTTTAATTAGTGGGTTTGAACTCGTTCGGAAAATTTTCATTTTCTATTTTAACTTTTTTCTTTTAACTAACTCACTTTTATAAGTGCGCTTTTTAATATTAAAAAATTTTGGAATGAAAATTCAGGATGTTCTTTTTCTTTGATTTTTGTAAAATAGAAAATTGTCAAAAGATTACCAACATTCAAAGGATTAATGCAGTTAGAAATAAAATAAAACAGATGCAATTATTGTTTTGAACAAAAAAAAAAGAAAAAAAACGAGACTTTCGAGCATGTCGAACGCGGTGGCGCGCGTATGTTTAGACAGCAACGACTGCAAACAGTGTGGCAGAGTATTGGCGGAAATCGAACATATCGATGACGAGGCGGACAGTGTTGGGATAAAGTTCGTGAAGATTGACGACAAACAGCTGGCCAAACAATATGGTGTCTTTGCACTGCCCGCCATATTGTTCTTCAAAATGTCCTCGAAGGAACCAGTCATCTATGCAGGTATAATGAACTCAAACGTGATAAAATTAATTTAAAATTAATCAAATTTTATCTCGAACCAAAGGCGATCTGTACGACGAAGATCAGATTTTGCAATGGCTGTTGACGCAGAAAGATCCATCCGGAGAGGTAATCGAAGATTTGGAGGGTGAAGATCTGCTAAATTTGATAAGGGAGTCGGAATCGTTAGCAGTATACTTCTGTAAGTCTGACAGTCCTTCAGCCACGGCCAATTGCCAAGCAGGAATGTATCTCTAGCCTGTTGCGTGGTTCTTCCATGTTCTTAATACATTTATACTATTATTTCCTTTTCCATACTCTATTCCGCTCTTTATATTCATAAGAATATAGTTGTAAATTCAAGCATTCACATTTACATCTTGCTTCATCGATAAAATCGAGAGAATCGTTTTAGTGACATCATTTCGATCATTAATACTAGATCTACTAGAAAGTTATTAAAAATGAAACTATTTTTACAATTGTTAAAAATATAGTTTTTGATAAAATTAGTATTGGTTTTCGTGGAAGAAGAAGCACTCTCTCCGTAATTTACTTGTTGTAGAATTAAAATGTTGTGCATTTTAATATATCTTCGATTAAGTTTAACAGGTTGAAAAGAATATTTTAGTAGTATGAAATAATTGAAAATTGGATACTTGTATTCATTACTTTTTGATTTATTAAATCACTCTCTACGTCTAAAATATTGTAGATAGTTCTAGTATTAAAACTATAACCAGAAGATAACATCTAGAGCGGATTTCCTGTCATTTCATTCTTCTCTTCTCTTCACACTATTCTATCAGTCTGTCTTTTCTTTTCGACGAAGAGAATTCCATCTTACCGCAGCCATACTCGTCTGCGTAATTATATTAATTCTCCACATGAAATTCTCGTTAAACGTGTACATACATTACCGCGGAATTTTTGTTATATTGTATTTGTCTACGTAATTTGCGCTTAATTGTGTCGCAACAATTAACCAATCTTTTCTCTTTTCAAGTTGTCCGTTGTCCTTTTTTCTTTTAATCTTTCGTTTTGTGTATATATCTCTTCACGATCATTGCTACTTGGCTTGTCTTTTCTCTCTCTCTCTCTCTCTCTCTCTCACTTTTATCTGTCTTTTTGTCCGTCCATACGCTGTACACGTTGTCTGCTAATGCCGCAGGGAACAGAACGCTTTGTGACTTGTGTCAGGCAAAATATCAGCGGAAGCAGACTCGCCACAAGGAGCGCAAGATCGTCGAACACGAAGCAGCCGAGGAACTCGATGGTACACGTGAACACAGAAAAAGAGAACAATTGATTTGTCGACCTGATCTTTTTTTCTTTTTCTTTACTGTTCTACCGATTTAGGCTATGTTCCAGATAGCTCGTCTTCCGTATGCACTACCCAGAACATCACTCACATCATATATAATATATCTACAAATATATTTTCACTGATATTTTTACAAAATACACTTTTATCGGTGAAGCACAACGTATATATACGTATTTTTATTCGATCTCTTTTTTGAAAATGCATCTTTTTTTCAGATGGCCGCTGCGGTATTTTTGTTCGCAGCAAAATTCAAATTCGCTCTATTTAGTAATCTATTTAATCGCTATGTAATATAATTTAGCCACTGCCGTTCATTTTTTGGAAGTATGAGCGAATTCTTTTCGCGCACGAGCAATTTTTCCAGGCCGACTTTTACCCTTGCATTTCACTACACGTTCACACTGTCACACACAGGTGTACCTGCACGATTAGAAAGCATGAGAAAATCATAAAACCAGATGACGAGAAACCGTCGTAGTTACCCTAGAAGTGACCAGCATGCTAACCATTTTGTTTGTCCGTATTTTAATAGATTTTGTTATACGTTCGAATATGTTGTCTGTCATTGGTATTTTTTTCGATAGAGCTAGTTTTTTCCTTCATAGATAAGGCCAGAAGAATGCTTTCTTAGATCACTGTTCAACCGATCGATCTCTCACCTTGTCATCATAGATCGCTGTCTTTCGAGTAGACATCACTTCGATGCGTTCGTGAATTTTATAACAACATGGTCTCTCTTTAGATGCCGAAGACTGTGAACAGTGCGTGGGCATCCTCGAGGAACTGGAGAATATCGACGATGACTGCGATAGACATGGTATCACGTTCGTAAAGACACAAGTGAGTACGAAAATAATTTGTTTGTGAATATTTAAGGTATTTTGGATATTTGGACGAATCTTTACTCGAGAAATTTTCATCGTTTCTTCATAGGATTATAAAGTGGCAGAAGATTATGGCGTCACGGATTTCCCGGTGTTAGTCTACTTTGAAAAGCAATTACCAAATGTGTTCGAAGGTTACCTTTTTACTGAATTAATTACATACTGCAAATTACGTATCGGAGAAAGTTAAATTACTTGAATCTCGTTTGTAAAGGTGATTTAAAAGTGGAAGAGGAAGTTTTGCAATGGTTGATCACTCAGAAAACGGAGGATCGAATAGAACTGATTACCAGAGTGATGTTAGAAGCGTCTGTCGAAGAGACTCAATATCTTGCAGTTTATTTCTGTGAGTCTTGACATTCCTGTGCTGTAAATTTCGACACAATAGTCGAAATTGGATTAAAAATAAACAAAATCACAATGTTATGTTGTAGATAAACTAAACTGCCATATATGCGACGAGATTTTGGAAGGATTAGAGAGGATCGACGACGAATGCGACGTGTTCGGCATTCATTTGGTGAAAATTCAGGATCCTCAACTAGCCAAACGATATTCTATCAAAACCTTTCCAGCCTTAGTTTACTTCAGAAATGGCAATCCTCTTTTGTTCGAAGGTTTCTAAATTTTTCACTCCCACATTTATGCCAATTAAAACCACTTCATTTACCAGAATTAAAACCACTTTCATTCTACAATCAATTTTATCAGGTGATTTACAAAACGAAGAATCAGTTCTCGAGTGGCTAATCGACGACGATAATCGAGAACTAGCGGACGAAATTGAATCTGTGAATGAGAGAATGCTGGAGAGACTTCTCGACGAATCTCCATTCTTAGCTGTTTTCTTTTGTATGTTATATTTTATTATAAATAAACTGCAGATTTTTATGCATTTTATTTATGAGA
Source organism: Melipona bicolor (assembly GCA_030673865.1). NCBI lineage: Eukaryota > Metazoa > Arthropoda > Insecta > Hymenoptera > Apidae > Melipona > Melipona bicolor. Next base: position 6,849,756 of record JAHYIQ010000002.1, on the reverse strand, counting down.
AATTCAAACATGCAAAAATGCATAAAATAAGCAAATATATATTAAATATCAAATGTACAGTATTCGTTAGATCAGACAAATCTCTATCTACTTTCTACTTTTCTTTTTTTCTTCAATTTGATGATTCTTAACAATTTCACTTAAATCGATTAATTTAATTAGACGACGAAGACTGCCCCGAGTGTGACGAAATTATGGAAGCTTTGGAGAAAATCGACGGCGAAGCAGATTTATTCGGTATAGACTTCGTGAAGGTACTCAGCACGGAAGCTGCAGAGAAATTTTCAATTCTGAACGTTCCGTCCCTCGTTTATTTCCGCAAAAAGACACCGTTGATCTATGACGGCGATCTGACTCAAGAAGACAAGATTCTCCAATGGCTAACATCTCAAGACGTCTTCGAAATTAAAAATGAAATCGAAGAGGTTAACAAAAAGATGCTAGACAAATTGTTGGACGAGAACGAGTTCCTTGCTGTCTTTTTCTGTAAGTGCAGAAGAGAAATATACAAGAACGTCGTCACTGAATTATAATTGCAACAATTACAAAAACAATTGTACCAATTACTCTAGATGAACACAACAATAAAGAAAGTGAAGAAGTAAGCGAAAAGTTGGAAAACATTGACGGAGAAACGGATAATTTGGACATCACGTTCGTCAAGATGGCTGATCCAAGATACGCAAGGAAGTGGGGTGTCACTAAACTTCCTGCCATCGTTTATTTTCGCAAGAGATTTCCCAGTATCTATCGAGGTAAAACTCTCCTATAATAAAACAAACTGCACGATATCTAATGAATCATCCCATAAGCGACGTGTTTTCATTTTTTTATTTTTTTGAAAATCAAATTCAACGCAATAAAAGCTATTATTAGCTATGGAAGTTTTATATTTAACAGAAAATATTAAAATTAATATTAAATAAATATTAAAGTTATGGAAGTTTTATTTATAAAATTAAAATAGAGAATTTAACAGAAAAAAAATAAAGAAAGAAGAAAATTTTTAAAGCAAACGATCACGTCACTTGTGATGATGATTTGATATTTTTAATTTCCAATCATAGCATATATAAACGATTTTTCCTCGTACCAGGTAATCTACACAACGAACAAGACGTGTTGGAATGGCTGCGCAAGAACAGGTACCGTCAACCAGAGCTGAACATCTACATGTACATGCTGATTGCCATTACCGTCCTATTCGCCATGTACACCGGCTTCCTGTTATCCTGTTTCCGCTCGGAACCAGCGGCTCCCGCGTCGCATCCGAAGCAAGCGTGATAGAAAGAAAGAAGGAAAAGAGAGAAAGAGAGTAAGAGAGAGAAAGAGAGAGAAAGAAAGAAAGGAACGAAAGAGTAGAGACTTATTGATCGTTGTTGCGCGAATGTGCGTTTTACTGTTGTTGATCCGACTCGCTTTAACGTAAGATTGAATGGCGGCCGTTCGTCCGGAACGAACGACTTGTACCAAGGCTCGACGATTCTACGGAGGATGACAACGAAACCTGTCTATATGTATTTTTCTCTTCGCTTAGACGATGAACGAACGATTGAAGAAAAAAAAAAAAAGTAATAAATTAATAAATCAAATAATCTACTTCTATACATTGCACCGTAATAGGTTCAAGTTGTCCGTGAATTCCGTGAGCGCGTGGTATGCTTGCTTAACGTGGACCAAATTCATCGATTTTCTATAGGAGATTATTAGACCTCTGTCAAATTGAAGAAGGCGCGAACGTGTTGCGAGCGTACACGTAGGCGACGTTTCGCGGGAGTTTACTCGACTTATAATATTCCAAACGATATTACCAATTATGTTAGCGTATAAGCTATATACATTATACGTAAGTATATCGTATACGTTTGCCATAATGTCTCTCTGTTCGCGTTCGAATCACCGTGCGGCGACAACGTTGTTTGATATTCTTTTATTGTATTGCTTTGTAACGAGATAGAGATATTACATTGTATCGTATTCCATATTTCACTTTGTATTAACTTTTGCTGACTCGATGATTTTTTGCTGCGTTTTTAGAGTGAATAAAACTGATCGACACATCTGTACACATCTGTTATTTTGCTGGTGTTCATGGAATGTTGCTAGCCAATTCGATCGACGAGCAATCTGTGGTTTCTTCTTCTTTTTTTTAATTTTTTTTTTTATTTTTTTTTTTTTGTTCTTTTTTCGTACGTGTTCTTAATTGTAACGTTAATTGTTACCGTTGATTAGGTATTGACAGTGGTCTTGTTCTTTATCTCGAGTGATCACCTTTGGTCCACGTGTAATTCATTGTTCGCGAAGATGATCATTGATAATCCATGCGTCTTCTCGATGATGGATCATCGAAGATATCTTCCAAATGGAACGAAAGAAAAATGTACACGAGACAGGTGAATATTGACTATCGATACTTATATTGTCAAAAAAAGGCAAATAATGTTAACACATGATCATGAGGAATAAAGAGCGAATCCTTGGACCAATTCCAAAGTGCTTAAAATGCCACTTTTGTCTGCCAATTGGAAATAATATAATAGTGTGAACGATGCATTATATAAAAAAAGAATACGACGATTCTTTTCCTTTTATTTTGTTTCATTTACTTCTTTTTGCGCTTTCGTTTTTTTTTTTTTTCTTTTCCATAGAAATCTGAATCTTCTGTGGATCTAAATCTTCAAATTAACTGAAGGAATTTCAAAATATTTCCAGAAATTAGTTTCTTTGCATATATCTTTTATTTAAAAATTTCTGTAATTAAGACAGATCTTCGAGAAAAATTGAATTTTTTAAATATAATAAAAATCGTATCCAATTATTGGTTATCCGTCTTAATTATTCAAACAAAATTAACATTAATACGTTACAAAAAGCAAAACGCTATAGAGTTATATGTGTGTGTGTGTGTGTGTGTGTGTGTGTGTGTGTGTGCATAGAACTACAGTTTCAAATTTCAAGTTTCCCGCTATTATGTAGCTAGGAAGAAATGTGACTAACTTCAAACTCAATATTTCTACAGCTCTGAAGTAGTCTACGATTGAGAACTTCTTTACGTGACGGAAGAATGGCGGATGCGTAAGTCTCGTTTAAAATCGTAATGAAATCTAAAAACATCGATAATTAATAACATTCTATTATTTTTAAAGTGTATTATTAATTATTCTTTCAAAGTCCTTTTCTACATTTATATTGTAGTTTTTTATTTTTTTTTCAAAAAAATGAATTATTATTATGCTGACAAGTCGTATCATTGATCAATAGGAAACATCATATTTCAGTATACATATTAATTTTTCAATGAAGCATAATTTTTTGTTTTCTATTAAATTAAATTTCTATATGTATTATTTAAAATAATACATTTCTTGACGATATAACCTATACATACAACCTAACCTAATTCTACTCTGTATATCATGCGACTTGTCTAATTTTATATGAAGAAAATATAATTTTTAACTTTAATAAATAATTTACATAGAAAGAAAGAAGCTGAACCCGCAGCAACTAAAAAGCTGCCGGCAGTGCCGGAATCAGTCCTTAAGAGAAGGAAAACTCGTGAAGCTGTACGAGCTGCACGTCTTCAAATATCGATTAAGGTATTTTTTTGATACTTGTTTTATATATATACATATATATTTCCTTTTTTTTTTTTTATCAAATCGATGCTTCAAATTAGAGAAGATGATTAAAATAAATTTTTAATTTCAGCAACGTGCGAATCGATACCAGAAAAGGAAAATAATTTTCAAAAGGGCTGAAAAATATGTGAAAGAGTACAAAACAAACATAAGAGATCATTTTAGATTGATCAGACAAGCCAAAAATCGTGGCAATTATTATCTCCCTGGAGATGCACGTCTCGCATTTGTTATCCGTATTCGGGGGTAAATTTCTAGTTTATTGAAATTATGATTAAAATTTATACATGTTATGGAATCATATTTTACTATTTTAGTATCAATCAAGTTGCTCCTAAGGTACGTAAGGTACTTCAGCTGTTTCGATTGAGGCAGATCAATAATGGTATATTTCTGAAGCTGAACAAAGCAACTATTAACATGCTTCGTATTGTTGAACCTTATGTCACATGGGGATATCCCAATTTGAAATCAGTTAGAGAATTGATCTACAAGAGAGGATTTGCAAAAATAAATAGGCAGCGTATTCCTATTACCAGCAATTCAATCATTGAAAAGAAACTTGGTTAGTATCGTCAAGTTCATTACTGTGAAAATTTTTTTCATTACATTTGACAAGTCCATTGGAGTTGTATTTATTATTTTATCTGCTCCTTTCCAGCTTGTCAAAGAATAATAGAATCATTGAAAAACTTTCTCGTATATTTTATGTTTAAGTTTGCGACGGTTCTTACATTTCATAATTATATTAAAATTCTTTTTCCAATACTTATTATGATAATAATATGAAAATATATTGTTACAGGACGTTCTGGTATTATTTGTATAGAAGATTTGGTCCATGAAATTTTCACAGTTGGGCCAAAATTCAAGTTTGCAAGCAATTTCTTATGGCCCTTCAAGGTATATAAATTTTTACCTCCTCGGATATCGTCGACATAGGCATGGTTATAGAAATACTTATTCTATCAATCTCCTACTATGTCGTAAAATAATACGAGTTTCTCTTTGTGGGACGCATGTAATTTTGCGTTTCTTAGTCAAACTCAAACATTTCATTAACTAATTGCCATTTTTTACACTACTAATCTTAATTATATTTCTACTTTTAGCTCAACACGCCTAATGGTGGATGGCGTAAGAAGACTAACCACTATGTAGAAGGTGGTGATTTTGGTAACCGTGAACACAAAATCAATGAACTTCTCAACAGAATGATTTAAATTTCTAAAAATCTTGATAAATAAAAGTTTAAATAAAATATATATCATATTGTATTTTACCTATGTGCCCGCTTTTTTTACGTATTCAGTAATACTGATATAAATAAACATCTAAAATATTCTATTCACAATTTGCAAAAAACATGATTGATATAAAATATATCTGATAATTTTGTGGTTATGTAAAACGCATGTTAGTGAATGTATACACGGAATTACATATATAATACTGCATATACTATAAATGTAGTTATCTCTTCCTAAAATCAATAATGTACATCTGCAGAATTGTGCTCATGTGAATTATCAAGAGTTTATTTTAATGTAAAAACATGTCAAAACATAAACGCATGCGCTGATCAATTATATTGAACACTACAGTAGCTTTTCGTACATGACGCATTACAATGAGAGAATGGTGTGTTAAGGCAAAGTGTACTGGTTCGAATCTTGTTCCAGAGGTTTTTGGATAAAATATTTTATTTTCCAATAGAGTGTTATTTTTAATAAAGAAAACACTTCTTTAATAAATTTTGGTAAGTATATTACAAAAAAATTGAAAAATAAATAAACGTTAAAATTAAGTAATAAATATTCTCATATGTACGTATTATATGCCTAACCTTATTTTATCATTAAAAATAAATTTTTGCAGCATTATAATTAATATTTAATGAGATCAACAAATTTGTCTCGCGTGCTCCTCCCGAGAAACAAATGCTTTTGTGGGTTTTTGGCCTAGATTATAGAAAGCATGTTTCATTGCCGTACGTTCTATGTTCGAATCCTACTTATTTTAATTTTATGTTAATAAATCATAGGAATGTTTTTTATACCATAAAATGTTCTAGAAAAATAATAAAAAAATATATTGAATTGTAAATGTAAAGTTCTAGAATAATATAAAAAAAATTTATTCATCTAATGTTTTTTTGATCCTATAATATATAATTTAAAATTATATATTCTTAATATTTACTTAGATTATATTAATAATGAACAAAAAGATTGTAGATTCTGATATTTCAACTAATAATACGAATTCATCTATTATTAAATTAAATTATTTATTATCTGATTCACAAAAACTGTTCCTCCTAGTGTATTACAAAATATTAATTTTTGTAATTCTATGGAAAAAAAGTAAGTTAAGATCATTAGTATAATTTAGGATGAAATAATTATTAATTTTTAATATTCTGTTGCAGATAAAAACATAGTATCAACTTTAGAATTTATAAAAGAAGAACATAAAGAACTTGAGATTCCTACATCCATCGAAAATCCACATTCTCATATTGTGATAAAATAAACTGCAGTTGTAAAAATTAGCAGAAATAATACAGCTAATGAAAGTCTAAAAAATATAACAAAAGTGCCTAAAGTTAATACAAATAAAGAAAAGTTAGCATCAAATATAAATCACTCAAAACAAATGCAGAATTTTTATGATAATACAAAGAAAGAAAAAGGTAGCATAAAAGTAGATAACTCAATAAATATTTCAAAAAATCAGGAAAAATCACAAAAAATAAATTGTACTACTAAAAATTTAATAAATAATCAAACTACCTCAGCTGATATACCAAAGTCTAAAAAAACAGACATAAGATCTGAACAAAGTACTAGTAAAAAGTACTTAAATAGAAGTATAGAAAAAGATAAAGAAGCAGAAGCTAAATATGCAATTGATGGAAATTTACTTGACAAATCTAAAAATATTCATAAGCAAACTAGATTTGATGACTATATCACACCATATAAAAAAGGAATGCCAGACAAAATGAATATTAATAAAGAATCGGAAGAAGCAATAATTTGTAACATTCCTTTGTCAGTTAAAACTGAAACAAATGATATTGATAATGAAACAAAACATGTAAACCAAGAGTTTGAAAATGAAGATGATAAAAAAAATATAGTTACACTTGAGTCATGCAATTCTACTTCTATCACATTAGCTGTAACAAAAAATTCATTGCCTTTGAATGTCAATAACATTTCTGAAAATCATTCTAATATTAAAAATAGAGATTGGCAACATTATAAAAATAAAATAAATAATGAAAATTTGGAATTGAAAAATGTAATAAATATGAAACTAAATGATGAGAGTGGTAATGAAGTACAAATAAACACAATAAATACTTCTCTATTTGAATGTGAAATATCTTTAAAATTAAAAAACTCTGGAAATATAAATGTTAAAAATACAAATGCTACTGAAGATAAAATTAATTCTTCATATGTAACATCAAATACTTTGTTGGATCAACAAAATTTAAATACAGATTTAATAAATCAAAGTGATAACAACCAAGTTTTAATGAATGTACCAGTAAAAAAAAAGAGAGGAAGACCTAGAAAAACTATGCTTACAGTTCAAGGAACTTCAGATATTTCAAATAAAAAATTAGAAGAAAATTTAGGAACTGTACAAAAAATAAATGATATTTCTATCGGAGAAACAGTTGTTCATAATAAGAGACACAGTGAACAATCATATAATTTTAGCAATAATGATGGCATAAGTGATAATAGTAGTACTGAAGATAACATTCCACCAGGTACATCTGCAGGCAAAGGAAGAGGAAGAGGAAGAGGAAGAGGAAGAGGAAGGGGTAGAGGTAGAGGTAGAGGTAGAGGTAGAGGTAGAGGTAGAGGTAGAGGTAGAGGATCATCTTATTCTGCATTAGATACCGAGTATATACCAAAATCAAAGGGACCAATAAAGAAAGAAGATTCAAATGAAAGTAATATTGTTGCATCAGAAGTAAGTTTTATATAAAATATTAGAGCTGTATATCATTATTTTTAACATAAATTTATCTCTAATTACATAAATATATATTTTTTATTTTAATTTAGGTAAATTTAGTAACTTGTGCCAAATGTGAAGAAGATATATTAAAAAACAAATGGGATTCGCACAATTTGCTTAGACATAACAATATGAGTTGGACGAAGGGCGATGAACCCATAGTAAATATAAGATGAATACAAATAAATTCGTAAATTTATTATCCTCTTTATTAACAATTATAACAATTTATAGGACTTTGAAAATGATATTAAATTATGGAGAAAAGTATTGATGTCTGCTATTAAAAAGAAAAGGGGTCAATTGTCTTGCGAAAAGTGCGGAACTATAAAGCGAAGTGCAAATGGTTTTATATCTCATATGCAATTCTGTGGAAAATCAGAAGAAGTATGTAATTCTTCTGATAATTACTTCAAAAATTCTAAAATGTGATGTAATATAAATATACACGTAATAATAATTTTTTGCACTAGGAAAAGCAAGCTTTGATGGTAACTTGTCCTATCTGTGGTGCTGTTATGATGCCATCTTCAATGGAAGTACATGAAAGAACTCATAGGCAACCAGAACGAAATAAAATAGTCGAATTACAATTACGTACTACTGAAAGAGTAAAACGTAAAGCTGCAGAAAAGTAAGAATTAGAAATTAGAAATTAATAATAATTTAAATGAAATAAAAGATTCTAATAATATTGTATTCTAATTACAGAGCAGTTTCAAAAATTTTTGAATTTACTGAACTTGTCAAAGATAGTAATCCACCTCCTGAGAAAAAAATGAAACTTGACTCTTATTTGATGGTATTATTTACTTTTTTTAATCTTTTTATACAAAAAAGAGTGTTGTTAATTGAATAACTATAAAAAACTAATATTGCAGAAAAATTTAATCAAAATGCCTGGTTATAAAAAACCGATACCCTCTATGTGGAAACGTATATGGAAAAAAGAAGTGTCTTCAATGGGAACAATAAATTGTTGTCGAATAGGTTGTACTTATACATGTTCTTCTGTTGAAGATATGTGTAAACATTTTCCTAACTGTAGTTTCACTCCTCAAGAGGTATATATTACAATAATACCAATTTTATTTTTATAACATATCTAGAAACTCAATATATTCAATTTTATTATAGTGTTATATGTGTAAAATATGTAAATTTTTAAATACCTCTGACGAAGATACAAGAAAACATATAATAGAAAATCACGCAACAGTAGATGAAATCGATCGGTCATCAGATTTTGAAGAAGAATATTATAGTTCAGATGAAAGTAAGTGTAAATTTTGTTATAAAAGTTAAATCGTTAAGTTTTATACACATTTTTGTTTTTAGAAATATCTTATACAATGAAATTTCTAGACAAAAAACAATTTCATAAAATTAAATGGTCAGAACCGTATCTACCTGGTGTGCAATGGTCTATGGAATTGTAAATATCTATATTTTTTAAAATTAAAATATATACTTCTTGAATATCTTTAATTAATAATTTTTATCATTTTCTTTAACAGTGAAGAAAAGAATTACGAATTTTGCTTATTTAATGACTATTGTCCAAATCAATTCACTTTATTAAATAATGACGATATTCTTAAATATTTGCCAGAACTAGAAATTTCTATGCGAACAAAAAAAGAAAATGTATGTGAAACACTACCTAATACAGAAATTACATGGAAGCAGTGGAAACGATTTGAAGGTGGTTTGGATGAAGGTAATTATTTCATTAATTAATTGACTATGATTATTTCATAATGTTCAATATTTAAAATAACTTTTCAGGTACTTTGACTTTTTTTACTGGTGGTCCAGTATGGGCATTAGCTTGGTTGCCTATTCCATCACCAATGTATTCTAAAGAACCTTACCAATATATTGCAATTAGTAGTCATCCGACAATGAAAAGTGAATACACTGTAGGAAAATCACACTCTGAACATAATATGATACAAGTTTGGAATGTTGGACCTTTGAATCACGAGTTAGTAAGAAAGAATAGAATATGATAGCATCAAATTTCTCCAAAATAATTTTTTTTTCTATTTAGGAATAATAGTAAAATACAATCTCCCACTTTATCATATGCTGTTGCACACAATAGTGGTACTATATGGTGTCTAGAATGGTGTCCTTCTGGATGCTATCAAGATGAAAGTCTGAATAATTATAAGAATGAAAACGAAATGTCCAGTAATCTTAAGCGAATGGGTATGCTTGCGGCAGCTTGCTCAGACGGAAATGTAAATATTTATTCATTACCTTTTCCGGAGGAACTTGAATTTAAGAAAACAACAACCAATGAGTAAATAAAATTCAGATTATATAAATTTTTGAGCGTGTACCTTGTTATTATTAATATTTATTATATATTATAGATGGCCTATATATTCTACTGATCCAATAATAACATTAGTTGTAAATATTTCAATGTATGATAACAAAAATCAAAATTGGCAGTGCACCAAGCTATCATGGACGAAGGAACACAGCCATAAGTATATTTTAATATATTCTTAATTTTATAATAATTTAATTTTTTAGTTTCCTAATTTTATAATGATAAAATTATATAATTTTTTTTATTTTTGCAGTACAATCGCTGCTGGATTTTCAAATGGTTATATAGCTTTATGGGATTTAACATACAAATCTCCATTATCAATGCAAAAGAGACAAAACACATATTTTATAAATGCATTTCAGCATTTTTATGCTCATGGTAATGCCGTGAGTAGTAAGTACATAAATTTATTTATTCTTTGACAAAGTAATATTAAATAAAAAAAACAAGTAATATTAAAAAAATCTCAACAAATTTTGTAGTGCTAGTATTAATTCCGTATAATGGAGAAAGATTTCTAGCTTCTGGCAGTCTAGATAGGTCATATAAATTTTGGAATTTAGAAGACACGAGTACTTCTCAAACTGCAATGCAGAAATCTATTATAACAAATGGTGCATGGATGACACATTGGCCATGTGCTGTCATTACTTTTGATGATGCTTTGGGGTAGGAACTAATATTTAAAAAAATTCTTTCAATTCGTACAATCTATTTTTTAACACTGTATTATTCTATTATAGGTACAAGCATACTAATACTTATTTAATTCCATTAAGAGAACATGAATATAAATACTATCCTATTATGGCAACAAATTCTGCCACATATGTAAGTAATTTAAGCAACATATCTTGAGTATTTTTAAAATGTGACTTTCTTTATTTACTCGTAGGCTGTAGCTATTTCTGATTATGCAAATAGCATCGCACACGGCACAGTGGCTGGAGAAGTACAAACGATCTTTGCACATGAACTTATACATGGTAGAGATATCGAGAAAGCTTTACAGAAGAAAAGAAAGGTACTTTTTTTTATATTTAACATGCTTAAATTATCGATGGTTTAAATCATTTCTTACAAAGTTAAATATGAATGATTCTCCTAGTTGAGTTCATTTGTTAAAATAGTGGACTTCTTAGAAAAAGAAGAAGATGACAAAAATGATAAAATGCACAAAAAGAATTCTAAAGATTATTGTTACATGCCAGAAACTTATAACGAGTGCCAGAATCGATTTGGTATTATTTTTTGCGATAATTTAAAAGTAAGTAGTTTTACTGTTACTATTCCTTTCAGTATTTTTAAATTAATATTCTATATTCTGCTATACTTAAAGGACGTTGAATGTCATGAACAAAAACGACCGCATGCAGAAAAAGTATCAGAAATTCCGATCGAGGAATATCCATTTATGTCCGTAAACAGAGTACGTATATCGTGAATGTTTCTATTTATTTTGATATTAAAATTTTATATGATGCTGAAATTATGTAATAAATTCTAGATATCTTGGAATCCGAATCCATGGAGTTACTTATGGATGGTTGTTGGTTATCAAAACGGTTTGGTGAGATTATTAAACTTCAGATACATGTCTATGTCACATGAATTAAAAATATTATTGCCTCAACATGTAAAATCTATGCTTAATAAAGCAAAGATTACAACAAAAGGATGTTGTTAACACAAAAGGAAAAATAATCATGATCTATAGCATCTATACTATACTAAAATCAAATATTATGAAAGTAATGGTGATTGCTTGTTATTAATATGTGGCAAGTTATTTTTTATAATTTTATACAAATATTAAACTGACTACGTAAGAATTGAACAAAGCCAATGATTGGAAAAAGTTTACTGTTACGTATTTAAATTTTATTAAATATATTTAGAATATTTAATGTTAATAAGTTTTGTACAAATAAGTTTTGTAATTTTTAATATTTAAAGTATAACATGTTTAATATTAAATTATGTTAATAAACAAGCTCTGTTTATTGTTAATACAAGCAACCCCAATTTGTATTATGCATTTATATCTATAACGTAACGTAACGTATATTCGCCTTAAATTTCTTATATTAGCCAAGGAAATAGAACAAGTATATTAATATTAAGATATTAATAACGAGAAATATTTGAAAAACATGTAAAAATAATTTAAATGATTTAACACATACCAAATTGCAGCAAAACTCGAGGAAACACCTTTGTAATTAAAACATTCACTTGCCTCCATTGTTACGACTTTTCGAAATTCGATTATCGAATTATCGATTATTGTACCTGATCTAAAGATTTAAATGCTTTAAAATAATGTGAGAAACAGTGCAATAAAATATTGTATAAAATATTATATTACATGTTTAAAATTTTCATTAAATTGGTTTTCATTAAATTTTCATTTAATTGGTCGAGTTTTAAAATAAGTTCTGCTCTATTTCATGATATTAATCAAATGATTTTGAGTAGTAGGTTGCGTGTGTATAATAATACATACGTATGCACATTAGTTGGAAAAGAGGTGGGGTTAAAGAACATAGAACATGGTGGGGATCATATATATATATACACATACAAACAAATGACGGAAGACGTGGCCAAAGCTAAAAAGCAGTGGAGGAAAATGCTACATTTCCTAGCGAATCGTGAAGCAGTAAATAATTCAACATTCTTCCTTTAATATTTGAAACGAAAGCAGTATCGCTGCTCAGTTTATCTCGCTGACGGAAGTTCATAATATCAAATAGATACAAATTCAATTCGTATCCTAATAAAAAAACATAATTTACTCGAAATTTCTTTCGTTTCGTTTTAAATATTTAGTGGCAAGTAAGTGAGGAATATTTTTTTTCTTTTTCGCTTTAAAAAAAAAAAAAGATAATGTAATGAGAGAACATGAGACATATTTAATTCGTTCCGAGTGTTCACATTAAGAGCACGCGTTGATGATAGTTGTAAATTTACTTCTATATTTACATCTATATTATACATAGAAGAAAGTTTTTATAGAATCATTATTATACGATAAAATTATTTTAGAAATGGCTATCAATCCAATGAAGTGGAAAACCAGAAATATACTTTACACTAGTTTGACACTTTTAGTTTTCTACGTACTTTTTATGTATAGAAAGAAACATCATATATTGTTCGAAGGAATAATAAAAGATACAAATCCTATACATGTTTGGGAATACGTAGCTGATTTTAGTAACATGAAAACTTTAAATCCGACAATGTATGTAAAACATTATCAGTCGCTGTTTTCCTTTTTCCTGGTTTTTTTTTTGTCTCAAATTTTTATTAACGTTTTTGCAGAGAAGATTTTAATATTATTGCGGAAAGTGGTAATTACGATCATTGGAAATATTCAGTTGAGTATACTGAGCATTTGAGCCATATACCAATTATACGAAATATAGCGCATGGACATTACGCCATACGTGAAGATAATAATGGCTATTTGATTACTTCGAAACATGAAACATGTTTCTTTGCCAAACTTGGATGTTGTAAGTAAATATATTGAAGGGAAGGAAAATTTCTTATGAAATAAGAAAACAGTATCAACGAAATACATGTAGACTTTTAAATTCTGATCTTAAATTCTGACTTTCATTTCAGTGGAATCGATCTCGCAATTCAGATTCGATCGAGATGGAGCAACAGATACAAAATGTATCGAAACCGTACAATATGAATGTCCAATCGCATTTTCATTATTGTGTTATAAAGAAGTTATGTATCAACGAACAGAGATTATGGAAAGATTGAAATTAAAATTCTCAAAAACTAAAATCCCTTAAAAATGTTATTAAAATATATTAGTATTGTATTGTTCATGTTACTTCTTTTTAAATTTATCATCTATTTATAAAACGTTTTATACGAAAATATAATTTTTATATAAAACTTTTTAAATAATATTTTATATACAGCGCTATTTGTCTATATTTAATATGACCAACATTAAAATGTAAAATCTCCGATAATAAAGTGACAAAAAAGAAGATAGAGGGAGAGATCAACAATTTATCGAAAACATACACATGAGAGAATCTGTGAAAAGGAAACATTGAGAAGTCTTTGTATTTTTATTTATATTTATTGAAATATATCTCGCTCACAGCATTTAGTCAATAAATTTATATTACAGCGTGAAACATGTCTGTGAATAAATTTGAGGCGTAAGTGAAACTAGTGTTCTTATTTCGTTGTGCCTTTTTCTATGAGTAGATAGAGGTTAGATCTTGTATGTTTTAAATAGAAATCAAAACTCATAGATATATTGTTTCGTTCGATACTCAACACGTGCTCTTTTTTATTTGTTCAACGCGTTCACTATTAGTCTACGCGAAACATTGTCTAACTAGTTTCAAATAACAAAACACATGATATGTCTTGACATTTGTCACAACCTAAATCTTCCTATATTTAATTTTCGATTGTTATTTTTATTTCTTGTTTTTGGTACTTCAAACAATTATGAACAATTAAATTCATTTTTTTGTATGCAAGTGTACAAAAACAATGTTCTTGTTATTATTTACAATTTACAACATATGTTATTATTTACAAGAAGTAAATAAAGTTTATAACATAGTTTTTTGAATAAAAGTTATATAAAAAATTATAAAAATGATTTACTAAGAATATTTGCTATTTCAAGAAACTCACGCTGTAAATTATAGTAGTACTTGCAGATTAAAGACTAATGAAGATAATGCAGATGATGAAACACAATCAAAAGATAATAAAAAAACTGAGAAAGATTCACTAGTAAGTAGAAAGTATTGCACTGTTTTTAATTTTATTCACATATTCTAATTAAATAGCATATATTTATTATAGCCTCCCATAGAAATTAATCCAAATGAGCATAAATTACAGTATGCATATGCATTATGGTATAGTCGACGCAATCCTGGTAAACAATCAAGTATACAAAATTACGACCAAAATTTAAAATTGGTCGGTAGGTTTGCAAGTGTGGAACAGTTTTGGAGTCTTTACAGTCATTTAGTCCGGCCATCAGAATTAACAACATCTACAGATTTTCATCTTTTTAAAGTTGGCATAAAACCAATGTGGGAAGTATGTGTATCAGTGTAAAATAATATTTATTTTTCATGAATAGATTTGTTTTAATAAATCATTTTTTTCAGGATGAGGCAAATCAGAAAGGTGGTAAATGGATAGTACGCTTAAGAAAAGGTTTAGTTTCCAGATGTTGGGAAAATCTGATATTAGCTATGTTAGGAGAACAATTTATGGTTGGAGAAGAAATATGTGGAGCCGTTGTATCTATAAGATTTCAGGTATGATTTAACTGAAAGTAAAGTGATCTACGTATTGCAAATCATTAGATATTGTTAATGTTAACAGGAAGATATAATATGTGTATGGAATAAAACAGCATCTGATTTTGCAACAACATCACGTATAAGAGATACATTAAGGAGGGTCCTACATCTTCCAGCAAGTGCCTCAATGGAATACAAAACTCATAATGAAAGTCTGAAGAATGTTCATCGACTCTAAATTTCGTGATACTGAGTCAAAGATTGGAAATCTTTGTGGACTTTCAGGTAAATTAAAAATTTATTACAAACTTTATTACAAAAAATATCACTATACAGAAAATGTATGCTTATGAAACAGTACCCCTTTTGTACTTCTATATTTAGCCAACTGATACTTGTGAGAAGATAATATTTATGCGGAAAATATTTTATAACTACAAAATTTAATTGGCCATTTTATTGGATAACGAATGAGATTCACAAGTATCCCATTGTAACTTATGTAAATAATAAATATATGTTGATAATAAAAAATTATCTTATTTCCGAAATATACATGTGAAACTTTTATAATTATCTTTTTTACTATACAATTGGGTTATGTTATAATTATGTTGTAATTATAACAATAAACAATCGTTCTATATGTCAAATACTTTTATTTAAGAGTACTTAAAATTTGAAGCCCATTTTACATAGGATATTTATACATTTTTACACAAGATCGTGTTTCTTTAGAATATATGCATAATTATTGATGTATTTTGTATACATAATGCTTTTATATACAAAGCATTAATTCCAATATAAACATTAATGTATTTTTATATTTTAACTTGAAATATATAAAAAGATGTAATTTTGCTAAAATTTTAATATATGTACAAATCTTTTTTATGCGTACATAAGGCAATGAAGCACAAATTTGAATAAGAATATATGCATCACACACGTTAAAAGAGTAAAAGATTTTATATAATATGTTAAATATTTATGTTGGCCACAATATAATGTGATAGTTTATTGTATACAGACTAGTGTTAGGTATATCCAGTGACAAAAAATGAGGCCTAATGTCAAAAAAACCTAACATTAATTGTGCTTTTATTTCGTGATTTTAATCATGATGTAAAGTTTGTTTAATATGTATAAAGACAAAAGTTACAACCTTAAAATAATAATTGTGACCATACCTGTAATAAATAAAAAATTGTTGTTTATGTTTTTCATTCTATATAAGTTATGAATACTTACCCAATACAAATGAAAATATTAATTTAAAATTTACAGACAAATGAAGATAATCAGGCACTCTATTGTGTATATTATGTTCTCCTTCTGTAGGCAAAAGCAATCCAATTATGCAAATTATTCCAGCAAATAATGCTATGTAATTTGTCCCTCCTAAAAATTATTAGAATGCTTATTACAATAATTTATTTTTTCATTTAAAATATCTAATTTTTTATTTTAATAGTATTTATTTTTGATACTTGTAGATTATTAAGAATAAGACATGAATTTGCATTTAAAGAAATTATTTAATTGAGATAGATATGTTAAAAAAAATTTTTATCAAACATAATATTGGATTGAATGGCATTAAAAATATAAAGTATTATATACGATTTCAAGCAAGTAACTAAATATTACATTAGTATTTGAATTTAAACTAATTTTAAATAAATACTAACTTATTAACCTTTATCCACAGAATATTTCATATCTGAGGTTAAATACAGTGTGTTCTTATTTTGAATGTTTCCACGAAATAAATCATGTTTTGACTTTGGTGGTTTCAGTGTATATTCTGTAATTGTAAATAATAATTTTGCCACTCAAACATAAAACAGTGATGTATGTTATAAATATTTTGGACTTACTGTCAATTGCTTTATTTTGAGCTACGAGAGCATAAGATTGTTGTTGTCTAGTTTCATTTATTGGAAGTTGTTGAAACATCTCAGGATCTGGTGTAGATCTTTCAACTGGTTTTGTACCAAGAAGTAATTTGGCTTCAATATCTCTGTGTCCTATGGTCTATTAATTTTTAGAATGTAAAATTCTATTATTTTGTTAATGGAACGAAATATTTACTTTTACATTAAGATATAATACACCCATAAGTACCTGTTTAGTTGGATGTTCTTGCACTTGTATCCTAAATTTGTCGACAACATTGCAATTACTAGATACAAGAGATGTATGTCTGACAACAATGTCAATACAATATCGTGATT
The DNA here is from genome assembly GCA_030673865.1 of Melipona bicolor. Taxonomy (NCBI): domain Eukaryota; kingdom Metazoa; phylum Arthropoda; class Insecta; order Hymenoptera; family Apidae; genus Melipona; species Melipona bicolor. The sequence continues at coordinate 6,832,172 of JAHYIQ010000002.1, read as the reverse complement.
TTAGTGTTCCTTCTGGCTGAACAACTTTATACTTATTTGGTGCAGTGCATAGTACTGTAATTATAATGAAATTGGAAAGTTACTATAATAATAGCTTCTATAATAATAATAATAATACACACCTTTAAATCTTATTGGAAAATCATATGGGTTATGCAAAGTTAAAACTTGTTTGTGAGTAGACTGATCGTCCAAAAAGAAAGTGATACTTGGTGGAAATACAAATATTGGATATTTCTGTGGAGTTGTTGCTACTTGGAGCTGCATTATATTGGTATAATTTTGTGTGGTCCATGCACCTATAATGTTATGCTATTACATATACGTCTAAATTTATTGTCTGAATTTATGTTGCAATATGTGCATATTTAAAACATTTTAAATATTTACTTTATATATTTTCACTTAATTTTGTCGAAATTTTCTCTAAGTATATTAAATTTGTTATATTTCAAAATTAATACATTTATAGTAGACGAATAGCCATGGTTATATGGTTAATATGACTTACCTAAAAAAAAAAAAAGTTAAGTACTTTGTGGCTTAACGAAATTACGTTAAAAATTATATACTAACAAATATTAGACGTTAATATTAACAATTACTCAAAATGAATGAAAATATGAATAAATATTAGTGTTCTTAAACTGTTAACTAATCCAACTCTGTGCTTTGTTTAAGAAGAACGTCTAATTATTCTAATTAACGACTTCAATGAGTTGTAATAAATGCTTAATTAGTTGTATAATGATTCATTAAAGTTTAATATTTACAAGCGTGTAGCGTCACAGGTCCATTTGATCGAATACTGCACTGTTGATCTTCCTAGTGAAACAGTTGTTCATGGTGGTTTTCATCATACCACTACTTTTCGTTTACCAACATTTGTTACTATATACGTGAACAAGTTGGTTGTGTGATTTTCTCGTTTTTCTTTAGCTTATCATTACAAATCAGCTGATTAATTTCATATATCATTTTTATGAAAGGATTTTAATGTTATAAAAGAATCACATTATCATTCACACGTTATCTCTATTCAAATCAATCGATTGATTTAGCAATGAAAGAATGTTACAAAATTTTAAATATCGTTTTAAGTATCATTTATAAAATTCTCTGATTTAACTGAAAATGGAAATATTAAAAATGATATGTACTACAATCTTCGTTCTATTTAAAAAATAAAAAATTAGACCTGAAGATAGATTTCAGATTTTAATGAAGTAAAATTTATCTAAAAACAATACATTGCATATACACGTATTCACGTATATTTGTACGTAAATCAGAGATAAATCAATTGTGTAGCAATATAAGGGAAAAGTATGTTAAGATATTTTGTTGGCAACCATGCGTAAAATATTAACAATACTCGAATGAATTCAACAATATGGCACCGGGTGGTCGGGTTTATGAGTAATTGCATGATTACGTTAATCGAATATTGTTAATATTACTATATTAATATAATAACGTTGTGCTGATATAAAATGATTAGAATACTACGTACATTTCAATAAATAGGTAGTATACTGAGTAAGAGAAATAATTACACAGCGATTCTAACCTTACTTCGGAATTTTCGGTTCTTAAGTTTCATCTGGATTTTTATTTTTTAATATAACGGTAAAAACTTATTTTTGCATAAACATATTTAATCATTATATTAATGTGAATTACTTTCAGATTTCATTAGTACATTCTTAAAGATTTGAAATTTTTAATTGTACTATTTAATTATAAGACTGTGAAACAAAAACTTTTATCATATTTTTATGTAATATTTATAATAAATATTAATTTTATTCTTTTTTATATTTTTAGGAATATATAAAGGAAGAAACCATGGTTAATGTTAATCCCAGAGTATTCTTTGATATAGAAGTGGGCGGACTCCCAATGGGTCGCATAGTGTTTGAACTGTTTGCAGACATTTGTCCAATAACATGTGAAAATTTTCGTGCACTTTGTACTGGAGAAAAAGGACTTGGAAAAACAACTAGCAAACAGTTGCACTATAAAGGAATTGTTTTTCATAGAGTAGTTAAAGATTTTATGATTCAAGGTGGTGATTTTTCAGTAGGTAATGGAACTGGAGGAGAGTCAATTTATGGTGGAACATTTGCAGGTATATTTACAAATGCATTTTATCTATTATAATTAAGAATGAGTATATTATTTACAGTAATATTTTTCAGATGAAAATTTTATTATAAAACATAATAAACCATTTTTATTATCTATGGCAAATCGTGGTAGAGATACAAATGGTTCACAATTTTTTATGTGAGTATTTATGAAAAAAGAAGTACACAAACTTTAATAATATAATATAATATAAAAATGTATTTTAAATAGAATGAAACAATCGATTAGGTGTATAAACAAAGAAAAGTGCAGGATGGTGTAATATAAGTACACTAGATGCAGCCTTTAAAAATCATCAGATATTAATCCATTATATTATTTTACTAAATATTTATTTTGCATGTATTATTAACAAACGTGATCAGCTCGTTAAAAGTTAATATTTATACTTACAAAGAGAACTTTTTTTGTGTATAAATTTTATTTTTTAATATTTCTACTGGCTCAAAATTATGTTTCTCTGCAGACAGATGTATACTTTGTCAACCTCAAAGGTAAAGGTAATAGGAATCTAATATACATTTATTTTCATGTCAACATTTTTCCATGCTAATATATATTTAAATATGTTCCAAATAAGTAATGATATAATTAAATAGAAAGGTAATTGGGTTTGTTAATTTTAGCAATAAATTTGATTATCTTCTATCAACTCTTGATGTTAATCATGTCATTGTAAAGTTGTTCAGTATTTAATAAATTATATGAAACACTTAATTTTTCCCGTGAATACTGAAAAGTGTAGGAGTAAAAATATCTTTGAAGGAATGAATAACTTAGCTATATTTCTGTGTAGTCGTGAGGGAAGGGTCTGCACACCACTGCTACAACACAATGACCAATGAAAGCTGGCTCTTTCTGTTCATCTCTCATCCCCTTAATCATATTTTGTTGTTGTAGTACAACACAACCAGCGCCTCACCTCGACAAGTAAGTAGCAGTAAATGACGTTTCGATTATTAAAATGATACTTGAATAGTACTTTTCATATTGAAATGTTAAATTTTTAGTGTCCATGTGGTTTTTGGAGAAGTAGTGTCTGGCCAGGAAATTGTTACACATATTGAGGGACTTCCAGTAGATCGTATGTCTCGACCCTTACAAGATGCAAAGGTTGTAAATTGTGGAGAACTTGTATTAAAAGTTAAAAGTAAAAGTATGTTTCGGTTATTACAAACTGTAACGTCAATATAATTATATAATTATTGATTGTAATTAAAGTTAATTATATTTATTTATAGCAAAGAAACGTGAAACTAAGGACAGCAGTTCGTCTGAATCCGATTCTGATTCATATGCAGAGAAACCTAAGAAGAAGAAAAAGGCCAAGAAAAAGTATAGTCTATTCATGTTTTGTAACACACAAAATAGTTTTAAAAATACGGAATAAAATATTTACTTATGTTACAGCAAAAAAAGAACAAAATCAGAAGATGGTGAAATTCACGATTCGAATGAAGATGATCTTGGGAAACCTCATCCTTTAGTTTCAGTTACAAAAATTGATCCTGATGAAATACCTGAAGTACCAGCAAATAAATTTTTGTATAGAGCAGGACCTACTAATAATGCAAATCAAAAAGAATTTAGGCAACATTATGGAAGGGACCGGGTACGATCACATAGAAAAACTGGTCGCATATTTAAAGGAAGAGGAATATTTGTAAGTATTTGTATGAAAATAAATAATGGTATGTATAAATTTTGTAAATGAATTTCAAATATTTTGTAAATGAATTGTTTCATTATTAAAATATTCTTGAAACATCCAACCTAATGGAAGGTAAATAAAAATAAATAAACATATTTTCAGCGATATCATACACCTTCACGTAGTCGTTCGAGAAGTGTCACACCACCTCATTGGAAACAAGCTCAAAATCGTACTATTAAGTTACATGAATTTCAGGTATGTATAGTATAATTACTTATATTATAATTATATATTTGTGTATTCTAATTTACATTACAGAAATTAGAGAAAGAACGATTAAAGAAAGAAGAGGAATTAAAGAAACGTGAAGCCGATAGAATTAAAAAATTTACCGAAAATCCTGATGAAGATAATCAAGTAGTGGACAAATTTGACGTTGAAGCACACATAACTGAAGAATTAGAAAATAAAGAAAATGATCAGTTAGACGATAAAAAGAGTGTCAATAAAAATGTGGATCAAGATCAAGATAACTTAAATACTAGTACAGATGTTAATGACGCTATTACAAAAGCTAATATAGATGGAAAACATAAAAACGAAAAAATAATTAAACGTGATTTACATCGATCGTATGGTGATAGATCTTCACGGCGAGAATCGCGCGATAGGAGTAAAAGGCGTGGAAGTGGTCGATCTAGATCACGAGATCGACGAAGATCTCGAGATAGAGATTATGATCGTAGAAATAGCCGTGATAGGAGAAATAGAAGAAATTATTATCCTCGAAGACGAGATTCATATAGGATTAACAGGCCTGGCAGAGATAATTATAGATATAACGATAGACGCAATGATTACAGAAGAACGAATAATTCCAATTCTAACTACGATGCAGATATGAATTCATCTCGTTATGATAAAAATCGAAGAAAAAGTGATAATAATTCAGACTCTAATAATCAACCAAAATTTAAACGTCGCTCACGTTCAACTAGTTCTAGTAGTCAGCACTCCAAAGACTAAATGCAATATTTCTTTACCATCATTTCTGCATAATGCAAGAGAAGGTATAATTTATGAAGTAAAGTACAATTATGTTCTCAAATTTTTTGTTAGAATTTGTTTCTACATAGCATAAAAATTTATGTAATAGGAAAGTTTAAGTTTATAATAGTTGAATAAAATACGATGTTCAAACATAAACTTCAATTTTTTGGTAATTAGAATTGTCTTTTATATGATAATAATAATTTTGATATTTCTATAAAATGTAACACGTTGAACTCTATAATTGTTTGTTCAGTTCTATAAACAAAAATGAAGCTGAAATATTTAACATTAAATACATCTTCTAACTCTATATATATCATCATACTGTAAATTAAAAATACTTTTATAGTTAGTGATTAATATATATCTATAAGTTGCGTTCGAGAATGTTTTTTACAGATTCCGTATATCTTTTTCGTATGCAAATTTAGTGAAAACATTCAAATACATAAATGGGATTATATTTTATTCTGTAAGGCTGTAGAGTTATGAAAGTTTAGATAAAATGATGAAAATAATTGTAATTTTCATATAATTTAAAAAAAAAACATTTATATTAATATGTTGTGTAATCATTATTCAAAATAAAAATGAGGTATTATATTCTACGTTTATAAAATTATTTTTAATTGCCAACAGAAATTACACGCGAAAATAAAAGCCTCCAACCTGCAATATGTGACATCCCCAAAAGTTTCCAACTATACTTTTATATTGGTACTATTAATGCTCTGAAGATAGCTTTCCATATAAGTTCGCTTTGATTGGCTTTTAAATCTTGTTTACGTTAAGATTTGTGAATTCAAAAGTGATGTAATTGACAGTGAATAATTATTACATACTTATCAGTAAATTTTTCATAAACTTATTACAATGGTACGATATGCTGCGCTCAAAGGCCTGTACGATTTGGAAAAGACCATCGGAAGTGGAGGATTCGCTAAAGTTAAACTTGCCACACATATTGCAACCGGTGAAAAAGTTGCTATCAAAATAATGGACAAAATATCATTGGGTGTAAGTGATTTCTATAATTTTATAAATCTTATAAATCTATGATAATAAAGAATAGTAAAATCGTAAATAAATTTTCGAATTCCTAGGACGATTTACCAAGAGTTAAGCTAGAAGTCCAAGCATTAAAAACTTTATTACATCAACATATTTGTCGATTGTATCAAGTAATAGAAACAGATGGTCATTATTTTATGGTAATAGAATACTGTTCAGGAGGAGAATTATTTGATCATATTGGTAGTATTATATATTAATTTAACATTTGAGTATTTTATTATCTTGTTTTATTATCTAAATTTTATTACTTAAATTTTATTACCTAGTGGGAATAACAAAAATTGTGATTTTATTTATATTTGTAGTCGAAAAAAATAGGCTTTCTGAAACTGAATCACGGAAATTTTTTCGCCAAATTGTGTCTGCAGTGGCATATTTGCATAGTTTAGGATATGCTCACCGTGACTTAAAACCAGTAAGTTATCTTTTGTTTTATGATTCAATATTTGTATAAATTGCAAATAATAATTATTCTGTATGCAGGAAAATGTTCTGTTGGACAGAGAAGAGAATTTAAAGCTCATAGATTTTGGATTATGTGCAAAACCAAAAAATGGGATAGATTCACATTTACAAACATCCTGTGGCTCTCCGACATATGCAGCTCCAGAGCTTATATTAGGAAAGAAATATTTAGGTAATACTTTAATATTTAAGCTTTAATTTGGTAATGTTATACCAAGTTAATGTTCCTATAATGTTATATTGAAAATAAAATTACTGTTTACTTTATAGGTTCAGAAGTAGATATATGGAGTATGGGAGTCCTACTATATGCATTACTTTGTGGTTTCCTCCCCTTTGATGACAATAGTATAGAGAATTTATATAGAAAGATCCTTGTAAAATTTTTTAGTTCGAAAATATATTATTAATAAATAATGACACTGATAAATATGTATTAATAATAGTAACAATTTTAGAGTGGTAAATATGCTGAACCAAGCTGGTTATCAACTAGTAGTAAAAGACTGATACGAGCAATGCTACAGATTGATCCAAAAAAAAGAATTACTATTCAGGAATTGTGCAATCATCCGTGGATTACAGCAGGATTTCTTAATCCTGTTTCATTTGTTCATAAAACCAATGTAAATAATTTGTCTATACAATGATATGTATGTACATATACATATTTCAATTTTTTAATAAGCAAAAATTACAGTTTGAAAAGGACGATGACGTACTAAGTACTATGTCTGCAATATGCGGCGAACATGCTTCAGACATATGGAGAAAACTTGTAAAAAGTGATAGGACTGATTACAGGACTGCCACATATCTTTTACTTTTAGACAGAAAGCTTCGCGGACTTTCACTTCGAATATCATCTTCTGCAAAATCTCATTTTAAATCTGAGGTAGTGCAATAATGGTTTAAATATATCTTTGAAACTAAGGTAGAAATAATATTTTATTATCTGTAGTGTGAAGAAGGAGGTAATAGTATCATAACTAAACTTGATTGTTCTCCAAGAAGTAAATCTGTTAAATCACCAGTAACAGATACTGCTTACAAGATTTTACCAAAATCTCCCGAGGCCAGTAAGTTATACTAGTTTTTTATGTTTTTTTTAAGGTTAAAAAATTATTATTATTATATTATTCTTTATCTAGCTAACGATTTCACGGAACCACATTTGCCTGGTAGAAAACGACTTCGAAGTAAGAATGAAGATGACGGATATTCTCCCGGTATGTTTCGCAAAATTCCCTTTTGTTACGAAAAATTTGATTCATAATGCTCATTTTGTTTCATTAAACAATTTTCAGAAGCTTTTGTGTTTTATTACAGCCGTACTACTTAGTTTTATAACATATTTTCTTCAACAGTTTACTTCTAATTAGGTGCTGCTAGCCATCTAATTAGAAACTTTAATTAAAGTTTCCAAGTACCATAAATTGCTGTGGTTGCGTGAAAAGCAGATAATTAAAGAAGACCAACGACTTGCAAACAAACACAATTTGGAGTTACAGATGGCTATTTATAAGAATGCTTTATCCCATTCCTTGATTTCTGCAATATCTTTTTATTATTTCTTATCTCTTTTTCTCAGTTCTTTTTAACTTTTAATTATTCATGCTTTTTACGCGCAATTTATATAACGATTAATAAAAATTGTTTGCAGTTCCAACAAAGAGAGTTGCAGAAAAAGATAGGCTCGTTTGTACTCCAACTAATACTCTAACTAATACAGGATTGGAATCAAGGTAATATTGTAATAAGTATCAGTAATAACAAAGTAATAGTCAAAGAAAATATTCAAGAAAAAAAAAATAATATTTAGGGGATCGCAATCGTCTACACCGGGAAGTGCAAGAAAAGTAATAATGGGTTTGGAACGTGGTTTAAATCGAATGCGATACGTTTTGACCCCAAAGAGACGCGTGAAAAGCGAAAATACCGATCCTGAACAACCTAATGTACTTTCTGGAAAGGTACTTATCTAATTACTTGTATAAGTGATAATTCTAAATTAAATCTATTATGATGATTCTCTTTTTTAAGGGTCTTTGTAATGTATCGTCAACATCCAACGATGATCCGAAATATGTTCTTTCACAATTACGTCGTGCTCTTCGTCGTAAAGGAATCATGTGTCATCAAAAAGGGTAATGCTTGAAAATGTTAATGACGTCTAATACTTTTATTACGAAAATATTTCCATAGGTTTATCCTGCAAGGAGAAACGGAAGATTGTACAGAAGATAACAAAGATAGTGTGCGACCATTCTCGTCCAGAAATGCTTGTTCCTTCGAATTAGAAGTTTGTTTATTAGAGGGTGTTTCAAACGAAAAATTAGTCGGTATTCGAAGAAAACGTCTAAAGGGTGATGCATGGGTTTATAAGCGGGTATGCGAAGAAGTTCTTGCTCTGGCAGCTAAAGATCTATCTGCAGAATCAGAAGGTTCAACAGAATCGAAATGTCCTATATAAAGTGTTCCTGACAAACATATATATCCTTAATAATATAAATATATATTGAAAATAATACATCACGAAAAATCAATGAGACTACGACGACTATACATATTTTGATCTCCACTAATTATGTTAAATAGATTTTAGGTGAGGCAGATATAATTTTGTATGTACAATTTCAACAGATTATGGCAGGTTTGGCATGTGTATATTTGCATCAAATGTGCCTTAGAATGTAGTTTCTTCTGAGAAGAAACATTCATAAGAGAAATATCACAAAAATATGAAACTTATATGATGAATATTTCTTTACAATGATATATAGAAAACTTATCACAGTTCCAGTGATTATTACAATCATTAATTGTGTAATATTGTTTATACAGTACAAGGGAATTATGAAAAAATTTTATTATTTCTTATGATTTTCATTTAGCAATAAGGTAACATTAAAAATCATTATTTATACATTAAGAGTATATTATGTATTATTGTATAAAAGTAATCAAACAATAAAAATGAAGATATATATATTTCTATAAATTAAAATGATTCTATAAAATGTTAAAGAATAAAGCGACAGCCCTTAGTAGACTCAAGTTACCAATACGAACAGCAATTCGATCGCAGTACGAAGAAACTTTTTAAAACAAGAACTACGAGCTCCAGCCGCTTCCAGTGGAATATGTAAAGCTCCGTTTTGAGTCCGTGCCGCAGATATAAAATATCGCGGCTCGTTTGAACCGCACGCCAACTACTATAGACAGGCAAAGTTATAAAATCACCACAAATCGATCAGCATAAAGTGGAGCCGCGTGCACTTTGCTTTATGGTCAAACCGACCTTTTATCTTTGCCCGCTCAATAATCGTCGGTACTTGTTCGTAGGTAGTCTTGCCGAGTTCTACGCCGCTGAGGTTCGATTGGCACGCTCTTTTTTCTCTCTTATAATATAAAACATCGATCGAAACAAAGCGATATCCGCAGGAAATCGAGTCGTTCGAAAGACGTAAACGCGGGAATAAAGGCATTATGAAATCGCCGAGATGACTGTAGAAGTTTCGTAAGTAGTAAATTTGATTTTTGTATTTTGCAAAAATTTTATGAACAGTTCCAAATTCTTCTAAAGAAGGGTAATACTTAAATCTTTTATTTTCGCGACTTGACGCGACTTGAACTGTTCAAGAAATGCAACGAATATACTAAATTACAAGTTTTTTATTGTAGCAAATTTTTACATCGAAAACCTACTATTATTACATGATCCTCGAATTATTACATGATCATTAATTTTATGGTGATTGATTTTTCACGACGAGGAATAGAGCAGCGGCCTCTCAACAGTCGTTTCGTGCTGGATAATATCTCGATGGGGCGCGTGTTTTATGAGTGAGTGGCCGATTAATTAAACGGGTTATTTCGCAAAATTAATCAAACGGTTACGGAGACAAAAAGCGCGGACGATATAAATGAAGCAACCGCGTAAGACGCGGACCTAAGTCGTCCCTGGGTATAAATTACAATTAACCGCTGTAGCATGCGTGCGCGTTCGCGTGAGTGCACGCACGTGCAACTTACGGTATTAAACTCATCCTGCATTTTATCGAAACACACCGAAGAATATCGTGCTAGAAGAAGAACGCCATCGGCCGGTATACAAGGATGTTCGTAGAAGTTTTTTTCCCGTCTGATCCAATCAAACATGCTTCCAGGCTAATAATTAAGCTGTCTAACAATTATTACGACGCTATTTGCATATCACTCGGCAGCCCTCGGGCAACGTTTCATTTCTGCGAAAGGAAATTTTCGAAACGGTCGATTTACGATATCGATTTCAAGGCGAGTTGAAAAGAAAAAATTAGAAAACCAGCCTTTGAAAACTGTCTGATGTTATTTTATGGAACGTACGTATATGATCGTTATAAATAGATTCTATTCGTTAGTCCCTCTTTTAGTCAATATTGAAATGATGACATTTGGATAATTGTGAGATAAGTGTTCTAGTAAGACATTTTTCTTAAGTATATGGAGAATATATAATTACATCACTATAATATTTAAATGTAATGTCGATGTATTTAATTTCTTATTGTAAATATGTTAAATCAACATGATACAAATCCTTGAATTTTGAAAGTAATGTAAGATATACATGTGCTGGCCACAAGTGTTAGAACATTTCATTTCTATCGTATATAAAATATTCGAGAAAATAAAATTTATTCTAATTTCACCATCTTCTATGATAATAAAAAAAAAAAACTACATAGAGATTTAAGTTTCAGAATTAAAATGTCAATATTATGTTCCCCTGACAACGTCGTTCGTTCGTACCGGCCATTACAAATTATAATATAAACTGGACGTACGCGATTAAAGATCACCGATTTCTTATCCGTTCATCGAGTTACCCCGTGTCCGATCGTTACGGTTGTTCGCAGGGTAAAAGAAAGGGACTGCGAGTCGAGCAGACTGTAGTCGATGGACATACATATGCGTATGTTATTCACCACGTGCTCTTCGTTCTCGCCAATGGATCGGGTGTCGTACACCGGCTCGTACCAATTACCGTCTGGCCGCCGGTTAATTAAGGATTGGGGCAATGAGGCCCGGCGATGCAGTTTCCGTGATAATGATTATCTGCGACGGTAATTGAGCGAGCTGTTACGCCAGCAAACCGAGACATCGGCGAACGTCGAGAATAAAGAACCAGGGAATTTGTGATATCTTGTTTCAGAAAGATCTTGGAGAAGAAAAATCAGTATTGTCAGTACGCAAGGTACAACAACTGAAGCGATAACGACGAAAAATTATCGACATTTTAAACTGTTATAACTTCGTGAAGAAAGAATCATCTAACAATCCACTTGGTCCCATTTTTTTTCCAGAGATGTTATATAGTAGATAGGAAAATGAAGATACTTCTTTTACGAAAATTACAAAAATTGCAAATGTCTCTAAAAACATTGAAATTGAGATACATAATTATTTGATATATCTGATGGTTCAATTTCCTCTTTAATATCGCCCATATTGTAGACCAATTTCACTTGATCCCCAAACAGGTGGGGAATATCCGGACGAAGAATAAAGGATGGAAATGGGGTAATGTTCACGTGTTTCATGTCTTATTTAGCATAATAATATTGCAAACAAATTTATTCATATGCTTTACATTTGAAATCTTTTTTAATTTAAATCATTAAACCCACTTTTTAATGTATTTCTTATATACTTTCAAATTAAATCCACCAACGATCCATCTTTCTAGAGGCATAGATTAATTGTCTCTTCTTTGTCTGCTAATAAGGTGAATAATTTTGAAGTAAAAGTAGGTAGAAAGATCTTCGCAATCTTTTAACATCAACCATTAACTCTTCATTAACATTAAATGTTTATAATCATTATCTCATTAGTAATCATAATTTTCAAATAATTTTCTAATTAATTCAGGATTGATGCTGCAGATATGAATAGAAATTTTCTTTATTTGGATAGGTCTTTGTCCAAACTTTCCTCGAATAGAATTCTATTTCTTTTTTTAATTTTAATTTTATCATAATTCTTCAGTGGATCTAGTGTTCATACAGATATTAATCGACTTTTCTAAAAGAATCTCAAGTCAACTTTCCATTTTAGCTTGTCACATTTTTTGGTATTAATATACAAAAAGAGAAATTTATTTATTTTAATAGATCTTTGTACAAAGGCTTTTTGTTTAATAGTGAAAGAATCTTTCATTTCAATGTAATTTAATATTTATAACAATAGTTCAAATATTCGGTAGTTCAATTCCAAATTAATAGACAGACTGTACGTTTTTCCTCAAAAATTTCTAGTCAAACTTTTTCTTTTGACCTTTTTTTCAATCATACCGCCTCCAAACTTTTCACGAGCAGCGTATCATCAAATTACCTCTTACTTATAATTCACCTTTGTGAGAGCCTAGATTAATCGTCTTTTCTTCATCTGCATAGGTACGGAGTACCAAAGCGGCAGAGGTACGTGAATAATTCCAGCAGGAAAGAGGGAGAAACTTCTTTGGATGGCCTGGGAGGTGAGCCTGCAGGTAAAACGGCTGGACGAGGATCGGTGTGGATGTACGCGGGCACGAACAGGTACGCGTTCATAGACGAAGAAAAGGTAAGGGTGGCACGCGCGGCCCGCTTCTATCGCTTCCGGGCATCAGCGTGCTCGCGAGCCGCGGCTAATTGCTCTTTAATGCAAGCGAGCGAGCGCGTTGCTTTTCTTAGATGTCGAGGGAAACTGACCGCCGTCCTGCACGGCCGTAAGAAGCAGAATATGCGAGATTTATGCCGGCCCCCGGACTTTTCGTCACGCTTTGTTTGGAACACGGTTCTAGTTTTGAGAAAACTCTCTTCTAAGGCCTCTCTTCCTTCTTTTTAATTGCGACGGATAACTGTGCGTCTGATATCGATCTGCGCTTGAATATACTTACAATTAGACTACAACACGGTTAATAATTGGGGAACGTGTACGGATTGAGAAACGTTGTAGAAACTTTCCCGTTTTTAAATTATGTATTGGTCATGACGTTGAGCAATCCAGAATTTTTCTTCCTTTTCTTTTTTTTCTTTTTTTTCGTGTCGATGATTTTTTTAAATTTTCACCACTGCTGAGTTTAATAGATCGTCGTAGATTTTTCTGCATTCCAACGAATTGAATTCAGTATTTATTTCGACATGTTGATTTGTAATAGTGCTGGCTTCTTTTGTTTTTAAATTGAGAAATGTATAATACATGAAAAAATATTTGTTGTTTTATATTAATAGAAACGGAAACACGATCGTGGTTCATATCTTTTTAGCAAAATCAAAAATTTATTTAATCTACTATATTATTTTCACTGTCTTTTCCATAAAGTGCTTCGTTCAGTTCCAAATTTTCCCTAAAATTGACGAGATGTATAAAACATCCGAATACTGTTGGTTGTAATATTAGACACGTAAAATAATTTTCTACAAGTACAGTTTAATAGATGAAACAATTTTCTGCGTGTTTTACCAAAAATACTCGAACAAGTTGTCGGATATATTGTAAACTTCATGTTTCAAACAATGTCATGTATATGAAATATTAAGAACACGTATGTTCATCTTTACCATCATCAGAAACGTAAGAGATTCTAACGACGATGTAATAATTATTCTTCAAGTCGTTTATTCTAAATTCTTTGTTCACTCGATTCAACCTTGTGCTTCACTTTAATTCGTCGATTCCCGCGGTGGAAAACGTGCTTGCTCCTCAGAGGCCACATCTGTCGGGGAAGGCTCGTTAACGTGCGCTCGGTTCACGACGGAGAATGGACGACAGAAAAGTACATAATGCCTGGCCGAGATAGTAAATTTTATAAAATAATACCCTCCTCTATGGGGCTGCATATTCATTTTTCCGGAGGGTCCTCCCCACGGTTGTCCGGTGTCCGGCCCGGAGTCGTCTACATATGTATGAGCTTCTGCTGGACTCTGTTGGTCATGCCTCGGCGAATCGAGCTTTCTGCCCTTCATTTTTGCTGCCAGCGTCGTCGTACACCCTCCGGTATACGCGGCCCGGGACCGAACAAACAACCGAGGCTGACCCGAAAAAAGAAGCCAGGTAAACCGGATGATTAGCACTCCTCGTCTCCTTTCCTTTCTTCCGCGTGCAAGTTGCACAACGACGCTCCCGGACTTTTGGTAACTTCTTGCAAGTTGCACTTGAGTTTTCGATGCATGTTACATTTGATCGTCTCTTCCGACTCGTGAAGATTTTGAATTAACGATAGTAGAATGTAGAATTAATAAATAGTAGAGAGAAATAAAAGTACATAGAAATAGAAGAGAGTAGGATACTACGACTATCGTAGTTTACTACTCTTTATGATTCTTATATAGTAGAACTCCCACTTTATATAGATTTTAATAATTAAATAAACGATCTTGCTGATCGTATCTACTCATGTGTCTTCTGATATATATCCAAGTAAAAAATTACTAGTAGAAACTGAAATTAGTGGACTCCGTCTCTTCTGTACAAACTCTTCTTTACATATTAAACACACCATATAGTCGTATTACATTTGCTACCTGTGTAATCTACCCTTTTGGAATCTTCATAGTCACTCGAACGAACGTTCGACCGATTTCACCGTATTCTGTCGTTGTTGCTGCGTGTTTGACGAGGGTCTAATTGCGAATCGGCTGGTAAACACTTGGCCGTCTTCCTTTCGTTTTCGTGGAGAGTTAGCGGCGGCGGGGTGGCTGCTTCTATAAAATTGTAGCCCCTTATCGTCGCAGAGGAAACGAAACATTAAATCGACTCCGACGGCGGGGGCGGGCTGTTTCGGTGGGTGCGTCCGAGATTTCCTGTGTGGACTCTGGATGCTAGGAAGGATGACTTCCTACCTAGCGCACAGGGCGCGTCCATCGTGCACGCTGGCGTCATCGAGCTAGATTTATTCGATACAAGGGGGGAACGCGTAACAGGAATCCTCGTGCTGGCCCCTCTTCTTACAACGCGCGCGATCCGTTTCTTCTTTTCAACATCGATCCCAGCTTCCGGAAATTGCGCCCAATCGGATTATCCTCCGAGATAGGACGAGATATATTCGTGGTCAGAAGAGATTAATAGTTTTTATGTTAGACATTTTTATTCTAGCATGTATATTGTAGCTCGAAAATCTTGGGACTTAGCTTTAGCATATTCAACATTTCGCATTCACGGAATAAGATAATGAAATTTCTATTCTTGTAAAGTTCATTGCAAATTATTTGCTTTTAAAAAGCATGTGTATGACTTGGTAAAAATATGCAAATATACAGTCTTCGATAACTTTTTGTGTAGAATTTTATTCAATAAAGTTAATCATTCGAAATATAGTTTCAACATATTCAATCATAATTAATTGAGCTCAAGCTCTCACAGCGATCAGAAAATAAAACAGAACAAACATCTGTGATGGTCTGATCGCGCGAGTAGAATTGGACGATCCGCGTCAGACCGCGCTGCTAATGCCTGTACACGTTTGGTTACACGTTCCACGACACGTGTTCGATACCATCAACATTCATAAGACACGTCTGTCCCGATGACGCCTTGCATACATGTTTTTCTTCTTCTCTCTCTCTCTCTCTTTTTTCGTTTTTCTATCTAAGTCCGATCGCAATATCACGATATCTAAACAACTTTATCATTAATGCAGCAGTAGCAGCGCATTACTAGGAATTTGTATATAATGGTGCTATGTACATATGTAATGCACCGGCCCACACATAATGGCGATATCATAAGATACGAACCAATAGCGGCAATTGTATGGAAATATGTATCTATGAATGAAGACACTTTCATTTATGAAACCAGATACTTATGTACCGGACACGGGCGTTGTAACATCCTGCTATTATGTGTCCTTACCTACTGCCACCCCTCTCCTCCACGCCTCTCCTCCTTCGCTTTACTATCGCCTTCCTCGTCTCCTCCCTTCGTCCAGCCGCTTTTTGCTACCGTCATACGCTTTTATAGATTGGCGTACCTTCGATGCTCGGGTTTATGCGCATATCGATGAACTCCTTGCCTGCTTTTTTTCCTAGAGCAACTTCGATCTTTGATGGATAAATTGGCTGCAATTGTTATTACAAATAATTGTTTTCCGATTGATTTGAGCAAAAAGCCTCGATGGAGATTCGAGAGGAATTTAAAAAATGATTTAAACGTTAAAAATAACAATAAAATGAAAATACGAAGGAGATATAGAAGATTTAACTTGATAAAAGTTTGACAAGAATCTTAGAAAAGAAATATAGAAAAATACAAATATTTGAGGAAAGAATTTCCTTCTAAAGGAAGAAGATCATTAGAAAGTTTCACTAGTCAAGGATTTACGAAGAATATTGTCAAAGAAAATACTTGAAGAAAGAAATTGACAAAAAGACAATTTTTCTACGCGTCGGTTCATTCATACATGATACGGTCACGAGAGTCGAGGGATTCCGTCGGTTTGTGGAGTGACAAGCAAGAAGGGACGAACGAGCAACCCTTCATCGAAGGAGGTGGCGGAGGAGGAAGAAGGTTGGCGAAAGAGGCGAAGCTAACAGGGGGGAAGGGAAAGGAAAGAACGAGGCTGAATGCGGTGACTGTGACGCTTTCCGGTCAGGTGCCGCCCTGACGATCCTTCTCCTTCCAACTTCCATTTAGATCCACTCATTCACTTACTTTTACCCTCCTTCCTCCCGAATCGTCCTCCTCGTCGTAAGAAGGAAAACAGAGTGCACGCAGAAGAAAACAGGAAATTAATCCTTTCTAAATCGAGATCGCGAGACTCGAAAAAAAGAAAAAAGGAAAGAAGAAAACTGAATCATTCAAGACGTATGATCGTTCTTAGAAATTCTAATTTTTCATAGAAAGATTTTAGAAAGTTATAATAATTTTTAACTTGCTAAGTTTCTTGTAAAATGTATCTTTCGTGTAGCTTTAATACGATTACGAATTTTTACCTCCTAGTAATTATTACTATAAATATTCTATTTCAAGTGGATTTTAATATTCTTAATTACTCGAAAATTTTCCAAATTCTTCGTTTATGTATAATTAAATATCCTTCGCATTAGATTCACATATTATTTCTTCCATCTTCGGTCATCTGCAGTTAAAATTTTAATATTTTTAGAAATTTCGTAACAATAAATTCGTGTTTTATTGCTGATTTTCAGTGTTTCGAATCGAGATCGACGGACAGCAGGAAGCAAACGAATTTCGCTGGTCAGTAATGTCCGACAGTTCGCATCAGAAAAGAAAATACCGAGCGTTTCTTTCTATTTACCGGGTTATTACCGGTGTAATTATCGCGCTGCCTCGGGAGGCCATTGTCACAATGGGCGTCCGGAGTTTCCCTGCGATTATCGTACCGAAAATCTCTTGCTGGCCAACCAACTCTTCGTCAGCTTCCTGCCAGTGACGGACAACGATTATTTGTCGCAGCAGCAACACCGTAAATTCTGTTAGAGAGGAAGGAAAACGGAAAATTAGTTGAAAATGAACGACAGCTTTCCATCCTGGTGGTTATCGTTTGTCGAATGTTCAGATTGTAATTTAGTATTTTCTTCTGGATAATGTAGAATTTTTATTGGTTTAAAGTATAATTGTTCATTTGAGCTCTATACTGACTTGATACATTGTATTTTATTTTTTGGTTTTTAAAAATCCTCTCGTTGTTTCTCTACGCATAGTTGTTTCTTTATTTTATGTTGTTTTTCCAAAGTTTATCTTAAATACTGAGTACATTGTAATATCCTGTATCAATTTCATAATTCAATGTGTTTCTCACTCACTTGTTTAAATATCTCAATTTTATATCTTTATGATTTTTAATTTTGTATCTTCAATTTCGTCCTTTAGTGATTTCATATTTTACGTTTAAAATATTCATTCTTTGTATTTTTCAATGAATTTAAATTCATCGAAACATTTAAACGCCATCTATTTTTCCAATTAATTTAAACTCATCCCTCAATCTGAAATTAACTTACCCAACCCTCGAACAAACTTCGTCCACCTAAATACCTTCGACCCATCCCTCGGAGAATCCTTGAAACAGCCATGAAACTTCGCACATTAACGTCCTTCTGTTCTTCGCGATCCCTTGTCTCGAGACTAAAAAAAAAAAATACGCACCACCCTCCATTAGTATAAGGATACGCGCAAGCTTTCGTAAAAGCTACGCGCGACGATCTTGCACCTCGTGTCGTAGTTTCTCCGCGTTGAGGTATCCTACCGAAAAATCTCGTTCTCTCGTCTGTGTGCGGAGTGGCCGCAGTCGGCGTGGACTTCCTGTGCCCGCCGGGTGGACAATGACCAGCACTTGCCGCAATGGTAACGGGGCAGACGCGCTCCTAATATCTGCTCGGCCGATCTAGTTCGCGGAAGTCGACGATACGCCGTGCATAAACGCACACGTGCTTACACGCGTGCGTGTGTGAACGTGTATGGTGCATGCACGCGCTCCACTGTACCTTCTCCGATGTACACATGCAACACGCGACGTATAAGCACGATCGCGTGTGTGTATGTGTGTGTGTGTGTGCATGCGCTCCACTGTTCTTTCTCTTCTCTCCTTCCTGCTCCCTTCGATTCGCCCGCGTTCCGGGAATACTACGTCCTCGCTTTCCTCGCTCGAATTTCTTTTTTTTCTTCCGCGCCATTCAGGGATTTCCATTCTTCGGATTTTTTAGGCTATCGGTGCTAAGAGCATTTCTTGAATTTATGAGTAATATACGAGGGACAATGCTGGCGAAACAGTTTATTCATACGTTGGAGTGTGAAATATTACGGCCAAGTACTACACGGGTGGATCGAGTCTGCTTGTGAATATCGCGGTCTTACATGGACTGGACGTTTCTACTTACGTCTGACGAATGGAAGCGTTAAGAGCAAGTATTATGAGAAAGATGTTACTACCGTAATTCAAGTAATTTTAATACAACAGATAGATTTAATAGAACACATAGATTCGCAGTTTATATAGATGCCTTCTTTAAAGATCAAGTATTCAAACTTTTGAAGATTTGTTGTTCTCGGTTTTAGTATCTATTTGTAGACGAGATTCCAAACTATCCAAATTCATCAAAGCAATTTGCAAATTCAAGATTTGTAGTATACTCAGTGACAATTAAAATCATCGCAAGAATTCAACGATATCCATCAAGCTTTGGGAAACATCGAAGACGAAAAATCCTGACGAAACCTATTCCAAAAATCACCTGTTTGATTGGTCGGAATCTCGGTCCCAGGTGGCCAGGTTTCCACTTCCTAGAGCGTGCATCCCCACGCGGCTACGGACACGCGTGACGCGTACACTCGCCAGGAGGACTCGTGCTCTCTGAGGACGATCGGGGGGAGCACCGATTTCATCGTGGACGAGGGGCAGACGAGGAGGAGGCGAAGGTGGAACACCTCCGGAGAGGGTTTCTGGAAGGAGGATATGATGGCTCGTGGCGTTATGCTCCGCGAACTGTTATGCTCCTCGAGCACCACCGGACCATAAGCGAGGCTACTTCGCTCCCGTACGCTCGGCGCAACAGCCGCCACGTTTCTTGTTATATTAGCGCATCGGCGTCGCCCGACTAAAGCCAACGAATCTCTTCGTTGATTCTTTTCCGTTCTTGAGCCTTCTTTTCGAGCCTCTCTTCGTTCTTCTAAAATTCTTCTTCTCTTCTTTTTCTTCTGTTCCTCTCTTCGAAATTGGAGACTTTCGACATCGGGGATGATTCGAGTCTTCAAGATTACTACTTCAAGGTTGCGCTTTCTTCTTTTTCCAATTTTCGAAATTATTCTTTTTTCTTCTTTGTTTGATCTTTGTTTAAAATTGGAGATTTTTAATTTTGATGATTGAAATTTCGGGTCCTTGAATTTTTTACTGCGATAATAGTTGCATAATGTTTCGTTGTTTACTGTTTGTGATGCTGTTTAGGAACCTTTTTTCACGAAATTATGTAAAATTCCGTGTACCGACCAAAATGGACTATTTCAGCTGACAGAATTCAGATTTCGTATAATATCAGGTTATAACATACGAAATGTCTAACGATTAACTCGAAAGAAAGAAAATTCTCACAGAGTGTAGAGAGTACATTTGCAAAAATAAAGATATTCATTGAAACAAGAATGAAAATTGATACAACACTTTATTATTTGATAATAAAATTCCAGTCATTCTAATTCGACTTCAATATCTACGGTAGACCAATAAACCAGACGTTACATCATATGTATCTACCTACATAATCATCTCCACACCACTTCTTAAACAACATGATAAACAATAATATATGTGATATAACATCTCAAACTACTTGTACAAAAATATTACCGTCCAAAAATGTCCAAACAGAATTCAAATCCCAAATCCATTAGAGTGGCAAGTGGAGTAAGCCACCGCACCAGCCGAAGTAGAATATTCAGTAGAGTCAGACGCCAATGGATCTAGGCACGAGCCACGAGTCTGCGTCGAATATGCCTCGCAGTCTCTGACCCGCAGTTCCTCTCTGGGGTATAGTGTTCCGGGGAGGCGGAGGTGGACGAGTAGCGCACGATGAAGAGGTGGAGGAGGACGGCGACGATGGAGGAAGATGGTGCGAGGTGGAGAAGCGGAGGGAGAGGAGCGCGTGTTGGTCGTTCAGCATGCGTAAGGAGCGTTGTGTGGCATTATGCACGGGCCTGTAAGGCTGGCCTGAAACGAGCGAATAAGAAAGTAGTTAAGGCCTCAACTGGCGGAGGTGGTTGCACGGATCGAGGCATTAGTTACCGGGAGGAGGAGAGGGTCGACAGGGGGAGAGGCCTGCTGCCACGCGCTGCCTGTCTCTCCTCTCTCTTCTGATGCGCCTCTTCCCTTCTCCTCTATCTCGTCGCTTCTTCCTCTCCTCTCTGTCTGAACTTTGTTTATTTTTTGTTCCACTCCTTCTATATATTTTTTTTTTAATTCTTTGTCGTCGAATCAGAAAGCGCTGATCTTGTTTCGTTTTGTTCGATATACTTTTGTGAATTTCTTCCGTGGTTGATGTTTTGTATTTTTCTGTATCTTTCACAAATTGGTTCTCTCACGTGGATTTTTGTATTGTGGATATATATATATATAGTTATTTGTCAAGAGCAAGAAAAAAATATTGACAGTTTTATTACAACAGTATATATAATGAAAGAGTTAAAAATCAACCCCCAAGTTATTATGAACTTTGACTTTGGTTTACTCACGTCGTTAGTAGGACGGTGATTTTCCATCTTATTCTACTTGCTAATGTTTGCACGACGTTTCTCTACTCATCGTCTTTTTCTTCTCCTTCTTCTTCCGACAAATGCTATATCTACATACAGTGGTTGCAAAAAGTATTTGCACATCATTATATTTATGACTACTTATACAGGATGACCGGTTTTAATCTATAAATGCAAATTACTCGTAAATTAACTGTCGTGCAAGAAAATAGTTCAAATAAGAAATGAATGGGAGTAACAAATTTCGAGGGGGTAACAACACGAAACAGTATTTTGTCCACTCTAACAGTAAATTTGCGTAATAGTGGTAATAGATACTTTTTGTAGCTATTGTGTGTAGACATATAGTATTTGTTGGAAGAAGACGGGAAATGTCTCTTAATTATTACTTAATTAAGATCAGATATTTTCGTATAATACTCTTTATTGGATACACTGTCTATTGTCACTCATCATTATCACATAGCTACAAAAATTATTATAAAAAAGAAACGAAGTACAGAGTTCTTTCTAAGGAAAGAATGTTTCATTGAAGAATAAGGTCGCGTGCAAATATTTCTCGTAGCCGCTACAAGTCTGTTACAATCCATTTAATCATCAGCTCATTGATCACAATTGTATAGTAATCTCAAAAACCTTTTGCATGAAGTCATTTCCAATTTCTTCCACGAAGCTTTTTCCACGTCTCTCTGCTCAGAATATCCCCTACTCCTAGCGATGGCCGCTACCTTTTTTTCCCCCGTTCCTCGTGCCATTCCTTCATCTAGCTCGAGCGATCATCCTCCGTGCCGTAATGTGTAACAACGACTCGTCACACTCTGCTTGCCGGCGCACACGATAATTGCCCTCATTATAGTTATTTAAAAAGCGCTGCCGCCTCCTTCGCCGCGATATAAGGACGCGAGCACGATAGCTAGAAAAGAAGGGGTAAAAGAGAAGAAAAAAAAGAGAAGAAAGAAGGAGAGAGAGAACGACGAGTGTAATAAAACAAAAACGAGAAAGAAGAAAACTGACCATGTACGGTGTTGCATCCACCTTAGCGCAGTCTGTCGCGTTACCATAGGCAGTTTCAGTCAGTTTCTTTCCTTTTTCCCTTTCCTCCGCCATCTTCCTCCTCTCGACTATCTCCTCCATCCTCCTCAGTCGTTCTTCTTCTTTTTTCTTCTTCTTCTTCTTCTTCTTCTTCTTCTTTCATTATCCGTCCAGTCAGGCCATTGTTCCGGTTTGAAGGTTTCAAAACGAATACACGCTCGGCTCTCGGTTGTCGGCCGTTCAAGAAAACCAGATAAGAACGTGATTCTTTTATTAATTTGTAGTCGTGGCTTTTTTCCTCTCTTCTCCCCCTCCCCCCTCCGCCTGTCTTCTCTCTTGTCTATCGTTCTCTTCCTCGTCCGGTTTGTTGTGTAAAACGGGGATGATTCAACGGCAGCTCCGTAATAAGAGATTAATGGAGTTTAATTAGCAAGCGGGATCGCAATTATCATGTGCAATGAAAGTTTCCCGTAATTGGGGAATTAAATGCGCCGCTGTAGATAAATTGACGGAGATTGTGTACTCGGGGGGTTGAGGCTGGACGCGAGCGCGCGCGCGCGCCACACCGCTCGTTAAATCGCGCGAGTCTTCCCCTGCCGTTTGCTCTCGTTCTTTTTTAATCGTTGTTGTTAATGGCGTTTAATCGAATCGTTACGTCGCGGATCGGAAAACTTCTTGAATTTCCAAGCGAAGCGCGTTCGCTCGATTTCACAGATTGAAAGGTAGAAGAAACTTGACGATATCGCGAGCACTGCGTTTCTTAAGTACTGTTTGTGTCATCCTCTTGTTCCAAATCGTTGATCCCCCATCTAAATTGTTTAGTTTATTTTCTGACCGTTGAACATTAATCGTGTACTTGTTATTAGTTGCTTCAGGAATGTTGTTATTAAAAATTCAATGCAAACATGCGAATGTTACGTTGGAAATGTACGTCAAATTCCTGTCCGTGAGTTAAATCTCTTTGATTTATGTGTACATATATATAATATTACGTTTATGACGGCTAAAATATATTAAAAAATATCCAAATATTTTTTCTAAAATCTCTAATTTCTCAATCTCAGTTTTTTCGTATTCGTAAAAGAAGAGGATCGTATATCGTTCGTTACACCGTTGTACAAAATAAATGCAACAAATCCCTATTTTCATTGCGTTCGTAAAAACATCGTTCCGTCGAAGTGGCATGGAAATTGGCACGGGAGCTGACTCGATTAGACAAGATATGAATTTTAAGAGGCCGCCAGAGGCGTCGTTGGAGTGTCGCGTGGTGGACGTTGCTTGTTAATCCAAGCCGAGGATGGATTGAGGGAAACGCGGCTGACCCGAGACGATATACAGCGTTTAATTATCGTCCACCTTAGGATTTGCTCGGCCGTTTACCGTTAGAGGCAGCCGTTCCGTGTGTATATACACAAATATAGCACGGCTCGTGATTCGCGGCAAACCGTTAATAACGCGCGAAGTGTCTAAAAGCTGCAACATTCGCAACGCTGTAGCAACCGTCGCGTTCCAACCGAACCATAAAATCAGGAACATCCCGCGAGTAGATTCTATCCTGCCTCTGATACGAGCTACGTAGACGTTGAAAATGGCAGACATCGGTTTCGTTTTGGACTAGAGTCCAATATTTTATCCACGGATGATTTCGCACGAATCGCACGCTACTTGTTCGAACCACTCTGGCATTTTCATTTCGATTGAAACGCGGATGCGATAGCTTACTTAAATGTAAACATCCAGGAAGCTTCGCGGTATTCGTTGGAATATTTGCGTTTACACACGTTTAACGCAAATTAACGAAATCTTTAGAGCAAAGATTGCAAAGGTGTTTGTGCAAGTTGATATTTTTTTAAAGAAAATTACTTTGCCTTTACTTCTGTTTTTTAAAAGCTTTCGTCGTGACGTATGTTTAGTAAGATTCGCACAGGAGTCTTTCTTGTCTGATTTTAATGCTAAGGGACTGTTCGTAAATGGTATATTACACCAACATAGGTCGCACAGGTCGTAAAATGTTAAAATTCTTTTACCGATAATTTTTCAAAGTAAAACACACGATATATCACGTACTAAAAGTACTATATTCAATCTACTAACTTTCCAAACACGAAAGGCTAGAGCTTAATAAATAAACCAAAGAGATTCTTAGAGATTTTCAATCTCTATGTTAATCTTTCATTTTAACACATCCTTCTCTACAACGTTGCATCCAACGGAATTGTATAATATTCTTGAAACGGTAGATACGTGTAAATTGAAGTCGCAGGAGTAGAACACATCAAGTTGGCTGCAATAATCCAAGAGGAGGTTCCTCCGTAATCGATATTTTCAACGTTACTCGATACTCTATTCACCATCCACGCCGTTCGCCAACATACACCTCGCATAAATTATTCACGAAGTTTGTGAAGCGAATCTTCCATTCGACTCTAATTTATAATATAACCGCTGGCTGCTTGTACCGTTGCTCCGTCGAATATTAGCGAGCTTTGCCTCGCCTTTGGCAACCGTTTCTTTCCACTCTCTCTCTCTCTCCTTGTCTCGACTTTGAAACGGATTCTGGTCTGTAATAACGAAAATTTCTATCATCAGCCACTTTACACAGTTTCGTTTAGTACGTGATGAACGGACTGCGAATATTTGTGGAAATTTATATTTTTATTTCATTAATTTATATTTATATCTTTGTGTACTTATATTGAAAAAAAATTTATATTTTTATGTGGTTAAAAGTGTAGAACTTGTCTAGTGTAGATCGAATAGGTCAAGTTCATTTGTGATAAACAATGAAATATACATGACACTTAACAACTCGATGATTATAATTTTCGACGAGATAATGACAAATGATATTATAATTATAAATTATAAAGATAAATCTTTATATTGATAGATTTGATTATTTTGTACAAAGTCCATGATTGACTTTCAAAACTTCTAAATAATCCTACCTTACTTTGAATATTTTATTGAATATTCTTTGTACTTTTTTGAATGTTTTTTGAACACTCAAATTTTCCATAAACGCACAAAAATTTGCAATCTGATGATAAGTTAAGAGTTTCGCAGTATCATCAATACACAACAACAAAACGAATTCTTTTTCAACTCATTAGCCTGAACTAAATTTTTCTACAACTTCACAGATCTGAATCGCTACAGGATAGATCTCATCGAGATTCACAGAAAATGTCAGATTGAAGAGAACTGATTCGAGCAACCGATTATTCCTATTATTTCCGCAATACTCGATCGAGAACATTCGTACGCCAATAATTCGCAATCCTTTCTTTTTCACAGATAATCGTAATTTCGAGTGTCCCCTCAGTCGCTGTCTCCTCAAAAGAAACCGTAAAAATGCACGGCGTCGCGTCGCGTCCGTCGGAATCGTGAGGACGATGTCGACCAGATAAGACCCTCCTTTTATAGCCAGAGACGCGGAAGTCGTGAACGCGGAAATATTCCCTTTGATAGCACGCGGGTGATCTGGATCCAGAATATTCGTTTTGCTCTTATCTTCGTGAGAAACCTCTCTCTTGAACGATCTTAATTAAGACTAATACCCCAGATAAGTTTTAAGCATCGCTCGGGCTCACCGCGGAAGATCCCTGGTGACGCAGGAATTGCAACAATTCTCGTTATCAATGAGAAAGAAAATGTACACAGCCTCTGATGACGAAGGCAATTAAGCGTTTACATTAATGTCTAATCTTCTATTTACAAAGTGACAGAGTTATCTCTCACGTTTCAAAGGAATTATCCTTTCGTCAGATTTTTATAGTTCATTTTCGAAGTCCACTGTGAAACTAAATACAATACTTCAATCCTTGAAAATGTATACGATGTGCACGCGATAAATTAATAATCTAGTACCTTCTTTAATCTTTTCTATTCTCTTGTTATTGATTGCAAGAGTGTCTGCACAATTCTCTGGTACCTCGATGTAGTCCCAATTCCATCCAGCATAATTCCCACGACGAGCTTTTTTCCACCGCGAAAGAAGTCAACGCGAAGTTCGTTGATGTGTGTGTGTGTGTGTCGTTCCTCTCGAAACCCAGAGCACGTTCGCGTGCAGCAGTTCTCCAGGAAAGGAAGAAGAGCGTTCTATGCGCCGCTTTACAAATAATTCGAAACTGGCCGGCTCGAGCAGGACTGGCGGGAAGGGGGGAGGGATTCCTTCGGGACGGGGGATTTTTCCGGTAGGGCAGGCGGCTCTGCTCGATTGTTCGCCGCGTTGTTCACGGCGCAATGAAAGCTCTGCCCGATGGTACGAACAAAAAGCCGTGAGGTAGACATAAATAAATAGGTGGTGGGTGTGGTTGGTAGGCCGCACACATGGCGTCGTGACCCGTCTCTTCTCTTCGTGAGCTCAGGGCTCGCTTAAGTTATGCCCTGCGGAATGCCGCTGCTCCCGCTTCTTTCGGTGTCGTGGCTAAACGCAGTTTCACCGTGCGCCGGGTTTAGTTTCGCCTCCTTTTTGCCCCCTCGGTGCTTTGCTCGGTGCACAACAGCCTCGTTCTCTAACGAACAAATTCATCCTTTTCGATGTTGATTGGAGATCTTCATTTGGAAACCTGTTGAGGCAACTGTTTGTTATTTAACTTTTAGCTTTCAGCGGTTCTTACGGAGGGAAATGAGATTGAAAAGCTACAGAATGTAAACGATATTACGTGCAACGTTCAAAGTGGAGGAACGAGTTAAATCTCACTTCTTTCGGAGTATCGTAAATAATTTTTGATTCGATTCTTCAATCGCGAGGAACCCAAAACTTCGCAATTGATTACCATTACGTTGAATCCAAGAATACAGTTGTAAAGTTACTATATCTGTTAACGCTGAGATTGAAAAATTAATTTTACAATGCAAAGATGCAAATTACCCTGAAAATCGTCGTCGTCGTCCCTTCAACGATCAGGCATCGGAACGTCGTCCCTTCGACGTTCACGTCGAGTAAATTTTCAATTTTTCACTCTCGAGGCAAGAGAGGCTCGAGACACACAACGTGGCCGGGTTTTCCAAGTAATCCTGCCGAAGCTATTTGGCGCTGGACGAGCACCAAGGACACCCTGAAGGGAGCAGAGGCTGCTGGCTTGGCTGACGTCGTGGCCAGCTGGAAGTTACGACGGGAGTCCGCGGGCGTCTTACGTTGGATTTTATATGGGAAACTGATTCGACCACGAACCGGAGGATAATATAACACCGGGGGCATTTTGTTTTGTTGCGCAAGAGGATAATAAACATCGTTCGGTGCCCGCTACCGTGCCGACTAGATAGCTACGACGATGAAACAATGCGGCATTGTCCCGGCAGGCTAAACCGCCAAAGCACAGTGCCGAACCCAAGCACCGTGTTAAGTCATGAACGGCGTTGCACACGGCCTTAGAAACGTCCAGCCGCGTAACTCCCCGATAGAACCAAGGGACCTGACCCCGGTCAAGCATGCCCCGCGCTGGAAAAATCGCGGCAATGGCCTCTGTGTTCGCCGGAAACGGAAGATTGGCTTTATGCCCGCGAGAGAGATCTCTCTGAACCAAATACTGTTGTATTTGTAATGTTGTACATTGCATATTTTTTTTTTTTTTTTTTTTTAGAGGACGAAGGAGTGGTTTATGACGTTTTGAGTGGGTTTTATCTTGAATTTCAATTGTTGGAATTACGTTTCTTAGAGTAGTGATTTTATTACTTTACTAGCTTTAATTTTCGGGAGTAAGTTTTGTCTTAATTTAGAGATATATTCCTTTTTTTGTAGAAGAAAAAGATTTACGATCAACCTCTTATTGTTAATTTAATTCAAGATCTACTAAAACCTATTAAAATCAAAGAATATAATTTCTTTTTTAGGAAAGTTAATATCCATTTATACGAACATTTATGATTTATTTATTTAATTAACGTTTGTTCAATAGTGTTCATTATATATTCTGCGATCGTGACTTGATCCAATGGGAGACGAACCATTCGAAGGACCAAGCATTCTAAAAGTATCAACGAAAAAACATTAGAAATCTAATACCTACGACGTATGTCACAATCACTTCCTTATAATCAATCCCTCCGCATACAATTTTTCATAATCAACTCCGCGGCAATCGCGAGGATCGATACTTTCAAATACACAATCCTTGAAGAGCATGGAACCGTCGGGCGAAAACTACGCTTTGTAAGAGGAGATTTCCATCTGCAGATCCTAGGAAGCCTCGCTAACGTGTCGGACGTTGGAAAACCCGTGCATAATCGACGATCATCATCGTCGACTCGTGATAAAAGGTTAATAAACAATTTCTAATTAGCCAGTTGCGCGTTTTCGCGATTAGCATGCCGGTTAATTAATTGAGGAAACTCCTCTATATCTCACGCACACTAGCTCGCTAGCTTCTATCTTCCAGAAGATAAAAGGACGAGGAAAGAAAAAGACAAAAAAAAGATAAAAAAGAAGAGACAGATAAGAGGAGAGAAAAGGAAACGCGAAACGAATTAGAAAAGTTTCAGGTGGCCATTGTCCGAGCCGGTGAAAGCGAGCCGTTTCCAGATTTCATCTCCGATTAGCCTTGGCACGATTCGATGGAAATCGCGCTCGTGTGCCATTCTGCCATTTTATCTCTCATCTTGTTTTTCTTTTTTCTTTTTTTTGAAGAGAAAAATCGATCCCGTAACGTTTCTATCGGTTTCTTTTTCAAATTATATTCGTTATCACCCGAGCGAATTCTATTCTGAAGAGATTAAAGAATAATACGCAAATTTTTCAATTTAGGAAAATGATTAAATTCCTTCCATAAGGAAGCAACGTGATAATTGGTGCGATTGATATCGTCAGTTGAAAACTTGCGTATCGTATACACATCGATCAATCAGTAATAAAAATTGTAAATAAAATAGAATTTTAGATTAGCAGAATTACAATAATCACAATTAATATATGCTCAACAAGAAAAATGAGAAAGAGCTTAAAGATTAACAAAAGTTAAAAAAGAAATGAAACTGAAATATAAAATAATCTAGAAATTGAAACAGAGCAAAAGGTATAAAAGAACTACCATTTTATGTCTCCACGGAGAGGAAAAGAAAAAACACCAGCATGTTGGTGGTACGCGAGAAGAGTGAAAAGAGTGGTAGAAACGAGATAGAGGTTTGGCCCCTGGCGGTTTTCTTATTTCCATGAAAATCGCTCGCGCCGATCCCGACGACACAATGCCATTCCGGTGTTTTAAATGCAAATCCGCGAAAGGAAAAACCGTAAGGGCATTATAATTTATATTACTACATGTGGCAGCGGCACTTCCGGCGAGAGAGCATAGGCGCAGTTCCGGTCAGCTCGGCCTGGAGATCCTACCTCGCCAGATTATGAGCCCATGCCGCTTTTACAATGGATCGTCTGCCCTGACTCATACGTCAGCCGGAATAATTTTCGTTACCATACGCGCGTGTACATACGCCTGTAAATCCAGGCAACGTCGTCGTCGACCGGACTGAAACGAAGGAAAAAAAAGAAAAAAAGGGAAAAGAAATCGATGGAGGACTGTGTGTATCTTGTACGATCTATTGCCGGAGAAGTACTCGTGGCACGTGTTCGATGATTGATACGTGCGAGAGAGTTTTTTATGGTTTCGCGATCGTGGTACGGATTGTTAGATTCTCAGGATGGCCTCGTGGCGTGACGCCATTTTGAATGTCTTTGAGCTTGGATCGGGGATTGGAGATTCTCTTTCAATTATCGTCTCAGGTTAATCAAATAAATTTTTCTGATTGACAAAATGGTCCTTGGTTTGAAAATTTCTGAAAGCTCCGGGTTTATCGAAGAAGGAACTATCCAGGATTTTTGGAATCCGATCGTTGGAAATTTGATTTCTGTGATATATTTGTCTGTTGGGTGGTGTAAAGATATTTTCGTGGACTGAAAATTGACAATTTTATCTTCTGTTTAACCGGTTTGTTCAAAACTTTGAAACTGTTTTGGTATATGATAGAAGCTTGGTATCGGAAAATGATCAAAACTGTCCATTATAGACCATTCTTCTGAGATTTTATTATTCTATAAATCTTCTAAGTTGTTTCTAAATTAAGAAACGAGATCCATGTTTGCACGATTCTTCGAAAGCATCTAACTCAGTATTTTTAAGTTTAATTTGATTAAGCTAAAATTCTACTTGATATTTACAACGTATTTGTGTCTTGGACACTCTGAATTTTTGACAATTATTCTGCAATTAATCGTTTCAAGATTTGGAACCTATATTATTCTTTCCATTTTCATTCTCCCTACTTCATCATTTCCAAATATTCTAATTCGTCATTTTTGGTCAACTTTATTACACAACTTGACGTTTTTAACAATCTTAAATATAACAGAAAGTCGCATTTAAACGACAAATTGGCCATTCTTTATAAAGTCGACGATTTTCTGCACGGTGTTCCGAAACCTAGCAAAGTTCACTTTCGCCTCCTCGGAGGATTTCGACTTGTAAATGGCGGTGGTGTAGGCGGCTGTCAATTCTGTGACCAATCTTTGCGCTCTTCTGGCAGCAGCTTCGATCGAACCTGACGGCGTTTTGACACGATGCGCGGTTCTTACGATTTCTTCTTTGATCAGCTTCACCAATTGTTCGTCGTCCTTCTCGCTCGACGTCTCCATCGAGATAACGCGGAAAATCTCCCTGATGGCCTCGTCTGTTGTAACTGAAACAACAACAAAAAGCTTGCTTTGATATTTGCGAGGTAGAGATCAACGAAATTTTCCTCTATATCGATCTTTTCTATATTCTTCAAATTCGTCGAAATGATCTTCGATCTTTGCACTTTATTCCTTTCAAGTTACTTTATTGACTTGCTGCTTAAAAAGTTTTGCAGCAATGATGTCCTTTATTTTCGTATTCTATCGCTCTCAGGAGATGCATCATTTCGAGTAAATTAATTTTAACAAGATTTGGTCAACAAATTTTAACAATTTTAAATTTTACTTATTTGTCTTTGAATTATTGTTTCAATAGAATTCCGCGATTTAAACAGAAAATTTTATAACTCTGACAAAGTAAGGAGAAATTTCTGTCGGACAAACTTGATTTTGAATCTTTTCAATATTATAAACATTCTCCAAAAAAAGAAAATTCTTCGGATTAGCGAAACTTGTTCCATACGTGGCATAAAAATATTTTGTCCCAAAACGTTTAACCTTGCCAAAATGACCAATGACTTGTTTCAAAAATAACGGGACAAGAAGGAAAGAAAAAAAAATTATCTTCTCGAGAAAGAATCTCATCGAACAAAAGAATATTTCACCTGGTGCCGCTAGCCTGTCCTCGATCGATCCACGTGGATCGATCCCGCTGGATCGCGGCACGCAGCAAGTTGCAAGAACGATCGTGGCGATCGTCGCGAGGTTCGCCATTCTTGAACGTTCGATCGGTCGAAACTGCCGGTCGCGTGACATTCGATTTTCTCTTTTTATACTTGGCAGCCACGTTGGTGGTTCGTGTCTCGTAGTTCGTAGTCGTATGATGTAAATTGTAATTTCTCGCTGGTTGCCGGGACCGATTATTACGGACGATCCCGATGAGTGTCATTAAAAGGAAAAGACAGAAGGGAAAGTGGAGCAACGTGACGTACGAAAGTATATTGTTTCGCGGTTTACTTTGATTTTCACGTTGATCCATCATGGAGGGGAAAATTGCAGCTACGTGAAAGCGCCGAAGCAATGCAGAAGAGCTCGGCGCGCGTTTTTGTTGAATTGAAATTTTGCTACTTATTTTGAAATTAGACATTTTATGCGAGAATATTATTTTATCGTTGTTAAGAATAATTATACAACTAATTCACTTTTGGATGCAGCGTTATTACGATGAGAAAATTCTGAATAGAAACTAAAATTAAAAGAGAATTCTACGCGTAGAAACAATTTTTGCACAAGAATTCAATAAAAATAAAATAATTTTACCCGATGGAATCGAAGTGAAATAAATTCGATCGAAAATACTAGAATTACTAATCTCGTCAAGTGGATAAATTCCGGACTTTGTGGCTTAAAACCTTAAAATTGAAAGATGATTACGTTTGTATGTTTATATGTTTTCGTATGTTTATTCATCTTTGTTACACTAGTTTAATCATAATTAATACCTGCAGGTTATTACAACCGATAGTGCAACCAGCGCTGTTTTAATCCTATAATTTAATCGCAGAAGAAAATTCTTCTGTTACGTGTCATTTTAGGTTAGGTTTAGGTTAGGTTTAGGTTAGGTTTCTTCTCTCGAACCACGGAACAAAGTTCGAACAAAGAACAATTCAGATCGAAGATTCTAAATTATTTCGAGCGAGTCAGACTTTTCTCGGTTAGGACAACCGAGGGGCTCAACAGGTCGTCGCGTCGGTTCCCCCTTGAAAAACGGCAGAACCAGTGCCGATGCTAGCCGGCGGTAAAAGTGCGTGAACATAGGGAGGGAGTGCATCCAGCCATGATTCCTCTTCACCGATTTTTACCCCCTTCCTGTCCCCTGTATACCATACTCCCTCATTGAAACGGCGGCTCGATGGCTCGCGATTAAGTTCGTAGTGGTTTCCAGAATTTGTGTTTCGCAAAGGACGTCCACTTTCACCGACGATATACTTCGAACTGTATACCCGAAACATGCGTAAACTCTCGTTTACTCGCCTCGCTGTTGACGCCGTGTATATATAATAATATTACAGCCATCGAATCGTTCTAATCGGGAATTCGAATTTGAAATGTTTGGGAAATTCTTTTGAAGAAGGGAATTTTTCCACGTAAAAATATAGATTTCTTTATACGATATACTTATTACATAAAACATACTACAGCTTAGCTTTATTAGTTGTATTTATAAAAATACTTATTCCAAATTGTCGATTCCTCTACGAATTCTATAAAATTTATTACAGGTATAGAAAGTCTCTACCAAATAATTGCCACTTGTAAAATTCGAAGGACGATCAAAATTTTGGATCACCCTTTGCTTTTTGGACGAGTCATCGTTCGTTCTTTAACAGATAAAAATATTATAATTTAGAACTTGTATCTTTAAATATAATCAGCCATAATTTAAGTACGTATATGAAAGAATACTATTACAAAAAGAAAATATCTATTCTTGTAACATTTCTCTTTCTTCTCACTCCTCCAATGTTCACTTACATAATTTCTTCTCTCTAATAATTATTTCTTCTAAAATTTTCACCTGCACCAAGTTTCTGGACGACACTGCGCACTGTCATTCAC
Organism: Melipona bicolor; assembly: GCA_030673865.1. Taxonomy (NCBI): domain Eukaryota; kingdom Metazoa; phylum Arthropoda; class Insecta; order Hymenoptera; family Apidae; genus Melipona; species Melipona bicolor. Next base: position 6,798,294 of record JAHYIQ010000002.1, on the reverse strand, counting down.
ACAAGAATTATCGACGACTAGCGTAAAATTTAGAACTATAAAACACAAGCTTTTATTTGCATATTTGACGAATCTTCAAGAATATATTGTTTCAATTCATACAAATTGTTTTAGAAACTTTTAACAAAAATTGCAAACTGGTCATTCCGACTACGTTGATAGATTCTATAGTAAAATTTGAAAGACTTATCGCCGTTCCACGTGCAATTTTTCACTTTTCAAATATTTCCCTCGACAGAGTCGTCGGAACGTCGGGATTTCACCGGTAATTTCAAACTGTTCGCCTCGGCTTTGCGCAACTGTTCGACTCGCCACCTCCTCGAAGGATGCGCGAGAGTGTCCGCTGGGAAAACGCGAAAACACCGTCGTCCGATTATCGTCGGCTGTCGCAACGTCGGTGCCTAGGAAAAGCCTGCACGCGAAAGGAGACGCCGCAGGATGTCGGGATAATACACATTATGGGCCGGCCATTATTACGCAGGAGCATTCTCCGGGGCTCTTTCTACGTGCGCAACACCGAGCCGGAAGGTCGACTCCCGCGTGTCTGCTTTTCCTGCATGAATGAAATATAATTTAAGCTTACTCAAGTACCCGTATTTCCATTCATCCCACATTCGCGTGTTGAAGATTCTCCTACGACTGATCGCCATGGGGGACGCGCTCGCTCACTGAAAGATCTGTCGGGGTTTCGTTCGAAGGGATACCTGCGCCACGACTCGGAAATGACTCCTTTCCGTTTCAACAGTTTGGCGAACGAAGAAGGTTCATCGAAGATTGAGAGGGGTTTGGTATTTTCTTGATTTTGTACTTTAGAATTCTTTAGTTCCCAGTATATAGTCTTTATAGAAATATCTTTTATGCTTTCTTCGAATGACACAAGTTCGAACATCCACGCTCGAGCTTTCGAGTGAAAGATTCAGTGTCTTTCCAACTTCCTATTTGACAATTCTCGATTGGTTTGTGACACTCGAGCTTTCGATTTAAGGAAAAAGAATTCGACAACGCGACAACGCGAGTCATCCGCGAAAAAAAAGAAGAAGAAAGCCGCCACGATCCTCGAGAGATTGAACTTCCGGGACCCAATCCGAATTCGTCCGTTGGTGTCTCGCGAGCAGCAGGGTTTAAACAAAGAAAGAAAGCGAGCAAGCAAGCCGCTTGACGACGAGGTGAAGAAAGGAGGAGGAGAAACGAAGAAATCACGGGCGCACGGGGTACCTCGATCGACGGGGTCAAGCCGGCAAAGAGCAGGGAAAGAATGGCAGCGTTTAAAGGGGGCTTAAAGTCATCTCGCGGACGTAATCGGCCCTGTCGATCTTCGGTGGTCCTCGCCAGTGCCATAATCCCGCGTCTCCATTCAGCGGCTCTCCGCACAGCTCCGATTGGCATTGATCATTGTGTCTCACACGATCGGCTCATAATAGACCACGTCGTTTCCATCGTTCCCCGTTGCTGATACGAGAATAAAGAGCCCCTCTCGGAGTCTTTTCGGCCTCGTTTCTTCTTTCTCTCCCACTCCCTCTCTCTCTCTCTTCCTCGTCTTTGTACCTTTTTGTGCGTGAAGTATTTATCGAGTGTGATCGTGTTGGATGAGAGAGAGAGAGAGAGAGCGTCATCCTGAGAGAGTTTCAACGAGAGTGTCGCTGATAAGATCGTGATCGATGGTACGAGGAAGATCGATATTTCGTTTCGTTCGGTTTTTGGACGGTGAAGAGAGCGATTTTCGTGTCTGTGATCTGTTCATGGATCGTTTGTACTTTCTGGTATGATAATCGAAAGGTCTTAGTATGAGAAATTGCACTCCTGCTCAAAAATCTTAGGAGACGTACCGTATTTATTTTAAAACAGAAAGAATTTGATGATATTTTATACAACAAGGAATCTTTAAAGCATTGGTATATTAATATACATATTTTAATTATAAATTATGTATATTCGATACAATTTTTAAATTATATTATTTATGATATACACTGAATGTTAGAAATAATAAAAAGTATTCCACGATTTTTGAGTGGTAGAGTAAGTGACCTTACTTTGGATCAGTGTAAATAACTTTTCGTTAAGAGCAACTTGTACCATGCAAATGTTGATCAAACAGTTTATTCTAATATGAATATAAGTTCCTAAACAGTTCCATCGACTAAATTTTTCGACAAGAACACGTCGATATATGTACATGGCCTCTTTTATTGCCACGTTACTCTAATATTATATACGTTTCCTCCAAAAAGATATATTTTTCAACGAAGACTTCAGAGAGTACATTTTACTTACTTCAGGGAATACATTTTATCAATTAATTGTTACTTACTTCAGAGAATACATTTTATCAATTAATTGTTACTTACTTCAGAGAATACATTTTATCAATTAATTGTTACTTACTTCAGAGAATACATTTTATCAATTAATTGTTACTTACTTCAGAGAATACATTTTATCAATTAATTGTTACTTACTTCAGAGAATACATTTTATCAATTAATTGTTAACAAGAGACTCCTGGTGTTGAAAATTGAAGAAAATTGCAGTCTCTCGAGAGAAATTGAAAAAAAAAAGAACAAAGTCTCTCGAGGAGGATTGATCATATCTCTCCGATAGCAGCTTTTTCTTTCGAGTCCGAGGAATCTGAGAATGTTGGTTAAGTTTCTTTTTTTTTGGAGTTAATTAATTGATTTTCGTCGACAAAGATCTGACGGCGGGAGCTCGATCTCGTTCCCCGTGAGGAGAACAAAGATTTCTATATCTAAGTAATCCCAGCTGCTTTCGATTCACCGTGAAGCGAGCAAAAAAAGGCCAGTGACTCAGCTCCGCAAAGAGAAATCAGGTGACAAATCGATCGGCGGACTTAATCCTACGACGTTTCGTCCACCTGTTTCTCAATTCCGTTTTCTCTGTCATCTTTACATCAACCTGAATCTATCTAATCATTGCAGTAATCAAAGATCAATATATATATAATGATCTTTGACATTTAGATATGTACATGTGGCAGAAATTTTTTACAATAATTTTCGTTTCCGTAAAAGTATAACAATATCTAAATAATATAGAATTATCGTCACATCTTTGATTTCTGTTTTCTGCATTCCAATTTTTCTTTTTTTTCTTTTTTTTTTTGAATAAGATATTCATCATTCTGCGATTCTATTCATTACCTCGCAGGAGGATTGTATTTAATTAAATCTTGTAGATCACGCGATAAAAGTTTTTACCCAGTAAAACCAGTAAAACCAGTTACTTTACAGTATACATAAACGTTACGAATTTTGATGCATTATTATGCAAAATGTTGAGAGAGCTTGATCAAGATCGTCGACGCGTTACATGGTTGAATAAAATGTGCAATTTCAAACGCAAAGCTCGGGTCGCGGAATCGAAACGAAAGTTCCACGAGCGCGGGAAGCGGATGAAAAAAATACAAAGGACGAATTTACGGGCGAAGATGATATCAATTTTCAGAGAAGCCGTCTATTTAGTGAGAGATCACAATGGCCACGTAGGTGGGCAGAGCAGCGAAATAATTTCACAAATTTCACGCCTGCTTCTTCTAGTGGGAGGTCCTGCTGGATTTTTTGTGTCGATTAAGCAGAACCGTTGAAACCCATGCCGAATCTCGTCTTCCTGTGCCACCTATTTCGAATTAACTCAGCAAAAGCCTGTTTCTGTCAGCCCTGCACAACGCTAGTGCCGTTCTAATGCCTCCCTTTCACTTCTAGATCTTGTTCGTCCTCTCCCACCCCCTCTCTCTCTCTCTCTCTCTCTCTCTCTCTCTCTCTTTCTCATACCGCACGACTGTGTATCGTTATGTAATGTATATTGTATAACCAGTTATCCAACGTGCGCAAATTATGAATATTAATCGTGGACGGATCATTTGCGAAATTAAATTGCCCGCCAAAATGCTCATCCTATAATTAGCCGCGCAGCTCGAGCGAACAAATCGCTGCTGGTTCGTACGAAATAGGCGATCCTCTATCAAATTTTATCGAAGAATTTATTCCTCGAAAGCATAGTTTTCAGCAGTCTAGATATCTAAACGTCGAGTCTAAGCTCGTTAACTCTAGGTATAAATATTTCACGTTCACGTAATTTTGAAACGAGAGACATTTAGTGATGATAATATTGATCACTGTGATACGAAATCAATGTAAATCTACTTAAAAATTACGCAATAACGTCACTAACGATGGAGCATAATTCGAAAGTGTCTCGCACTCGCTGCAGCATTGGAAATATTATTTCTTTAGAAATATTTTTCTGCTTCCTTGAATTCACATTAGAATTACGATTGTATTAGGAATCGTACGTTTAATTGACCACAGAATTATCGATAATAGCTCTTTTATTTCGTAATGAGAGAACAGTTTGAAAAATTGAAGAGATAACATTTTGCGCAGTGCCATGATTCTCCTTCACTTTGCAATTGATAGATTTCAATCAATAACAAATTCTTTTATTTCCTTTTTCTGATTGTCTATTTTAACTTATTAATCAAACGACGAGATAAATCGAAATTAGAAATTTCCCAAGAGATCGAGGACAAGAAAATTAATTTCAAAATCGCCAACCTCGTAGTGAAAGGCTAATAAGAAGGTTAAAACGTTCGCTAAAGAGGCTGGTTTGCTTATGAAACGAAATTTAATAGCTGTGCATCGTCGCCCAAGGGACTCGTTAACGTGGTTTAATGGGGTTGGGGCGGTTCGTTCTCTGTGGATTGCGCTGTTTGCGTCTTCACGAACGAATTAATAAAATCACGTCGAGTGTGGTCTCGATCTTCCTCGGCGAGCATCGTTGCGACTGTGCTCCATTTTCGTTAGCCACGCTGACGAAATTTGAAAGCCATCGACGGATTCGTGAATTTCGCGCAGAGGAACTGGATGATCGAACGATAGACTTAGTTCTTTTATATCTATATCATATCTATAGCAGTGGAGTATCCACGAGTTGGAAATTTTTAAAGAATAGATTATTTTTATTTTTAATTGAATCATATCAAAACACTCTCCGTAAAGCGATATAAAATTCGGAAAATTATTATATTTTTTCGTGATTAAACCGTAGTAAAAATCAAAAATTAACGCTACCTTGGCATGTTACAAAGATCAAAAATGTTGGAAAAAGGGGGAAACGAATCAATTGATTGCTCAACGCTCGAGTATTTTATAAGAATCGTCGTTGAAAAATAAGAGAAAGAGACAAACGGCGGAGTTACGTAAATTTGCTTAATGCGACAGCTGCATCTCGTTCACGGCCATTCTTCATCTCGCGTACGAGCTCGCGAGCATCTAGAAGTCCAGTCAAACCAGTGTAACACGAAGAACGAAGGCAAAAAGTACAACCATTGTTACTAGTTCCTGTTACCGCTGTCCCGTCCACAATACCACTGCACGCTTCCTTTGCAACCGTGAAAAATAATCCGGCTTTTGTCTATGATGTGCGCCACAATGCGCCACTGGTGCAAGCTATCGCATAGTCGCGGTTGAAATGTCTTTTCAGGGTAAAGTCTTGCGTTCTTGCAAACGTATCAGCCGACAAATCACCTGCATACACGCGTCACGTTGCGCGTCGAGTTGCGCGGAAACGTGTTATCTTTAATGAGACACTGCTGTATTTTATTTTCATCTTGGTTCTTCTTCTTTTTTTTAATTAGCATGGAATTACGTTCTTGGTGATCTTGGATTTCTTAAGAAAATTAAGAAAATTTCACTAGAATTCCCTTTGAAAATCTATTATAAACTATATAGAGCAATCGGACAGAGACAAAACTCTTTTCAGACCTATGAAATACTTTATCAATTGTTTAATCAAAATTTTAAAAAATTAGCAGGTACTACAAATTCTAGATTAAAAACAAATAAATTCCCAAAAACTTCAAAATGATGATAGAAGTTAAAAGATACGAAACTCAAATCTTCGTAAACTCTCTCAAAGTAGAGAACACCAACTAAAGTATCAGCGGCAAAAACCAACGCGCGATATACCTCGAGCCTTCGTCTGTTCGTATTTCCTGCTCGCAGTGAAACGCAATAATAATAACCGCAGACAAAGAGACAAAAAAGAAGAGGAACAAGAGACACCGCGCAGGGAAATCCAGCGTGAAAAGTACGACGATTGGTAAAACCAGTCGAGCCAGCGAGGACGGTGTATACGTCAATTTATGTCAGGGCTAATAACCGTCCCCGGAATCGGGGATAGATAAGACCAGAAGCCGTATTGAAAAGCTCTTATTTAATCCGGTCAGTTCGGGTTCCGGGCGGGTTCACCGGCCGATTCAGGGGCGAATTATGGCCGTGTACGAGGGGATTAATCACTGGACAACACGGTACACACGCGACACAGACACGCTTGCCTGCACCTACACGCGCGATTTACACGCGTGGACACGGCCCAAGGTACCAGGAGGTGGGACACGATCGTGCAATTTCGAGCCACCGAGCACTTACGCAGCTCGTACATTGATCGACCCGATTCTACGATTTGTCACGCGTCTCTTGTTCCACACCTAGCTTTCACTGCCTCGCGGATCAGAGGGGGCCTGCTGCTGCAACGTCGAATTATTTGCCTCTAACTCGAAATCGACTTGAGAAAATGACAGAAAGATCCGCTGTATTTGTTCGAGTTTCTTTTAGTGAAAAATGGGATGGGATTCTGTTCTCTGATTTTCTTTTCTTTTTACATAGAGTTTGTAGGTTCGTGTGTTGAACATTTGTTCTTTGACTTTATATCATTATATATTCTGGAAATGTGGTAGGTTTGTGTGTTTTTATTGTAACATTTTTCTACGTAGATATATAATGAAGATTGATGCTACGAAGTAAAACACGCATGACGAGTTTCTCCTGGAATTTTATATTATTCAATCCAATTATTTAAATGCAGTTCCTCGAGAAAGTGTCAGATAATTTAATTCCTAATTTCACCATTTCAAATTCATTCAAAACTATCTCAAGCTAGATTACAAATTTCAACTTCGTTAATATAAATAACATTTATGTCACATCGCACTTCTATTTCTACTTAACTTTCATTTTATTAACATGTCGTCATACCAGATTGCTATTTCTGTTTTTAGCTCATTAACACACTAGCATGTCAGATCACACACCTCCAATTCTACTTGATCTCTACCTCAACACGTTGATTCGTACATTTCTCATTCTGCTTGAGCTCTATTTGATTAATACACCAACATTTCAGGCCACATATTTCTGATTCTGCTTGACATCTGTTTGATTAAGAGATTAAGCATTCAAAAGCTGCACAAAATATTCTTTTTCTGACTTAACTTCTTCTTTCTCTGTGACTGTGCAACTTCACCTTGTCTTAACAAACAATTATTGATTCAACACTCTGTCTGAGCCTGATGGTCATCGAAGATAAAACATGTTTCTTGATACTATTGTTTGCAACAATGAAGAAAGAATAGAACGCAGTAAAGCTGTAAAATGGAGATGGAGATTGTGGTGTTTGAATGTTGCAACCCTTTCTTATATCGAGTCTCATTTCAAAATATTGTGAAATATTGAACTTTAGTAGTCGAGAAAATTACAGATCACCTGAAGACGAATCAATTGATTATATTTTATTGGAATTTACAATCTTGGAATTCTGTTTCCATTGATACAAATACGATATATTTATTTTTGTAGCACTGAAGTAGCATCGAGTATCAATCCTCGACCTTTCTTATCTCCAACAACAATCAAAAATCCCCCTTAAAAATTAAAACATCATGGACAAACAATTTAACTCGATGATTTCAATCGGATCTGCCATTTCCTGGCAATCGAAACCGCGAAATTTCTCCCGCGACGCGGAAGCAAAAAGAGGGAAAAGCCGAGAGACACCGATCGGTCGCCTGAATTCATTGATCGCGAAATAGAGACGCAAGTCCTCAACGGAGAAAAGGAGAAAAGAGGAACGAAACGAACTGTCGAGCCAGCCACCACAACCTCTTATTATTAATTCGAGTCGAAACGATTCGAGGCGAACGATCCGCGTGTTTCAGCAATTTGCGTTTCAGCCCGCCCGGTCGTTTCAACAATGGACGTTAATACCGATCAGTCGTAAAGACAGTGCGCTTGATAAACCCGTTGAATTATCGCCTTTACGACACCTTAACGCTTGTCGCCGTTGCTTTACAGCTGCTGTTTCCCTCGTGTTATGCACACACGTTCCTGTCATTATCGTGTGCACGAGGAACGATCGGGATTACTCGTTCCTTTCATACAGGGTGGCCACTGAAAAACTGAAAGATCGCGAAAACGTCGCGACTTGCTTATTTTCAATCTTTTTTCATTTTCTTTTTTTGTTGCTTTTCACGCATAATACTGAAAAAAATCCATTAATTATATTTTTAAATAAAGTAACAACAAATTTGAAAAATCGTGTGTCTGTAAAAGTTATTTTTGTTTTATATCGTTCAGTCTTTCAGTGACCACCCTGTTATTTCTCTTGTGATTCGTACAGATCAGTCTCTATCGTTCGTGACTATCTCTGTTTCTCTTTTCAATTTTCTAACTCTATCTATTTTGGATTATCTGTTTTTTATTTTTTTAATTTAAGTGGGGAAATCATGAGAGGGACGAATTTTAAAGCGACGATTCGAAAGTTCCGCGAGGATAAAATTATCGTTGCAATTCGGGAATACGACACACTTTTGGAACTGAGAAGAAATGCGCTAAATATTCACTGAAATTAGGAAATCACGATAAATTTCGTATTTTGTAATTGTTGCAATATTGTAATAACTTTGTATCTCCAAATATTCGTTAAAAGACTTAAAGGATACAAACGAAATAAAGTGATTCATTTATATTATAGTACACGGTAGTCACAGTACTCACGCAGAGATTTCAAGAAACAGAGACAACTACATACTACTATGCTGCGCCATCGCGTTCTATTCTCTCAGTTCCATAAACCTCTATAAACTCAATCGTAATCTTTTTCTCCTACTTTCCCTCTTTATCGAACCTCAGCTCTCCCAGTTTACAAGAAACTTCGCATTTTCTTTCCTCTCTTCTCCAACTGGATCTTCGGATCCGAATACTCGGAACTTATACTCTGTACAAAGAAAGGCATGAATGACACGAACCTCGTTCAGGGCCAACAATTCGTGCCAACAACTCAAAGCATTGATACAGGCAGATAGTTCAGCTCTGATTCGTCGTGACTGGCGATGCAGTGGGCCAGTGGGTGGCTGTGATACTTTCTCTTAATTTACGATACGGTGATAAGAGCGCGACGATAGAAACGCCGCGTTTCCAGTCCGAGACACGTGAAACGCGACGAGAGTAAGAGTCGACAGACTGCCCATTCATATCGATTTTCGTTCGGCTAGCTCGCGTTCGATTCACTGGAAAGATCTGTGTTTGTTATTTTCAGAGCCAAGGACTCTCGCAAAATCAGAGCTCTCACGTGCAACGATTTGTCAATTAGCGCTGTTAATAAAAAACTGCACGACTTGTACCCCAGTACGATTCGTCTCACTGAAAGGCCCAGAAGCAACTGTTCCGACTAGGAAATAAAAACATTTGAAACGATAGAAAACAAATTACAGACAACGCCACTCCTACTCGAGGTCTACCACGCCTCCTCGCAAATCACGTGACCCAAATCAACCAATCACTAATTTTCGTTGCATCAGCGTTGCACCTGAAGAGACCCGATTTTCTGGGTTACTTCCGCTAAAATCACTTTCAGTGATAATATTGAGAAGTTGGAAATTATTTCATATTTTTGTCAGAAGCTTGCAAGAATGAAAATAAAAATTTCAAATTATTTTAGAATTCAATCAAAATTGGGTGGAATATAGAAATGAGAAATTCCAAATAAAAGTTTCCAAAGGTACAAACGATAAATGTACGATACAGTCTCGGTAGAATTCAAAAGGTTTGCCAGGCAAAATTTCTGAATGCAACAACGGAAACGGATATTAAAATTCCAAAGCGTCCAGCTGTCGGTGGAACGAGCGGAGAAGCGGACAGGAAGCGGCGGCGGTCGAAAAAAGCTCGTAGCTTCTTTTCAATTCCGTTGTTTGCTCGCGTCGCCCTCGGAACTTCCGCAGAAGAAGCTGATCCCGATAATTCCTTTGGAATCCGGTTAATTTTTCCGCCGCCGGAGAGAAACACTGTACGTACCAACGTCCACGTAATCCCGTGGCCGAGGTTCTTCCCATCGTGGCCATCGGAGTCCGAGCGTCCTCGCCTTTCATCCCGCCACTTTCTTACGCGGATTCCATCGGACGCGAGCACCAGATTTATTTTACCGATCGGCAAAACTGATCGTGAGCCTAACAACCTGTCTGTCATCTTGTCGGCCCACAATATATTATTACTTTAATATCACCTTCGGCTAGAAACGAATTTGGCGCCCCATTTTCCAGAAATTTTGCTTTCCCTACTATTTTATTTATTAATTGATATATAGATATAAATATTCATCCAAAATTACGCGAACGTAATTCCTTTTTGTGGCTCTTCTAAAATTACAAACGTTTCATTCTGTACATTGTTCCCTTTCTTTCTTTCGTAATTATATCGTTTCTTAATTTTTTAAATTAAATTTCTTCTTCGTAGGTTTCGTCTTCCAAACGAATAAAATAGACAAAGGAACGAGAAAATAAATACGAAAAGATTCGCGTGTTTCGTTATCGCGTGGGGTGATCGTCAAATCGAAAGGAGGAGATGAGAAGCACGAGAGGAGAAGCTGCTATCGGTGTTGCGGCTGCTACAGTAGAATCCCTGAATCCTTTATACCATGTTTCCGGTGGCGCGGAGGCCGCACGTGACTTCGATACTCTTCGCTTCACCTCGGCCTGGCTACCTGTCCCAATTTAATCTATCCACTGCGTCCCAACCAGCGGCCGATTACCCGCTGGTTGCAACCAGCCGACGACCGCAGCTTCGCCTCGTCTACACGTGTAAATAATACACCGGAGAGAATGCTAATATCGACATTACCACGGCATCATAGTAGCACACTGAATTATGGCCCCGTTCAGAGGATCGATCAAGATCTCACACCTGAACTCATTTTCGGTTAGTAGATCCTGCGACTCGTGATTCGATCGTGATTTGATCCTCCCCTTTTGGCCACCCCAATTGCACCCTTTGATCTTCCTCCTCGGCTGCTTTTTGCCACCGGAGGCTCCTTCGATCTTCGAATATTGAATTTCTTTTACTTTCTTTTTATATCACGTGTTAGTGGAAGAATCGAGCGAGGTTCAAGTGGATTTCTTAAAAGAGAAGATTTTAGTGGATTTCAGTGGTGGAGGGAAAGAGAGAGAAATCATTTTGGTGTCAATTGGTTTCGAGTAAAAAAGAATTATGATTATAAAGCTCAATAATTAATAAGAATACAACTCGAGGCAACATCTTCGTCATTTATATAAATACCAATTATAGTTTGATCAATTATAATTATAATATTATACAGACGCATTCTTGCTTGGAAGATTTAAAAGATCGATTTTTAATAAAGTATCGATATTCGATAGAAATTATGAATATTAATATACATTTTTTATTATTTTATTACATGCCTATGATTAATTTAAATAAAATTAGTTTCCCCTAAAATCGATCCATTATTTTCGATTCAATAAATAAAGTGCACATATTCATCTCCGTTTCTTACAACCACAAATTGAAACGTAAAACTATCTCACAAAATACTCGACCTCCTTGCTTCCATCAATCAACAAAGAAGCAGAAAACGACGAACGAGGCACGCAAACGATCTGTCGTACCATCACCAACTTCATTAATCGCGGACGCGCGAAAACACGTTTCATCGATCGGCTCGAGAACTCGAGCATCCTCTTGATCTCCTCAAGAGGTTGCTCGATGCTACTTTCATAAATCATCCTTCAACGTCTCGAAGCGTGCCTGATAAAAGGAGCTCGAATGGAACGAAATTAGGAAGCACGCTCTTCACCAGCAAACGAGCAGTGACGATTTCTTTTCTCTTCGTGATTTTCGTTTTCTTCGAGAATATCTCTCTCTCTCTCTCTCTCTCTATTTCATTTCCTTTTTCTCTGCGTCTCCGGTACGTCGGACCAAAAGGCAAAGTCCACAAGTTTCCGTGTCAATCGAACGCGGCCCGTTAAAGATGATTGTGCAATTTGAAACAGGGCAATTTACATCGCGAAGCCATTTAGCCGGTGGCAAGGCAACGAGGATAACGGGTTAGGGGAGGACGCGCGATGTCGCCGCGGATCGTGACTATGCTAATGACGGATCACTGGGCTCATTCATAACGGAAGAAACTCGCTGAATGGACGCCGTAAAGTGTGTGTGTGTGTGTCTTGAAAATTGTAGTGTGCGATGACTCACGATAGTACTTGAATACTTGTCACAAATTTCGGGCGGAATGATTTAATACACTTTCCATATTTTCACGACCGTGATTAAAGAAATGGGAGCTACATATTGCAACAAAAATTGTACTTTGGATATTTTTATCGTGATTTAATGCACTTTTTTCATATTTTCGCGACCATGATTAAGGAAATGGAAGCTACATAGAAACTTATTTCATCTATTACATATTGTGACGAAAACTCTACTTTGGATATTTTAATTGTGATTTAACACATTCTTTTTTATATTTTCACGACCATGATTGAAGAAATGAAAGCTACATAGAAATTTATTTTATTTACTATGTATTAATGTGACGAAGACTTTAGTTTGGATGTATTACACATTTTTGAATATTCTACTCATAGCATGTTCTCATAAAGTTTGGAATGAGTTAGAAAATTACAACATCTCAAGACCTGAAGATCTGAAGAAAATTGAGTTTGAAAACTAGCTAAATACAGATAAACTTAACTGATTTGTGACTGAACGTTCTACTTTCCAGAATTAGTGAAAAATGTACAGACAAAGATTTTTCATCTGAAGTTTCTAACAAGTTGAACTTGAAAATTTCTAGTCAATTCCTTTTTCTCAAAATGAAATTTGATTCCATATGTCTTTATTTAATTTTGCACGTAAAAACAGTTTCCTTTCTGATCAGCAATTAGCCAAGCTGTTTTTCTTAAAATTTCTGAAACTTTATTTCACATTTTTCGCTCAATTTTAATTAAGTAAAAATAATTTGTTTTCTGTAGGTATATTTAAATTGCAAACTGTCTCTTTTACTCGGCTCGTATCACGGTTTTCGGGACACGTTGTACAAAGCAAAATTGACGTCAGCGAGAAATTAGAACGAAGGTGTGGTTGTTATAATTGATTGCGTTATAACTGTAAAATTAACTCTCCGTTCAAGCAAAACATGCAGCAATAAGTAGCGCAATATATTACGATCCTTGATATGCAATGGTTTTGTTACTTGCTGCTTTTGCTACCTTGCTACTCGACGAATTGTTACGTCGCGACTAAGAAACTGACCTACCTGAAATAAGAATCTAACAATATCGTAAAAAGTAAAATATTAATTAATAACAATATAATAGATTTTTCGCTACAGTCTGATCCGAACAAGAAGTCCAGCTACCTATAAAAAAAAAACGACACTCAATTAACAATTAAGAAATTAAATTCTAATTTCCACATTTTGCTAAAAGAAAAACGAAAAACGAAAAACGAACGGAACTCATTTATCCAACATTTCACAAAAATTCGTAGAAACATCAGGGTCACGAAGTGAGTCGTCTAATTAAACGACGCAGCGTTCTCTTTTGTAGCGAGACGGGATCGAAGGTTTCATTGAATAGATCGTTTCAGCGACAGAGCAGGGTGGATCGTGCGGTCGCGATTCAACAGGTGTTTCAAGTCTCGGTAATCGATCGTCTTGTCGACGACGCTTTACTCGCCTCGCTCTGGCTCTCTCTCTTTCTCTCTGCGTGTCCAGAGCAGGCCGAGCCTCTCGTAAAAAAAGCGACGTGTAATGAATCGGCGGCCGATAATTAAAGCGACCGATCAAAAGGAATCGCTTTTCCAGCCGTGACATACCGGTGATTGGCCGGCAGGTGATTAAACGATCTTGTGTCACAAGATCCTTCGTGCTGTTCGTGCTCATCCACGATTTCTTATCGGGACCGAATAACCGCTCGCGCGAAAAATTGCACACGCCGTGTCACGCTTTGTGGTATTTCGCTGCTCCCTCTTTGAACATTAATCGGTGGCGGACAACGGTTTTAATGAGATTTCTCCTCGAGTTTGTCGGTGAACACAATGTGGAGTATCTCGGAGAAGAAGCAAGGTAGAAAAATAGAAATTGCGGAGTTTCGATTCTTTAATTGCCACCTCGTGTACGAGTGGCTCTTAAAATCGGTTTTCTGGCTGAACAGACAGCCGGACCGTGGGATTTGCAAATAATTTCACGGTAACGTGGAGACCTTAATGAGTGATCGCTGAGAATGGAAACTGGGGGCAGCGAGGTCGACGCAAGTTCACCTTCGAGTCGATATGACGATGGAAGTTGGATTTTTGAGGAGGCGCAAGTTAAAGTTTGATAAAAAACGCAACGATCCAAGATCGATATATTTTTTATGTGAAAAAAAAAATGTTAAATAAACCCTTGGGATTTATTTTTGTAGCAAGAAAGAGAGCGTTAAAGAAGAATCGGGTTAAAAAGATTTTACGAATGAAATGTCTCACTGAAAGGCCCAGAAGCAACTGTTCTGACTAGGAAATAAAGACGACTTGTTTGCCATAAAATTTTGTCGATATGCAAACATTTGAATCGATACAAAACAAATTACAACGCCACTCCTACTCGAGGTCTATTCCACGCCTCCTCACGAATCACGTGACCCAAATCAACCAATTGCTAATTTTCGTTGCATTAGCGTTGCACCTGAAGAGCCCGATTTTCTGGATTACCTTTGCTAAAATCACTTTCAGTGATAAAAATAATATTCGATTAACCTGTCAGAAACAAGATTTACCATTTAGAACCCATGAAAAACAATTTCTAGTAAAATTGAAATCTACCTAGAGAAAAAATCCCAGTAAAAATAAAATTTATCAGAAACAAAATTCCAAAACTCGCTAAATCCACTTGATCGCCATCAACGACGAATTTACCAAATCGCCGAAATTACAACAGCAACTACATCCGTCCACTTGTCCCGACTAAACGACATCACGAGCGTGCATTGTTCGCCGACAGCCGAGCAGCAAAAACGATTGGATCCACGCGATCGATCGCAGGGTAGAATCACGGAACGCCAATGACGTTTACCTAGAAGCATGCGGAGAGCTGTTCGTCACGGTCCAGGGATCACAACCCTCGGCTCGCTCGCGCCAGCAAACCGAACCGAACCGAACCGAGCTGAACTCGGATTTCGGACTTTGTCGAGCCGACGCGAGAGACAGGTGCGATCGGACACCCTCGTTTCAGCCTTTATCGCCGCTCCGTGCCACTGGAAACGATATACTCTATCCAGGTTGCCACCTGCGGACAAATCGCTGCCCTTTTCCATCGATTTCCTCTCTCTCTAGATCGTCGATCAACGCTTGAGAACCTGTTGAGACTCTCGTCTCTCTCTCTCTCTCTCTCTCTCTCTCTCGGGCTTGTTTCGAAAGAGGTGCTCCTCTCTCTTCTTTTTGCTCGCAGTCCGGTGAATTGCAACTTTGTTGCAGCGGGATGAGTCGAAGAATGAGCCGAGTACGTTCGGATAAAAATGTGTTTGTAGTTTGCGGCGAGGAAGATCGTTGACTGAGATGCTTCTTCACGTCTCGGGAGTTGGTTTCTTCCTCCCCCCCCGGTGTTTGCTGCGATCGATCAATTCGTTTCTTCTCTCGTGTAATTCTTTAAGCGGCACGGTCGGCTGGCTTGAATTCGGCGAAATTCTGCCAAATCGGTGTATTTGCGATTGGATGCTTATTGGGTTGTGTAGCAATAAAAGTGAAACAAGTATTTTATAAATTTGGCAAAAGTGAAGTTTAATGTTTGAGACTTTCTTTCTAACAGTTTAATCGGATCAATTGACTGGAATTTAACGAAACACATCCCGATTGCAAAACAAGTTTCAGGATCTGACAAAATAAAATTAACGAACAAACGGTTGTGAACAAACAGTTGATGAAACAAATAAACTGGAAATAAATTGAAAAAAAAACAGAAGAAAATTCTCAATTAAAAAACAGAGACGGTCAAAGCAAAGAGATCAGCTTATAAATCGCACGCGTGATCGTGCTACTTCGATCGTTGGCGAAGATTGTGACGTCGTCAACGGTGGACTCGAAAAATCCAACAGCCTCGTCACCGGCTTCACGAACGATGAATTCTGTCAGACGACGATCTATCGGCAAGGATCGCGACACGAGGTATCCGCACGAACGAATTATCGCAATAAATTTAGATAGGAATCGGGGGCTGATCGTGCCCCTCTCCCGTTTCAACCGACCGGGCTCAACCGAGAACAACCAGATGAAGTTTAGAACGAGCCGGTAGCCGGCACGCTTCTGAAAACGCCTCTACTTTTGCACCTGGACGCACCTGTCCATCGATAGGATCGTCGACGACGCGTGTCCCGCGATCCTCCGCCGGGAGAGAGCAATTTTACCGGACGTCGGAGGTATTTGTTCAGCGAGATGAGAGATACCGTCGCAGAATTCGATGATTTAGGTGACCGGAAGTGGAGGATAGACGCGTCGGTGGCCGCCATTGTGTGGAGATTGCATGGGATACGTGTTATACATCGACGAATGTTGTTTTTAGAGACGTTTTTAGAGAACGAAAAGTTCGACTGTACTATTGAATTTTGCTTAGAAATTTTTTTAGAACGGAGAATTTAACGTTATAAAATGCGATATTTCACCATTTTACAAATACGAAAATCAATAGCTTGTAATATTTTTGAAGAATAAGAAAGTGATAAATGATCGAAATATAAAGATAATGTTGTATATAATAATCTATAGTAAAATATAAAGAAAAAATACTAAAATACACTGTAAAATATGCAAAAAAGTCATCAATCTATCATAAAAATTACCGATGTAATCAATAGATTGTTATAAATACATATTATAGTAAATAAAGGTAGAAATACCAATACTTCCATTTTCACTTTTCTCATCTTTTTTATTTTATCCTAATTTCCTTTCAATTATAAAGATGACAGATCCAATTGCAATCCAAAGTCAAAAACATAATTTCCAAACTCTTGTTTTAAACTTTAACGTTTCACATAATTCATCACTCGAATCTTAGAATCTCGCAACTATTCTAAAACACCGAAAAGAATGAACGAGTTGAAGAAGAAATAAATTAAAATAATAAACGAAATAAATAAATAAATAACGAACAGAATTAAAAATCAAATAATAAATCAAAAAGCCTACGATCTCGACTCGCAGTAAACGATATTTGATATTTCCTTACTGTTATCGTTCTGATTTTCACAGATTTCTCTCTTTCCCCTAACAACATGATCGCCGGTGAATCTTCGTCGTAGGCAATCAGCTTAAACGTTGGATAATTTTCTTTCGACACGGCAATAACGTCGACGACTGAGAGCATTTCCCAGTACGATCTAGGTGTTTCTCGGTTGGTTTTGCATCGTTGTTTGCCCGTTTGTCGCGGTCAAACGTCCGTTAGAAAGAATTACAATTTGCCAAGATTGCCGCCGTTCGATCTGGATCACCACCAGATGAATCGCTTCGAGTATAGACGACTCTGCGGCGTCTACCATCGAGCCTGCAAGGTGTGTCACGGTCACCTGGCCAAGAAAGCGTTCAACACTCGACGAAATCGATGAAAACGGAATTTTCATCGTGTTATTCCAGACTCGCCAGACGAATTTTCAATTTTAATCAACCAAGTAACGCTACTTTCGTAATTATGATTTTATTCCAGACCATATGATTCTTTGAATTTGTTAATTGGATGGTTTTCCGATTCCATTATTGAAGAATAAGCGTTGCAACATTTGTGCATTCTTTATGGAATGTGTTGAATTATAAAGATAGATAAATTGTTATGTCTAAAGTGTAATAACGTTTATATGTTGTTTATATCTCATTGTCAATTAACTATTATTCTTTTGCTTTTTTAAACGAATTTTACGTTATATTCGACAGTTTAATTTCACTAGATACTCACTGTTATTGCCTTTTATTATATTCTATCGTTGTATTCTACCTTTTCACTGAATTTTCACATAGGACTGTCCTTCCATCTTTCGTCACATTTTCTTAAATACACGCGTTACAAAATTTCTACATTACATTATTACCTATCAATCTTCAATAAAACCAGCAGCAGAGTGTCTTTTAATAAAGAAACAATCGGATTATAATTTTTTTCGTTTCTGAAGGAGAAATTTTCTCAAAATATTTCGCGTATGTATGTAAATCTCTTCTTCCTCTCTCTGTTACGAAACACTGGATAATTTCGCGTTTTCACATTACAGATATTTCTCGACCAATCGACGAAAGGACTAACCAGCATAAAAAAGAAAAAAGGAAGATTCGAGCGAGCATGTTGTTCGTCGAACGATATTCTCGTTGGCTCGGTAGCTTCCGTCTGAAACGAAAGTAGGGTGATGCGTCTAACGGTGGGCTACACAGAAAACCGAGGCGGCCGTGCACAATTTTCACTTCGTTACGGGAGTGAAATTCCTTTTGCATGCGGCGCGCCATTCCGCGCGGAATCGCGTGCAAACGGCCGCGATGCGACCCGATAAATTCGCTCGGGACGATTCGCGCGTGTGCGCCGCAACACCAGCGCACGCGAGTCTGCCCACCGGACGTAATTTCACGTTGGAACGTCTTCGGACGCCTAACCTCTCCGTAAATAAATAAATCCGACCAATCGAATCGCGCGCGCACTCGGCTCGACTAATTTTAAAAGAACCCGCTGAGCTCCTTGAAATTTTGTAGTTTCCGAAAGAAAGAACAGAGAGTTGATCGCACAGCCGAGCGTGTTTTCTTTTCTGAAAAGAATAAACTCTCCGTTTAGAAATTTAGTTCACAGAGATGATTTTGCAAGTTGCAAAGTAGAGAGAGTGAAATACTTTGTAGGATCGCACCGAGAGTACAATGTACTGTACGACGGCGTAGTGCAAAAGATAGAATTTTGCCTTTCGCGATGGACTTTGCTTCTGCCAACCAATTTCAAGAGTTATTAAATTAGAAAGTCTATAAATTGAGATAGCTAGACAACGCATTTGTCTTCAAAACAACTAGATTCAAACTCGAAAGAAGATCGAAGTATTTCGAAAAAGAAGCCTTGTTCAGCAACAAGTGACTCCTCAAAAAATCATACTTCAAAAAAAAAAGAAAAAAAAGAAGAAAGAAAGAAAGAATCAGCTCGATCGGAGAACAAACTAGCAGCGACGATCAAAGTTCGCGACCTGGTCGGTGACCGTCTCGGCTGCGTAGGCTCTTCGGGGCCTGTGGTGGGGTCACTCTCGTGTCTCGTGCTCGTGGAGGGAGCTAAACGGGCCCGAGCCACGGACGGAGGGAGAAGGAACAGGGCCCGGAGGGGCCAGAGAGCAACGGCGAACACGGCCGCGGGTGATTACGTCGCCTGTCGGCGCGGAACTGTCTCCTCCTACCCGCGGCGCCCACCGTGCTCCGATTGGCCAGGCTCCCTGCCTTGCAAACGTATCTCTCTCTCTCTCTCTCTCTCTCTCTCTCTCTCTCTCTCTCTCCCTCTCTCTGTTTCTCTCCTTCCCCTTTTTTTTCCTCTCTTCTCTCCTCTCATCCGGGGCCCGATTCTCCGTCTCGCTTTTTCGACTCACGTCCCCCCATTTTTTTTACCGTAGTCGCTGCCCCCTCTCCCCCTCTCCACCCCGGACCCTTCCTCGCTGTTGATCCCCCCTGGTCGTCCGTTCTCTCTCCGTTTCTCCGAATCGAAGCTTTTTCTGCTTTCTTTCCCCGTTTCGTTCACCTTGGCTCCCTTTCGCCGTCGCCGCCGCCGCCGCCGCCGCCACCATGGCCGCTTCCGCTTTCAGAGGCGAGAAATCCGCGGATGATGGCTCCGTTCCGATGGATCCGGTTGGACGCGCGAAAGAGACGAAAGATATTTATTGGGAGGGATTTCGACACGTTTCTTTCCCCCTGGACGGCGATCTCGAGCGCACCTGTTCGGCGCGGTACATAGGGTTTTATGGTATTTCAGGTGGAAGTAAGTGAGAGTTTTTTGATAGATTACCGATTGATAAAAGTTGTTGGAAGATTTAACAGATCGAGTGTTTAAGGAGTGGGAGCTGAAGAGGAGGTTCGAGATTTAAACGTGGTGTAACCAATTGCACAATGTACGTGTTTATCGTTTTGTTCATTGATAGCTACTGTTTCACGCGACACACATTTACGTGTGAGAGAAGATTTAAGAGAACAGTGGAAAAAAGAAATAAAAGAGCGACTCTTACTAAGGATTTGATATGTACTGATGGAAAACGATCAATGATATTATACGAAGACACACACTTGTGCTCCTTTACGTTTTTATCGTTTCCTGCAACACCTAGGATCGGTGTCCACTATGAATACAGCCGGGGGCGAGAAACTGTCAAGTGTTTGGACGGTTCAGAGAAGAGGCAGGTTGTTAAGAAGCTAACAACGTCTTCACGTTTGACACTTTTAACCGGCGGGGAACGTGCAAATTGCTCGTTACTCAAAATTTATCTCTTAGCGAGATGAAACGCGTTTGTGTTTCTTCTCACAATTATTTGTAACAAGAAGATAAAACTTATTACAGTAGACTCACGATTTTCAATGTCTACCAAATTTTAAAATTGTGAAAAATTTTGATTTTGAACATTGAAGAGCTTCGTTAAATTTCAGGGATAACGGTGCAATTTATTTCGTAATTATTCTGTTATTTGCAATAACATTTAATAAAATGACAGAGTATCAAAATAATTGATCAACGGAACTAGATTAAATCAAGTTTTGCAATATTCAATTGATTAATTGAATTCGTATCTAAACTATAATTGTGCACAGTGTAACGAGTTCCTAAATAATATTTCCCGAACCTTTAATCTAATTAAATTTTCTCCATTTTTAGTAATTAGTAATTAGTAATTTCCTCTCGACTTCCTTGCAATTAGAAATTGTCTTTTATTCCCTTTTATTAACAGTTACCTCTCTAAATGGTTACGTCGCAAAATGATCGCGAGATTCCTTGAAACTTTGAATCTCAGTTCCAACGAGATATTTCTCGCAACGCGTCCGCAATTGTTCAACGAACAGTTCAACCAATTAGTAACCACAGACTCCCGAACTGTTCTCTCAGTTCGTTTCCTACTCTCGTTATTCCTCGAACATTCTTAATTTCCGCCTAACCTATAATCATGAAATGTAACGAGCTCTTAAAAAGAATATTTCCTGAAACTTGAGCAGCCCGTTTTACCGGACGGTTAATTAAAAATTCTGGAATCTCGAATAAATTTCACGCAGCTGCCAACGAACGTCAGAACCTTCCTCAATTTCCTCCGCTGCCGCTCCATATCGCACGTCCGTTTGAACTCGAGGATCGAAGACGTGGAGAATTACTTTTTCTCCTTACATTATCAATATTGGATAAATATTGCACGTAATTCGGCTGCGCGATCCGGTATTGAAAGATAAATAACGTACCGTCGGATCAAAGAGCGAAACAAGACTATTTTCTTCCAACTTGCAAGCGTGAATTTGAATTTGTTCGTGGCTTGGACTCTTCGCTACCTTGCAGTGAAAATTTTGCACGAAATTTCTTTTTAATACACACGTTCGAGATCGAAACGTATTTAGAGAAGTTTCTGTTTAGAGAACAGAATTCTACTACGGTCCTCGAATTTTTTCCACATTTCTACATTCAGTTTAGCAAAGAAGAAAGATTTCTAATGTTCTTGAAAGACTTAATCGAAGAATATTTAAATTTTAGAGAGACAGCGACAGAAAGAACGCTTCGTCGAATCTCTCACGGTTCAAATTCAGAATTTGTAAAGGCAAAAGGTTTCATATTTTTTATATTCATATAAAATATGTGAATATATATTAATTATATAATTTATATTTTATGAATATAAAAAATATATATATATTAATAATATAATTTATATGAATATAAAATCACGATATTCAAGTTTCGATCGTTTGAGTTCGTTCTCGGTAAAAATTGGCAGAAACACACGCACCTATTGAAACTTTTGGTTTCTGTTTAAAGAAGAAAAGATGTTCCATGTTAAATGCGAGAAGGTAGTTATTCGCAGCGTGATAGATCTCAGTTGTCTGAACAATGTGCTTAAACACTGGACGACACGGTTTTTCCACTACTTTCTCCGTCCAACCACGGAAGCCACAAAAAGGAGATAATGGAGCCTAATCGATTCAATTCCAGTTCGCAGGAAATTGTTTTCTCGTTGGTCTGATCACACTGCATCGCGTGGCTCAGTGATTTCGTAGCGAAACTGTTATTCTACGCTCTGAATTCACCGATCTTCTCTTCGATACTTTCTCATGGTCGTTGTGCTTATTTATCGGTAGCTAGTACAACCAGTCCCGTCGACAGAGAGTGTAACACCGCTTTGTTCGCAGTTGAAAGATGTAAATTTTCAAAAAACATTTCAATTCCAACGATCGATATTTAGGTTCGAAGATTGCGTGTTCACTTTCAATCACCCTGCGACTGTCCCTCGTAAAAGACAATCTCTGTCAAATCTTTTATCACAAATCTGGAATTATTATTTCGAGTACAAAATTCCGACAATTCGGTCGATTTTCTCACTGACAATTTAACATGACACGGTTAATGCGGAACAGCGACAGCTGTTTTAGCGGAGCACTTTCAACGTCGATAAAAAAAAAGAAAAAATGTCTAAATTTCGCTAGTGAGATTACTCGATTTTAACCTGATACAAATTACTTCTACTCGAGTTTACTGAAACAAAAAGCCGGACGTTAATGCTATGTGAAGTCTCAATTAAACTTTGTCGTTCGAGCTACCAATTATCGAGAACCAACCACATCAACAACGCCGTGAAACGAGCATAATTAACAAAACTCGGAGTTCGGAGAGAGATCCGCGGGATAAGAGTTCTCGCGAGCGGGCTAGACGATAATGAATTCGCGTGGTACGAGAATGCAAAAGGGGAAAAAAAGGGGGAGGAAGAACGCGAAAGGAAGAACGAAAAGATAAAGCAAAAAAAAAAAAAAAGAGGGGAGGAGGAAGAGGGAGGAAACGCGTGTAGTTGGATACGCGAGGCCGGTCTCTGAAAGACATTACCTACCCTACGTCCGGCAGTAGGGCTGAAAGAAAGAAACAGGGGAAAAAAGAGAAAGAGGGAAAGAAAGAAAGGCGCACCTGCTGGCGGTGCTACATTTGCTGACCTACGATTACATCGACATTTGCTCGGGGAATCGTTTTCCCGGCCAGATATCCATCTAACCGGCTCGCTCTGAGCCAGCGACGATCCATTTTCAGCTAATCTGCGATCGAGAGTTTTCGCGTAATTCGACGCCGCTTCGCGCGGCTATCACGTCGTGAGCATACCTGAATATCAGACATCTTGGTCGCTGGTTAAGTTATGCCGGGTAGAATGGCGGCCTGCCTCGCCAGAGATTCTATACTTCCAAGGACTGACTCGGACGCTGGGGGTTTGGGGAATTTTTGGCGAAACGAAAGTTCCACAGCGAGAGGATTATTCTGCGTGTATTATTGAATTAAAGTTGAGAAGAGCTGAAATTGGATGCCAGATGTGAAATTGGAACTTTTAAATTTATCTCTCTCGAATTCCTCGATGATCATCTTGCTGTGAAACCGTTTTGACAACCTAACCTAACTTAAACCTAACCTAAACCGTTTTTGCCTTTCGCAGTTGGATTCAATGTTTCATTTTAAGTGATTCATGCTCGAAAAGCTACTCGCGAGATCTGTTTCTGTTTCAAATGAATTTTTGCACTTTTATAACAAAAAATTATATTGTAGTAATATATTATATTTTAATAACAGTATACTCGTTTATAACGCAAAGAGATACACTTTGGGTATTTAAAATCCTGATTGATTCTCCACTCATTTCAAAATTAACTAGTGACTTTTAATAAAGTGAATAACTATGTATAGTTACGTTCTTGTCTCAATTAAAAATCTATATTAGTTATATTAAAAGTGTACGCATGTCTGTAATCCGCTTTGACAGATTTGTTAGTTGCAGTGTCAAAAACACCACCGAAAAAATCACGAAACTAAATTATTACTACTCGAATTCCTATTTCGTTTTTATTACATATAATCGTTAATTCGAGGAGCTAATTTCGTCCTTCTAACTATCCAATCCTATTCGCATCGACGCGTCGAAACATCCATTCCATCGCAAACGAAACGGCCTGCTTTCACTCCGTGGAGGCTCCTCCATTTTCTATTTTCTATTCCTCGAACACGACGACCACTGCTTGCCACTCGGCGTAATTGACATCCACGGGGCACGTCATCTACGGGTTCACGCCCCATCACGAGCCGAGGGAACGCTTCTCTTATCTCTAGCTGACACGGCAACAATCAGAATCCGCGCTCACGGGGATTTTCCATTTTTCTGTCTGGCTGAGCACTTCATTTACACTATCAACCGGGCAATTGGCACGTTCAGGGGCGAAACAACACGTTACATACCCCTGCGAGCAACGGTTCTCATCGAGCGCGATGCTTTTATCTCGTCCAGTTGCAGGACCCCTCATCCTCTCAGGTGGCAATTCACGCGTTCACATCTCGCGCCTCGGGCGTTTATTTCGATCCTCCAGACTATAAACGATATATCTATACTTCCCCTCTCGAGCCACTGGAATTATCTCTGTCCCGCGAATTATCCTCGTGTTTCGATGCTTAATGGCCGCGTCCGACTGCCTAATTTGCTGCACGGCGTCGATCCGATCCATTACCGACCGAGCGCGAGGCGATTCACGGGCTTCTCTCGATCGAGAAGATATCGCCGGTTCGTGGGTATTGATTAATTACGATGACAGAGAGTGGTGGAATTTCGTCTTCGTTCTCTGGTTTCTGGGAGGAATTCTTTGCTTCGGCATCCAGCGTACAATAAATTAGAGTACAAAGTATATTCGAACAAATTTGATTTGACGATATTAAATATCATCAAAGTCATTTTGAAGGTTTCCTAGATTTAATAAAATTCATCTTGATCGACGAAATATTTTAAAGAATGTCAATCAACGAAGATCACCATGACAGTCAACGTGTTGATAACAACTGCACGACTTGTACCCCAGTACGATTCGTCTCGCTGAAAGACCCAGAAGCAACTGTTCCGACTAGGAAGTGAAGACGACTTTCTTGCCATAAAATTTAATTGATGTGCAAACATTTGAATCGATACAAAACAAATTACAGGCGTGATCGCTCAGTACTGACAACGCCACGCCCCCTCGCAAATTAACCAATCGCTAATTTTCGTTGCATCAGCGTTGCACCTGAAGAGGCCCGATTTTCTGGGTTACCCCCGTTAAAATCACTTTCAGTGATAATAAACGTTAATATATAGAACGTCAATATATAGAATTTGCACAGATTTGCAATATTTTTATAATTATAATTTCATCAACAGTCTATCTATTGACAAAATTCGTGCTTTCAATTTGGAAATTGCGAAAAGAACGCTTCTCGACACATTTTTACATTTCTCACAAATCATCGCGCCATCCAGTTCAGAACCATCGTTTATCGATCAGGTTGCTGAAATCCTGCTTAAGCGACTCCTAATTTCTACGAATGACCGCTTATCTTCACCATGTATCGCGAGGAAGAGAGAGGACCGGGGCGACAAGAAAAGGCCGCGGCTACCGGAGTTGCGTGGAAACGAGCTGGCGACGTGATCGTGACGAAAAGGGACGAAAAGGGCCCCGCCCATGGCCGGGGCCCAACTCGTTACAAGGCGTCAGGTGTCTGGGACCGTTGACGCGGCCGTTACTGTCCATCCCCGTAATAACGCATGCCGTTAATAAGAGCGCACACCGGCGAAAGAGGAACGTGCGTGTCTTGCAAGGAGCCCTTCGGTATCGGAGCCATGTGTGCCACCTTCGCGAACGGTGAAGGGCGTTTAACGGTCGAACGTGTCTCGATATTCCACGGCGAACACCAGCTGATTCTCTCTACGATACTTTTCGACCATGTGTTTCCCGCGCTTCTTTCCACCCCCGGAAATTCTACCTCCTTTCTCTTCTTTCCCTTTTTTCTCTTTCGCGTAATTTCGTGTAAGTTGGCGGATGGAGGGGGTTAGAGGTTAAGTCAGGTTATGTTAGGTTGCCTCGCGAGGATATTTAGAATTTATTTGAATTTTGTCCAACATATAAAGCATTTTGTCAGACCAAAATATTTTATATTTTTAGAGCTAAAGTTACAATTAAAAATTACAGGAGAAAGTTTGTTTCGTTAAGAGAGGAAGAGCGTCTAACAAATCTATACTGCGACATATAAAACATCTAAGTCAATTTCAAAAATTCTTCACTCACCGCGTGAAAATTTATTTTTCACGTCGCGCAACTCTAACCTTCTCGTTAACACGTTTCTAAACGCCATCGCACAAACGCTGTTTACCTTTACGATCCTCTCCTGTTGAAATGCCACTGGACTAACTGTACGTCGCTGAAATTTCTACAATCAATCAACATTAACAGCGATCAACGATTTCACCCGAGGTCGGGTTCAACAATCTCCGATGATCATCAATTTCTTCACGCCATTCGGCAAATAGGTTCGACGCCTAGTGAAAAAGCCATTAGAGCGGCGGAGCAGGGCAGAGAGGAGCACGGAGAGCGGAGGTTGGCATTAACGCCAAGACCAATCGTCTATTCCAGGATATTGCAGGGTCGAACGCGAGTGTGGAAACGCGAGGGAACGTTGCACCTTAACGCCGGCACCACCAGCCAAGGTGGAGGAACAGGTGCCACAGCTGTTTCAGCAAGTGCAACGAACACCGAGCGGATGATAGAACGGGCCGCGCCGCTATTAGAAGCTGTTGCAAACGGACTGGCGCTGGCCTGACCGAAAAGGGTGCATAACTATCCACCATCGAGGAGGTGTTGCGAGTATATATACGCGTTGTTTTTTTTTTTTTTTTTTTTACACACCGGGGCGACCGTTGAACCAGCCGGACAGGATACGCGCGCTCGACTTTTCATCTGGTACGTACATATACACGCGCGCATCGTTAAATAGCCGGCTTTAACATTCTACGAGCCTGCCGGATCGGAGTTTCGGGGCCAAAACCAGGCCAATGTTTCCGTGAATACGTTAAGAGTTAATTGCGCGGCCTTTTCGAAAGATTGTTGCACGATGTTCCAGAAATATATATTCCGCAACGCTGCATTTATGGGAAACGTGTTCCTCAGGAACGTAATTCACGCGAGAGCTCTTCGTTTTCGTATATCACGTTCTGCAAGACAAGGAGATTTCTCGTACTTTCGATGCGGTTTGCGTGTACGTAGATTGAGAGCTACCCTGTTTCTTTTAAAAGGTATTTTATCACGCTACGAACATTTATGAAACATTTTCTACTGTACTCGCGGAAACGTAACTCAAATTTCTGGTCTTCCACGAGATTCATGATGTTCGTTACGGAATATTTTTCTATTATAGGAAATTATATTCTGGGGAATATTCTGCGCGAGATTTCCTTTTAGCAGATTTCTTGCATCTTCTGCCGTGATTTAGGAGCGTGGTGTTGTGAGCTTTCTTTTCCTTGACGTTCGAGTTTCTTCTTGATCTCCTGTCTTTATTACAGAAGATTTAATTATACTCTTTCTTTATATAATTTGAGTCCATTAAACGAGTGTTTTCTTTTTGAAAATTAACCTCTCTTTATAATATCGCGTCACAGTCTAATTGCAACACGAATCATAAGTGCCAGTTTTAATATTCATTAGCTGACAAAGTGCTGACAGTAGAGAAGCATCTCTTAAGTCGAGAGAAACAGATGTTTTCATTTTGTAAAACAAAGATTATAAAATTATCGAGATAATTTTACGCAAGGAAATGTAAAAGAAACAATTTCTTCTTTAAATTCAATGTTTCGGAGTATTTTCAAAAATTTCTCTTCCCCTTTTTCATTAAAACGAGAGCAAGACTGAAGTACAAAAATTCGAGGATCTTCACAGATGGCGAAACGAATTTGAATTTGCAGTTATTAATTAGAACATACGACGAATAAATGCCGCAGACTGTTCCTAAGATCAAGACGTTTCATTCGCGTGTCTCGTGTACGAAGAAGAAACGAGACTGGGATCGTAGGATATCGTAGGCGGTCGAACTGCCACTGGTCGTGTTCTGGCGCGTCGGAGAAATTTTCTACAAAAATTCAATGGCCTTCCGTTCGATCCGCTTCACACGCCCACGCGCTTCGTTAGGCTCGATGGGCCGAGCGCGTTGATTTACAAGCCAGTAATATAGTAAATGTAGTAAAGAGAGAAGCGAGCGACTTTGGCCAAAGTCCAATTTAAGTCGAGAAGGGAGGGAAGTTTTGTTCTGTGCACCGAGCGTGGTTCCGCTTGGTTCCGCCCATAACGGTGACGATGTGAACAACTCCGAGTGGACCTCCGGATCCACGTCGAATTTCGGACGTGAACGTCTCCAATATGGACTCTGAGACGGTCAAATATTCTTCTTTCTCAATCCCTATCCTCGGTTCGATCCTTAGGATTTTAATATTTCATTTTCTATCACTTTTATGTGCAAAGTGTACATTTATGGGGAATATTTTATTACGTGATATATTTGAATAATTTTAATCGATTTCTAGCATGGTAAGAAGGATTGGTTCTTTGAGCCTTGTTTAATAAGGAGAATCAATCATTGATCTTTGGATGATATTTTCTTTAATTCAATGACTTCTATATCGCATCATCACAACCCAATTCGACTCTCCAAAACCTGTACTAGTCTTGCAAGTAATCCTTGTCGTCAATACTCGCAAATGGACGATTTTCAACGAATGAATCAACTTCAAGACAGATGTACATAAGATTAAAATAAATATGAGATTAATTTCACCGATCTTCCAACTCTACAGTTATCCTATTTCATCCCAGTGTCACCAGATCAGATCAATTCCAAACCACTACGAGAGTGAATCAACAAGCCCCAACCTATCGAGTATTGTTGAAGAAAAAGAAAAAAAAAAAGAAAACAGGACAACCCTTCATTTATCATCCTTTAATCGTATTCCAATCTGGCGTCGGTGGATTAACTTTAAATCGTCAAAAAAAAGACAGGAGAATCCTGCAGTTTGTCCTTCAGTCACCCTCACCTTTGCTGGCATCGCGAAATGCCTGGCTCCAAAGCGTCCAAACCGCGCTCGGGAGTAGAACGAGCTCTCGACACCTCGCGCGGCAACGTGTGGGGGCGTTGTGGTACGAGCGTCCACCAAAGGACTTTAAGAAAGTTACAAGAGAGGGGCCCGTTTTCATCATTACCTCTACCCTCTCCCCTCTCCCTCTCTCACTCTTTCTCTCTCTCTCTGACTATCATTCCACCACCAGTGTGTCCCCCTCGACTATCCAATCTTTCTCTCTCTTTGTTCCGCGCTATCCCCCGTCGCGGTGGAGCTCTTTCCCTGTCGGAGCTCAGTGATATCGGCGGCGGCGGCGGCGGCGGCGGCGGCGGCGAGGTCGGCGGTAGAAGGGAAGGCAGGTAAGAGACAGGTAAGCCTCGGTGTGTTCCCCGTTTCTCGCGGAGGCATACGGCGAACGAAGGCAGCCGGTGGCCAGGGGAAAAGAGGGAGCCAGAGAGCGAGAAGAGAGGCAGCAGAGCCGACGTCCAAGTGGAGGGAGGCCGGTGAAGCGGAGGTGAAGCGCGACCGGCCCTCTCTACTCCAGGGGCCCAGGCTAGTCCAGTCCGGGACAGCACGCCTCCTGCTGCACGCTCCACGAGGTAGAACGGCGAACGTAGACACGAACACGTAGGACGTAAGCGCGGGACCAGGCGACCCGATCCTCTCTGCTACCACGCTGGCTGCTCGTCCTCGCGCTTCACCCAGGATAACCGCGCGTCATTCCGGATCGTTTGCCAACATCTGGCCACGTTCTCGTTAAATCCTCGAGCAAATCTCTAGATGACAAAAGTCATCTGGACGAAAGGATCAGCGGGAAACATTTTTCGAAACTCGCGTCGAGCAGAGCTCTTGCGTTCGTGGCTCGACATGCCTCGTGAATCTCGTTCGGGTACGCCGATCTGTGGACTGTTGTTGTGAATCGCGGTTTCGAGTTTGAATATCCGAGGATACGACACGATACGACTCGGTTGTCCGGAGAAGAGTGTACCGGACACTCTGTCTGCCTCTGTGTCAGCTGTTGGCGCCGTTTGCCGGCCGAAGAGCCGCGACAGGAATCTGTCAGTGGATTTTATCATCATCCCCAACGATTGGCGATCGTCGCCGAACGCTTCCTCTTCTTCCAACCACCAACCGCCCCCACCCCTGTGCCGACGCGTCACACGCGTCCAGCCACGCGATCACCGGGGCCAGCGATCCGGAAGGTTTCGCGCAACGGTGACCAACGAGCCGGTCACTCTTAATGAACACCTGATCCACGGTGATTGAACATCTCTCGTTTGGATGCGTTTCGCCGAGCTTCGTCGCCGGCGCCTCGTTCCTCGCCGACGTTCCTATCCTACCGATAGATCGACGACGAATGTCGAATTCGTTCGATTTCGTCATTTCATGACTCGTCGGAGGAGAACAATTCGAGGATCCGAGGGCAGACATTTTCGGGCAGAAAGGATCGGGGCAAGATCGCAGAATTTTCCACCAATGAAACTGTACTTTGCTTAGACGGGAGGAGGAAGAGTCGAATCGTTCCGATCGACGGTGTGCTCGTTTCGTTCGTTGGAAACTCGAGCGCGAATGACTTGACGAGAAAAACTTGGCAGATCGTCGACGAGAGGAGGAGATCTCGTTCTCTGTGGCCGAGGGTGTCTGTGCGGGTATGACAGACGACTGTGTACGGTGCGACGGGCCGCGCGAACGGTGAAGTGTTGCCGCGGTGTTTCAGTGAATACTCAGAGACTTCGACGCGCGGTCAGAAGGTAACCGAGGGATACAGGCAGACACGGCGAACACGACCACGACGACGAAGCGATTCGAATTCGGGTGAGTTTCTCAGTCTCGTTGTCCCTCCCGCGAGAAATCTTTTCACTTTTGGTTCACTCGAAGTTTTAGGACGCGTGTTTCTGAGAAATTTCTTCGAACGAAAGATTACGGAGTATTTTGTCAAGTTTAAAACGAAGATTAACTGGACGAAGTTTCTTTACAAAAATGGAGCCTCTTTTGTGGAAATTAAAGGAGATTACTTAATTAAAGGATAGAATTTCTTCTCTTTGATTGAATTTTCTGACAAGTTTAAGATTAGAAGTATCTCTTGATAAACCTTCAGAGTTGTAATTATAAAGTTAAATCGTACATACTTTGGTAGCAGATCAGTTCAATATTAGTTCAATTCTATATAGCGTTCGAATGCTCCGATAATTTTCAATCCAACAATAAAACCGCTAGATGTAGAATTTTTCTAAATATTTTGCAGCCGTTTGCAACGTAACAGCGCGATCGAAGTAGATAAATTATTCTGGAGTTTAAAGGACAGTTTAACGTAGAAATTTCAGAGAGTATTAAAGGCAGGAATGCAATATATCTGCCTGCGTAAGAACACGCGGAATGGGGCAACGATAGCCGCATGCACGCAATTCACACGCACAAACGGGCACACACAGGCCGGCACACTCTATGTTTACATTCGACGATTACAGACTGTTCGCCTACGTAATAATGATAGATCTGTCGACGCGGTTAATGACTGACGAGCTTCGACAAGCGGCGGGGACGAGATCCTCGAGAAACAGACACTTGAAACGAAATTCAAACGATCGACGAGACTGACGAGATTGAAAACTTCAACTAAAGAGACTTTAACTAAAATTAATCAATGTTCGAGTATGAGACTCAACCACGAAGATGAGAGTCAAGTCACAAACAGAACTGGAGGAGTTTCGAACTGCAACGTGAAGTTAAGTTCATTTTCAACAGAAGCTACAGCTTGTATCACAAGAGTGAAGAAAAAAAGAATTCACACCTTGTTAAGACGTTTTTCTTAATCTCGATGCGTCCTCGAATGGAGCTTCTCTTCTCTTCTCGTTTCTCGTGTTTATCTTGACAGTGGGATATTCAGCGCGGCAAATAAGTAGCAAGACAATGTTTCCGAGCACCATTACGGCACAAACTTCGAGCTTTAGACGTCATAATAAACGATCCTGTCCCGCGAGACAACGCAGGCCTGCTGAATTAGCAAAACACGCGCACTTCCGCTTCAGTCTCTTGGATCTTCTACTCGTTTCTTGGGACGAAAAGCCTTTGAATTAAAAGAACTCTGTCACTGAAATCCTGTCACTATTAAACAAAAACGCTGTTGAATAAAACGGACGAAGCGGTCAGTGGTGAACACGCGCTTCTGCTTCCAATGTGTTGGATGTTTCCACTTTCCGTCTCTTGCTAAAGTTGAATAATCGACGATAAACGCGCAATTCTGTTTCAAATTCTGTTGCTCAAGTTATTAAACAATTTCTCTCTTCTATTATATCCACATAAAACGAATTATATGTATTTATGAATGAATACAGCGTTGCGAAAAATAAAACAAAATGGCAATGGTCTGTAGGAATAACAATTTCAATTAACAATGCCCGTCATCGGTTTACAAACACAGCTTCAAAGTACAAACCCCGGCGGGAACCTATTATCGTCTCGATATTAATTTTCATCTTGGAAACAAATCG
This sequence comes from Melipona bicolor, assembly GCA_030673865.1. Classification (NCBI taxonomy): domain Eukaryota; kingdom Metazoa; phylum Arthropoda; class Insecta; order Hymenoptera; family Apidae; genus Melipona; species Melipona bicolor. The sequence goes on along the minus strand of JAHYIQ010000002.1, from coordinate 6,765,570 downwards.
CGAAGGCGTTCAACTTTCCAAAACGGAATTTTCATCGCGCGACGGCCTCCGGCGCCGGTTTGCTCTTCCACCGCGGCCGGAGAATCGTTCTCCGATGAAATTACACGAAACGGAATTAATCAGACTGCGCGCGCGCACGTCGGCTCCGCGAGCTTTTCGCCCGACGACAGCCATACCGGATTCAATTTGCCGAGTGCGCGGTATACACACTGGCCTCTAACGATCCTCTCCAATCGTCGATTTATCAAATGAATATTCATGTAACCGGGCGCAGGGTAGAAACGGCTCGCGAGAAACGACTCTCACCGATCGGCTCGATGTTACTCGCTAACGCATCCCCGATTTCCCGCGTCCTCTCTGGTCGACCCGTCTATCTCGCCCCGTCATCGAAAACTCGCCACGCAGATGGATAACGATCGCGGCGATTCTAATCCGGTGAAATTCGTTTCTTCATTGCCACCCTTCTCTTTTTTTTCTTCTTTAGCCGGAACTCGTGGTTTTCGAGGCAACTGCCGGAATCGTAAAAGTTTTCAAGAATTTTCTCTGTCTTTCCACGCATTTCCAATGATCGTTTACTTGACAAATCTCGACGGAAGATTCTTTTGGAATTTTTTCTTTACCTCTTTCTTTACCTTACAAGAGAAAAATTGAGATTATTCGACAAGTTGGAAGAATGTCTGATGACAAAGGAATTTCCCCAATGCTTCGAGTGGAAAATGAAAATTTCGATGAATAACGATACGGCGGTTTCCTTCAACTGGTTATTCCGGTGGAATTCGTTTCTAATCGCGAGCCACCCGAAAGGGGCATCTGCCTTTTTTCCACCCTTACCGAGGCTCTCCAAGACAACTGCCGATCTCCGAGTGAGGCAGTTGCGGCGTCAGGTGGCGATCGTTAAAGACGGCGATCGTTCGCAGTTAAGGGAACAAGGGTTGACAGAGAATAGGGCTCCGAAGGGTTCCTCTACCCTGGCTTCCGTTTGAATTGATAACAGACATTACGGCGATTAAAATGATTAGTCTGCGATGGGGATGATCGATGCGTCGTGCTCTTTTGCTGTAATGAACGTTGGAAGTATCTTTTTAAAAGTATTAATAGGTTTCCTTTTTTCTTTTCTTTCTTTAAAGAATGTTTTGTGACTGGTTGCGCTGATAATTAATAATCTCTTGTTTGCGTGTACGTGATATTGTTATTTTAGATAGAAAATTTAAGCGTAATCGAGCGAGTTGATTCTCTGAAATTTTAAAAACTTTTATTAACAGTTTTCGAAGAACAATATAGATAATCTAAATATCAATTTGCTAAAGTTTCTTGGTTGCAATTTTTCATTTTACGCATTTATCAAAAGTATTTCAGTTGATTTTATAAGTAACTGAAATATCGAATTGTTAAAGTGTCGCTACAAAATTCTTTACAAAAGTGACTGTGTTATTATTTTTTCACTCTATTATCTTTGAAAATGACTCGGTCACTTTATTTCACGTATCATAGATAAAACGTTGACCTGCTAAAAAATTGTTGCAATTTTTCATCTCGTTGTTCAGCTCGACCTTACGCATTATCATAACCGATGATATCGTTCCAAAGTTGCTGCAATTTTTCGCCACATTATTCAAGAGCGACTTTGTTGTTTCACTTTACTCGCACGGTACAGCAGTCGCTGCAATTTTTCTCTATTTTCTTAGCTTTTCTTCTGCACGTGACTGATTCATAAAAAATTGTTGCAATTTCTCTTCGTACCATAGTTGCTACAAACTACAACTAAACGCCTAAGTGTTTAACTTTACGTACAGTGTCACGTGTACAATGCTCGAGGATGTTACGACCCAATTGAATTTGCCAATCATTCACGATCCTTTATTAATCCCATTCGATTCAGCTTCTCTCTTCTCGCGGCTGTTAATGGTCTTATCGATCGCTGCTGCGTCTCAACGATTAATAGGTTTCACCGATCGTACCGATCGCCATGGCTCGCTGCATCGCTCTTTCGTCAGCGACAGCCCAGCGATTCCACCGTTGGGATTTTTTCCACGCGTCGATGATATTCGTCTCGCTGTCCATCCTTCCTATGGAACCTGCGCTCCATAATCTCGACTTTCCAATCGATGCCTGCTCCTGGACGCACCCAGTTCCGCGTTACTTTCCGTTTCTTCTCGCTGCTTCGTTCATCTCCCCGCTTCTTATTTTACCCGCAAGTAGAAAGTCGCGAATATTGCGAAGAGATGAAAGAGAAAAATGACGAATCTCCAGTGGAAGGGAAAAAATCCGAAAGCCAAAACGATCGCGCGCTTCTTTTCTCATTCGCAGAGAAATTTAGAAAATCCGTAAGTTACTCCGTAAAAGGAAAATTGAAGAAATCGCAGAATGATGAAAGTTAAAAAAACATAAATTTCAAACTCGTCTTTCTTCCGTATTTTCCCCTTTGAATTTCAAGTTTCGAGCAGTCGAGCATCGAAGCTACTATTCGAAATAGGGATTTCCAGTTGAGAGGAGACGGTGAAAATTTAAGAAGAGAAAAACAAAGCACGCGTAATGCGAGTTTTTAGGAATTTTCCGCGCCCGCTAAGTGAAAAATCGACGCGGAATTTCGGATTACGCCGATTGTTCCGTTTGTCTCGCTCGGCGAGCGTTCGAGCGCTCGTGATAAATAATGCCCGTCAGCACGGCGGTGCGCGGCGAGTCGCTGGAAACTTTAACCAATCGCACGGCAAAACGTTCGCCCGACTCCAAGACCATTATCTCAGCTGGACATCCGAGTAATTTTCTACTGTCATTTCGCATCCGACTATACAATTCCTCTCGTTGCGAGCCCGCGACACCGCGCAATCCGTCAAACCACGCTCGTAATCGATCGATCGAGGCTCGCACCTGTTTATCTTACCGCGACCCGATCGTCTAATTAGATTTCGCAATGATTTTACTTTGTCTGTCCGTTTCCTTCCTACGTGCGTACAGTTGCTCGTAAAAGTATTATCGAATGCTTGTGAAAATTTCTTTTTCACGAATACACGTTGCACGTGTTACTGTGAAATTTTGAAATTTTGTCGATAGTGATTAATGCGACTGCAATACGAATGCATTTAACAGCTACAATCCGTCTTACGATATTTATTGGGGTTATCGTAGTGGCGTTGCGACTATTCACGCCATGTACTAATTTTTTATTAAATATCTTGCAACTTCCACGTACGTGTACCGTCAGATTAATTTCAAACAATAATGATAGTTTTAGAAATTTCGAAATGTTTCTTGCAGCGTACGTGAAATATTCGTAAATTACACACGCGCTGCGCGTATCCGCAGAGAACAGAGAGAGAGAGAGAGTAAGGGAACAGATATCGTTTAATAATAATAACGTGCATTAGATATCGTACAGACTCGATAAAAATAACGAGTTCTCGTAGTTTGGAGCCGCGCGAAAGATTCCACGGCAGAGAAAATGCAAAACACGGCCGTTTCTCATCTTCCTATCTGCTAATTTCAAACAGAAGCCTGCCCGACAAGAGACTCGCGAATGAAAGCTCTTGAAAACTATTCCGCCGATTATTAACGGCACGTATCAGCTTGCTCTGTGAACGAGTTTCCTCCGCTCGAATCTTTCCCTCCCGCTGATACGTACCAACCTCGTCCAACCATTCCCGATAATATCCGCGTTTCAGTATTTTCTAAACTCTCCTGCCTTCTCGTTCGATAAAACTTTGCAACAAAAAAAAAAAAAAAGAAAAAAAAGAAAGAAACAGAAAAAAAAGAGAAATGTTAAAAATACGAAGCTTCGCTACATTCGCGAGGCGATATGTACGTAAATTTTCGTAAAGAGAGGAGAAAAGGAAGGAGGAGAATCAGCAGAGGACAGTCAATGTTCGAGGCTAATCAAAGCGAGATTTTTTGATGGACACCGACGATACCGGGCGAGGCGGCCCAGAAACTTTAATGCGCCGTTTCATCGCGACGACGCGGCTCGTTATTGGAAAATTTACGCGCGTCCCGTCCGCGCGTAACGATCGCCGTGAGGCCGCGCTCGCAGCTCGAGGTTTTCACGCGAAACAGAGATCTCTTCTTCCTGAAAATCCTCCCCCCCCCCCCTTCCCCTCGCGCCACGCTCGTGGAGAAATTACACGGAATGGCGAACCGTGGTATTACGCACCCATTACGTGTCGTGCACGCGAACCGGAATGCGGCCCCGCCAGTAAAATCGTCTCGAAAACTTCGTCCAGATCTAATCTGACGTCCATCAGCCCCTCGTACGCTCATTCATCGGCCACAAAGTGATATTAGCGGTATGCCCGGTATGCGGCTGAGGAAGCGATCGCAACGTCCAACAACGACCGCCATTCCTTCCGCAGATTTTGCCATCTTTTCTCCTCCGAGATCGGCGAGTCTGAGAAACGCGAGCGTTCAGAACCCCGAGATTGCTGTATTAAAGCAAGGGTTCGAGCCGATGAAATTGCTCTTTAAGTTTATGGACACTTACGGGGGATGTCGAGGATTCTTTTCTTCCGTTTAGGGCAATGGTTATCGAGTTTGCGGACGATTCGAAAGTGATTCTGCTCGTCTTGTTTCGCCTCGTTGAGACGAGCGAGTGCGATACTTTGGATTTTTCAGTCGGAGAGGTAGAGGCTGGGAAGAACAGATGGTTAAAGTATCCTGTTCTTTTTTTAGGTTCTATAAATTTCATATCGGTTTTTGTTTTTCTTTTTCTTTGTTTCTTTTAACCTCCGGCCGTTGCGTTTATTGAGGTTATTACTTGCTGTGCAGATTCTGCACGTCGACATTAATCATCGTCAGTCTTAACCGTGCCTACTTGAAATTACAAATGTGTTTCTTTTTTTGTTTCTTGTTGCGATTGTGGATTTAATGGCGACAATTAGCACTACCGTTTTTTTTTTTTTCCAATGCCTTGACTCTTGTCTAACACGTGTCAAAGCGTAATTAGTGTACCAGTGAAAGTCACGGTACGAAGTTAATCGGAACATAATTATCGATCCACTGTCGTTCCTTTCTGCTCATCGTCTCAAACATCTTCAAATTTCGAGCAGTTTTCAAATCTTCACAGAGAAAAGAACTTACTTCTCAAATATTGTACAATACTTTTAACTCTTCACTTTTCAAATCCAAACTCTGTCCTTTCAAACAAAAATCTCTCAAAGTTTTCCAAATATTTCTAAATTTCCATTAAAAGTTCCAACCAACTTCGAAAAAAAAAAGAATCGTCGAAAGCCGTAGCGACTTTCCCAAAAAGTTTCAGACACGTTCGTCCCGTGGTAATCTCGCGCGGTGACATAATCGCGGGCGGAGGATCATAATCGAGACGGCGAACTCTCAGGGAATGTCGGTCGGTTGTCACGACGCAGGCAGGAATGCAGTCTAGGTGGTGGTCGATCCGATCCGCGGTCGTGTCAAGGATGCGGCGCGGGTGCATCTCCTTCGCCTCGCGGCTCGTGCTTCTCTTATTTCGTTTATTAGCCGCTCGACCGGCCAGTTGTCCGCTGGTTAATTGCGCCGGCTCGCGCGGCGTCGCGCGGTTATACAGTTAACCGCGTGTACTCGCCGCATGTGGCTCGCCACACCGTCGCCCAGCCCGCGAGACTCTGCTCGACCGAGAACGTCCACAGGTAGCTCGGATCTATTTATAGTCGCAGCTAGTACTCGCACACACACACGCTCGTGCATCTCGATCTTTTCAATCCTAATTATTACGTAGATTTTTACAATCTTTTTTTTTTTTTTTAAGGAAATTAATCAGCTGCAGGCGAAACTGAAACAGCATTCTGCTTTTTCATTTTGTCAACCTGTTAATTTGTTGCGTTGCGTTTTTTAGAGTTTTGAATTTTTTTTTAAGTGTGTTTTGTAAAATATAGAGTAGAATGTAGAGTAATGGTAAATATAGCTAAAAATAGTAAAATTTTGAGGTTTCGTCATCTTCTTCAAAATAGAGCGGTTAATGATTTCTGTCGATGGTAGAGATGAATCTTTGAGTTTCAGAATTTTCAGTTTTTGGTTGTCTTTGGAAATGGAATGATTAAGGGATCGATAATGAAGGTCGATAATGAAGATTTTGTCATCAAGCTTCGACTTGATGAAGATTTGAACGCCAACTTATTAAAATTAGGAGGTTAAAAGGGCCTCCCATATCGTTACCAAATAGAAGATGCAACCACGTATTAAATTAAATCTACGATTCACCTGTGGTTTCTTGCAACATTTTTTACTTTGTCTTCGCAAGCATTAACTCGTAGCCTCTGGTGTGAATCGAAACATCAACTTGTTTCACAGAAACAATAAATTTTTTCCACTCGATCCGTTCGACTTGCAGCTTCTTGCCCACGTCTCGACACGACAGAACAAATTACTGATAAACATAATTCCACCGATCGTAATCGTTCTTTTAACACTCGCGAATGCTAGTTGTTTACAAAAAAACAAAAAAAAACGGTAATTTTCCACTTGCGCGTAGGGCGTTTAACTCGTCTAATTGCAAGGTGTAAATGCTCCATTAAAGTTGTACAACGATAAACGTATTTACGAGTCATAACACTCGTGCCAGATGCTGGTACGCAGAGTGCAAGTACAGTATCTGTTGCTCTATTTATGGAAGCAACAGGTCGTTAACTCCACGAAATCACCATTATCTGAGCTAAGAATTCAACGTAACACATCGGGGCTGGATCGTGCATCCAACAGATCATCCTCTGCTGCACGAGCACCGGCGTTGCCTCCGTTGGGAAAGGGAAAAGAAAAAGTTCACCAAAGAAGAAAGTAAATACCTCGGCAAGATCGAACAGAGCCAACAACAAACGCTCCGCTTTATCTCTGGAGCCCTGCCGGCTTCCAGCATCAGGCCGAGCCACACCTGGCCCCGATCGCGTCCCACCTATACATATCTATTCTACTTGCAAGCCTCCTCAACTATGCGCCCGTGCTGCCTGGCTGAGCCTATCTGACCGCGCGTACTCTCGCACGGCCGGCTACTTCGCCGCGGCGCGGTATCTAAGACGCGGGGCTAACACGTCGCCGCGTCTGGATGGATTTACTACGGGCTACAATTGGTTTTATTGCTGCTCCATGACGCCGGACTACCTTTAAATTACCCTCTTCCTGCTCCTCGTTAACCTTTACCCGTCAACGACAGTTTGCGGATATCACAAAATCTAAAGCATCGGTCTTTTGTAAGTCTTTTACGTCTACGTACGTAGACGCGGAGAAATTTGTACTCGTTCCTTTATTTTTTGGTTAATTCTTTTTTAACGCAGGTATCGTATTATCAAGCGTGATGTCTGTTTCTTCCTCTTTTGCATTTTACATGCCTTTTCAGTGCATCTTTCATTCACTTGATCGATCGATTCTTTTTTTATCACTGATACCTCATTCGTAGAAGTACGTTTCGTAGATACTACAATCATAGAAACATTGATTTCTTTCAAAGTCTAATGGTTTCCAACGAAACCTGTTTCGAAAACCTCGTCTCTTCTCCTACATATCACGTCATTCTTCCAATCTGATAAAATTTTCACGATATTGTACTCTGTAGGAAGCAGTAGGTTTTGTTTCTTCTGCGCAAAAGAGTTTCAATCTTAATCCAATATTTTCTTTATATTTCACTATCTATCTGTCAATATTCTCCTTCTTTCAAACCTCAGCCTTTTCTCCTCCGAGTCTTTCCTTAGTCTCACAAAATTTCGAGACCAGATCCTTTCCAATCCGAAAACAGGCGGTCCAGCCTCGTTCTCGTACCGAAACACGGCGTTCGTACGTTCCGCTCGTTTTGCTCGCGCCTAATTAGACGTTCGGCAAGCTCGCCGTTTCTTATGCATTCCTCTATCTCTAGCTGTTTGACCAGACTACTTTTTCTTCTCGTGGGGAACACGCGTTTTCATTCGGAATTACTGTTCTTACCGCTCCGAGAGCGAGATAAATGCCGCTTGATGGACGAATCATGAGGTTTTAATGGCACCCCGCTGGTCATTTCGGATCACCGTGTGGTTATTGCTCTCGCCTCCGACCTGGCCGGCCTAGGACTTTATCTACCTTCGCAACGGACGTCGTTTCGAACCGATGACTATTCTTTCCAGGGATCGTCTCGACACCTTCCTTCTCTTCCTGATAAATGGCTGATAAATGTTTGCGACGATTATCGCGTGGAGATAATTTTCAATCCAATTCAATGATCGAGATCCAAAGCAGCGAATAAAAATTCTGCAAACGATATATCTTGCAATCTTCGATCTTACTTAATTAATAAATTCTTAAATAATTGACAGTTTACAATTCCGAAAGCCCCTTTCATTCAAAGATCGAGCAGTGCGTCAAAAACAATGGAAACTTTGATGTAAAATAATATCGGTTTCCCAACGATTAAATCTTTTCACGTAACCAATAAATAATAATAAATCGAATTAATAAATTCTTAAACATTGACACGTCAAAATTTTCTTTCAACAGTTTCCTTTCTTTCTCCAAATTATTCTTCTCCGTTTGCGAAACTGAAACGATCGACAATCCTCCAATAACATAAATCGACAATCGCAACAGGAGAGATACGCAGCAACGTGAGATGGCGCCGAACGTTGTTGCACTCTGCAACGTGTACGCCGCAGTTTTATCGAGCGAGCCACGAGCACGAGGACAGAGCCGATAGAGTCGGGACGGCTGTACGCTCGCAATCCATTCGGTCGCGAGTTAGAAATTAGCTGCCGCGCATTTACATACTGCGCAGGTGGCCGCTCCGAGCCAGACCGGCTCACTGTTTTCAGGGTAAAACGAGTTTCCGCCGCGGGAGAAAAAATGAAAAAGGTTCTCGGCCGACACTACGAAACCGGTGCAATAAAGATTCATGATCTATAACGTCGCGCCGTTAGGCCAGCGCAACGAAAAGCGTTGCCCCCTGAAAAATCCCCACCTGTCTCGCGTTTCCAGCCTCCGCGGCTGTGGAAATCGTTCACGGAGGCCTGATAAGTATCGGGAGAGCCGATAAGCAAGTGGGCCGCCATCTCTGACGATGCATTAACGCGTTGAAAACGCGACCCACCGATAAATAAAGCCGCGGCGAGGTGGCTTTCGAATAATTATGATTTATAAAGTGCCGTTCGAGCGTCATTAGAGGATTACGAAGGCTTAATGGTATATATTGCGCGACGATGTTTGATAAAGGAGCTCGTAACTTTGGAAATTTTAAACAGCGCTCTTCCGCTCCGTTGAAAATTGATTCGATATCTTCCGCGCCGGTTATTAACTCTGCTCGCGCGTACCTTACGCGGCAAATTTCAAATATAAATATTAAATATTAAATATAAATTGCAGTCATACGTTCTAGAATACTCGAGAGAGGAAATGAGATTATTTTGAAGTTTCAGAAGAGGAATAGTCTCGTTTTATTCTAAATTCTTGGAGGAGTAATAAAATATACAAAAGCATATACTCGTCAATTATTTATGGAAAGATATTACAATTTGTCAGAGAAGTATCTGATCACGTTAAATATTGAGAAAATAGTTATGTTCGATAAATGAGAAAATAACTTGTCAGCAAACATTCCATTCTGTGCTAGCAACTCGATAATTTGGAAACAAAGTATGATATCTGTACACGTACGTTGTAAGAAATTACGTTTCAGAAATTGAATTGTTATCAGAAAAAAATCTTGCTAGATAAAATATATTATAACACTGTACGCGCGTTCTGTATTTTTGCATCTCCGATAAATAAATTATTAATTCACAGTCTATCGATCGTCCAAACTTAAATCCAATTTAAAATAAATAAAATTAGTGTTTTATTATATCTCGATACTTTATTAGAAAAAATAAAGAAATAAGTTCCTACTTGTCAAACGTTTCAACGTCACGCTCTTCGTGCAATCTCACCTGCGTCGCTCAATCGTCAGCAACAATGATTCGAAATATCAAACGGATGGAAGCCAGATAGTTCAAAGAACCAGGAAACGCACCAGGAAAATACACCATTACAACGTTTCACAATCGCTAACAGCGTCGCATTGATCGTTCCCGACAAAATGAACTCCTCGAACCCACTGTCAGGCTACTCCATAAACCATTCATCCGTCCTTATACGTAATTCCTCCTTGCAAAATCAATTCCCCCGCGTAGCGCGTTCGCTATCGCGTTTCGCGGTATCACAGCCTTCGACACAGACCGGGACCGTGCCGGACGTTTCGCAGCGTGACAGCCGTATGAGCAGCATTAACGGCGCGGAGGGCTCGTTTTTCTGTTCGGCAGGCATTCGCGGGGATGCGCGAACCTGTTCTCCGGGCGCCTCCTTCCGCGCATCAGTCGGATGTAGTCATCTGTATCAATCAGGCAGCTCGGCACTCAGGTTCCATACACTTTCTTGTGTACGCGCTTGCCGGTGGAGTTGAACGTGCAAGGCGCACACCACGCGAGCAGTTAACTCCAATCAGGCTCGATTGCGTCGGACAAGTGGAATAATTATTGGTCAGCGTCGCGTTATTGAATTATTGGCCACGACCCGAGCCACGTGAATAAACCGCGCCGATTTCTTTCGACCGAGGTGAGCTCGGTGGTGCTCGTAACTCGTTCGCGGGCTAGAAAGCGACGTTGGAACGATAAATAAAGCAGAGGAACGAGGCGACGATTCGATGCCGACTGGAAGCGGATGTTGACTGCGGCCGCGATGATTTATTTTCGGGGGGTGCTCGATGCGAGCTGAGGTCAATTATCAATTACAGCGTTTGGAAAATTCGTATTTTTCCGTGAATTTTATCCCATCTTTCAAAATTTTAAGTTTACAGAATCTTGAGATCAAAAGGGATTTCGTACTAGCGAGTAAAAGTGATATTTCGAGACCAGAAAATAGGGTTTGGTCTCGAGGTATTCAATTTAGACAATTTCGAATTGACGAGAAACGTTGAAAAGTAAAATCTTGAGGATTTGATTTGAAAGTGATTCAATAAGCAGAATCGAAACTTAAACAACGCAATTAAAAAGATATTGAAAAAGAGGGTGATTTTTTTTCGATTGTGACTGTTTTATTGGGCATTGTACGAGCAAGAAATACTGTAAATACAGTCATTATCCAATCTCGCCGCTGATTGCCAGTCTTCCTCCTAATCGCGACACTTTCCGCGTTAACCGTGAAAATCAAGCTTTCTTACTTTCGCGAGTGTAACACGTTCTTATCTAGAAATCGTTAGATCGTCTTTAGATCAACGACTGTATCGTCGAATCTAACATAGTAATTGAGCAATAAAATCTAATCACGGGACACCGATATCACGCAACGATCTACGAGAGTATGGGTCGTTTGAACGAAACACGACGATTACAAATCTGCCCGCCAATTTCTCGCGGATTTAATTAGACACGGCTCATTGAACGGGAAGGGAGAGGAGAGATATTCTTGTTATTCGTGTACGTATTTCATCCATTCCCTCGTCAGAATATTACACACAAAAATTCAGATGAACAGGCCATCTTTATGCATTTGTGCATTTAATGTGCATTTAAAGGTGTAAAATTGCAGAAAACGATATGCGATACACGATCTAAAAAATTCACAGATAAGATTTGAAAATAAAAAAGCAACGATCGGTGCTCTGTCGCTAGATCACTGCGGATTTTTATGCGAAGTCGCATCAAGTATTCAATCACACAGTGTACGTCTCACATAGTGCGTTCCATCACGTGATTCAAACACACAAAGTATGAAAATACGCAGTTCAGTGATGGTCGCTTTTGTAATTTAAATCTATACCCAGGCGTTTTTGCGAGAGAACTATACGGAACTGAATAGACATTGTGTGTAGTTTATGCCCGCCACTGTATGAAACGAAGGAACGTAAATATTCGTTTTTAGACGTCGATTTTATTTGCGCGCTCACGCGGCCGCTAAGCGAGCACCACGGCCAATTGAATCTCGTAAATCACTCGGGCAGACGTTATGAAAGCGAGGATGACTTAATGCGCTGTTACGGTAATGAGAGACGTGTTCTCGTGCCGCTAAACAGCTCCCATGATGTGCCACTTTGTGCACGCTTTTGGCAAAACGAATCACCTTCCTCGACGATCTTGCCTGCGAATCTTGTTAAATTCTACATATTGTTCGAAAAATGGTCGGTCAGTAACAATCTGAAATATTTTTTCAGTCGAAAATAATCTTTAGAATCTTAAAGAACTTCCACTTGTGAGGTAAAAAATATTATTTGATTTTTTATGGTAATATTAATTGATTGATGTTTTCGTTGACGTTAAATATGCAGAAGAGTTTAAATAATTATTTACTTTCAGATACTTATTGCTTTTGCTAAAAAGTTTTCTTTGTCTCTTTTACTTATACACGTATATGTTTGAATCAAAAACTTAATCAATTTAAATCTGCAATTTTTTAAATTAGTACTTGTACTCTGCCAAGTTTCTCAATAACAATCGCCATAAAACTTTCTGCGCTTAATTGTTCAAGTTTCGTTCAGAATATAATTTACCAAACGATCCTTGCAAATTTATCCAACAATTTTTTAAATGAAACGCACTTCCAATCGACTTTCATCTCTCAACCTCTTTCGTCGCGTCAAAATTCGCGAAATTCCCCGCGCATGCGCGAGACAAAAATGGCGTTAATTCCCGTTAAAACGCCGAACGATGGATCACGCAGCGTGGAATGCGCGCGTGTCAAACGTGATGTATTCCCCATGTTTCGATTTAAAATTATTTACAAGCGACAGGGATAGCGTGGCCTCCTCTCGTTGCACCGTTGCAATGCGTCGATCCATCGGTCCATTAGGGACCATAAAAGCGTGTCAATCACACGCTGCGAGAGGTTAGAATCGACTTCCTGTTGCGTTCGAATCGCGCGCCGCGCCGCCTGGTAATGAACACGTTACTCTCCTGTCCATGCGTTGAAGTCACCGAGAACGCAGCTACCTCTGCTCTGCGTGTGACTCTGCGCGTTCTTTCTCCGTGTATTAATATTCACGGTCTCTAATGGAGAAATTTCGTTTAGAAATTTGATTAAAAAAATTACATGTCTCAACAATGTGAATTTGAAACATACTTTCACGATTATTCGTAAGGGATGCTGGTCCGATTTAGAACTTACAATTAATTACAATCAGTTTTCTCAGTGGAAGTTTTGTTGATGTAACGTTTTATCTCTCGTTAATAAGAAAATGTTTAATAGATGAATATGAATGAACGAACAACCGTCACAAATTAGTTTAATAGTTTACAGCTCTATTTAATAGCAATTAGTGTCTCCGTGTAAATCATACAATACTTTTTTCCTTACACCAAGTGAAACCAGTTTAGCCTCACTTCAATGAACAATAAATCAATTTCAACAAATCCGTCTCCTAACTTTTAAGGAAATCTTGGATTTAAAAAGCTTTTGGGAAATTCTGTTTGTCAAAATTTTCTGTAAAATCTGCATTATTCTCTGGATGCAGAGTTTCAACCTGCTCAAACTTCGTGCCGACCTCGTGCAGCCGACTTGGACGGCTTGTTAGAAGGGACTTGGAGAGAAGCGACGCGGCGCATTTCGAGAAAGTGTTACGGCGCGCTGTGTGGCGCGACCTTGGCACGGCGCGGAGACGCGCGTCGGAACGTTTCGCAAATTGCCGGAAATTTCCGTGGGAAAACTGCGTGTATTCTGCCTCCGAGTGTGGCGACGTACGCGTAACGAGCAGACTGCGGCAGCGGCTTAGGCGTATCCTCTGACATGGTCCTGCACTTACTATAAACAGCTCTTTCGCCGAGGACGATGCATGCTTTACTCATAATTGTTTTACTCGCCAAACGCTTCTAACAGTTTTACAAAATAATCTCGCAATTTTTCATTTAACCTTTTGCCTCTTGTTTCTCGAAGGTTTGAAGATTTTTGACATTTAAACGAAGTTCTTCCATTTCAATTTTCCTTTTTTTAATTTTCCTTTCGTGAAGATTTGAAAATTAAGATGCTTTTGTGTGAAAGCACGTTTAGAAGAACCAAGTTATGAATTGTTAGACATTTTTCTATTTCTAATATTAAAAATAATCTTCGGTGCAAAACTGACTTGACACGAACATTTTGTCAGACTTACTCTGCAATAACTATGCTACGAAAATAATTCCGCGAAAGAACGAAGAATTTTCAACACAAAGTGTCTTTCATCTTTTCCAAAATACTCGCGTCACATCGCAAAAGTTCACGTCCAACACAAATATAGAACGAACGGTGGTTAAATCCCATGCTATTACGAAAATTTCAACTGTAACAAAACTCACCTGTTCGCGAACCCACAAAGGAATTTAAATGCAGTGCACGTGTAATTTCCATTCTGTGTCGTTGAAAGGAAGCGACGAGTTCAAAAGGTAACAACCGTCGCTCGATTCAATTACCCTCGTCAGATTTCACCTAACGAACTGTCCCTCATTGACACCGAAAAAAAAAAGAAAGAAAGAAAGAAAGAAAGAAAAAAGGAAAAAGGGGAAACGAAGGGAGTGAGAAAAAGGGAACGTTCAAAGGGGAGAAAGGACGTAATTATTCGTCGACAGGAAGTGACAATTTACATTCCTGGTCGCACGTCACCGTCTGAAACCCCTATTTGTTGGCTGGCAGCAGGTGTAACGCTCACCCCCATAAATGACCGGATATTTTCCGTGTCGGTACGTGCGTCACCGTAGGAAACCGTCACAGTACGAATTAGTATAGCGTAATGGCAGCTCGTGCAACAAGTGCGACTCGTAGGTATCAGGTGCATGCACCATTGGACGAGTGGTTGAACCGTGGCACGTTGAACGCGGCCGTTAGAGGATCGACTTAGCACGTGACTGAGACGATCAATTTGACATACAACGCACACATACACGTGTATCAGGGAGGATCTCTCGGTCGTGTGACATGCAAATGAAAGGGGTAGGTTTATGTACATGAAATTATTCCGAATACAGGCGAGGCAAAGTATCGCATAGCGGTTGAATTTTATAAACTTTGTCAGCAATTTAGTTTGGAATTTTTAAGTTTCGAAATGTGGGCAAAATTTCTAAAATCTTGGATTTTTTTTTAAATTTCCACAGTTTCGACGCATTAAGTTTCTAAAATTTAGAAATCTCCAAGCTTCGGAACGTTAAATTTTCCAATTCTTAACTTTCAAAGTCTTCGAGTTCTCAACGCGTTGAATTCTCAAAATTTCAGATTCTCCACTCGCGGGATTTTTGTAGCTTCCAGTGCCCTCAGTGTGGGAAAAACTTCTAAAAAATCTTGAAATTTTCTTAAAATTTCCACAGTTCCAACGCTATCGAGCCTCGGACTTTCGATGCGCTGAATTTCTAAAATTTACAATTTCGAAACGTCGAATTTTCAAATTCTCCACCACCGAAGCTTCGAATCTTCAAGCGTCGATATTGCCAAAAACTCAATCCGGTTGCCTACAACAAGATAAAAAAGAAAGAAAAATCTCCCAGAGAGTAAAAAACCGTCGATATCGCGACGAAGAGTCGCAGAGGGAAATCGACGAAAACGCGCGAGTATTTAGAAACGATAGCGCGATATCGGATCGTAGAAACGGGGCTGCAGGCTGCTATCTGACTCGTAATTATCGGCGTAACAGTATTAGCTAGCTGGAAACGAAGGGGGCAGGAAGGGGGGGAGATAAGGGCGAAGCGCGGAAACGATGATCGGCGTTAAAGGAAAGCGAGTTCGAGGCGGAGAACGAGCGAGGCGAACGGTTCGATGTATCGAACACCGCCGATGCGGTGTCTGCCGGTATCAGGTGCAGGGCGTAGGATAGGCGCACACTGGTGAATGCAGCCGTTGCTCTGACCAGGCACGTGAATGAGGTCTATTCTCTCTCTCTCTCTCTTTCTCTCTGAGCAGTATATACACGATCGGTCGAACGTCGATCGGGTATCGCGCGGCATGCAAGGAGGCGGGTCAAGATTTATCTAGCAAATAACCTCCTGTTGCTCGCACGTACCATGTGTGGCAAAAGTTTCCAACCGTTTCGACTCGCTTCTTTTGTACCAGTCCTGTAAACTTCAATCTTCTTTCTCGTTCTTTCTTTTCACGTTATTGCCAGAGTCTCGAGCGAAGTGGAATTGGCGAAACATTTGGCCGGGAAGTAACAGTTTCAGACCCAGTAGATCGTAGATAGATCGTGGACTCGGTAAATCGTTCGAGATGTGAAATTTCAGACAAGTCGTTCAGGCGGAAACTTTCGTAGGAATTTTGTTCTGAAATTTGCAATCTTCGAAGAAATATTTAAAATTTTGGTTTTTTTTGGAATCCTCGGGGGAACTTTTGGTGGCTTGGAGAGTCCAAACGTTGTTGAAAATTCGACAACTCGAAGCGCGAAAAATTCCACGTGCGTCGAAGAACGTAACTTACTTTCCGCTCCGGGTTCTATTTTTAAATCAGCTAATTTACATTCCGTCTTCGTAACGTCTCTGACGAGTATTAATGTTCCTCTTTTCACCGCGATCGCGTTTGAATATTCATAAATTTTGGCGAAAGAATTTTGTCGGAGGGGTTGAAAGCGTGTAGAAAGATTGTTACCGTTGGTAGGATGGTAATTAAACAGGCTGTCGCGAGCCGTTTCAGTTGGAAAATGTTCCCACGTGCACGCACGGGGGTTCCTTGACTTCGCGGACGGGATCCTGGGGTCTTTTAATTGCACAGTCCTTACTTGCACTTTCGTCTCGCGACGATCCTAGAATGCATTCGCGCGGACGCGAGTTATTGCTCGAGTTATTGCTGTTCTAGAAAATGGAATTCGCTGGAAAGCGAGCCGGCTCGAACAACCCTGCTAACGACGTGTTCGGTTTTACTGATTGTTTGCTCCTCTTCTTCTTTACGCGTCAAACGTGGAATAATTACGATCGTAGGGATCCTGTATAATAGGACGTAATGACACGGCTCGATTCGACGGAAGTGCGGACGGATTTGTAGAAAAATCGGAATTCAGAACTGTAGGTCAGTCGTCGGCCGTAGAAAGTAGGTCGAGTTTAAAAGTAAGTCCAAAAGGATAATCGTTGGGACATTTTCAAAACGATGCAACAAGGCTGCAAGCTTGAGATTGCGGATGAAAAAATATACACGAGATTCGAGATTTTAATATTTCAAATACCGAGAAATTGAAATTCAACGCGAATTCAAATTTAAACTTCGAACGGATTGAAAATTTTTATGTTTCAAGAGTTTTTTTTTTTTCATATTTCGTGGAATCGACAGAAGAAGAATTTAAACAGCTTAGATTTTATAGATCCTCCAGTTCGAAGTTCGAGGAACTTTGAATTGTCGAGCCATCAATTTCCCGAGGTCTTAAATTTTCAAAGCTTCTTGAGTTTCGAATGAAATACTCAGCTTTGAACGCTCTGAATTTTCATTCGATTCTTAGACTCGTTAGATTCAGAAAGCTTTGAATCTTCAGCGTTTCGCATCGAATTCTGAAGCTTCAAGGTCCCAAAGTTTTTAACTCTGTGCGTTCCGAAATTTCCGAAATTTCAAATCGATTGGACTTGACTAATTCTCAACGTCTAAAGTCGTCTCTCAAACTCGTTTGGAGTGCGGCTAAAAGGGGGAAAAGGTGGAGTGTGAAATATCAGGTGATGAAACACCGGCAATAGATGACGAAAAATTCTCACGGCGATTTAAGTGTGGCTAATTGGAAGTGCACGCCGCGACAATACGATCGATCGATATAGCGGCACGGGCCTCGAATAAAGATCCCAATAATGACTCACGGAACCTCGAGTTCTACAAACGCTCGATTTGATCTGCCACAACGACTCTCGCGAGATCGAGAACAACTTTGTTGCTTGACAAGAGGCATTCACAGCAGCCTTATCTTGCATTGCTATATTAATTAAGATCCTTTGTTCGCGATCCGCAAGATGATCGACGAGGAGCGATCGGAATTGAAGTTACCGGTTGGGAGTGGTTTGAAGTGGAGAAAGTCAATGCAATAATTCGAAGAAACTCGGAACGTTTCACGCTTCGTCGTTCCGATTATTAACTGCGTTTAATGTAATAGAATTGTGCTGTAAAACGACACATTTCTTTTCTATTGATCGTCGATTATTAATCGACGGAGTTTTATAAAATTTATGTTTGTAGAATTCTGTGCCATTCATTTATCTGAAGAACATAACATGATGTTCATACGAAATGAATAATTGTACAATTTTATACTAATAATCTTTTACACAAAAATTTTTACATTTTATATCCGTTATTAGATGAAATTATTTTACGTACTAGTTATTTTACATACAGTTACGTTACTTGAAATCGTCACATGCCAAAAGAAAAAAAGAAAATAAAGGACACTCAACTGCAATTTTATATCTACACTCTCGATGCCACAGAATCGATTAAATCGAACAAATGTCAGATTTCGAGAGCGGGAAAACGTTCCAACTTCAAACACCTTAAGCAACTTGCCCCTTAAAATTACAGAAACTGTTGTCGCGAATCATAGCAAAAGGAGTTGGCAGTTTTCGACCGCACTCGCACGCGATTGCGCATTGGTCGCCCCGTAGTTGTTATTAAGATTTCTGTAATTCGACGGAGCCGTGGGTGATCTTCTGAAGCGGCTCTAACGAGGCGCAGGTCTTAACAAGGTTGAAACGAAATTTAGTGCTCGCAGCACACACGGCATGCAAACTATGGCCGCGCGGGCAGGCAATCCTGCGAGATACAGCCTCCGCCACGATTGCCATCATTAGAAGGCAACTCGTTTTGCAACTCGTCGCGCTCATTTTTCTTTCCCTCTCTTAAATACTGGGCTAGGATTGGAGATTCCTCGTTACTGAAATCTGCGAGAAACTCGAAGAGGGGAGATTCGGGAGGAAGAAATTTCGAGGTTTAGGTTAGGTTTAGGTTAGGTTTAGGAAATTTGGAATTCTCGAAGAAATCTTTGGCTAGAAGATAAAAAAGAAATTCACGATTAAATGGTAATTGGACGTTAGCTTGAGAAAATAGAAATTTACGGTCATCTTGAGTCAAAAAGCAAGAGAATCATCCTGTTATTAACAAGGAGAAGAAAATCTTCTAATTCTAGAAATAGTCGTAGAAATTACTGTTCACGAGAGGTTCTCTCTTCCTCTCTTTTCATTCCCGAGTTTGACCATCGAGTTGAAACAGAATTGGCGAGACTGTTTCTTACACCTGGAAATTTTCAATCAGCGACTCGTAAATTACTCGAGATGCAAATTTTAAGAGACACGCCGTCCGCCATTATGGTATCGCCATCGTCAGAGGCCAACTCGTTTCGCAGTTTCCCTTCTTCCTTTTGCTCCAGCCGTTTCAGCGTTTCGAGTCTTCGCGTTGTAAGAAGTTTTCATGTTCTTTGATCGTTGCACGATCGAGCAATTCGTTATCAGTCCGCTTCCCCTTTGGCGTGCGTAATATAATCTCCAACGAAGGAACTTCCTCTCACGGCTTTTGCCTCGCGATCAGACTTTCGTCGTCCACTGCTTTCTTTTCTTTCTTTTCTTTTTTCCTCAGCTAAGTAGTTACTCGTTTCTAACGGTTTGAAGAAACGGGATCTTTCTTGGCTTTCATCTTCCGTAAACAAACTCGATTTTATCGCTCGAACTCCTACTGGCGTTTCGTAAGATGTTACGCAGAGGACTTAATAAAAAACGTTTGGTTAGCTACGCGTGCATCTTTTTTTCTTGCGATTCGCAGTCTTGAGCATCGATTGATAGCGTAGCGAACGAGAGGACTTTTTTAAAGTTTACTTTCCTCCGACTTTTTCGTTCGTAGCGAGTGTTTCCTTTTTTTTTTATCGCAACGAATCAAATGGTATATCTTTAGTAATTAATTAATGATTAAAATAGTATATCTTTATCTAGTTAATTTTTGAATATTTTGGGTTTCGATGTTGGATAGAAATGAAAATTAGTTAAAAGGAAGTTAGAATTTGTGCTTTTCGAAGAGAATTGTGCAATTGGAGAGCGGCAAGGATTCTGAGATTTGTAAAATTTGAAAAAGGAGGGAAGTAATGTACGCTCTACTTGCACGAAGAAAAATATACCTGCGAAGATATTTATTTTTCAATTCTCGAAGCTCTGAATTTCTAAAGTTCTCCAGATCAGATTCAATTTCCTCAATTTCCCAAGTCACGAATTTCTGAATCTCTGAATCTTTAAAATTTGAGGTGTTAAATCTTCAGAGCTCTAAATTCGAAACTTCCAATTCTCAAAATTCCCTAAATTCCAATAAATCCTGGAAGCTTCAACCTTCCAGAATCTTTCGGAGAATTCTCAGTTCTCCGAATCTCCTAACCCGCAATTCTCGAATCTCAGAAATTCCAAAGTCGCCAATCTTCAAGATCGGGGAGACTTTGAAATTTGAATGAAACGGGAAAGACAAGAGAATAAGAGAGAGAAGAGGAAAAGGGAGGACGTACAGAGGGAAAGGAAGATATTCCCTTCGTTAGATTTTGCTTTGCCGACAAGTATGCGTGGTAGTGGGAGTCCGCGAGGGGGGAAGGGAAGTTAAAGCCGCCACGGGGGTTGTATATCTCCACTTGGAAATTCTGCGGCGCTCTTAACGAGGTGCCGGACTACGGGAGCTTAGCGCTCGTGGCACGCACCATTGCGCCAAACGGCTCCCCTATATAACCGACCGCTTGTTTAACAATCATTATTTGCGAGATACCCGTTGCGAGATATCCGACACACGCGCGCACGCACACACGCCGGTATCGGGGACAGATCAGATCGAATCTCTTTGCGGCTCGAGTCCACCGTATTGTGTTCCTAACCGCGATCGATTCTCACGGGCGACAGCGCCGCGATTCTGAGAGATCGCCCCGCATAAACCACCATGCGCCTCGTTTTTCGGACGCGGTTGCCTTGCCTTGCGACAGTGCCACACAGTGACGGTACGTAGGAGAGAATTTTTATTAGGTGGGAAATATTTAAATAAATTTTAAGATCGTTGCAACAGGTGGTTTGACGCGACGACAGAATCTGGGAATTTGATTATAATTTTCTTCTTGGAATACTCACGACTCAAGGGGTGCAAGTTCTCTGATGAAAAGTTACGCTATTAATTGCTACTGCTAAATAACGCACAATTTGCCACGAATATTCTTTTCCCACGTAGCTTTTGAAAAAGGCCGAATTTCTTCTTCCTAACCTAAACCTAACCTAAACCTAAACCTAACCTAAACCTAACCTAAACTCCTTGTTATTTCCAAGTGTAAGTTCCAAATATTTCTTTAAACGATCTTTCTAGTGATAAATCTGCTTCTAGAAACCAAGAAACATACTCGTGATTACGAATATATTTCGAGTTCTCCGTCACGTTATCGCGCGATCAGTCGGTCGAAAACGTACGCGCAATAGCAAGGTCTCGTTTATTCGGCGACCTTCGTTCGATATCGTCGTTCTGGCCGTCATCGTCCCCGACGACGACAATGGCCGACGACGAAACGGACAGCGACAAAC
Source organism: Melipona bicolor (assembly GCA_030673865.1). Taxonomy (NCBI): domain Eukaryota; kingdom Metazoa; phylum Arthropoda; class Insecta; order Hymenoptera; family Apidae; genus Melipona; species Melipona bicolor. The sequence goes on along the minus strand of JAHYIQ010000002.1, from coordinate 6,744,166 downwards.
GAAAACCGTCAAAGCGACCTGATTTTCCCTCAATTACGCCGTGACGCCGGCCGGATGTCGAGCGAGAGAGCGAGAGAGAGAGAGAGAAAAAAAAGAGGAATTTGACGTCCGTTCGGCGCATCCGGCGCGGGGAACCCGTGACGCAATCGTACTCGAGAGCGAAAGGGAAAGGCTCGATGCACGATCGAATTTAACTTGGAGATCGACTTTGCTCTCTACGCGTTGAGCTACGGGTTTAGTCCGAGCCCCGATAATTTTTTTTTTTTTTTTTTATGGGAACATATTTCGAAAGGAAAATGAAAAGAAGCGAGCAACCGTGTGACTTTATTTGAAACAAATGTAATTTTTCTTAACCTTGTGAGGTAACCTTGTAACCATCTGTTGGTTCCGTCATACGATCATCGTACCAATCAAGGATTAAAATTGAGGATGGAACGATTTCAATGGATCGGAATGGACGGTAGTTAATTTACCGCTCAAGTGTCTCTGCACGGTGATTTCTGTCAAAAGACACACCCTTGATAATCGCCATAAGCTGTTCACAATTTCTTACCTTTCTTAATCGTTCGATCTGTTTTATCACGTGTCCATAATTTCACAGATAATACTCCGATGCTGCGTGCAAAGCGCAAGCGGCGATAAATAAAATTAAAGTAGAAAATTCAGTAGAGATTCAAGAGTCTCTCCGATGGAAATCTATACGGGAATTTGTTCGCCGGCTTAGCCGTTTAGTCGAAGCACCAACGACTGTACCGGACACGATAAAAACCTTGTCGACTTCCTGTGCCACCCGCCTTCGAGCAAGGTCGAAGTCTTATTACGTGTCAGATATACTTCTATCTTACGGGCTAATCAACCTGCCAAGGCCACCCAAAGGGAATCGCTTTCTGTTCGATGTAAATTGCGAAACTTCTCACCATTCAGACCCCGTGGAATTCGACCGAACGAAATCACCTGTTTCAAAGAATCGTTCTTATCTCGATGTCGGACGATCTCCGCGATCTTGCCGTTAGTTGCACTCGACTTCAAAGCGACTCTTCCGACATTTTTTTCCGTCTAATTTTCGAATTCCTCGAGTCTTAATATTTTATTTTCGACATTGAATCGCGGAGATTTTCAATCGCGTGAAATTTTTACGTAATTCTAATTAAATGAGAATTTTCCAGATTTTCAATTTTCCAGAGCTCTGAGTTTCGTTAAATCAAAGCTGCGAATTTCATCGAATCGCCGAACATCTCAAAATCCTTATTTTTCCGAAGCTTCGAATTTATAAAATTTGGAATTCTCAAAGTTTCAAATGCTCGGTTCTCTGAATTCGTAAATCATTGAATCGCCTAAAGAGATTTGAATTCCCTAAAGCTCTGAATTTCCAAATCGTCCAATTCCAAAGTCTTCGATTTTCTAGAGCTCTGAATTCTGAAAATCCTGAGCCTCTAACGCTTTAAACTTCCAAAGCTGTGAACTTCCTGGAGCTTCAAATTTACGAAATTCCGAATTCCCGAAGTCTTCTAAATTCTCAAAGCTCTAGGTTCCTTCTCTAGAACCTTCACTTGCCAAAATCTTGAATTTTCAAAATTCCCGTTCTCGTTCAACAATTCAGAACATCTAAATTTTAAAATTCTACGAATTTTGAGCTTTCAAAACCATCTCGTCCAAACGAGATTCACCCGAGGACACTTCTCTCTGTGAAAAAAATCGTTCTTATCTCGATCTTTGAACAATCCTCGCCATCTTATTTATCGGTGGCTGGTCTCGGGTTCGGAGTAATTTTTCATCTGAAAATAGTTGGCTGTTGAGTCACGGCACTGGCTCGTTGCGTCGAGCTGTTCCTCCGGTAATTACGACGACCTAAGGCAGTGCTATAGTCGAGGAACTTAATTGATCATAAAGGTGATACGGAACAGCGTGATAATGCGCGCTGGCAGCAGAGTTTGTTTTCTCGAGGATAATTCCTCTTCGCAATTATGAGCCGGGATTATGCAAAGAAAAGTTGTATTAATAGTTTTAGTTGTTTCTTGCGCTTTGACCGAGGCTCTAACATCCAGTTTACCGCAAGAAATATTTAATTAGAGAGCTCGGCGAATTCTAGTCACCCATTACAACGCATAAATAATTTATCATGAAAGCTCGCGAGGCTTCTCCTTTCTTTGAAAATTTATGAGTTGGAATTTTTACCTTATCGAGGCATAAACTTCTTGCGCAATATTTGCTAAGGATTTTACACGTTTATGCACATTCCAGTCTTTGCAATGTCCCTGCGCTTTAACAGCAAACTCGCTCATTTGACAAATAACGACAACGATTTCGTACAATAGCTTCAAAATTACATCCAACATTTTCCTTTTCAATCCTCAAGACACTTTTCCATACACATTGATTTTACTGTGTGTTAAATTTTAAGTTCTCGACGAGAATCTTCTTCTTTATTATTTATTCATTAAAAATATTAATATTAATTTATTAAAAGACAAAAAAAAATTCCTCCGTACACTGTAGAAACCGTACTTCCTCTTTACCTCAAAACTACCCTCATCTGCAAACTCAAACCCCCCGAAAATAAAAGAAAAGCAGACAAATTTATCTCTCCACATCTCACAAAATCCTGCCTCAACCGCAAAACCTCCGAGATTCAAAAAATAGAAGAAATTCCTTTGCACACCGTAGAATCTGTACTTCCTCCTGTAAACCTAACCTAATCTAAACATAACCTAAACCTAACCTAAACCTAACCTAAACCTCAAAACTACCCTCATCTGCAAACACAAACACTCTCTAAAAATAAAAAAAGCCGACAAATTTATTTCTCCACATCTCACAAAAAAATTTACGTGCCAATGTTTGACCCACCCTCAACTGCAAAATTCCTTCACACACTATAGAATCTCTACTTCCTCTTTACCTCGAAACCACCCTCATCTGCAAACTCAAACACTCTCCAAAAATTAAAAAAAAAGAAGAAAGAAAGTTATTTCTCCACGATCTACGAAATCCATGAAATTTCAACCCGTAGCTGTCTTCGAAGCTAAAAGAAAAAAATTCCTCCATGGAGTAATAGAATCTTCTGGTTATTCGGTGTACGGGTGTCCCGTTGGATCGCGACAACTGCACGCGACCAACGAACGAGCCTAGTGGAATAGTAATTGCCGGCGGGACGAACGGTAATCGCGCGGAGTAACAGCCGGCCGTATTGTCAGGAAGACGAGACGAGATCTCCGGTATCGATGGCCCAGGACTCTTCCTGGTATCGAGCGGCGACCGCCACGGGCGTACACAGGCCACGAGAGAACGCGCGTTAACGCGTACGTACGTACGCGGAGCGAATCAGTGGCGTCGCTGATCCTTGCGCACGTTCCTTATCGATACCTTACGATACGTACACGCGTGCATTAACTCGTTCGTGCGTGAGTGCGTGCGTGCGTGTCGTACTTGCTCTACGGTGTGTCCTGCGTTACAGTACACGTATATCAGTTACGTACGAATATAATCGTAATTGGCGAATTGATAAACAGAGGAGTCGATCACGAACGATGATCGAGTGAGTCGTCGTTCTTTTCGTATGGAGATCGGGATGGTTAACGCGAGCTGTACGTGGCTGTTCGTTGGATGATTACGCGGATTTTTATTTCACTCGGTCACGACTGGGATTTTCGTTCGAGATTAGGCAAGAATTTATATGACGCGTGTACGTGCGTGTTGGAATACGTAGAGGGGAAGATGAAAGTTTACCAAGTCCCGGTATCTTTCACTTTCTAAATTAAGATTCGTCTCTCTTTCTGAATTTCTTTATTTTCAAATTCGATTGTCCAATTGTCCGAGCTACGAATTCTTTGAAATAGTATTTGAATTCGGAGATTTAAATACATGTTAAAAAGTCTATCTCTAAATCTCTGACATCTCTGAGATCTCCAGGTTCTAGAGACATTCAGTTGTTCGAATTCCTCAATCTTCGAATTCTCTAAATTTCAAATTTCGCAAACCTTGGAATTTTTGAATTCCCAATCTTTAATTTACGAAGCTTTGAATTCCCCGAACTTCAAAGTCTATAACCTTCGATTTTTTCGACCCCGAAGTTTTTGAATCTCTGAACACCCTAATCCTGGGAGTCTTCAGTTTTCAGAGCTTTGAATTCTCCAGTCTTCGAATTTTCTAACCCTGAAATTTTACCTCAGAACATCCCAATCTTTGAAGTCTTCAATTTTCCAAAGCTTTGAATTCTCCAAACTTTGATTTTTCCACTCTTGAAATCTTTGAATCTATCTCTGAACATCCTAATTTTAAATTATTTTCAATTTTCAAAGCTTCGAATTCTCCAACCTCCGATCTTTACAATCCAAAAATTGTCGAGTCCTTGAACATCCCAATCTTTGAAATTTTCAATTTTCAAAACTTTCAAGTCCCCAAATTTAATTTATGAATTATCGAGATCTCCAACTTATTGGCGTTTGTATTACAATCGACAAGACACAGTTCCACGTGAAATTAATTGTGAAAAATAGAGGAATTGAATCTCGTAATGGGCGATTCGATCGGTAAACGACTGGTCGTTCGCGTGTCGTGGAATTAAGATATCGATCTGCTAAACCGCGCCTCGCGATTGGGGAATCTGCGAACGAAACAACCTGCTCGCGCGGTATAATATCGTCGTATAAAATCGATCCCCTTGTGCGTCTTTTTTGCTACGTCGCACGTGTTCATTACGTGGTTGAATGATCAATATGTAAAAGTTACGACCGGCGTTATTTCGTTGTAATCGGACGATTAAAAGGGGGGATGAGTGATAGGCGGTTCAGATATAGGAAGAAGGAAGCTGACGTAAGGATATCTTACGCGCAAGGTTGATGAGAATCTTTCGTCTGTGTATTTTTCTATTCTTCTCTCGACTAAACGGTCGACGCATACACGCACGATTTATGGAAATTTAAGAAAAAGAAGAGGAAGATCTTTAATTGATCTTTCCATTGTGCAGTCTTTCCGATATTATTCACAAAATTTAGAAACAATTGATCGAGCTTCGAAATATTACAGAGATGAAAAGATGCAGGACTTATAAACATTGAAAGAAAAACACTGAGAAAGGAGGAGAAATGAATGACAAAGATTTCTAATTAATTTCTACGTCCTTTGAAAGAACATTTTGAGAAAACTGCATTTTAAATATTCCTAAATATCCCAAATTTGAAAATGAAATATTGTACAATATATATATATAAAATTATATTAATTATAATATAATCAATTAAAATATAAAATTTAATTTATATATATACAATATATTAAAATATAAAAGTATGTATATATATATATATTTAATATATATATAATTCAATTTATATATATACAATATATTCAAACATATTCAAACATATAAATATATATATATATATATTAAATAGAATATAGTCATAACACGAATACTCCGAGATAAGCGACACAACTTGACGAAAGCAGAATTCCTCACTAAAAAAAAACTGTACAGAAAAAGAAAATTTCGAAGCTAATAATTTGCAAGAAAGACAGAGCTAATGATTTACGCAAAAATTCCAACGAGTTGACAACGAGTTGGTACATTGAATTTTTTCCAAATTCGTACAGTTCGGCAAGCGTTCAGCACGCGTTGCGTGTACAATTGGAGCGGATTGGTCAGCCGGTGTCCGTCCTCGCAGCGGATAGAAGCACTTATTTCAGTTGCGAGCCGAGGCTGCCGGTACGAAGAAACGAAGCGCGATCGAGCGGACGAGGAGATGGAAGGAGGACGAGGAGAAGAAGAAGAAGAAGGAGAAGGAGGAGAAGGACGAAGGCGGAGGCGGTGTGTCCGGCACACCAGGTTGGAACTAGGCTCCGAGTTGAGTGAACGGACAGAGGCGGATGGATCACAAAACACATCCATTATTTTTACGCTTTGGAGCAATCGACCGCGTCTTGTCTTGCGCGAGATTCCGATCCAGGGACGTGTCTGCCACGCCACGTACGAAATCTCTGATTTTACACGCCTCTTCCGGTGTAATTAATCGCGACACAGCTCTCCTCCCCGTTCCCCCCTCGACGATCCTTCGATTCACTTCGTTCTACTGCAAACCTTGAACAGCATCTTTAATAGCGTGATTTTTTCTTTTTCTTTTTCTTCTCTTCTCTTTTCTTTTGTTTCGTTGCAGTATCTTTGAAGGTGTACCAACAGACCGCGCGTCTTTTTATCGTTTCTGGAAGTGAGACTTTTTTTTCTGAAAATACTTTGCACCCGATTTGGAGGAGACAATGGCGCGTCAAGTGTTTGGTTTTCCGCGTAAAAGGAAAGGAGGGGAAGGAATTCTATCCGTCTGACGCATTTCGTTCGACGGCGATTCCAAGTAGAAAGGAATTCGTGTCGAACGCTGGCTGAAGAATGAAAAGGAGAGAAAAAAAGAGAGGGAAATCTCGATCGAGCAGATAGATAGCCAGCGATCTATGCAACACCTATGCGGAACAATCGCAGCCGGGGCGGGGGAAAAATAGGCACAGTGACAGCTTTCTTCGCGTGACAAATTTACGAGAGGCGTATAACGCGTCGGAATGGCCGGCTAACCGCGCGCGTGCTTCTCCGCCGCGTCGAAGCTCCGCAGAAGCTTGCTTGGGAACTCGACACCTTTGTCAGATCCCCTGTTCCCTGTGCAAACGTCTCTTTAGAACGTCCGTGGTCTCCGCGAATCGCGCGGGTTTCCGAGCCGCGATTATCAACGCCGTTACGTCACTCGCGCGGCCTGTTTTCTAATTTGAACGCGTAATCGCGGGATCGTTCCGCGCAAGACAGGTTGGAGCGGCGCTGGAATATTTTCGCAGGCACGTCGACGCGGATTTTTTATGCGTTTAATCTCACTGCGACGACAGTACAAATTCGTTTTCGAGAGATAATAGTCCGCAGGAATTTGCGATTCTTTGTGCAACGACGAGATCAAGAAAGTTGCGGTACGTTAGGACGAGAAAGTAGAATGATAAAATAAACCAAAGCTGTTCCTTTTTAAAAACACAGTCTTTAATAAATTAAAAAAAAAAAAATTATTCTTAAATTGAATTTAACAAGTTCTTATAAAGAATGTTATATTTATATATTAAGATTGTAAAGAAAAATACGTTCGAGCTTAGATACACGTCGCAATTTCCGATTAAAAATCATAGACTTCTAGAAACCTGAAAATAGCTCACGATCCTAGGATCCCCAGGATGAAATAAAGTGCATGAAATGAAAATGAAAGGAGACTAAAAGCAAAAGAGAGGCAAAAGAAAATTCGCCATTTCGTACGTAGCAAGAAAATAAAAATAAACGAAAAGGAAAGGAAAAAGGAAATGTGTCGTTCGAGATGTAACGTGTCGGAACGAGTGGATCACGAGACAATCGCGGACGAAGCGAATGTCAAAAGACGCCGACGTTGCGCCGCGAGGAGGAGACGACCAGGTGTGCACGCAGGTGAGACGTTCACGAATGTGTCTAAACGCAGCAAAGACCGATGTATCGAGGGATCGGTTATGCCCGACGGAGACGAATCGATTGGTGGCCGGCGCGCGAGAAGTAACTGGATTCGCCGGCCGATGATGACCGACTTCGAGGGCAGGCCGACGGTCCACGGATCGTTTCCTGCGGCACCAGGAAGGATATCGACTCCGCTCTATCGACCGTTTCTATTATTCTGGGATTTATTGGAACGCCGGATGCTGTGTCGCGCTCATGGGAACGGGAACGCCGGCGATCGGTGCGTTTCTCTCGCGTCCCTCGTGCGCACCGTTCCTGCCCCATCGAATCGCGATCGAATGGCTTCTGCGTGAAACAATCGACGAATCGGTCGAACGTCGCGAGGATTGCTCGCTGGAATTTTCTTTGAGTTTCTTCGGAGTTTCTTCGGAGATGGATCAAAGAATATTGACGACGCGATTTTTGTCTTTTTTTTTTTTTTGTTTAAATCGTGAATCGTTCAACTCTCGATCGGAGTTGGGAATTTTGTTACTAAATTGGCCAAAAAGTAAATTTTTTGTGTGCGAATGAAAAGCGAATTTTGGCCATTTTGTTCGATTGTTTTTTGCCAACTTTGTGACTCCGCGTTCAAAAAAGTTTAACAAAAAAAAAAAGAAAAGAAAAATGTTCCAAGAACCTCATTGGCAGTGAAGTTTAGCAAACCAATTTGGACACTACCGAAGTTTTAAAAACTTCTTCACGGATAATTTTTTATAAGCTTGTTTTTTCTTTTAAGAAGTAGTATAGCAAAACACAACGAAAATGTTCCCTTTCGATTTTTCACTTTGAAATCGACGCCAAACAAATCGTGCAATTTTCCCTTTTTCTGAAACAAGCTCGAGCAATCAGATGTCAGATTACACAATGAATTTGCAGTTTCAAAATAAAGTTAGCTACATTTTAAGATACGCACAGATATGTATGCATATCCATTTATAGAAGAAAACGCAATTACTTTCTGGTCAATCCAATCAATTATTAAACAATAATTACAGATGAAATGCGAAATGACGATGAATTACGAAGAATGTAAATTTACAAGCACAAGTCCTTACAAATCTACGGAAGATTTTCATTTTTATTTCATTTTTTTTTTTTTTTCAAAAGATCAGTTATAGCAGAGTTAAGAGAAAATAATCTCACTCCGTCAAATTCCACTCGCAAATTGAAGATTTTCCCACGGGAGAGAAACCACCGGCCCCTCGTGATATAATCGATTAATACAGTTTTATTCAGAAATACAGTTGTTTGGTATTTTGTACTCGATCGCGTAGGTTCAGTCACGGTCTGGCATGATTTACTTAATCGTCACGCAGAGCTGGCAATTTCATGGGAAAGAAGTTTTTAGGATCTGTCTGCGACAGATACTGTTACTCCACCTCTGGCTATCTGCTATTTCCTTGCCGCGGATCGTTTTGGTTCGTTTCTAATTACGTCTTACACGGCTTGCCCAATTCGCTCCATTTTTAAATTGAATCGTCACGATTCGACACGGTTCCCCCTCAGAAGAAGTTTCGAGCTGCGATACGTACGAATGTATCTGATCAATCGTTCAACCTTACCATTCTATCGTTTGTTTGTACTACGCGATTTTGTAAAACTGCGACGCTGTATTAAATTCTGAAAATTTGAGAGAATTTCTCTGAGAATAAAGAGATGGATTTCAAACTTGTAATAAACTTATAATTAACTTGTAATTCTCTGTCGAAATATCAGTTTATTCATGATTCGTAATTACCACAATTATAACGATCACTGAGAACTATATAACTATAATTATAATTTATATATACTATATAACTATAAATATAATTTTTTAACATAATTTTAATTGTATTATACAATATAATTATACTATTGTAATTCTTTAACATATATCTTTGTAAGGAAATTTTCACTTTTAATTTTATAATTTTAATTCCAATATACTTTTAAAAAAGGAAATTTCAGGGCCCAATATTTCTTTAAACTCTTTCGATTTAATTTTACCAAACGTAGAGAAATTCAAATTATCGTTTGATCATCAAGGACTAAAATCTCTACAATTTTCGATTGAATTCCATTTTCCTCCGACTATTTCAACCGGTTCGATCGCTTCTAATTACCAAATCGATCGACAGTCAACGCAAGAAGCAAGAAACGAAAGATCTCGGGAGATTCGGTTCCCTAATTGATCCCTGTGATTCAACGAATTGTCGATCTCTCGCGCAGGCGAAACGGCGTCTGGAATCGATCGATCGACATTGGCTTCCAATTCACGAGACAGGAGACGATCGAACGAAGAGGGGAAGAGAGAAGAGGGACGAATACAAAAAGTAAGAGGAGGCCTGCGGTGGACGACTTTCCCATGAAGCCAGGGTGGAGGACGCGGGGCAGGATGTGCCAGGACCAATCAATTGTACACGCCGGTCTCCTTCTTCTTTCTCTCTTCACCTCGATTTCCTATTTTCTTTTTTTTTCTCTCTTCTTTCTTTCGAGCCTTTTTCTCGCGGCTTCTTTCATCGACAAACGTCAAGCTGTCCACGACGACGCTATTTTTTCTCCGACCCATTGGTTGTTCGTTATCTGGCTTGCAGCCAGCGAGTGTTGCAAGAAATCGCGATTTTTCAGAATTTCAACGACTTGTTACTTCTCGTAATTTCAGACTCCCCCTTCTTCCCTCTAATCTTCACTCTAATCGATGCTCGTCGCGAAAGGAAATTTTTGCGAGTGAAAAATGGCTGAATGGTAGGAAGGAAGTGATCGTTTGGCAAATTACACGGTGGGTTTCGGTTTCCGAGGTTTCGATTCAACGGCGTTGGACGTGGGTGGACGGAAACGAAAGGATCTTGATGCGTAGGCACAGGTGTTTTAACGCTTTCAAAACGTGACCTTGCGCACTTGAGATTTGCGAGCCAGAGGGAAATTGCCGTAGCGTGTATCCTGCGCGGTTGTATTTGCACAGACGCGTTGGAAAGTACACGTCGTGGAAGAACAAAATACGTTCCACGCGTTGCGACAAACGAAATCGTGACGCTTGAACTTCTGCCCGGTTGCTCGAAACGTCTAGAATCCCATCGTGAACATCTTGGCTCGTCTCATCTTCTCCTCAATTTTGGGCAAGGAAAAATATTTTTACAAACTTTGATGAATTCCTTACTGAATAGTCTTTCAGCTCATGCTCAACCGTAATTATTTCTCTCAGCAATTCTCTACGATACAATTCAGGAAAACCAAAATCTCCGAATTACAAGCGAAATGGAGCTCTAAATTCTATCAGAAAGAGAAACCTCTGCGAGATTCTCCACGTTCCGGATTAAAAAAAGAAGAAAAAAAGTTCTCGACGCAACGTTGTGTTTTTCTTGCATCATCGACAACGACAGCGATGCAGGAGGATCGACAGAGGCAGTTCTCGATCGAAAGTGTCTCGCGTGCCACGGACGGACCGCAACAGTTTCCCGGTTTTCCGCGAAGATCGCGAAAGTGCGATAGAAACCATGACGCCGCGGATCCATCGCGCGGTTTATCGGCCGGGCATCGATAAAAATGCGAGGTGGCACGCGGCCTGGACCTTCGCTGACTGTGCGAGCGACGCGGTGGGCGGACTAGCAACGAACCAAGGCGACTGAACTGAACTGGACTGGATTGGCGAGATACGCGCAACGGAGTGCCGATTCCTTCGGGCGCCACGCAACCAACCGATTCGCTAACGCTTCCTACAGCGTTTCCTCCGCGATCGTCACCCGACTCTCTGAACGAGAGTCTGATCTCGACGCTGTCTCTTGGAAATTTGCGAGTTCAGGTTGAGGAGACAGTCTCCCCTCGTTGGAGTAATGGCCAGAGCTGGCTCGCTTTCACTGACACGTAGAGAAAAATATTAGGTCGCTGCGCGCACGGTGGGCCGATTTCACGAGCGTGCATTCGATTATTTAGATTTCAGTGACTGAAAATTTAACGCTGTGAAATATTTACGACTGGTCGGTGTTTTGATCCAATGAAATGAAAATTAATCCCGAGAAGCTTCACTGACAGACAAGTCCTTCTTTACGCTCGAACCTGCAAAAATTCATTGCTTCCTCTCGAAAACACTCCATTCCGTCCCAAAAATAAAATCATTTTAGCATCGCTGAGTGTATTTTTTTCTTGAGAGGAAAAACATATATTTTTACTTTAGATAAGTAAAGTCTTCCGTTCGAATTGAAGAGATAAAGAGATCTGTCCCGTTCGACTTCAAAAGCGAACGAATCGATTTAATTAGACGAACTTGAGGACAGTCGATTCTCGTTTGGAGTTCTTCTATCTAATCGAACGTAACGGAGGAGGGGACGACGTTGCGCGTATTGAATGTCCTTTCGCTGGCGAGAAACTGGTATTCAAAGTGGACAGGATGGAAAATAAAGGAGGAAGAAACCGAGGCAACCGGTCCTTTTTCCAGACGAGAGGAAAAAAGAGGAAAACCAGTAGGAAGTCCACGATGTTACAGTTAGTCGCGTGTATAATCTACCGATTATCCACCTGATACCAGGCGATCGGGCCATTGTATTATTCTCTCTCTCGGTCGAAATCTCGCCTCGACTGCAACGAATTCCTGTCTTTGCAGGCTGAGAAATCGATAAAAATCCATGTCTTGGGGCTAGCAGACAATACTAAAATAATATTACAATTAACAACGAGGAACATTCTTGCAGCGATTAAGGCAGCGTATTTTCATTTTTCAGCCTTAAAAGTTCACAAATGGAACCCTTGAATTTTGAAAATCGCAAAATTACTCTCTGCCATTGTAAATTTTATTTCTTTGAAAATATAAAAAATTCTTTTTCAATACGAAATTGAAATTAATATAATAATTGGAAACTACACGATTTCGTGACGTATCGACGATACGTAGGTATTCTTAGCGTTCACCAAAAGAATATACTCGACAAAAAAATATCTATCATACCTAAACGACAATTTAACTACATGCAAAGTTTAAAGCACGCTCATCGACCTGTGTTTAACCTAAAAAAAAAAGACGATATTCGTCAAATTGTGCACAATATCCCCATAAATTTCGCAGGCAGCGCACTTTGTCAAATCTTATTAATATTCATGCTCAACAGCTGCGCGATCGCCTCTCGATACCTCGATACGTAGCCGTGCTTTCCGTTTCTTTTTTACTTCTTCTTCTGCAGAAGAACGATATCCGCGGCCGTTATGAAAATTACTAAATAGCACACGGCGTAGCCCACGCGTTCGCAGCGCGATACGAGCAACCAGTACGGCTCGATACAGATTGGAATACGTATTCGTAATGCGGGCCGTGCGGCCGAGACCGTTCCAGCACGCAACGAATCGCGAACCGTTCGCCGTGTCTCTCCCCGACCAGCTTTGCAACTTTTCTATCTTCACGCACGATCGTCGCATCTGCGGCGCTCGCCTCGGTGATACCTCGTGGCCACGTATTTATCCGCCGCGAGACGGAAATGAAAGAGCCGGGGGGCGGCGCGATTCGTTTCGATACCCTCGTCGCGAAATCGCGCTTTCCGATTCGTTCGCAACACGTACGAGAGCGAGTTTCCCTTCCACGAATCTTCCGCCCGAAGATCGATCGCGGCCCGAAGATCACAGCGTTGCGAGCTCCGATTTTTACCACCGATCGAACCCCATTTGTTCCGAGCCCGTTCGTGCAAGTCACGCGGTCGAAAGTTAGCACAACTGGATGAAAAACTGCCGACGCTTTGGGCCGTTGTAACTTTGAAAAAGATAAATTATGCAAGAATCTTTGAAATTACGTAAAGTTCGTCTTTTATCTAAAGATATTTTTACGTTGCGCAGACTTTTCTTCCCAAAAATTGTAGAAATATTCAAACGTCCATAGAAGCGTTCGAAAAGTAGGAAGATGTTGCATTATGACTTAGGCACCATCCTGGTCCAGCGCACGGTCGCCATCATCAGTCAAAAAGAAAGGAAACAATCTAATTGATTTATTAAAATTTAAATTTCCTTTTTAATTATTATTAGAGAATATCTATGCATTAGAAAAAAATGATAAAATTTCAAAGTCTGTAAAATGAATATAATACGTAAAAATATATAAAGTATCCCTCGAAGAATAATGATAAATAATATTCGTAAAAGTATAAAATTGCACGAACATTCTCAGTTAAAAATTCTCTATGTTAAAAATCTTAACAAGAAAGGTATGAATTTTTCACGCCAACAAATGATAGTTATGCCATCTCGATCGATCAAGACACAGATAAGAAGAAAAATGAACAGATTTCCATGCGAACGGAGCCGTGGAACACGAGATTTCAAGGTCGCCGCCAGAGTTTTTAATGGAACGGTACAGTTTTTCATCGACAATCGCACAGTGATTGTTTAGACGATTTTAACGAGCCGTAATGAAAGGTCGTTCAAGGCGAACTCGTGGAACTCCGCGAGTTGCAGCCTACTCGCTGTCATTTCACGCAATTGTGTATCTCAGTATCTCTTTTGCCAGCCTCGATGAAACTGTAATACCTTCCACCGAACGCAACGTCTTCCCCGACGATCTCTAAAATTAACCCGTGGAAAAACTCTCAATGACAACCGGACATTATCTCTCTGTACGCCGCTTGCCAGTCGTTTCACGCATCCGATCGGATACTCTTCGCACATAATTCCAACGCGAGTGAGAAACTCAATGGCTCGGATTGAAAACTCCCTACCCCCCCGATTCTTTTCATTTTTCCATTAGAGCTGTTATCCGATTATTACGTATTCCTCCATCGTTGACTCATTAACCAGTTCGCGGCGCAAGAAGGGGCTTCGTTTACCCTCGTCACTCGGGAGGATGGAGAAGAAACAAGAGGAAGATACCTCAGAAGTAACGCGTTGCGTTTTTGTAAACGTTTCACGAAGAATTTCAGTAAAACGATTTAGTTGAAAATCTGTGGGAAATTTTTTTAGAATGGAGGCATCATTTATGCATTGAAAATAATTTAATACTAGGAGAGAAATATTTTGTAGATTCTCATAGATCTGAGAGAAATTGAATGTTAAAAACTGCGTCCTTTCTTTTTGAGAATTTTTCGTGAGAAAACTTTGAAAAAGTTTGACAAAAATGATTTGACATCCTCATCAATAATGAAATCAATTCTGACACTGCAGTTTGAAGGCTTCGTCATCATACACGTCAGATGATGATGAATTTTTTACATTGAGCTTGCATAGCTTTTCTTTCCTTTTCGAAAGTACAGCGAAAATATTCCACTTGTTTTTTGACTTTCCATTCTAAAATCGACAATTGTTGACGAGATTGTGCATTTTCTTTTTCTTAAACAACTACACGAGGAATCTGCGATTTGAAACGAAGTTGATTACATTTCCGTCTGTTAGAAAAAAACGTAGTTACTTTTTAGCCAACCTAAATGCATCTAACTATCTATATTTTCGAGTTAATTCGTCAGAAATCGATCATTTTACTATCGAAACGTGTGTATTTCGTTTCAATAAAGTAATTACTACATAACAATTCGTTCATAATTACTCCTATTTTCTGTCCTGATTTTTTGAACACACCTTGCAGACATTTCGGTCCACCTCGAACCGGCCGAAGAGATAGAAATTCGCGGTCGAATCTCGTTGCGTGACGCGTCTCGCGGTTTCGAGAGACTTCCACTCTGGTTCACCGAGCAAAAAATCAATATTAATTTCCGCTAGCTCCGATGGATTTGTCATAGTTCCACCTCCGGTCACGAACGGCTCGTAAACGGCTCCGGCGTCCCACCTCTGTTCGATAAATGGGCGGCTGGACCGGCCATTACCGAGCGAGATCGTTTGCCCCGATCTGCCATCGACTTTGTAATTATTTAGATCGCCCGATCGATTCACCACTAGCCAGTCTTTTGATAACGTTTCTCTTCTTCAATCGTGCTCCATCTAGCTCGAAACGGATATTCGTGGGATTCCTTCCTGCGATATTTGGGTTAGACGGTCGAGATCGGTGAACGTTGAACGTTCTTGAGAGGGCAACAAGTTTCTTGGGAGAAAATATTATTGTTTGTAAATTAAGTACACTGTCTGTGTAGCGTGCGGAAAATTAGTCGATTTAAAAAGAAAATTGATTACTGTTTTTTCTAATCAACGCTCGATTAATTTATTAAAATACAAAATATATAAAAGGAAACTTCCTTGGAGATAAATACTCTCGTTTGATAAATTGATATCTTACTGTAACATTGATTGACAATAGATGAGATACTTGAGAAAATTTTTTCAAACTACTATGATTTCTCTCCTAATTGTAGCCGAGAAAATAAGTTATCGTTATCTTAATATATGCACATAGACAGAGCAGAATCACTTAACCAGATTGTATATAACATATGATAATCACTCGACAGGCTGCGAAGAAGTAAAAGAATCCGTGGAACAGACCGATTCAAGGATATTCGCGAGGCTTCTGGTCGAAGATGTAGTTCAGAACGATCGAAATCAGATCGAGTAGAGCACGGTTTGAAAATAATTGTGCCTTTGGTTGGGGGCAGGGCGGAGAGGCAGGATCGAGATCGAACGACTAATCGAGCGTATCAAGCTGCATTAGTTATTGTTCCATTAGACGGAACTCGTTCCTCGGGCAAGCGTTTGCTTTTCGTAACGATAAGTGACACGTCAAGAACGACGTTGGTCTTGCTAATTTGACTTTCGCTCCGGCACCCGTGTTACGTGCCTGTTCGACGGATTATTAAACCACCGCAACGGTTTATCTGGTGAATTTTCGAATAGAGGATTCTAAAAAACTGCACGACTTGTACCCCAGTACGATTCGTCTCACTGAAAGGCCCAGAAGCAACTGTTCCGACTAAGAAACGAAGACGACCTTTTTGCCATAAAATTTTATTGACATGCAAACATTGGAATCGATAAACAAATTACAGGCGCGATCGCTCAGTACCGACAACGCCACGCCCCCTCGCGAATCAACCAATCGCTAATTTTCGTTGCATCAGCGTTGCACCCGAAGAGGCCCGATTTTCTAAAATCACTTTCAGTGATAAAATGTATAGAAGATTCAAAAGTAGAGAGTGACAGAATGGCGATTTTATAATAAAACTGTTTGATCGAATAGGAAATAAATTATCCTTTGGATACAAATGGTCGAAGAACGCGTGTGTATAATTTCGGTCCATTTTCCAATGGAGAAATAAGGAAGAGTAAATCATTCTGTAGATAAAATGTAATCGAAATTACAGTACAAAGTAATTTATCCATCGAATAATGAGAAACAAAGAGTGGAGAAGAAGTATTTTATAATTAACAATAACTCGACGGACAATAAAATTTTTATGCAACACAAATTACTCGAAGTGATTAATCAAATAAAGGGAAGAGTGAAATTATAAATAAAAATCTCGTACACCGTAAATTACTCGGATCAATAATTAATCGAATCAATGATTGGGGAAACAATCGTTCGCGATAATCAATCAACGAAGGAACGAATTACGCGCGCAAGTAGCCAATGAATTTCTTCCGTGTAATTTAAAATTACTACCAATTATTCGAGATAATTTATGAAACAACAACCTGGGAGTAATTGCCCGTTTGTCAGCGCAGTGACAAACGACACCCTAACCTATAATCTAACGATAGCTATAAATCTTCGCGGAATCGCTGGCGGAACAATCACCTCGAGCGGAGCGTCTAAAATCCAAAAATGATCTCAACAATCTCAACAAGTTCGACCAGTCTCCTCCACACTTGGGTACTTGGGAGGCCATTACTCAAGGGAATACAGAGCCGTCCGGCAAATTCAACCACGGCGGTTCGGTCCTATCCTCGCTCGATCATCCTAGCTACCGTGAATCTCTCTCGGCTCCGGGAGGAAAACGTCGAGCTGTTCTCCCTCGGATGAAGATAGAAACGTTCAGGGGAGGTCAAGGAATCGGCAGATGAACCAGCAGATAATCACGGAACCGGCGTTTATATAGAATGTAGATGTAATCACCGGCTCGCAGGACCTCTCTCGGAAGAAGAGTGGTGACTCTCTCTCGAACGCGTCCCTCTCGTGTGTACGGTGTGTCTTTCTCTCTCTCTCTCTCTCTCTCTCTTTCGGTTTCTCGTTCGGGGAACGAGAGGCCAGATGTTGATCGTTGCGAACGTCGATGGTGGGACGCAGCTTGGTACCTGTTACCTGTTAGGTAGCGTTACATCACGCAGGGCCCACTCTTCGGGGGATTCGAGCGGTGCCACGTGCCGCGCCGCTCTTCCACAGGTGGCTCCTTAAAACTCACTTTGTCCGCCCCCTTCCCTCTCGCACGCGTGTTTCTTCGCGAAGATCAAGAGGGAGGAGAATTGATTTCGAAGGATCGAACGAAGGCCTGATTCGGCTCGAGGGCAAGGCAGGATCGGGAATGAAATTGGAGATTAGAAAAAATTAAAGGACTTCTGTCTAATATTTAAAATCAGTCTTTACCGTTCTCACGATTTTTGGAAAATTGAATGTTACGAAATTGGAAAATTGTTTGATTATGATGAGAGATCTCTTTGTAGAGATCGAGAAGCTCGATTAGGTTTCATTTTATTGGAAATTGCTATCTATCTGACTGTAAGTGCAGTGGAATTTCACTTATACGAGGTGTAATTATTCGAACGACATTTCAAACAATACTCTAAAAATATAATATTCCGACCACTCCGAAAAACTCTACTTCTTAAAATGCAAATATCTCCCCAGTAAATATCACCGTTTAATCTACAAACTCTGTTTCCTAAAATAATAATTTGCCAGACTCGCTTCCCTAAGAAACAATTCCGCAATAATTCTACAGTTTTCTATTTTCTGAATAATCAAAGTGCCTCCAACGTAATACATCGCAGCAATCTGGCCATCAGTAGAACGAGGCACGAAAGTCTCCTCGGGGGGACTCGATCGTGCAAGAACGGCCGCGAACGGCACGTGCCACAGGTAGCTCATCCGAGTGATTCGCGAAAGCAGGCCTGTCTTTTCCCTTTCAGCTTGGTCCACCGACCGGACAGGAAGCCGCGGAAACCGGAATCGCGGCTCGAATCGTGCCACGTCGCGACGGAAGACCACGACGTCTTACGTACGCGCTTACATCGCGTATACACGTACGTATGTATCTCTCACGTGGGCTGCCGCCTCTCTCGCCATGCTCCAGTACGCTCGCGGATTTTTGTTCATTAACAGGACACCACGCGCCGCTGGATTGTCGAGTGGACTGAATATAGCGCGCGATAACGATGCTTGGGATTTACGAGCCGATTCCCGATAAATCGCGAGACTGTTCGATTGGTGCGCGATGTATCGCTTTCACGGTGGATCGGTGATTTATGGCGCACTCTGGTATTAAGGTTCGAAACAGCCAATACTGGCTTTGACGCAATATTTCCAAGATTCAATGGGATTTCGTCGATCGCGCGTCAATAGATGGAACGAAATATTCGCGAATATTTTTTTTACGTACGCGCAAATTTACAGATGAAGATTTTTGACCAATGAAAATTTAAAATTTACAAATTCGAATGAAACGAAATGCTGAATTCGGTTCATAAGACTCTGACTTACGCGTGATCTGTCTGTAACGATAAATAATTGTCAACTTCTAACAACGTGCGATCAGAAATGCTGTCTATGATATTTTATCATCCTAAATCTTATTAATAATCACGATGATATACACACAATGGTTTGTAGTGATAAATTGTGACCAAATATTTTATGAAGTAAAAATAAATATTCAAAAAAGTACTATTCATTTTACCTATTTTATGGCTCTCGTAACGGGGGACCTCGCAATTATTAATCAGCACGAAACGAGTTTCCACAAACACGTAATAGAATTCCGCGGAATTACTTTCTAATGGCAGAAATTCTGAAACTTTCGATCTCGAGGAGGAACGATCGACGCGAACAGATTCCAGATCCGCTTTACCTTCGCCACGTTCTATGTGTTAACGTAGATACGTGCGTTCGTGAATTGCTGTTCTATCGACACCATGCGCGTCGCCGTGGTGGCCAAGTACGGGTAACGGGGTTAATGAGCAGTCACAGTGATCTTTTTGTCGAATGAAAGCTCGATCGAGCGATCGATGCTAATCCTCGGCGCACGATGGATTGCGTCGACCGGCAGGCAGGCTACGCCTCGACTGAATATTCATGCGGGCCATCGAGTATCGCGCGATCATCGTCACCACGATTTGCCCACGATCGTCGCTCCAACTACCGAACATCGATGAAAAAACGACCTCGTAAATTCATCTATCCGTTAAAAACAGACTGGGCACTTTTATGTAATTTAAAAATTTTTACCAACACGATGAAAGAGATTGCGAAGCTAAATAGAAACATTTATTAATAGAAATATATTTTATATATTTTTTAGCATAACTGTATCGATAACGATAAATGAAAAATTGTCGATAATTTAAAGCGATATATAACCTCGTAGAGATCCACTTGGTCTCAGTTTAAAGGACGAAGCTTGTACCTTGACAGTCCTGGATTTGTTCTTTTC
The DNA here is from genome assembly GCA_030673865.1 of Melipona bicolor. Classification (NCBI taxonomy): domain Eukaryota; kingdom Metazoa; phylum Arthropoda; class Insecta; order Hymenoptera; family Apidae; genus Melipona; species Melipona bicolor. The sequence goes on along the minus strand of JAHYIQ010000002.1, from coordinate 6,724,204 downwards.
GAAAATGTAACCAAAGACACATTTTTCTGGAAAATTGTAAAATTTTTCTTGCAACTAAATCATTTTATTGAATTTGACCGATCATTTGACTAAAGCTTCATAAGGAGATAACTGAAAAGTTGTGACATGTGAATTTGCAGTTGTACTCGACTGTTTCTTGGCTGGATTGATCGTGAATATTAATTACCCGTTATTTTTTTAATAAAATATCAGTTCAACTGTAATAACTCGAGTTCTCGAGAAGATAGACACAAAATTTGCCATTTGATTCGAATCGAGAGACTGTTTGATACAAGAAAACGAAACATACTCTGCGTATCTTCTTTCTCCCTCTCAAGTTCCGAGAGAAGAGCGTAAAGGAAGCCAAAGGAACGTTGCAGAGTCTCTCGAAATTTCCACGAGTGCGGCGATGATCGCGGCGGTTACGTAAACAGTAAATAATGGAAGTGGATGTTGGCAGTTTAACTAGTCAGCCACCGGGTAATCTGAGCCGCCGGTAGCCGCTGCAACGTTACCTTTCCTCGTGCTCATCTTTCTCCCGCGGCAGCGATCCTCCTTGACTGGCGGTAATGGCGGTGCTCTCGGCGCTTAACAACGCGTGACAATATGCATCGAAGAAATTGCTCGAGCAGCCTGAACCGATCCCTATCCCCGCGTTTCTTCTCTTCTCTTCAACGTGGAAATCTCAAGTGTTTTGAAACGATTTCCGAAGCGAAGCAAAAGCTGAGCAGTCGAAAGGGAGGATCTCGAAGGATGGGCGAAACGCGAAGGATGGAAAGGATCTCGTGGGACTTTGAAGCTCGGACAGGCGCCTTGGAATCGCCTCGGTCATGTTTATTAATTTATTCGAATCGAGCGATGGAACGCGGGGTATTTCAGCGATGATCTATACGGGGAGGCGCGTTCCGCGAGGATTCAGCCACGGGAGGCTTCCGTGTTGCATTCTTTCTCACGTTAGCCGGTTCGATCGTAAAGCCGGAAATCGAGCGTCGGTTAATGGCGGCCATCTCTCGCCGCCGGAGACCCTTGCACGCCGGGTCGATCTGTTTTTAATATTGTTTATAGGGGAGGGAATACAGCGAGAGCGCGTTGCAACGTGGAAACGTTGCTGGTCGCTCTCGTTGGATAGGATAGGCCGGCAGGTATGTGCTGCTTCTTGTTCCTCGGCCGTGGAATTCGACGGTTTATTAAGTACGTTGAACATCGAGCAGCCACCGGCGTATGAGAAATTCTTTCGCTTTACGACGCGACGCCGGGTAAGCTGGCTCGCAGTCGACGCGAACGGGTCGAGCCTCCGTGCTTCGTAATACGATTACGCGCCTCGATATTTGTAATTTCGAGGGACTTTGTGAGTGATAAGGAGTTACGAGATACTTGGGATTTAATGGAGGAGTACAATTACTCGGAGCGCCGTCTTTTAAATGCGCAAATGCGTCGACATGGTATCTCTTTGTAGAAGAATATGTAAATTCATTTTTCCCCCGACGATAATTATTAAATCTTGTTATGCTGTTATTCCGAATTTTCGTTACATTATAGAACACACGTTTGTACGACATTTCCTTTTTTAATTTCACTCGTAGAATCTACTGGCAAAGAGTAGGAAAACGTAAAAATTGCCCACGAAACCTTTTTGCATACTGACTGCTAGTTGAGATTTTTTCTTGAAACAAACGCGAAACATCTCGTTGCAGTTCCAGTACGCGATGAAACTATTATCTAGAGAGAATGGATCCTAGATAGTGACCACACGCGAAGCTGGACTTCCCTGCGCAAACATCCTACGGTTGTTAGCTCGTAGGAGTCCCGACAGTTAGAGGCTCGCTGTCTAAAGAGAGGGGCTAGTTAGCGAGGTACGCTGCTGTTCGGGGCTGCCATAAACAATGGTTTTAGCGAGTGCGTACGTACAGCTGGACTCCCACGGTCCTCGCAACTGGCGAAACGGGAACGTCTTTCCTTCGACGAGCCAGCCTTTACCAGTCTTTACGCGCGCACTTTGTTCCTTTCGACTTTCCTTTCGCCCACTTGGACTCAACTCGAGGCACTCCACCCCTCTTCATTTTCTCTTCCACTCTCGTGGAAGATCGTTTTCAACGATCGTCCGTGCTTTTACCCGACGTTTACCCGTACGTTCCAGCGTCCATTAGGCGACCAGCACGAGGCCACGAGGCCGCGGACCAGAAGGTTATCCCGGACTGCCTCCACCGGCTAAACAATCATCCTACTACTCTCCGCCGTCCTCATTTCCGATAAGTTCCTGCCCTTTTTGCCAACGCGCCGGTTGCAAACGCCGCTGCAAGAAGTTTCTGCGCTCCGCGCCGCGGCGGGAACGACCGTTACACTCGTCCAAATAGTTTTCTTAGGCGTCTTTTTCGGCGCGGAAACGACCGGATGATCGTCGGTTTTCTGAAGGTTTAGAGAACTATAGGAGACGAAGGACTGTCCGTGACGAGGGGAGTTTCTGTTTCTCCTTTGGAATTGGCGGGACGTTTGAAATAAGAGTCGAGGTCTGAGGTATATCATTTGTCAGGATATTATAAATTTTATTATTTTAACACTGTAACAATTGTACCGGATTTCACACTTTACAAGATACTTTACAAGTGCTCTTGTCAAAATTGATATCAATTTCTATTTGGACAGAAACGTAATTGTACAAATTTGTTTGTTTTAATTGCAATGATTCGTACGTGGAATATTTTGACGCGATTGTTTCAGTCAACGGATGTTGTCGTTTATTTATTTGTATCAATATTTTCAGGCAAATCAAAATCGAGCATATTACGTGCTCGCTGTGACAGTATCGATATTATTAGCTATTATTAATAATTGAAGTATTGAATGAATTTTTAAAAATCGTCGCAAATTTATAAAACGTCCATATTTTTGTGACGTACACTTCGGAGATGATTTACTCGAAGAACGTTATACGTTGCAGGAAACTCGTTACTACGCTTCACTAGAATAGCAAACCTTTACAGACTATGATTTCCCCGAGCTATTGCAAATACCATTTCAAAAGCTACGTGCAAAAGTAGAGAGCTATCCACTCGCGAGAGAGACATAATCCCCGTATTTGTTTTAGTACCGATTCGCGGAACTCTAAAATTCTCAGGCGTCGTATTAATAAACGCGCGGTAGAATCAGTGGCAATAAAGTCGGGACGATCCTCTCGTTCCCGCGGTTAAAATTGTTCCGAAGAACGGCGCAAGATCTTCCTTCGAGCTTGGCCACGTCCCGGACTAGCCAATTGTCATTGGATGTTCGTCGGTCATCCGTGAAATTTGAAACAGGCACCCGTATTCCGTCAGGTATCCACCAACCTCGAAGAAGAAGAAGATTCCCGCGCGTGGGAGTGAAATCTAAGAACCGTTGTGTCACATTCACCGTAATAATCGCGCGCCAAATAAATATTCCGCGAGCAAGCGGAAGGTCGTTTGACTTTCGGAAAGTCAACTCAAGGCACGGAACGTGATTTGAATAATTACGAATCTCTCTCGAATCAGAGCATCCAGCAGAGTTCTAGAAACGTAGAAAAACGCACAGCGACTCTAAACTGCACAAACATGGAATACCTATCAAAATGTTAAATGAATACTCGTTGCAGAAATAAAATGGCAGCAGGCACGATTCTTTCTCGGCCAGCAACGAAACGAAAAAATTCAATTTGCACCTTGAAACAATCGAACCGTCCGTAGCCGGAGGTAGCCGGAGGTAGCCGGTGGTTGCAAGAAGATTCACCCGCCGCCACGGTGAAACCGAAATATCGAACTGAGCGAGCGTCCGCGGCTCGGCATCTGGGTCGACGATCCGTCGGAGTATCGGTCGAAACGGACACCTCCATTCATCCTTTCATTCATCCGGGGGAATCATCGGTGGCTGTGAGCGATCGCAGGCGGCGGCCTTCTCGCCCGGTAATAAGCAAAAAAGCGGAGGCCTGCCGGGCCATTACGCGGCGAAGAGCGAGGAAATCGTCGACCGCGGGCGTAAAAAGCGTGGCAAAGGCGATTCGAGCGCGGTTCGACCGCCGCCGCTTCATTTTTCTCCCACTCTCTTTCTCTATCCCTTTGATTCCTTCTTCGTTTCGTCTCTCTCTCTCTCTCTCTCTCTCTCTCTCTCTCTCTCTCTCTCTCTTTCTTTCTCGCTTTTTCTCGTTCACTCGCTCCGCAACACCCGCGACGATACTAGACCGCGAGGCACGCCATTGTCTACGCTATTCTTGCACTGGGAAAAGACTCTGGCGGGAACAACCAGATCCAGATCGAAACTGTGTTACCATTTTCTTGAAATGGGGAGCTGGCGCACCTGTGGCGCGACTAACCGGCAGGAAGGGAAAGAAAACGCGGTAGGGAGTTGATTTTTCACGAAGGGGAGAGGTCTCTCGACGCCTCTTACGTTCTTTGTTCGCGAATGAATTTTGTTTTGCAGCTCGTTGAAACGCGGGACAAAGGGAATTTTACGAAGGAACGTTCGAATCAGAAATGATTTGTACATTTTGAGTTGCGACAGATTGAAGCGCACGTCGTTTGAGATGAAGTCTCGGAGATGTTAGTCAGACTTCACCTATATGTTATACCTTCGACGATAAGCGTGCAAGATTTATTCCAATCATTCAAGATTATGTTTGTTAAGAAAATGTGTAATAAACATCAGTGAGATATATTTGAGATGCCACTCTCCTTTTCTTCTATCATTTTCTAATGCCCTTTCCAAGTATCGAGTCTTCGACGTATTTCTACGATAAAATTCAAAGACACCTAACGAGACACTACGCAAGATTATGTTAGAGAAAACGTGTAATAAAAATCAGTGAGATACATTTGAGATGCCACTCTCCTTTTCTTCTATCATTTTCTAATGCCCTTTCCAAGTATCGAGTCTTCGACGTATTTCTACGATAAAATTCAAAGACACCCAACGAGACACTACGCAAGATTATGTTAGAGAAAAAAATGTGTAATAAAAATCAGTGAGATATATTTGAGATGCCACTCTCCTTTTCTTCTATCATTTTCTAATGCCCTTTCCAAGTATCGTGTCTTCGACGTATTTCTACGATAAAATTCAAAGACACCCAACGAGACACTACGCAAGATTATGTTAGAGAAAACGTGTAATAAAAATCAGTGAGATATATTTGAGATGCCACTCTCCTTTTCTTCTATCATTTTCTAATGCCCTTTCCAAGTATCGAGTTAAAATTCGACGGTAAAATTCAAAGACGCCTAACGAGATACTACGCAACAATTAATATAGCAATAACGTGAAAGAATCGAGTGACCATATGGAGTCACAGCGATGGCAAAAATCGCAAGAAGAATGTAACGTAATGTAATAATATTAATACAAGAACTCACCGGCGTAGAAAACTGCCCATCATCGTGACGTTGAAGGTATTCCCCAAGGTCGTGCAGCGCCACTGTCCACTTCTATCACGTATCTTCTTCAGAACGCGTTGCTCAATCGAAAATTAATAAATCAGAATCGCGCGATTAACAACGCGCAGTTTTACACACGCGAGCTCGATTACGACTGACGTTATCGCTCGAAAACCTGGGGTGGGGCGGCTTAAGCCGGAGGATATCGGAACGTGTGTTTACGTTTAGTCGTATTTCGACTTTCAAACGTGTTCTTCCTCTCCCTTACTGTACAAAATGATTCTTTTATTTCCAAAATTATTAAATTAATAAATTATCCAATTTATCGTTTTGTTTCACTTATTATTATTTCCTGAAAAGTCGCTCTGATAAAAATTAGTTCTCAATTCTGCTATTCTAATTTAAAAAAAAAACAAACATTTTCTTGTTAAATAAAGAACGGTACTAATTATCATTCTCCACAGAGACTAAATTATAAACTTTATTTTTTTTAAGATCTTTTCGAAATATTTATTGCATCCGTTTCTACAGATGGAGAGACCGACGTAACTCGCAAATGAAATATGTTGCAGAAGGAGACGAGGGGTTGATCAGACACCTCGTCCAAATCGACGGGGTGTTGTCCGAGGCGGAGGGGGGTGGCGGAAGACGAGGGTCGGAAGGAGGGTGGCGTGCTATGATCAGCATGGAGCTTCCGGTACACACGACGCAGCATGGTGCTCTTCACCTGGGGGTCGGGGTCGGGGTCAACTCAGGTGACCCAACCGGAAGTGCTCTGACCGCCATTCATCCGCATCCTCAGGACCCCCTGGCCCTCCACCACCATAATCACGGAGCTGCAACACCCGGAGGTATGCACGAGGACTCCAAGAAAAAACGTATGTTTCTTCTTTCGAATCCATCTTCCCCCATGTTTTACTTAACGTAAGAACAATGCAGGAAAGAGTCGCGTTTTTGATTTTCATTTTGAATTTCATGGTTGGATTTCTGATATTCAGTCTTTTTGGTAGAATTTTTTTCGCTACTACGTAGATAAAGACACTTTCCTGCAGTCGCAGTTTTTAATTAGTCTTAAGAGCGCAGTATTTGTTTTTCGAGATTTTAATAAGAAAAACTTTTAATATTCCGATAAAAATGTAATAAAAATAAAAATAAAATTCCATTCCACTCTGGCATTTTCTTGCGAGTCCACTTTCAGTTGGCAGAAACAACTTTGTCAAATTTTTCTTGGAAACTTTCTTTACACTTTTTACAATTAGTTTGAAGAATTTTTCTTAGATTTTCAATAGAAATTCTAGCAACAAATATCTTCCTACGGAGTATCAGAATAAATATTTTGAATAAATATCGACAAGTTGTTGACAATTTCATTCATCGATCACCGAGGACAAACGAGTTTCGGCACGACGTGCAAATCGCGAGGTTAATGTTTCATCGCGGTAATTGGTCTTCTTTTTGTCCGCGTTGTCGAGTCGACATCCACTCTACAAAAACGAGCCACGAGCGATGCCGACACTTGTATACTGGTTCTTTGCTTGCCACCGTGTATCAGCACGCTTCTGGACATTCCTCAGATTCCCTCCCAACCGACGTGGTCTTTCTTCTGTTACCTTGCAATCTAAATTTCTTCTGCTTTTTTGTCATATTTACAAGACTATTTTGTCGGAGAATCTTTCCATTTACTGGTGAACGCATTTCAGGATCAGCTTAAAACGTTCGATACCCTTTTATCGTAGGTATTTATTCACTCTGATAACTCTGAGACCATTCAGAAACTTCACTTTTAAATGCCGTTCTCCAATTATTTCCCCAATTATCCAACAACGTTGTATCAATTGAGAAACTTTTTCAATTTTCAAAATTAATGTTCCCTCGTACTGCAGTTTGTTAGGCGGTAAGTTAAACGTAGCTGTTTCAAAAGTATCGTCGTATCAACGAAAGGAATAAGATTGAATAATTGATGGATAATATCTGATATTTAACGATTTAACGTAATGTGACACGGACATGAATCAAAAATCTAATCAGCCCAATAAATATAAAACTACCCTTTTCCAAAATTCACGCAAAATCACGAGGAAAATTATCCCTTTGAAATAATCATTTTTCTCTAAAATTTCCATGGAAACGATAAAAAAATCTATTCAATCTCGTACATGACAGAAATCAGAATAGCAATATTACTTGTTGATTCAAATCTAACAAGCCCAATAAATATAAAACTACCCCTTTCTAAAATTTACATAAAACGTGACAAGAATTATTCCATTAAAAGTTACTAAAATTTTCCAAACCCAATACTGTCTCCACACATAACAGAAATCAGAACAGCAATACGATCCACTGACTAAATTGTTTCAAAATCCAATAAATATAATACCACCCCTCTCCAAAATTTACATAAAACATGCTGAAAATTGTCCCTTTAAAAGTTATTGTCGCGTGACATTAAAATTTTTCAAACCCAGCAGACAAATAATCGTGCCCTTTGAAAATTCCCGTCCAAAGAATAAAAAAGAAATTTCATTAACTGTCTCGTGCATAATCAGAGCAACGAGCAAGTGTCGTTGAACAATCATTCGCAGTCACACGCGGTCGCAGGCGATCGACGGACTTTGCAGCTTTTACCTTTCATATCGCGACGTAGCGACGTGGCCAATAACGCGGCCATATTTTTCCCCCTGAATCTCGAGGCCAATAGGAATGTTGTATCCTGTGCGGCAAGAAGCTCGCGGCACGTGCTTCGCGGAAAGCCGCGATAAATCTTCGTCGAGCGTTTGCTCTTGCAGCACGATCTCTCGCGATGACGGTGCACCGTCGTGTTCGCTGAGTCAACCTGGAATTCAGGAATACGTTCGATCGTGCGCGCCACGGGAATAACTCTTTTCCCTCCCCCCAGTCCCCCCTGTTCCCGCAGAAAATCGACCTTGTTTCCAGTTTACGTGGACCGAGTCCCGTGCTCGAGCAGCTCGCCGGCGAACGGCTTGTAAGAGGAGAGGAGAGGAGAGATTTTACGATCGACGTTGCACGTCTTCGGCGAAGACGAATGGATCCACTTTCGGACGCGATTTATTTGTCAATTAGCCCGATAGCAGAGATGATTTACGGCGCAATTGTCCGCTCAGACTGCGTCTCCGTCCGAGGGAAAATTGCCCCGTTCGGGTTTATGGATTTATTAATTTCGCGGCTGGAGAAGGAACGAATTTTTGATACGCGTTTCTTCCCCCCCCCCTTTCTTTTTTTTTGCTCGTTCGACGTTTAAGATTTCTCCGCAGAATCGAGGCAGATGTCTCTCAACTTTGGATCGAGAAACGTTTCTCCTCTCATTCGCGGCTAATTGTGAAATTAAGGGACGGTCGAACGAACGTTGTTTCCCGCTTTATAGCTCGGGAGTTGCGTTGATCAATTGCATAAAGTGTAAAAAGATATGTGCTGATTTTAAGAACATTGCTGTTGGAAGTTTATTAGAGAGTGTGTTCTAAAAAAGAATTTGGGCATCGGTGTGAGCCGTTTAAAGTTTCGAAAACTCCGATATTAGCGAATTGAGATGAATATTAGAATGTTAGTCAACTGAGTGAATTTTTAAATGTCTATCGATGATTCAATGTAATTGTATAATATGATATTACACAGTTGTAAAATTATAATTAATTATCAAAAGTTAAGATGAAAAAGAGAAATTTTCCATCAGCAGCGATCTGGGACGCTCGCAGTGAAAGATTTCTCGATTTTTGGCGAGCAGAGGTTCCTCTAAAAATCTCTTCATTAAACCGTAATGACACACCGGTACGTAAAGGAGCCTGTTATCTGCGGTTGCTTATCCCCGCATCGATATCGACTTAATTGAATCTTATCCTCGCGGGACATCAAGCCGGGGCGATACGTGCCGATCCTTCATCAAAGACCGCCAGAACAAGAGCCGCGTGAAAGGCCTCCTTGTTCCGTACGGAACAATCGAGTTAGCTCAAGTTGCCCGGAGTTCCACGGCAACGATCTTTTCAGGCACACGTATATACACGTATACACGGTGTGCCTGGTCGTGTCTGGTTCACCTACTTCGGCTTGGAAAAATTCGACTCCACAACGTGACTCACGGGAACGGTCGTCGAGAGGCTGCCCTAGGGGTTGTTTGTAATTCGGGACGAGCTTTCGCCGCTCTTGACGTCCATATACATCCTGTTTCCTCGATCTATCAATTTCGATTGTATCAATTTTCTGATTTTTAATATTTTCAAATATTTTTGATAGTCTGTTTTACTGCCATCGAAATATTTTCTCGTTTGTTTCAAGTCGAAGGAAGTTCAGGTGCAACGCTGATGCAGCGAAAATTAGCGATTGGTTGATTTAGGTCACGTGATTCGCGAGGGGGCGTGTGGTAGACCTCGAGTAGGAATGCTACTGAGCGATCGCGCCTGTAATTTGTTTTCTATCGATTCAAATGTTTGCTTATCGATAAAATTTTATGGTAAAAAAATCGTCAAGTTTCAAACTTCATAAATCAACGCATGTTTATTCCTGATTCTTCCTAGATTTCCCCCTCGTTTAAACAGGCCAACTACCTGTTCGAAGACAGAGGCAAAGTCTCAGGCAAAGTTTCTCACCGTGGGACGACAGGTTCTGCGAAACCACCCTGTATAGACGCGCAAACGCGCTCACAAAGGCCCCCGGTGAGGCGGTAGTTCCCCGGAACCAGACGTCGCTCGGTGGACGCTCTCGGTCGTGGTCGAGTCGCGTACTACAGGTATATATAGTCGTTCCGGACGCTGAAGAGAGTGGCGCGCTGGTTAAGGAAGATGAAAGGCTGCCGCCGTGGCAGCAGCCGCTAACGCGGCGTGGCCCGTGGTGAACGACGGAGGAACAGAGGCATTCAGGAGGGGTCGTTAAATCTAATGATATCAAGTATTTGACAGAGAGGGCCGCGATCAGTTCGGAGACCACACGCGCGTGTGCCGCTCGCGCGTCCAACAGCGATCAACGCTCCTTCTCAATCATCATTTCCGCGTCTCCCTCTTTCGGGGGGATCTATAATCGCTCCGTCGATGTGAAAATCGAGTGCCTCGATGATCGGCTCTTGATGGAATTTATATATGACTGTATTGGAATTTTCGGTTCAGATGTTTTTATCTTCGAAGAGATTTCAAACACACAGATCGTCGTGATTTTTTTGACAATTACGAAATATTCAAACGAACGTCAATTGCAATTTATTCGAAGATACGTACAATTTGAAGCATGTCATCTCGGCAAATTTTTAATACCGCTGGATCGAGGATTAGAATTGAATCAAAAAATACTTTGTCGCAAAATACGTATCTGCTAAACTCCATGTTTATCCAATGTAATTGAATCGAAAATTGGAGTGATTCCCCAGATTCGCAAGATGAATAGTTCTCAATGTTAAGTAGCTATATTCATCACGAATTTTTCATGTACGTTGTCTCTTATTTCGTCGATCCAATCGTACAATTCCATCGCAACGATAATAAATACTGTCAAGGTCGTGTACATTTCACGTAATATCTTCGCAGCTTCCGGGTTTCTCGTGTAATCCCGCGAATTCATCACTCTGGATCGAATGGTATGATCGATCGGTTACGTGTTTAATGACAATAAACGCCGCTCGTGATCCGTTCTCATCAGCGGACCGATCTATCAGGCAATCGTATCGCTCTATACTGCTAATTGCATTTGCCGACGTTAACGTTAATCAAAGCTCGAGCGGCAACTCCGTCGACGCAATTCTAAATATTTGTCGTCTCACGCTGATCGACGTCCCCGGCTGTTCGAATTAAATTGATCACGCGGGACCACCTTCGGCCATTGTAGGCACCCGTATCTCGACGATGGTCAGAGATCGATATCGAGTCCGTCTTTTGCGGCGAATGACGAGCGCCATGTTGGAAGATCGTCTCGATAGTGACGGACAAAGACCATAATTCAATGTCTCGTTCGGGAATCCGCCGATTTCCTCATTTTATCTGGCGGCCCTTCCCACAGTTTCCCATGGTGAAAGTTTACTTCGGCGTGGTTGCACAGGCCGAGCAGTTGTTTTTATTATTGCGGCGCATTATACAGCATCGTGACTTGACAAATCGTCTCTCGAATTATCCGAGCCAAGTGTATCACTTTACCTGGTAAATTGCGATATAACGAGAGAGGATAGAAGATTCACTGTGATATAATAGGCAGAAAAGAGGAATTTTGAATTACTTGAAATAAAATATTTACATGTATCCTTGAAATAGTTTTATACTTGCAATGCTTTCATTTTCAAGAATTTTTCTGGTACGTGATAACTGGAAAACGAAACATTTATATTTTCACTTCTGCTCGCCGAGTTGAGAGTTGATCTTGTGGGAGTAAAGATCAAATTCAATTGTTCTCCCTTTGCACATTATACCAAACAACGTCAAACAATTCCAAACGTCGAAAATTACAATACAAGATAAGCAACACACAGGCACAAAGATTATGATAAGTGAAACTCAAGAGCGATGACACACACGGTCTACGCATTGTTCGAGAGTCAACCCACACTCGCTCGCTTGGAACAACGTGAAACAGACGAGAGTTGGTTGAAACGCAAGAGCCGAAAGACAGAAGGAGAAGCGCGAGCAGAATTTTCCATTTGTGCGTTTTCTTTCGAAGCAATTAGTATCAATAGGCGCAGCGTACCCGGGATACTACACCCTTAACGAGAAGACACCGCGCTTAATTAGTCGCGCACGAGAGAGGGAGAGGGGGGAAATCCGGTGGAGCATAAATTGGGTTCCCCCGTGCCTCGGTCGTGGATTTTTCTTCGCGTTTCACGATCCGCTCGCATCGACCACCGCCGCGACAATGTTTTAATTGCGAATCGACCGGTCGCAGCACCGATCCTGGCCTCGATTATCTCTAATGGCGTTCGGCTATCTAGTTGCATTAATTTGTAATTAATAGGGGAGCGTACGGTGATCATCGCCGTACGCATGGAATTATACTGCGAGTTGGAGATCGTATCGCATCGCGATTTTACTCTCGCGACTTCATCGATCGGATCGCGCACCGGGAAACTGCGAAGTCGCGAGTCGGTTGGCAGGGAATTTTTGTGACGATCGGACGAACAGGAAAAGCGTAGCTCTTGCTTTCCTATGGAATTGGCTATGGTGGTGAACTGGTGGTTTGATGAGTAGCGAAGAAAAATCTTTCATTCGAAACGAAAAATAGATTTTCAAGGTGTTAATTTATCGAGTGATTCGATTAAATCTCTTCGCAAGGAGAACTAGTTTCAAGGAAATGAAAAGGTGTTTACACGCCTGTAGAATGAAGATCATGAGGAAGTGTAATTATCACTTTCACGGAGAAGCAATTCTGTAATTGGCTAAGGAGGAAAATTAATACGAAATGTTTAGAATGAATCCTCTCGCTTTATCTCGACGCTGAGTTTCAACTTTATCATCGTGGAAGTTTGTAGTACCAAAGTTATCGCGGACGATACTCGTGCTGCGGAATGACTATTACGCAAGTGTAATTAACGCACGTCGATCAGAAAGAATTCGCGATTTCTTCGGGCAAGATAAGTTACTCTCTCCGCCGAAACTCGTTCTGGCGGGACTCGTTCGAAACAAGATCTACTCGCTTCGCACTCTAAAAACGCGAAACTCTCACTCGCGTAAAGCTGCTCGCAGTTATTAATATTCACCCTTGCTCCGCACACTTCTTCACGCACAGGGTGTCGTATAATTACTGGCTCTACGTTCGGAAGCAAGTAGCATAAGAGAAAATAACGAGGAATTTTGGGAGAATTTAGTTCGAAAATTTACCAAGTCACTTTTTAATTAAACATCTGCCTAAACGCGAGGTCTTGCGGAAAAATTTTGAAACTGTTTGACTCGTAGTAACCTCTTGTCGAGTAACGACGAATCTTCAAACTGCTTTTTCTCTCGAGAAAAGAGGCCTTAAATTCCCTCTTCTTCCTGCATGGTTGTCGCGATACACCGTGTACGTAAAGCTGTAAAACTAAGAAAATTCACACCTGACTCCGAGGAAAAAGTCCACTCCTACGAGTATCCGCGCCGATTCGTTGCAACCGCATTCTAAGCCGGCGTAATGTGTCGCCAATTGCCGGAGACACCCGACGCCCGTCACGAGATATTAAATCTCACGTACGAACATTAATTTCGTATGCATCGAAACTGTCCGCCTCTCCGAAGGCACACAACGACGAATGCAAGAACCTGCCCCTGGAACTCGCCGTCCACTGAAATTAACAAGTTCATTTCACAACTCGCGCCAACTTGAGGAAGCTATCCCCGCAGTGCCGTCGTGTTTTGTCGTTCAAAACGGGAAACCATCGACTTTTTAGTCGCGTTGCGAATTTTTGTCAATTTACGATTCACACGTGTCATTTATTGGTTGGCTTGAAACGTTACATTTGAAAAGTCGATTTGCTTCTTCCGGGGCGTCGGTTTTCTTCTTCAACGGGAGTGAGTGCTAACAACGAGGGACGAAAGTTGGTCTCTTATAAATAATTTATTTGATCACCAAAATGAATAATATTATGTTTTTACTGAATAGTCAGTAAAAATCGCGCTTTAAATTATACTAAAATAATGAAATATACGCTAAAATAATTTTAAAAGCCGAAAGAATTGTTATAAAAATTAGAAGAAACCTACTATCGTTACTACTACAAGATTATGATAAATACTCTACTTTGAATGTTTCACATCTTTTCGTACATTGCACACATTTTACATTCCTAGATTTCACATGACAATCTGCCATCTAACATCTGTTATATTTTCATACCAAATTCATACAAAAAAAGAAGAAAAAAAGAACGTCCACCACCATAATACAACAAATAAACTCCAATGAACTCGTTCGAATTCATCATCATCCAATCAACCTCCAATCAAAATTTATCCCGTCACGCTAAACTAACCATCTCCTTTCCAAGACAGTTACACTTACACACCAAGGTGGAACGTCCCGGCTAACTTCATCGGGACCTGGTGTTCTGCTAACACGGTGGATATTGAAAAAAGGAAGAAGGAGGGGGAGAAGCGTGGCGTGGAATTCTTCGAGGCTGGTGAGGTGCCCTCGCGGGGATTCCCATCGTGGCAACCCCATCGTAACAGAGCGGAGTGACTGGCAGCGGCGTAATATTTCGCCGGCCGCGTCTCTGTGTTCGTATTTAGCGTGGGGAACGGTTCGGGGTTGAGATAGCAGCCGGTTATTTATGGGGTTAAATAAAGGAACACAGCGCGATGCCGCGATACCAGCCGCCAGTACAAATAGGCGCTGCAGTTCTGCTGTGCAACGTCTGCTATCGTTGCAACGTCCTCGTGATCGTGCAACCTTAGAACTATCTCTCTCTCTCTCTCTTTCTCGTCTTTTCCCCTAAGGGACTCGCGTCGAACTTCTCGGGACAACCTTGAATCGCTCGTATCGATGGGAGAATGTTTCAGATTCTGTGGGCGAAACAGAGGGGGGAACTTTGAAGAATGTCTCCGAATTTGTACTTTCGGGGAATGTCTGGTAGCTGAAATTTACAGCGTTAATTAAATATAATACTCAGTTTATGACGTTGGATATTATGTACTGTGCAATGAGCACAATTGATGACCTGATTACTGAAAATTATGAGTCACGGTTGAATTGCTTACTTGTTTAAGTGGAAAGAATGTACATGAATGTATAGTAGTGTATAAAATTTATATAAATATGTGCACATACATTGAAATTTATATAGAATGTGTAAAATACCGAATGTTGAAAGATTATTACTTTAGCCGTGTTCACGAAACTATGAATTTGAACACGATGAAGGAGTAAAAAGAAATAGTTAACAAAGAAACTTGACAAGACCCCCACTGATTCTCAATTCCATGTATAATAGTGTAATTCCTTTGTTTTCTTTCTTTTGAACAGATGACAGCGGCCACGGGATGAACCAGGACGGTGAGTTCAACATTTTTTAAATATGCGAATCTTTAATACATCAACTGTATGTTAACTCCAAATTAAGTACGCAGATTTACATTTAAATTGAAACGCGATATCCTTAATTGAAGTGAAATCTAAATGCCCCTGCGGGAACGCTAAATTAGGAGACTGAAAATTTCGAAATGGGCGCGAATCGTTTGGAAAATCGAAAAAACAATCTTGTGAAAAAATCAGTTCCCGAGACAAAATGCGGACAACATGTTCTTAGCGTTAGATAAACGACGCAAAATTAACGCCCTGTCCACGGATCGGCACCCAAGTTCAACGTTGACACGCCCGTGCCGCCGGTCCCGTTATAATTAAATGCGCGGCGAATCGCTTATCGAACGCGTCTGCCGCTCTTATCGAGTCGGCGATCGATCCAAAGAAATAACCAATTATCTTAACACTCGTCTTTATCTACTGAAACGCGTAGCTTCCGCTGGCGCGATATCTAATTGGCGAACAACGCCGACAACCTTAATTCCACTATCGATAAATTATCGCGGCCGATTCGATACGACCGAGTGAGCCGAGTTCGGTGGCTGAGTTATTAATCGTATGCCTTGATTTCGATTATTTTTCCTCGTGTTCCACTCGTTCGTGATCGTACGCTCGCTACTGGATTGGCCTAACCTGGTTCGGAGTATATGCGAGCTTATCGCACGATCGGAATCGATACAACGTTTTAATATTGAGATAATTAGTTGGATGAATTTTACAGAGACTGAATATCGATAGTTGAGAATTTAAGGCAGAAAATATCATTTAAATTGATAAAAAGGAGAAGAAGACGAATTTTTTTCACAGAGATAGAATCGAAGCTGGACGGATAATTCTTTGCGAAGATGGTGGCTGGAACTGGGGGGAAATTTTCTTAAGAATTAGTTGTTGCAATACAACTTTGATCTATTTTTAACAACGGAGTTGGGACTAAATCAGTTTTTTTTTTTTTGTAAAATTGTTTCATATAACTTTCTGCTTCAATGAATGATTGGAATTAAAAAAAAAAATTGCTTGATGAACATTATGATCAAAATTAGGACTTGCATTTAATGAAATAGCTCTGTCTAATACTGAAAATCTACTTCGAAAAGCACGAAAATTTCCACCGTAGAAACCCTCTGGTGTATGCCTCCCTCCCTCTTCCCCTTCATCAGAGAACGATCACGCAGCTCGTAATTTCACGAAGCGACCCGGCGAAGCCTAACGCCCCCCGGTCCCACCGTTCTCTTTCGTTTCGTTTCGCGAACGAGGGTTCTCGCGCGTTTATCGAGCCCCTCGATCGCGCCTGCGAATCGCGCGATCCGGACGGATAGGTCCGCGATCCACGTCGAGCGCCGCGGATCCACCGTGGCAGCACAATGTTCGCGCATAATTTATGCCGATGACGTGGAAACGATTCCACGTACCTACGTACCACTGCACGCACACACACACGTACAGTGCCGGCCAAAAGTTCGGATACACTTTTTCCCGTTTAATATCCTGTTTGATTCGATAATCCCTGTTAATCCCTGTATATTCCTCGACAGACGTGCTCGTTTCGTTTTTCATACTCTTTTGGCAAGGAAATCTTTTCACAACAACTTGTAAATTAGTTGCTCTACGATATTTCTATCGAACGTTCTACCTGATAATTCTTCTTAACCCTGCTGTTCTCTGTATGATTCTATATGCATTTGTAAATGTAATTTATTTGTTACATTTATTATAATAAATATATGTAAATAAATAAATATAGATGAATGATATAATACAATTCAATAAATATTATAAAAGTACACGCATTAAAACGTATTAAAATATTTTGTCTTTAGTCTTCAAAAGTAATTTTGTTATAACGTTATAACGTAGCAAACAGAAAAAATAATGAAAGAACGGAATTAAAAATCACCTAAGCAAATCCGATCTAAGCTTCCAGCTAACAATTCTTTTGATCAGTAGTGTACGTCCGAGGCGTACGGTGTGTGGCGCGGTGACGGTAGGTGGAGGAGGACGAAGGTGGTGGAGGTAATCACAAGTTTAAAGGGTAAACGGGCGGTAAGGTGCGAGGCCCCTCGAGCTCTCACTCGTCGGGGCCTCACGCGCTCAATATTCAACAGGTATTTACATTCGCAAATTGTTTACGTCAGCCCACGATGAAATCTGTCAGGATTTCGTTGGCTCGGCAGCTTAACAGCCTCCTCCACCTTCTACCGCCCTCGTCTGCCTCCTCTTCCCTCTTTTAGTCTCACCTTTGCTCCGTTACGTCTACTTGCTCTTCGTCTTTCTCTCTCTGAGTGTGTTCGAGACGTGGTCGCTGGCGTGAGCCTGGCCCTTTCTCTTTGGCTCGCGTGTGCACCCTTCCTCCCGGCCGAGTAATTACATCTGGGTATTAATCAAGCGTACGTCGGGAACGAGAACCAGCGAGATCTTGATTTTCGCGGCGCGCGCACGCCCAGCCCGACGTAACCCCGAGGTTCGCGCGAGGTTATTAATTTATTGGAGACGCCTGGTTAGGGGGCCTCTTCGCCTCGCCTTTGATTTATGGCGTTACGATTGCGCTGCACACTGCCGCACTGTGAATCTGTGGAGGTTTTTCAATCGGGCCGGGGGAAGATCGGAGCACTGATTCGTCCAACATTTGACGTTTAGAACACTGTTTGTTCTTTGCAGATTATTGGAGTAGTTTACAGTGGACAAGGTATTAGGTATGATATAGGTGAATGGTTTTGAATAAATCTGGTATTTTTGTGAATTGAAACAGGAATTAGCTGGAACTCGTTTTCGCCACTAAATGTTGCAACAAGTAGTTTTGTATTTTATACGTATTATGTATAATTTGTAGATTCTTTAAATTTTCTGTGTTTATATTTGTTATAATTTCTGGACAAGCACTGATCAAAAATCGAATGGCGCCACCGGTGATAACAGTCACGTGACCTTACT
This sequence comes from Melipona bicolor, assembly GCA_030673865.1. Taxonomy (NCBI): domain Eukaryota; kingdom Metazoa; phylum Arthropoda; class Insecta; order Hymenoptera; family Apidae; genus Melipona; species Melipona bicolor. Next base: position 6,705,926 of record JAHYIQ010000002.1, on the reverse strand, counting down.
ATTGTAATCTCACCGATTACTATAATGGTAATTTTGGTTTTTCAAAAAAAAAATAAAAATAAAAATAACTAGTGTCATTTCCTTACAATTTAGCTCAATTTTACAGCAGATACTCTGCGCATACTCAGATGTACAAATACAATGTGTATTTTGTAGATTTTTAAAATTTTCTGTATTTATATTTTCTGGACAAGCACTGGTCAAAAATCAAATTGTGCCACCAGTGATAATAGTCACGTGACCCTGCTATTATAACCTCATCATCATAATGGTTATTCTAAGTTTCAAAAAAAAGAAAAAAAAACTGGTGTTATTTCCTTATAATTTGATTCAATTTTACAACAGATAGTCTGTACATACTCTACGTTTGATAAATATAATCGACACAATGGTGGATACGCACACCACAGCTCAGAGATTAAGACTACCAAACTGTATCTCTACCATTCTCCGCAACGCGACGTTTCGTCAAAGTAGAACCCTTTCACCATCGCCGCCACACACACACACACACACACACACACACACACAGTCTCTATCGAACGTGGCTCTGTCGATTTTTTGTTGGAGCCTCGACCGGGTGGAGGACCCATCCCCCTTTTAAGGTTTATCGTTGGTCGTTAATACGGGCGCGGATTACACGGCGGGCGTATTTGCGCTGGCGGCTCGCGGTTATGCCAGACCGATCCTAATTATAGCGTAACACACAGGCGTACCGTATGCCGCGGCTTACGTAATCTCGCGATAATGCGGCTCCAGGCTCCTGGCATGCCTCGCCTGCCGATCCAGGCATTCGCGCGGTCGCTGCCGCCATTATCTGCTATTCCTAGGATAATGACATCGGCCACGACGTCGACGACGAGTCGCCTCGGCGAAACAGTGGAAAATCCTTCGGGGCTGATACAACCCGTGAAATCTCGCGTTCGATCAATCGCAAGTCCTTCGTGGCACGAATCAACGACAAAGAGAATCGGTGGACGTTGTTGTTCGCGACAACGAGTTTCAGTGTCATAAGTGTCAATCGTGGTCTTCGAATGAACCGAGACTTACCAACGATCAAAGTAAAGTAAAATTGACATCTTGAGGAGAAAGTTTCAAAGTCTCGCGAAAAAATTGTTTTAGAAACGCAAAAGATCTTGGTGAAAAATTGTTACAGGCTCGTCATATTTCGTCACTCTGGTGTTACAAAAATTCGACGTTCCTAGTTTCTTAGTTTCTTAGTTTCCTAATTTATTACGTTCGCGATCCTTTATTACATTCCACAAAGGGTATTCCGCGTCGCGATTTCGATAATACGAAGCTCACGGCGTTTCAATCCGCCATCCATAAAACAAACTCTAATCCCCGTAGTCGGTTTTGGAAAAAGTTCCGCGATACGTTCTCCTCCCTCTCTCACTTCCGCAAACGTACGTAACGCGCGTAATACGCGCACGAGGAAGATAAACATCCAGGCGACTCGGTTAATAAATACAAATGAGCCAGCGCTAGGGAAATATCGAGCTCGGTGCGAGAAAGACGTTCAGCAAGAAGGATCGACTCCACCGGACGCTGATAGCGGTCCCGCGTAAATGATGATCGCGCGAGGGAACTAATAGCCGGCGATTATTTCAGGAACGCGTATTCCGGGTCAATCGTCGAAAAATCCACGTTCGATGTTCGCTTCATGCTTCATTTCATCTTTGCGTCAACTCTAAATAACGAATTGTTACATGGAAAAGTTTCATTCGTTCTCTCTTATCTCATCTTTAAGTGTAGAATCGATTTTATTAGATGTAGAATTCTAGTTTATTAGATCAATAAACACGTGGAATAAATAATCGCACGATATTATTATAAAAATTGCGTAGATAGTCCAGGATCAGATAGGTCTGATTGCCTAATAGAATCTCCTCAGCTTACACCAACGTATCTGCTTCATTTTTATTGTAATTATTACACATTACACGTTATTCATATTTTTCTCACAATTATTATACACTTCGCCTTGTGAAATTTTTAAATTTTCTGCCAATGTTTCTAAAACTATCTGAATCTATTCTAAGATTCGTCGGACGACTCCCTGCCATTGAGGAAGGCTTCTAACCGAGCCAGGTTTCTTCATCTCGTTCGACGATAGCGTTGATTAGAACGTCGATAACATCGATCTGGCTGACGACCTTTCCGATAACGCGTTATCCAGCGATCTCTCTTTCTCTCTCTGCTCGCGAGATGACTCATCGAACGAGTAGCTCGACCCTCCATCAGCGTCTCTATTGGAAGCCATAACCGTCACGCACGCGGAAATTTAAGACATTCGACGGGTACGTTTGTTACACAGCCACGATGTTCTCCGCTGATTACGCTTTTCCTACGGGACTCCGCGGGTTTTTCACAAGTTTATTGATCTTCAGGAAATCGCTTCTGCGAGTTCTAAGTTTCTCTCTTTGGAGAGACGTACGTACTATCCCGCGAGCCAGTTGGGTTTTAGGTGTGCCGGGGAGACTTCTAGTTATTGAGCGCCGGTAGTTAGGTTGATGGAAGATCCTGCATGTTTGTCGTTATCTCGTCGAATCTCTCGGGTTCGACGTCCAGCGCGGTCAAGTTTTCCTCGTGGTATTACCCGTCAGCAGGCGAAATTCCTCCTTCGATCCATTGAGCATTTTCTTCGATCAGTTTGCGTCGCTGAGTTTTACTTTCTCAATTATTGACGAAATTCCAAGCATTCGCTCAGTTGCTCCATGACTTCGCGAAATCTCGAGGGATCGAAACAATTCTTATTGAAATTGAAATTAACGAGCGAGTTAGATCCAAAGAACGGATTCCTCCTACTGTTCGAACCTCGATTTCGAAGCCGAGCAAGAAACGAAGAGTGAAAACGGCAGAGGTTGCGGAGAGACGAACGTTCGTCTTCGACAATCGCGGCGCACGATCGGGCGGACACCCGGATCAGGTCCTGCGTTGCAAGGAGCAACGTTCGGGCGTTCTCGACGGAGAGCTCGAGGACATATCGACGCGGGTCGAGGATATTTAAGCCCCGCGACCGCCATAAGTCTCTCTCTCTCTCTCCAGGCGTTTCTGCGATTCGACAAAGTAATACTGGCCGGTTCAACGAGCTCGCTAATCAACGAAACTGTTTCTCCGCTCGGCTATCTGATGCACACGTACGCGGGGCCGCGCGAGCGCGTGTGTCGGCCGTCGTAAGTGGTACGAGTACCACGCCCGCGCACGCGAAAACCCGCTTGCCGCGCGAGCGGAGCGAGGTTCGAGCGCGTGGGACAAGGACGGCGAAACGAGCTCGAACGATAGAGCTCTCGCACGCGGAATGATTTGTATTGCTAAATAATCAGCGCCAGTTGTCTAGGATACTGGTTTAATGACAAACGCGGCGCGGAGGGAGCTGCCACGACGACGCACGACGGTTGTGTCTGTGTCTGTGTGTGTGTTTACGCGCGTTTCAAGAGGCAACACGGACCGTGCTCGTGCCAATTTCGACGGGATAGCCGCGTAATTTCTGCTCCGCCGTTCGATTTTCTCGAGCGTCACGAGCCGTAAATTATTCCACGCCGGACAGCGGCGGAGAAACGATCGAACGAACGCGGAATCCCGGCTCAACGCCATCCATCGCGCCTGCATTCACGTCGCGAATAGTTTCGAATAATTCCCACCCCCTTCCACCAACTTCCGAACGGCTTCCAGGCGATCCTCGATTTTTCCAATTTTCTCGGGAATTTCTTCCAACCGAGTCGTGGCGCGCGTGTGCCTCGAATAGTTTCCAGCGATCTTTAATTTTTCCAATTCCTCGAACAAAGTTCCGAATAATTCCCAATCTTTTCCAGTTTTCTTCTCGAGTATAATTTCCAATTTTCAAACGTCTCGAAGCTCGTCATTCTCGTTCGTTCTCGTGATCTTCACGTTCGTTACACGCGACAGCAGTGATTCGTGCAACTAAGAAGAAGATTCCGCTGTACTTTGATTTTCCTCCGATCTACGATTCGGAGGATTTCTTCGTAACGTTACGGGAGAGAGAGAGAGAGAGAGAAGGGAATGGCGGTGGAATTCGTACGTCTGACGGACGAAGAACAGAAGTGGAGGATCGAGGTGCAGGAATCGGCGGTTTCGCCTCGAATTCCATCGGGGCTCGTCCCTTTTCCAGCGTGGCTGTTGCCGCGTCCCGACGCCCGAACAGATACAATCGGTACAACTCGTGCAGCTCGCGGTGTACACACAGTCACGTGTATCTGCCGCTGACTTGCATCGCGTGTGCACGCCGGGATGCATGTGTGCAACGGGCAAGGGTGTGGCTCTTTGCCTCGCAACGGTATCATCGTCGGTGCATACCGGTCATCGAAAACGAACTTCCGCGCGATTTTTGGTTAACTCGCGGAATCGTTCTCTCGTCTTCTACTTGTCATTCGTGCTCCCGATCGCTGATTTCTCAGCTCGCTGATTTTATCAGAGTATCGATAGCCGGATTCGACACTGATTTCAGGTAAATTTGTTACGCGTAAGTTGGAGGATAAATTTTTATAAATGTGCCGGTGGAATTTGTAGGTAATTCCAGTGAAATGGAAACTGAACGTGAAAGGATTGAAATAATTCTTGGCACCTTGATATTTAATTCATTTGATCCTGATTTAAATCGCAGTTTACAAGCAACGCTGACGATAGTCGTGTTGCATAGATACGAAACTTTAACTACTTTAGAATTTTTTCGAATTTTTTTTTAGCCAAAGCTAACTGTCTAATAATCAGCTTGCCGAAGATTATGCAACTTGAAAGGGAACTTGAACTATGTAGTCACTTTTTCTCTACGTCAAATCTACATCGAATTAGTGAGATAAACCGTTGGATAAATGACACTGCGAATTCTCAGACCTCTGTTCTCTCATTCTAATCTTTCTACATTCCAATAAATTCGCCATTTATTATACATAAAATACAGCGCTGCTAAAACTTTCATTCCTTCAAGTCAGCACGACACGATGTATTTATAATGTGTAAAATTGCGCGAAAATCCGCGATGTATCAATTAGCTTCGCGAATGTGCATCGCGCCAACGAATGTGACGATTTCAAAGGAAACCGCGCAGCTGATTTTTCCTCACCTTCGTTACGTCAACTCGCGAATGACACTGCAGATTCTTTGCTACAGAATGGCCGATCAAGAGGAAGATCGACTAATTACTCGGATAAGCATCCGAGTTACCTCAGCTAATTACGTAAAACAGCGAACAAGTGAATTTTCAATCAAGAGGAGCATCGTTCCCTCGATAGATCTCGCTCGCCTTGAACGCATCGGTGTCCCGTTAAGTATAAATACGCACGTACGTATAACTGAACGTGTAATGGTGCGAGTAACGAGAGAACTCGATGGAAATCGATGACACGCGACGTGTCGTTGGCCAGACTAACTGACGTACATACGCATAATCGTTTCTTCTTCTTGGTTCTCGTTGCTAATTACACGACGCTCGTACCCGCAGTCTCTTTTTCTTTCTCCCTTCCTTTTCTTTTCTTTTCTTTCATCGTTCTCCGAGTATCTTATTATCGTTAATAAATCGAGACGACGGAAGTCGAGCGTTTGGTTATTTATTAGGCTACGCTGGTTCTCGCGCGGATTCCCCTCGTCAGACAGATGTTAATGCGAACTCGCGTTGCTTAATTCGCTATTAATTTCAGTTTACGCGGATGATTCATTCGATTCGATGTCGTCTGTGTGTGTGTGTAATTTAGAGGAGGTCAGAAGAGAAGCTTAGTATCTGTTTCGTTTGAAGTTGAAATATTCTTTTTTGGCACACCGTGACCAGTGTATTTCGTAGGAAATTAAATAAGAAGCTCGTTCTTTTCGAGAGGACAGAATTACATTTTTAAATTTAAAACTTTGAGACTTTCACGATCTCAGGTGCAAAATTAGAGACCGCGAATGTAAATTCATATTCGAAAAGAGATGGATTCTGACGTTTCTTCAAAAGTTTGAGAACACGCCGAGGATGGAAGCAAGGAATGAATATTAAAAAGTTAAAACGAGGATCTCAATTTTATGCACCGTACATTTTCAGAGTTTCAGCAACGTAAAATGATTGGGTCGAGCAATATGTCCTTGGAGCAGGGTATCGGCCGACTAGACGTAGGTCTAGGTCTAGGAGTTCATTGTGAGCACTCGGGGCTGATATAGTCGAGTGCTCGCGAGGGTGCAACGTGTGGCCTCGTTACGTTAATGGCGTTATGCTCCACGGTACAGCTCCATAGACCAGTCAGCTCAGCCGGCGAGTCAATGGAACCCTTTCGTTTAACGGAAATTTGTATACCAATTCAACGTGGGAAAGTATCAAAGGAAGAATTTATTGAGATAATTGGCCCAGTGTCGATTCTTAAAATATGTTCAATCTCCGCTTTCTCTTTCAACGAAAAAAATTTATTTTACATTTTTCACTCATTTTTAAAGGAAGAATTTATTAAGGAAATTGACCCAGTGCCAATGTATTCAAAATATATTCAATCTCTACTTCTTCCTTGAACGAAAAAATTGTATTCTACATTCTTCGCTCATTTTATCACTGAAAGTGATTTTAGCAGGGGGTAACCCAGAAAATCGGGCCTCTTCAGGTGCAACGCTGATGCAACGAAAATTAACGATTGGTTGATTTGGGTCACGTGATTCGTGAGGGGGCGTGGCCTAGTACCGAGCGATCGCGCCTGTAATTTGTTTTCTATCGATTCAAATGTTTGCACGTGAATAAAATTTTATGGCAATAAAGTCGTCTCCATTTCCTAGTCGGAACAGTTGCTTCTGGACCTTTCAGTGAGACAAATCGTACAAATCGTGCAGTTTTTTTCTACTTTGTATCCAGTACGGAATCAATCAAATTAACTGACAAACTCTTTTCAAAAACGAAACCTATTATCCTCCCTTCCTACAAAGTCCGTTTTTCCCACTCTGTAAAGTGTTTTAAATTAAATATTATGCGCTACCGCGTCGCGCTCGAGATCGTAAACAACAATCGGAGAACCACAGAAGAAGAATTCCCTCTCAGGAGGAATTTACTCGATCGTTGTCGAAAGATTAAGACGTCCGAGCCTTCTCTAATTGTTTCGCAAAAACGACCGCCAAGAATGTCCGCGATTCTCGGCGTTTGGTTGCACAGGCATTTCCCTACAGTTGCGCGTTATTTATAAGCCTCGGGGGAATCCGAGCGATTTGCCGATTAATCGGCGTTTATCTCTGTGAAACTGGAACGGCTGGCGATCGGCTGCTGCCGAGACGACGATGCATCGCGAACGAAGAATTTCAATAAGCACGATACGAAAGGGGCGAGAGATCGATAGCGGATCGCGAACCGCGGCTAATAACACGGACCGTAGGAGAAAGTAGCGAACGAGTGTGGAAGATGGTGCACGTCTGTTCCAAGACGCTGCATTATCCGCTAACGGATCGACGAATCCGCGATAGAAACGCAGGAGCTGACGTCGAAGTCGATGGCGCGAGTTTGTTGTGGAAGATTCTATTAAGAGTTGAACTTTGCGTCGTGAGAGTGACCTTGAGTTTTTGATTGATGAATTAAATTGTTCGGATACTTGGCTTTCGAACGGTCAAGACAAATTTTTACGTCAGACTGGACTCTTTCGTTGTTGCAATTTAGATTCTCGAGTTGACACGTCAGTGTGCGTTTGTCACATAGTGATTATATTAGGTTTAATTTTAATTTACAAAAATCCACGGAATTTATTCAAACGATCTTCAAATCTATTAAATGAATCGGCTAAAATTACTTCCAACGTTTGAAGTGTCAATTCCAAAAAGGAAGAAAGAAATAACGATAATTTTGCAATGAGCAAGTTTACAAAAATTAGCAGGAGACTCGATGCAAATGCAACTTGAAATTTTCAACGAGCATCCGTCGTTTGAGTAAAAATTTCGGAAAAGCGAGCAATGTTACAAAACATCGTACAAAGAGATCATCCAATGCAAGAATTTCCTGTCGCGCGCATCGTGAATCGCGATTAACGAAGTTCAAAAATCCACTCTATAAATCGAGAGCTCCGTGAATTAAGAAATAAAAAAAGACAAAAAAGAGAAAGAACCCCGCGCTCGCAGCTTACTTTCCAATCGGGCAAACGTTTCTGTTACAGCGGGGAAAATCGATGTGCGCGACGTGGTAATAAAGTCGCCGTAAAACCGTGCAGGTTTCCGAACGCGACGCGTTTCAGCGTTCGCATTTTTCCAGCGGGGCATGTTTACGTTCGTGTGCACGCACGTGCACGCACCATGTGAAACACAGCGCGCCGCGTACGTCCCCTCCCGCCCTAGTTTTCCGGTTGAACTGATTGCGAACTGGTTCTTGGCCATCGAACCGTTCGATTAATGGCCGACGCGTTTCTTCCGCAGTTCGGTTGTTTCGTCCGCTGCTCAGATTAACGCACTCGATCGACACGAACGGACGCGGCGTTGCGCCGCTCGCCGTCACGGTGACGCCGATTTCCGATTCTCGTTTCGGGGAATTCCTCGAATCTCGCCGTGGGGGGGAAAAAAAAAAGAACGTTGCGAATCCCGGCCGCGTGGCGGGGAGGAAGCACGGGAGGAAGTGAAAGGGGATAAAAGAGATTCGGAAGTGAAGTAGAAAAAACGAAAATTGAACGTTTAGGGTAGAAACGCGGGCAACGGGAGTGCGTGGTGTGAGAAATAATGAAATTACAAGTGCAACAAAGTTTCGAGTTCGTGGAGTGTGATTGGCAATTTTTTTCTTTTTCTTTGATCGACGTTGTTATGTTCTGGAATGCGTATGATCTATATCTATGTTTATTCGTTTTGTTAAATTGAAATATAATCCCACTTTATGGATTTTCCTTTAAAATTCTTTTCATCCACGCTGTATGTACATCGCTTGCCTGTGTTTTGCTTTGACGAGTGCGATACAGTGATAAGTGTTTGGTTTTGTAATTGTATGTCTGATCACGGAGGAATTCAATCTACTTACGGTTGTATGAAAACTTGACTCTGGCCGGTAAATTATGATACGCGAAAAGAACGAAAGAGAAGAATATAGACAGCGTAGTAAATGGGACGCATGAAGCAACCGTGGCTCGGTCTGGCTACAAACGACGTCAATCTACTTACAGCCACTTTCAAACGCGATGCACTTTGAAATTATCAAATATAAAAAAAAACGAAAGAAGATCAAAATCTAGATACTAAATTCTAAAGTATCAAACTTATGGATAATGTTTCGTTGTAATATTATTAAATAAACATAATAGAATTACCATAGAATATTTAGAATACTGAAATATATTCATCGACTGTTGGATGGAAATGATGGGATATATTTATGGTACCTTTATTGAACAAAACTTGTACCAAATGTTTCCCAAATACGTTCAACAACAAGATCACTTAAAAAAAGAAATTTTCTAGTTAGCAAAGCCTCCTCGAGATAACGATTTACGGAGCAAAAGTACCGACGGTTGAATCGTTCGAGACGATCGAGTATCGGTTAACGGCTACAATTTCAACGGCGTGCTCGTCGCTGGAAGAGTATTTGCACACGTATCGACGCGCGGATAATACTCGCGGCGGAGTCATTAACGCCAGGAAACGACAGGAGATGCGAAGAAATGACGGACGGGATGATCGGATAACAGTGGCGAAGGAACATCATAATTGGCCCGGTGTGCGGATCGCATTGCTGATTCGCCACGCGACCGTCAGCGCCGGTGATCGATCGTATGTAAATCGATGGCGAGGGCACGGCGAAGCGTGCTCGTGCACGGCGAAAATACGAAGCGATCGGGACGCGTGCGCGATTTACGATGTCGCGGTGGAACGATCGCCTCGATCTGGATCCTCTTTTGTGTACCACGCGCGTGTGCAGTTTCGCGTGCGTCGAACTAAGTTACGTACGCGCGTCGTGCGTGCCTCGAACGAATTTGTCCCTTCGTTTCGCTACGACGTCGCTGGCCGCTCGTTGCCCATTTTTCTTTTTTCTCTCGTGTCTTTTACTCTCTCGTTCGGTACCTCGAGAAACGAAGTAACGACGACCATATTTAATAAGAACGCTAGTAGGAACGTCCTGGTTTCTAATTTCTGATGATCAATTTTGAAGTAATTCTGGAGTTTTGGATAGAATCTCAAACTTGTTTTCTACGTGGAACAAAATGGAACCTTCCAGTCGTAAAAAGTTTCTAAAAATTTACATTAGTGTCGCGTTGAATATTGAGTTTACTGTATTTCACGATGTTTCACATTATCCGTCATTTATTACTAAAAGCAATTAGAACTTGTGACCATTCTAAATAAACAAGACAAAGGAGTATCTCCCTGAACACCCTATCCCATCCCAAGAACGTTCCTTCATTTATCAAACGTCGATCCCTTTTCACAGCTTTTTACACCGTGTTCCCGGCGAGACGATTAAAAAAGAGACGAAGCTACCAATTTCCCTCGTCCCTTTACCGCTATTTCTCCAACTAGCTACTTCCTCCTCTCGTTGCGTTTTAATCTGCAAAGCAGAATCTTCAGCTAGCGATAACGAAGCGAAACACGCACACACGCACGCGCGGAGAAACGTTGCTTTCCAAGCGAATTTCCATACAACCAGGCACAGGCGGTTTTTCCGTGGAACCGGCACCGACGCGATCCATGAAATCGATCGCATTAATGAATTCAATTGCACGGTTTAACGACGCTCCGAGGAGCTGGAATTAAAGAGTCTGTCGTATCGGCCGCGCGGGCCGCGTTGCGTGCGGATGATAGCTGACAGGTACACGCAGTTTGTTGACCCTGGGGGCCCGGCTCGCCTCGCCAGGACTATTTCCTAGCTTAACTCGACAATTCCTCGCTCTGCAACAAGTTGTAGGCAAAGGCCTACTCGTAAAACCTTTAAGGCCTCACTCTCGACTCTTCTTAACCTTGGCGTCGCTTCTGGCGATCCCGATGGCTGACCCCGAACGAGCCTTTCCAGGCGCTGCTCGCCGCCAGCTCGCCCCCTTCATTTTTCCTTTTTCATTTCTTTTCCTTTCGCGTTTTTCTCTCTCGATCCCTAATACTTGATATTTAAATTTCTAATTGCTTGGAGATTGTTGCTCCAATCGGTGTGGATTTATTGATTGTTTAGCATTTGGGAATAATTGGTCAGAGTTATTGGTTTTTGCAAGATGCAGTGTTTTATGGACACGTGTGTGTATATGTAGGTCGTAATTCTTCCCCTTCGCGAGTTACGCAGAGAGAGTAGTTTGATAAATTATTCCATAAAATTGCGGAATTGTTGAACAACACACGGATACGGTAAACCCAATTCTCGGACAATACGTTCTCGTCATTAAGCAGAAAGATATTAAAAGGAGAGTAGAATTGCTGCGACAAGGTAAAACTAACTCAAAAAAAAAAATGAAGAACTTTTCAGAATTCCACCGAATCGAAACGAGACGGTCGCGAGACAAAATCCGGCCTCGCGGAGGCCCCGCAGAGCCGCGACCGGAAGCAGGAATTCCCGCGGCGCGACTGTTGCCTAACCCCCCTGGCCCCTCGCCCGAGGGGTCAGCCGGGATCGTTCGACGTGCTCGTAACAAATCAGCGACAGAATCAAAAGTAACGTTGGCTTGTCTCGCGGTCGAATTACGGTAAATTAGCGGGAGTAAAGAGGCGAAGCGGCGAGGCAGAAGGCAGCAGGTACCTACATCGAAGCGGCGAGCGGAGCGGAGCTCGGTGGAGCTAGACGGGCGGAGGCAAACATAAATTAAGATGGGGGACTGATTATGAGGCGAGGGCAGGCTATCATTACCCGGAGCCATCGTGACCGGTCGACCCTGCAGCCGCGGCTGCTGAACACACCGCTCCGCTCTGCACGCCGCATCATGTTCGCAATCCGCCTGCCTGCCTGCCTCGTGCCCCGATAATGCCGGGGTGGCAACTGCAAATTATTAATCTCTGTTCGCTGCATTACATAGTTCAGCGAATATGAAACGAGTATTGTCAGAGAGGCGAAACCACCGTTTCCCGAAGGAGCCGGCAAAGGTAGAATGGAGAGACTGGGATGATCCTAGGTTTGTACTAGGGCCTTAAGGAACAGGTCCTCTTTCGTCCGTTCGTTCGTTGTTGCCTCTTCCTGATCTTGGTACGTAGGTATCGATTCTACAGACGTTGGGATTGATCGTTCTACGACCTGAACGTATGTATGTCGAAGTGGAAGATGTTGAGATATTGGCAGTGATCGTTTGATGTTTGAGCTGAGTGTAAGTTGTTCTGCGAGTTGTTTGCATTAGATTTCGAATTAAATCTGGCATCGAGATGTTGGCACTGGTTGTTTGATGTTTGAGCTGAATGTAAGTTGAGGCAGAAGATTTGTTTATCTTGAGTAATCTCGAGAACGTTTAAGCTAGAGCGAAAGATTGAAAATTTGAAGTGTATCGGTCTAAAGTGTAATTCATATTATTCACACCACATTCCAGTCTGAAGAATCTAGGATATTTCGAGATTTATACTTGGCCTTAATTGGAGGCCTTGACGTCTGAATCCAAACTTAACCTGAATTGAAGACTTTGACGTTCACGTCAAACGAGAGAGTCTAATTTCCAGCGCGTCGTTCCTTCTCTGTGAAAGACAAATTGCTTTCACATTTGCACGATATAAATTGCAGAAGTCTCCAATTAAGGAGCAATTTAGCAAGCTGGTTAAGACGGGACGAGCAACAGAAACTCGAGCGAAACTTGTGAATGTAAAATTCGAGAAACAGGAGATAATTACCGTGCATGGTCAGACCATAGCGAGAAATTATAAACATCTCGATTACGTTAGTTTCGAACATTCGCCATTCGAAACCTGAAACTAGCGAATGCCAGAAATCAAAAATATTTGATCATTATTGTCAATTAAAAAATATCTATAATAATTTATCATAGGTGCATACGTAACTTTAGATATAACAAAAAATATATCACGTTCATTTCGTTGCTAGTTATTTTCCCATAATAAAAAAAAAGAAAGAAAGAAATTAAGAAGTCAGTTCATTAATTTCCCAGCTCAAATCTCAAAACTGAAACCATAGAAAAAGGAACTTTCGTAAAGAGAAAATTCCTAAAAGGAAAGAACCTGAAAGAAAGATCATTCACAAAGTTCACCACGGTTATCCATTCGAAAGACCGACTTCTGTGATCGCGAGTAACGCCCGTGCACGATCATCTACACGCTCCCCTATCATCAACCGACCTACAAACCGGAAAAACCGAGCGCGAGCGGGCTCGAAATTTCCGATCCGGCCGTCTAACGGGTCTGCGGCATGCGCGCAACTGCTTGAAATCACGGAAGGCTCGCTGTTACGGCATCGATCCGGCGAATTCTGGCGAAAGGATCTATCGCGGTTCGATCGGCGCGGCAGGTGGAAGCACGCCCACGAGGGACGAGGTCGCGACGAGGACGACCGAGGAAAGGACTCGCGGCGTAGATCGTTCGTTCAAGGAGAAAGTTCACACACACACACATACACGCTAATATTTTTTCTCTCTCTCTCTCTAAACTTGTCCGACTGGACGATGAGCGACGCGATAAAATCCGCGACTGGCACACGCAATTTCTACGGTGTCGCTTTGGTGGTTCTTTTTGGATGCCAAAGGCTGCTGCAAGTAGGCCGCTGCTTCCACCTCTGGACACGGGCGATCCTTGTAATTTCCGGTGAAATGCAATTACGATACTTTGCACCTGGTCGGCTTCCATCGCGCGGAAGAAGATCTCGGGAACGTGTTTGCGACGCGTTTCTCTCCTAGGCACTCGCGAAAGTTAAAATATCGCCATTCGTAAAAGCATTTGGTGATTTCCACGTTGATGGAAATGTATAAAGTAGACTTTGCACAGAATTGTACAGGGTGGCCACTGAAGAACTGAAGGGTTTGGAAAAGTCGCAACTTGTTCATTTTCTATTTTCTTTGTAGGTTATAGAAAAAAATACCGAAAAAGATCCATTGATATTTTTGTAAATAAAATAATAAAAAATTAAAGAAACGTGTGTTTGTAAAATTTATTTTTGTTTTGTATCATTCAGTCTTTCAGTGACCACCTTATATAACAACATCTGATTTAATTCTGGCGCCTGGTATTGTCTTAGGTAACCGTAATAAATGAAAAAGAGAAATTAAGTTTAAATTTTACTTACAAATACTATCAAAATATATCAAAAATATTGCAAGAAGGAGGGAATGTTTAAAGAAAATGAAGTTTTTGTGTAATTGAGATTTTCAGACAATCAAAAATGTACATCTCGTCATGTTTTACAACTTTTTATAAATTTATAAATTATTATTTTTATAAATTTTGTAAAATTACCCGTCGGAGCAATCCTGATTTTCTTACAACTCCGGATTATGAGAAGAGACAAAGTGTTAATGTAATAATGGAGAAACGATGATAAAAAGTAGCAAGTTGAAACGCAATCTTCTTATCAAGCAGAATGACAGAAATATTTATTTAAATTTATCTGTTTGTAGTCCAACGCGGTGATGTGATTAGAGTAACGTCAATCTGCGACAAGCTTCGGGATGGAAATCGTTATTGAACGTGTGGTCCGCGCTGCACGTTCCGCGATCGGGCGACTAACTGTATACATAGTTATCTCGCGGTGTTACGCGTTTTATCGGTCGCTCTAATGGACCTAATGGCTAAAAAGATGGCTCGATATCTGGATTTTTTAATGGATCAGCCAGCGCTAGGGTTTATAAATAGAACCTAATCGCGAACAGTAACTCCGTTACGCTTTCATACAGGTTTCACTTGCACGGAACAATGCAAATTTACGTCTCCTTGTCTGGACCGATGATCGATGGATCCTGACTTGGGAACCTGGCGTGAATCTGACAATTTTAGTTTTCTATTTCAATGTTTATAACATTTCCTTTTTACAATCTTCTTTGTAAATTTCAATGAAATTCTTGTAGGTTCTTTAACCCCAGAATCGTCAAGCTTTAGTCTGCGCTTAAATATCGTAATCACATTTCTGTCTCGATGAAATTTCTATCAATATTTAAGGAACGTCGTGTTATAAAAAATGATACAATTAACCAACACGTTTGCTTCAAATCCTCAATGCGCAATACTATAACACTTGTTGAAATTTTCAAAAGTCACGATTTCGATCTCAAAAACACCCTTAACGAGAGATTCAAAATCATCCCAAAAATTCTCGCAGAGATGTCTTTACCAACAATTCTAATATACATTCTAAAGACTCTCAGTTGATTCTAAAATTCCAAGATTTTTAAATCGTTCCAAAAGATCTCACCAACGATTCCGTCACGTGTCAAAGGATCTCAAATCGTTCCAAAAACTTTCTCTCTCTCTCGCAGATACTTTTGCCCCCGAGGGAATAATTCCGAGTAGTCAGGACGCGTGGTCGAATCAGGCGTCGAACAGGCGTTACCAGGCCGCGCCACTTTTACCAGCGTCAAGAAAGAACGTTTCAATCGACGTCCACCGATCGACAAAGCGATCGATCGATCGATCGTGAACGCCCGACAGACCGTGCGTGCTCTGCACCGACACACACACACACACACACACACACACACATACCGACTGACACGCGTTCGTACAACTTACGACCAACGCACACACCCAGCAACTTTTGCATACGAAGCCCCGTGCACACCGTCGCAATCGTGGCCGATCGTTGCGAAACGAAACTCCGGTCCGGCACAGTCGTGGAGCACGGTGGTAGCTCCTACGATGACCTTTCTCCATGGCGAGCGCCATGGGCCGGCTGTCGACTGGTAAAAGCGTGTCCGGACCCACCATGTGGGCCCCTCCGATTTAACTCGCGATTTTTACGCGGCCAGCGCGAACAATTAAAGATCGTATCGTGCGTTTCTTTCTTCTCCGAGCTTGGGTACGTATGCCCGTTTCGTTTCCTCCGGCCGGCCTGGCTGGCTCGCTTCGCTCTTTCCTTTCGTTTCGTTCGTTTGCTGGAGAATTTGAGCAAAGTCCACTGGCGAACGTGAATTCAACTTAACGCGCTGACGCGATTGTTTGACATTCTCTCGGCGGTGATTGTCTTTCGGCACGACTGCGACTTTCTGCGACGATCTTCAAACTGATTGTTTGTTGCGAGCATTACCAGATTGATTTCTTTTTGTACAAACGAAAAGGAAGGTGGAATGTTGTGAGATTTGATTTCAACGTGAATTTTTCAATTTCTGTAAATATTTAATCGTTTCAAACAGATTCTGTATCACTTTAGATGCTTGAACGATGAGTAGAAATTCTTCCTTTTCCTTTTTCTTTTTTTTTTTTTAGGTTTTCTAGTTTTAGTAATTTTTCTGACAATCACCTGAATGCAAAAATATAGTAATACGTAACAACAAGTTTCTGATAAAGTCTGTTTTTCCAGATTTGTCCCTCAATTTGCCTCTTTATCAATGATAATTCATTGAAATTCTATGTAACTGTGCGAAGGTTACACTCGCGTGATTCAATCATTGCGAAAAAAATTAATAAAACTTGCTAATTTTCGAAAAAAAACGAGAAAGCAGTCCATTCGATTTCTTCGGCGTAATAAATATCAAAATAGACTGCGTCTAAACTAAATCGATTTGTTCCGACGACTTCTCGTAAAAATGTTTACAGTCCATTAACAGAGAACGAACAACTATGATCGCGGATGCAGCGCGCCGATAAATGTCCCTGGCAACGTAAACAGCCACTCCGTCATAAAGCTTCATCGACACGGCCGAACAATATAACGTCGTCACGTCGTATAAACTCCGCCGAGAATTTGTAATTTTCTGTTCGATTAAACGACGATCGACGTTTCGCTGATCCTCTCCGTTGGATATAGTTTTCCGTCACGGCTCGGTATTCTTCGTCTCGTAAACATTTCCTCGGGAATCGACGAAACGATAAAATAGGACGGTCGTAACCGACCAAAGGAAAACACGTCGAGACCGTAACGCGAATATAAAATTCGAGCGCGGATATTGGAGTATCGCGTCTGTCCGTTTCGTGGAATTTCGCTGTACTCAGTTGATGCAAATTTATTTCCTGGGCTTGGGCCAGCACGATTAACTCGCCACTGTTTAAAAACTTTTAATGTTTCGAAATTTAGAGGCTTTTGGAGAGGATTCGAGATAAAGATTGGAAATTCTCGCCGAAGCGAGCAAATTTGAACGACGTCTCTGTATCTCGAAATTTTAAAATTCGTCAATTTTTCTAGCAGTAGAAACATTTGGACACAAAGACTTCATCTCCAAACTCTTCAATTTCTGAATTATGGTGATTGAATGAATCTCTAACGAGGACTGAAAATTTTCGTCAGAGCGAAGAAATTTGAATGTAATTCGAAATTTAGAAATTTTTCACATAAATTCTCGCCGAAGCGAGCAAATTTGGAGGACGTCTATATTTCGAAATTGAATAAATTTCAACGAGGATTGAAATTTTCCGTCAAATGAAATTAGAAAGATGGAAACTATTTCTGAATAAACAATTTTCGAGCGGCTGAAAACTGGAAAGTTTCGCCAGAGGGTGCATGTGGGTCCATTAAGAAACCGATACGCGAGATTTTCGCTGGAGATCGTCGTAGATTTCCGTCGATCCTCTTATCGAGGCCGTCCATCGAGCAAGGCCCTAGTTCGCGTCGTTGATATATCGGTTCGAGGCGATTGCAAAAGGAAAAGGAAAAAAAAAAAAGGAAAAAATCGTTCGTCCACCCTGCGCACCACGGGCACCGAGAATTATCATAATCTCGTCGTGCTCGCGGATAATGCGGCTGATTTCCCTAGAAGCCGGGAGCAATCGAGCGATCCTCTGCCCCGGCGTGTACGTATACACTGTAGGCGTGCATCAATCTGCCTTGGAAAAATCCGATCGATCCGTTAGAAACTCTAAGTGCAATAGTTTCGTGGAAAATAAAAATTCTCTTTAAAGGAAGTTGCGAATATTAATATATTCTCTTACTAGACCTTACAGTGTCTTACGAAAATACTTGAACAGTTTTGTTATTGTGTGCGCGTTGCATGAATCATTTGATAATTTTATCAGTGAAGCACTTGACTGGAGATTTGTTTTATCTAACACTGGAACTACCAAAATGGTCAAAATGACCAATTTATAATTTTTCTATGGAAATGTTATGTATTTATGTTTTTAGACGCTCGAGTGCATATATTTGAATAGAAGCTTCTGTTCTTTGTTGCATTATTGACTTTTCCTCGTACCTTGCACTTTAATTTCTTTGCTGAAAATATTACACTTTGGTCGTTGGTAGTTCTAAGTTAAGTTTCAAGTCGACTGTTTTATACTTCAATTTTTTCAATTTTCATACGTTTCGGGATTGTATTTGCAGTAAAAAAAATTGTAGCGTCAAATAATCTGTTAAATATACGCACTGAATATTGAGATTGATTAATGTAATTCAAATATTCTCTTATCATCTAAAATTCTTTTATCATCTCTACAAAATATACGTAACTTCGTATTTCTATCAAAGCGATTCATACAGAGCACACCAGTACAATATTAGCCATTCGTGGCAATTGTACGATACGAAGAAGGAAGAAGAGTAGCACGATATAAACATTTCTCACATTGCAATCCTAAGAGATGAATAAAAGTGTTGGAATATCTTCGCGAGTCTGTGATCTTTTAAAATTCATTGCAACATTAAAATTTTCCACTCCTACACACGACTCAAAAAAAAAAAAAAAAAGAAAGAAAGAAAGAAAAAAGAGAAAGACGGGATATCTAGAAATAATCTATCCAAGAACGGACGAAACTGGCTGGCGTCGAGTGGTTAATGGAAATAAAGCGAGGAACGGGCCACGAGCTCTCGTAGGATTGTGATATATTCCACGTACACGGTCCCGCGAGCGCGGAAGCCGAGGATTACAAGTGGTCGTCTTTATCGGGCCAACTTATCATAGACTTTTGTGAGTCGGGGCGGTTATGCAAATAGACTCACTCTCTCTCTCTCTCTCTCTCTCTCTCTCGTTCTGTTCTCCCTCTCCGTGGCTCTTCTGCCCTCTTCGATCGCTGACCGGGTTCATTCTCTTTCTCCATCTCCCACCTGCATTCTTTTTATAGAGAAAACATTCATGGCGTGGCTGGACCTTACCGTAAGACCCTTCTGGCGAACGCCTCTGCCAACCGGTCCCGCTTTTAAACGTATGGCTCGTGGTGCTCGTGCCTCGCGAAGTCGAATTAGACGGAACGATTGTGTTCCGCCGTCTGAATTCACGTTTCGTTGTATACGGACTTCTACGCTCTCGTGCGATCTCGCGCATTCGGAATCGAAGGGAAAGAATATGAAATACATCTCTGAAACATGGTACAACGCGGATCCTTAAATTCCTGTTTTGAACGATTCGCGCGGAGACTTTAGCTGTGAAACGTTGAATATCTTTTTCAGTCTATATGTAATTTTGTTTCTTATTAAAAATTAAATTCTCTGTGAACGTAAAGGGATCCAACGTTCGAGCTTCAGATAGGGAAGAGATAAAGAGACAAAGAGTAACTTTAAAGCCTGAAATAATAATTTAAAAAAAAAATTGGTGAAAATTAAAGTCAAATCAAAGGACTGAATAGATCCACGAAACAAGAGCAAACGAATTGCGGCTTATTATCGGGATCGTCCACAAATCACAATTTTAAGTACCCACTTATTTCCAGGGAACCTCGCCGAAATCGTCTTTCAAGCCACGGTAAATCGGTTCGTAAGAAAATTTCATCGACTCTCCCCTCGATTATTTTCGCTATCCTACCACCCAGAACGCGAACCACACTCGTACAGAGAGAATTATAGACAGCCAATTGCCCTCGCCAGTTAATTAAACTCATTCGGTATACACGGCCAAGCCCGGCTTATTGCTCCCGTCCGATAATTCGCGGGTTATATCGCGCTAATTTCGTTGTTTACGACTTAACAACGCAACGGGCGCGCGCGGAAACTGGTTTTTTAAATGAAAAAAAAAAAAAAAAAAAAAAAAAGAAAAATCAACGGGAGAAGTCGAGTCGAGAAAAAACTTGGAAACTGTTCGCCGCCCTGGCGATTCCCCTTTGATGCGAACCGGCACGGCACGGTGTTAACGCGAGTTTCAAGCCGCGAACGCCTGGCTCTCCGCCGTGCTCGTATTAACAAACAATCTCGTAAACAATGACCACTGTGTTTTCGCCCGGTAGGTGATAGGTGGACTTGGACTTAGGCGGCAAGTGGCGACCGACCGGCGTATATGGAGAACGCACCGCGCGGGAATGCATCCGCTTAGCAAATGCATCCGCGAGCCTGTTACATATGTACCTGGTGTGACGGAATTGTGTGCACGCTCGGGTCCCGTAGCCACGAGAAACGGAATAAATTCGCCGTGGCGAGAGTAACGTGCAGTAACGGTCTCGATTCCTAAGCCGCAGGGTTGAAACTGAAAGTGCCCGTCGAACTCGCAGTGTACGCGCGGCCGTGATTCGAAATTTTGGAAACCTCTTGTCGCAAATTATCGCGACTGAAGTTTCAATTTGTCACAAATGCAAGACTTCGTTGTTTCCGCTTCAAACTCGTAAGTTCCTGATTTATGGACAAAGTTACTCGCTACTTTTAGATTCGTCTTCGTACGAGTCAAGTTATCTTTGAGTTTCACTTTGAGTTTCGACGGGCTGATGGATAATAATCGTGCTGAAATCGCGCAACGGTGGACACCTGATGCAAGAACGAAACGCGGAGAGCAGAAGGGCGCTGGTGGCTATCCCGCTCGTGATAAACGCCGCTATGCGCGTCTGACGTATTTCACGACCGTACACAAGGGATTGCTACTTGCATATTTGAAATTTCGCGCTTTTTCTTCACGTATAAGAATTATAAACTATAAACGGAGTTCGTGTTAAAATTGACAATGCATAGAAAATATATTTGTTTTGGAATGTTGTATTGTCTTAGAATATTATATTGCAAGAGGAAAATTCGTTGAATTTTACGAATACATGTAATAATTTTGGGATTATTTTCGAGACTCTCGATTGGAAGATGTTATAGAGATTATTCAAATGTTTTTATCTGTACTGGTATTGGAAAGAAAGAAATCTTTTGATCTGATAACCTACTGATGAATGATGTCAAGGGGAAAGCAGTGACCGATCAAGGTGTTGAACCAGGATTCCAACACGGATCTTTCTGCTAGTGGATCGAGAATTCTTTGAGTCTATTATTTAGAAACATCGACATGGAACTTTCAATTAACGTAGATCATTACTACAGTTGCAATTATTTACTAAATCTCAATTCCAAACCTTCCAGTTTCTCAATTTCAAACCTTTCAACCCTAAATATGAAAATCTATCGAATATTAACGACTGCAATTTTATTCCAAAAAGAAAAAAAAATATCACGACAATAAAACATTGAACCAAAGATCTATCATACCTTAATGAACAAGATAATATCGCGAAACATTACAAAGAACCATCGCAAATCACAAAGACCTACCACCATCCAACCTATTCTAGTCGTACGAGCAGATAATGCAAGAAAGCTCACTGAAACGAGATACCAAGACGCAACAAACGATCGAGCGAAAATTTACTTTCGAAGGTATACGCAACCAGTCAAACCAGAGCTAATCACCCCCCCTGTAGCGCGTTCACACGCTATCACGGGCGATCCGCACGAGCTGGCTTACGATCAAACCAGGCATCCGCGAGCACGCATACCAAAGTGCTTGGTTCAGCTTGGATCGCCCAACACATCGTCGTCCCTTTTCATATCCGCGTTAACCTCAACGCCGCTCGGTTAATTGATCCGGAATACCATTCGAGCCTCTTTAACCCGTCCCTTTTCCCTTTTCCTCGTTCCCGATAACTCGGCCTCCTCTATCCCGTCGTGGAAGAAGCTACCGGCGAGTCCTTTGACTGGATAGGCGAACCGGAATTCGCGATACCGCCCAGGTGTCCGCCATTTTTTCTCATACAGAGGTTATGTCCACTTTGCGATTTATCGCTCTTTCCATCGAGGAGAAAGCTTCTTCGAGAGGGCAGGAAAATATTGGGAAATCGTTGAGGACTTTTAGAAACGCTTGCAACATCGCGGAGGATTCTCAGTTTGAGGGATGCTCAAAAGTGCGAGGATTTAGGTTAGGTTTAGGTTAGGTTTAGGTTAGGTTTGGCAAGGTTATTCCGTAATTCGTGGAAGATCGGTCGTTTCAACTATTTCGGTAATTTTGACTAGTAGTTCTGTAGTAATTTACTTAAACGATCAAACTGGAAAGGCTTAATCTACGCTTAAAAGGAAGAAGAAAATGTTCCATTTTGCATGGGTACTGGATACATGAAATATCTAAGTAGCAACGTATTTTCCATCATGGTCTTTTTCCGTGTGTTGGCAATTTCGTATCGTTAATTACAGTAATACGACAAAAAGTAACGTTTAATTCCATCAAAAAAGCTTGATGGTATCGGCGAATAATAAAATTAATAACACTGTAAGCAAAGTTTCTGAGAACTTTTCGCCGAGTTTCAATAAAATCACGTTTTTAATTCTTCTTGCACTAGTTCTCTAGACGTTTTATCGATCAACATACAGGCTTTTAGTTACTCTTCGTTTATTTTCCCTTATCAACGTTCAATGTCTTCGTTACTCCGATTAAAGTTTCAGTAGACGTACGATCACTTGTTTCAGTTGTGCGTCGAAGTTAGTTGATTAACACAGAGCAGCAGACTTTTCATCGCCCGCTTTAGATCCATTTCCATATAGATTAGTGTTAATCGCCAAGCGAATAAATTGCTGACGATCTAAATAGCATGTGATTACGACCGCCGCGAGTTGCACGCTCGACGATGCTTCTTTTGTTGAAGAACCCTATTCTAGCAGCTGTTTGTGCATCTTGCTTGATTACAAACGATAGTTTGTGTCCAGATAGTTAAAACGATAATTTAAAAAAATATAAATTAAGCAGTTCTATGTATTGTTCCGTTAAAAAGAAATTAGGTCATCTAATTGTTAAAGTTACGAATAAATAAATACTGTTTTAAGGTTACAAACGGGACGAAAGAAAATCATCTCATTGTCCCGACTGAGGAGAGTATTCTTACTGTTTTCAGATGTTGAGTACGTTCTTATCGCTTTCAATATTCACGAGGGAGCTAATGAAAGAAGATTCAAAGAACAAGCCGACGCACTTGCGACATGCCAATGATCGTGAATCACTGAGTTATTTACTTTGGAAACTAGACAATTCTTTCTAGCAAAAGAATACCTATATTTACCATAAATATATAACAATTTCGTTCAGTTTTTACTTTGATATTTCCCAATTTTTCTTACAAAGAACCAAACTTTATTTCGACATTTCGTTGCCATTTTCTTTCCATCTTCTCTTTCCAAATTTGTTCCTCTGTCTCTTGGGTCTACCCATTTTTTTTTTTTAATTTCACTAAAGTTTCTAAATAAAAATATCTATTTACGGATATGTTTCTTGAATTTTCCGTCGTTTTGGAAATATCGTCTGGCGATGCAATCTCGCGCGAGTCCCCTCTGGGCCACTACGCGCTGCTTATCGCAGAGACTCCAGCGCCATTAATCGTCCCTATAAATCCCCATCGCGTTTCCGCGAGCGGATTAATAATTAGGCGATTAGATTCTGTAGCCACGCTACATGCCGGAAATCGATCGTCCGCCATCGCCGCCGATTTTTTCTCTCCTTCGGCGCAGCTGCGTTCGATTGTGCGTTCGCCTCGACGACGTTAAATAATACGCGCAATTATCCGTGCGTAAAGTGTAACGAACAGCTCGAAGCTGTTGGCCCCGCGAGCCGCGATCGTGCATACGCAACGTTATGCAACGATCAACGAAGCACAATAGATCTTGCATCGACATTATGGAAATGCCATTGACTGCCACTTTTTTGGTCGAAGCTATTGTGCATCGTTACCTAATAACACAAGCATCTACATTGTAATTTTTACTCTTTTTCAGACTTATTTCAAGTAATTCCAGTGCGATGCAAATGAATGGAAATTAATTGGGTTAATTATTTGAGATGGGGAAAGAATTTCTTG
The DNA here is from genome assembly GCA_030673865.1 of Melipona bicolor. NCBI lineage: Eukaryota > Metazoa > Arthropoda > Insecta > Hymenoptera > Apidae > Melipona > Melipona bicolor. The sequence continues at coordinate 6,681,935 of JAHYIQ010000002.1, read as the reverse complement.
AGCTTTAAATTTTGGCGGAAATCCAATTACGTTCGGAAAATAATGAAGGTACCCATAAGTGATGTCGTTTTTTTTTCAAATTTACCTTGAAATCACCCTCATTTTACAAAAAGGGAATAGAAAGTTTGTCAGAGAGATGGGCGAAGATTGTCAACAATGATGGAGATTATATTCCATAAAAAAAACTGCATGACTTGTACCCCAGTACGATTCGTCTCACTGAAAGTAACTGTTCCGACTAGGAAATGAAGACGACTTTTTTTTGCCAAAAAATTTTATCGATATGCAAACATTTGAATCGATACAGAACAAATTACAGGCGCGATCGCTCAGTACCAGACAACGCCACTCCTACTCGAGGTCTACCCCACGTGACCCAAATCAACCAATCGCTAATTTTCGTTGCATCAACGTTGCACTTGAAGAGATTTTCTGGGTTACCCCCGCTAAAATCACTTTCAGTGATAAAACGATATTACTTACGGGTATCCCTGTTACCAATAAAATACTAATTTTTAACTTGAATTTTGGACTGGATTATTTTACAAGTCGCACATTTATAAAACTTCAAAATCTATAACCCAATAATTTAAAACAAAAGAATTGAAATTACCTGCTAAAGACCTTACGTCAATTAACACAAGAATTTATATCCATAAATATGATTGCCCTCTGATTAAAGCTCCTCGTGAAAAAAATAATTGTTCAATTCTTAATTGAAAACTCGAGTTTTCTAACGTCTCGAGAGCGATTTTGCGAAGTCGCAACGTCTGAGATCGTTCCAGATGTGTTTTGTACGTGTGGAATTGATTTGCACGAGGGAGAAGAATACGCGGCGGCGTGTTCGATCATCGATAGCGATCGAGAGGCAATTACGAAGGCGTCGAATTTAAATGTTCACGGTGTTCGACGCCAATTGGACACGGGGTTAGCGATCGTAGTTTAGAAACACTTGACCGGACGTGGATAATAGCCGGCGTGGCCACAGAGCCGAGTCCACCGAACCCATCCGTACTGGTACGCGGGTGTACAATAACCGGGATTGCGGTTTCAGGATGATAGGCTGTCACGCCGCGTTGCAAATGATTTTCGGTGGAGGCCGCGCTGTTCCTCATCCTCCGAATTCGATACCGGGAAATTAGTCGAAAATCTCCCATTCACGCTACATACGTTACGTCGCGACAAAAACTTTAACGTTAACCCATATTGCGCTAAGTAAATCACGAAACGCGAAATAATTCAAGAATCTTATATTTATAAATATAGCGTTAGTGACTGTTGATTAAAAACTGCTTGTACAATGCAAATATCCCTATCAATCGATGGAACAGTTTGGTTATTCATTTTAATAGTGAAATTACTTTGTTCCATATTCTGTTTATTATATTATATTCCAATTGTATTACTATATTCCAATTATCACGCTACAATGGCCATATAATAGTGACTAAATTATTGACAAATTATTAACTGAAGGTTTTGAGAACAAAAACAGGTATCTTCGCAGCAAAAATTGTTGCTAATCAAAAGTAATTTACACTTATTAGATTATGAGCTGTCCTTTATATAATATAATTGTGCACTTTGTCTTGTATTCAAATATCTCATAAAGAACAGTAAATATTTAAATCGAGATTTGTTTCACACATGTGGACTCGTGCAATTTACAACAATAAGTTGTGAAGCAAATGAGATAATTACGATTTCTCAAAAAGTATTCGGATTTCTAATGTATTAAAAATAAAATATACTTCTTGAAATGTCTTGGTTCTTTAAATCGGCGATTGACACTTGTTTTCTGTGGAGAATTATATATTCTTACGTTAACATCTCCAAAATTTCAAATTGTTTCTAATCACCTAACTTAAACCACGACACAAATTTTTAATTCAGGAAATTTGCATTATTTGACAAAAATTAGAAAGTGGTACTCTGTTATATGAATTCTTCATTTCTATGGTAGCTATAGCAATGACCCGTTCTTTTACACAATTCGTCCATAAAAAAAAAAAGAACAATGCAAATAATTCGAGATGGTGTTCACCAGGCATGTATGAAACTTTCACGAGAGGTTTCTTTTTCTATTACATCGTGGTTTCGAAAACACGGAAGTAAAGAACACGGACAAATCGCGATTAATGTTGTTTTTCTTCGAGAAGGGATCGACCATCACACTGGTTTTCGCGTTTCATTCGACGCGAGTTCAACAGTGAATCGAAGAGGCGGCGATAAAGAGGAAACTACAGTCGGGTAGCGGATGTTCGCCAGCCGCCATGCTTTCTACCTCGAGGATGCCGCGTTTTCAAACAATTTGCGACAATCTCGACGCGCTCTGGTTCGTTTCTCGTCGGAAACGGAGTTGATTCCTTCCGGAACGACTCGATGCGGTCGTGACGACAATTTTTCTTCCTTTCTTTCAAATTTCCGGCAATTAATTGCGATGAAGTTTCGTTTCTTTCATACGCGAAGGAAGGAAGTGATTAGGAAATGGAAACACTCAGTTGCAGAGCAGGAAATTAATTATAAAGGACGGTTTGCCGTTAACGTTATAACTATCGAATCTGTTTATAAACAACATATGCTTCGAACGCTTCATCTTTATAATCATTAAAAGTATTCGGATGCTTCTGAAAAAATTAACATTAACTCGTTTGAGACGAAAAGTCTGTCTGACCAGGAATTTTCATACACTACTTGTCCAAGCCACATTAATTGCAATTACACGTGCATTTCGCAACGCATACGTTACCATGTCATATATTTCGCTATTAAAGGCCACATATATTCGCTAATCAAATTCTCGTAACGCAGACAAAAAACACATTGAGAATGATCGACTCGTCACGCTTGCGTTGGGCACGTGTTCCGAAACAATCGTTTCCACTATCATTCTACTGGAAATAATGACTCCTAATGCTTGTCGTTAACGCTTCGTTCAGAGTGAGAAACTCCATTCAATCTCGCAATTTAAATTCACCGATGAAAAATTTCCTTCGATGTTAAACACGTAGCAGCGAAATTTCGTCGAGTGCGGTAAATGAATTTCGGCGGTTCGCGAGGAACGAGTAGACGAATTAATCGAACGATTAGCGTATCTAGGACGCCGTCGCCGGCAATCTCGATTGTTAAAGCTGGCCAGAAGCGTGGAACACGCGCTTCTCGCCATGGCTCGTTGAGTCCACGCGAACACGGAACACTCGCTGGCTCCTTAACAGCCGCCAACAATGGCTCACCGATCGTCATTATGCCGCGTGTTATTATCCGCCGCTTTATGGCGCGCCAAGTGACACTCGTACCCATGCATGGCAGGCTCCTGATTGAGTAACGAGACTTTCTCAAAGACGGAGTCGGAAAAGCGAAATAAAAAAACTGCACGACTCGTGCTCCAGTACGAAAGGTCCAGAAGCAACTGTTCTGACTAGCAAATGAAGACGACTTTTTTGCCATAAAATTTTATTCTTATGAAAACATTTGAATCGATAGAAAACAAATTACAGGCGCGATCGCTCAGTAGATCTACCAAACAACGCCACTTCTACTCGAGGTCTATCCCACGCCCCCTCGCGAATCACGTGACTCAAATCAACCAATCGCTAATTTTCGTTGCATGAACGTTGCACCTGAAGAGGCCCGATCTTCTGGGCTACCCCCGCTAAAATCACTTTCAGTGATAAAAAAAAGAAAAAGGAAAACGGAGAATGACCAGGAACAACGTGGTATTGATCTTTGCTTTGATTTTCTAATTTTTATGAGAATCGAATAATTGGAGAAGAAAATAATCCGTGGAATTCGAAGATCCGTGTGAAATATGAAATTCTTGAAAACAGTAGGAAAAGAGAAGAACTATGATATTGTGATCTTTGTTGGTTTCGTCATTTGGTCAAAGAAAATACTGAAATACGAAGTAACGTGAGAAACACAAGCCTTCTAAATATAAAATCAGCCTTCTAAATATAAAATGTAAAATCTTTCTAAATATAAATCGTTTTACATCAGTAATAAATAGAATATTGATGCAAATTGGTATTTGACGAGAGAGAGCTTAGGTAGAAAATTGTCTAATCTGTTATGTAATATATTACGGACTGATACATGCTCTATTTCGAGCACTTTGTATTTTCGAGCAACTCGACGACTCGATGCTAATATAAAATCTAAAATACGAAGAAGTTTCGACTTTCATTTTTCGCGCAGAGTTACGCGTATCATAATCGCTGCCTAACAACAAAAAACACGCGTTTAATATTCACAGTCGAATCCACAGATTGCTCTGGGTTTTACCCCTTTTGCAATGAAAGCGCGTAAAGTTACATGGCGACTGGGATTATCCACTAAACTGTAATACCACGTCGTAGCACCGATCGTAGATTAAAAAGCCTTCATTAAGCCGTTGCAAAGACGGAAAAACCGTGATTGTCGAATGCTGGGCGTAAAACAGCTGCGGCCAACGTAGGTTTTATAGCCCATTACAGGGTAAGCGAACCTACGAGCGCAAAATGTATTTCAAGGGGAATATGCTTTGCCTATAATAATAACTTCATGCCTGTCTAGAATTAAATGGTGCGCCAGGATTAAATTAATACACGCGGTGAAATTCCCTATCTTACGAATGACGAACATTGCTTTCGTTCCGTTTAAATATTTGATAGTTAAGACGTGTATAATAATTGTTATCGCGCAATGCAAACTGAAAATAGAATTAAATTAGTTTTTGCATGTAAATTTCCTATTTCGCAAGTGACCAATATTAACATTCGTTGCATTTAATTAAAACGTTTCACAATTTTCCAATAACTAGTGGAATTAAATTAAAAATTTGCATTTGAATTATTATACACGGTATTTTAGGAGTTGCTCGATAAAATACTGAGAATCTTAATTTTTTTAAATATATTTAAATGAATCGTGTGATTTATGAGGTTTATGAGGTTAACTAGTTGATATTCCGATGAGAATTATTCTACGCAAAAAGTACAATGTCTGAAAAAATAAAAAGGAGTGTAATATCTAATATTCTTCATTTCCTGTTAGCCACATTGCGTCATTGCGGCGTCGTAAATGTCTCATCCCGGTTAGGAAACTCACAAACGAAAAGGAGGAGCGGAACGAAGAAGAGCAGCCGGCCTAATAACGTCACACACCTTGACAGAGAGAAAAGACCGGGGATCGTAAAAGTCAGCGAGAACGAACGTAAAGAGAGAGAGACACAAACAGAGAAACAAAAAGAAAGGAGAGTCGCGACTGCGACAATAACCGTGGAGAAAAAAGCTATCTTCGTAATTTCAAGAGGAATCACCTCGCGAAATGCTCGATGTTACGACGCTCGATCGATAAAAATTGGAATAATGTCGCGAAAATCGCTCGAACGTTGATCTACGAGCCGCGGGAAGATCGTGAATTCAGTGACCAAGTTGATGGAGGGAATCTTTTATTCAGGCTGGGGGAATATCCGAGTGAATATGATTTTTATTACTCTCTATTGATATCGAACACGAGTTAATCCTGAGATCTCTTTTCCTTTTTGTTATATTTTCGTGCAATTTACTTTGGTACTTTGATCGAACTTTGGTTAGAATCAAAGCTGGGCTTCACAGCGTGTCAAAAGAATTGCAGATCTTTGATCTTCGAGAAACAACAAAAAGAAGAAATACGTCTAATATTTCTATGCTTTTACTTTATTCATTGCTGATAATAATTTCAGTCTCAAAGCCAAGGAACAGACTGCTTTCTACCACTTGTTAGTTCCCCTAAACGACAATACTCTAACAGCATGATACCTCTATGGTGGTACTTCTGATATATAGAAATGATTCAACTAGTACTAGGTAGCGTTTCTACTACCTCTGTAAATTAACTTTATAACGAGGAAGAATGAGTCGATCGCTTGTACGAACAATGTATTAACGTAATAAAAGTGCTGGCTCATACAGATCATAGATCCACTGGAAAATTCAACTGCGATAACTTGACCGATCGGAACGTAGCTCATTCCAGCGGAGAACGATGATTTTGCAACCATCTGCGCATTGGTGTATAATCAGCCGGTGCACGGGTATAAGTTTGTGAGCCGGGTAATAATAACAACGATAAACAAGCGTTCTAACGAGGCGTCGTAGGTAGGCTGGCAAGCGTGTAGGGAAATATCAATGTTATTTTATTGAACACGCGGCGGCGCACGACCGGCTCGGATCGCCACTTTACCCTCCGATGGGGATACGGCCGAGTAAATACGCAATTTGCCGACCTTACGCCGATCCTCTGTGTCGTAACAGGTGGAGAGTAGATTCTCTCATTGTTAGAGTGTCTGGATGCTCGAGAAGAAAGCTTCTAATTCGAGGAATTCTAAGTGTTTTATCTGTAACAATAGAGACACGATGCTCTCCTGCTGGCAATTCGTAATAAATACCGATTTATCGATTTGATCAGTTTTGATCAGTGATGTTTCATCAAGAGATTATTCTCTGTAACTCACGATAAGGATTTGTTACCATCACGTCTGTTCCGCTTCTTCTAAGTAATGAAAAGAAAAAAGAATATCCGAAAAGATTAAAGCGGCAGAAAATGGATTTGCCCATCGAGCGAACTCGTTCCTACAAAAAAATCCTGCAGTCTCGAGCCACCGTTCATTTGCCAACGGGTGTCGACGTCTCACTTCATTGGCCAGCGAATCGTCGATCTGATCGAGGAAAACGGCGATTCCCGGCACATCGCACATCATCATCCTCCGCTATCATCGCTGGTTGCTCCTCGCGACAACAGAGATCGTGGGCGGATAAAGGCCAACGTTCGATCCTAACCGTAAATCCAATCGATCCGAGGAACTGATCTACGGGCAACGTAGATGCTTCTTAAACTGCTACCATGGCTTCCTACTATCCGCCACGAAAGTTAAGGTTTTCCTTCCTTAAAACTTTAGCGATCAAAAATCGACTTAAAAATTTTTGTACAATTTTTTATATTTATATTTTTATTTATATTATATTTTATATTTTATATGTTCTTTTCTATTAAATTTCTTTCTACTTTCGGCACTTCAATTTCTCTGATATAAATGTTGTGCTTCGGTTATTAACTAAATAGATCGACCTATTCCAAATCTCTTCTAAAATGAGTTCCGCGCAGAACGATTAACGCAAACACTGTCACTTCGGCTGAACCAGAGAGAAAGACTTACCAAACTGGTGTTTTATCGATGTAATCGGCTACGATTACGATTATATCGCGCAGCGTGATCGTCTCTGCGATTATCGTCGTACAAACAGCGCCGACAGTATCGACATCTCACGCTGTCGGAGAATCGATCGAAAAACATCGACGAATCGGTGAAAAGGGGACGAGAGCAAAGAAGGGAGGGTTTTGCCCCGCAGGCCCTTCCAGCTGCCTCTCCTTCGCTTCTATCAGAAGCTGGACATTTTCTGCGGTCACAGTCGACGATTATCGGTTATTGCGCGGAACCGTTCTCTCCTGTTCCTCATGAGAACCGACCAATACCGCTCGAATCAGTTCCGTGTTTATTAGCCGATCCTAATCCTCTTTTCAGAGTTCCGAGATCCGTCGAGGCTGTTGCAGAAAACAGGAGAAGCCTCCCTTGAGCTTTGAACTTATCACGCTTGACGCAAGTGCACCGATTTTCGATAGAAATCGATCAACGATGTTGCGTCTACACTCGGTGAAAGGTGAATCCTAACGTTAACTCGAGGTCTTGAAAATTAATCTTCCGTATTTGGAGAAACAGCTAAAAATCATTCTAAAACAAACCTTTTCACATTCTCCGGTATATAGACAGTAAAAATGGAATCAATTGCAAATATTAATTTACGTGTGTGATTTCGACACGTTTTGATATTTCAAAAATTCCAACTCTAACAGTCATAAGAAAAAAATGATCGATCGAGTTGAGTCAATCTCAGGCTCTCTAGAAAATAGGAGAAATGGATGGAAAAATGCCAAGAGTATAGAAGACCACGTGGATGGTTCGATCATTCGTGTTCGAATCTGTTCTTATTGCGGTCGTGGATCGTTGCGCGTAATCCAGAGGGGTAGCTGGCCCGGAGGCGCAGGTCGTATTTTTGAAACGATCTCCTCGTAGGGGCCGCTGCTCGTCCACGTTTCCGGCGCGGCTCGCCGTCGGTGATGGCTGATAAACACGGACAGGTCCCCTCGTGTACCTATGTGTCGGCTGTTCGAACGTAGTCACGCGAAGAGCTGCAACCTTCTCCTTTATTTTTTCGCATTCCCCGTTTCTTTCTTTTTTTTTTTTTTAATTTTCGCCGCGTTCCTCCTTTCTGCCTCGATCAGTCGATCTCTCCCGATTTAAACAAGATCGGCCACGATAAATATCGATTGAAAAATAAAATTTCGAACGTTTTTTCAATAGACATTGTTCTACGATGGCTCGGATCCATATTTTACCAATTTCAGGGAAATTGAGATTCGATGCGTAGAATGCGAAGTAATGCTTCGTTTTAATTTTGAAAACGAAATAATAATAATAAATAATCTCACATACACCCGAAAATAAAAACAGTATCGTTGTGCAATTGTCTTTAACAATCAGAAATTTTATCAATTAATTGCAACTATATATTTATCCCAACGCTAAAAATTATCAATCCTGCAACTAATGACGAACTGATAAAAGCAACGCACGTATATATGTTATTAAAATAAAATTTTCAAAAGTACGAATGTATAATTTCAGTCAAATATAGAAGTATACTTTTACTTTCTGCAAACGCGAGGCGTTCGATTCCGGGGCCAATAGTATTTGTAAGCCTAACCTTATCCTATCGTGGCGGAGGGAGCAAGGGTACAGCGTTGTTAAACACGAGATCACATTGGATCTCGCATGTAGCCGCGACTACGCGGCGCATCGCATTAAAACGAGTCTCGAGGCGATGGTGGTCGGTCCTCCTCCGCAACGTTCGAGTCCTCCGCAATATCTTCCGCACGTCCGCTTCCGCGTATCATCTTCGCGACTGCGGTGACGCGCGATCGCCTTGCGTGCTCGCCTTTTAGCGGCTCTTAACGATTTAATAACCGTTGCTTCCTCCATTCGGATGTAACAATCAGATGCTTCGATGAAAGTATAATAAGTCTAGTTGGGGCGGTTTCAATAGGTTTCATCGAGAAAGAATCAGTCGTCGGAATTATTTCGCAAAGTAATTATTTCACGAAAGACTTTTTGCTGTTGTTTGAAACGGAAGAGCGTATCGTATGGTTAAAAAGTCGTCAGAAGTCAGTAATTTATGGGTGAGAAAGTTTGTTTTATAGTGACGTTTTTTCTTCATGTAAAATGGTCCATAATAGTGTTTGAATATTTATCACGTCAGACATTTTAAAACATTTATTAACATTGTAATATACGAGAGACGACTGGTATAATCAAATTTAAGACCAAGATCTAATCTTAACGGCTCAATATAAATGATTCATGAAATAAATACAGCGACGTTTTCACATTAGGATCATCTGAGCACGAAAATTTAAGCGCCATTCACGCAACCGTATTTACGTAACCGAGTAGCAACGACTTCAAAAACTGATATAGATGGATTCTGAGTTACCATTTTCTCGGAATCTTAAAATGTACCGCAATGATTGGTGATTATAATTCACTCGCTAATAAAGAATATTTAATTTCCACCAAAGAGACTATTCAATTTTTACTTGGCTAATGTTCAAAATACAAATTGAATCTATCAATTATATAAAAAGGAAACTTCTAGAAAAGATTCAGGATAATTTCCAATCAAGTGAATCAAAAAACAACTTCCGCTCTATGAATAAAAAGACGAGAGTATCTACATTATCTCTCTGGAATAAAAACGGGAGAGGATTCGGAACAATCTTCTAAACAAAAAGAACTTAAACTTATTTGCTATTGTCACACAAAGTGTAACTGCTTCAACTATTTTTTGAATAAAAAGAACTTAAACTTAAACTTTTCTAAATTAAGAGGACCATTCTAGACAGGAAAATGAGAAATTTCCTTCCCTAACAAACGACAAAACGATGAAAAATCGATATCAAGAAAGGAAAGGAGTTACGAGCTCGAGAGTTGAGGCGAAACTTGGCGCGAGGCAGAAGTCGCCGAGAGATCCAAGGACTTCTTCGAAGCTGTCGATCCGCGTCGATGGGAATTTGTCCGAGGGAACGAGGCGAGAAAGCCTGGACACGGAGTAGGGGAGCGTGCTAGCACGAGGACGAACAGAGCAACGGGGAGATATGCTATTACCCAGGTTCCTGGTACCTCGATTAATTGGCCTGTACAGTTAAAAGGGGGTCCTCCTCCCGTCGATCGGCCGCCGGGCCCTCTCACGGTTAATTTATTGCCAGGCTGGACTCGGTGTCGTGTTGTCTCAACCGCGATCACTACACCGCAAATGAAGACTTTTATGCTAAACGACCGAGGCCAGAGAGGAGCAGGTGGAGGAGAACGTGCCGCGTGGATCCATTAATTACCGGAGGCTCGGGACACGGGATCCAGCGAATTGCCCAGCGATGTCGAAGAAGAGGCGCGAATTCATCGATAATACCAGGTCTTTGAAAGTTTTGTCCGCACAGTGTGTCTCGCTCTATTTTTACGTTTGTAAAAGTTTGTACAGTTTCGTGGTAGGTTTAGACAAGTTTATCGGTTTCAAATTTCAAAGAGAAGGTACGAATTTGCTGATATGAACACCGATGATGTCTTTCAGTTTTCTATTGTATGAGAAAATTAAATTATCGTGCAATAAAAATTTACAGCGGTTGACGTAGGTTGTTAAAAGTGAAATTGGATAAATTTCTTTTTGTGACGATTACTGTTTCGAATTGCGAATTCGTCGATGATGTTTCTAATTTCTATTATACGATAAAAATAACGTGAAAATTTACAGTGGCTCACGGATTGATGAGAGTAATCTCTTTGATGATTACTGATTGCTAAATTTCAAAAAAAAGAAACAAATTCATCGATGTTTTATATTATTTTTACAAGTTTGCAGAAATTACTCTTACTAGATAATTAGAAATACAAATACTAGAAATTTAAATTTCGAGGAAGAAGCGCGAGGAAGAACTTCTCAAAAGATTTATTTTGTATTTTCGAGTTTGCGAAGGTTGAAGCTGGTTGATGGATACGTAAGAGGTACGTTTTATGGGTCATTTAGGTACGCTTCTTTTCGATGATTACTGTTTTTAGGAGTTTGGTAGCGTAATATTGAAATTAGTAGGTTGGAAATGCCAGCTTGGCAAATGTCAGTCGGTAAAAGTAAGTTGTACGGTTCATTTAACTTCGCTATATACTTCTAGCTGCTTTTCGAATCGATGATCATGAGATTCAAATGGTTCATTCCGTTTGACGAGAGTGTGAAAGAATTGTCAATTAAGTTGCAGTATGCGCGTAATATAAACAAATATGCGTGTGCAAGAGTGATTTTTCAATTCGTACAAAAGAATTTTCACGTTTGAACGAGTTGAGGAGAATTTTTGAATGAAATCTATAAAATTAAGTTGCGTAACTTCGTCGAAATTCGATCGTACGATCGCTGAAAATCGTCACTTGGCATAACGCTTGAAAGGATTCAAACGAGACGATCTGTTCCCGGAATGATCATACTTAGAAAATCGATTCGACGAACTCGACTTGCCACTGATTGAAGCGTTAATAATCCAGCTCCCCCTGGACGCTGTTAACGGGTCGATGTTCCACTCGTTTCTGTTTCCTGCTACTTCGAAATCGTAATACAATACGAAAATTGGCAAGCGTTGGAAACGCATGCACCGGCGTCGGCCAATTTTTCAATTAGCGCGCGTCCTGTCGGCCTAATCGGCGCTTTCATTTCCTGCCGCCGCTCGTAAAAATATCCCCGCGACCAATCGATTCGAGCTCGAGATTAATATAACTTCGATAACAGCCTCGCGCTTGCGGGCATCGCGCTTATCGCGCCAAGTCAAATTTCCCGGTATTAGCCTTATCGGACGCGCATTACACGCGCGATAGTTTTATTCGATAGTCAGACTGAAGGAGGAAAATTTTAAACATCAAAATGCACGACGCGACTGGCAGATCTTGACCCTTCTTGAATTCAAGTACAATTACAGAAAATGAGACGAATTTCAATATTCGTAGCTAAAGTATAATCACGAGAGATAGGTTAATCATCAACGAGGAGAGAGAATTATCAATTTGCAAAAGAGAGAGTAATTACTTGTCTAACAACAGTTGAGGGTGTCCTTGTCTTAGTTGCAACTTTCTACTTTAAGGATCTCCGTGAAATTGTCTACGAACTTACATTTAGTATGTTTCTAGGAACGATAAAAAGTAATTGTGCTTCTGACCTTAAAGTAGCTGACCAGTGACGGATGTATCTCCTTCCCAAGGATCTAGAAAAAAGAATATGATTTTCATTGAATTATATTTGTAAATTATATAATATAGTTATATTTTATAAATTGTATTAAGAATATAATTTAATTTAATTTAAAAATATAACTCGGAAGTGAATTATGGATTATTAGATATCTATGTTTCTGTAAATATATTAGTATTAAAATCAAATCCTATATATTTTTGCAGAATCAACTTTTGTATCCTCGTCCAACAAATGCGTAAAGATCTAGCAATTAGTTGCCCAATTTGTAAATCTTCCAGCTCGAACGCTCGACGAGTCGAAGAAACGAGCAGGAACGAAAGAAAGAGAAAGTTGGGAAATTCGTCGAGCGTCACGTTCGACAAAGGGATATAGATCCAGCTGGGTTCGAATTGAAATTGAAGCAAGGCACGCGTAGATTTGTCGGAGCAACGTTTATACGATGTCGTGACACGAGATTCAACAGTGAGTGACTTGGTAGAGGCGTGAACGGGGTGTTGATTGAGCGGTAAGATCAGTGGAGCGCGAATTCATCCTATCCGCCTCTCTCTCTCTCTCTCTTTCTTTCTCTCTTTCTCTTTCGAGAAGGCAACAGGCTACCTAAAATAAACTGTTTATGCTAATACACGGACGGAGAATAAATGGTTTGCAACGCAGCCTCGCCGACTCGTTGAAATTGCAGATAATTTCGACGCGGCTACCGGGCCGGCCAGTGCCATGATCGAGTGATCGAGCGCAACGATGCGTGCCACCGGTAAACCGGTGAGCCGATATTCGCCGGCTCGTTTCGTTAATTGACGTTCACGGAGCCTTGGTTAGAGAGCAAGATCGGCTTCACCTTTATCCGTTGTTACCGTCGCGATTAGAGCTTGCAATTTGGAAATTATTGCCTCTTTTGTTGCAGCTCTGTGTTGAAACAAGTTTGCGAGTGTGTCAGTTCTCACTGGGTGTGATTCTACGTGCGAGAATGGAGAAATAAAAGAATTTTCTCGCAAGGCGTAAATTCGAAATTGAATTGAAAAGTTTGTCAAGTGAATTGCGAACAGGAAGGTTTCACTCTACGTGCAAAAATGCGAAATAAAAGTCCAAAGTGGATTAATTAAATACGAAACGGAATGAATTTTAAATGAAAATACGAAAATGAAGCGAGTTAATTAAATGTAAAATGAATTTCAAGTGGAGAGACAACAAGTCCACTTTTCTTTTTTCAAATTTATCTTTCTACGTTGAATGTCCTTTTAAATGAAAATACGAAAATGAAGCGAGTTAATTGAATCTAAAATGAATTTCAAGTGGAGAGACATCAAGTCTGCCTTTCTTTTTTCAAATTTATCTTTTCGCGTTGAATATCCTTTTAAATGAAAATACGAAAATGAAGTGAGATGTTAATTAAATGTAAAATGAATTTCAAGCGGGAAGATGTTAAATCTACTTTTCCTTTTTCAAATTTATCTTTCTGCGTTGAATATCCTGTTTAAACTCGATTCTCTCGATTCTCTCGGCGGCAAGTTAGGTTTGGCTTTACGAACATTTACGTGCAGCTGTTCGAGTTAATTACTCGACACACTAGAAACGAGCGAACGCAAATGCATCGGATTCCAGCTGAGAAAATTGATAACGCTCGGTTCATGGGAAAAGGCACAGCAGCAGCAAACAATGAAATACAATGGCGACGAAAATTGTAACTTGTAAGTTGAATTAGGCTGATCTGCGTCACGTTGACTCTGCGAACTTTGCGTTGATACGTTGACTCGTTGGTAGAAGTAAATCGGCGTGTGTTTCACCCGGAGCAGCGTGCAGCATTATCGAGAAGGTCACTCGAACAGTATACCACGTTCCTCCCGCAGTAATCCTATTATCCTCGACAATGGATTGCGCAATGCGAATTGAAACGTCGAGCCATTTCCATAACTCAGCGGCCATATACACCTTTCTCCGCAAGGACAGTCGAAACCATAACTGTGCCTACGCTGGTAAAATCTTGCCTTTCCTCTTATTAAATACAAACGTCTTTGTAGCCGCTGTGTAATAAGCCGCGGAATAATAAAAGAGAGGAGATCCTAACCTAACTTATAGTCTGCTGCACCACAGCAGACTATCTTTCCAACTGTATAATGAAATTTGTATTGAAATTTTCTCGTTACTTTCAAGTGGTATTAAAAACTCGAGTTGGAGAAATTATTATTCAAATATTGAATTTTTAAATGCTCTCGTTACTTCCAAGTGAAGTTAGGAACTTGATCGGTTATTTCTGATGTACTTGATATATTGGAAGTATGGATTTAATTTATGTCGTTCACGTATTGAATATTGTTGAAATTGGGATAACAAATTATCACGCGAACTGCGGATTTTCATACAATTTTATACTTTAATTGAAGAAATTAAGCATCGTGACAAATATTTAATTTCTCGAATATCCCATAAATGTGTAAAATTTCGAATCGTTGTCAGAAAAAGAAACGAAAGCAATCGCGATGCTAAAGCTTGGTGAAATCGGTGCTGGACCACCCACGAGACGCCACGCATCCCTGACCGGAGGCAACACGGTGAAAATAAAATTTCCCCGTATCAGCTCGGAAGGATCGGGGCTGGAGAGGCGTTTAAGAGGTCAGTTGCCGGTGCCGGAGGGGCCGCGCGTTCCTGTCGCCGGAGGCAAGGACGCCCACAGTTCCCTCACCTTTCTTTCGTCTTGGCCATCTGGCCCGCGATCCGGTGCCGCGTGTAACCCACCTGAGGCCCAACGCCAGTTTTCCTTTTCCAAAGAATTCGCGCATTCCGCTATCCGCTGGAGCGGCATTGCCACAGGAGCAACACGAGCAACTCGATCGAACGACTAATGCTACCTACGCTCTCTCGCCCCTCGGCCGCGCGCTACACCTTTCACGTGGCAAGAGCCCAACAGCAGCGCGCTTTCCTTTGGCTGTAGCCTCTCGACGACGGGCACGAGTCCGCCAGAATTACGAGTAACGCGATATATAACCTCTCCTGGGTATATATACACATAAAACGCGAGGCCCCGTTGCTCGGGACCAGCTGTACGTACGAGAAAACGTTGCAGTGGAAGCGGCCCCGTCGGGGTCAGACACGGTTCGCGTGATGAAACCTCGTCTTTGGACTTTGTTTTTCTCGCGCTAGCCTGCTACGGCTGTGAATCATTTAACTTGAAAATCCTCGTGGTCATCGAGCAAAAAAATTGCACTTTCTACTCTTGCAAGATCTTTGCGATCTTGGGAATAAATCAGATTTCCACTTATACGTCAGAAAACGGCACACATGTTTGTAACATGTACGGAACAATACATACTCTGTTCTTCGATATACTCGATTCGATCTCCAATCGCGGAACAGAGAAGAGAAGACGGAGCAGAGCTGTAGATTTCCTCGATGAAAACCGGGAAGCGATCCGCTTCCTGCGTCGGCGCCAGATGGAAGAAGCAATATCGAGCTTGCAACACCGGCTATTAAGTCGCTGCTCCGCGCATTGTTATGCCGGCTCTCTAAGCCACGGGGCATTATTAGTCGCGCGCACGTGTAATTTCAAACAAATCCCCCGTAGCGTCGTGCCGTCGTTCGAAATTGTATCGTCGTTTCAGGTCCACTTCCACGCTAATTAGATTCGATCTTGGCAATTATCTGCTTTCATCGTCGCGCGCGCGCGTAAAGAATCTCTCGTGGCCGCGGGTAGATAGCCAGCCGGTTCGAAGCGGACCGGGCCCACTAAAACGCCCGATCGTAGCCCCCGACCATGACCTCGCCTCACCGGCAGCACTCTCCCTTTCGATCTTCGCAACGGTTCGCGCACCTGCCACCCGCTGGACCCGTTTCTTTCGGTAGCCGTGAACTTTCTGCGTTACTCTCGTTAGAGACGCTGGGTGGAATTACGATATAAGTAGACCTTCGTTGGAATTTGGCACGACAAAGATGCTGTTCGATATTGCATAAATCACAGTGGATTACGAAACGATAAAAATCGCGAGTGACGATAATTTTGTAATAGTCTCTTAGTAGGGTTAAAAAGTTTGTTAGTCTCGGAGTTTCTGGTTTTTAACCAGCCAATCTTTGTGAGGAAATTTTTCCATTTATTGGTAGTTTTATAAATAGTTTGCTCAATTTTCAAGTTGGACAATTTATATTTTACATGACATACACATGTATCGTATATGTGTTGAATTCACAAGAAAATTCCTTTGATAGAATTCATATATTTTAGCAACGTGTTTTTGGTACTAGAATCTACATTGAAAAGAGCTTGACAAATCACACAATTCAAACTAACATCCCCCTGAAGTGAACTCAGATCAAACGAGATGTCATTCGAGAGATTCCAAGTATCTATCAACAGTTTGAGAAATACGCGCGCGTATAAATGTAAATTGTACACGAGCGAAGAAATGGAATCTAAACAAATATTTTGCACTTTGAACATCTCGCATCTTGTTTGCATTCGTGTCAAAATGTTTGAAAAATGAATAACTAGCATGCGTGATATTGAGCTCGATCCGAGCGAGTTTCGCAAAGTTAGCTCGAGAGGAAGGTAACGTGGCGAAGAAGGTATGTACGGTCGAAGAAGGAGGAAGACACAGATCCCATCGATCTAACGACAGAGTCCGGTGGGTCCAATACAGTCATTAGCCCGAGGCGAACGGCCTAATGACGATGATGCGCGCAGCTGCTCTCTGGGCTGGCCCCCACGTACGGATCGGCGCGGCGGGCACACGCTCGAGCCGCGAACACGCGCGAACACGCCGCGCTGCCATGATTTTATTATCGATGCTATTGAATACCGCCTCTCGACCGGCCGTACATACACGCTCCAAGCCCCGACGAACCTTCTTCCGGGCTTTAAGGCCTGCTGCCGCGCCTTCGTGTAGCGGATGCGGCTCGTTCCCGTTTCTCTCTGCTCCGGAGGCAGAGAGAGAGAGAGAGAGAGAGAGAGAGAGAGAGAGAGAGAGAGGCGAGAGAGTCTAGTTGCTGCTCCGTTTGCTCCGCGTGTATACACTACCGCTCGTAAAGTGTACATAGGTGGACAGCTTGGTTTATTCGCGTTAATAATCCGCGAATGTATGGATTAACAGAGAATTAATGTGTTGAAATGGACGATCGATGCGAGTCGAAAACTAATATTTAATGTCGGATGTGTGAGAAACGTAAATCGTTTAATGCGTTACTAAAATCGATCAAAATGATATTTAGTATCCCTGTGGAATATAAACGTGTCACTGAAATATATTACAACAAATTAATCTTTTCGTGAAGTCTACAGACACGTATAAAGATTGCTCCTTCAAAATCATTGAATAATTTACCAAAAAGTTCGTTAGTATGTGGGTTTTAAAAGCTCAAAAATATTTTACGACTACGTCAAAAAGGACTAAAATCATCCAGGATCTTTCTGCTAACAGCGAGCAACGTTTGGCGAAAACTGAACGTCGATCGTCCGCGCAGTTTCGAGGCGATAGTGTACAACCTCGCTGCCAGCTCGAGAGATATGCAATCTGTGGCCCTCATCGCGCGACCAATCTGAAATTCCACCGACTGATCTCTGATCCTGCCTACCTGTCGATGATCGGCCAGACGATCGAATCGTCCGCACGATGAACGCCGCGATCTGCTTAGATCCACGATACTCCGCCCTCGGCACACGTACAGCCCACTAACGTATTCCATCGTGCCGCTTCCGAGCTTGTTATCTCGCGATCACTGGCCCGGACTCGCCCAACGCCTGATAAGCGAGCGAGGTTGCTCCTAACGGGACCGTTAATTACTATTTGTCCGGCGACGCTGTGGTGAAAAGAGCTCTGACACTCGCAGTTCGCAGAGACGACGCGATGGCTGTCGCCGTATTCGTTTTGCTCCTCGATGACGAGCTAGTTTCGAGAAGGGAAATTTTCCAGGAATGTTTTAATTAACAAACATCCAGCTCTTCTTTCTCTAAATCGTAGATTACAAGTTTTTCATTTTTTAATTTTTCTAAATGAAACGAACTCGCGGGGAAACTGAGTACTTTCTTCGAGATTCAGAGATCCAGAAATTTAAATTTTGATTTAAACTCTTTGGAAAGTTGAGTACTTGGAATCGATTTATTCTTTTTTCAATTTTCCCAAGATTTAAGATTTTGATTTAAATTCTTGACGAAATTGAGTATTTTAGATCGACTTGTCTCTTCTTCAATCTCTTCGAGATTCAGAGATCCAAAAATTCAAATTTTGATTTAAATTCCTGGGAAAGTTGAGTACTTGGAATCGATTTATTCTTTTCTCAATTTTCCCAAGATTTAAGATCTTGATTTAAATTCTTGACGAAATTGAGTATTTTAGATCGACTTGTCTCTTCTTCAATCTCTTCGAGATTCAGAGGTCCAAAAATTCAAATTTTGATTCAGATTCTTGGTGAAACTGAATGTTTGAGATCGACTCGTTCGAGATTGAGAGATTTAAAACTTTTAATTTTAATTTAAAGAGAAACTGGGAAGATTTAGAGAAACGATCTTAAAATACTTTAATTTTTAGCCTCCAGAAATTTCCCTCCTCTTTCCATTTTCCTCGAAATTTTCTAAATTGCGTTCCAAAATTCCTACTTTCCTCGCACACTCGATAGAATTCTAACGCCCCAATCTACATCTTCGTGTAAACGCGCCCTTTCCTCCGTTTAATTAGCAATTAAATCGTACAACCGATAAGTGTACACAGTGTGGGACGCTGAAAGCACATCGTGGCTTGGATCGTGGTTAACGGCGAGCTTTCGAAGTCGCCACTGGCCCGATATATCATGCAAATAAGCTGTTGGAGCTGTTATTAGCGGGGCTCGCCGGAGAAAACTTCAGGCTAACAGTAATGAAATGCCGCGCGGTCGCGTGGTCGCCGGTGAAAATGGAGGAAACAGCTCGGCGAGATTCGCCTAACGAGCTGACAATTCAGAATTTCTCGCGCGACCCATAATCCCGGCCAACCGTTTAAGGACACCGTCCATTTACGGTGCACCGCCGATTTTAATTCAGCCAGCGGACGGCTAAGAGGGACTCGGCTACGCGCGTTTTAGGTTAGATCGCTGAACGAGAAACCTGTCCGCGGTTCGAGCTTGCGACTCAATTGTACGCTGCGCTGCTAATGGGGTATTTTCCGCTTATGGGGAAGTCGTGTATTATCGCGCGGATGCAGACTGATCGTTCGTTGTATTTATCAAATTTCACGTATCAGACCTCGAACGATCTCGACTTATCACCCCGCGAGTCGATTCTTTGACGTTGAGGTGAAAAGAAGTAGTTTTTCTTCATTTTAGATGTCGAAGGATACGAACTTATCCTCATCAAAGAAATAGCGTGAGACAATTTCTGCATAGCACATTGACTGTCTTCGGAACTAAAAATTAGAGAAGAACTCAAATTTTGAAACATCTCGTCAGTCCTTATCCTGTTGTTTTACTTTATTTAACACGTTGCATTATTCTTGCCGGAATAATTTAATAAAAATTAATATCGGGAGTAATTGCGGGAGAGATCGAAAATTGCATACTTTCTAGAACAACTGTTTCCTTCCACGATTTTCAATCAATCATGCATCATCAAACTTAATATTCTCGATATATACTCGAATATTGTAAAAAATATTGTAGCACTCGAGCTACGAAAGAAAATTCCCAAGAATTCACTCGATAGTTCTTCGGATCGCTGTCTTCCATTATGGAGTTTTTGCGTCGCTTGGCCCTTAACGAGTTAAGAAATCGTTGAAACCGATCCTTGACGCGCAGTTCAGATCGATCACGAGTCGCGCCGCTCGTAAAAGGTTAAGCGAACTTGGTCCCGCCGACACGGCGAGTGCCAATGACGACATCACGAGTATCCCACGGTGTTCCAGACCGGAACGATCGTTTAACGTAGCTCCTGGGATCGTGATCGACGTCCGATATCCGCCAATAAAATTCGTTGCGAATCGGCGACGACGAAACAGGAAAGAGACTGCGTTGGAACCACTTCCTGATGCCGGTTCTTCTCCTCCGTTCTTGCGCCTGTTCGCGCAAGGCAGAGGCATCCCCCTCCCTCTCCCTCCCCCTTTGGACGTTGCTGTTTTCACTGTGTATTTACGGAAATTGCCGAGCCCGCGGGCTGCTACTTTTCTGCCGACAGTGATTCGTATACTGGCTGCAACGGCCGCCGGGGCGAACGATTACAGTTCCCTTGCACTTCTCGGAAGACCGCTGTCCTCGAGAAACTTCGGAACCGCTGGTCTTTGACTTTTTCCTCTCCTTATCTGAACGCTTGACCACGATTTTCTCGAAACACGGTAGGAGCATGTCGCCCGAGGGTGGGAGGAACACTGAAAGATCCTCGGGGGCAGTTGATCCGGGCAGAAATTCCTGCTCGTAAATTCATCTACTCTTGGCTGGTTTGATCACCCGATGATCGATGATGCGCTCGATTGCTCCGACGGTTACGTCGGCCAATTTCTCACAGAGATTCGCGAAGGAGCTGAGGCCTCGGTCTTCTTCCATTAAAATGAAAAGTCAGCCGATCTATCGGTTAGCCGATTTCATAAAATTGTCCAGGCGAGCTCTAGGCAAAAAAGAAAGATTGGATCCTTGGAACTCTTCGAGTCAGTTTGCAGCCAGGAGAACTTTCGTTAAAAAAGTGTGCTTGGAAAAATGTAATGGAATGCTACGTTAAGCAAAATTAATCATCGTACTCGAAGGGTCACTATTAACCATACCCAAGTCGATTAAATTTTTCGACAAATTTTTGAAAAATCAAAGCCCTCCGAATTTTTCAAACTGACCCCCGGAATCCTCGCGTACGTGCGAGATGTTCCAAGCTGTCTCTCGATCCGGCGCTGAAACATTTCATCCACCGTCGCCAATCACCGCAGGTGCGATCGAAATAATAAACAGTAGCGCATATATTACGTCTTATCGCGGATCCCGCCAGCCGAGGGAAGCGACCGAACAGGGAATAGAATCCAATTTGCCGCGGTCGTCGCTCGTAAATCTCACGTAAGTGCGCGCAAGCGCCGGCAATTTCAGATAGAGACGTCCGCGTTTCCACGAACGCGCGGCGCGCACGATCGTTTCTACCCGGTTGGAAGGGGGATCGAGGGCTTCTTTCATCGAGAAGTCGCCAAGTGGCGATCCGCTGGAGTCGTCGTCGCCTCTTGCAGCGCACGCTGATCCGAGAAATGATCTCTCGGTTCGCGGAGCCGTTGCAAGAAAAGTCATACACGCGGCTGGGCGATCGGCCGGCTGCACGACTTTGCGCCGCTCGCCTTCCATCCCGTTCCGAATAAATTATCCGTACGTACAGCACGTACGGCACGTATACACACGCGCGCTCGCGCGACCGGCAGAACTTGTCGCCGGCGAAGTGCAACAAGCTGGCCCGCCCAATGAGACGGAAGCTGGCTTCCGTGACGAGCGTGACTGAGCTCTCTCGGAGAACGCGACCGTTTCACCCTCTGGCAGCCAGCGATTTTTCTACTTTTCGGTAGAAAAATTGATTCGCTTCGGTCAAAAATTCGTCCTCGTTGTTTGGATGCCCCGAAGAATTCAATCGTGATTAAGTAAGAAGCGAGTGGAGATTTTGGGTTCGAGTTAATTTGAGAATTGTCGTCTCTTTTAATTGCTCCAAGTGTCGAGACAAGAGATTTGAAGGTTAATCTTGACCTCAGGAATTTAATTTTGGATTTCGAGATGTATCGAGTATCGGGAAGGATCAGAATTTCATTAATTAAACTAACATTTTATTTTCACTGGTTCAGGAAAATATAAAAATAAACAAAGCATCGTCTGATTGATTCAAGTACCGAAATAATATTTGATAGCAACACTTCTAATCTTAATTTGTAATACAAAGATCCGCAATCTATCTTATAGATGTATAATCACGAAGAGATGTTTGAAAAGATCATTAGACTGTTCGAACGAAACTGACAAACGAATCAAAGGCTATCGACCCACGAAAGAAAAATTAATATTCACAAATCAAAATCGCTCGGCTACCAACGATGCTGAGCTCTTGATGACAACACCTCTCCAACACACGATCCGTGTAATTTTACAAAGAGAAAAAGAGAGAGAGAGAGAGGGAGAGACCATTAGCCGGGATCGTTGTCGTTACGTTGTTACGCGGTGAATTGACTCGCTTTTTGCCGAAGCGGGATTGGGTGGGATCGCGCGAGACGCGAGCGGCGATCCGTGCGAGCACTGAATCCGACTAGCTTGTCCAATCTAGCGGAGCAGGCAACGACTAATGATGAAGGATATACCGCTTTCAGTTGCCTGGAAAAACGACCAATCGGATAGAAGAAGCTGGCAAAACCCATCTGAAATTACTTCCCCGGCGACTGCTCTCGTTCGTGTCGCAGGTGCTTCGTTGAGATGTATTCTCTACGCTCCATTGTGAAACGGAACATTGCGTTTAATGACTCTGAAGTTTCCTTCGGATTCGTTTCCCTTGTAAACTTACGGAGAAATTATTCGTTTAGTTAGAAATTAAACGTTTGTAATGTCACGAATTATGTATTTTTAATACACGAGGCTACTTAATTAACTGGCCAATTAACCGTGTTGATTTTAATTGGCTCCCCAGAAAATATTTAAAAATGATTGGTTCTTCGAGTCGTGAGGAAGAATTCAATTCCCACTTGAAGTTAGAAATTACATCTGAATCTGAAGCTGAGGGCCGTGCACAGATGACCGATAAAACTGTAGGAAAAAGCGTCGTGTAACCGTCGATAAACAACACATGTAAACTCGAGCGGTTCCCCGAGCAATTCCCCTGCGCGGGGCACAGTAGAGAAACCCGGTTGCACCAGACGGACAGGCACGATAATGTACGAGGCATTTTTCGAATCGAATTTCACGCCATTTAATGCCACGAGCGCATTAGCATAGCGGCAGCTCGCTGACTGCCTCTACTTCTCCCTTTTTTTCTTCCTCTTCTCTTTTTTCTCTCTCCTTTTTCTCCTCTTTCTTCGCTCCTACTCCGACAACGCCCAGCGAGATCTCGTGCACCAGCTCCGAAGCGAAACGATGGTGTCTTAGGCGTTCGACTTCACACGATTAGCATTGCCATTAGCATAAATAGTTTATGGGATCAAAGTGCGGGAACACAGCCGGAGAAAGGGTAGCCAGAATCGGCCCAGTTCATTCAAGGCTCGCCGAATCCACTCGATGCACGTCGCGTACGTGCGCACGCGTGTTACGATTCCTCCGCTTTTTGCACTTCATCTGATATACATACACGTACGCATCTCGGCTGCTCGAAGAACGCGACGCAATGTCTTCATCGACTGCCAGTTTTTCACATGGTAACGTCGCCGCGCAACCTTGCTGCACAATTAAGATCGTTTTCGAACAATTATCCCTCGCGAGAGGAATGCTCTGTTGAAACGAGTCACTCGTATTAAATCTATATATATATATATGTGTGTGTGTGTGTGTTGTTTCTGCAAAAATTGCAACTAATGTTTTATAATCTGATTATTGGATCTTGAACGCGATTATATGCAATTATATGCTCTTTGTGTACAGCTGAGTTGCATCACTTCTGAACAACGGTGAAAAATTGCAGTTAAATATAAATATATAATTTCTATATAATCTCACCTGATGTTGCACTAAACACTGTGCACATTTGAAAATAGTAAAAATTGTACATTTAAATAATTCGTTCGACTCAAACACGATGGTGATTACACAGATTTGTAATTAAACAAAAAACCAAAGAGGAGGGAGGAAGAAAAAGAAGAAGCGCAGCGACCCAGAAAGAAAGTGTTAAAAGGAGAAGTGGCAAGATCCAAGAATTCAAGCGTGGGTAATTCTTGCTAAACTTGGTCGAACGATTAAGCGATCCTGAAGGAAAAATGAGGCACTTTCGATGATCGCACGACCCACTGCGAGCAAAACGAGCCGCCGCTCGAGGGGAACAATGGGGGCCGCGGGAGCGAGCGCAAGGACGATCCCACGTCGTCGTCATCCCGTGTTTTCCCGACGTCACGATACGAGCAACGCGTGTTACGGCCACGTACCGATCTCATTATGCCATTTCTTCCCCGAACGTGCCCCTATCTATCCCGCTCGATCGCGATGCGTACGCGCGATTAACGCGTTCTATCAAAATTCAAATGTACCTATCGTTGTTGAAAAAAAAAAATTACACCGAAATTTCGATCGAACACTGTGCGTCTTATCAAATGTGCTTTCGAGTTTTCCATAAATCCGTAAAAATTAAGCTTTAAGGTTATTAACAACTTACTGTAGTGACGACGAACGAAGCTAAATCGTGTCTAAACCTACAAACGCGAAAATACGCGTACAATTGGCTTGACGGTGTTATTTAGAATTCGCGTGAGATCATCGAATCGAACGCGTTACAGGAAAGTGACGAACCTAGGAACTTCTCTCAGTATTCTGCAGCAAAGTTGGCGTTTCAAAGAAGTTGAATAGACGGCTGATTGTTGGTGGGAATCGTAGAAATTGGCACGCGTTTGTTGGGGAAACAAAGGATTCTAATCAGCGCTTGGACAACGAATCATCCAAATTTGATAAATTACTTATCGTTGGGTCAAACTTTACTGAAATTTCGTCTTTTAACTGCATGGAGTGCTACTCGATGCTTTAGATTTGATGAAATTGAAAAAAAGAAAAAGAAAACAGAATATTGTTGGAAGAAAGAGGTTTGAATAGCCAAGTACCAACGAAAGTTTGTACACTCAAGAAGAATAGTTGGGGCGAATTTAATTAGTTGTACGGGTGATTGTGCAACGTGGAGACCGGAGGTCTGTTGAAAGAAATGGAAACTCCGACGCGAAGAGGATATCCACCTGTTGCGCAAGCCCGATGGATTTATTGGTCAGGGTAGACGCAACGTCCAGTTCGATTTATCTTCTGCGGCTTGCTCAACACCGAGACAATGGCCCTTGGAAATCAATGTCTGTTTAACAACTGGCGACGGACTAGGTTCGTTAAAATTACGCGCCGTTAATTTCCCTCCGAACACGCGGACTACCTTTGGCACAGTAATTTAATCTACCGTGCCGAATTTTGGTAATTAAACTGTCGCATCGATCGAAAATTTCGAGAAAAATATGTTTTTGACTTGACTGATTGAGCGTAATTGTACTAAATTTCCGTGAAAATGTATGTAAAATCTTTGAGAAAAATCAAAGTTCGCACTTTAAAATATGGTCAAGTGTATCTTTGTATGATTTTTTCTTCCGAGTTACATCAATTTAAATTATTGACAATTTTTTGCCCGAGTGCCAGATTTTCTTTTCCAGCAATCGCTCAAAAGATACGGATATTTTTGTCAGAATTAATATTGATTTCTCAGATGGGAACTGTATAAATTGTAGTGACTCGTGTGCTTTAATATTAAAAAATATAACTTATGTGCGTTAATATTTCGATAAATATCGAAAGTCGGTTGTTAAACTCTCTGCACGAAACGTGAAATCGTAAGCAAGTTCAGTCGAAGTGTGCAACCATGGCGTGGATCATTAGGAAAGAATTCGCGAGTCGCGGCGCGCACACAAAAGGGATTCTCATCAACGATTTCCCCCGCGGTGCGTGCGCGCGTCTGAGACGAAAACCCGGTCACGAGTAATCGCCATTATAATCATCATATGCAGGTGTATCGCGGGCGCTATCGCGCGACATCGATTTCGCAAGGCGTTCCCAAGGAGAGGCGCAATCGCGCGCCTAGTTTTCGCAATTGTTTCGAGCGGATCGCTCGAAAAAGGAAGTGATGATTCAACACACGCCCGGCGAAACACCAGCGAAAAAAAAAAAGAAAAGAAAAGAAAAGAAAGACTGGCGTTTCACTGGAACGAAAAGTTAACAACGAACGATGAGGATGGCTCGAAATTGATTGAAATTTTGCGTGAATTCGCGCGATGGCAACGACGATTTAGCAATTTTTTCTTGCTAAAAAAAAATAGTCGATTAATACGATATTATTTCGATCGATCTAAAAACGACTACAGTGAACCACTACGGATAATATACATTTTCCTAATTCTGAATTCCTCTCAAACCCAATTTCGATCTGAAATCAACAGACTCGCTTCAAAAATTGCATAGTTACGGTACAGAATAATCAGAATTTCGACCGGAACACGTTCGGGTCAAACGAGCCAGCGGCGTAAATGAGGTTCAATGCCGCGGCTTCCCCTTTCCTCGACGTACGCTCCCCTAAGGACGATCCCGGGGTTTCCCATGGGGGACCAGCCAAGAGGCCGAACTGCACGGCGATGGGAACCGCGAGATAGCCGTCCGCACATTGATTTTCAAGAACGCCAAATTGCAGGAAGCGAGAGGTCAGATCGGTTCGACGGCGCCGCTTCTCGGGCCGTGGGGAACGAGTACTACCAGCTCGAACTATACCTACACGCGTCACGTACACTATCGTCCATAAATATTTGGACAGTTGCTGCTACTCGATCCATATTTTTGTAAAACTTTCAACCTTTAACTGAAACTTGACCAACTTGCCAAATTGAAACACTTTTCATTTATAAAAATTTTCACAGACTGTTGCTAGGGATATCGTTTTATCTCAGTTAAAGTCTGTAAAATTCTAATGTGGAACATTTGCGTTCGATCGATCAATCGATATCGTCTGTTGTTTTTATCAGTATTTGGTAGTCGTTTGGTGGTCCTTTCAGAACGACCAAAGTATTTAAATCAAGCCATTTAAAAGCTACGCTGATCTACAAATTGAAGAATACAGAAACGTGACAATGTTGCAAACATTGTTTCTCAAATTTGTCTTAAAATTTATTACTATCCGCGATAAATAAACTCATAAAGCTGTCACAAAGTTATCACAAAGTGGCAGAGTTTTAATGAAACGCAGACTTGTTGACTCACTTTGACTTCAGAAAGGTTCGCAATGTGCGTAATTGCTACGAGACTACCGGAGACGAGATCAAACGCCAAAATCAAGTCAAACAAAGTCCAACTGTGTATCTGTATCGAAACATGTATCTAAATACTTATGGGCTACACTGTATATAGATAGAACGAAACGGAGCAGAGGATGCACCTGTGCACCTGTGCCGCATCGACTGCAGGGCCTGGCTCGACCTCGTGAGCCGACCGGCGGGAACGCGAGACTTCCGGGAGCAGTTCGTGAGCGAGGGATTTTTCTGGCGGGCCAGCGACCGGCCCAGCCGCCCCTTTATTCCGCCCGACGTGAAATTGTGACAAACGACATCGTTCCAGCGACTTAACGAGCTACGACGTTGCACGCGCCTTCGCGAACCTTGTACGCCCGAGGATCGTTCAGCTTTATCGCGCTGTCGGACTTTCGGTGACCTATGATTTCGAGCTTCGTGGATGAATGAGCTTTGGAAACGATACAGCACGGTTGGATGCAAGTGTAAGAGAGTTTTGGTGTTTGGGAATTTTTTACGAAGACGGATATCTGTGGACGAGGTAGAATATTAATTGTTGTCGTGTAAACTAATTGTTAAATTAATGAGAAACTAAAATATCATCTACGGGCAGCACAAATTTTCAAATTCCAAACAGTAGTAAAAAGGATGTTGTTTAGTTTTAGAAATCTCTTGAAACTGTGAAATTTCCAATTTTGTGAAAAGTCCAGAGATCTAACGCCTTCAGAATTTCACGAGAAAGTACACAAGGGGGAGGCGATGCATCAGAATCGATACAAAGGCAAATCGAGAGCACGATCGACTAACCGTGCGGCTAGGAAGGAAGGGAAGAGAGCGCGCGAGGACGAGTGGGGGAGGTCAGATGAGGTTGCTGGCGCGGTGTAGCGAAAGTGTACATAACACGGCCGCCCTAACCGCGCGCCGTGGATTACGGAGCGCGTGCTACCACCACCAGCTATCTAATTGCATTAACCAGCGCGAATGGCAGCCACGGTTAGAGTGACACCGATTTACCAGACTTCGACGACGATAGGATCTCGCCGGTTTCGCAAACCGCGCACTCGGCTTCCGACTCGAAACCGTCCAATCACGATTCCCGGTGCCACGACTGGTCTAATAAACGACAAACATGGTCAATGAAAGTAACAACAACCGCTGATTGTTAGATTTTCCTGTCCTTTAATTTACGGAGTGGGGGGGAGTAATGAGTCACGGCTAGTGCACAGTCGTTTGATTTTACGTGATTCTTGCATTTGTTCTTCGAGAGTTTCCTTTTTCTCTTACTCAAAAATTTCAAAGATCTAGAATTTTGCAAAATCTGCGTTCTCCTCTAACAGGAGACTATATCTTTCTCCAAAAAAAATCAATTCATCGTCGTTGTGCTAGACATCAGAGAAGCAAAGGTCATGAACGAACTTTTGAAATAAAAAATTAAGTAAAAGAACCAAGAACCCCGAGAAAGAAACTATTCCTTTCCAAGGAACAAAGTTGAAACATCTCTGTGAAAGTCAGAAATTAGAGAACCGAAAACTATGGACAACACAGTTTATAACCGCTCGAGTTCCAGTGTCCTAGAAAATGGAAAACGCACCACGTGCGTAACTTACGAGGCCCTGGCA
Organism: Melipona bicolor; assembly: GCA_030673865.1. Lineage (NCBI taxonomy): Eukaryota > Metazoa > Arthropoda > Insecta > Hymenoptera > Apidae > Melipona > Melipona bicolor. The sequence continues at coordinate 6,653,078 of JAHYIQ010000002.1, read as the reverse complement.
TTCCGTAATCACCGCGATTGTTAAAACGCGCTTCCACCTCGCTTTTCATTACCCTAACGAACTAATTTACGTCCTTTTTCACCCAACGAAACGCCTGGCTTCCACGAGGTGAGACGCGTACACGCACGCATGTATGCGCGTTAGAAGGCAGACGGAAGGCGGGAGGAAAATCCAAAGAGAAAAGAGGGAGAGGTTCAGACGTGCACGCGTGTACTTGTATAATACACATTGCGGGTGTACAGCTCGCTTGGGAACGCGGCGCGGAGCACGTCCTTGACCGGGTCTATCGTGTGACCGATCTCTGCGCATCACAATGCTCCTGCCCCTTTCCTCCAGTGTTCGTTCCCTCGTCGACCCTCCGCCGGCCACCTCGCGTCTGTTTCTGAACGCAACCCTGCGTAAAATGTCCTCGTTCTGGCGCGAACAGACTTTTTTTTTCGACGATTGAGATTTGAAAACGAAAAATTGAAATCCAACGCTAGAAATAACCAAAGTTGGTCGAAATGACCAATTTATAATTTCTACGAAATTGGGATGATAATTTGGATTTGGATAATCCTTCCTCTTTGCAAGTCCTTCGATACGATCTTTGTGATTTAGTCAAAGAGCACGTATGTATATTGTACTTTTTCGAGTTAAATTCTACAACTCTCAACTCCTTCGAACAATTGGACGATACGATCGATCTTCCAATCAAACTGGCAAGAATCTTCCAGTTGAATGGGCGTACAAGAAACTTCAAACACCGAGCGACCCGAATCATCGCAACGGTAACGTCAATCCGTCACGACGAAAGTTTCACGTTCCTGCGAAATCTCTGATTTAATTCCCCGTTAAACGAGGTCCCAAGCCCGGCTATCAAACTGCCATTTCACGTGCGCGCCGCGTTATCAGACGAACAATTACTCATCAACGTGCACGACGCGGACAGTTGCTCGACAGAGAGTGACAGATCGAACCGTCCCGAACTGTCGCGCGGATCGCGAGCTCGGAACTCGAGTGTCTCTCCAATTAACAAACGGGCAACGAGCATTATCTAGCGGGGAGTTATTTGCAACCGCGTCGTAAACTGTTTCCTGGAACTGCGTAGTAAATGAAGATAGGATCATCAGAGAAACGAGGTCGTCGCGTGCAAAAAGGCGAGCTGCTCGAGCACAGAAAGCTCGAGAGAGAAAAAGAGAGCATGTAAGAGGGAACGATCGTCCAGGCGGTTAACGCGCCGTGCAATTTGCCCGATATTCGTGCAATTAGAGTGCAAATTGACGACCGAATGGGGTACGCGCTCGTTTTTCTTCCAGACGTTTCTCGGTTTCTTCCATCGATCCTTTTTCGACTCGATAAACCGGTAAAGGTAGGCTTTCCTGTAAGCGACAAGGACCAAAGAGGACGAGAGGACACGTTGGAAGATCTTCAACTGCTCTTCCGAAAGTCAGTTCAGCCGAGAGTCGACCACTGAGAGTCTGACGTTTTACGGGGAGACATTCGGGCCTGTCGGAAGGATGAGAGCCTCTGAGATTCATAGTTAAAATAGTGGGAGTAAACTGGCAGTAGTAGGTACCGGTGTGCAGTCCAGAGCGCAAGGAGGGCGGGGAGGAAACGACCGGCTGAGACAATGGAGCATTAAAGCCACGGCGTGGTTTTCTCGACAGGAAATTACAGGGATCACGCGGAGATTGACAGAAAAACGACCCCGCGGTGCTCGCAGATAGCGAACGCGGCCAGCCCCGCACGAGAAACCCTCCAATCGGCGCAGCGCGCGTGAGAACCACCCTCCTTGGAGCTCCAGTTTCTGATTTTAGGAGGAACAGGGAAGCACGACATTCTTACGCCTTTGTAACGTTCAAATTGCACGCGGATGAATTTTTACAGACGGTATTATAGATATTACAGATTGCAAAGAGCAAAAATTACCCCTCTCGGTGCACCGGTTTCCAGACTTTGGGAAGGCCGATGAAATTTTCGATTTTCTCAGACTTGTTGTTAGGGGTTATCGTAGATAATAATTATAGATGTCGTGAATTACGGAGGATGAGAATAGCGCTCTTCGAGGTTACGCGTTTTGGTTCTCGGGGGGGGAGGAAGAAATACGAATCGTTGCAAGTTGGTGTACGTGCCAAGTGTCTCGGTAATTTGTATCGAATTTTTAATAGCCACTTGCTCTTGCGCACTCGCAAGTTACAACCGGTGGTAACTTAACGGCGTGGGAATCTTTTTTCAATTGAAACGGCGTGTGATGATTGACCGAGTAAGTTCCCTTTTAAGTCGCTATTTTCTTGCACGCAACGTGTAACGCGATAGAATTCTCAAGTACGTGACGTCGAATCGTTTGCAAAAATCGAAAAAGGTAAACGGACGAAATTTCTGAAAAAGAATTTCTATAGATGAGATAGAGACAAAGGATCGAGGATCGAGATAAAAAATATTCCATTTGAAGGGAAAGAAACACCGCAGCAAAGAGTGGCTCGTTAGTATAACGAAGAGGGACCTGTCGGCCAACGATCAGTCAGCATCGTCGATCGATCGGTCGAACAGGTGCGCGTGCTATTTCCAGACCAGGAACCGCGAAGGCACAGCGAGAGAGGAAGTTCGATAAGTAAATCCTCCCGGAGCGGTTGTAGGGTCGTTCAAGGTCACAGGCAAGCCGAACATGCCGACTGCCGACGTGCCGTGTAGAATTCGTGCCGAGACTCGGACAGTGATGTAGCTTCATCCTTCACGTGGATCGTGCTCGTCCACTTTGGGTGATCTCTCGTACTTGATCCTCTAACCCGAGAGCTAAACCTCTCGCTCGCCTGGCGAAATGCGATTCAACTTCTCGCTCTCTTTTTATAATCCATCGCACGGACGTTTCGTCCGACATTATCACCGGTGTACGTCGCACGTACCCGAGGCAAGAAACACGTTGCACGTTGCAACTCTCTCTCTAAATCATCGCGGTGATTTAACAGTCACGCGTTAATCCGAGAGGAAGCTCAAGTATGGCCGTTCAGATCGCGATAATTATTTTCTTTTATTTTTCGTTCTTTCCGAGCCGAGAGACACTCCTGAATTCCGTCGAGAATTCTATGGAATTCGCGCGATAGTTATCCGTGGGAAGCGTTACTGCGATTTTCGATGAATAAGCACTCGGAGCTGCTGACGGCAGATCGTTCTTGGAATATCACGCGCGAGTCGTTCTTTTTGTCTTTGTCGTACGTTTGCGCAACTTTTGACACTGCAACGTCTTTTATAATATTTTACGTTATCTTGTTTTATTTTGGTGTCTGGAGAGATGTATGATTACTTTCTGGAAATTTCAATTTTCAAATGTTTGTCAAAAAATTGTTTTGTATCTTATCAATATAAAAATGGCGTTCGATAAAATTTCTTCATAGCCTGTATCAACGTGTCGCTTCGGCACTTTGCCGAATTTCCATTCGTCGTCGAAGATTTAGGGGATGAAAGAAGACTCCGGCTCTTCGTCGATGTTCTTCGAAGGCTACGAAGGAAATTCTGTCGCGAGTGAAAAAAAAGGGGGGTAAGGGGAGAGAGTAAAGTCTCGGGCGAGAGAGCCGGAGGAAAGTGGAAGGAAGGGCCCCCCACGAGCCACGAGCAGGCCCGGCTCTCCGTGTGGTCTCCGCTACGCCTCGCGGCGACCTCATCCCTTCTGCTCGCCACGACCATCCTCTCCTACTCCTTCTTCCTCGTCTTCCTCTTCTTCTCGCCGCGGCTCAACTCTGCTCTCCTCTCCTCGGCGGACATAAATCTCGGTAGGTTGCATTTATACTTAATGTTGCCAATATCCCGCTTGATCCCTTCCCCTCCCTCCACTGCACCCTTCAACCATCCAGCCCGCGTGTTTCCTTCCCTGTCCCCCTCCCTTCTCTCTCTCTCACTCTCTCTCTCTCTCTCGCTTGCGCATCGCTTTCTTTATTAGCCGAGAAAGACCCACCACCCGGCGGAATCGAGAGGAGAGTACGACACGCTGGCTCCTCAGGTTCACCCGGTCAACCCCGGCGAGGGTGAATTTATCGTCCCCCTGGTAATGGATAGCCACGACGCCGTACGTCATCGACGTCTCGTGTAAGATAGCTGAGCTGCTGCGCCAAAGATTCCTCGGTGATCGAGATCCTGCTACGCGGGACAGGTTCCCATTTCTGCGATCGAGGTCGATCAAAAGGCCTGCGACTTTGACCAATGACACTCGAAGATCTGTTCCCGTGATCTTCGCCTATCGAGAATGAGAGTACAAAGATACGAAGCACTGTTTTACTTTTACAGAATTGAGTTGAGAAGAGCTAAATGTATTAATCGATACAATTAAACGTCTCCTACAATACTACCTGATCCTGTTTGTAGATGTAACTTTGGACGAAAGTAGTTGTATTATAAAAAAAGTTACAACCAATCAAATCTCCATTTGAGAACGAATATTCTTCCTCGTCGTTAACGTCGAATCTCGATCTCGAAGGGACGAAGGAAATTTGCTCGATTTCGAGAAGATCTCCAAGGAGTTCTTAACGTCGCACGTTACGACGATCTCGCTGATGTAACACGAAGACCACGCCGGATTCCTTTCGAAGCTATTGCTCGACGTTCGCCAGAAACGCCGAGGAAGGGATAATTGCGCACGGCTACGTCGAGTATAAACGTTACCTCGAAAATTTGTTGCGAGATATCGTGCTTCACCCCCTCTACCGTTTCGTTCGCTGTTAATGAAACCGTTTGCGATTATTTCCTTCGGTACGTACCACCTTTCCATAGATATACCGCATCGCCGATACGCGATGTAATTTGAGCGAAAAGGACGATTCTCCACGGACTTGACTTGAAAATCGAAGGAGCTCGTTCAATTTCGACAAACGAACGAACGCTGGCCGTAAAACAGCTCTATCGCGGTCGACATCGTGCAGCCGTGGCCTGCAGGGCCAGGAAGATCATTAGCGAACGGCCACTCGATTCCCTGGATCGCTTCTCCCCGCTCGCCATTAGATCGGGCCCGTTCCATTCAATCCGCGGGGAACTACGTGTACTTACGTCAAAGAGAGAACGACATACACTAACGCTCAAAAGTTTGCTCGTGGTGTTTTTCCGTTTCGCGTTATATCCTCTCTGTCTCCTCTCTGTTTCGACGTCTCCTTCGCCTCCTCATTTTCGCCGTTTTCACGCTTTTATCTACGTACGCTCGATCCTTTCGCGACGCAGCAAACCTTTTCAAACAGAGCTCGGAGCGAACGCTATTTTTAGAAAATAGCATCTTTTGTATTTTGCCGTAGGAATTCATTTCTAACTACGAATAACGTTATCTCGAGGACGAATCGCTTCGTGACGTGACAGCACCGTGGAAAAGTGGACAATTTTCAGATCAATTTCTCTGTCGCTGCTTGTCTAATAAATATTAAGCGTTGCCTTTCTCACAAATTTTTTGTATAGAAATAACACAGCAATGAAATTTGAGGGAACAACTTTAAGAACGGAATTGAAACAGATTTAAAATATCCTCCAACCCGTGACCAGAAGTGAAATATTTTCATTTAGTAAATTTTCCACGTCCTTCCGTGCGCTATAACGAGATAACATTCAATAACGTGAAATTTACAACATCGTGTTCCATACTACGGAGAGCTTAAACGCGAATTCAAGAGATAATGTACAACGATAGTTCTCACATTTTCACGATCTCACAATATCACAACAAAGGAACGAGATTAAGAGCGCCGCTGAACGCGTGTCCAAACTTTTGACAGCTAATGTAGCTGGTATCTGGAATTGCCCAACGCAGATTCTGCTATATAATAAATTGTACGCGTGTTTATGCGCGACAAGAACGATCCAGCATGAAAGGCATTCCGGTTGCCCGAGAAACGTAATTCGAAGTCTCGATTCTCTCGTTCGCAGCACTTTCCAGATATTCTTCCTGCAGATTTCGAAACTGCACAGGCAAATGCGAGAAGCGTTTCCAGCATCATCCTCCAGTTGTCAATTCGTATCGTATCGTTTTATAATCAAATTCTCCGAGATTCGTCTCGCCGACGAGACGGTTAATTTTAATGAAACTCGTATCGCCTTAAAATTTATACTGTAAACGAACGTCGATTGTTCAAACTTTGAGTATGTTTCGCGTGGATGATAAATTTTGAAATTGAACCCTCGGACTGAGTCGCAGGTGACTATGTAATTTATATATTTATATCACTTATAGAATACAAATAAAAATATTTCTATAGACTCTATAAAATCACCCTCTAAAATCACTCTCTAAAATTCTTCTCTCTGATGAAACAATTAATGAAACTCATCTCGACACGCATCGTCTTCAAATTTATGCTGTAAACGAGCGTCAATTGTTCAAACTTCGAGTATGTTTTCGTTGAAAATTGCCTCAACGCTTTGTGTATATTATACGTGTATATTATACGTGTATAATTGAATAAACAGGGTCAGAAATACTAATGTAATATATGTATCTGCGTGTGTTTATAACAAAATTGAATAAACAGGATGGAAAAACGAGATAAAAACGGGGCACACACACACACACACACACACACATATATATATATACGCGCATACACGCGTACGTGCATACGAAGAAACGTTGAAACCAGTGTCCGCGAACGCTGCACGACCATAAAGATAACCTGCCATTCGTGCATACGTAACGCGGCGATGTTACGCAACAGTTACAGATATTGCGTCTGATGGTGATACCTTGCTACAGAGAGACGATATCAACAGCTGGACACAGAAACGTTCGCGAATCGGTTTTACGGGAGGCGAACCGGTTTTCCCTGGCGATCCTATTCAATATTCCATGTACTGGCGACTCCTCTCTCTGCCGGTTAATTTATCGCCAGCCACGCTGAAAATCCAACAGACAAATCCTCCGGCCATTTCTCCTAGTTTCGCGTAATTTCTTCGGGCGAGTTACGCGAGGAACGCGCAATAAAATAAGCGAAATTAATACGGAGGGGAGGGGAAAAAAGAGGAGGAGACAGACGAGGTAGATCGGCTGGCACGCGAAAAAAAACAGCCGATGAAATTTCTACATGTTTAAATACGCGCCCGATCCCGTTCTACCTGTACGCGAGGCGTGATCCGCCGATGAAGACATTTAATGAGCCTATCAACGATCGAGATACCAGTCAGGCACTCCCAGCGGAAGCAGCTCAAAAATCGATCCACCCGATCCTATGTCCTGTGAGACGCAGAGAACGAACGTACGGTCTCTCTACCCGCGAGCGTAAAACGTTCCTCATACGAGAGAGAGAGAGAGGTTTGGCTTCTTTTTGTTCCCTTTTTCTTTCCTCGCCGTTTCTAATCCGACGGGCGCAACGAACCCATCTTGGCAGCGTCTTTGATGTTACGATATCACGTATATAAACGTATCGATAAAATCTGGTTAAGTTTAGTTTATTTAGAGGTACTTGGAAACGGGGCGAATGTTTATCAGACTTCGCAGACGATCGAGTCTGGCAGTGATCACGAACGACTCATAAATCAGAATGCTTAAAAGAATGAGAAACATTCTCTCTCTCTCTCTCTGATTTCTTTCTTTTTGACTATTGCTGCCACATCCTTTGGATAAATTTATGAGAATAAGAGAATTCTACGTTGAAACGATGGCGTATTATTGATTACGCGGATGGACGATGGGTATTTGATAACTTCGTAAAAAGCAGAGTTTATCCAATCGAAAACCATGTCGATCAGTTCGTGCCGATTTAATATAAATTAAATTTAATATTTAATAAATGTATACTAAACTTTAAATCTTCCGCGTTTCAATTTTCCTTCAAAATCGGCACGAACTTTATATTTTATCTTTTGATTAAACGTTTGATAAACAGATTCGTGAAAAAGGTCAAATATTAATTTATACGTCAATTCACAGACTGAAGCCGATCAGTTTTCAATAATTAAATTCACAAGAGCGATTCCTTAACAAAAAAATTCCATTCGAAATATTAATCGACGGATAATAAAGGTCGATCAGTCTGAACAAATTCTTCAAAATTTTATCAACGTTGAAAAAACATTTCCAACGCATGCAGCAACGGCCACGAGAAACATTTCCTCGTCTTCTTCTTCTTCTTCTTCTTCTTCCTCCTCCTCCTCTTCTTCTTCTTCTTCTTCTTCTTCTTCTTCTTCTTCCTCTTTGGTTCTAATGCGGCCCGAACGATCCCACCTTGGCATCGTTTTTCCTTTCAGCCATGGCACGGCAACCGGGCAGCACTATCTACCCTGGCCTAGGCTACTTAACAACGACCGTTTTAGCGTGTAGCTACGCGAGTCTGCATACCGCCGGCCGTATCAATTAGATTAGAGGATTTATTCGCGGTCATACCAGGCACAAAGTTCTCTCTATTGGTATGCCTACTCCCAGCCGCGCTGCCACGGTTGTTCGGTTGCCCGGTACTCCCTGCGATCGTGAACACTCGCGATCTACCGTGTGCAGAGTAAGTACCTGAACCAACGCGAGACGGTACGCGCCAGTATCTTATTAGGGAAAGGGCCCAACTCACTTGCTACACCCTCCGCGCGCGTTGCCCTTCGCCATATACGTACGCACGTGTACACGGAGGACATCGTTCAGGAATATCCAGACAGTTTGCGATAACTGGACTCTGGATTTTTATGCAGATCGCAGACGTACAGGTCAAACGATCGATTTGCCTTTTCGTAAGAGAAATACATCTAATTGTCAATTTAACGTAGGAAAAACGATGGACAAAGTAACTTTTAGACAATAACAAGGGAAAAGGATTGCATATTTTTGTTTCTTCAACTAGAGTTAATTAAACCGATCATTTGACCAGGCACTTTATACATTTTTGCGCTCATTTCTGATAAATAGACAAAAGTCCACATAGTTTAGTGGAAAATTTTTTATTTTAGCCCAATGTAACTTACCAATACGTAAATTTCATCAATGCAATAGTGTACAGATTAATGACGAGTCGTTAAGCATAGTTTATTTTTAATTAAAACGCGTCTTGTTAAATACGAGCAAGTGATACTTTTGAACGGCAGTGTATGTAGAGTCGCGCTAAGGAAAACATGGAAGCAGCGTGTGTGGAAGGTATGCAATCATGTCATTACGGCGCACCGTCCCGGGGAGGGGAACTCTCGCTGTGCTAGACACCGATCCACCGCTAGTTATTTATATGGGACACGCTGGTTATCCACTGGCTGATGTCTCCGGTCAGGGTGGATTTCTCAAGTTTAGATCTTCCTCTGGAGGAAGTCTCGTGAGAACGCGCCACGAACAGCGATCTGATTATTCTAATTCAACGATTCATTTTACGCGTTATAGTTATTCTGATTCTCCCTGATTTGTTTGCTCTTCAAGTAAGACTTTCTACAGCTGAAATTTACCAATGTACCATGTTGATTCCCGTCTTCTGACGATTGCCAAAAATGACAATGTTCCGTTTCAAACTCTGCATCGATCAAGTTCTACTTGTAAAAATTCCCACGATACGCGCAACGCTTAGAGCATAAAATTTCCATCAGAGACATTGAATTATTTGAAAAAATAATTGTTCTAACACAGGCTTTCATTTATATATTTTGTGAAAAATTATTCGAGTCTTTAAAACTTCAGCTTACACCGCCTTACAAAGTGTCTGACAAAAATTATAAATTGGTCACTTCGACCGCTTCAGTCGCGACGCTTCCAAATCGGGTTGCCAGGAAAGATCCAATCGACAGCGCTGCTTGGTCATCAACGATGGAAAAAGTAAAGCGGAGACGCGCGGACAGCAGTCCGCGTTTAATGGATGCCGGCAATCGGTGGAACAGGGCTCGTGGGCTTGCTGTAATATTTCCCTCGAGTCGCGAACGAATGTTCGCGCTTCTTCATACGGCGTATCGGAAGCTGGATCTGTCGACGTTAATTTGTCGCGGTCACGACGACGCGTTGCTCGAAACCAACGCGACCGACGGTCACGCCGCACCGCCCGATGCATCTCGCGAGCGCGGCCTCTCGATTCTATTAATTCAATTATATCGAGGAAGCGGCGGCGGCGGCGGCGTGCGATAACGGAGTCCAATAACGAATCGTTTCCTCCGCGAGCGATCCATGCATTAATAAACAGGCGGCGCGGTGTCGTAGAGCTGTCGTTGCTATCGGTCAATTCGTTGCAACTCGAGGAATGCGACTGATTTTTCCGAAAAACGCCAAGGCGTTCCGTCCGTCATTTTTTCGCATTCCATCGTTGGCGAACGGACTCGCGAAAAGAGCGATCGTTTCGAGCGAGTAGACGATCGACGCACGCTTCGCTGCACCCCTTTATGAAGTTATAAAACAAGCCTGTGTCCTTCTTGTTGCTTCATTCGTGCGCGCGAAATACGGACGTAGAATTTATGAAATTCTCGTTGGTCGTAAATAAACGCGAGAACGAGCAGAGGACGGCACTCTAAGTCGGCTGCGTGCTAGATCGTACAGATCGTGGATTTTCAGCGGGAATAGCTGTGCTAGAAATAGATACCCTTTGCCAAGTAGCAATGATACTCTTAGGCAAATCTCGTGGTCGTTTAAGTTAAACTTAAACCTCGTTCGCGAAAATTTAGCTCGGCCGAGTTTGGAAAGGGTTGAAGACAATCTACGCATTCTCTCTAGATACGTAAATTAATTGAAAGAGTAAGAGCAAATGAAGCGATTCTCATCCCGAGAATTTGTTAATTTTCATGTTTCGCGACTCTTGTAACTTTGGAATTTGAAATGAAAAATTTATTTATACTATTGATACTATTGATAAATTTATACTATTGAAACGTACAAGTGGGAATTGTTAATTGAAATAATAATTACTTAGAATGATGTTTCGTGCTTGCGCCGACTGTTTCACACGTTGCGTTAACTAAAGAAAAGTATAGAGAAAAGACAAATATTAATTACTGACATTAGACACTATTCCTGAGAAAAGGCTCGGCTACTGTTATTTGCTCAATTTTGCGACAGACATAAACGTGATATTAAGACACATACGCACGTACCTCGTAGAGAGAGTTTCATTCATGTAGAAACAATTAGAAAACATTTCACAGAAATATCCAAATATTTCATTTAACGAATGATGAGAAAAATATTCATCTCAAAGAACTATTTCAAATTCGTAATGAAAAATACACCAGAACGGACAATTGTTTCAAATAAACAAACGAAAATAATCGTAATGTAAATGTACTATATTTATATTTTATTTGAAATACTATTTTACCCAGCACTGTTGGAAAGGTATGTATATCGAATCATATGAAAAAATACTAATGACACTTTATCAACCTGATACTTTGACTCCATTGTACGTTGATTAATGCTCTTCAAATGCTTAAATTTAACAAAAGTCTAAAAATTTTATCCTCTTTGAACTGATTGTCCTATCAAGTAAATCAATCGTTTCATCTTTCGACGACCAGAGTATCACTGTGCGATACTAAACAGTCAAAGGGTTAAAGAACTGTCTCGTCGGTAATTAAACAGAGCGGAAGAATATGTTATTGTTAGACGCAGGGGGACGGCGCGTGCCGCGATTTTCTGGAATCGTAGAAAAAACGAGTGGAAACGGTCTCGGGTGCTCGCGAGGCGTCGCGTGCACGCGTTCGAACGCTAGACGACGCACGCACTCGAGCGTGAGATGCGCGGTTGTGCGCGGTTGTGCACGGACACGGAGCGGGAGCGCGGAACCAACACGCGTGCAACCTGGCGCACGCACACGAGCGGCGCCGCGTAAACGCGAAGGCAGATAGATAGGGATACGGCAGGAAATGATTTGTGTTGTATCTCCTCGTCCGGCCGAACAATACCACCATGAGTCATCCTCTGTGAGCCGATGCCACGAAATGGACTCTAAAATAAATCCACGCCTCCGGTGCGTGCGTGATTTACAACGAGGGCGCCGCGGCTTTCGCGTAACATTCCTCCGATCGAAAGAGCCGGAACGCCTTCGTTCAGGTCGGACTTCTCCGTCGGTCGATTTCAACGTTCTCTTCGCGAGGGGGGTGAAAATACGCTAGGGTTGCGTGTAGCTATGTCGTTTGAAACGAACTTAGAGATGCGAGAGACAAGTACGCAGTTTTCGCAGATTACCAAGATATTAAAACATGGAACATTCAATGGGATCATTTTCGAGGTTAAAGTACATAAAAATTCCACGACGAGTGTTTGAGCACTTTCGCGAATCGCAAAGCACATATTTTGATCTTTCGTTTTTAATTTAATCAAGTTCTAATTAATATTAGATATTTGAATCAACAGCAAATTATGAATGATTTGATAAATATACTACACGCGACGAGAGGCACTTCGTCGATCATTTTTCTTCGCCCCTTTCTTCCCGAAACAAAAACGTGAAACGAGAACGAGAAGCTAGAAAAAAAGGAAAAATAAATAAAACGAGAAAACTCATCGGTGAAAGAGAGAAACGTTCGTAGAAACGTCGGCGTTGCATAGCTACGCAACAGCAGCGGGGTAATTACGATCGGTCTAATGGGGATTACGATCGGGTTGCGGAGGAATCGGCCGAACGAAGGGAAGGGTGGCCGGATGATGATCGATACCATTGGTATCATCGCCGCGCGAGTAATTATGGGCGAGGTTGGCGCAACAGGAGAGGGAGTCGGAAAGGGAAACAGAGAGACGGAGGCGAAGCGGGGGAAGAACTCGCGTAGCACGACGGCCACAACGAGTAAAGAGCAAAGTAAAGGGTTCCTGCGGTCGGAGGCGCGTTGTTGCGGTTAAAGCCATAACACGTCACGTCGAAGTTGCAGCCACTTCTTAACTACCCACCGTGGTAGCTCACGGACACGCCGGATACCTGCGCCGGGTAGCCGCGCGCCACGCATTTATAATACACGCGGCGTGGACGAGCCGGCACGGCACGGCGTGCAAGGGGTCAATTATCGGTGCGGACGCGACCGCAGAAACTCCCGGTACGCGGCGACGCGTCCGTGATATCGACCCGATTTCCAACTGCGCCGATCCCACCGACTTTCCAACTTTTGTCCCGCAAAAACACACCGCACCAGACCCGACGAGAGAGAGAGAGAGAGAGAGAGAGAGAGAGGCGAGGATTTGGCGAGGAATCGAAATGATCCGAGTCGTCGTCGGGCGAAATCGGCAAAAAACTTCCGACCCGCGATTATAACGCACGTGCAGGAACGAACACGGTGAACGGATGCATCGATTTTTAGGCACTTTGGAAAACTGGTCTTCTTGCGTGATGTTTTGGGTTGGTCGTTCGCGTAATTGGAGTTTCAGAGTTTCGAGTAAAACTGAGACGATAGATTTTGGGATCGAGAGTGTTCCGAGAGAAACGAGTAGTAAATAAATTTTAGATAATGGAGATGAAAACGCTGCTGGGTGCTATATTAATTTTTGGAAAAGAGCTCTTCGTGCCTTGGATTGCTTCTGTCAAAAGCTGATTGTATTGCTATTTTGCGTTCGTTATTAATGAGTTACTGTAATTAAAGTGAAAAAGAGTTTCTTTAAAATAAGAAACTAGGATGAATGATATTGACATGAGGAGTGTTGATGAAATTTGGAATTAATCAGATTGTAAGAAACACTTAGAATTAAAATACTATAAAAAAGATTCAGAAATACAACACATGAGGAACACTTTTCTATTTTTATAAAAAAAAAGATTCAAAACAAAATTGTTCGGACGTGTGATTTTTCCATTAATCGACGAAACTTGACCTGAATCTTTCACGTCCTCGACGTTATCCTTGGGGAAGTCGAGAGATCCTTTTTCTCGTTCTTGCATTTACTATCGATCAACGGATTGTATTAATGTGAGAACATGTCCTTCTGTCTACAGATTTCTATATTTAACGATAACTAGAACATGTAAGTTATTTCAAATCGAAGAATAAATAATATGCCCCAGATTCGCTGATCGATGCGTACGTATACACTGAGGCAATATCGTCTATTAAGATTATCAATCAAGATAACTAATCTTTGGTACTAGCCTACTGGCTCTGCGTCGCACTATCCATACAGATGAACTAAAAAACGAGGACAATCCGCTAACGTTCGTGTTACGATAATTTTTCAAACTGGAAATTTATCAGGCGACTCGGGCAAGCTTGTTCTATATTTATCGCTATGAAATAAAGCATTACAACTAATAGAATAGAAATGCTATAATAGAATTCCTTTGATTTTTATTCCTACGAGGTCGTCGAGCCTCTAAATAGAATTCAAACAGCTTATAACGCATCGAATGTTCATGTTACTTTAACAAAAATCAGTCGATAACTAAAGATGTAAAATGGTGTCGACCCAATATCTGGCTTCGATTTTCTTTCTATCTTTGATTTCTGTTCTCACCTTCTGAGATCATCGAGCATCCCTTAAGTGAGAAATTGATAATTGATATATTCGTTCTCTCTAAATGAAATTGGGATAGCTTATGGACCGAATGTTCATAATAGTTCTTCGATAATATTGGAGAAGAATCGAGTCGATTTTCTAAGAAATAAAAATAACGTTCTTCATCGTGGAACGAGGATTTCACCCATCTTAGCACGAACATTCTGCTGCCATCTGTGCCCCGATACTTCGGTGCCTTTTGTAGCCCGCAATCTCGGTAGGTAAGAACGAAACCGAGTTTGTTCCGGAAATCCTCAAGATCCTCAACATCGACCAATCAAATCGAATTCGAAACCTTGTAGCACTCGGAATATTAACAATTAATAACAACACGCGCTCGTGTTCTCTTTTCAAAAATAAAAGTATTCTAAAATAAAATGAAAAGATTAAAGTACAATTTACGAAATGAATAAAGATAAACGATCTCCAGATTATTTCAAAATTACCAAGTTTAAAGAAAGAATAAAAATTATTAAACTTTAACGAGTAGAAAATCGAAAGAGCCTTTAGAAGTCTTGAAAAATTACTACTAATAATTAATACTATGATAAAACTATACTGGAACTAGCGTTGAAGTTGATATTTATTATAATAAAAATTTGAAATTAAATTAATAGGAATTCAAATTGAAATTAAATTGGTAGAAATTAATTAATTAATTTAATATCTAGTCAATTAAACCGTCGTACGCGCGGAAGACTTTCTTCCTGGCAAAATCGTTCGAATTATAATCGTAACCTAACCGATCAATCGCTATTTAACCTTCTGCAAAGCATGCTGTTTCAATGGTAAACGATCCTGTCCTTTCACTGATCGCTTAGAAAGTTATGCGTAAACTGGGAAAGAATGTGGTATTAGATGTATAGATATGCAACGCGGGTGCACTTGGACGTTGGGTAAATATTGCCAATCGGAAAATGGTAGACAAGCAATGGTATCTGGTTTGCGAGCAATAGCAAAGTTAAAGGTGAAATAGATTTAGATATGGCGTGGTACTGGTGATTTAGAGTCGCTATACGTTACGATATTTCGGTTATTTATAATATTACGATGCTAATATCGATACACACGGCACGATGAAAGTACGTATCTACGTGTAAAAAGTTCTCGCGGTGTTAAATCACACGCGAGTAGCGATTATAAAATTGGGTTGGGTCAGGTTGCGGATTACGAATCGGTTTGCGTCATATCAACAGCTACACGTGTTTTAAAGGGCAGAAAATTGATCTTTCATTTGTTACCTGGAACCGTTTGTTGTACGAAACAGTTCACGTTATTGGAATAAGAATTCACTAATTTTTCTTAATTCACGCAACTTTATTTATCTATCGAATCTCAGATACAGTGACTCGTCAATGATTAAATAAATGAATTCAACTAGCAAAAGTTTAATTGATAATATCAAATTTTTGTAGCTCTTTGGACTACATTTGAGTGCCTACATTTGAACTTGTCAGAGTTTATATAAAATTGAAAAGGAAAGCAAATGAATTCAACCAGCAGAGTTAACCAAAGGCAAAACCTATCTACGATACCGAATACTCGTCGCGTTGTCAGACTCTCGAAACTGAGATCGAAACTTTTAAAAGTTCCAAAAGAAGCCGATTCGTGTCCAGACGTAAAGTAGTGTTTAGAACGAAGAAGAGGGAACAATTTGTCGAAAGACCGTACGAGGCGAAGCGAGAGATTTAAAGGGATCGAAGGGTTCTCTCGCGGCGAGAGCATCGCGGTCCCTTTTGAAACCAATCGTTGGTACAGACCGCGTGTAAGATCGTGTTTGTGTCAACGTGGCACACGTGGGCGGCACGATATGAGAGATCGCCTCGTTACCTTACCACCGTATAACCCGCTTCCAGAACCTGCGCAGCCTGGAAACAGGTTACGCAGCGGAGAGAGATACGCTTGTAAATGTTTCTGCGTGCGTTCTGAAATATTGCGTTTCCTGGTCGACTAGTTGGGTGTCCGAGATATCGAGGGGCCTCCGGAAAGTCCGGCGACCGAACGGCGAATTGGCCGCGTTCAGCCCCGGTAATTAAAATTGCTTTTCCCGCGGGCGGTGTGTATTTCAAAGCCCGATAACCGACCGACTATTTATAGCGTGCACTGGCATACGGTACAACGCCGCGGTAATCTACGGTCGCCGATCGCTTTCCGCGTCAAATCGAGAGAGAAGAGATCGAATCTCCTCCAGAGGAGAGACACTCTATCATCCGGTGGTAAAAATTCCCAAAGATACCGCGCCTGTTATCTGCTCGCTCGTTGACATCGTGCAGTTTGCTAAAGAGAAACGCAACGTAACGGGGTGTAACCCTTTTCTTCTTTTCTCTTTTAGCCTAGCTCAGTGGTCCGATAGTTCACTGCCGGCTAACTCTCTTTGCTCTCCGTTTACGGTAACCGACGTACGCGAATTGGTAATTGGAAGAGAAGCAATCGGTTTTACGGAATTGGACTGTACGTTGAAATTAATAAGCCGACGAAGAAGAAAAGGAAAACAAATAAAAAGAACAATGAAATAATATAAATGTACCAAATTGATCATCTTCCAAGCAATTGTACTTGATAAAAATTGTAAAAATTACTTACCCCCCTCCCTCCTCCTTTATATGACATAAATTATTACACCAAATTATCAAAAAGAAAAGAAACGAAAATTCTACACAAAAGTGATCAAAGATCCGGATGCTTCGGAGCAACCCTACCAAAATATCCTCCGCCAAGAAAAAAATTGCCCAAAAATTATTACACATAGACGAAAGGCCAATTCCCAACGCGAGAGTTAATTACCGCGAAGACCACCCTTCGAAAAAAGATTTCCACGGCGTTCCACCCCTAATGCCCGACCACCGCGTGATTAGTTAACCGCGCGGAGGCAAATTCCACGGTCGACTCTAAGGACACGGATTCAAGCGCGGACGCGGGGTCGATTAATAACGTCTCTAATCCCGGCCCTTCGCTAGGTATGACGAATAGGCGCGTTATCCACGCGAGTCCGTGGCTGGCTTTCGGCTACGCGGAGACCAAGGGTTAACCGTGTCTCTCGTCTCTGCCTCTCTGTCCCTCCTGGTTGCTTCTCCGTTTCGCGCGATCCCTTGGTCTCTCTCTTCGAAGCAGAGAACCGGCAAGAGGGTTGAAGGGGGTGGCAGATTGATCCGTCACGGAGCGCGAGCACAATCACCCCCATTAGACATTATGTGCCTCCCGGCCCCGCACACACACGCACTTACGTGGCGCTCACGTAAGCGTCGGAGCGGGCGTGTGTGCGCGCGGGGCCAAGCGTTACCGTTGCCGGCCACCGAAATGCATCCACTCTCTCTCTCTCTCTCTTTCTCTCTCTCTCTCTCTCTCTGTAGTATCGTTGCACCCTGAGCTATGATACCGGCGCTGATCTACGGGTACTCGCCGCGAGACGCACGAAATTGCAACAAATTCGAATTTGCGCTGCGCCGAGTCTTTCACTTTAACGGGTAGTCCGTTCCTTCGATTTTGAATCAAGTTGAATAATATATTAATACTAAATTCTTATAATTCCCGATAATCGTATAATACCAATTAAGAATTAAAGCTGGGACAGTTTGTGTGTTAACAAATTTTGTATCAAACATCTTCCTCTTTTGACTGTCACTTTAATAAGCGTTAATTGAATAAATTCGATAAATAAAATTTATCTTAACAAGTTGAGAAAATAATTATGAAAAGAAAAAGGACAGCATTGCAAAGTCTCGGATCAAATCGATCTTCAACTTCAAGCCTTTCCTGTCAAAATATTATGTAAATGCTTTGTCAAGAAAAAAGAAAAGAAAAAAGAAAAAAGAAAATGGCAACTAGCTCCGAGACATTGCTACCGAATTCCAATAGGGCTGGTGTAAAGAGTCGCTTCTAAAATACACCGGCGCTAAGACGCAGTAAAGTTATCGTCCACTTAAATCTACGAATCACTGCTTCGACTTCTATTTAATGACTCCGTGGTCACGAATTAACTCGGCCAGAAATACTTGTCCGAGACGATTCCAATCTATCCCCTGGCTAATCTATCATTCGTGTTCCTCCGCACAGGAAAAGAGAGAGAGAGAGAGAGAGATCTCAGATTAAACGAGACAAAGCGTCGTTCCTTTAATTCCCTCTCGAGTCCTCTCTCAAACGAGCCAAGCAACGATTCAAAAAAGTCGTTTATCTAGCGCGGAAATCAATAATCGTCCAAAGCCTCGGTGGTCTTGTTTGCTGTTGAAACTCGGTAGCTAATGAATTCCTTCAATGAATTTCATCCATCCGAATGAATTCCTTCTCTCTGAGTCTTCTTCTTCTTCATCGTTGCATGCGTTCCCATTCAGAATCATTGAGATAACGTTTTGCAATTAAACTATGGCATATATATTTTTATGCGTTTGTAATTATAGAAATTTGGAATTGCAAGGAATGCAAATACACTAGCATACCACGAGTGTCGATAATAATCGATAATAACCGAGTACTATATTCTTTATCATTAATAACAGTAATCTATTCTGAACAAATGAACACGATATACCCAAAGTGCAGTGTTTGTAACATTGGGTGCATCACAAATCCTACTACTAAAGTTTTATTTTCTCGACAATCTTGAAAATGTGGATTTGCATAAAAGTCTGCTAATGACACAGGTATCATGAAGATGCAGATAACGACCCCAATAACGTTCCCCAAAAAGGGAAATACTCGAGATGACAAATAAATCGAAATAAATCAGCGTTTTCGTGCGATAGCGAGTAAACGACGTCGATGGAAGACGGGACGAGGATCGAAGAGACGAGACACGGGGCACGGGGCTGAAAACTGGGATTCTGAAAACCGAACGACACGGGGAGGCCCGCGCGCGCGGCGACACGGAGCGGTGCTCACCATTTGCCGCGCGAGGCGAAGCCACCCACGTAGCCCGCCGCTCGTTTGTCATCCGACAAATAGCCTTTCTGCCGGGCCGCGTTACACCAGAAGAGTCAAGTACGTGTGTCGACGACGTGGGCCGCACGCGCGTACGTACATACGCGTGTCCCAGGCGTCGCGTCTCGTGGCGGAAGGATTCGCGCTCGTAAGATTATTATTATCTTAACGGGCAGGGCCGCGCGCGACCCGCGCCGGCCATATTTCTCGGCCCGGCACAGAAATACCTCTTCTTTCCTAGCCATTAATTCCGACGCGCCTCCGAGCTTCGAATTGTCTGTCGAATTGTCGTTGCGTCTTAAGGCCGAAGTCGGATTTGAAGAATTTGGGGGATGATCTTAAGAGTAACCTCGTCTCTGTAACGCGTTGTTGCGCGGATCTTTTACTTTGCACTCTGGAAATAATATCTCACGCGTGGACGCGTTTATATATGTAACAGTCTTTTAAAATTCGGTGTTGAAAAGGTACACTGACATGTACCTTTTTGTGCAGATTTTCGTGATTAGAAATTGCGGATTTTTATACAGAGATGCACACGATGACAGTTTCGAAAGATAGTTTCAGAAATATAAAATATTTTTGGAAAATGGAATGTTATTTGAAACAGAATACTAATGTGACAGATGAAATAATTGGGAATTCAAACACCTCAAGTGTTACACTCTACTTCCCTTTCTGTCCACGAAATAAATCAATTCACTGTCAGTTCTCACGAATATGCTACAATTGCGAAACTATAATTTGACTCACGCCACTGTAACATTCAAAACATTCGCATCTTTATCAAACGCGACACTCCGCTAATTCGCGACTGATCCAAAAGAATTTGCGTTCCGGCAAAAAAGAAACAAAGACGAGAAATATTTGCGAGAGATCGCGTTAGAGGATTTCTGGGAAAGACGACGCGTTAGGACGGCGCGACACCGTGTAGGGTGAAAAGTAGGCTGTTCGGCTTTCCACTGTTCGTTTTCGTCCGCAGGATCCTTCGTCGACGTACTTACACACGCGGCAACATCTGGCGACAAAGTGTAACTTTAAGTCGCGGTGCACGAGAAATAGAGAGAAACGAAACGAAAGGAAAAGGAAGAAGAAGGAAGAAATGACAGTGGTAAGCGATACGTGAATTCGCTGATGGATTAGACGCTATTCGAGGAATGCCTGGGCTCGCCAGTCAGCCTCCGGCTGATCGATGCTTTTCTTCGTTCGACTGGCTCCCTTGCCCGGCGTAATTATTCGTGCCAACAACGCGAGAATCGTCGTTGTTTGCATTCTCGCGAAATAACAAGCGTAATTTGCGAAACCGTGAAATATCGCGAGAATTTCACGCAACGCCGGCCGCAGAAGTTACTTAAGATCATCTTGAGACAAAAGGATCAAAGGGGGGAAAAAAAGGGAACAAGGTGGAATGAAACAGACCTTTGCTTGTTTCGACGCGTCAAGGGAGTTTTGGGATATTTATTTCGACATTCAGTGTAATTTTTAACAGATTTTTTAATTATTTCAAATATATTGTCCTAAAATAATCTTAGTACGGGGATATATATTAACAAATCATAGAAGTGTTCACCCTAGGTTCGATATTCCTTTCAAACGATAATTGCAAAATACGACGACTTCTCTATTCAACTTTCAAGAAGAATTTACAGAAACATCTGTAAAAATACTGCTTAAAAATTAAAAAAAAAAAAAAAGAAGAAGAAAAGATGAATTTATATAAATGCCCATGATCTGTCCATCACGCGACTCGAGGCTGGATCCAGCAGAGTTCTTTCTCTCTCAAGTTTAAAGCTTCGCGTAATCGCGACGATACGACGGAAGAAACGGTGGCGGTGTTGCGAAAGGGAGGGAGGAAGACCGAGACGTGACAGAGCGAGCACGAGGTGAGATGAATAAATAAGAGGGTTTTGAAAGGCGGTCGCCGTGGCCCAAGAGGTTATTACGTGGCGTCACGCGATGATGTATCCGCGCTGGTTCAGATTGTCTCCGCGAGATGGGACCACCGACCGTGAAATATGCACCAACCCCCGGGTTAAACCCCCTGGAGGCACGCCGCCCACCCTTATTCACCGCCGCATCACCACCTTCGGACGCAAAAAGAGATGCTTGCCGGGATCTCTTCTCACTGGAGGGCGACTGGTCCACCGTCCCGTCCCCTTAACTTCGCTCGAATATCAATCTTGCGCGAGGGTGTCTCGATCGTAATTAATGTATCGGGCTTATTTGCGAATATATTTCTTGAATGTGTAATTCGCGAACGAGCGACGGAATAATTTTCTTTAAATTTCTTTGCTAGCATTAAACGAATAACGAAATTTCTGTCCGTTCTCTCGTGTAGATACTTTTATCCTTATAGATCGTTTTAAAGAGAGTATCTTAATTTTTTTTATCCAGTAAGAATAATCTACGAGATCCTCTGGCACTTTGTTTATCGATCCGTAAAAGAAGTTTGATTCTTAAAGAAACGAGCGTGAACGAACGAGCTCGAGCGGGATCGATAGCTTTTAAAATGTTTTGGCAAATCGAGGTGGCCACCCCCGAGTGAAGTATCGCGATGGAACATTAGGAGGGATGTATTTGGCCGATGTAGCAATAATTTCCATGCATATATATACGTAGGTGGTGCAGTGACGGCGCATAGATCACAAGGGCTCGCCGACACGCGACAGCACGTGCTTCCAGCCACTGCTCTCCTCTCTCTCTCTCTAGGTTTCCGTCCCTCTGACCCCACCCCTTTGGCCCACCACGTGCCTGTGCACTTAGGGTAAACTTCATGAGCTTTCCACCCACCACAAACGACAAACCACTCGAGTGGATCCCCCTCGAACGCGTATGTGGCATAACCCTTCTTCCAACCATTACCATGACGCTATTCGAGCTTAATACAACGGATCTCCGGGATTTATCCTGAAACAGGGAAAGTTGGAATCTAGTGCTGGACGCTAGAATTCCATTTTCTAGAAGTTAGGAATTTAGTATAGATTCGCGAGAAGTTGTTTGAAGTGGAGTCGAAAAAATTGATATGAACACCTGTGAACTGATAGCAAACTCATGTTTTTGTGGAAATAATTAAAAGATTGTGAAATGTTACATTACGCTTTAATAATTTTACTTTGTATTATATTATATTCTGACTGTATTTAGTAGTAACTGTATCACGTCCTGTATTAATATTATAATATTATAGTTTGTAGTGTCACATTATTAAGAACAGTGGTAGAACGAGAGTCAATATAAAAAAAAAAATCCAAAAGAATTAAAATTTTTGTAAATTTTTGAAATTTCGCAGTCTACTTATAAGATGAAGGCTATATGTATAATGTATTTCAAAGTAATTTAGATCCTGAATAAAATTCTGTATCTACAACTTTGATACGTCATGTATCAACACTCTTTACTTGTAATATTTTTACTCGTGATATTAAACTGACGAAATTTAAGTTAAGTGAAAAACGACAATGCTCGTAGTAATTGAAAAGAGGAACGATAATTGTCAAATTCTGCAAGAAAATAATTCTGCAACGACATTCAATTGTCAATTTTAATCTATAGTAAGTTCATTTTTCATTGGTTTATTTGTGCAACATTTTGTAATGTTGTGATGGTTACATAATTACTTTAATCATCGGAAAACTCGGAGAAATCTGATACACAGATTCTACTTAATTGGTCTGACTAACGCAGGACTATTGTTCTTCTCTCACATTAGTCATCACACCATAGTTTCTGACTTGTTGAATATACATGGTAATCGTGGATTTATATTATTATATTTATTTTGTTACTACATTAATATATTTTCTAGTAGACTTTTTCACAAAGGGACAGGAATATTTTTGTTGAAAATACAATAAACCTTTTCCTAACAAAACAATAAAATATATTTAAAATTAATTCTTTGCGATAATCTAAAGTTGTTAATGTTCCAGAAACTGTACTATTTGTTATAATTAATCTGCGGATATTATTCATTAATGAAAAGTTTGGAGTATACAAAATATAATGTTCAAACCAGAGTGCCTATTTATTATAATAGAGCAGATGAAACGAATTTCTATTCAAGTTCCATTATTTTAGTTGTATTAATGCGCATAAAAATCCAGATCTTATTTATTAAATTGTTACTTTTAACATTCTTTTCCTACATACAGATTCCCATCTGCTTTCTAAAATTTAGTGTAATTCACAATTCAATCTGTGATGAAGTATATTCTACGATCTGATATACTTTGATTTTGCTTAATCGCTCCTCTAATTCAATTAACGAATCAACGATTCCTGTCACAGAGACGAGGCTAAAGGTGATTCCAATGATTACTTGTCGTCAGATCTGTTGTAAATCCGTACGCAGCGCGTAATAATCGCTTCTTCGCCAAGGGGATGACGGACAACGCGTAATCATATTACGATGTGGCCTTTAGCTCTCCCGGGGACGCGGACAGGGGAAGTTCGTGTGTTTGACATTTAGCATTTCCCGCGGGAACCTCGGGACTACGTTCATCATCGAGAGATTGCATTGTCCTAACATTTACCAAATAATTTCTTCTCCTCTAGAAGTTTAACCAATTTCATCCTTTGTCGAAATCTGGAGTTTTATTCTTCTTTGACAGCGATGATACTCGAATTCAATCAAAATGTAAAAATCAAAGATGGATTAATAATTAAAAGCTGCCTCAACCTTAACTTTCTCTTTATGAAACAAACAGACGATGTATTAGAAAGTACAAATTAGTGAAAAAATTAGAAAAATGTTAAAAGTACGAATTAATAATTAGGAATTAATAACTGTATTTGCTTTTCTTAATAGAACGAATAGACCGTGTTTAATTTAATTTAAATTATAAAATATAATTCGAGATTTAACAAAGAACTCGCTAATCAATAAATAAATTCTTCCATTGCACGTTAGTTTGAAAAAACCAATTTAAACGTGTCAACGATATCCTATCATAAGTAGCAACGATTTGAAAAAAAGAAATGAAACCAGCAGTTAATTTTAAAATATCCCTGGTTTTATCATTAAAATACATAAACTTTCGTAGCAAGTCTCCTCCTCTTTTCACAAAAAAAGAAGCAAACGTCATTTTTAAGAAAGATGATCGCGCGACAACGACGCGAGAAGACGGGGTGCGGCCCGTGACAGGCAAAGACGTATCGCAAGCGAATCGCAATTTATTTTTGTATCAGGCGGATGTGTCTAACTAGTTTGTCCGAGCGAAAGTAAGAGCCCCTGCTTCCAAGATTAACGATACTTTAGTACTGTTTTAAAGAGGTACCCACCCCCTCTCCTCGGCGGACCTCCACGACTCTCTCCTACCTCTCTGGATACTGCCAAACCTCCCCCGAAGAAAATACTTAGGATTAACCTGTTCCACCACCCTTTCGGACCCCTCCTGAACTCCCGTCTCCTCCCGAACTCACCACTTCGTTATTTCCTACCGCTGTACTACCCTCGAATGGGAGGTTCAGAGTGAAACAGACAGAGAGAGAGAGAGAGAGAGAGAGGGAGGAAGACGAAGAAAGCGAGAGAGAAAAGAAAGAGAGAAGAGTAGCAATCGTCGGAACTTGAAAGCAGGGCATTTTATGATGACTACAAAAGTGGTCCGGCCACTGTTAGGGCGGCGAGAAAGAGGGTGGCACGAGCAACGCGAGACTGAGTTACTACCCCTACCAAAGCTTTTTTTCCGCCCTTAGCCCGAGAATCGTGGGGGGATAGAGAAAGAGAGAGGGTGAGTGAGATGGAACGACAGGGAGAAGGAACGAAGCTGGATCACGATTTTCTCCCTTACCAGAGGAGAGAACGCTGCAGCCAGGGACTTGAATTGATTGCTTTCATTACGCAAAAAAGTCACTTCCTCTCTGTCTCCTTCTTTCTTTCTCTCTTACCGTGTATCCGTCTTTTCCCTCTTTTCCTCTCTCTCTCTCTCTACTCTGTGTGCCATCTACTCTTTCGCTCTCCATCTCTCGACATCCCTCACCTTGGTCTCCGTATTTTTAACTTGTGCCGCGCGACACTGGCGAATAAGTAAGTGTGCTATTTACATCAAATCTCGTAAGTTATCGCCCATCCCTTCTATGTATCCCTCTCTCTCTCTCTATCTCTCTCTCTGTTTCTCGCACACAGGAGTCTGTGTCACGGTACGGTAATACGGTTAGGGGTTAATCTTTTACAGAATAGTAGCCGAATTCCGTGGGACTCCGCTCTCGCGAAGAGCACTCCGGGTTTTTGCGGTTTCGAGAGCGGCGAGCCAAAAGGGGGATAAATTCGTCCGGTGCTTTTTCCCCTGTTTTTCTACTCCTTTTTTCCTTCTCTCTCTCTCTCTCTCTCTCTCTTTTCTTTTTCGTCTTTCCCTCTCCCTGTTTTTTGGTCGCTCGGACGGACAGTTTTTGCCACGGAGAACGGAGATTCTCATCGGAGACCCATTATACCCCGGTCGCGCGATACGGCAAACAGAAAAATAATTCTCGCGAAACCACCGCCACGGTTTCGGTCTCTAATTGGAGAACGCTAATGAAATTTTGATTTCTGGCAACGATTCGAGAGGTCGCGGAGATTCAGATTGTGCACGCGATCACTTGCGAACGCGGCTGGGCAAGTTGAATTTAAACGGAGACCTCTTTCATTTACTACTGCGTTGTTGAGTTTTTGTAACATTTATAAATTGATAAAAGACGAACGAATTTAATGTTCAATCATTCGTACTTTGTATCTTTCAAATAGGAATTACCACGACGATATTCTGATTATCCAAATTTTTATTATTGTTGAAATTTCATATCATCATTAGGATCAATAATTTCAATAAATAGATTATTATTTTCAATTTATATTATTTTTGAAAGATCAATATCCAAACGATTTATTTTATTTAAATTTAATCAATCGTCTTTAGAATGATTACACAATTATCCACCATTTAATCATACATGTAATGAAATTCCATTATTGATCATTAACAACACGAAAAATATTTTCAATAAATAAATTTTAATATGGCAGAAGAGTGCTTTAAATTTAAACTTCAAATATAGAATTTTTATTTTCATTAAAAACCGCAACATGAAATATATTAAAAGCAACAAAATATTAAATCATCCGAATCCTACGTTCGGAATTAATATCCACAACGATCTGAAATTGACGATTTCACGTACACTGTACTACCTTAGATATTCTTATCAACTTTTACGTCTGGAAATCCCCCTCCAAAAATGTACAAGACCATTATCAGAATACTCCTTTCATTCCATTTTGTTCAAACTCCAAAAAATCCTATCGTCTTCGTAAATGATGCACGAAACTGGACTATAGTTTACAGTTACGGAAAGAAGAAAGAGAAAAAAAAAAAAGGATTGTATCGAGTGGAAAGAAAATCTTCGAGCAATGGATGATGGTGTAGTCAGCGAAAGGGGGACGGGGGACCCCCCACCTATTTAAAGTGTTAACGCTCTGGGAAGGTCTGGTGGTTCGGAGCGACTCTCGGGATCAGCCGGAAGGTGCGGTCAGCCATCGGCGTCGGTGGGACCGCCGCTGGGCCGCGAATCTCACAAGGGTCCGGTTTACATTCGAGTGCGTTCTTTCATGACTCCTTTCTTCGTTTCATTCCTACGTTACGACTGAGGGGATGGTGAAGAGGGGGGGGACCCAGCCCCGTTCGTTCCTCCTCCGCTTTCGTTTCGTCCGCAGGGAAGAGA
This sequence comes from Melipona bicolor, assembly GCA_030673865.1. Lineage (NCBI taxonomy): Eukaryota > Metazoa > Arthropoda > Insecta > Hymenoptera > Apidae > Melipona > Melipona bicolor. Next base: position 6,626,110 of record JAHYIQ010000002.1, on the reverse strand, counting down.
GACAGAGACGGAGAGACTCTCTGCCAGAGAAGTCACCACCATTGACATTAGATACGTGAGATCGGGAAACGCGCGTTCCTGTCGAACGCGATGTTCGTTGCGTAACCGGCTTGCGTATCCGACACTGCGACGTAGCCGCCAGGGATCCGGTAATTTCCTAGCCGGCCGATTCTGCGTTTTCGATTGTCCGGCTTGCGAGGGCCTGGATCGATTGCACCGCCGCGACACCGCATCCTGTTACCACGGCTACTTTTTAACCTTCGACGACGGAACATTGTCGCACTCCGAGCGGTGCGATTGGATTCTTCCTCGTGTCTCTCACACGCGCCGGTTCCCCGGTTCCCCGGGACGAGATTCTTCGGTTGCAGTCGATGCGATTGAGTCGGATTCTTGAGCTGCTTCGAATGTACTTACTTGGAAATTACGTTGGGAATTTTTTCGATCGAAATTGTCGGATGCAGATTTGGAATTAAGGTTCTTATATTTAAGTTGTGAGATAAATTTGAACGATTCTGAAGATAATTACAGTACTTTCCAAATACATACCGCGAGCTACTTGGAAATAACGCGTGAAATATTCCCGTCATCGCGACACGTTCAAACATTCATCGATCTAATCCTACTCCCTTCGCCACCAATCACAAGAAAATCCTTCGAAAATCCTCCCCCGAGGAATCTCTTTAAATCGAAACTAAACAAGTCCCGAGCAAGTTCGCTTCCCCCATGTCGCAGAGAGTCGATTCTCCCCCTAGGAGGAGGCAAAGAACCCTCGAAAGAATTCTTGGTTCACCTGGCTCGGTGGTGGCGGATAACGAAAATGCAGCGCCGTGGCAGCACCGGGAGATCCATTCGTCATTATCGCGTCGACCGACCTAATCTCTGAAGGATCTCTCGAGATTACACTTTGGCATATCATTTGCCTGAACGAACGAGCGGCTCGGGCCGCGTTGACGGGCAATATGTCGTCTACATGAGTGCACCGGCACTCGACGTGAGATACATTCGGCAGTGGAATTTAGGGGAAACGCGCACTTGGGAAGCGCGCGCGGTGGAGGATCGTGCTCGGATGCTAGTAGTATTCCAAGCGATATGGTGGTTGTGCAGCGTTGTCGGACGGGCAGATGCAGATGAGCTCGTTGCTCCGAGTGCATCGATCATTGGGGTAACGTGACTGCTCGGTCCTCTTGGATGGCTAATCTGTAGCTTGGAGGTTCGCTGTCCTTCCTAATCCGTCGGATAACCGCTTGTATTAATCTGATTTATCATTGGCAAGATGTAGGAATCCCGTGATTTGAACGATCTTTGTCACATGGGTGAAATGTCGGAATACTCTAGGGATCAGTAACTAGCAGAGAAAACTAGTAATTAGTAGCTAAAAACTATTGAGAAATTAAGAGTGTATTGTGGAATTGAGGATTCGATATAATAATTAATCCATCGTTCAAATTGAACGATTAGAATTCCATTACGCTGATAAAAATTTAATGTTGCAAGTCAATGTCCAACCGAATCCATTTATTTGAGATTCAATTATGCTCAGATACTCGCGGTACGATTGAAGTCAATGAAGACTAATAATTTTTGAGGAAATTCAGTTTGAAAAAAGTGACCACACACGTGGAATTTCAAAGTAAATAATATTTTATCGAGTATTTGCACGTAGAGTAGAAAAGTTTTAGCTTATTCGACAAAATTCTATCATCGTGTCTTGCCATCACTATTCTGGCAGATACAAACTGCCTTCGTAGCCAATCAGTCAGTCGCAATTAATTTAAATTAAAAATTATCGATACTTTAGATTGTTACGATTTCGTAAAAAGAATCACACAACGATGAGTTTGTTTTAAAATGAGACCAACATCGTTACATGATCTTTCTTTACGAAGACATAACAATTTCAAGTGACGATTGACAATCATTATGCTCTTCACTGTATAACAATTATTAATTGCTGGATTTTCAATCCGAATAAAGAATGGCTCTATGAGCGGAATTTCGTTTATCTAGAGCAAGGAGAAGATCATCGATTAATACAATGAGAAAAAAAGTAGAGAAGGAAGATGCTTCGTCAAGCGAACGAAATCTTCAGCAGTCTAAAAATCGCGCACACTCGAGGATTCCCTGAACTGAAATAAAAGTTGAGCAGGAATCTTCAGTTTCTTTGATTCCTTCGGTACACGTGCGCGTTTCACGCGCCGCACGTTGACGAGACCGCGAGAAAGAGAGACTTTTGTCTCTACGCGAAAGGGTTAAACGGAAGAGAAGTTGGAAGTCGCACGGAACGAAATCGAGAAGTTGGTCGGGTAACGGCGATCTGGATCGCGGTCAAACCCTCGCCATAAATCGCCGCGTACGTACGTTTCGCCGAAAAGTTTGGCCGGCGATATCTCGCGGTATCTCGCGTTATCTCGCAGTAACTCGCTGCCGCGGGGCAAAAATCGGCCGTGGTCCAGGTCCGTGAGTAATTCGGTGCCGGCTGAAGGGTAATTGGAATGCATCGTGCATTGCCTAACTTTCGAGTTATTGCCTGCATAAAAGTGATAAGTTTCTTCCGGCGAATGAGCATCTATAGATTACCGTAAATGTTGTACCACGACCGCGGCTCGGTCGCACGTAACACATACACACACATACACACGCGCGCGCGCGCGCCAAGTTCCCAAGGAAAAGTATCCTAGCGGGCGCGTCGCAGTTTGTAAACCAGTATATCGTGCCCCACCCTCCTGCCTCCCCCCTCCCAGGCCCCACGTGACACGCGTAACTTGCGGATTCCCTAGCCCTTTCCTCCCTCATCCACCTTTTGCGATCCTCCACGGACCGTGGACAGTGTCCACGGCTGTTTTGTCCCGCGAGCGTAATCAGTCTCGTAATTAACCGCGTCGGAAACGCCTTGTGCTCTCGCTACAGCGATCGCGAGATTGACTTGCCTTTGACCGGTGACTTTGATAGTGGGTCGAGCCTTTCGTTCTGTGACAAGTGCGTTCGGAGCGCGAGCAGTTTAAAATAGACGTTTCAACTGGGTTCGGAGATATTCAAGATTTACCATGTTCCTGGTATCGGACGTAGAAAGTACATATTTTGGAATTGTTTGCAACGGTGTGTTCATTCGCTGGTAGACTGTGGAGGACTTTGTGCACTTTTGTGGAATTTAAGACACGCGTAACTTTGAGCGTTACTCCGCAAATAATATGGTTCTTTTAGTTTAAAGAAATCTCTGAGTCGTTATCGAATCAAAGTTTCAGAGAATTGGGACGAATTGATGTAAAATACTCAAAGGCAATGTCCCACGTAGATTTAATTTCTTCGATCACTGCGCAAATGTGTCCACAGTCTACGCTCGTTCGGACACGCGTACGAATTTCGCGAAACATTCGTCTGATCCACAATCGCGTACGATGATACGTAAGATGTGAAACCGGTATCTGAACCACTCCACAATGTATTCGTGCAAGAAGAAACATATTCACGACCTGTGACGTAAGTGCGATAGATGCTCTCTCTCTCTCTCTCTCTGTCTGTCTCTGTGTCTCCCCTCTTTCTCTCTCGCGTTAACAACGATCGTTTCCACTAAACCGAACCGATCGAAACGTTACCCCTCGATTCTGTTCATCGATCCTGGATCAGCGTAAAGGAAAAGAAAAAAAGAAGCGTCGAGACATCGAGCGGCGACGTTGGAGCGAGAAGACATCTCGGAAGAAGTGGAGCGACAAAGAGAAAGCTCTTAAATAAATAAAATCGATAAGGCGAGACATGGTATCCAAGGAGAGCAAGGTAGAACCTCCCGGAGAGGGACAGAGCTCATGAATAAGCAGTGCTCACGGGGGTGTGCGCCGCGTGATTTCGCGTGGGACTGTTGGCGGTAGACCAGCCGGCGAACGTTTATTTCGCAACCTTTGCCTCTTCCATCCCCGGATTCTGCCTCTTGCTCCGGCAGGCCGGCCAGCCAGCCGCTCTCTCTTCGTCGCACCGCGCTCCCGATGCCAATAACGACGTTATCCCGCGCGACGCTCAAGCCGTTTCCGTAGAAACCCCGCGTCACCCAAGAGCCGCCCCACTTCGGCCACACGTGATCGCGATCCGGCCAATGGCGGCCGCGGATCCTCCCGGCTGGATGCTGATCGAGGGATGCAAAAGGCGGGGTTGCGAGCCCGCGTGGGGATGAAAGCTCGGCGATAGAGGCGGGGGTCGAAAAGCTTGGGCCGAGTCACGTGTGCCCGTGTCGCCAGAAGCCTGGTTCGTGCTTTCACGTCGTTGTTACCCGCACGACCGTGCCGCTTTTTCGGGTCCAGCCACCGTGTCACCGCGGCTGATAACGATAACGAGAGTCGGACGTGACCGAGAACCTTTTTGCCTATTTCGGCCACTGGGACCTCACTGAGAGGCGCGACTCGAACGGTTTTCAACAGCCGCTACCGACAGCTGCTCCCGAATCGTTTTGACGAAGGCTCGGCAACGCTTTCGATTTCGGGGTTGTTCTTGGAAAACGTTGAATCGTGGAAAATGCTTGGAACGTGACTGAGAACCTTTTTTTTTATCACGGAGACACTCGGTTAGTTTGAAAACGGTCGAAAGAGACAGTTGAGTCTTCGTAGAGTGTTTGCAGAACGTCTAGGATTTCTGATCTCGATCGATTGCTTGGTCGTGGATGATGCCTCGCAGTGGTTGGATATTGGCTTTTGGTCGGATTCGCGGGTGATAAACATGGACGGGACGCGGTTCTCGCCAAGAAGATTCTTCAACTGTTTCGGACTGTTTCTAAACAGACTCTGTGTGGTTCTGTGTGAAAGACAGAGGACGATTCGCAAAGTTGAGATATAGTTGCTTCGATGAGTGAGCCTTTGGATACGGTGCCGTGAAGTGGACAGTGTACAGTGACTGAGATTACCCTCGCTCGACCAGTTTCGGAACTCCAAAACTTGGAATATATCAAGAAATCCTCTCAGAATCCAGAAACCAATTCAACACTGAAAATCGTCTTCAATTTACAACCGTCCCCAGCTTCGCGACTCGAAGACCAATGTTTCGATCGTAAACTTCAAAAAGCCAAGCTTTTTCAAAACTCTTTGAAGTTCCCAGGATCCGAAAGTGAATTTCTGACCTCCGATTTAGAGAACGAGGTCCAAAGGTCGGAAGATCCAGGGGAACATTGACGTGATTCGAGAGAATCGTCCGATCGTCAGGCCGGCGACGACGATGAGGACAGCTAGAAACCCGTCCGAGGACTCGGCCAGAGTGCCGTCATTGTGGACGCGGTGCGACAGTGCAGTTGAGTGATGCCGCGAGTGCCGTGAGAGAGGAGACACCGAGAGGCCGCGTGTCCCTACAGATAAATTTCCAGAAGACGAGCACGAGGAGGATAACGGATCCCGATTTACGAAGATGAAGCGACGGCCGACCGGGTGCTCGTCGAAGCCACCCGTCGTCCGGCACAAAGACGCTCCTGATGACGGTCATTGTGCCGCCGCGCCATAGACTGGTCGAGGGCGAGGCCGCCGTTAAAAAAGAGACTAGAGCGATCGGAAGAGCTGTGGAAACGTGCGAGGAGCATCGTCGTCGGTGGTCAATAGGACCGACCGTCCCTTGGACGCGTCTCGTTACATTATACGCGCGAGATCGAGAGAGGAACCAGCTGGATTCCCACAGCCGACGGCCGTCGGCTACCGAGGGGTCACGATGGACCTTAGCACCGCCTATCGCTACAACCAGAACATGATGGAATACTACACCTGTAAGCTGACAACCCGTGCAGTACTCTGGAATTTACACGATTTTTCAATCGTTCACGATCGTTCTTTCGTTACTTTTTGGGTTATTCGTTTCCTTTGAAGCACTCTCTCTCTCTCTCTCTGGAGTTCTTTGCTTTCGCGCATTTGGTTTGCTTTCCTTTCGACTGGGTCAGCATCTTTCCATGATTTCGATTTCATTGCGTGTCTTTCTGGATTGATAAACGTGAGTACTTTTGTCAATTTACTATCTCGGTTCGGAATGATATCTTTTGGTCGATAAACTTTTGTTGCGCGAATTTGAGTAAATTTGTTGATAATTATGACAGAGTAGTTGGCATAAAAAAATCGATCTCGCTTACTAGAATCTTGACACGTGGAAAGATATGAAATTTCCATCTAAAAGTTCTTCCGTCGTCCGGAAAATTTCTCAAATTCCAGAGAGATGTAAAAAAGTTTTTGATTCAGTTGTGAACGCATTAAATTTCGTTAAGACGAGATTGAAATAAAAACTCGAGCGACGACAATTCGTACAAGAATCGACCGCATTCGCTAGAAACTAGACGCGAGGTTTCCCGGACGAAACGACGATTACGTCCAACGAAACCGCAGGGAAATTAAAAAAATACTTCGCGCAACAAACAGCATCGTTTCGTGCGAATTAGGTTAAAGGATCGTTTCTTGCTGCGTTTAATAACCGTGGAGTAAGAAAACACGGTCCGCGAAGCAACAAGATCGGGCAGATCGCGCGTTTTTTCGCGCGGAGCAGCTCGAACGCGAAGAGGCCAGAAAACAATCGACTCTCGACGGTGGATCGTGAGAGCGAGCTCGCCGGCGTAAAAATCGATTTCTCTCCGATCGGGGTTTTCTGCTCGGATCAACCGGCCCGTGGAACAATCGGAAAGAGACAATCCGCTTCGAGACGACAAATCTGCATCGAGCAAACGAGGCTGCGAGAAACGTAAACTTCCTTCGACTCGACAAAAAAGCGAAACCACACGGTCGTTGCTGCAGTTTCTGATCCGCGCAGGAACCGTTCCTGAAATTGTTCGGCTCTCCCTCTCTCTTATCAAATTGTTGCTCTCCGTGAATCGTTTCCCTGAATCGCCGGTGAAACCGTCCGAATCAACGCCATGTTTCGCTCAGGACGAAAATTTCTTCGATTGTCGCGAAGAAACGAAAAAACTCGGCCACAGAATCCGTCTGGCACTCTCGTTTTCTCTGACTTTCTTCTCGCCGCCGGATAAATACTCGCTTTCGCTATATATATATATATATATATATGTATATATTGCGGAGAAATTCAAATCTATTCGGAACCGATTTTCTCCGGCGAATTCGCGGAATCATGTTGCGCGTAAACGGAGAAAAGCGCGAGAAAAACGAAGAAAAATGCAGAGGCGGTCTGTTCTTTTAATTCGTATTTCGTTTAATTTTTTAATCGTCATCCACCTCTTTGTATCTCTTTGTGCAAATATTCGTTTCTATGTCATAAAATTTTTCTGACGGTCGAAGCAAAGCATCACGATTTTGATTCTCAGCTCTTCGTTATTCGCAAAATATATTTTTCTCCAGCTTTCTACTTTCCGCGAGATATACCTCGCTCGCTCTTATCTGCGTGTCGACAAAAACACTGGAGAAATCGAACAAAACGCATAAATATCGACTAAAAAGGTTTTTAAATTCGTTTTCATGAAAAGGTGAAGCGATGCTTTTGTACTTAACGGTGTGTTAAAATGATAGCCACGATGCAAGAAAGAGGGGGAGAAGAAGTAAAAAGAGAAGAAAAATAGAAAGTCGAATCTCTTTGGATCGCGATTTCGTGCAATTGCTGGTTGGAAACGTATTAATTAGGTGACCACGGTCGTCGTTTTGGAAACGATGCGGCCGCGGCCGTCCGCCGGTTCCGTTCGAACTAATGGCATGATAATAATTATGAAACATTAACAAGAACGGCGCGGTCAACGCGCGTGCATCGCAGCTGAATCGTTCCGCGACCAGTCAGCCAATCCCTTTCGTTCAACGAGCAAAATTATCCGTGTAATTGCGCGCTGAATTTGCCGGACGTTTCCAAGATCGGAAAAATGATCGCTGCCGGGCAAGTGAAACGAATCAACGACTCCGTTTGCGAGTTTCAAGTCGTTTTGTGTCGCGAAGAAGTTCTCGATTCGCGCCCGATTAAGGCAGTTTGAAATTTCGAATTTAGTTTCTGCCGACTCGTTACGTGCAGCGGGATTAAAGTTTGAAAAGCATTTAATGGTTCGTCTCAGTCTCGAGCACTTGTTACGTTCGTATTCGGAAGATAAACAGATTTTTGTGTAGATTGCAAACGTTATTTATACTTGAACAGTGACAGTTTATAAATAAATACGAGCAACTTTAATAATTAAGATCATCAATTTAATTGACAAGGTGGTCGAAACTTTTCGAACGTTTCCAAAAATTCTATTTGCAACGCGAAACTAACATATTTCTATCGAGTCGATACTCGCGGCACAGAAATACGTATTACCGAAAAGAAGGAAACGCAATAAAGTATCGATATATCGAGTATGTGGCATTAAGGCACACATAATACTAGATAATGTAGAAAATATTCAAAACGAATTGCTCCACGGAAGTACTAAAGAACCGAAACAAATCTTCGTTCGCGCACTGAATCTCCACGAGCGTCTACGTTCTACCTAAAAACACGTCACGCGGTGAATCTTCAAAATTTTTCCCTTAACAGAAAAAAAAAAAAAAATCGGCTAACAAATCAATTTTGTCCGCTGTAATGCTTGCGCTATTAAATTAGACACACGACCGATCGGGGTTGGGAATTTCTGAAAAATAGGAGCAACGCCCCGCACTCCCCCGTGTATTTTTCAAGCGAACGAGTAATAAAGTCTAGCGTGTTTCCAACGCGCGGCCCGGCAATACGTAACGCCAAGACCGTAATGTAATACAGGAACAAAGCTGCTGGAGAAATATCGTGTGACCGAGAGTCGGAAATCTATAACGCGCGCTCGGCTCGCTCGCGCCGTATTCCCCGCTCTTTTCTTACTTTCCGTCATGAAAATATCTACTTCTGCAGGAACTGACGTCGTCGTCGTCGAATTCATTCGTCTCGCGCGTACCACTCAAACGCGATTAATTAATCACTGAGAGCGTCTGATTGTCAATAGCCACTGATACTTGTCTGACTGTCGATAAGAATCACTCTCGACTTTGTCGCAGCAAGTGAAATTTAAATGTAACTTGGCACTTGAATATTTACTATAGAACAATTTTACAGATATCAAATATCATTTGATAACGGTGAGTAATGAAATTTATAAATACAATTTTATGTGTTACACACAAATTTATTTTGCGTCAGAGTTTTTTTTCTAATTTTCTGTGATATGATAACTGAAGAGAAAATATATTTGCAAATACTATTATTGCACTTTTTATTTGTATCGTTATTCTTGCCATCGATAACTATATTGATTCAAACTATTCGAACTATTCAAATATTTCGATTTGAATTATCAAATCGTAGTTGAACACGCGACATGAGAAACCCAAATTCTCGTTTGGGCTGAAACGCTCAAAAGAAAGAGCCAGAAAGCACAAACCTCAAAGTTAACGAGCGTCCGCGCAACGAAACGTACGGCAGCGCACTATGGTGTCATAGTCGGAGATTCAGAGGGTAGAAACGCAACCGAGAGACAATAATAAGCGTTGGTGACGCGGTTGCTACGAGAGAGAGAGAGAGAGAGAGAGAGAGAGAGACAATTCGTAGCACTGGTAACTGGGATTCGGCCTCCGAGGGGGTGGCGGCTCTCTCGAATCCACGGCTCTCGAACCGAGAGCCCATCGTATAGTTGCGGTCAGCAGGCGTGACGGCGTGCGTGCACCGCGTAGGGTGGTCATGGTGCTTTTACACCCCGCGCCACCATGATTCCAAGCGCGACTATCCCCCTGACTACCGGCCACGCCGCGGGGATGCGACCATAAACGCGAGAGCGAATTGATTTGCGACCGGAAAGCGCGTATCGTTTCTAGTAATGATCGCCGATCCCTTCATTGTCTCTTGCCGCGTCGTGATCGTATTCGGCTACCGATGGACACAGAGAGAGAGAGAGAGAGAGGGAGAGAGAGAGAGGATGGAGAGAAAAAGAGAAGAAAAAAGGAGAATCGGTGGTTCACGCGCCGCAGCGCGCCTCGTTTCGGTAACAATGATGCTTCTCTGATTGGAATGGCCGAATCATCGCGGTAATTAGCTCCGATTGTTTGGCTACGAGCACGCGTGCCCGGTTTCGTTGAATGTTTCGGAGGGATTTGAATTTTGTTTATTTCGTAACGGGGGGTTTTTACGGTGGTGCTTTAATCTCCAAGAAAGTGGAAATGGCGAGATGATGGTAGATTTTGATCTTGCACTTTTCGTGGTACATTCGAGACTTTTAAATGCGTTTGATACCTATAAACGTAGCATTGGAAATATTGTAGATGCGATTGAAAGTGTTGAAACTGAACGTGTACTCTGGGAAATAGATGTATCTACGAGATTTTGTTTGCTGAAAGTACACGTTATATTTGCGAGTTATTACGCGTCGTGTTAAAATAAGCGCTCTGACGTTCTTGGCAAAACGCACGAATTTAAACGACAGTCAACGTGTTAATAGCAGAACTGTACACTCCGCATTTCAAGCTGATTTATCGAGCATAAAGCAGTTGAAAGTTTGTCCCATGATTTCTTGAAACCCTTCTTAATTTATCGCGCAATCCAGCGATTAAGATTAATTTCTTCACGCAAAGAATTGAACTTGAGCGAAAGCGAAACGAAAAAAATAATTTCAGTAATTGAAAACAGCAATCTACTAAACACAGTGGTCGTACATGCTCAGAAATTTTGAATGAAATTATCTTTAGTCTTCCGACGTCTTGTTTCAATGAAAACAATACTATAAAAATGATTTTAAGAGTTAGAAAAAATTTATTCGACTTGTTTAGCAAAAATTAAAAACAAATCGGTCTCATCAGATCAATTTTTTGAATCGCTCCGTGTAAATACACAGATGTGCATCCTCCGCGTCTGGCGAAAGTTGAGCAACCGCGAGACAAACGTGCAATTAATTTTCCAGTAGAATAACGCTATCGTAGACAGACACGACAACGAGAAGATTCGTATCAATCTCTCTGCTGCGTTATTGGAGCACGTTAAGTCGAACGTCTTCCTTTCTTTCTTTTTATCCCCTCGACGATTCGCTCGGATCTGCATTAACTGCGTCGCCAGAAGAAGTCGATTGACCGGGTAGAAAGAGGCGAGCGAGGGGACGAATCGCGCGACCCATCGGAGTCTGGTCTCTGTTAGTCAACTAGCGTTAGGGATTAGAAACAACGACGATTGGATCATCGAGTCATCGGTGCACTGGCACGTACACGAGGACATATGTCGCGGTCCAGGACCCTCCATTACGATATTAGATCGAAGTTGGCGCGTTAGAGGGCCGTAATACGCGAAAATAAAGTCGTCCCGCGAAGAGAGAAGTAACAGTAGCGCGTCGGATGGAAAATCGAATGATCGGGCACACGTTGCTCTCATTATTAGCAAATGCACTGGTTCGAAGGGGAATCGGGGGAAAGGAATCGATGAATTACGAGTTCGTTTCAGTTCGTATCGCGTTTTGCTTCTTTCTTGAATGATTTGACGAAAGGATCGAATAAGTTATATCTAATGAAATTAATGTATAAATTACTACAAGATCATCGTAGACAGTATCATTAAACTCATTCATAAAACACATGTTGTTGATACATTCTTTATATTTTTTAGTTGATTTATCTGTTTCTAAATTATTCGATCATTTTCCATAATTTTTTTTTTGTTGTCGCGTTATTTGTTCAGGATTGGTAGAATTAAATATAATTTAGCCAGAATCTATTTTACAAAACGTAGGAATCACACAGATTTTACCAAAGTAGAAAATGTACATCACTGAAGTTTCGAATGATTCAACCCTTGTTTGAACTTATTCCTCTGATCGTATTCGTACTTTAAGTGATTTCTAGTTTTCAACTCTAACAATTAAAAGATTTACATTTCAATCTTGCATCAACGCGAGCGTTAAAAGAAACTTAAGAAAGGACTGTTGTAATTAAAAGAAGAAATACCACTGAGAAGAACAATTCAAAACTTGTTCATACCTTCAACAAACAAAAAACCTGAATTGAAATAAAATTAAAATTTTACAAAGAAACGAAGCCTGAAAATCGCAAAAAAAGAATGAAAAAAATAGAAATCCAAAGTCCGCGCAGACTTTTGATGAAAATTTCGAGGACGATATCTGCGACACCGTGAAAGTTAGTCGCAAAGATCGGCAGCGATGGTTCCACGATCGCGGAAGCTCGGCCCCCGAACGGTTAGCCTCTCGAGCTAATGCATTATCGATTTCCATTTTCCAGGCCACGGCGGAGTTAACCAGCTCGGCGGCGTCTTCGTGAACGGAAGGCCCCTACCGGATGTAGTGAGGCAGAGGATCGTCGAGCTAGCGCACAGCGGCGTCCGACCGTGCGACATTTCCAGACAACTCAGGGTATCTCACGGCTGTGTATCCAAGATACTGTCGAGGTGAGTACCGACACCGTTCCGGCGCCATCCAGACCCCCGTCGTATCCGTTACAACCGCAGCCCCCGTCCTACTGTTCCGACGGCGACAGTACTTGCTTTTTGCTCTATCCTCGTTTGGCGCTTCGACGATTTCCTCGATCGATTCCTTCGATTCGTCCTTCTGTCCGTCCCGCTGCACGCCGGCTGTATGATTCTTGTGGGATCGATTCGTCGATGAAATACGGGTGAATGCGCGTTTAAGGGGGTGAGTGACAAGTTTCAGTGGGTGGTTGGTGGAAGAGATTCTTTGAAGCTTGCTCGATAACAATAGATGTTCCGGGAGTATGTGTAGATGAAAAGTTGAAATATTTGCTTTAATTTATTAAAGTTTCGTTGGTTAGAATCTTGTCTGATACCAAGTTTAATTTTAAATGTTCGTCGTGAGAAAAGATCGACGTAGTTGAAACGAGCAGACATTCGTTTGAAAATTTTTTTCAAATCAGGCCTGTGGAGATCTTTGAAATTCTTTGTTATTAAACAATGATAAACAGATAACGCAGCATATATACCTCTCATCTAAAACTTTTATATCAGATTCTCCGATTTTATTCCACTTCAGTACAGATGTATGCGTTATTTGAAGAATTTTTATTCTACCTACAGTACTTGCACCACCATGTATATCATCTCAAGATACGATATTAGACTCTTTCGTTTCGTTCTACGATTCTACGTCCATAAAGAGAAACACACAGTAAATATGTCATCTAAAAATCTTATACAATTCTACTGTCAATCCTACAAAAGCAAACAGCCCACGCTCCAGTACGCTCTTTCTGAAAGTCATCGCAAAATTTCCGTCGCTCGGCAAACAAAAATGAAAAGGAGAAGACACCCGTGCTACAGTTAAGCGATCTGCTCGAGAGATACAACGGCGCGAATGATTTAACGCGGGATCAAGTCTTGAAAAGACGTGAAAGATCGAACGCGAGAAGAAAGAAAGAAAAGAGAAGAGAGAGAAAGAGAGTGAGAGCGGAGTGCACGAGAATCGACGAGAAGGAAAAAAACAAAAACTAGACTATTCCTGGTTCGGGAGTGATTTAATTAAAGACGCTGTTAGAAGCACGAGGCGAACGAACTCGGGGACGAAAACTGCGACGCCGGAAGGAAGGAACCACCCCTCTTCCGGCCGCGATGGGGGGTGCCAGCGGGTGCGACGATATGCGGTTTCCATGTTTTTTCCACCCTCCACCCCGCGTTACATAACGGGTGGCCTCGTGCCGTTTTGATGGCCCGAATGTCATACGTCCCCGCCAGTAGAATATCATTGTCGCATATAGTTTCTTTCACGTATAACTCCCCTGTACATGTGTATATGTATATACGTCTAATAGGCAAGCTGAATTATTTACTATTTTATTGCCTCTCGGGTTACCGCGTTCCCTTTAGATTTTCCTATCTTTTTCTTTTTTTCTCTCTCTCCGCGAATTTGAACCGTGCATTGTCGTCGACGCGCTCGGAAATGTGAAATCACTCGTGTCGATAAGCATCTCTTCGGACGAGGGGGTTCTTTTAAAGGAGTGTCCGACGAATTCTGAAAGCATCCCGAGCGCGGAAATTTTTATTGAGGAAGCGATAAATAAAAGTTTCGAGGGGTGAAATTTATATTCGACAAAGTGAGGTTAAAGCCTCGCAGTGGGATTTTCTCTGCTTCTGAAAATATTAAGACGCTCCGAAATCGAAAATTGCCAAAGGGAACGAGTGTCTGTAAAAATTCCCGCAACATTATACCAAAACTTCGTATAGTATATATTTGCAGAATGATAATGTCACGTAACAGGATAATGCAGGAACTTCACAATTTTCTAAGAAACCAACCGTCCATTGTTTCGAATATTTTACGTGTCACAGATTTAGCGGTCATCAGCAAGTTTGGCGTCCGACCACTAGATACCCATTCTACTCAACGCTCTTCACTTACGACGCTTCCATCGACGACAAATAAGTATGAAAAATTTTCAATTCAGCAGCGTGAGACGGGGGATCGTTGTAGAAATTTTCGCGCGCGGACGAGTTCAACGTAGAAAATTAGGGAAATTCATTCGGAGGAAATTGCCACTACGTCGGCGATTAATCGTAAATCCGGGGACGATTTTAATCAAACGCGTTACGTCCGAACGATTTATTGCGCGACGATATTAACGGCAATGTGTTATGAACAGAAATTAACAGCTATATTAACGTCGAGCATCGAGCACGATGCACTTATTTTTCAATGGATTTACAGCCGACGGGATCGATGGCGTGCGAATCAAACGTTGGAAAGAAAACGCGCGCGGTGTTTCGCAATCGATTTCCTAATCGCTTGTACGAAAAAAAAAAAAAAGAATTCTCACCAAGTCAGAATAAATTAAACCAACTAGGGTGGAGCAATCGCTGTTACTTTTTCCTTTGATACCTCTCGTCTTTTTCTCGATCTACGCTGGTCAATTAAAATTTAGAAACTACCGATGAAATTCATAGTTTATCCGTGCCGTGTTTCGTCAGAGATAGTTACAATTAGCTAGTGGAGTTTCTAATCCGCGTGAAAAACGTCGCGAATAATTCTCCGAAGAAAGTGAAGGAATAAAAGTTCTATTCTCGCAATTGAAACACGCGCGTCGAGATGTTGAAGAAAAGAAATTTGTCATCAAAGAGAAAATACGGTGTTTGTAAATTTACATCTAAATGACGTATTTATAGTATTTATAGAGATTATGAATTACATTTTTACGAGTATAACTTAAAAAGCGATAAGTAGAATAATATACTGAAATTAATTTAAATTTTTAATACATATTTGCAAATTTCAAATTTTTCTTTTTCACAAGTACATAAAAATTTCCAGCCTATCCGCGGTAGATTCAATAATGCCAAATCATTTATTTTCAAATATTCTTTCTGCATTTCTAAACTATCGAATACCATTTCAAATGATACATGGACTTTTCGTTTCCTGCTATTCGTACAGTTATGACTTTTACAGTCACATTTTCTGGCGAAACTACGGTGAAAACGATCTTAGAGTTCGACGACGAGACCCTGTTAACGCCTAAGCTTTACGCAGTCACGCGCCACTGATACGTCGCGACATCGCGTGCCCCGGATTTTCGCGGAATCGCGACAATTTCGACGCATACTTACAAACGGAACGGAAACGCCGGTTCCTGGCTAGGTGAAGGTTTACGAAGACGGTGTTGAAAAGTACGTGTCAACTCTCGTTTGACAGTGAAACATTGTCTATCACGGCGAATGCACAAAGTAACACTTTAAGATGTTTTCGAGAAACATTTCTTTAACGCCGACTTCACTCTCCGGCGTTGATTTTTTCAAAAAATTTTAAAAAATAAAAATTTGGCCTCAATGTTAGAGGAACATGATTTCTTTACATCAATGTAATTCTTTACAATATTCCAAATCACACAGTTAATGCGAATCGTTTTACCATTAACATAGTTCAACAGTATTGTAAAACACGAAAAGAGATTACTAGAAGATGGTGCTTGAAAAATACAGAATTCTAAAATTTTCTAAACTACAATTCACAGAAGTTTCAACTCACCCGAAAATGGTTGACGTCGTCCGCCCCTTGACAGTTTGCCATTGCCGCAGAACAGAACTCTAGAAAAGAAAAATTGCGCTTAGTCTATCGGCGATTGAACTGAAAATCGAGAAATTAATGCGAGTTAGGGTGAACGATGGTAATTTGGTCGATTTCGAAAAATCGCGCGAGACGTAAACGTAATGGGCATTTCATGGTAGGGACGTGCGGACCGGGAATGGGGTTTTACGCCAGATATAATCGTAATAATTTCGGAACGGGGTGGCACGGGATGGCACGGCGTGGATCGTTTAAAAGACCCCTCCGACGCTTTCGACTGTAACAGGTTCACCGTCATTTTTTGTTTAGGGTGAATATTGCCGAATGATGCATCGTGACATGATTTAACGTGCGATACAAGCAGTTACCCCCTTCTATGAACGATTAGATTATGTCTTAAATTCGTTTACCTCTTGCTTTTAAATTTTAGAGAATTAGTCTTAGTAACACATGTTGTACCAATGATCGTGAACATTGAGAATTATATTATTTGACAAACACAAAGGTAGGAGTAACAAATAATTAAAGAAATAAATATGTCAATTAAATAATCGTTGTTAGAATGAGAAAATTCGTGGGTACATGAAGCGCGTTGATCAAAAATAAGACTCGTATAAAAAATTGCTCTTCTTTCAAAAGAATATGGAAACAAACAGACAACAGCAAATTCAAATTCCAAATTTTCTTCAAGACTGATTCTCAATCAATCCTCCCCAAAGAAGACCAATTTTTTTCAATTTTTACCACCAATTTCTCCCTAGAGTCAGCAATTACGAATCTCCGCCAACTCGAATCAACTTCTCACGCTTTAGAACAAGCCGCGTACCTCGCACACGTCAACCGACACCACCCTCCTCCAGCTCGAATGTATCGTGTTCGGAAGAAACGTATCGAGAGTGGACAACGACACCAGATGAATTTCACCGGACAATATTTTTTTCCTTTTCTTGTTTTTTTTTTTCCCTTCGCGAAACAAACGATGAACGAGAAAAGCGATGGGAAGAGAGACAGAGAGAGAGAGAGAGAGAGAGAGAGAGAGAGAGAGAACAGCACAAAATTGGCTGGCAGTTTGAACGAGCGTGAGTCGACGCCGGCGGCGGACCCACATCCATCAAGGCGGCCCACAAGCGGACCATTATTGCGGGCTTTCTGCCGTAATTGAATTTAAGCGCCAGCGAAGATATTATTTAACTAATTAGGCACAAAGGGCGCGTTCACGGCGGGCCAATCGCGATTGGCCATCGGTGCGCGCGTATACACGCGCCCGGGAGGGCTCGATGGGAAGGAAAGAAGAGGGAGAAACAGCGAGAAAGAGAGAGAGAGAGAGAGAGAGAGAGAGAGAAAACGAGAGAAAGGGGGGAGGATGGAAGGCAAAAGCCGTTTGTTTTAAAACAGCCGGTCGTTGACGCGCCGCTGGACGGCGATTCGTTATTCCGGCATTGGCCGCACGTCGCGGGAAAAACGATCCGTTCCTCTCTTTCGCCATTCTTGCTCCCTTTGATTTCCACTCGGTCGTGAAAAATAGGGATCGGCTGCATTTCCGACTGGCATCGCGATTTCAAGACTCGCCGAGATTGCAACGGGAATTTAAATCGTGGACGACGAAGGATACACCTTGGCCACAATGTGTGTGATCATTTTGTATTTGGAATTAACGTACGAATCGTCTGCATCTTTAAGGGGGGTTATCACGTAATTGAGGAAAAAAAGAATTCTATATCAATCTAATTTCTTTCGAATTAATTGCAGGAAATATAGAATGCATTTAATTTAATTTGAAAATTAAAGTCACGCAGAGATCCATCTATTGCGTTGTTTCTCAAATTTTCGTTTCACTGGCTATTCTCAAAAATCCTGAACGAATTGCAATCTGACGTCTCTGCGATAGTTTCTATTTAGAAAATGCACTGGAGTTAAATTTCCGATTGGTTCGCAAAGATTTCTGAATGTGACATATATAGTTTGAGGAGTCGCGATAGCGTAGAATGTAACAAAATCGCGACACAGATCCATCGAGTTGGTTTCTTTTCTTGTTCGCAGGTATTACGAAACCGGCAGCTTCAAGGCTGGCGTGATAGGTGGCTCGAAGCCGAAGGTGGCAACGCCGCCGGTTGTCGAGGCGATCGCTAATTACAAGAGGGACAATCCGACGATGTTCGCGTGGGAGATCAGGGATCGATTGCTCGCTGAAGGCATTTGCTCGCAGGACAACGTGCCATCCGTCTCTTCGATCAACCGGTGAGTTCAAAGTTCACTTTCACGTCAAAATCACATTTAGCTTCCCTAAAATTACGACAAGAATGGAGAAATTTAAAAGGGACAAATTTCTCGTTGCCATTCATTCAAATCAATGTTTCCCTCTTCCTCAGAGTTGTTTGTCGACACTCGACTTGGATATGTAAAAACGTTTGCAAATTATTACTAATTTCACGTTAGTTGTGTTAATATCTGCATCATCGAATGAGACTCAGTTCTTGGATCGCAATTAAGTCAACGCAAGATTATCTAAAATTAGTAAAGAATTCGTTCCATACCAAAAAAAAAAAATCCCCATGCACAAGAAACTTCCTCCGAACCTAACACCCTCTCGAATCAAACTGAAATTCGTTCTCCGTCGCCATTCGCCAAATTGATCGTCGAGTGCTCGTTGAAACACGCGAAATTTATCGCGGAGAACGATTGAAGAAAGCGGGCATGGGAGGAGAGGGGGGGCGCGAACCGGAGCATATGTTTGGCGCGATTGGCAATGGCAGCGATTAGTTATCCTCGCAGGCGAGGAAGAATCATCCCCCGAGTTTCGTGCATCGAGATAAGCGCGTACGGAAAACCGGTCCGCGTCACCACCACCAACCCCCCTTCCTCTCCCGATCCTATTGACCTTTCGCAGGTTCCTTCGGGAATGGGCCGATTAATTCAAGTGTTTTTACGTCGCCCAGTAGATCGAGCGACCAAGAGAGAGGGGGGTGGGACGGGGTGGCGTGGCTAGGAACACGAGTATCCACGGGTAAAGGGATGATGCCCCACGGAACCGGGGAGTGAGATCTCCCATGAGACGGCATTACAGCGTATCAGCACCGCGCAAACTGAACGAGTGGATCCCCTTTGCGAGCAACGGAAAAGCTGGCAGAGGAAAGGAAGAGAGGAAAAGAAAGAGAGAGAGAGAGAGAGAGAGAGAGCAACGAGGGGTACCATTGATCGGCACACATATGTCCCGAGATTTAATCAGTCGCTACTTAAGACCTTATCTGCCACTTCATCCGACGCTCCCCGTACGCAGCTAGTAGTTCATCCTCGTTTTCTTCACCCTCCGCCTCTTTCGAACACGCCGCAGGGCTGATAATGTAATCGAGCATAATGCGGATCGAATCGTCTGGCACAAGTGAAATCCGCTAACGCGATTTCCGCTGGTGGCCGGTGTTAATGGACAGGCACGCAAATTAGCTGGTTCTCGTTTTAGGCGAAACGTGTATTTGAGTATTTACAGTTCTCTTTCTCGGATTTAAATCCTTGGATTGATTAATCGACCCAAAGTCGAAGATTAGATGGCTGATTGTTTGACCCAAAGTCAGAAATATTTGGAATCTCGAGCGGTGACGAAACGATGAAGTTCTGCAGACTTGGACCGAAGAATCTCAAAGACTTTTATTTTCGAGGTTCGATCTATTAATCAAATGACGGAGAAGAGGTTTCATTTCTCTTTCATTTATCTGAATCGAGATGTCGGTTTCTAAAATACGACAATTTCCCGCCACCCAGTTCGAAAGAAAGAATTTCAAGGGAAAGATCATCCGTAAAGGATCTTCTTGTCCGCGCGCGCAATTTCTATTCTTCCGAGTGAAGGACGTGGATGGTGTCGCGATGGCCACGCAGGCGTACGCAGAGATACAGGAATTGCTCTCTGGCCGAGGTTTCCGATGTGTCTGGAATTGCAGCGGAGGGTGCGGCGAGCGGTGGCTTGTTGCTCGAGTGACTCCTCCGCCTTCTCTCTACTCCCTCTCTCTGTCTCTCTCCACCCTGCACCCTGTCATCCTTCTCTTCTATCGAACCTTCTCTCCTTTTCCTCCTTGTCCTTTTCCTTCCCCCGAACCAAGGCCCAGATGGCGGGTATTGATCTGAATCCGGAGAGAGCAGATCGCCTGGAAAAACTTACCCCGCGGATACTTACCTACCCACCTTTCCCTATCTACATGCACCTATCCTAACCTAGCTTCACCCACTCACGTACACCGAGACCCGCAACCTTCCGGCTGCCGTCTTCGTGTAGGTAAATGTATTTCCGCTCGCCCGAGCAATGGATAGAAACGCGGCGATGCACCGCTACGTGAAATGCACGAAACGGAAAACGCGCGCCACGGACACCCTTAAGTGATTGTTCGCGCCGATCGATTCGCCGATCGATGCACGCTGCGAAGATTTTTAAATTATTCGAACGGCAATGTCCTTTCCCCGAGGCAGCGTATTTTAATCGGGGAACAATTTGACCGTTTGACGTTACGATAAATCTATAAATGATCAATTAATATTTCATTTCCTTCGCTTACAAATTTTCACGCAGCATCAGACAAAAATTTCTACGAAATATCAGTAACTCTCTGAAATTTCTGCAAGATATCTCGTCCTTCGAACGTGTCAGAGAAAACTTTTAAAATTCCCTCTCGAGCGGATCTTCGAAATTTCTGCGGAACGTGTCACTCTGGCTGCTCTAGACGCTTCGATGTCGAGAGAGAAACGACAGAGCCAAACGTTTCGTTTACAAAATATCGAAACAGGGGGGAAAGACAAAGCGAAAAACACAGAAACGATTCCGTGGCGAGGTCTCTCTCCGGTTGAAAGCAGAAAACGGGACGCGGAACGCGAGGGTGAGGGCGGAGCGGGCAACGCCGGGATTTCTCCCATTATGAGCGTGTCTCGGTTTTTCTAGCCTTCGAGCTAGCTTTCGTACGGAGAAATAATGATACGGCTAATATAATGTATTGTCCTGCTTTTGCCGGGGCACTTCGGAATGAGACCGGGCCGCGGAACACGGGATACACTGGGAGAGAGAGAGGAGAGAGAGAGAGAGAGAGAAACGGAGAGAAAGGAACCGAGACGGGTTGGTGGCCACACGCGGTAAAAAAGCAACGGCCGAGGAGAGCGAAATAATGGAGTGGCTTTTGCGAAAAATAACAGATATATATCCTGCGACTATCAACCCAGGGATCGAGGGACGCGGCGGAAAAACAGGCGAAAAACGCGGCCAAGATTGGACGGTAACTGTTTCCAAGCCTTGTTTCTACTTTGCTGAATCGACCGAGCAATCTTTTCCTCTCCCTTTACTCGTTACCTTGCCGGCCTTTAATTCCCGAATTTCTTTCTATCAACGATTTCCATAGTCGTCGATTTAACTTTACTTTTCTAGTCAAATTGAGAAGTCAGGAGGAAATTTAATCGCGAATTTTGTTAACGTTACAAGACGTTTTATGACTGAGTCTTTACCGTGGTAACGATGGAATAGAGGCTTTGAAAACGAAATCCAGTTTTAGATTATTATAAGAAAAGTGCTTGTGTGATGTGACCTACAAAGTAGTTCTAACGTTAACGTTGGAATTAAATTATTGGTCAAAATGACCAATTCGTTTAACAAAATTCTAGACTCGAGTATGTATTAATTTTGACAATTATTTAATATTTAGAAATCAAAATATACATAAATCAATCAATTCATAAATAATCAAAATATACATAAATCAATGCGATTTAACATATAGTAAACTTTCACGTCTTTGTTTCAAACTTCAATTCGCTTCCAATGCGAATATACGAATATGTGAAACATCTCGATAGTAATTTGCCATCAGTAAGCACAAACTCCCCTCTTTTTTAACAGACAAAGAGGAAAATGTCGCGGAGGATATCGGAGGGAAAAGAAAGTAAGAAGAGAGAAATTGCTGCGATGGTATCGCGGCGAATTTTCGGAGGAAATATTGATAGGCTCGGCTTCGGGTGCGGAGTCACGCTCGAGTAGCCGACTCTAAGCCCGAGGTCTATCTTACGTACACATACAGAAAACCGAAGCGAACGTGTAGAGGCCCGACTCTCTTTCTCTCTCTCTCTCTCTCTCTATCTATCTCTCTATCTCTCTGCGTTTCCCTCGAAGAGAACGCCTTCCTCCTTTCGGCCGCGGAGGAAGTCTCAGGGGCAGATCGATAAGGAGCGAGGTTCGCCCGAGGGCTTTACGCCGGCTTCACAGCCTCCTTCTTCTCGTTTCCTCCTCGACGCAACCCCCGAGACGTCACAGCCTCGCGTGTGCCTCGCGCGTTCGCCCTTTCTTGCGGCTTTTCACCGAGTCGATACCACCAAGGCCTAAGGAAGAATCACTCCCTCGACTTCCTGTTGTTTCGTCCGATATCTCTTTCATCTGACCTGCGCCTTTACCTGTTAACCGATGGCGAATTCATTCATGGCGAGTTCGACTTCACAATTCCATCGTTTCATCGTTGTCACTTTAACACTCTTTGGAACCAATTTTGATTTTCCACTTGATTTTGTAATTAAATGATCCTCATCCTCGTTAATCGCGCAATTTAATATATACAGTTGATTAAAATACCAAAATTCAAAATTAACTTGCTGAATTGATCGTATTAAGCTTATTAAATTTCAAATTTTAACTCTGCGTTCAACTTGAACTTGAACGATCCAACAAACTGTTCTAAACAATTCTGCGTTTCCATTTCAACGATCAGAACAAGAAAAGAACGATCGACGATCGACGAGCTAACAGGTTGAAGAATGAATTTTCAAACGAAATCGGAATCCGTCTGTCGTCATGGTCTATTCATCATCCCGCCCCCTCCTCCTCCCCCACCCCCGGCAACTTTAATTCGACGTAATGACCAGCAACGAACGCAGGGCAACAACAGTTGGCAGAAAATCTGTCACTCGGGAATCTCTCGATGGAATTGTATTAATCTGTCATCGCGAACGCGCAGCAACCGTCCGCTCTCCTTTCTCTGCTATCGCGTCGGGTCAATCTCCCGTGGAGGAGGCAGCCACAGGGCCTCGGTGCCTCGCTCTCCATTACTTCCATATCATTTCGCACCCCCGGCCAAGGTCCCGGAGGTTGGCAAGTTTGGCGCAGGAGCAGCGAACGCGGACGACCAGCCATATGGCCGGCTGTTCTCCGCGACGCCAGGGACAAGGGTGGCCAATGGGGATGGCGCTGCTACTTTCATGCCACTTTCGACTTTCCGCTCCGCGTCACTGATATCTCCCTGTTCATCTTCCGCTTATTAAATTACATCGCCATAAATAACGCCCGCCCGCCGACTGCAGCTTATTTACCATTCCATCGAATCCGCGGGAGGACTCGCCCTCCCTCCTCGTAGTCGGCGCAACGTGAAAGAGCAGACTCTTTCTCTCGAACTTCTTCTCTCTACAAACTACGAAATTCCGATCGTCTCGCGGAGTTTGGTAGAGGAGCAAAATTATTAAAATCGTGCGAGTTCTTCGTTTCGGAACAAGAATTAGGATCTGCAAAGAATTCACGATTTTTCTTTCGAAGAATTTTGTTCTTTCAGGCGGTAGAATCGAGAGGATTTACAATAGAATTTTGGGAATTCGAAACGATATATCCTCCTTTCTTCCATTTTTCCATCAAAGAAAGAAAAGAAAAGAAAAGAGACAGAATTAACGGGACGAAAATGTAAAACGAGGGAAAAGTTGCAAGCCCGTATTGTACGTCGCGGTTAAACGCGGCACACGCGGTCGGAAGGAAACAATATGGTGCACCGTGGCGCGGGTGAAGTTTCGTTGAAGCAGCCATATTTGCAGAACGAGCGGCAGAGCGCGGATAGACCCCTCCTACGTAAAGCGGCAGCACCCTCGGGGTTGGCCGGAGGATCCGGGGATGATGCTCCAACGTTGAGAGCTGCGGCGGCGGCGGCGGCGGCGCGTATCCATAACCGTCCTTTGTCTGAATAACACAATTATTACCGCGTTTCATCATAGCCTTACCCTCCCTCCCCCTCCCCTCCTATCCGCTCCTGCCTCGGTCGAAATTAGCCTCAAATGAAGTTACAATTACGGTATCCTCCGTGTCCCCGGCGTCGAACCAAGGGAAACGAGACATCTAGCACAGACGCGGAGAGAAACGGAGAGAAAGAGAGGGAGAGAGAGAGAGAGAGGGAGAGAGAGAGGAATTCAGGGGTTGAACGTCGACAACGACGACCACGACGACGACCACGACCACAACAAGGAAGACAACGACGAAGAGGACCAGGCGACCGGCCGAGATACGCAATCCAGGTTGCCGTGGAAACGTCAGAGGACAGACGGAACCGCAATGAAACCGGATGGCCGCCTACTCTGCCAGCCCATAATGCTTCGTCCCCTTTTGTTCTTGGCCGAGAGCTGGAATACTAAAGTTATTCGGCCACTGCACCGTCAAAATCCTCCTACCGGGCGATCATTGCCGGCAATCGTCCACGCTCGCACGTGGATCGTGTTCGCGAATTACGTGATTTTGAGCGACCAACGACTCAATGAAAATTGTCTTGTAGATTTCTTTCTGCAGGGATCTTGGCGACGTGGCGTATTGTGACAAAGTTATTACGGTGAAACAAATTGAATTTCGCCTTCGACTCTTCTTTCGTTTAACCTTCAGAGATGGACCATTTAGAGATGGTACATACGTTGATGTAAAGTATCATTCGAACGAAATTTTAATGATGAATATTATTCCAAAACTAGTCTTCGAACAATCTACGATGATTGATGTTACAACAGTAATAACGATTAAATAACCAACTATTACAATAGGATTAGACTCAAACGAAGATCAGATTTATTTTACTTAAAAACTGTGAAGCTCAACGATCCGAATTTTCTTTCACACGTCTATTCGAAATTCTAGAAATAGGATGAAAAGTGAAACGAATGATGTCAAAGAAAATGTTACGACGCGATAATTAAGGAAACGATCCAAGCTCGAAGGTGACTTGGAACATTCGGCTGAATTTCACTGTAATTCAACGACACTGTCGTGAACAACGCAAAGACTATTGCAACGTGAGTACCGCTAACGGGGAGAGGATAGAATCTGCTTGTTGACCGCCGATGACTCGCGGATACAGCCGTATAATAACCCGATGACGCGGCTGATGATTGACAGCTAATGAACCGTCGAATATTCGAAGATTAATCGGCTATCTCCAATGAAGTAATCACGGAGAAGTTTAATCGAATATTATTGCGTGGCCTGGCGTAATATGCCTCGTAATCGAGCGTGGCACAAAATGGCGATTCACTCTACTGCGACTCGCGCGTTCAGACTCGGATTTTGCTGTTTTGCTGGTCTCCAGTTGGAAGAAATAGTCTCTCTGAAATTCTATTTCATACCCACAATGTTGAAAAGCACTGTGAGATTGCATGAAGAAAGATTTTGAATGAAATATCGATCCTCAATGAGTTAATTTCAAACCTCTTACATTAATCATTAATTAAAAGTAGCAAACGTTTTAACCACGTCTCACGTGCATCTAAAAATCTAAAAAAATATGTCTACTATAAACTGAACGGAATGTAAGAAGAAAACGTAACAACAGCTACGATCCAACCCCCGCCAAATTTCCATCAGAAAGCGCGAATGTAAAGGAGCCTAATGACTAGAAAAGATGCTGGCTAAAGTGTCCCACTCGATCGTTATTGACGAAGAGACTCAGCCGACAACGACGAGTCATCGGGGAGGGGGTGAGTTTTCAGCGTCTCGCGAAGATTCTCCGTGGCGTAACGCGAACCTTAAAATTTGCATGGAAACGCAAATGGGGGACCAAACGGGGGACCGAGGAGGGCCAAACACCGGAAGAATTTGAAGGATCGACAACTCCTGCAGGATTCGACGGCCACGCTCGCATAAATAAATAAATCTCCTGCCCTCGAGACGCATAATCGCTCGTACGTCCTTGATAGAGCTGCGTGTCCTCTCGACTCGATGCGCCTCGAGGGGTGAAAGAGATGTCCGCTCCGAGGCGATATATTATAAATCGTGTGTTACATTGTGCTTAGAGGATCCTCTCGTGACTGTTGACTCGCCGGTATCATTGTTGGAAGAGCCCGGCTTTTGTTGCTCGTACGCCAGCCATCGCAAACAAACACGCAAACACGCTTTCGGCCGGCTCTGTGCGTTATGCGTTAACACGTACACAGAGTCACGTAGAACATGTATATACATATATGAGAGAGAGAGAGAGAGACGAGAGTTTCACCGAGATGGTTGTAGGGTGTCACAGTTAATATAGTTGTGTGTACGGAGCCAGGCAGCTGCTGTTTGACAATGCGAACTACGTCCCCGGATATAATAATATACTCGTCCCTGGTACCGGGCCAGGGGAACACTTCATCAAAATGACTACGACGCGGCACTGGGGTACCGTGCCACGGTGCTCCGCTTTAATCCAACCTTTACCTGACTTCCTACCGTCAGAGACACCGATTCTACACTCTCGACACACCCTTGCCAGATCCCGGGAGATCTTCGAGCCATTCATGCGATTCTGAAGAATCGACTGTGGGATAGATGCTACTGACGAGAGTATTATTTCGGACTTTATACAGAATCGTTTCTAGTCTAGGATTCGTTGGTTATTTCATCGTTCATGGAGAAGAAATTTTTGTCCCCCTCGAATAAACAATTTTCGTTTCTTTTGAAAGAACGCTCATCGGCGCACGTTCGTCTAATTATATTCGTCGAGAAAGCACAAATCTACGGCGAATTACTCGATTAGTCGAGTGAGTATGGAGGAAAGAAAAATTTCAACGACAGGGTAAACTTGGTCGATCAGCACGAACGATGGATCGTGATCGCGGCAAGAAAGTCGGGAAGAAAAATAATTAAGCCCGCCGGGCTGGTGAAAGATAACACTGACGGGAGAAACGGTAAACCCCGCTTCCTCCTCCGTAGCTTTTGTTCAAGAATCACACCGTGCTACACCGAGAAGCGGCAAGTACAGCACGCTCCCGGGGTATATTACAGCCTCTCGAGAGGTGGTGGAATATCAGGATACACCTTTTCCAGCCATTGTGCGCCTCTTGAAGGGCGTACAATGGCCGTGGAGCGAGTCCCGTATTGTGTCTACAGCTCGACGAAATAGTTCCCCGCGATTCCCTCTCTTTCTCTCAACCCTCTTTCGCTATTTTCCATCTCTGTCCTCGCTCCTGGCATACCGTTTCGCCGTCCTCTCTTTTCTTGACTCCTCGGGTTAAAGAGAAAGGGGGGAAAGGGGAGAAGTTCCGTTCCGATGCCGCACGCTCGAAGCATCTGCCCCCCCCGAAAGAGACTTGTAAATCCTCGAAAGCCACCCGAAATCCCCCGCAATCCCTCGTCAACGTCTACATATAATAGCGTGTAATAACTTTTTAACTCCGCATTAATGGTTTCCCTGCGAATTCGTTTCGACTGAAGCGGAGTTATACCACTGTCTTTGTCAACGATGAAACTGCAAGCGCGATATTTGGAATGATGATGCTCGATACTTTTCGTCTTGGAATCGATCAAAATTTATTACGAAAGTTTATTGCAGAGTGATTTTGAGCTAAGTTGAGTCTCTGCTTGTTCTTGAAGCAGATTTGTAATTAATTTCTCAGTGGCACTCGGTAGTACAGTCTTTGGACTACGTCCAAAACGCAGCCAACTACCTTCTTCCTAACCAGTATCAATGTACTCCTCATCCCACATACAAGATACGAGATACAACAAAAAAAGCTCCGTAATAAGATCGAACCTGCCGTTCAATTCATTGAAATTAATCCTGGTTCGTCGGGGAAAGTTCAAGTCCGCGCAGAGCCGACGAGCGTCGTTGTCGGAGTGAAACTGTCAGAGGGTGGCGGAAGAGAGTGGCGGCTTTACCGGTGAAATGCGATAAAGTTGCCGTAGAGGTAATTTGAGTGTAAAGTTTTATTCGCAATAATTTAGCCGCGCGTGGAAACGGGGGCTGGTGGAGTACACCAGAAGCCAGAGAGACAGAAAGAGAGGGTGGGTAGTAGGAAGGTTGCAGAGGTGCTCGCTTCCCTCCTCCTCCTCCTCCTCCTCCTCCCTTCACCCCCGGCGAAAGCGTGTAGGAGCTTGGGTCATATATTCGATGGGATACTTGGCATAAAGTCGCACATAAAAGTAATGCCAACATTAAAGTTTGTGGTTCCAGAGCCATGGCACGGCTGAACCTCCATCCTCCGCCACCCGTAGTACCCAACTATTCTGCTCTCTTACTCTCGAAACGTCTCTGCGATTTCACGTTGGTCCCGAGAAGCTGGGAGATGTAGGGATACGTCTCGAACGTATCGACCTACTACTACCACCAGCCGTTATGCTTCATACGTCATGGCTCGCGTTCGTTCGTTACAGACTTTGACTCTTCCCAACATCCGCCGGATCGTCTGTTTCACGCGATTCGAAGACGTCAGAGACTAAACGGTGTATAAGGTCATTGATACTGAATGCGAAGTACTGTGAAATTATCAGACAGGGGAGTAGACAGAGTACAAGGGGATGATTCTAAATGACGAAGCGAAAACCGTAGGATAAAATTTTTTCACGGAGGAAAAGTTACTCGAATCATTCGTTTGCTTGAAAGTAGTAATTTCTAGGGACTCTTTATCGGGAAATATCATTCCCGAGAAAGTTGATTCGAAATGTATAATTACATATGATAATACATATTACGTACATTCATAATAATTAATCTACATCACCAGAACGAACCATTTATTCGTCCAAACAACGATTTAAACGGAACTAGAACGACGCGCCTAGGATCGAAGCGAAATCTAAGAAAAGTTGAGTTGGCGGAGGCGATCGGTGGCACTTCGGGGTAGATAGTGGAGCAGTTTAGTTCAGGAGTGGCCGTTGGGGAACGATCTGACGGCGCCAGGGGAGGCATAGCTTCTTCCCACGTGGTACCCTCGACACGGTCTACCCTCATAATTCTACTCGGCCTTCCTCCAGGCGCCACCTCTGGTTTCTCCAAGGCGTCGTAGCCGCGAAGGCAACGGAGGAACGTCGTTGGGGATGCCAGAGAGGGAGTGAGAATCCCTCCTGGTTCGCTACCGCGCGAAGGACTGGCGAAGCTTCTGCACGGCTCATCCCCCTCGTGAACGGAAACCGCCATGTGATTTTCCAGCAACGACAGTTTCACCCTCTTTTCTTATTATGGGGTTGCGAAGCCACCTCGAGGAAGAGGTTACTCAACATTTTATCGAGGGAATATCTGATTGGATTAATCGAGCAAGAGTTTTTTTTTTTTTTATTTATTCTTACGTGTTACGTATATACGTGTTGAAATCTTATTAATACTACTGCGACGAGACACGACTATTACGATCATATTGTGTAAAATTTCTAGTGAATCTGAAAATGTATATTGCATGAGGCTATAAAAAATAATCGGAAGATTTCTTACTAACATAAGAACAACATTCGTTCTATAATTAAATATTGCAAAAATAATAACCAAATACCAGAAAAAAACCAGGAGAAGAGTGTGATCCAAGGAATAAGGACAGAACCGTTCTCCATCAAATCGATATTCTGTGTCTCTTGTATCGTTGCGAAAAGTTCGCGGCGAAAAATCGTGTTTAAACGAGGAGGGAACGATCGGATAAGCGTATGCGCTCGGAATAAATTTCGAGTAAACGTCGAATAAATTTCACCGAGTTATATAAATCATACGAGCGGTGTGCGTCCGCGGAGGATCGTTAACGACCGTTGATACTTACAAATGCATCGATAACGAACAAAGTCGCGGCGAACGCGATGCTAATTAGAAGATGGGGAAAACGCGGCTCGTGCACGCGGCTGCGAATTTCGAAGGAAAAAGCTCCCGTTCATTCCGGCGCCGGCGAACGCAGCGTGTGGGCAACGGTTCGCACCATCTGTACGTCGATAAAATCTGCACCTGTTGTTAGAACGCTTCGGCGTCGTTGCGCTTATTAGATCGTCGATCGCGCTCATTATACCGACCGCCAGTCCTTGCGTTGCGTTTCACCGCGTTTCACGGAACGCACGAGCTACGATTTCCATCGTTTCATTTCTGGCCAAATCAAAGCCCGAGGCGAAATCATTTTCGATAATTGAAAAACGCTCTGTTGCAACGCGATCGTTGTTCTTTTTACAGTGCACTGTTTGAGGATGGGAAAAGGGAATGGTAAAAATAGATGAAGATCGTGCATCAACTAGTGAGTCTTGAATATGAAATAAATCGTTACTGTTATTGCATTCGATGTCACAGTGAAATTAATATTTCAAAAGATTTGATCCATCGAATATACTTTATGACAGCAGCTTCAATTATGATTCAATTGTATAAATCCACGAAATTCACGTTTTTAAAAATATCAGCTTGTAACATTTTTACGAGAGACGCGATCATTTACGATATTTTTAGTGGAAAAGTATTGTTACCGAAAAGTGTTGTTACTCGGTATAATAGAATTATCGAATCGTAATATCACAGAGGAAAGTTCCAGCGCAAATTCGCCGTGAAGATACCAGACGGTCGAACGATTTGGGATCGTTGTTACTCGGCGTCACCCCAGAGCCTAACCCTGATAAGGATCGTTGCTAATTGTTGCGAATTGCCGAAGGTGGCGAACGAACCAGGGAGATCGGGCAACAGGTGTCATCTGATTGATCGCCGTAGCTCGCACCCCCACGATTACCTAGCCCACAAACACATCCACGCCAGAAACGAACGACTTAATGTCGATCCATTACGCGCTCGCCCATTACCGCGCGAAACCGCTGACCTATTATGCGCGAGAACCTTTCCGCCAATATTATTCCAGTGACACCAATGCCATCGACAATTAATCGACATACCCTACACCACAGTGCTAAAAGTTGGAAACTTCTCCAAATTCAATCGTAGCCGAAACAACTGAATGTTGCAAACCTAACGAACAATGAGTCAATGTTCCTCAAAAGGCTAAAACAAAAATATCAACCTGCATGAAAATTCACAGTCTGATGATGTTACGAGATGAACATGTCGTAAATATAAGAGAAATTGATGATGTTACGAGATGAACATGTCGTAAATATAAGATAACAAAGAAAAATTGTTTGCTTTTTCTTTGACATATTTACGACATTCATGTTCATCTCTATTTGATGATCACGATCAACAACTCCCAAAGCGATCGTTCTTTTTAAATAACTAACAAACATCTAAACGATACTGTGAAATAAAAGATACAACAAAATTGATGTATTAATATGATAAAAAAATAGCCATTAAATTTAAAAAAACAGTGAAACCAATCTTGGGAAAATCTGTTTTTCACGATGACGATCGAGCCTCGAGAGCAACGTAAGTAGCGGTACCCGGTCACTTCCGTTCGCCACGAGCCCGAGAGGGCGTAGTCGATCAAACGGTGGTCGCCTGTGGCCGCGCTTCGCAGCGGCTTCTTCCGCGAATCGGGCTGCGACAGCGAGCGGCACGCGGCGAGATTAACAACGTTACGCCGTTGAATATTCGCCAGGATAATTGATACGACTTGACGTCGTGGTGCTGGCTGACCATTGAAACCGCGCGCGATAATATATCACGGATAACAAGCGGTCGGTGCACGGCCGGATAGTGTCACGGAAGGGCAGCAGGAGGAGCCACGGGACTTCGTTGCAGCTCTGGCTGGATGTCTGCCGAGTGCTTGATACGATTATGATACGCGACCGTTCCGCAGAGTCACTCTGGCTATTCCAGAATCGAAGGTGGAGGAGGCTCTCTCCGACATGGCTGTCCGCAAACGTTGTTATGCGTTGATTCACGAACACCGACACAGTGGAACAGCGGAGCGAGAGATTGTAGCGTGCGGTAGAAGCGCGTGGTAGGTAGAGAGAATGATCGTGCGCGAAGTGACCCGCGTAATCGTAATCAATCATCCACGACTGTGCACTGGGAAGACCGGTATCTCGTAATTTCTAGTTATCTGAGGGGGGAGGGAATGTGGGATGCGCTGTTGCTCGGATGCGTGGTAGATTTATCATATTCCTCTCTTTTTTTTTTTTTATTTCCTTTCTTTAAGGCAATTTGATTGTACGCGTAGCTTGAGTCTTCTTCGTTTTTGGATTGAATCGTTTGATACGCGTTTCTTGAAAAATGGAGATTATTAACGAGCGCTGTTAGGAACTGAGAAGAGAATCAGCCGCGATTAGGTCTGGTTCATTGAATGTCCACGGACACGTAAAAATAAAATTGACCGAGCATTCCTACGAAGGAATCTGCTTCTATCGAGATATTTTTCGAGATCGTCACACGCGTTACGAGGAGACCATTTTATGAAAACGACGCTTCCGCAATGTCAGATTTTCCTAAATGACTGCGAGTATACCTGCACCTGACAAATTAACTTCTCCAACTACCTAAGAATCCAAAGAATCCACCGCAAGAAAAAAACCAATTTGCCATCGATTCAACTTCCCTCTCGTCGCAAAAGATTCCACTGTTACCCGATCCGACCCGAGATTAAAACCAATCGAGTCACACCTAGTACCTAACGCCGTTTCAATTACTCGCTGCGTGGTTAGAACCGCAGAGAGCAAGCCTGACTGGCGGTTGGTTTAATGACTAACAATGAGACTCTGTGCGCATTATACGTAGCTAGACTGGTACATTGTCCGCAGAATCGTGAGGAACAAAGCGGCGGAGAAGGCGAAGCACGCGCATCAGCAACAGCAGGCGCAGCAGCAGCAAGGTCAGCAGCAAGGTCAGCCAGGATCAGGTGGTTCCGTGTCCGTGATAGCCCATGCACCTGCCACGGCAGCGGGTCACCCGGCGGCGACCACTCCCAACGCTTACAGCATCAGCGGTATCCTGGGAATCCCGACGCACCATCAGGATCCGAACGGCAACAGCATCAAGAGAAAACGCACCGACGACGGTGAGTCATTGAACGCTTCGACGTCGATGATCCTTCGACCTCTGATTACTCTCGCTATGAGCGCTTGCAAAGAATTCCAGGCAAATCCAAGACCAATCGCGTTACATTGTTCGCGAGCGACAAGCTTCTTTAAGAATTGTTACCTTGCTCGTCGTTGTCGAGATTCGGGAAAATGATCATACTGACAATGAGTATTTGAGTATTTGAGGGCAAAAGTTAAGTGAATTTGTCAAATTAAGAAATTGAAATTGAACCTAGAACCTGAATCAGGTGACTAGAATATTCGGAAACAGTTTCAACAATCTAAGTCACAATTTGTCGATCGAAAATATGACAATTGTTTATGTAGAGAGCCGGCGTTTTATTCGAGAAAAGAATAATGGTAGTGACGGTGCACGAGGAGAAAAAGAAACGGGTGGACGAGCTTATGTAAACGTCAGATCGGATCGCAGAAGGCGTCGCGGCTACATTTCACTCGCGACTGTTGGCCAGCGGGTTATATAAGGCCGAGCAAGAAAGGAGATATCGCTTAGATCGACGTTACAGCCGAGTAAATCGGCACGAGTTTCGCCGCAGTCCCTTTGGTATACCAAACAATGGGGAAGTCGGTGTGCTTCGCGAAAACGATGATACCGCGGTGACGTTACGTCGCTCGTCCCATTCAATTTGTAAGCTTCCATTGTCTGCCAACTCGCCGCGAATCTTGAATCTTTCGTCACCTTATTTGGTCGAGCGCGAAAGGATTCGCGCACACTTTACTCCCGTTTGTGATTCGGTAAATTCGAATTATTATTCTTTGATACGAATAATAAAGTACTTGCGAGAGAGTACGTTCAACTTGACAAGCTAGTCGTAGATAGTCAAATTACCAATTTAAGAAAGTAGAATGAAAGAGAATAAAATTATTGTGAAAAATAATGGAACCTACGGGATTGATCGAACAATAGACGTTTCACTTTCTCGTCAAATCTGAACTCATGCATCTTCCAATGTTAACGAACGCAAAGTCGAAACCTCCGAGATCTCGGATCTAACCTCGATGACCAATTATAAATCTATCCAAACATATCCCGACTTTAATCAAGCCTAATCCAATCGACGATCAAATGATTTCGAGCGTCGCCGCGACCTGACCAAGATTAGCTACACACATACGCACACAGACACAAATAAGTACACACACTGGGAGTATCAGTCAAACGTCGAGCAGCACGTGCTGCGATTCATTCTGCTGTCATTGCGTGAATAACGCGTCCCGAAATATTCTCGACACGTGCCGACTCGACACGTGGCCGACGCGACGTTGCCTCGACCCGAGGAGAAACTCAGCCAAATTTTGAACGCGTAACACGCGTAATCCCCGATGCGATTCGTTGCTCGTCTCTCGAAGAGGTGCGAACAGAAGTCGCCGCGAGCGGTCGGCCTCTCCTCCGGGCCGAGTCGAATCGTCAACCCTTCGAATTGACCCCCCCCCCTTTTTGTTTCCTACGATCCGTCACTAATCGCCAAACTACGGACTTTCTCAGCCGAACATCCAAATGATCCTTTTAGGGTGGAAGGAATTGAACGCGTCAAAGAAATTCACGTATGAAATTTCGAAACCTCCATCTTTTCCAAACGTCAACTCAATTTCCCAAAGAGAAAACGGGTCCGAAGAAAACAAAAAAGAAGAAAAAAGAAAGAAAAATCAAAGAGAGACTGTACGAGAGAGAAGCGTCAATGTACTGGATGAAAAGTCACACGGACCGGCGTGGCGCACAGAGCTGGACGTACACGCACGTACATATCGATTCGTACATCGCGGAGCTGGATGGCGCGGCGATGCCGATGGTACGCGAGTAATTCGATATAATCGGATTATGAGAGCGGCGATATGCGGTCGCAAAAGTGGTCGCGTCCGCGGCCAGAGCACTCAGTGTTTTGCGGCTCGGCCGAGGGTACGCGTATTAGATTATAAACTTCACAGACCACAGCCGCTTCTATCCCTCGGCAACGACACATTAGTCTCCCTGTCCTCCGGGGAGATCATCGTCGCTATTCTCGCGAGCCTGCGCCTCTTAACCGGTTGGAATTTCAACGAGCGTTGCTGCGATCTGCGGTGAAAACACTCCGACCACTCGCGATACATTTTCTGTCGCGAGCCAACGAAAAAAAAAAAAAAAAGGAAAAAAAAAGAAAAAACCGGGACCGTCGACGAGACAAGAAGGTCGGCCGCGATATGTGAAGTAAATTGCCGTTCACGTTTTTCCCTTTTCCGAGTGAAGGATCGGTAGACCACAAATTTGTAGTCCTTTTTGCATCGGGTAAACCGACGATGTCGATGGGCTCGATACTTTGCGTTTATTTGTACAGGACGGGCCTTGGAACGGTGATGCGGGCAGTGTGAAAGGAATCCTATCTGGTCTAAGGAATTCTGCGATTTCAATTTAATCACCTGTTTCGATACCTGAGAGGAAAGAGGATTCCGCGTTCCCATATATAACGTACATACGTACATTTTCAAACTGGTTGTATCATCATTATAATCGTAATGAAAAGTGGTCTCTTAAAATTCTTCCGTGGTAAGAGCTCCGATACTTTCGTACGATGCTTTCGTAGACACGTGGGAAGTAAGTAGAGAAATATTATTCGATGGAAACTACCGCTGAATCTCCTGCAACTGGTAGTTCTTTTTCTAGTAAGAGCGTAACAACGAAGAATCCGTCCATAGTTCTTAATCGTGTTCGACGGTAACGCATAGCCGAGGGTGCAACGACGAGAATTATGGGAGATTATATCGGGAGAAAGTGGTGTAAAATCTTGGCTGGCGAGGGGATTAGGTTCTCCGTGGCTGATGCCATAAATTCGTCGATAGGTACGCGCGCCGGACGGTTGTGCTGTCTAATGCAAATTCTTGTAACTTCTGCAAAATTACGGTCACTGGTCCTCGACAGATTTGACAGTGGTTGAGTTATGGCGGAAGGAAGGTCAGCGTTTCTCCCCCCGAAAAGAGCAGTAAATCGAATAATTCGATTGATGCTCCGTTGGAGGGCAAAAGCGTACGCGCGCGAGCGAGGGAACGAGCGAACGAGCGAACGAGCAAGCGAGAGAGACCCGGGGGGGGGGGGGGGAAGGCCGCGTTATTCGAAAGCAATTGAGTCAATGTTAAGCAATACAATACACGGGTAATAATGGACTCTGGGGTGAATCTGGTCCCGGTGTGCCGGTCCCCTACGCCTCGCCGTCCACGAATATAGGGTGGGACAACGCACGGCCTTTTGGACTCGTGCATGGGGCAAGAGCGCGCAGATGTAACGCGACAACAAACAGCCCCGATAGATTGCAACGCTTCCCTCGAGAGGTTGTTTCGTAAATTCGTAATAAGCCCACGGGATTCTTCGATTCGAGCACGCGTCTTAGCTACTTTATCGAACGCATAAATAACGCTGTCGATGCATAATCGAGTCTATGTCGGGACATTTGACTCGAGGATCCGTCTCTCAACGTTACTTAAAGTTGTGACTGTCTGGCATTCAGTTGAAGAACCATTTACAATTGTTATTATACTGTAAATATATTTCGAAATTTCTTAAACACTGTAGCGAGATAATGGTGAGTGTCACGATTATATTGAAACAACGATGTATAAATTGCGAGATACCAAACTAACGATAACACCAAAAGTGCTCGTCGGATCGTACTAATTGCAAGCACCGACCAAAAACGTTTATCGTCGATAGACCGGTCCTTTTTGCCATTTCGCTCTCTTACGTTCCTTCCAACCGAGATGTATTTTAAACGAATTCCCGAACACAGGTTCGCCCTCTCTAAACTCTAATGAAATCCAGGGACAGTAACGTTACACGAAAACCAGGCTCCACAGCCGGGAGCATAGAACATAGAGTCAGGTAGAAATAGAGAGAACGGGATAGCAGACGATTAACTCGGCCGATCGAATCGTAAAATTCAAGCAAGTTCATGGAAGCCCACGGTACCGGTGCGCCGCGTTTGAAACGGGGGTTTTATAGCGGTCCAGAAACAAACCCTGCCGGTCGAATGGTCGGGACCGTCGGCCGGCCGGCCGGACAATCACAACTTGACAGGGAGGTTTAACGAGCCCTATGCTACGTACTCCACCCATCTACCCCTCGGATGGTCATTTAATTATTCGAGATACCCGAACGTTGGACCATCTACCCCCACCGAACGTATATATATATACCTCGTCCGTTTTCCCTTTCCCGAGTCCTGCACAGGCTGGAATCGTTGGTTAGTTTCATCCTCCTTCCATGTCCGCTACCCTCCTCCCCCCGCCCCTCGCGGTCCAACAACTAAAAGGGTATAACGGTATACGTCCGGCCACCCCACTTGGCCCAATCCACCCACCGATGTACCGGCACTCGTCCCACGTGCTTGTTTCTATATTAAACCGGCGGGATAGCCGGGAGATAATAAAGACATATAATGGAATCGAAATTGTTTCTCTATCTATCAATGCCATACACCGTCTCTCTATACGCGCCACCGTCCGACAGATTCAATTTAGTTTCGCGTGGCCACGTTTAATTTGTGTCTTGATTCGTGGGTAATACACGGGACCACGTATGCCAGCCGACGGCCAGATAGCCCAACGGGGATCGGCGGATTGATAGACGCGGAGAGCTATACACAGCTATAAGCGGTCAGAGTGATTCTGGCCGTGACTCGTTCGCTGGCCCGATTATCGCGTCCCAACGCGAACGCCGAACAGTTAGATTAGCTTCTGTGATTTTCGTTGCAACACGTAGGTACGTAGGCATCCGTGCGACGTACGTGGATGGTTAAACACAGAGAGCACCGCAATGCATGCTGATTTTTGGGTTTTGATTGCAGACGACAACCGAGACCTGAACGATCATCCGGAGGATGACTTGAAGAGGCAAAGAAGCAACTACAACGGTGACCAGTTGTACTCGAACGTACGTATGTTCTCTCTTTTCTTTTTCTTTTTCTTGCGTTTCGCTGCGTCCATTGCGAAGCAGCGAACTATCTCAAAGCATCGAGAGGGCGAGAAAAAAAAGAAAAAGAATCAGGAAGAGCAGCTTAACACCTAAGTCAATCCTTCTTGGCGTTTCTTGCGAACAAGTAGCCCGTTCTCGCCGACACTCGAACTTTGCCTGCAGCATCCGGCGCTTCTGTTGCAGCTGTGGTCGAGTAAATGGAGCATCAAGGACGAACACAAGCTCCTGAGCGAGCTTGGAGGCGGCGGTGGCGGCGGTGCGAGCGGCGGCGGCGGCGGCGGCGGCGGCGGCGGTACGAACGGCACTGGAACCGGCGGAGGTGGCGGCGGTGGAGGCGGTAGCGGAGGCAGCAGCGGAGGAGGCGGAGGTGGCGGTGGCGGAGGTTACTACGAACACGGAGGATTCCCCGGGAACGCGATTGCCACCTCCGCCGAGCTGTACGACTCCCTGGGCACCATCAGCACGATGACGCAAGCGCAAACGCCCCATCTCTACACCCCGCCCATAGGGGGCACCATAGGTGAGCGACTGGTTCTTTCTCTGTTCAACGTCCCTGCACACCCTCCTTTCTTCTCTCACTGACCCCCCCCCCCCCAACCCCTCCCCTCTCTCCACCACTTTCGCACAAAATCCCGGACAGTGTGTGCACCGCAATCTCTTGTATATAATACCCTCGTGTGTACCAAGCCCCTTTCCTAGTCGACCTAGCACAAACCACCATCGTCGTCCCTTCCTTCGTCGTTTGCTAGCCTCTCTCGTTCTCTCCTCTACTTCCTCCACGATGTTCCTTCTCTCCATTTGCCCACCTCTTCCATACCTTCCTCCCTTTACTTCTCTTTACGTCCCTTTACGTCCCTCTCTTCCCTTTACGCTTATTATTGCGGCTTACGTCTTGCTTTGCATACCCATATCAGCTAAATACATAGCTTTAATAATGCATGAGCTGTGCTGAGCAGCGGCTACGGTGCTAGAAGAGGTGGTGGAACGTTCCATTCGGTGGTCTCTCTCTCTCTCTCTCTCTCTCTATCTATCTATCTATCTATCTATCTATCCGTCTGTATCTTTCTCTTTCTCTCTGCGTGTATCTCTCACAATTAGGGTGTATCTCTAGGTCTCTCTTATCACACTCACCATCCACCGAGTCTCGTCTCTTTCGGCTATTTTCGAACTACTTTCGCTTGCGACACCTGCAACCACACCGCGTAGACTGGTGACAGAGAATCCCATTCGTACCTTCTCTTCTCTTTGGTTCTTTTTTTTTTTTTAATTTTTTTTCTCTCCTTCCGAATGTGTTCTAAACTAATCGCTGTTGATCCATCGAGCTCAGACGCTCGATCGTCGACACTCTGTAATCATTCGTTCGTCTAGTCTCTTTCTCCGCTCTCTGTGCTCCTCTTGTCTCTCGTTTCTCTCTTCCTTGCGCCGTTTAACGGCGGTCGATCAACGGCGGAGCGTACTCCTTCGAAACGCTGAATTGAAAAGCAACCATCGACGATGTTTTCTCTCTCTCTCTCTCTCCATCTGTCTCTCTCTCTCTCTCTCTCTCTTTTCCTGTTTTTGTACGCACCAATATCAAACGAGTTTTATATATATATACATATATGTATGCACGTGTATACGTATACGGTAAAGACGAAACTTTCTCCGGGTGGCACGTGTTGCGAGCAACTCGGTCACGCCGGGCCGCGAAACTCTTTCGGTCGGTGCTTTTCGGAATGGACGAAGCGAGCCGTGTAACGGCCGCTTCATCTCATGAAATTCAATCGAGGATCTTCGCCGCATAGATCGAAGAATTTTTGAAGGACGACACGGTCGGGCCAAGTCGATTGCACGGCTTGCTGGTTCTCGCCGTTAATATGTACGAGCCGGACGTATCGATACGGTACCGGATCTCCAAGCTCGCGGAAACTAGCACCCACCCCTCGGCTCGACTCCTCGAAAGTCGTCTGTTCAGAGGGCGTAACAGCGCTCGGTCTTAATCGGTTTCGCGTTCTCGTTCTCGATCATTACGACGAAAAGCGCGAGACCGACTCGTCCGTTGTACGCAACACCGACCGACCGACCGACCGACCGACCGACCGACCGACCGTCCGGATTTGAAAAGTAGAACGAAACCGAGAGTTCGCATTGGAGGAGTGCTTTCGCGATATAGCGACGCGTGTCGTTTGTCGTTCCGCCTTGATCGCCAGCCAACGATACGAATATCGCAAATAACGGAAAAATGGGGATCCCTTAATAGCAGGTGGTACTTTGACGCCGCTCGCGCCACTGACGATGCAAGAACTAAAATTGAGCCAAACATTGGACGGGGCTAACATGTCTCCTTACCACACCACCGGTGAGTTCGCCACCTCTTTAGTTTTCTTACCGGGTTTCCAGCCCGGTTCTAACCTGCAGTTCGAGTGAAAACACTCTCTCCTAAGCTAATACCATATTGATTATTCTTGTTTTTTTTTTACAACTTTTTTTTTTTCTTCGTTGGAGTGTACATGGATATCGTGATCGTTAATTTCAACTAGAAAGATATGTCCGTCCTCGACCGTCCTCTCCTCCCGTTCAAACGAAATGTTGCTACTAAACCAACGAATAACCAAAGAGCATTTTTCACGTACACAGGACGTTTCTTTACGTGGCCGAAACGTTGCGACGAGAAAGTCGAGAAGATGCGTAATGTACAGAAATTGTAATTACACCCGTTTTCCCCTTGTCAAGAGATCGCACGTAGACAATTACGGCCTCGGTGCGAGCCACTGCTCTCTATAAGAAAGTGTTCGTGCTGCGTGTACGTTGGTACAGTTGTTGCCACGGATAATAATTTCCATGTAACTGACGATTCACTCCGTCGTGTCCCGTCATTCCCCAACCCCCCCACGCCCCCTCTTTAGACCTGTTACTTACTACAGAGACAATTTAATTAAGCTTTAGACGTAAGGCG
Source organism: Melipona bicolor (assembly GCA_030673865.1). Taxonomy (NCBI): domain Eukaryota; kingdom Metazoa; phylum Arthropoda; class Insecta; order Hymenoptera; family Apidae; genus Melipona; species Melipona bicolor. Next base: position 6,585,345 of record JAHYIQ010000002.1, on the reverse strand, counting down.
CTGATCGTTAGCTAGTGCTTGACTCGAATGTCGTGTTGTGTTGTGCATGGCCATAGCAGAGAGCAGTACCGTCGCAGTATCGTATGTAGGGGTGGGGGCCGGCGGGGGAGAGCAGAGTCCACCGATTTCCTTGCAGAACGATACAAACGCCACCCCCGCGGCCCCCAACACCCCCGGAGGGGATCCCGGACTGACGGTCTTGCAGCCGCCAGTTTCTCAGCCCCAGGTAGCATCTGCGATACCGCCGTACTCCACGATGCTTCCCAGTTTCGGACACTACGCCACCGGTGAGTACCGAACACAAACAACCCTCTCTCACGTCCTGTTCTCGTTTTCGATTACGACGATAAAAGAGAATTGAGAAAACGCGGAAATGCCCGTTGAAAGGCGGGGAAGGTAAGTTAGGGTCCGTCCTTAAAGGACTCTGACTTATCGACCCCGTGGATAAACGCGCTCCGTCATTGCCAACGTGCGTTAACTCGCTCTTCATTATCCAAACGAGGAAACTCGAACGGAATCGGGGATGCAAATCGTTTATCTTGCGATTAGAATTGAAAATAAAACAAACGTTCTATTCGTTCTGGTCGACGGAGATTTTAAATTACCGTCTAACGGGATTGCAATCGATATTTGTTTAGGTGGTGGCGACTATGCATACAGTGCAGCATACTCTCAATACTCGAGCGCACCGTACAGTGGATATGGTTATGGAGCAGCGACAAGCGGGTTGCTCAGTAAGTAAACAGTGAGTATGAGTACCGATTAGATTAGGGTCAACGAAATGTCTAGTACTAACTCATTGATAGGTTATGTCGGAACACAGCGTCGACGAAAGCGCGATTTGAATAACCACGCAAATACCTTACTCGCGTCCACATTGTGGAAGAAAAACGGTCGGACATAATCGGATCTAACTTTCTAAAACTGAAGAAACCCGGCGTTGTTTTATTACGTTCCAAGATAAGTCGCGGATAAGATCGGACTGCAAAAAGCTCGCGGAATCGTGGTACAGGGGCCGGTTTCGAAGTGGCCACGACTCAATAACGGACGCCTTTCATAACGGACGATTGCTGGCACTTCGTAGATCGCGATATTATTACTGCGAGTGAAATGCTCGGCCTGCCAGACTATGCATATTCCCGTACGTAACAATGAGCGGGATAATAAACATTTTTTTTATCGGACATGCGATACGTTCTCGGCTCGTTCCTTGCACGTGACGTAACGTGTGCAATTCGTACTCGACACGATGGTAGAATCAAAGTTTCGCAGCTCGACTTTTCCTCTTTCTACAATATTATTTCGTAATTATTTCGTCGCGCTCGTAACTAACGAACAATGGTCATCCCGTTGAAAAACAGAAATACGTTGAAGCAAGGCCCGTGTCTTATCTTACGAACTAACAACATTCAGTCATATTTTAGGTTCCTGTTCTTTGTCCAAAATAAATAAAATCACTCGAAGTCGTGATTAAGTATTATCTCAACTATACTTTTACCAGAGTAAGACTATGGTTACAATGGATGTTTGATAAACTGACACTATGATCTATATATACATATGCATATGTATATATGTATATATTGCTCCGATGTACAGATCATAGTGTCAGTTATATGTACATATGTTCTCCAAAATGCGCATCCATTATAATCATAGCTCCAAGTTCGCAATTGTGAAAGTGACATCGAGGAAATTAATTTTTGTCAAAGAAAATAAACCGTCGTAACGTGAAAAAGTAAAAAGCTCCCCGGTGACGAGATACCTCGATGGTATTGGAAAATAAATAGCGTCTTACTTTGCAGACTCGACGTACTACTACTGTAACGGGGACACGCTGGCGTCTTCCCACAGCAATTCGCAGCAGGGCGGCGGATGTAATAACACAGGGCCAGAGAATAGCACGGACGTGGCTAGTCGTTCGCCTTTAGCGGCAACCAGGGCGAGCAGCGGCGCGAGTGCCGCCTCGCCGACTGGAAGCGCGTGTACCAAGCCGGATCACACTTCCACGCCGACGGATCTTTATTTGGCCTGATTAAACGACCGCACATCAGAAGACAAACTTCGGACAGAGTGTCTTCCTGGAGTCGGAGCAGTGACCGATCAGTCCGGACGCCATATCACGAGGAACCACGCTGAAATTAAACAATGATCTCTGTTTACTTAAAAAGAAGGTTCAGGAACGAACAACCACCAACTGCTGATCATCGAGTACAATCGGCAACACCTGAGACAACCACATGGCGAATTTCCATCAAGTCACGAGAAGAGATGTGGAAGAATGGGCGCGGACTGTGACCAGATACACGTTCGTGTCAATGCAACGCAACATTAATCACGATGGAACATTAATCGCACATCGCGCGTCCTTTGGAGGACCTCGTGTCAATTCGTACGAGCGTCACACGAGAGAGATAGAGACTTTTCGAAATTTTCTTGCAACGCGCGTTAGACGACAGATCGAAACATCGAAAAAAAAACCATCGTGCGATATGTAAGTTTCATTTCCAAACATCGAACGCTGTTTGCAATTCGTCGGATCGTTGACGGTAATTGTGATTAAAGATCATTTGTTAACGAAAACCTTCGTCGCGAGGGTTCGAAACCCTGTGTGTGTGGGGCATTGCAACGTCGATGCTGACGATCTCACTCGCGATCTCGGACGGGACAGTGCAACGACTCGACGAGTGTCTGGTCCAGCAAACATTACAAGGACAATGCTGTCTAGTTACGCGGTCGGGAATGCAGATTGGCCCGCGAGCGTTACCGACAGTGTCGGTACTCGTGTAGAGTGCGCATAATTGTAGGTAGTTTAATTTAATGATTCTCAGTTAGTATAATTTCTACAGAATTCCCGCGATTCGGTCGTCCCTCCAAATGTGCCCCGTGCATTCCCGACGAACGCATCGCGTCGTTCGTATCCATTGTTGACGACCGTTGCCCATCTCGCGAATGTAGTTGGACACATTTGTTACCGACGGCGTTAGAACGTGTACATATATATATACATATATATATATATATATATATATATATAAAGTGAAGAAAAAGAATGATATATATGTATATATATATACAAATATGTGCACATATATACATATATGTACACATGTATACATATATATATATGAATATACATATTACCCGTGTAAAACAGAGTCAACCTGCCTAACACGGCACGTTCTTTCTTCTAATAAGCACGACGACCTCCCCCCACCTCCCCTTAAAAACCCCCCACAAACGATATAAGTAACACAGTAGATATAACGAATAAGTTTATTGAAATTTTTAAATCAGGAATCGACGTAACGATCATTACTGTTAAGGATATTATATATATTTTTTGTAGAAACCAAAGACCACAGACGGATTGCCGAAAATGAGAATTGCATGCGAATCGCGTAGCTACGGCAGAGGCAGAGTTTTAATGGCAGTTCGAAAGCGACTTAGAGATTGCAAAACGAGTGCGCGAATTTGCGAGCGACGTGCAGGATCGGCGTGAATGTACAAAGCAACGGCAATGGGGAATGCAGATCGTGAAATCGGGAAAGCGTGAAAAGCGAAACGAAGTCGTGAAACGCGTGCTCCGTGTCATCGCGGTTGAAAATCAGCGAGAATGGCAAGAAAGTCGTTACCTGTCGATCGAGACTGTCGTCCATCGTCGAGCATGGATCGTGTCACGAGTGTCTTTCCGCGGTCGCAAATATCTTGTCGCGAACTTTTTATTTCGCCAAAACGGTACCACGAACACTTCCGTAACGGCCGGTTGATCGCGATTATTCCCGCGTTCCGTCCAACGGCTTCGCCACTCTCGCGCACCACTACGGAAATCAACAACGTACTTCCGGCATCGCGTCAAGCGGAACATTTCGAAAAGAAGAAGAAAAACAACAAGCATCGCGGAACTGTAATTAACGTCTGGCCATCGCGATTTTAATGAGAAGTTATGTGCCTCGTAATTCTTTTATGATTAACGGGCAAAAATGTTAATTCGTAACCTTAATAAGGAAATTTACGCGCGCGAAATCTGCGCACGCGATATGCGCACACGCAACGCTCCGGGCATGCGCGGCAAGTTTCGAGGCGGTCACGTGACGCGCGGTACAATTCAAACGCTGTATCTGTACTCGACATTCCCCTCATCTGAATTCCGCAATTACAAGAGCAACTTTTATTCACCTTCGCGAGGATAGTTAGGTGTTTGTCGCTTCTATTTAATGAAAATAGCAAGCAGTGCAATCAACACGTCAAAATATTTTAATTAATTATTCACGTAAAAGAAAGAAGCTATCCGATTACATACGATTATTAAAGTATCGCGTCACGCTTGAGAAATCCACCGTGAAATAGGTTTCCCAACGCGATTTCATTCGCATCACAGTTATCTCATAATTAACGAATTAGAATTTCTCGAGTGTATCTCGTACGAACGATAAGAGTTCGATAACTTTGTGAATGTCTTGTTATATTTATTGTCTTCTACCGATATTCTTTCTTTTTTTTAAATTTGAATTTTATCAGAATATATTTATTAACGTTTTACAAATGACTCGTATAGTCTTTCACCTTTTCCATCGTTACTTCTATAGTCGCGTGGCATCGTTAAACCTGCACAATTCGAACGATTCCAATGAAACGATCGGAACAACAATGTCGATCCTAAGCGTGCTCGCAACCGATTTATCGATCTGAGCGTCAGACGAACAACTTATTCGAATTATCTCGTTTATTCTATTCTGGCGATCGTTCGAAAACGAAAATGAAGAAAAGGAAAGGAGAGGAGAAAGAAAGGGAACGTCACCGTGATTTTAAAATCGATATTTCGTCCTTCCCTGCTAGTTGTGTTCTTTAGATATTCAACCCGCCAATGCGATTACGTTTCTGCCGACATTCGTCGCGAAAGATAAAGGATTTGTAAAAGCGATCTCTCATTGCGGAATAATTGCTATTTATAAATTGTCGTATTGTAGTATTGCGTGTCGTAAAGAAAAGAAACAGGAACATGGAAATCGGCGAGTCGAAGAGAAGACGAAAAGTAGAGAGAAATGGAGCGAGATGAAAAGAAAGAGAGAGAGAGAGAGAGAGAAATTGCAGTGCCGTTACTGTTTCGAAGCTGCAACAAATTCGAATATTGGCACTATCGTTTCAAAAATCGTGACACATTATCCGCTATCGAAGGAAAACGAGCTTTCTTTCGTTCATCATCGTTTCACATCTACCGTTCTACAAAATACTTCCGGTACACACAGCAGATAACATACAATCGTAGGGTCGATGATCGGCCAAGTGAATTCGATCTGACGTTCATTGCGATTTTTTTTCATCACCTGTCGGGATTCTAATTGACCAACGCGTACTTCACATTGTTAATCTATTATTATTATTATTATTATCGTAACGACGAGATGATTATAAATTCTTCTTTTTTTATCATTATTATTATTATTATTATTATTGTATTTTTTATTCTATCTACTATTATCGCTATCTTTTCCCCCCATTATTCACACGATTATTATTATTTTTATTATTATTATTATTATTATTACTACACTATTATCATCATTATTATTATACGATTATTTAATGCCTTCTATTATTTATTAATTAGTATGGACGACCTATGTGTAATAAGTTTTGCCAAAGAAATCCGTCGAGAGAAAGAGAGAGAGGGAGAAAAAGAGAGAAATGGAGAGAGCTATATCACGGTATTGTTTCGAGAGACTAGCTTCCATCAAATGGAAGCGTTTTAGGAAACAAAAAAAAAAAAAATGAAAGTAAGAAAGAAAGAATCATCAAAAAATGCAAAAAAAAAGAGGAAAACACGCGATATATTAACGTCGAATCGTAAATAGAAAAGCAGGAAAAAAGAGAAAAGAAGGGAAAAGAAAATTGATGCGTCACGAGAAGAATCACTTTTTTTTCCGCGCAGTATTCAAACGAAATGAGGTACACCCTCAGTAGAGCGAAATACTTGTGAAATCGAGACTTCAGCTTGGATGTTGCGCCCCGTGGACTTTTCATCCGAGTAACAAACAGTTCTATCGTCTGTTCTTTATTACTTCATTCTTCTTTTTTTTCCTTTCATTTCGCTGTCATTTCGTCCCGTGTGATATTCTTGTTCCGTGCGCCGCTCTTGCCGAGTCTCGCTGTTGATACTTGCAAACAAAACTCTGTACATCCTTTTTAAATAAATATGAGGTTTATATGAAATTCGTCTGGTGTTGTCTTTTAGCGGATAAAGAAACTTTCACTCAATTACAATGCATATCAAATAATTTAAGTGCAGTGAAAGATCATTTTTGTGAATAAACTGCAGAGTTTCATGCAATTTTGGGAAATTTAAGATTCTAAAAATTTGTAGAATGCGTGTAAAATATAAAAATATATAAAGTATCAAGAAATTCTTGTTTCTTTAAGTCGAAAAGCATAATTTTTATCAATAAAAACATAAGACTGCATAAATATCCTTAGTAATTTTATATGTAATGACTAGAAGTATAATTCTTCTACAAGTTTCAATGTATATCGAATTATAATTGAGAAAACTAATGAAAGAATTTTAGAATATTAGAAAATAGTTCATATGTGAACCATTCAATTTTGAGCGTAGATGATATAAGAGCTGCCACCTATCATATATTCATTCATTTTTTGAATGCGTTGCCACAGAATTTATGAATAGACCAAGCATCTTACGGTTTCGTCGCCCGTGACCTGAAATACCAACATAGTAAAAAATCACTGGTTTTTTTAGCGCATTTTACGTTTAAACAACGATGAATTGGAGAATTACATCAAGTAAAACGATCGAGGTTGGTGAAGTAGTGAATGCGCCAGAAACACGGATGTGGCATTCACATACCTTATCTGTGATCTCGTTTGTGGCGACAAACGGTGATACAGATATCTTTCTTACCTCTTGCAGAAAACGAGAAAACAACTGCGAAAATTTAAACTGGCATTGTTAAATTTTTATTCAACTTTATAACTAGCAAACAGATATATTATACAACATACAACCATATAAAAAATTAATTCTCTCAAGTATTCCATACCTTGCAACCACACGTTTCACAATTCCTGCAAAAGACATTGTACTCCACGCTCAAACATACTTAGATGCCTATTATCGATTAAATTTATTTCCTACGGTACAGGTAACGCGGTTGGATTAACAATAAGATATTAAATCGAACGCCACGAAGTCCCCAGGGTTCCTCACTTTTTGTAAATGTAACTCTCGGCGCCGCCTCGACCGAAACCTGCAATGCGCAAGAATAAATGTTTCAAAAAGAGTTCATCTAAATTCCCAAAGAGTTAAAACAAAACTTCAATTGAAATTTTTGAAACACGCTGACAGAAAATTGTTGTAATTAGGAAGTATTGTCTCAGGCTGAAATTATCACTTATTGTATTCGAAACTATTGAAATGCAAGTTGTACTACAAAAGAGCAAATTATACTACAAACAGAAGTCTATAGCACTCTAAAGAGCTATAAGTAGGTCTATTAAGTGCTCTCTATTAAATTCACATAGATACAGAATAACAAAGATTGGACAGTAACACAATCGTGGAGAGAAATAGTACATCTCTGTTTTATTCGCATTACATGCGTCTTATAATGTAAAGTATGAAACAAACTAAAATTCATTAAAATACCGCAGTGGTAGATGCGAATAAAATGTACAAAATCCAAAAATATCAAGTGAAGTGAAATTTCGAATCAATAAAACGAGTAAGTGTTCCAATACTCGTGATTAGAAGTTGTTAGAATCAAAACAATCAACAGAATTCACGAGAACCAAAGCGAAATAAATCCAATGAGCAAATAGAACAAATCTTCTGCTGACAATCCTGAGTAAACACCTGCGAACTTCCTGAAAATTGACTCGTCACTCACCTCCGGGACCAAACAGAGCAGAGTAACACGGATGATTACAGTAAGGCTTGCCCTCGTGTTCCGAATGGCTACCAGGTGTCAAGGTTTTGTTACACTTCTCGCATCGCAAACAGGAACCGTGCCAATCCTTTCCCAACGAGGTCTTCCTTTCAGCTGTAACAAGTACAAACCACGTTTCACCTTAGTGCGACGCTTATTGCTTTAAACATCTCTCCAAATACGAAAAATGTTGATCCACACAAATATATACGTGCGTTGTACATTTTTCTTAAAGATACCAATTACATTAATTATTGTCAGTTAGACCTGGCGTCTCGTAGACGGATGCTCAATTTCGTATTCACGTATCGTGCCGTATAAGTCGATTGTCCGCTTTCGATGTCACCGATCGGCGAGTGATTCACCGGGTGAAACGGAAACGGGGAAATTATTACGTTCGATCACGGGCTTATTCGCGTGGCCTCAATCCACTTGGCTAAAGCCATGTACGGCTGCATTCCCGATAAAGAAGCCCGTGCGAACTTTGATGTTCGCCTGAAATGAAACCCCCTGACCAAGCAAACCGAACGAGAATCGGCGGTGATCGTTGGCAAACACCGAGACTTACGCAATAATAAGCGACAGGATCGGATAACGATTATCGCACCGCGCGTCGCGAAATTGTCACTTATCGCCGAGTCTATTTTTCCTTTGTTACGTAATACCAAAACCGCGAATGGTTTACGCGTATCGCGATATTCATCGTCGTATTTTGCACTGTTGTTAAGTTTGACATCGTGTCATTTCGTTATTTCGCTATCGAACGAGGTAATTCTTCAACTTGACTCAACAGAAGACTCGGCACGTCGAGTGGCTTCTGAAAGAAATTCAGGGTTTCGAATGATTTTCAAGATTAGTGCAAGGTTCTGAATAATTTTTAAAACCACTGTTCGTCAAATTTACTGTCGTTCAAATTGTTGTACAAATCGCTATGACTAGAAGTCCTATCGTCTAAAATTCCTTTTCTATCAATTTCTAAAAAAATTCCACAGAATCGAAAATTGTCAACATTACGCAACTTAAAAAGTCACGTACTCGCACGATCGTGTTGTTACGTTTTATCAGTTCACAAAATTACGAGCCAACATTTGTTGAAAACAATCGTTACTTCCCAGGCTTACTTTACATAAATTGCGATTAAATACTGATCTTTCTCTCCGGTGAATGAAGAAAATTCCGCTTATTGAGACTGAAAAGCGAAAGCACGAAGAAACCCGACGGAGAGAGAGTCGCGCGGATCGATCGGAGCGGACAATAAGCAGCACACCTCGCCCGAAGATCCGATCGCGACACAGAGGAGAAGCATCCCCAGGCGGGACCTGCGTCGTCGCGAGCTCCGTCGTCGCCGGGGCTCCGCTCCATTAGCAATTTCGTAATTATAAAATTGAATGGGCGACTCCCCAGCGGAGACGATCGCGTGAACGCGTTTCATTCAGCGAAGGCGCGAACCCGAGGCGTCCTGTGGGCCTCCGCGGCGGACAAAGCGCGCCAGCCGCGCCGCTTTACAAAATGTCCGCGTTGTTCCGCGGCGAATTCCCACGTGCGGGGGCGAGCACGCGCGATCTGCGACGTCGCGCGAGTAATCGCGAGAAAGGGTGCGGAACCGACGACGCGGACGAGGAGCGCTGACTCGATTCCGTCGAGCGCTTTTGTTGCGCGCCATCGCACCGAGACGCGGTTGATTAATCGAAAAGCGTGTCGATACCGCCGGTTGACGAGAAAGAGGAGACGCTACCTTGTTATTGGGCTGATAAGGTTGAAAGAGGCGCGATCTCTCTTTGTGAGGCGACACTGTTCGAAATTTCGAACGTGCACTGAGACACGCTACGTTGAGTTGCACTCGTACTCTTTTACATTGTACATGTCTTCGGTACATTACACGGTTTTTCAACATAGTCTTTGTTATAAAAAAAGTTTGTTCCGCTGACTTGTGAGGAATCCCATCTTAAATCTTAAAATAATAAAGGATTGTAAGAGAAGACACGAAACTTCTCGTACAATGCGTATATTTAAAGAACTGCACGACTTGTACCCCAGTACGATTCGTCTCACTGAAAGACTGTTCCGACTAGGAAATGAAGACGACATTTTGCTATAAAATTTTATCGATATGCAAACATTTGAATCGATACAAAACAAATTACATGCGCGATCGTTCAGTACCAGACAACGCCGCTCCTACTCGAAGTCTAGCCCACGCCTCCTCGCGAATCACGTGACCCAAATCAACCAATCGCTAATTTTCGTTGCATCAGCGTTGCACCTGAAGAGGCACGATTTTCTGGGTTACCCCCGCTAAAATTTCTTTCAGTGACAATATACGTGCGAACTAGGATTAATAATAATATACACGTAAAATAGGGACCTCAGCAGAGAGTTGCTACCACGACAAGTTCTTCAGGGCCGTTCTTGGTCCTGCTGGTTGCACGACGTGGAGAGGAGGAGAGAGGCGGAATCTGCGAAGGCGGCAGATCGACAGTTTGAAAGACGCAGCAAGAAAAGTGGTAGCTGGAAAGAGGATTTGCTTGGGGGGTGGCTGGGCGGACTAGAGTGGAGAATGGTCTACCGGAGGAAATAAAGAAAACGAAAAAAAAAGAGGAGAAGAGAGAAAGAAGCAGAGAAAGAGAAGCAGCCGGGGGGATGTTCCAAGCCTATGCAATCAGCAGCCGCCGATTGTTTGGCGCCCGGGCGCAACGATCCGTGCACAGCACTGTCTGCCTTTTCGCGCTGCCACTGCACACCAGCAATGCTTGACGATTATGCACTCGCTTCTCCGCCGCCAGATAATTAGGAGTTAATTAACTAATGGCCCTTTATGCCGTACCCTTCTTGCTCCACGGCTTCTCTCTTTCCTTCATCCGTTGCGCCATTCTGCCAGCAAGCTGCCCGTTCCTCCCATCATCCTCTCTCTCCTCTCTCTCTCTCTCTCTCTCTCCATATTGTTTGTCCTTCTCCTAGCTTTTCACTTGCTCTTTCGCCCTCTTCCGCTCTCTCGTTCATCGTTTACGTCGCGGTCTCGTCCTACCCCTTTCGTGCTGCCCTCTTTGCGAACTAGCGTCTCTCTCTCTCTCTCTCTTTCCCCTCCCCGTTTACTCGCGTTGGTTCCCGACGTCGACCCCTTTAGATCCGTTCCCGGTGTCTCTCCGGCTCCTCGTCATTTTCCAATTCCACTCGCTGGCACCAGCGTCCTTTGTGCTGCTCCTTAGACGCGGAGGAACGTTTGAATGGCAACCAGCGGGCCGCCACCGGTCCGTGGCTTTTTTGTCTTCCCCGCGAGGTTTGATATGTCGTAATGGCATGACGCACCGCGACGCACCGAAGGAAAAAAAGGCTACACTCGCTCCTCTGATTTCGCGGCCTTTTGTCGAGGCAAACCGAGAGGCACCGTATACACGAGCCGTCGAACCAGCTCTCGCGGCAGACTACAGCGTACGGAATCGGCTGGCAAATGTACACGCGGGATTCCTCGGCCGTGTTCCGGCTGGCTAATGCCACACGTCGTCGTTCCAACGTTATTGTCAACGTTACCATCTTCGATTGCATTGCAACATTACCCATCGACGACTGCTGGCTGACAGATGTTTATCAAATCGCAACGTCTACTCCATTGTCGCGACGTCGTAAACAAGGGGGTTGAAAGGAAAGAGAGGGAGTTGATTATTCGGTTTTTCTCCTCTTCTCTCATCCCTTCTTCTGTTCGCGTCATTCTTCTTCGCTAACACGAGCCGACTATTCTTCTCCAAACCTGTTTTCCTCCTCTGTTCTTCTTCTTGTTACTCGAGGCTCGTGTCTTGTTGTCGCTCCCCCCCGAAGCTGGACACTTTATCGTCGTTGCTCTCGGTGCAACGTGACTCGGTTTCCTCGTTCGTACCTCTATTCGCACCGAAAAGTTTTTGTGTCGTACTTGATCATTACGGAACGCTGCCTACGAATCCCTCTCAGGCACTACGAAGAATTTTCGTCCGCGCGAGAGACGTTTCGTATCCATCGCCTTCGAAATTTGTAAGAACTATTACCACTGAAAGTAATTTTACTTTTACGGCGCAACGCTGATGCAACGAAAATTAGCGATTGGTTGATTTGGGTCACGTGATTCGCAAGGAGGCGTGGGGTAGACCTCGAGTAGGAGTGGCGTTGTCTGGTACTGAGCGATCGCGCCTGTAATCAAATGTTTGCATATCAATAAAATTTTATGGTAAAAGGTCATCTTCATTTCCTAGTCAAAACAGTTGCTTCTGGGCCTTTCAGTGAGACGAATCGTATTGGAGTACAAGTCGTGTAGTTTTTCCTTATCTTTGTTTCCAGCTCTGTGAAAATTATTAATTTTCAGATATTGTTCACACTTATTGTGAAATTAAAGAATTCCCACGCGATAGAACTTTCGTCACTTCCCCTACTATCTCACCTTACATCTTACGTTTCTGCATAAAGTGTAAGACTCATAGGCACGTTGAAATGTGAAACAAAGATCCTCCTCTTTCAACGAGCCTTTGAAACCCGAAAACCTCCACAGTGGCCGCGTTCATCTCCAATTCATTAAGCACCGCTTAACACAGAAGCGCTATTTGTTGCGCAATATTTCATAGAATCTCGCTGTCAATCGTTTCTACTTTTCTCGACGAAGCCAACGACTCGTGAAAGCATCTTGCTTCCTCGAGTAGTCGCGGAAATCCCTCGAAATCAGTCGCGTGTCCGCGCGGAAAGAAGGTGAACTCCGACTCGCCGAGAAGGATTCGTCGAATATTCGCGAAAAGTGACGAAGAGGGTAACGGGGCGAGTCGCTTGCCGAATGCCACGGGATCATTCGAATGCAGCCCGATTTGAAAGCGGAGCCCGGCTTTTCAAAGGATGCTCTGTTACCACCGAAGGCTCGAAGAAGCCTTCAGCTGCCTTTTCGCGAGCGCATGTTACCGGTAGAATGCTCGCCGGAAACAAAGAGAACGCGAGTAGAAAGCTGCGAGAGTGGCTTCTTCTCGTTCTGTCGTCGCCGCCCGCGCGGAGATCTCCGAGGGGAGAAAGAGGACCCAGCTTGGGAAAAGAAGTTACTTACTTCGCCGGGGGAAGTGTGCCGCGATGCGGCGTCTCGGCGATTAATTGAATCCAAAGATCAACGGTTCAAAGGCCGCGGTTAAGTGTAGAGTGAAAAGTAAAATGCGATTTGAAAGTGTAATGCGCTCGAGAACACTGTTGAGAATGTGCGAATACCTCCCGTTTGCGAGCTCGTTACGTAAGGTTCAGCTGAGGAATTTAATCTTTCGACGTGGTGTTCGTACAAATATATATTATATATATATAGATATTGATAGAGTATTGTAGCAAAGATCGAATGATTGGAATATATACACCGATTAAAACAATGAACATGAATCAATCTCATAGATTTTGTAAGAAATTTTGTGAATCCTTTTTTTAAATGATTAATTTTGTAATAGAAATGGATGGTTGAATTTCGATCGAAATTAATCCATCAAAGTATTTATTAATGGAGGAATGCACGTGTGTAAAATTTGACAATTGATACAATCGTGAGAATTGTACACAGTTGCTTAGAAAGTATTTAAAAATTTATAGGATTTATTTTCTTGCATCTGTCATATATATCAATTATACAGAACAATTTGAAATTTCATCAGGAATTGACTATCATAACTATATTTGCCACGTTTGAAACTTGTTACAACAAATTATTTAATTTAACGCGCAAGCAATATTTTAGTTATTTTGTCCAACCCTTGTACAAAAGTTGTACTCCACGATAAGTACTCCAATACCGAGTGCATTCGATTTCTCCGATTTACCTATTTAGCTGGAGACTAAAACGGCACTTAGTTCGAGTACCCATTGCAACCTACTAACCTAACCGCTTATGAAAGCCGAGGAACTCCCAAAACATTCAGCAAAGTAGCTGAAGCAGGTGTCAACTAAACAGAAGAAGAGCGTCCTCGATACATCCACCGATTGCAAACGGTGCTTCTCGCGCATCCGGTCGGCGGATGACGCGCTGACAGCTGAAAAATCTCCGGTTTGGAGGCCAATGACCCTCTCTCTCACCTCCCTCCCCCTCTTTGAAGCCCCATTGCTCACATTTCTGGCCGCGATACGCGGGAAAAGAGTGTCGTCCTTCTAATTCATATATATACATATATATATATATACACATATACGTACATATATGTTGCCATGGCATCCATCTCTCACTGGCACCTACTTGGCCCGATCTGAAAGCCCACATACACGAAGCGGTCGGCAGCCAGCGGCTCTCGTGTATTCAGAAAAATCCGCTTTCAACGCTAATAGTGCTTTAAAGGGCCGTCTAAAAGGCCGCTGGGAAGAGGAAGCGCGCAATTAAAAGCGAACTCACCCTGAATCACCCACGGATCGCTGTGGGCGAAGGCGCGCGAACCTCGCGCGAGCTGCCCCAAGGCGCGGCCGAAGAGAGCTATCGTTCCCCGACGAAGGTACACAACGGTTTAAAACCAAGCGCGTGCAAGAGGGAAGGCCGTATCGGCCGATTAGACAACGATAAGGTTATCGCGGAGAGATTCCTCTGCACGCGAGGATCCTCTGCGAATAACGACCCCGATAAGCGGAGTCGAGCGAGGTCGAACACCGATAGCTGCGTCGTGTTGTGCGTGTCGTGGCTGTTTGTTTCTTTCCCGTCTACGCTCGGGATGGTTTGTTTGAGAGTTCGAACGAAGTTAGACGAGTATGGAGAAGTTGAAGACACTCTCTAATTTGGCTGGGTTTCGGGTTGACACTTCCGGAACTCTGGAAATTACGCGGAATCGTGCGGATTTTTATGCACTGTTGTAATTTGCATTCTGCATAGATATTCAAAATACAGTGCACTTTACGACATTTGGCAGACGAAGCTGACTTGCATAAATATGTCTACGATAGTGGTCAAAATATGTTTCCGTATTTTGTGGAATATTGCTTAAAGCTTTATCTCTTAAGACAGAAACGAATGACCATAAAAATCGAGGAAATTGTACTCGATAATCCGGTGGTTGACAGAAGCTGAGTTGATAAGAAAGATAAAATGTCAAACAACGACAATGAATAAATATGCGATTGGAATTTGACGAGGAATGAATCGATTCGGGAGTTCAAGTTTCAAAAACAACAATGACGATAATTTAAAAAAAAAAACTATTAAATTATCGCAAGATGTAGAAATTAAAAAATTACTATTTCGATATTTGGAAGTTTAAGAACTTTCGACGACAATGAATCGTAAAAAATCGTAGAAATTCGAGAAAATGAAAAGTAACATGTTATACAGCTACGACAGAACGAATGTCTCGAAAGAATCGTCGAATATTCCAGAATAAAAGTAGCAATTACAATTGCCGTTTAAACGTAGTAATTCCGCAGATAACGCTAATGAATGGGCCATTATCGTAAATATCGAGGACAACAGAGCATTTTAAACTCGTGGTTCTTTTAGCGGCATCGACGTACGATAAAAACGACCGCTCTTGATAGTCAGTCATTATCATATTATCGCGGTACAAAGTACGCCTGGAATTACATAAATAAATCAATAAATAAATAAGGTCGTACAAACGACGTTTTAAATTTAAAACGAGTTTCGAACGGTCGTGACAACATGATCGACGACATGTCGGAACACTCGATCAAGCGCGATACATTTCATTGTATAAAATTTCCTTCCTAGTGAGTCGTATTACTCGACATTCGCGTTACACGTTCGTACATAACAGAACAAGGCTGACATAATGTTTGTCAAGGTGGACCGCGAGGACGTGCAATGACATCATTCCGTGTCGTCATTTCACGCACATTGCCGCACACACGAACGAAACGAGGCGGTCGTGACGCGAATTCTCTACAGCAGGATGTTCGCGATCGTGTCGGGTCGGTGCACACGAAACGGCCAGAATTTTTAATGACGCTTCCAACAATTATAACATTCTCAAACGTGTGTATCCTCCCTTTGTATCCTCCTTGCAAATTGCAATTGCATTAATTTGAACGATATTATAATCTGCCGCTTCGGAATAAAACAATCGTCGACGAAACATCGATCGTACTTTGCTCGATTGGCTTCAAACTTTTATCCTTACGTCTAATGAATATTAAAATGAATATTAAAAATTCCGAATGATCTCTGCATGTCTTGGAACACTTCGTACGCAACAATTTCGTGGGCGGAATTCCAGAAAAGAATATTACAACAAGATTAGATCGTTTAAAGTGGCTGCGCACCCAACATAATTCTGCGGCGCATGTTGTACATTATACGTTCGGTATAACTGGTAGCATTATGCGTCATCGACTTACGGAGGATTGGGCAACGTTTATAATTATCGAGTAAACGATCCGATTCATTTTCCTACGGTATGTCATCGCGGTATGGAAAAGATCGAATTGTTTGAAATACCGCGGGGATTAAGAATATCCTCGGAACTTGATTCTGTTAGTTACAGATCATTTTGGAACACCATTCGCACTTTCTGTTCATAGTACTCGATGAATTTTGAGTTTGAGAATCGATTGAAAAATCACACTTACATTTCAAATTGAGGTACACTCGGTGTACTATAATACACGAGTTACTTTGATGCTACCTTGTCTCCATTCAATGTTTGTCAACGAGTTAAATTTATACAAACAGGTCAAACTCAGCTGTTCATCGAATACTACGAGAAAATATAAGTACTATCATCGAAATATATAATTCATTTTCAACAGAAACTTCTCATTTCCTTCAAAATCTCTTCAACAGACTTGAATGACAGAGTCGCAAGACCGCACAAAATTTATAACAAAGAACGGAACCCAAAATCTGCCCGAAAAACGCAAAAATTACGTCGGAGAATGAAGCAAGAGTCCAATAGAATAAACAGAAAACATACATACTCGGTAACGTATTGATATTCTCCGCGAAATACTTGGAACAAAGAAATTTCCAGCAAAATTCGAAATTTCCACGACAAAAAAATGTGAGAAGAAGAAGCAAAAGCACTCACCGAAATAGACAGGCTTGTCGCACTTCGGACAGTTGGGCATGATGGAACTCTGGTCTGGCTCTCGTTGGAACAACTACGGAAGCGTCGAACAGGATCCACTCAACAGCGTGGTCAAGCGCGTACTGGGCCCGTACGTTCTGCAAGGTAACGCGATTCTCTCTAGTTGATTGAGCGTACGAACGTGTGTTAACGCCGGTCGGCCGTGTGTGCGCGCGTACGAGAAACCCGTGTTAAGGTCGCGTCGGTTCGACTTCGGAACTGGTATCTCCACTACTTACGTAGGTATACGTGTCTTTATGTAATATACGGGGTGTTCCTGTGCAATCGGTCAGGGGATGATTCTGCGTGGAAAAAGGGGGAACAAAATTTGGAGAGTTAGCTTCGTTTCCAAGAGAAACGAGTTTGAAAATGTTACACGATATATTTGATTACTTCAGAAATTGATCAGGAGAGAATAATTCAGAAGAGATTATAGACAAGCAAGTCAATGGCGTAGAATAAAGTCGTCAGGTATCGAGGCATGCTTCGTTTTCGAGGAAATTAAATTTGGAGATTTGTTGGACGTACACGTGTACTTAGTCGATTCTTAACAAACTCCACTTTCGAGGCAAACGAGGCCTTGACCCTCTGTAATTTAGTTAATTTAGTTTACTTATGAGTCAGAAGGATTACTAATTTGTTTACGCTTACAATTTCAAATCTAGAAACTAACAATTACTCAAAGTAAATTATTTGACATTTTTATACTGTCGTATTGATAAAATATAATGATGAAGCAACAAGTAGATGATACAATTTTCAAGATATGGAGTACGAAACATTTTATTCCATGGAATAACCCATCCCCTATCGATTATTCAGTTCTAAATTAGACTGTGAAATTCGACTGTACTCGACGAATCCTCAAGCTGGACCTTTTCAATTTATTCTTGCACTCAGCTTGGTTCACGACCACACGAACACCCTGTATACAGACACGCGTATATCGTGTTTCTACGTGAACGTACGTCGAGTGTGCGTGCACCTGAACTTGCGGTGGACGCGAAGTGTCTTCAACACGCGATTGTATGCAACCAGGTACAACGCGGATGGATAATCGCTAACGGTCGCTTGCTCGAGAGGTACGACTTCTTCGACCGATGGAATCGCTCTGGCCGACCGATCCCGTTATCCATTGTTGACAGATTCGTTATCGAAAACGCATAGCTAAGTAACAGGGCTGTTCATGAGTATTCAACGATAGTCGGTATACTCGCTCTGCTATTTGTATACGCAAATAACGGAGCGGACAGCAGCGACAGGAATGCGATCGAACGAGGATCCAGAGGATATATGAGCTTGGAGAACTGGAATTGGGCTAAGGTTGAGGATAGGAGGGTGCTTGACGAAATAAGAAGAGGAAGAAAGGAGGTGAATCGATGACTAGGCGAGTTGAAGCTGGTTGGAAGAGATATTGATGGGGAACCGGTTCCAATCTAATGAACGATCTTTGCTGCTTTTTTTTTCTTTTTTTTTTCTGCGTCGAATCTGTGGGGGAGTCAGTTTTGGTTTTTAGCTCTTTTAGGAATTTCTCTTTGTCCCAGTGGGAATCTCGGAGGGAAAATAGTTTTTTTAAGTATTCCAGGACTTGCTTTATATTTATATTTTTCAATGTATTTGTTATCGTTTAATTGTAGTTGAAATTCTTTGTTATTAATATAGAAAGCAAGAACAATTGAATTTGATTTTTATTATAATATATTAGCAGTCTACGAGACCTTGTATAATAGTTGAGTAAGTAATATTTAAGAATTAATACTATTATACCGCGACGGTCATTAGATTATGTTCATAAAGAAGTTGATGTTGAAATGATTAAACAACAAATAATAATTAGTTTGTGGAATTAGATTCTTAGACTTTAAGAATGTTTCCTCATCATTATCCCGAGTGAAAGAATTAATCACAATTTTAGTTACCTGCGCCAGAGTATAGAAAGGACATCGTTGCACGAAGCAGTGAAAAACAATCACGCTGAAGTAGTCAAACTTTTAGTGGAAGCTTGTGCTAACGTAAGCAATGAAGACGTCCGTCGAGTTGCACCATTAGTTCTAGCAGGATTCACAACAGAAAGAAAGAACTCGAGTGAAATTTACAAATATAGTAGCATCGTTCAGATTCTTGTAAGTGCAAAGGCTTCACCAAACATCGCTTACCTTGATACAGGTATTTATCGAATTCAATCAAAGCCATGCAATTTCCAGTCGAGAATAATTAATACAGAAATCGCGTCGCAGATGGTTAAAGTTGAAGTGATTTGAATTTGCATATTCAACTACCTGTTTTAAAAATGTCAAATATTTTCTCTTCTTTACATGCTTGTTTTCTGTTGAAGATCTTCGTTAACTTGCCGTGTTGGCACCAAAAGAGGAGCTGCAAATGGAAGTAGTTACATCTCTTATTGCAGCAACTATGAACATGAAACAAACGATACTGCAACATTCGTTGGTGGAAATGTACCTCTGGGTAAAGTGGTCCAAGCTGAGAATATACTTCTATAGTTTGCTCTTCGTTCACGCCTTGCTGGTCTTCTCCCTGTCTGGTTACTCCATAACGATATTGCAACCCGAGATTAATTCCATCCCGTGGAATGTGATTCACGGTTTCTCCTCTTGCCTCCTGCTCTTTTACAATCCAGTTATGCAGGTGTTGATGATACCTAGGTTCGTTTGTGATTAGAACAAAATTAATACGCAAAATTTACACGTTTTGCGCGTGCGACGTGTAATATTTAATTTTTTAAAAAAGCACCTGTCATTTTGTTCATCTTACCATTGTAATTCTGTTTCTCAGTTGCGTTAAAAGTTTATATTTACGCAGTTGAGATTATAACTGTGTTTCTTCTACTGAGCATTTTCCAAAAGTACGTGAATATCTGTACTCAACTTATAACTGATTAGAGATGTAGATAGTCAGTTTCAATAGGTAGCATTTATAGCGAGATTACGACTACATCGGAAGAAAAAGAATTAAACGATGCTCGACATGATCCCCCCGAGTGAATCTTGCATTCCGTCAGTCTGGCAATCCTGCTCGCCTGGATGCAAATGATGCTGTTAATCGGCCGCGTTCCAAAGTATGGACATTACGCGCTCATGTTCTCTACCGTACTGAAGAACATTCTGAAGGTCAGTAGTAGACCCGTAGTAATCAACCGACGACGCGGTCGCCGGCGTACCGCGTGTAATAATCGCTATTTCTTCGCGCTGTTTTCGCTCGTCAGAATCGAACCCCCGGGAAAAAAAAAAGTAAAAAAGTAATGAGGAATCCCCGTTGAAACGAAGAACTCCCAATTTCCCTCGTTAAAACGAAGAACTTCCAATTTCCCTCGTTAAAACGCGTCGAGTCGCGGTTAAACGGGCGCGAATAAAAAGCAGCCACGTTCGACACCATAAGAACGCCGTTTTTCACCGAAGAGAAAAAGAGAGAGAGAGAGAGAGAGAGAGAGAGAGAGAGAGAGTCGTTTCAACAGAGGTAGCGTTAACCCTGATTTAACGTGCCGAGGGAGAGTCCTCTCCCTCTTTTTGTATCTTTTTTCTTTTTTTTTTTAATTCCGTCTGTGCGACGAAAGATCCCGCATTTAGCCGAAACGAAAGGTACAAGAGAGCGAACCGAGGCGCTCCTCCCTTCGGCGAATATCGTTAGAAATGAAAAGCCAAAGAGGAAGGGGTGGAAGAAAGAAGAAGGCAAGATTCTAAATGTCTGGTCGCTGATATGGCTGCCATCAGGACCCACTTGCCTACCCCTACTTCGCGCAGCCGGTGTACTACACCACCCTTCTCTCTTCGCGATTATAACAACGTGCATCTGGGGCTTTTTATTCCCTTTCAGGTTCTCCTAGCGTTCGTCTGCCTGATTGTCGGATTCGCGTTCAGCTTCGCCGTTTTGTTTCACGGGAACGACCAGTTTCGCAATTTATGGAGGGCCGTCGTGAAGATCGTGGTAATGATGATGGGCGAGTACGAGTACAGCGATCTGTTCTCGGACGAGTCTCCCTCCTGTCAGTCGCGAGCAGGATCATGTTCCTTGGTCTCGTCGTGCTCGCTGGTATGGTCCTGATGAACCTGATGATCGGTATCGCAGTCAATGACATCCAAGGTCTCGAGAAGGAGGTAATTCACCGATACTCTTGCTCACTTGTCTTCGATATCCATTACGTAAACGTTTACTTTGGTACGCTCAATGAATAATCAGTAATAACATTACAAATAGTAACAAATCAATGATTACATTTGAAATCACACGGGAAAAATATTAATAGTACACTAGCAAGAATAGCGGCAAAGTTGATAACGCGAAATTCGAAGATCAATCAGAGATGCATAATTATCCAATCATCGTTTGTATTAACTTGTCCGAATGGAAAAATTTTGTCGAAATTTTCGAAACCAGAAACGAAGATAGATATTAATACTAATGACTGGTGACATAACCTTAACGTCGTGTAATTTCCAGCTCTTACAATTAGTGATTGATAACATTATAGCGTCGTGTATCTAAATGTAAATCTTAGAGAAAATTTTGTATTTTCTAATTATTAAACATTATTATAGTAAATGAATTACAATATTACCTGAACATGCAAGGAACTTTGCTCTGTTGAAAAATAACGAGAAAGAACTTCAATGAGTCTACCTCTGAAATACAAACCCTTATTGCTCGGAGTCGGTATAGTAGAGAATTCGTGTTATCGACGTAACCTAGCAAAGACTTCATTAAATATCGATCTGAACATAGATGTCTCTTCGATACCATTTTAGATTTTCAAATTTGCATGTCCGTTAGTGTCACTGCATACTGACGATGAGTCTTCCGGGAGCAATCTTCGGAATCGCCGAATATTGGTAAGTAAACATATTTGTGGAATATATATTTGAAAATGTCTAATACATCGTAGATAGATAAACAAGCTTTTAGTTGTTGCATGTGATTCAGAATCTCTTGTCATTCATTCGATATTTATCGTGTTTGATTAAATTTGCATGCTACCTTCAATGATTCTCAAGTGACCACGCTCGCGAATAATTTTACGAACAATAAAAGCAATTTACGCAATTACATTTTGCAATTAATTACATTTATGGCAGCGTACAGATTTCACATTATGCTACAATTAAAGCGATAATTAAATAGGATTTTAATGAATGTGTGTTTGATACCATACCTGGTCATCCTGGTCAGTAATCCAACGTATATAATACGTACGTATGTTTTGTTTTTCAATAAAATTCATTGTCTCGGCGAGGCTATTGAAAAATTGTAATCGAAACGTTACAGATCGCGTGTTGGTAGATACGACTTTGTCAACGTCCAATCAAATACTTGTACGATCGCCATGTTGTAAAAAAAAGGCGGGAAATACAGGAAACGGTGACATTCAAAGGGAAGTTGCAATTTCGCCATATTGAGGATTATTCTGGATATTCGAATTTCTGTAAGTCTTTGTTTCATTTCTTTTCTCTTTAATGCCGCTCCCCTCCTCCCGTTTCTCTCTGCTTTTTCTACTTTTTGTTTTCTGAATTAGTTCACAACTTTCCAAGAATGTGCAGCACGGAACGTAACACATGCGATGTATACCTGAAGTACCGTGCAACTTCGTGCAGGCTGCATAATTGCAATTTGTTGATAAGATTTATGTAGGCAGTGGAGAATTTACAAGAACGTTAATCCAGGCACAAGTGAACACGAGTCGCGTTCGCTGTCCCAAGAATAATTAACGCGAAGCTCAACAGAGGTACGTGATTTTGACGTTTGAGGTTATTAATGCAAGTATGTATATAACGTTTGCGTGTAAATAATCGAGCACGATCAAGCGCGTTATTTCAACGGGACATGATGTTTTACTGTTTCATCAGAATCTCGGCGATGAAATCGAGGACACGTCATCCGATTTAAATGAAATCGTATCATAGTTATTTTGACGTAAGGCGAATACCAATGGATCGTACGCAAACGATCACTTGCATCCACGTGACGCAAGTTTTTCTTTGTCGCATGGTTCGAAAGATGGCACGCAAAGTCATCCTTTGTTGCCGGCTAATAAGAAGAAGGCCCGTATTTTTGTTCAGATTTCAATTAAATACGGAAATCCGATAGGACAGTGGCGAGCACATACATTACCATAAATTATCGTTCACCCGCGGCTATAAAGAAATCACACGCGCACCTGCCTTAACGGTTGTAACAGGCCTGCATGTAGTTCGCGATCTCTGGCGTCACATTTTTATTTCCATGAAAAACGGCACTAGGCGTGCAATCGTTTCTTTAAATTCCACGCTCGCGATGAAAGAGAAAAGAGAAAAAATACGAAGGAGGTGTTACCGAGATTACTTTAATAGGTCGTATAATATATTATAGGATCGACGTTAAAATGCGCAATCGGGACTGGAGAAAAATTCACGAACGAGTTAAAGATTTCCAAGTGGAATTAATGGAATTTGAGCATGGCGTAAAGACATTTACCAATCGACAGTGTCAAAAACTCGTCTATGTTTATCCCCAATTGCGATAAATGACGAGTTTCAAAGCTGAAGATACACGTAAATTCAATGTATTCTCTTTTCCTTCGACTTAATGTCTTTGTATCTTTATATCTTTGTAGATACAATCGAAACTCGTGTTTACAGAGTCAATAATGGAATCTTCTTCATAATTAAATAACAGAAGAAACAAATGGGCTGCGGAGAAATAGGTATAGTAGCAAACTGTTGTGAAAAGAGGCGTAATTCAAATAGAAAAAAAGAACCCAATGATAAATTGGGTAATCGTAAATGGAACTTAATAGAAAATAAATATTTTGTTTATTGTTTGACCATAAATTTTTGTAGGTAGAGGGATTGCAAGATAAGAGGATTATGGATGTTCCTTTCGCACAACGAAAATAGTGTGCGGGAATCACAGTAGCAGTAGTGGCAGTGGTGGCGGTGGCGGTGGCGGCACTGACGGTGGGAGCAGCAGCAACAGCAGTGGCGGCGGCGGTGGCGGTGGCAGTGGCGGTGGCAGTGGCGGTGACGGTGGCGGTGGCGGTGGTGGCGACGGCGGCGGCGGTGGTGGTGGTGGTGGTGGTGGTGGTGGCGACAGAAGCAGTAGCAACAGCGGCAATGATGGTGGCGACGACGAGTACGACGACGAATACGACGACGACGACAACGAGTACGACGAGACGACGACAATGATGACGACGACGACGACGACGACGATGGCAACGGCAATGGCAACGGCAACGGTGACGATGACTATGACAGTGACGACGACGGCGACGATGATGACGACGCGACGATGACGACAACCAAGACGAAGACGGTGTTACACGTTCGGATAAATTCGGAAAGCTTCGGGTGGGGTCGGTTCGCCGCCTTGCCTGCCATGACTGGCCGGCCGTGGCCTCGCGGGGGGTGAGGGTGGGGGTGAGGTGGCGCGTCGGCGAGGGAAGCAGCGGCGGTGAATCCGGCGTCGTGATTGGTCGTCGCGTGGGAGAGCCGCCCGCCCGAGCTCACTGTGACCGGCAGTCGGCACCGAGCATCCAGGCAGAGCACGTCGAGCCAACGGATTCGGGACTAGATACGCAAACACGCAACCTCGGGACCTTACTACGGGCACGATGGCCGTCCGGCGCGTGCACCGTCAACAACAACAACAACAACAGCAGCAACAACAACGTCGTCACCGTCGTCGTGGTGCCGTACTCGCCGTCGCGCGTGTTCTTTGTACTTATCCGCACACGGAATCGAAGCAACAGCAGCAGCAGCAGCAGCAGCAGGATCGCGCGCTCGCTAAAGCATCGTGGCCACCATCGTGCGGATACGTGGCGCGCAGACTATGCGCCTGGTGTACGCAATAAGAAACGAAAGAAAAAGAGAGAAAAGATACCTAGACGCGTATACACACGCGACAACGACGCACGAAAAGTTGCTGGCAGCGCGCGCGCTAAATACGACACACATCACGGGGTCCGGGTGCAACTCTACACACGACTCAACCTACATCACACACGCTCCATCGTTACTTCCACCTTGTCCCCTCGTTTCTATCAGCCGTGTGTATATTGCACCTCCTCTCCTCCCTTGTGTGCGCCGGCCTTCCCACGCGGTCCTCGTATCTTCGTCGAGATTACGTTTCGGTTAATGGGCGAGGAAACGCGCGTCGGCTGTTAAACCTTCGGCTGGTCGCCGGCCCGCGTTTTGTCCGTTCACGCGCCTTATACACACACATGTTTTCTCTCGTGCATGCCTGTCGACGATCGTCGATGATATTCGTTCGATCGTAAATGCAACCGTGTCGTCTCGTCTTTGTGTTTTGACTGGTGGTGCGTTTATTGTTCGTGTTTCCGATCTCGTCTCATCGCGACGTTCTTTTTTTTTTTTATACTTACGGTGCAACGTTCTCGTTCTTGTGCCCTTCTCGTCGAAGGAGGAAAAGAGGAAAGCGAAGCAAAAGTCAAGTAAAATAGAAAAGGGGAAAAATAGTGTGGATTAAAATATATAAAAGCCTAACCTCCTCCGTCGACGATAGTGGCGACGGTGGTGGAGGCGAAGGTGACGGTGACGGTGACGGTGACGGTGACGGTGACGGTGACGGTGAAACGTTCTCTGTGTGCTCCGTGCTGTCCTTCTTCCGTCGTTTGTATCGTATTGTTCGTTGTTGTGCGGCATCAGTGACACACAGAAGTATCGAAGGGAAGAAAGTGTCTGTCGCGTCGGTGGCGTTCTTTCGTCGCGTAATCTCGTGCGCGCGGAACAGAAGAGAGGAGCACACGCAGACGGTAATAGAAAAAGAAAGAGAGAGAGAGAGAGAGTGAAAGAAAGAAAGAGAACAGCAGCCACCGTTCCGACGGATCGTAGCAGCCCGGTTAAGAAAAGAAGAGAAGAAAGACCTGTGATCGCGCGTTCTTTCCTCTCTGCTCTCTCGAACCGGCGTGCCCTCGCAGAGTTTGTTTCCGCTTGTTGTTCGATACTTGGTCGTTTGTGTGATATCCTGAATACGTCGTGTTTGGACGGACTCACGGCCGCGCGGCACGTAGAGCCACCACCGGTTTTCGAAATTCCCGCGTCGGCCGT
Source organism: Melipona bicolor (assembly GCA_030673865.1). Taxonomy (NCBI): domain Eukaryota; kingdom Metazoa; phylum Arthropoda; class Insecta; order Hymenoptera; family Apidae; genus Melipona; species Melipona bicolor. Next base: position 6,559,311 of record JAHYIQ010000002.1, on the reverse strand, counting down.
AACGGCCGCCTAACCTCTCCTTGGTCCGTAACTCGAGACGGACACACCTCTCGTGTTAAGTCGCCGAACGACGAAGACAGGAAAGACGGTGGCCGTCGCTCGGCCAGCAATAATGCCGCACGTGAGCAGCAGCGGCGGCGGCGACGATCTCGGCAGCGAAGACGAGGTCAAGGTCTTCAAGGATGAGGGCGAGGACGAGAAGAGGTCCTCCGAGAACCTCACGGAGGAGAAAAGTTCCCTTATCGACCTCACGGAGTCTGAGGTGCGTCTCGGCTAGTGAATCACTAGAAAATTCTACGCAACCCTCTGTCTCTCCTATATCCGTATACAAAACAGACACGGTGGTCGTTACGTTAGAGTTTAGAATGTACATGTCGGTTTTTTTTTTTTTTTCTCCTCTTTCTCCCTGTCTCGTCGCCACTGTGTGCAACAGTATCGGACGCGTTTCTTCTTCTTTCCTCCACCCACTCGATCGTGACAGCCTAAGGACGTCGCCATTAAGTGCATGCGTGTGTTTGCAGGAAAAGGGTTCGCTCGCCGGTGGAAGTTACGCGACGACCGGCAAGACGTCAGCGAGATCCGATCTCAGTCCTGTTTTCGGTGAGTCCTTGTTACTATCTTTCTTTCTTCGTTAACGACACCGAGGGAAAACTGCAAAAGTTTTTCTTCTCGAGAATGAACATTCGGATGAACGTTCTGTGATAACATCGCGATTAAGTAGAAGAAAATTGTAGACCAAACGTAGGGGAAGTATGAGATTACAGAATGTAATACACATATACGTGTGTCAGAGTGAAAGGAACATCTGGTGAAATCGCACCGTCGAATCGCCGATTTCAGAAACTTTGGTTAATATGCAAAACAAAGACAGAAGTCGGCAAATATAAAGTGCCTGCCGTGTATATACATTATACGTACATATTACTAGCTCCTACTAACAGGCGTTTAAATTCCATTCTAAATTCATTTACTTTAAATTAATATACGTATGTACGTACGTACACGTTAATCAGTAAATGAATGAAATTTGCTAAACGAGTACGTTCGCTCTGACGCGCGTACGTACATGTACGTGCATATTCGCGCTCGTGGACACACGCGTACGTACGTAGCCAAACGTATTATCCAATCTCGTCTAAATCAAAACACTGCGTAAACACGTTCGACGTACAAAAATGGTGAATTGCCACGAAGAACGAATTAGGAACAAAGGATGATTGATGGCGAACGCGACACGGTCGAAAGTCGTCGCACGTTACTCGTTCCCGTCGGACGTTTATCGCTCGCAGTCTCTCCCGCCTATGAAATCTGATAACGTGTTATGATATTTTATGCGTGTCGCGGGGGCAGGTCCCTGATTCATATAAATTAACATCATTGTAGATGGTTATCTTACGATCTGGTAACGTAATCTACTCGTAGCAAATCGCTTTTATGTCCTAATGATAATTTAGACACTTTTCTCTCTCTCTCTCTCTCTCTTTCTCTCTCATTGTCGCCGTGACAGATCGTCGTTGAAATCGTCGGAGAGAAAGAAACGTGGTTTCTTGCCACGCTAGTTTTCCCCCTCTTCGTCCGTCGATTAACAATCTCGCGGTATCTCGATCGGCGAACGAGATTATCGGGAGCCGCACCGTGGCTACGTATTATCATCGTCCGTTGCGCCCAATCGGCTAAAAATGAAAATACTCGTCCGCGCGCGCGTGGTTCCTGATTTCCGTTTTGACGCGCTTCCAGCGAGGGCAACGCGCACGTACGCGTCATTCGCGCGCGTTCCACGCGAGAAATTCCGTGGCAGCCAAGAATCGCGAACTTTGACGATTTTTTTTCGGGGGTTTTTAAACGGTACGAACGCTGAAAAGTATCGAGATAGGTTTTGCGTCAATCGTAGTGAGAAATATGAACAAACCGAATTTGTTCGTGAGCTCAAACTTGGATTGAACGTTTTCGAACGACACGACGGCTGCAGTTTCAAAAGATTGCTCATATTTCGTACGTAATTCATTTCCTATTCATTCTTTCTGACACGTATCAGTGGCAGGTTTCGATGGTAATCTGGAAATATATATACCATTGAGTTTGAATACTATCGCGTAATCCCATAATTGATGATCGTGGAGAGTCGTCTTTTAATAATAGATTTTTTTTTTTCTCGCGAGATTTAGATAGAATCTTCGCACACGCAGAATAGCATGAACGTGTCGTTTATAACCGGGGAAACGTAGCCTGTGGTAATAGTATCGCAAAAATTGAATCGTGTCTCGCTTTATAATTTTTATCAATCAGCCGGAGATTTGAAAGGTTTAATTCGCGTAACAATTCTGTTAAAACGTAATCTATTTATTCGTCGTATTAAAAATACATTGCGTTACTGCGCAATTGACATTTGCAATCGCTGATTGTCTGTGACCAATGAAATTGTTTCTGATTAACGCTGCTGTCCTCTTCACTCGCTCTTCGTGTCGCTTTTTCTTTTTCCCCTTTTTTTTTTTTTTTTTTTTAAATACTGCATTCATCAAAGAGCGTATGTTCATATACCGTGGGAACGTTTCTCAAAATAGTACAGCATTTCACTTATCTAAATGTAACATTTATTTCGAATCGCTAGAACTATTAAATTCGCAGTTCTTTGTAAAAAATAAGATTTCTCTCAACTTCCTTTTCCATTCAGTTTCTCTGATTCAGTTGTGTTCCAATCTACGATTATTCCATTTTAAATCGCGCGTAACTTTGTTCGTTAGGGCTCGAATAAACTATAGTAGAATAGACATATATTTATGAATGGATGTTTCGTTGCACGTGCAATACTTCAATGAGAGGAAGTGTCATGTTCCTTCAATCATCGGCGTATCCTGATTTCCCCCTGGCCGCTGTTCTTTCATTCACCGTTTCTCTCTTTTTTTTTTCCTTTACGTTAGAAAGTCTCGCCTCGTACTTGCGATCGTAATATCGATAATAACTCTTGCACTCGTGATCGTAAGAATTCTCGGTTCCCCGGACAAAAATCGTCTCGAGCCCGCGTTTCTGCTTCTGTTTTTACGGGAACGCACGTTGCTGTTTCCTTCCCGCTGCTTCCAAGTAAGGCGACGCTCGTTCTTCGCGGAAACGGCAATAAACATCGCGCTCTCGCTCCCCCGAAAATTTAGAAGGCATTTATCGACATTCGTGACACGCACAACGCACTCTTTTGTTCCGCTCTCGGTGTTTAAACCACGGACCACGGCGGACCACGTTTTAACGTGCTTGAAACTTTGTCGTCCTTCTTGTTCGATCCTCTTGTTTGGGCCGTTTCCACTTCGTTGAGAATAATTGTCGAGAGTCTTGGCGATTATGGGTTTGGTACAATGTGTGTCGTCTTCGGAATATTCCTCTGGGCGGTTAGAGAATCTAAATCCTGGAAGCCCGTTAATCTTTAACGGTCTGCAGTATTTTGTAACCGTGTAGGATATCGCGAGTGAACGAAGGAAACTTTGAGAAGTTTAGAAACAAAAGAAGATTTCATTTGTAATTCTTTTCAGTTTAATTTGTATCATCAGTTTCTGTTTTTTAACATTTGAATTGTGAGAGGGAGTTCCAAGGATTTGAAGATTTATTTATAATATTATTATTATCCTTAATGGGTCGAGACGACGGACATCGACACGATTAAAAGCTGCAAATGATCTTGTAAACTTATGTAAGTGTTGATATTTCTTATCAGTGGATGCTATCACGAAGATTGTACGATAAATACGTCGAAATGTACCTACACGGAATTCTTTACGTGTCTTCGTAATAAAGTGTTCCATTTGCTACGACGTTTCATTAACTACAACACAACAATTCTATAGTTGAACTTTTCTAACAAGTATTGTCCCATTTTTCTAGATACATCGAAACATTTTCAGCTTTCTTACCTTCTTACTTCTGTAAAAGCTAAAGCACGTGTATATGTCAATGCTAAAAAAAAAAAAAGAAAAAGAATCGAAACTAAAAGAAAGAATCTAAAAATGTTAGAAGATAACAAGTTGCAATTTGTTTCGAGTCGATAACGCAACTTGAATAAAAACGTTTCTCGGAAACGGAGTTTCAACGATTAAGCGGTACAAGTTTAGACGAAGGAAAACGACGATAACACGGAGAGAGAACGAAGTTGAAATCTCAATCTCGAGACGCTACAGGTAGAATATTTGAACTTTTCAAGGACCGAGCGATAGTTTGTCTAAATATTGCAACATTGTAAATCCCTCGGTTTCTTCAAACTTTACAAAACTCTCCTTCTCCGAATTGCACGAACACGGACGAGTCGTCGAGATTCTCTCTCGCAGTCAAATTGTTAAAAAACCAAAAAGAAAAAAAAAAAAAGGAAAAGAAATTTGGCAATGTCGATTGATCGATGGGTTAAGAACAACAGGTAGATATTGCGCAATTCTTTTCATTCCCACGTGCGATATTCCTTTGCACGCTTTGTTGCCGATATTTCACGCTGCATCGCACTCTGTCAGAGGAAAGAGTAATCGCAAGAACCGAAAGTAATCGGCAGGCGAACGCGCGAGGGGGCAGGGGGGAGTTGGGCGGCCGCGGGGCCGGAGGGTGAGCGAAATCGAATTGACGTTGGTTAAAAGCGAAAAGGGTTTTCGGCGAGAAACCGCGGGCAAAGTTAATCCCAATTTGCCAGGGGAAATTGACCGAAGTTTACGGAACGCTATTATTCTCGCGACAGGTTTGAAACAAATTGTAACTTGTTAGCGCAACGGGTATACACAATGAAACACGCCGTAATCTCTCTTTCTCTGACACACGTGCACGCTCTCGCTCTTTCTCTCTCTCTCTCTCTCTCTCTCTCTCTTGTCTAGTCTCTTCCCCCCCCGGCTGGACTTTGTCACTGACAAATCGATGTCGTGTGACGGCGTATACGCTGTCACCCTGTTGCCAAAACAGTTAAACGAGTTACGCCTGCGATTCTGACGACTTATCTATAATACTAGTTTCCCACCTAGACGTCCAACGTGTGATCAAAAGGATTTGGGAGGCGCGTGACGTTGAATCTTTTGATTTTTCCGCGCTTTTCGAGAGCGAGAAAATGTTTGAGTTTCTTCTCCGTTTGATAATTGCACGCTGTCGCTCGAAATTCTCTCGCGCGTGTCGGAGCATTCCGAAAGAAATGACAGCCCCTTTGAGTAAACGAATATTTCGTCGACGATATTATTTTGAGGTGTTAATTACATCAGAATTGGAGTCTGTAATTGGAATATTCTTCTTTCTTTGAAAGAATTGGACGAAGGAATGCTTTTAACGACGCCCCAAAATTCTCAGTTGCTTCAAAAGTGACGCGAAGAAGAAGAATCGTGTAGTTGACGTTGGATTTGTGGAAGTGAAAGTGAGAAACTAATCAGCGCACCAGTTTTTATTAAAAATCTATTTGGAATCTTCTGCTCGCTATTACACGTTTTATCATTATACTGAACGATCTGATTCGTAAAAACTCCTGATTCTTGCAACGAGCGATCGTATCAATTGCAACATTCTGAATTTTCAAAAGAAAATTTTACACGCAACGTCGACGTCATTTGTTTTGCGTACATTGATTACGAAATGTTAATGAATTGAACGGGAGGGAAGATCAGCGCGTGAACCATTATAATTTTCGATTAATAGAATGATTAAAGTAGAGTGACGTGAACGGTACATTTGTACCGTTCAGAACGAATAATTGCAAAACACGTTCAGTGAACAAATTAAATTATAAATTCGCAAATTTGCAAAGTGTATTCACTGTCAGGCCGACGTCGCCTGATTAATCTCCAATTAATTAAATTCGAATTCGCGGACGGGTGAAATTTAAAAATTCGACTTGCGAACGATCGAAATGAAATAGTTGTCTTTTTTTTTTTTCTCTCTCGTGATTGAATTCGCCCGGAGAGAGAGAGGGAGAGAGAGAGAGAGAGAGAGAGTGGGAGAGACGATCGCAGCTTCAGATAATCTCGACGCGATAAGGAGGTAATCGAGCGAGACTGCGATTATATTGATCGCGAGCTTTATCGATGGTCAGTTGTCACTTTAAGACGAGTTATCGTAGATCTTGGTAATGGTTTGTTTGTTGCACACGCCAGGCGAATGCAGTCGCACCGGAGGAGATAATTTATCGTGGCGGAGACGGTTTAAACTGCCCCCGATGCGTCGGCCGTGGCCGATAGTTTTCGCGAAAATTACTCGCTGTCAAATCGGATATTGCCTCGGCGAGAAGAGAAAGAGAGAGAAAGAGAGAGAGAGAGAGAGAAGAGGCATCCTATGCTTGGCTCTGGATCTCTCCTCGTAGAACGTAGTAATATTTTAATCGCGTGTTGATTTACACGCCGCGGTTCCCCCTGTCGAGTAATAAAGTCTAATTACTCGGAACGGTGTATAAATTGTTGCAATAAAAGCACCCGATTCAATTTATCGCCCGATGAAATGCACGGATGTGCATGCATCGAACGTTGAGCAAATACGTCTTTCCGATCGTTAAGCGGAGGAGCCAGGGAGGAGTCTTCTTTTCGCTCCAACTTTGCCGACGTGTACCGGCCACTCGCGTTCTTAAAAGGACGTGCCTAATTGTTTTAAATATCGCGTGCAACGTTGCTCGTCATAAAAGCTACGCTCGTATTTTCGTTCTAACCAGGCGGTCGAAGGTGGTTCCATGCACGAAGAAAGAGCAAAAGAAGAGAGAGAGAGAGAGAGAGAGAGAGAGAGAGAGAGAGAGAGAGAGAGAGAGAGAGAGGGAGCGAGTTGGTCTCGCGTAACAGTGTAAACGAATCCGTGGAGTGTTAAATTATTGTAATTTATCTTGTCTGAACGGTAGCGACGCGCGGCGAAGCCTTGTGGCACGACACGAAAATCACTTTCTGTGACGTACAATTACGTGCAAATAACGCGGCCGGATCAGAATTCGTCCGCGATGGACGGACGTGGAACGCAGCGGCGGGGCGCGAGAGGGGCGAGGGACGGGGAGGGGCAACGTGCAAAATATTACGTCGGGATCCGTCGTAATCGCTTAAGTGGTTAATTATGGTGCTTCGAGGAAGGCTAGAGGAGGCCGAGGTGGGATTAATCTTGGCATCAATTACTTCACTCTGGATCCCTTCCTTCTTCTCTCTTCCCGCTCTTTTCACTCGTTTGTTTTTCTTTTCACTCTTTCCACCTTTTTTATTTCTCTTTCATCTTACGCTCGCTGAAACTAGTTTTCCGACAGGATGTTCACGCTTCTGAATGGCGCGTGATGCGTCAGATACTTTTTTCCCATTCATTAAACGTCCGTTGTGTACGCGCTCTCGTGCGCGAACGTTCCTTCGTCGAAGGTCTACGAGTATTTTTGTACGCTCGTTAAGACGCGCGCCGCGTTTTGCCCGGCAAAGGATCGGCCGTTGAACCTGCTCGTTCGTTTTCTGCCGATCGAGCGGGATATATTTCTCTCGAAATATGCACACGCCTCGTGTTGTCCCCCTTCGAAATCACTCGCGGTCCTATGTAACGAGAGAGGATCCGCCGATCTCTTTCTCTTTTTCTTTTTCTTTTTCTTTTTGTTCTCTCCTCGTTATTTTCTTTGCGAAGAACAATCGGTAGGTAGTCCAAATTTTCGGCGGTGATTTGGCAACGGTTGCGTGAGCCAGTAGACTCGAAGTACTAACAATGTGTGTCGGTATAATAACGGAAAAATGTAAAGGAGAGAACGTTGGCTGCCCTCTTTCCTCCCTCGTCTTCTCTCGTTTTCGCCTCTCGTTCGCCTCTCGCCACTCTTCGGTGCGTGCTACCGATCCGCCGGTAATTTCGAAATGCACGAACGCGTTCTTAAAATTGCGTCTTTCGATAACTACGCCTTGAAAATTATCACACAAATAACAAACGCCACGGAATAAGAGCGAGCGCTGTTCGCGTTACCCAGAATTTTAATGCAAACGTCTCAATATCAATACGAAGATCGAGGCAACGATACGTTCTCCAAGATCTTTTTCTCCTTTTCTCCCTCCATTTTCTTTCTCTTTTTACGTCGAAATTGGTTCTCTCTTTAAATCGAAATTGCAGATCGACGATGCATGTTTCTACGCAACAGGCAAAGTCTACTTCAATATATATATATATATATATATACGCGTGGATACTTCATCAACGTTATTTCTGTCGAATTTTTATGTGATTCTTTAATTACATTTCACGCGGCCGGCCCGCGTCGTGTAACAACGCGATCGAAACAGTGGGACGTCGCATTTTTAATTCATCTCTGCCGGCGGGATTTTTCAACGATTTATTTTATTCCGTCCTGCGATGTTGTCCCGATATAAATGCCCGAAATTCCCTATGAAAAATTTCATATCCGCGGCTATTGTTTTCCACAACTGTCCGCCGAAAGTTTGGACGCGCTTTTAATTCGGTTAATAATCCAAACATTAACCTTGATATTGGAGGATCGATCTTCGACCGAAGATCTTTTTATACCGTTATACTGTTTTATTATTAATAATTTGGAACACGTAGAATTTCACACGATCGAAAGCACTCTTCGTAGTGTGAAAATTTGCAAAGAATCTTTTCCACTTTGACAGATTCGTATTTTAGGAGATTGTAATTTTTGAAAGTGACAAAAACACGAGAGATTCAAATATAAAATTTTACTTTGTACATATTTTTTTGTGCTACGCGAGAACAAATTCTTGTTCGCCTACTTTTCAGTCGAATTTCTACGTCTCAATTTGCCACGATTTGCGTTCCTGGCGACGCGTTCAATTTTCATTCGAGGCTTTCTCAGTTTCGCGTGACCGTTTCATGCACGGGACATTGACTTGACAAACCTTCCGGCGTTATATCAGCCGGCAATTACGCAGATTCGCCGGATTGCTTGGCTCGTTGCTCGTTGGGTGCAACAGCCTAACTGCTGCTAATTATCGGGCACGGCTCGTTGGACGCAACAATGACTAACAATAAGTATATTCATACGGTGCATTATCGCGCGGGCGTGACGCGCCGCGCGGGCTGTCGTCGAAATCGGGCGTTTATCGTGAGAGAAAATCGTCAACGCGCGTCAAGCCAAGAGTTACGAAAGAGCGAGGTCGAGAGGGAATTCCGCGAGCCGCGTTATCTGAGGCGTCGACCGAGTTATGGCTGAAAATAAATATCGCCGCGTTGCACAGATATCGTCGTCAAACGTTCCAATTATCGCGCATCGTTCTGACAAAACTTTCCAAACTTTTTAGCGTCCTCGTTCTTGAACGAATATTTTCCTACCATTCTTGTTGTCCATTTCGCGTTGCAAATATTGCCACGAACCTTTTGGTTAAATTTTTTTATAAACACACAAGCATCATCTACATTTAGTTGCAAACTGTACCGTTACAATCTGCGCAAATACGTGCTCAGAAATAGGAAAGTCGGAGCGCGCTAGAACTCGGAAAGAGTTCGCGGCGGGAAGTAGCAAAAGTTCCGGAACAGGTTCCCGGCGATAAACTTTTAACAATGTTCGCACAGTCGATTACTTTCGCGAGTAAGAATAATATTTACCCGACGGGAGAATCGTACGCGGCGTTTAAAGCTTCGCGCGACACGTGTGTAAAACATTATATCTCGCCTCGTCTTATTGCCGAACTCACTCGGATGGAAGGCGTAGCTGATTGTTCGCGCCGCTGTACGCCGCGTGCCAGATAACTTTTAACCGACTTTGTATCGCGCCGTTTCTCAACTTCGAAACACGTACTCCGCTCGAGCCGTTTCACGCGGTGCGTTTCACCCCCCATTTGCCGAGCAATTTGCGCGTAAACGTAATAACATACCCAATAACCTGCCATTCGCGATTATAAAACGCGAGGGAAAAGCGCTGGAATTGGAGCAATCACGTCGTCACGGAGCGCCGGCGAGTCCGCGATTTTCCGCCAGCCGGTTCTCGCGAAACTGCGCTCTCGCCGCGACACACGCTTTGTCGCTACTTGGAAACTGCCTCCGCCTCCGGATTGCACCTCGCCGCACGCGAATATTGCATGCAAGCCGGCCGAAGCGAGCGAGCGAGAGAAAGCAGGATCTAGAGATGGGTTCGACTATCGCGCGTTGAGTACCACTCAGTACCTTTCGTTCGTTTGCCCTTTTTTTTTTTTTTATTAAAAATTATTTCGATTGACTTAAGGAGGATATAACTCAACGCGATGCACTTTTTTTTTTAGTTCTTAGTTCGAGGAAATTTTCTCTGATTACGTTACGAGGATTAATTTGAAGTTAGTTTTTATTGAAAATTGAGCAATAGTCGTTATAAATCATTTGATATTTGATATATGTCAAAGATACATATTGATCAGTGTCTTCATACAACGCGTTATATAATAAAAAGAAATTCTGTGCATTTAAAAGTTAAATTTGCTTTGGTTAGGTTTTTTATAATTACAATTATAATTAAATAATAAATTTACAATTTGTAATAATAAGTTTCTATAAAATGAAAAAGATTTTATTATCAATATGTGTTTTCTTTTTCAATCAGTAGCATATATGTGCCAATTATTTGTCTTAAAAGAACTGTCCCATTTGACAGAACGTGGAAAATAAGGATCGTCATAGCAATAATTGCTCCAAGCAAGGGAGTTATTGATACTTCGTGTTTCCTTTTGAAGGCGAAATTCACACAGGGGAGTCTGTTGTAACTTTTCGAGTTAGACGATGTTGCGCACAACCTGTACGTACATTGAACGTCGAACGAAACGTATCATTGGACTCGATTCGTACAAGATGAACAGCTACCGCTGTGAAGTATGTGAAATCCACAGAGATTTACTTTACGAAACTTTTGGCACCGAATTCATAAGTACATACGTGCGCATATTGGACTTGATCGAGGTTGACGAACGTACGAAAGAGAGAGAGGCAGAGAGAGAGGGATGAAAAAAACGTAGCGCGAACGTGTGAACCGGAGGAGAGGGAGCGATGCGCGGAGAATGAGCGAGAGAAGGACCGAGGGGAGAGAACCATAAACGATGTGTCTCGTTGTGCGAAGTAATTGACGAGTTCGCGTGTAGGCGGTTGGGCGCCTAGATCGCCTCGAGCGTACCGTAGGCTTATCCTCGGAGAGACGAAAAACGAAACGAAACGAGACGAAACGAGACGAAACGAGCAGCCCTGATACCGGCCGCCGCGAGAGCTGCCAGGCAGAAAGGAGTCAGAGGGGCGGGAGAGGTGGGTTCGCGCGGGTCGTGCACAGACACACGCGTGTGTACAGGCGGGGGGAGAGGAAACGAAACGGGAGAGAGAGGGAGAGAATTTACGAGCGAGTAGAGGAGAGAGAGAGAGAGAAGACGAGAAATTGACAGAGGAGTCGGTTAGTCAGGAAGAGAAAGAGGACAGAAATTGAGAGTGGGTTAGAGAGAGTGACCGCGTGTGTAGCAGAACGAGAGGCGAATATATATATATGCATGATAGAGAATTAGTGAGCGAACGAACGAACGAGGGAGAGAGAGAGACAGAGAGGAGAATGGAAAGAAGAGAGAAAGAGAAAAGGAGCCGCTGCTGCATCACCCTGAACTTGCCCGAATACCTTCTCTCCGAACCTTACGACCGTGTGTATCCGCTCCACCAATGCACATGGCACCCAAGCGAGTTCTCTCTCCTCTCTCTCTTTTTCTCTCCTACTCTCCTCTTCACGCCTGTCTCTCCGTCTCTTTCTCTCTCTCTCTCTCTCTCTCTCTCTCTGCGATTCTCTCCTCGCCTTTCTCCTCTCTATCCAGCTTCGTTCGCTCGCTCGCCCTTTCAGTTTCTGCTTCCTTTTCTCTTTCTTACTTCGCCTCCTCTTCGTGGAGTTAACCCACCCATTTCTTACGCTCTGCACCGTATACCGGGTGTCGGCGTAATATTCCAGGATATAGATAGCCCGGCCGGGCGACGCCGACTTCCGTTGGAATATAGAGACGCAAGGTTATCGGCGGGTACCAGCCTCTCTCGGTTCTCTATTCGGCTTGTTACCAAACGAGGGCAGAAGGAACCCCGAACCGAATCCGTCCGATTTGAACGTGTCCCTACCAGGAATCGAAGCTCGAAAATAGACTCTCTCGTCCAGCGTTTTTCCAACACGCTCGAAGAAATTGCGAAATTCCCGTCTCTCGTTCGAGAAAAAAAGGAGAGAAAAGAAAAAAAAAAAGATGCGACAGCATGGAAGGCAATCGTAAACGTGCAGCGTAAAAATACAGAAAACAAAATACGAAAACCGGGATATTTTACTTCTCTGCGCGTATAGTGCTCGAATAAAACAAACAAATAAAAGGAAACCGAGACGGCCACGGTGCACCGATCTATCCGCACACAAAACATACACCCATTCCCAAGTCAAACATCTCACGGTTCGGGGACTCCCTCCTCAAATTCGAGACGGGATTCCATTGTGACGGGAACTGACAGAACACCCGATACATGAATACAGACACACACCGAGCACAGTCAGCATTATACACCTACCCTGACTCGCCTCTACCTACCTACCTGCTCGCTAACGAGCCTACCTGCCGGACTTCTTGCATTCGAAGAGGTTGCCCAAGAAGAGAAGAGAAAGAGAGAGAGAGAGAGAGAGAGGACCCCATCCCTGATCCAGAGAACCGACCCATCCCTGTCAGCTCGGCCAACTATACCCCGCGGTGATGCTTGCACCTTCCTTCTTTATAAACGGTTAAACAAATTTTCCCTTGAAAACCAGCTTTTCCTGGAAAACTGGGCGATCGAGAGACGTACAGAGTCCAGAGAGAGAGAGAGAGAGAGAGAGAGAGAGAATGTGTTTGCAGTCTCTCTCCTAGCGCGTCGTCCACCGTTCGAGGATCTCTCAGGGACTTTGAAAAATTTTATAGCGGAACGTATAAAAATTTGATTTATTAAACGCCGAGCGTTCTCCGTACTGTTGTGTCCTCCCCCCTTTTTTTTTATTTTATTTTATTTTTTTTATTTCCATTTTCGAGTACTCGCTGCGTTTTTGTTCGTTGACTGTGACGGCCTGTCGTTTGGTTTGAATGAAGCTGTTGTTCGCAAGTTAGAGGTATCCGCGATAGAGAAAAGTGGATGAAGTTGAAATTGACTCGTTGACTGGTCGATTTGTGCTATCGAATAGCTGGTTTTTGAGAGTTATTGAGTGGTGTGATTAATATCGTGATAATAGGCTACGAGATTCAAAGTTCTTGCGGAAAAATGGAAAAACCGATCAATTACCTTCACTTTTCGAATTATTCGAATATCTTTTTAAATTATGAAGTTTTTTCTCTCCTAAGAAAATGAAATGTAGCTTACTTTCGTTCGTATTTTGAAGCAACGTTGAATTTACTTCGCTGTTCGATGATTACTTCGAAAAATACTTTGTTTCGAAGATCATGTCACAGGTTTATTTCGTTAAAGCCAATATCGAAAATTGGCAAATGTACAAGAATTTGTGTTAATTCGATTCTGTTCTCGAGTCTGTTCGCGATCTGACATGGTTGCCAGATGTTATTAAAACCAAAGAAAGCCAAAAAAAGGAAAGAGATCCAAAGGGGATTACAGGGTCGAATGGTCGAATTCTCGTTTCAAGATTATATTTCAGGAATTGTTCGGGGTTCGAATGTTCGTGTGAGTTCCATCGGTCGAGTGAGAACAGAGTCCCTGTGTTGATCGAGAAACGGGGGATTGTTAGAGTTTCTTGTCGATTCGGTAGAATCTCGATCGTCGTGGTCGACTTCTCGCTGGGATCGATAAGCACGAGTTCTCTGGAACGGGGGTTTCCGCTTTCGATGGCGGCCGAAAGATCCGGTCCCTGACCTGCGACACGTGCTGGCCACGTGGGCCCTTTGATTCGCGTTGTCACGCAACGTGTCACGCAAGGGAGACGCGACAGTATTTGATCAATTTGGAATAAGTAATTTGCCATATCTAAATCAGCGGTGGGACAAAATCCTGTTTCTACCAGTCAGCAGCTTTAATCCATTTAGTTCATTGTTTCTATTTTATATCATTTATATAAATCGTATTCAAACGTGTGTATTAAAAGACTCCAATTAAAGTGTCCGACGCAATTTGTTCAATTCATATTCGACGTTGTTTCACGAGACTCTTTCAAACTTTACTCTAATGAAGAAGTTCACAAACTCTCTAACAATTAGTCTTCTATATATATATGCAACGATAAATTCACATGTTCAAAGTTCTCCTATAAAATTTTAATCTTGAAATATTTTACAAAATTTCAGCAAAAGAGACGACAAACTCTTTGGCAATTATAATACATAGTTTCTTATATACAAAGTGTCTCATAACCCAAAAAACGAGTCGAAAAGACAGGAAATCGAGTTCGAAAATTTATCAACGAACTCATTCTCCTCGGTGGCGGTATCGCGAGTCCCAATACGCCAATATTTACTTATACGCTTATACTCGAACTGGAAGAAGTTCATGAACTCCCCGGCAATTAGTCCCCACGCGCGCGCAGCAATAAACGAATTCACACATCGTTTTTCACCTATATCGGGAGGCAGAGTCGGTCAACAGACTTATCTTCGGGGCCAGAGTGCGTCGACAAACATGTTGAACATTCGCGTACCGCGATAAGCGCACCGCGATATCGCGTGGACAAACATATCCGCCGCAGCGAATATGTGTATGCACACGCACACGCGCACGGGGGAGAGACTGAGAGACTGTCCGCGCTCGTGTGTCGCGGAATCCCTGCAATCGCCGCGGTTCGTAGCGAAAATTCGAATGAGACGTCTCTCGCGGGTAACGCGAGCCGCGTTGCACGGCCGCTAATCCACGCGTAGACGCGAGCTGGCAACGTAATCGCGTGATCCAATCAACGCTGATAACAAGATAAGCTCCGGCTACGTTCGCGCGACGCGGTTATCCTCCTCGGTATCGTCGCTCGATCTCCTCTCCCTGGGGATCGCATCTCTCTTCGCCGAGGTCACTTACGGACGTGATATCCCCAACTGCACCGGATTTATCGACGGTCTCCACGCCATCCGCGATCTCGTTCGCCAATCTTTGGAATCTCGCCTCCGTCGTTTCGTCGTGATTTTATCTCGTCTCGCGCGGCGTGCGACGCCTCGTTCGAATTCCTCCCGATGGAGTTGTTTTTGAAACTCGGTGCTCTTTTTCAGGGGTGATTTCAATCTTTGTGCGACTTTCCCTCCGCTTGCGCGCAGAATTTCACGATCGTTGAAGCTCTCTGGGTTTTCAAATTTCTCTCGTTGATCTGTCGAGCCCAGTTTAGTTTGAATCAGTGTTCCCCAGCCTCTCGAAAATGTCGCAATCCCTTTGAACATTAGCAGATCGAAAATTCGAGGTTTAAACTAACTGACAAGGACAGTGAATGAATCAAAATAACATTCTGAAGTATAATACTTTCTCCGTTCGTTTAAATCGTAATTCCGCGCCAACTTTCGATTTATCGAAATTAAAAAAAGAAACAAACGAATTGATGCAAGACATGACACGGTGTACGTAGTAAGTCGTTAGGTGAGTTTCACACGAGGGAAATTGAAGATGGTCGTTTAACAGCGTCGCGTAGCAAGATCGTTGGGCATTATCGTGCGACGACGCACGGCACGCGCGCTGTTTACACGAGAACGGTGTTCCTTGACAAGATTAATAATAGCCGGAATTGAATAACTTATTACGAGCGAGCGCGGCTGCAACGAGCGCCTAGTTGCATCACGGATAAACATTAACGCTATTTAAAGGAAGAGATTCATTCATTGTGTACACACCGTGGCTCGGCGACCGCGTTTCCTGGTTTGGTCGAGCACGTGTCTGCCAGCGTGAACATTTACGTGCTACGAGATGTTACATAGGTCGAGACGAACGATTTGTTTGATCGGTGAGTTCATTATGTGAATGGAGTGACATTTAAGTTGCTGGTAATTGAAAAGATTAAAGAACGGTGTGTCAACTTCAATTATCGTTCAATTCGATATTTTTCAATTTAAAGGCTTACTTAGACTTCTTTTTTTTTTAATGTAAAATTGAAGCACGATTAGCTGCTCGACCGCACGGTCTAAACTTTCGGAGCTATGTAATCCAGTACTTTTGCCTCGTAGAGTATGCAATATTTGAAAAATGGATTTTTTTATGATCTTATCAAAGGTATGAAACCCATCAAGTTCGCAAACGAATAGAATAATTCTAAAAGTTGACCTAGTAGTTGTCGTAATTGACAAGTAATTCTCGCAGATAGTTTTTGAAGTGAGAAAATGAAACGAGCGAGACGTCGCACGATATAATTATAAAAAAAAATATCATTTTTCACTTAAAATATTGGACTTTCCACTTTTGTATCGTGATATAATTACGTGGCTTACTCCGTTATTGCTTCGATTGTTGTTAGGGAATAAATTGGATTTCGCGGTGTTACAATATTATCTAAATGTACTTGTGCTATATCTGTATCTTATCTCGCTGAATTTCATCGACTCTTTTCGCTCAATCTCGCCCTTTGTAAATCGGGAGTGATAATTGCGCGCGATAATTCGTCGTAACAGCGAGCGTTTGGATTTTCAAGGAGCTCCGCTGTATTTTGTCAGGCGATTTTTTTCTTGTTAAATTTTCAAAGAGTACGAGGACCTCGTTCGTTGCTGTTATTTTAACGACAGACACCGAATATTTCTTCGCAAGAAGAAAATCAACAAAACGAACGTTTAAACCATTGTCCCATACGATCTACGTTTCGACTCGCGATAAATTGGAATCAATTACACGGAGCAGGACTTTGCGATAAATTTCGTCTCGTCGTAAAGTTTCACTCGCGGTGGCGCGCGACCACGGTGCTCTTTACGCTTTTATAATATCGCGGATCGTCTGATTGCCGCCTGTAGTACCCTAATAAACGTATTAACGTATTACGACGCGTGTTTTTATTCGACGTGCGGGGAATGGACAAGAGGAGAAAAGAGGAGAAAAGGAGCGGAGGGAAGGGAAAAAAGGAGGTGGGTAGGGGCAGAGGGGGAGGGAGAGAAAGAGAGGGGAAAAAAAGGAAGGAACCGCGCGCCACCGCGAAAGAATGAAAAAGCAAAAGGCGCGTATGATAATAAGGCATGCCCACCAAAAATACCGGTTTCCCTCTCGGGCCCGTGGTTACGATTCAGGTTTGTCCTGCCTGTTTCCGAGACTCTGTCGAAACGATTTTCGTCAAACAAAGTCGCTCGACCGTACGGCTCTCCGGTCAATTAACGCCAGAGGACCGTCGTCGACCTCTCCCGTCGTCTCTCTCTCTCTCTCCTGAGAAACGAGAAATTTCTAAGGACCGATCTTTCGAGACTGGATCGGAAAGCCCCGGTTACGACGGAGGAGGGAGAGGTTCCTCCTAATCACGCCATTTTTCAATAACAGTATTCACGAACGTACGATTCGACCGAAGTTCGAAGACTATCGACGATTTGGAAGATGATCGACAAACGAAATGTCCGAAGCTTAATCGAAACTTTTGTCCGGTGACTACCCGATTTTCGTGAGTCACCCGACAGTGCCCAAACAGAGCGCTGACAAACAGTAGATTAGATTGGCTAGTCAGGGGATACGGAGACCACGATAAGATTCACGAGGACGCGTCGATCGCCCTTTGCCTCTACAAACTCAACAAATTCTTGTGAAAGCATTGTTGAAGCATTGTCGATTCTCATACATCCAACAACTAGCAGTAGCAGACGAAATAAACTTGTCTTCTTTGGAACCCAATATGTACCTTGGCATGGCATAAAGGATCTAACGTGAGAGAGAAGTACAACGCGCATCACTCGAGTCGAGTAATTTCTAACCTTGAACTTGAACCGTTGTTCGACGAGCGAGAAATCGGGAAGAAATTGATTTTAACTTGTTGAATTCTTGGCAATTGATGCAACACGAAGCAAAAATAAAGAAAGTCGATGAAGGAAACAAATTCTGACGAAGAATTGAAAGGAGCCGAAACGTCGGAAACGTTGGTACCAAAATGGCCGGCGCCGGGGTCGAGGAACGGGGAAGAACGATGCGCGGGGAGATTGAAAAACGTGGTGTGCGAAAGGGGTGATGAAGGGAACGCGGTCGAAAACAAGAGGGACAGATGAGTGGACGAGCAGGAGTGAAAGAGAGACACCGAGAGACGAGGTGAAAAGAAAGAAAGGAAGCCGAGAGCGAGAGAGAGAGAGAGGAAGAAGAGCTGGCGGAGAATCGCATAGAACGAAGCGCGAACGAAGGAAGGAAAGGAACGAGGGAACCAAGAGCTGTTGCAGATACGTCGGTGGGTCCAGGGGAGGGCGAGAAGAGAAGAGGCCCAGGGAGTAACGAGAAAGGAATAAAGAAGGAGGACGGGGAACGAGAAGCACACACACACACACACACACACACAGACACACAAACACAGAGAGAAGGGAGAGCACAACCGTCCGTTGAACGAAGGTTAGCAATCTGCGTAGTGTTTTACGACAACTATAAATATGGCTGTAAAGCTCTTTGTTTAGAGCAGCTAGTCTCCGGCTTTCGAAACTCTGCCCTTCTGCTCTGCCAGAGCACGGCCATTTATCCGTCGAGCGTGCCGCCGGTGTAACCAATTCTTCCCTCTCGATTCGTATTCGTACGCCGGAGCGTATAGCCCAACCTTTGAGCGACTTTTGCACAACGACGGTACTTTTAGGCTCGATATCCGCGCAAGATGCGCGAGGTCTGATTCAATTATGGCTCTGTGGTTCCAGTTTGATGAAGACGGTATCTCGGTGAGAGTCGTTAAACGTAGATGGGGTACACAGTTTCGATATTATACGATGCCAGGAGTAAGCAACTGAGAATTACGTGCTCAAACTCGTACACAGATACTGCGGATGAGACGCTCTACGCTCCCTTGTACGAATGCAACAGCGAAAATGACCGTTGTCGGACTTGTTCGCTCGCTAGATTGTAATACATTTTGGACTTGCTGCATGATCCGCGTCTCGACCTTTTGTCCAACGGCTTAATCTCGGGAGGGGATTAATCACGATCTCGCGATTTAATCGGGCACGTAATCTGAGATGTGATCGTAGATGCACTCAGAGATACACAATCGCAGAAACGGAAAGAAGTCGAAAAGTACTTCTCTTGCTGTCCGAGAACGCGATCCATTTTTTTTTTACATGCCTTTGTTCCGCTTCGTTCCATCCGTGCCAGAAAATTCGCGGTGTTGTATCTCGAAAAAATCCTACGAACCTAGATTACGATTTCTGCATCGATTTTCGAAATCCAATTACCTCGAGGATCCCGATACGAGGTGGTTTCTGGATGGCGATGGTGGCGGCGATGTCCGGTCGGCACGATCGCCGCGTTGCACGCGCGTGAGTGATCGGCTCGCGGAGAGACGGCGGAGGGCGCGTTTACACGTGAAAATTATCGACGACTCCGCGCCGGTCCATTAAAAAGGAGGAAAAGAAACCGCTCCGTCCAGTGGCATCTGCTAACCATATGCTAAAATGACTGAGCCTGGATAACACCCTGTCACGCTAATGTCAGGTTAAGCGGCGAGAATGATTTACAAGCGGCGAGTCGGAGCGAACCGGCAACGTTCGTTCGTACACACCGTGTGGCTCGCGTGTGCGCGCGCGCGCGCACGCTCAACTCGCTCGCTCGCTCGCTCGCTCGCTCGTCACCGCGTTTTCCAACGCTCTCTCGCACACACCGGTGTGCCCTCCACCGATACTCGTTGCAACAACGTTATTGCTCGGGCGCAATTAACGTCCGCTAGATACGCCGCGTCGATAGGTTAAACGCGCGAGACACGTCGCGTGGACTTGCCTCTCTTTCTCTCTCTCTCTCTCTCTCTCTCTCTTTCGCTCGCTCGCTCGTTCGTTCTCTTCCACCTTGACGCGTTAAAATAATTTATGCCTTCCCGACGCTGGCTTCCGGATGTATTCGTTACGCTGGAAACGATCAGTCTGCCTGATTCCGCCAGGTCGTTTGTCGATACCGGTCAATTTGCTCGATTTCCAAGTGGCACCACGGGTGTTTCACGGGTGGTATTCTTGGTAGGCTGTGGCCAATCGGTTTGTCGACGCTTCGTCGGTCGCTTGATATCTTTCGGCGTATGATAGGGATTAGATCGCGCGTATTGGTCGCTAGTGTGAATCATTCCGGCGCGTTCTACCAATACCAGTGTATTAATTGGCGAGTATTTGGCGACGATAGTCCAAGTCAGGCGTGTCTGCGGTGTCATAGAAGCTCGATTGTAGTATTTTCAGCGTTATTGTAAGGTATCTGAAATTTGAAATTTATATGTGGAATTGCTCTCCAAGTAGGTAGGGATTGTTCTGCTAGGTTATGAAAATTCGACTTAATTTATGGAGTGAAGATTGTACTGGCTTCCATAAAAGTCGTGCATCTTGTTTGTAATATATTGCAACGAAGAATACGAAATGGCATTAATTTGAGACTTTATCGTAAAGTGTAATATTGTTACGTATTATTGTAAAATACAAAAGAGCAATGATAAAAAGTCATATCAAAGTAGCACAAAAATCCTCGGAAGAACCGCGAACGTTGGCAGAACGATGAGAGAAAAAGGGGGGTAGAAAACGGTGAAATGGGGGATCGGTGGTGGGGCGAACGCGCGGAAAAAAGGTTGATACGGCGCGGAGACAAAAGGCCGGCCGGGGAGAGGACAGCGAAGAAGAAGGGAGATATGCTGATCAATCGAATCCACCGGTGATACGGCGGTGAGTTAACTAGGACTAAATAAGGTAGCCTGGTCGGTCTCGGTAAATAATTGTATCTCGTAAAGCGACTAGGTAACCGAGGATTTATATGGGCGTAGCCGACGGGGCCGACACTTGCTACTTCGATACACGACGGCGCACAGCGGCCGCCACTCTCTCTTCCCTCTCGTTCTTCTTCTTTATCCAACCATCACCACCGTCACCGCCACCACGACCACCACCACCATCACCACCACCATTACCACCTCCTTGTCTTTTTCCTTTCCTTCGAGTTAGCAGCGACGTTAGCACACGCGAGAGTACGTCGCGTTCTCGTGCACACGTGGCACGGGAAGGTGGTGGCCGTCGAAGGGGACGTCGTTGTCAATGGTGGTCACCATCCCCCTCTGGTCAACTTTAGTCATGCAAATTAACCGGCGATAACTGGACGACCGGCTAATTATATTCGCGAGATTTTATCGTACGTTTCGCCGAGGGGTCGCCCGGCGTCTTGGCTCCGTCTTCGTCCAGCCTTGTTCGTTTTTCTACACGGGTACAGCATTGGTTTCAGTCTTTCAATCGCTTCTGAAGTAACTTTCTCGTGGTGACAAATTCAATTGGAGTAACATTATTGTGGGATCAACGTCGTAATAAATTCTCTCGCGTAAGTTTAGTTAACGAGTAATTTTACGAATTACACGGCAGCCTGTTTCACGGATGGTTATAGAAATTCTGTTTTATCCTATATAAGCATACGCACACGCGTATGTGTCGTTGAGCGTACGTTTTTTCGCGAAAAAAATCCAAATCCAAATCAGAGTAATTCAGATTAATCGCGTTGCCCAATGTGTTTGCCGTTCTGAAAAGGCTGGATCACATCGGAGACAGGATTTCGCAGAATCGCGTTTCCCCGGTATCGCGAAAATTCCTCGTGCTCGCCGCGTATTTCAATGGGATTAAAAAGTTTCCGCGATGCGGATCGCTGCACCTTTTACTCCCACGCGGGCCGATACGGAGCGATAGGCCAGCAAAAAAGGAGGGAAAAAACGGGAAACGTGGCTCAGGCGGGGAAAAGGAAAAAACGTTGCCCCCTCGATCGTTGATCAACGATCTGGGAAATTAATTATCGTGCACGAAGGAGCCTCCCGGAGATTATTAGTCACGGCTTGTCCGGCGAGCTCACGTCGCCTCGAAGGTGCTTTTGCTCTCTTTCTCTCTCTTCACCTCTCTCCTCACCTCTCTCTTCACCTCTTTGTTCGACGTGTTCACACCCGTGGATTTGCTATAATCTTATCGGAGCGAAGATAGCGTCCGTAAACCGATAAAAATCGCGCGGCTGGCGATCGTCGTTCGCTCTTTAACAGCCTGTCCTCGTTCTAGCGGTGAAAACGGTCGGCACCGAGGGCGAACTCGCCGTCCCAGGAGGCTACGTGCGTTTTAATTTATTCAATGGAAACCCTTTTCCGAGTAGATAGAGCGGCACGCCGGAAGTCACGCGTCCGCGTGTCCCGTGCCACGCGTGACCATCATCTTTTCTAGCTTCTACTCCTTCCGATTGCGATATTTCGATCCACCGTTGCTAAATCCTCCGGTAGACTGGTATTAACGATGAATAAAATGTCAGGGTTGTCTGATTGTGAGTAGAATCTCGTTGTCGATTCACAAAGGAAATTCTTTGATGTTGACACTTCAACGACGAACAGTGTCGATACGTGTGAATAGTTTTAATTTAACTTGGATTGGTGGCGTTCCAGACTACAAATTTTACAAGTTAATATCTTTCCTCCAAGAATATTTCCACATCGGAATTGTTGGAAACTCGTAGTATATCTCGATTATCAACTCCAACTCCAACCAAGACCGAAATTTTATCAAAGCTTGAAGCAGGTCGAATACCAAATGACCGAAAACCAAAACTCGAATAACCAAACAAGCGAACAGTTTTGATCGAAAATTCCTAGCTCGCGAGATGCGTTCTATCCATATCGGGATCACGGAATTATTTTCGCGAAAATTCCAATCTTGCCGATCGTTTATTTGCCTGATGCGCCGGGTAACGGAACAGGCGCGCGCGTGAGGATACGCGAGATCGTGGCGGTTTCCCCGAGGGAACCGCTGTTCGAAACTGGTTAAATTCTAATACGCCCATTGGCGAACTGGAGGAGGAGTGGCTGTCGGTGGTGGTGGCGGATCGAGAGTCGAGGGGGGCAAGAGAAGTTTCGCGGTGGCCGTATAAAAGAGGCAGGGCCCCTAATTTGGGACTTTATCGTCTTGTTATCCTTGCACCTTACGATACTGACGAGCGGAGCTCTCGGTGTCCCGGTGTCACTGTGCTCGCCACCTTTTCGCGATGATGGTCAATAGCTGCTGGCTGCTGCTTGTTCTTTCTCTCGGTCCCCTCCTTGGAGAACGCTCGTCGATATATGGCGCGCGCGTACGACCGAGACGGAGAAAAGTCGACGGGACGAGAGTGGAGAGAACGAGAAACGGAATGAGAAAAAGAGAGAGAACGGGCGTGGAAAGGAGTCGCGAGGACGGGGGAGAACGATGAAACGGAGAGAGAGAGAGAGATTTGCGTGGAAGCGAGAGAAACGAGGAGGAATACACATGTGTTATACAGTCGGTTACAGAAGTCTGCGTACATCTGCCGAATTCGCAAGTACTTCGACGCGAGAAAAGAAGGAAAACTTTGATCGATTTTGATCCCGAAGTATCGACGTGAAATGTTTCTTACATTTGACTCACTGAGAGAACGTCGTGAGTGAATGGAGCGCGCGAAATCTTTGAAAATTCATATTTCGACTACCCAAACTGTATGTGTAGATTTTTTTTTTTAGAATTTATTTACATTAAATATAATTTGTGTTCGATTCGTAAGTAAGTGAATAATACCAACAAAATATTCAAGATATATGTTTGTGGACTTTTGTGACCGACTGTATATGTGTATAAATATATATATATATATATATAATACATATAGTAGAATGGTAGTAGGAGTGGGTGCTCGTGTGTCTCCTTGCCCCCTCTCCGCGGATGCTGGACCCAGTGGGGCCCCTCGCCGTCCTCCCCTTCATTCCTCTGGGAGCCCGAGGCCAAGAACACAGGGCCGTAGGCCCCATCCTCGGTACCAACGTCGGCTACTCGTGGCTTTTGCGGCGTTGCCGGGCCTCCTTTCGATCACTCGTGGGCTCTCCTCTCGCACTCTCGTTTCGACGAGAGGGGGCCCCGGTTTCGTATAAATTACCGCTCTGCGTGCCCGTACCAGCGAGTCGTTTCGACGTGTCACGTATTATACATACATACGCGCGCGCTCACACACGCACGCGGCCCGTTTCCAGCGCGGGAGAATTGATTTTAAAGAACCAAGAGAAGGAGAGAGGGATTCTCCTTGCGCGCGATTACGGGTGGTTGTTGCAGTGGTCTCTGTTCTGGTTTCGGTCGGATGTGTCGATGCTCTCTTCGTCTTCTTCTTCCTTCTCCTCTCCGTGCTCGCTTTTCTTGCCTCGATTCGACCAGTTTTCTCGGGGCGAGAAGGGGAGCGTCGAGCGTTCCGCGGCACCCAAGTATCGCGAAATTTATGGAGGACGACGGATCGTTGTCACGAGAGCCACCGCTGCTGCTGCAACACACACGCAGCTGCGCACGCCAAGCAGGTGTGTTTGTGTGCTCGTTAACTGGTAATGGAGATTACCACCTTAGATTCTCGCGACCACCCGTGTTTCCATCGAATTCTGCGTGTTCTTTCCGAGTGGCCGAAGTACGGCCAGTACCCCTCGTCGCAACACGTCGAGCTCCGCGTCAAAACCAAGTCCGGCTGCCAAATCCTTTCGTGACCCAGCTAGAGAAAACATCATCGCGTTACACAGCCTGCTGTTTGACCAATTTCGACGTCGGACCGACTCTCAGAAGTCAACGCCGTGGGTTTCTTTTTATCACTGAAAGTGATTTTAGCGGGCGTAACCGAGCCTCTAGGTGCAACGCTAATGCAACGAAAATTAGCGATTGGTTGATTTCGGTCACGTGATTCGTGATGGGGCGTGGGGTAGACCTCGAGTAGGAGTGGCGTTGTCTGGTACTGAGCGATCGCACCTGTAATTTGTTTTCATCTCGATAAAATTTTATGGCAAAAGAGTCGTCTTCATTTCCTAGTCGGAACAGTTGCTAAGAATAAGTCGTGCAGTTTTTTAGTATTTTCTTGAATCTGTCATTTACGAGCACACGCGGTGGCTAGCAAACTCGTAAATTTCGAGCGTGAACGCGTGCGTTGGAGAATTCGATCGTGGAAGAGAGGAGCCGGATGCTGGCAGGATCGTTCCTTTCCGGACGGAAGGTCGTCGTACCGAAAATATCACGCGTGTGCGCGCCGAGGTCGAGGAATTCCTCCGGTTGGTTTATTTCTTTCTGGAAATTACCGCCGGTCGCATTTCTGCGTTCGACTAAACAGAGGACGATCTTTTTCTTCCTCTTGTTTCTTTCTCCGTTGCCGTTTTCTTTTCCTTTTCTTTTTTTTTTTTTTCACTCCGCCCACGAATCAAGAAGGCAGCTCGATTCGCTTCGGCGACAAACTGTGAACGATCGCGGAGACCACCGTTGCCACACGGCGTTTAAATCGTTTCTCGGCCTTGTCAAAACTTTGCTCGATGCCGCTACTTGTCGCGATAAAACTCACGAATAAAGTGAGTCGCTCGAACAACGCAGATTTGTGATCGACAAGACCAGATCTCAACCTTTAAGCGTGTTTCGATCGAAGGTTTCGTAAATTACATACATATTTATCGTGCCAAATGAAAATTAAAATAAAACTATTAGTAAATTTCTTCGCCAACGATGAATTTATCAATTTATTTATTACGTGGGATAAAATTTTTGATACTTAAGAGGCAGAGTGTAAATAGAATGTAGACCATACAGAGATTAGACTGGACCAGGTAATTTTTCAAGCTAATTTTTTCATTTCCTTTAACTTTAATACCAAGAAATAAAGAGCCTGTAACTCATCCAGGATGAGTAACGTCAAAGACTAAGACGCTAAACCGAATTTGTCCGATTTAATCAAGAAATCAGTGGATCGTAATTAATCACTTGAGCCACTAGTTTGCGTTCGCCTTATTATCGGTTTAAGGGATTACGAAGAAATTGCCGCATAATGTGTCGGGACAAGTGTTTCAAAGATGACAGACTATTCTCGTGCGTGATTTAATACGATTGGTACAATTAATACCTGTCGTGCACGCTCTTTATAATGTATTTAGAGCGAGTAAATTATTACGTATTGAGAAGGAGAAAAGAGGCTGAACGAACGTCGGAATTGCTCGTTAAGTAGTCGCAAAGTTCGACGAGTATAAATGGTCGTACGACTGGGAAAATAAGGAAAACAGCGAGGCCTCCAGAGTTATTGACCTTCTCTTCTTCTTTGATCAGTCGACTGTCGAAAGAGATGGCGGCCGATTAAAAACTCATCGGCGAGCAATAACCGGCCGGTTACTTTCCTTTTTTAACCGTTATCGTAGACGCGTCATGCTCTCGCTTTCTTCTCAAGGCGTCCTCCCCCCTTGCCGCCGTTATCTCGGCTTTATCTCGCCCCATTACCATCGTAAAACCCTCGGCCATGAACGCGAGAGGGAGCGCGCTCCGTTTTCTCCGTGTTATTACCGCGTTCCTCTCGTATTCCCCTTCTATCTTGATCTGCTCGCGCAGAATACGCGCCGGTTCTCGTAAACTACGCGAAACGAGGGCCCCGGCAAACGAGATTTGAATTCGCGCCGCGTGAACCTTCGACGTCGGGCCTTTGCCAAGGGTGAACAAACCACCACCACCACCACCCCCCTCTTTTCTCTGGAGAACACGCGACTCCAGTTTGCACTTGTCCAGTTTGGGTTTGATGGATGCAATTTGTATATTTTTTTTCTTTCAATGCTTGTACGTTTATACATTTACAATTTTTTTTTAGAATTTTTTAGAGTTTGCTTTATAGAAGAGATTGAACTTTGTTCGAAAAATTTGGTAACTTGGCAACAAAGTTGGAGTTGGAGTTCACCTCTTGCAATTTGTTTGATGAGAGATTGGATTTTTGTGGTATTTGTCGAAATTGGAGTGCAGTAGGACTTTCGCAGTTGTTCGTCAAGAATAAAGATCGAATTTTCGTGGCGTCTGTTCGAAGCACACTTGTGCACCGAGATCGGAGTCGATCGCAGTTACAACGAGCATCGTTCTTTGTCAATTCCAAAAGTCAAAGAAACGATTCTCGCGAACGATCGTAGAATCTTTCCGCCGAGGGATCGGCCGAGGGCGAAATCGACACGCAGAAGAGTTAGGAACGTGCTCGCTCGGCGGGAATTCGGCGATTCCGGCAATCGTAAATGGTGTTTCGAAGCAGGCGCGGGACTGGCCGAAGCAGCCTTGGCCGAAGGCGCTGGCACGGCACCCATTGTCCGCGCCGTCTCTTGTTACGAGACGAGACGAGCCAGCCGAGAGAGGAACGGAGAGAGGTACCAAGAGAACAGAGTGTGTGAGAGAGAGAGAGAGGTAGCCAGACGGCGGTCAAACAGGCACAGACCCAGGCTTCCTTTTCTCCTGCCTCGTTCTTTTCCTTCTGCCTCTCTCCGTTCGTCCCGTGTTCGTGCCACGGTGTGTGCTCGTCTTCTCTTTCTTTTGTTGCTTTCCTTCGCGCGCTGGGTCTTGCCCAGCCGGGGGACCGTGCCGAGTCAAAACCACCTTATGTGCCTGGCCGAGGCCCCCTGGCAGTAGGTCTGTTGCCTCGAGGCCTCTGCCCTCTTCTCTCTTCTCTTCAACGACGATCCTCTCTTTCTCTCTGTTCCACCTTCTCGTTCCCTCTTCGTTCCGTCTCGCTCCCGACGGCCAGTCCCCGTCGTTGCAGAGAGATTGCAACGAGGCTCCTCTCTCTGGTCTGGGGCCCACGTTTGACCTCCGGTCAAGCTCGGGCCGCCGAGTTTTCGTACGGTGGTTAGAGGTCTCTCGCCTGAATCGATGACAGAACTGTTGAAAATTCTCGAGGGTCTTCGTCTTCTTTCTCGGTCCCAGGAAATTTATGTTCCAGGAGAGAAAGCGAGAGGAGAGATATTGGAACGTTCGTTAGGGTTGAATTATGGAGATTAGGACGATATTTTACGGGCGTCGTTGGTTTCGTGTTTCTCGATAAACCTTGGTCAGTTTGTGGCTAAAATCGTTGGTGCCCATTGACGAAACCAAACCAGCGTTGTTGAAAGTCGCGTCAAATTCAAGGTAGGAGAGTCTGCATCTTTGATCAACGAGGAACAACTACTTCTGTGATAACTGGGAAAGGAAATTTGAAAAATTCGACGACACTCTGAATCAAATGGACCTACAGACTGCATCCTTTTTAACTTGTTCCTTTCAGTTACATTGCCAACTAAACTCGACCAAGTTCAGATCGAAATTACCAAATTTGGTGTCTTGAAATGTGCAAGAGATGATCATACCGGATGATTAGAATTAATCAAACTCCACTTTCCAAGTGACACTTTAAACTGCCAAAAAAAAAAAAAAAAAAAAAAAAAAAAAAATGAAGAGAAAGAAATTTCAAAGATTCAACGACGATGCGAACGAAACGGATGTGTGTACGGCAGCGTTCGCGATCGGTTCGATCAGTCCGTTTGCGGTGGCCTCGCGGTCGCTCTCGGATTCTAACCAGCCTAGCACGTCGCGCAGGCCCCGTGTACGTGACAGTGGGTCTGGCCTCGAGGCCTGTCAGGAATCTCCGGGGTCCCATTACGAGGGTGCGCCTACTTGCTGATCTTTTACACGGCGAAAACCCGTTTCGTTGTCTTCGGGATGATCCCCAACTGTGTGTCTGCCCGCACGTGCGCTTTTCCGACAACGTCGTCTTTCATCGCCGGCGAGAAACGGCCATAGAACTAGTTTCGCCGTTTCGTTCTGCGCCTTTATATTATGCAAATACCGCGATCCGCGATAATGAGATTCCGTCCTCGCCTCCTCGGCGATAAATAATCGCGCGCAGCTTTCTCTAAATGAAAATCGCGCGGCGGCCTATCCTACAACGGCGAAAATTCTATCGTCGTCACACACACGCGGATACGGTTTCTTTGCTCTCTTTATTTTTCTCTACCTGCGACTATCCGAGAGATTCCCGAAGACATTTCTTGGAAAAATTGAGAACATTAAATTGAAGTACTGTGTTTCGTGATGCCTGGTTTCGATATACGTATTCTTTTTATTTTATTTTATAATATAGGGGAGAGTGCAATAGTTCTTTGTCTTAACTCTAATTATTGATGGAAAAACAAATTAATATTCTTGTTCTTGGTAACATATTTCAATTTTTTTTCTTCAATATTATCAGAGATATACATTTACGCTGCTATTTTGTGCGACAAAATAAATAATTTTATATATATATATCTTATAGTCTTTCAGTACTAAGTTAAAAAACTATTTTTTATGATTCAAATGTACTTAAGGTTTTTTCTCCTTTATAAGGAAGAATGTCTGAAATTTAAGAGAGAAAAGGAAAATGAAAATTTTGGCTGCTCCACGTTCCAAGAAAGAAATATCGATTATTTTGCTTGTGCTATTTGTAAACACATTTAAATCAAAATTTTGTTCCACTTAAATGTCTTTTAGATTAAGAGACTTTAAACTCTATTATTTAAATACTTAAATATCCTCTTATTAAGCGTCATTTTTACTACAAATTTCACAGCTTTTTTAAAGTTCTTATCAAGAATTGGCCAAGTTAAACTGGACTAGTGTTCATCCTCCTAAGTACAAGATAAAATTTTATATAGAGATACAAATTGTTTTAGCCTGAAATATGGATATCAAATTAATTAAATTACACATTCTGTGCTAAAAACAAAAGCGGAGACTAGAATGCGCTAGATTAAAGTAATTAAAACAGGAAGAAGAATAGGGAGGAAAATGGAGTAATAAAATTACGGGATGTAATAAAATTAAGAGTACAGGATTGTACATTGAATAAGAGCCATTTTCCGAAATTCTTATTTTCAGTACATGTCCTTTACTTTGCAATGTACAAGTGTAACGCAAACGTCACAAAAGAGTCAAATATTATTTCACAGCTATTATTTCGTAGCCTTCCAAGGCTTGAAAGTTCCCTAATGGGGGAGGGGGAAGTGTATTGAATCGCGCGTGGCAGCTAGGTGTCTCATCGTCGGTTTCGTGGTATTTACACGCGATAGTAAGACCCCGTGAAATGTCCGGTTCCGGTGATTCGACTGACAAAGGGGGACACAGATTTCCGGGGAAATTCATCAGAGTCAACAAGCACGCTGGTGACCACGGACACGGCACTTGTTGCACAAAAGCGTGTGTCTAGTGACGAAATTTCTCGGTGCTCTTCCAGTTAGTTTCTTCTCTATCTCTCCCCCCTCCCGCCCGTCCTCTGACGTCTAATTCTTCGTACACGGACCTCCCGCGTCGAGGGTCACCAGGTTACACGCCGGCCACGCATTCCCGTTTTCGACGTTTTACCGAAAGCTCGCTCCTTTCCACGCGCTAGAAACCCGACCTCCTGGACTTCTCGGAGCCATTCAGACCGCCAGACCGGGGCTGGACCCTACCGATCCACCAGATATCCTGGCAAAAATTCACACGAATACCCGCGAGTGAACCACGTACGCTAGAATTTCCACTTGACAATGAAATTAAGATCGTTTCGCGTCTTTTCAACAGATTAACACTCTCCAACGCCGAACTATTGCCTAAAAGTGACTTTTTCCTCGCTTGTTTTTTTTTTACGCTCTTTACGCTGCGATAGATCGCATAGAAAAATGTGATCTTTGTCTTGATGAAAAACACAATCTGCGGGATTTCTTATAGAAAAAAGTAGAGTCCGACGACGTAAATGGAAAGGAATTGCAGGTGAAACGTTGCGTCGGTCCTGAGATAGGTTAACGTCTCATTCCGTGGAGCCGAAGCTCCCACAATTTTTCCCTCTGCAACGAAATTCGTCACGGCCCTTCGTCGAGAGCCCCGTGGCTAATTGCCCGGGAGGCTGTGTCGTAGATTTCGCGGGATAATTTTCAAAGAAAATCGCTCCGATACAAATAGCCTGGCATTTGCGGCCAGGACCAGGCACTTGTTGCACAAAGAAGGCTGCGAGGGTGGGGAGGGGGCGGGGGAGGGGAGGGGGGCGACGAAAATTCTTGCCCCGTAGCCTCTGCTGCTTTTTTTTTCTTTTTTTTTCTTCTTTTTTCTCTCTCTCCCCTCCTGGTGATTTCCTTTCCACGAACAAGTCGAAGCGGAGGGGCCCCCCGTGTCGAAGGGTCACGAAACGTCCGTGAACGAGAGGCACAAGTACGGATTTCTATTGACACAGGCCAATAGCGGCCTGGCCTCAGCTCTCCACAGGAATCTGTACGGTCCTTTCTCGACGTCGCGTCCAGCTTCCAAACTCTCTCGGAGAAGAAGGGGGTGCCGTAATCCTTGGCCCTTTTCTCTCTCTCTCTCTCTCTCTTTCTTCCCTGTCGCTTCTTCTCTCTTTTGCTCTTCACCAGCGTCGTGTTTCTCCCTTGAAAAGACGGAAGAACCTGTGATAAATCTACCGAAGGATTCTGGAGGCCCGGACGAAATCGTATTCCTGGCACGGCCGTCCACTCTCTCCTTTTATTTCTCTGCTCGAAACTTTCGAGTTTTCTGAATTTTCGAAAAAAAAAAAAAAGAAATGGGGGAGAGAGTTAATTGGTCGTCGCTTCTGTCACGCGGCTCGATGACTCTTCGGGATTCATTCCGCGAATTTCAGTGAAGTTTAGTTCGTTTCGAGATTCTTTTTTTTTTTTTCTTACACAGTAAGGCTGTGATATATTAAAGTGGATAAATTATACTTCTATTTTTGCATATATACATTTACAAAATACGTTCGAAATTACATTAACATGTAATATACTGATTAACTTGGAACGTATAATTTTGTATTATTTAATTATATATACAGTGAGTCCCAAAATTATTGGCACACGTATATACTTGGAAAAGAATGCATCGAATAGGTGATTTGTAAAAATATTTTTAATACTTTTTTTAATTGTAACATATATTTTATACTAATAGAACGAATCAAATTAACAGTCGATAACAAAATACATGCTTTTCTGACAAATTTCCCCAATTTTTTTTTGTGAGGTTTTATTCAACAATAAATACTGTTATATTTAACAATAAATACTGTTATTTTTTTGTATTTCTCTATTAGTTTCGAGTATAAAATAATATATGCCACAACTGAAAAAGTATTGAAAATATTTTTACAAACTACTCATTTGATGCATTCTTTTGTTAATACATACTGTGCCAATGATTTTGGGAGTCGCTGTAAAAATGCATTTGCCAATACGAAAATGAAACATAACATTGCACGTTCATTGAAAAACACAGTGACACTCACAAGTATTTCCTGTAGCCATTGTATTTTGTCTCTTCGTATTGTCGTATCACTGCGGTTCGAGGATTAAATGTTTCTCTCCACGCGCGAGGGCAGAAATTCTCGGTATCAGGGAGGGCCTAAAAACCAGAAATGGTGCGGGCTCGTGTGGGCCGGCGATGAATTTGAGAACCGCCGGGGCCATGTGGCGGTGCAGTGTCGGCAGATCGGTAGGTAGGCACATAGCGTTGATGGACCAGAGCTAATCTA
This sequence comes from Melipona bicolor, assembly GCA_030673865.1. Taxonomy (NCBI): domain Eukaryota; kingdom Metazoa; phylum Arthropoda; class Insecta; order Hymenoptera; family Apidae; genus Melipona; species Melipona bicolor. The sequence continues at coordinate 6,527,034 of JAHYIQ010000002.1, read as the reverse complement.
AAAATCGCCGGAACTTCACAATTATAGTAATTTACCAGCCGATAACAAGCTGTACACACAAGCTTGGCCCTATAATGGCATTAACGGCACGCTCTTTCGCTCCTCCCGTGTCCTTTTTAACCGGAATCCAGCCCCGATTCCGGCCTCGGACTCCAACTCGGATCGTTCCGCGAGCTTTTCCTTTTTATTCACCTACCTGGGACATTTCTTTTCGTAAGTACTCCACTCGCGTTATGAACTTGTGTCTGTCGCCACCTCTTTTGGAATACTTTATTTATAAAACGAGCAGATTAAATTGTATCGGGTACGGTAGCGGTACTTTGATTGAAACTCTGTTGTTTTACACAAAGTTAAAAATTTATTGATTAAATTTGCACGAAAATTTTCATGAATTTCATTTGGAAAGAGATTCTAGTTGACGTCTGACGAATCGTGTCGGTCCATTTTGGTTCTGTTTGCATTTCTTCAAATATTTTAATTTTCTCTTGAACACGCAATAAATGGCAGAGACGTTGAACGTTGGAATCGAATATTTAAAAACTATTCAACACTTTAATAATATGTATTGAAAAACAAGAATAACAAGTAGTTAATTGAACTTTAAAATACGCCCATAGAATGATAACGAATGACGAAGAAAATTGGTGAAATTCACGTTTATTCTACTAATTGCGGTCCTGATGCACAACAAGTTTCTCCAATCTTCTTGGTCTTTCAAACTTCATGTTTCAAACTTCATTATCCGAATATTCCACTAGAAGGAAAGAAGCGTAACCAGCGAACACCTCGAATATTCGCCGAGACACACACGGGGGGGGGGACGGTGGCTCGTTCTTTCATCCGTCGAGTCATCGTCGAACGGGGTACAAACGAAGTCTATATCAGCCAGCCGCGTCTCGTTACCGAACACACACCGGTGTGTGATGATCATTGCAGCAGCAGCCCCACTCGTCACGAAATTGTAGAGGAAAAAAAAAAAGAGAGAGAGAGAGAGAGTGAAGAGAGTGGAAAAAAAGAGAGTAGCAGCACGGAGGGGAGAAAAGCGAGGGAACGGATAGATTTATCGTTTGTAATAGAGAGAACGGAGCGACGCGACTCGACCCATCGTTTTTCCCCCGTTTCCATCAAACGAAAATGATCCCCGGCGCAGACAATGCTCGCGAGAACACTCGGCTCGAAATCGAGGGCACTCAGAACATGCGAATCCATAATAATCTCTTCGCGGCTTCCGCTCTTTGCCTCGTGTGTGTGTGTGTGTGTGTGTATCTCTCTCTCTCTTTCTCGTGTTCGAATGGTGCCTTTCCACGGATCGTTGATGCAGAACTCGCGGGTCACTCTCGGAACCCGGTGGATATTGTTTAAGAACCCATGCGGGTCCCTCCGCAAGGGGATGCACTCGCGCTACGCTGCTTCCGGTCCAGTCGCGTCGAACCGCGCTCTTTGAAAATTTCGTCTTGCCGCGCAGTTCGTTACTTGGAACTCCAGTTTCGTTCTGCTTCTGTTGTTGTTCTACGTATTTCTATGCTATCCCAGTTTTCCAAATATTCCAAATATTTTTTTAGGTCAGTGTATTCTCTTCTTTCCGAATTTTGTTAATTTTGTAAATTATCCGACTTTTTCGCACAGAGGTTGATATACACCAGAGGTAAAAAAATCCATTCTTTCTTCAAAAAAAAAAAAAAAAAAAAAAACCACGTACGATTTGTCTCATTGAAAGACCCAGAAGACGACATTTTTGCCATAAAATTTTATCGATATGCAAACATTTGAATCAGTAAAAAACAAATTACAGGCGCGATCGCTCAGTACCGCAGACAACGCCACGCCCCCTCGCGAATCACGTGACCCAAATCAACCAATCGCTAATTTTCGTTGCATCAGCGTTGCCAATTTTCTGGGTTACCCCCGCTAAAATCACTTTCAGTGACAAAAATCTCTTTCCTCAATGGCCAGTCTGCTTACGTAGAATTACGTACGGTTCAACATAGTTCCACGGAGAGGAACTTTGGTGGACGAACGAGGTGGCGTAGCGCCGGTCCATCTATAATTACCGAGCCGAGGTATTATTCCAACAAGGCTGCGCGGTAAACAAAGTGGGTCGTGAGCGGAATGAGGAGGCAGAGGAGCGGGCTTGGAAAGGGGCGAGAGCGAGAGAGGAGAACGCGCACGGGCGAGCGCGAAAGTGTTTGAAGAGTCGGGGTGCAGTCATGGAAGGCCCGATGGAACGCAATAGGACGAGAGAGCGTATGGTGGCGGAGGAGGCATCGCGCTGATCGTGATGGAAAGGATGTGGCGAGAAACCATGGGGGCCGTGGGGGACGGGACTGGCAATAAACTTTGGCGCGAGGAGTGTGGCGCACATGTGCGCTCAGGATACCCAGCGGAACACCGAGTTTCCAACGGAGAAAACGAATCGTTCTTCTTCCTCTTTGCCTGCCGTTCAGTTTTTTCAAATCTCAGCTGATATTTTCGATCGTTTCGAATTGTTCTATTCTTCGGAATTATCTGAATCTGTCTTTTCTTGCGTGAGCGAATTTTTTAAAACCCTCTTTGGAGATTAGAGTAGAACAGTTTGACATTTCTTCATGCAGCGGTGAGTTTTTCAGCCTTCGTGACGGTAAAGAGATTCGGGGATGTAAATCTTCTCGATATTTTGTATATTAATTTCCTAAACCTTTCTAAGAATTTTCGAGCAACACCTCTTCTCCTTCGTCTCTCTGTCGAGTGAAGCAATTTTTGTGTGTAGGAAAATTCTAGCCAGTGCGAGTGGCATTGATATTTTTCGTAATATCGAATTATTTTCGGAGCTCGAGAGCCTTCCAGATAGGTGAATATTTTTTAACCTTGGCGCAGTTGTTGAAAAACGTTCGAACGTGTGAATCGTGTTGATATTTCATAATTCCGAATTATTTTCGCGTAGTTAGTGCGCGACAGGTATTCGATTAATTTCTGCTGTAAAAAGTCCATAAAATAAAATCAATTTAATATTAATACGCGGCCGTACGCTTCACGCTGGATTTTCTCGTCGATCCGGATATTTTCGGCTACTAAATTTGGCTATAGAATATTTCATAAATTCATGAAATCACCGCCGCTGATGCCTGGTGTTGTTAACAATTTTTATTCGCACGCAAATTCTCGCGACACGTTGGCATATATCTCTCGTCTAATAATGGCTCTCGCAGTTGTGTAAATATTGACCTGTTCCCTTTATACTTTGTTTCTTCTCTATTGTAAAAATGAGGCAAGCTATCGCGTATAATTTTTTTATCGTTTTTATCGTGTTGTTACATTGAATTCACCTGCGAATAATTGTGAATTATATATTCTAAATTGCAATAATATTACGTGTATTATCTCTCATATTTAATATATGTTCAAAACGAGCACACGTTAGATGAAATGAATATTTTCTCGTACAGTTTCAAAATGTAATTTTACTCTATATTTCAAAATTCGAGGTGTAATTTTTATAATTTATCGTTTCTAACTGTAATTATAATTACAATAATAGTTTGAATATTTGAAGATGTTAACATCGCGAATAAAATAGTTATATTTACGAATATGCCTCAAGTTTTTAAACGAGATAAGTGGATAAATGTTAAATGTTATATATGCAGAGCTCCAACAAGACCAGTTTTCAAAGAATCGGTAAATATGAGGGATACGATTATCCCAATTATCGAAACAAGAATCGTCTACGCGTCTACCAAACCAATTGTCAAATTTAAACGAAATTTTTTTGAAAACGAAAGGTAGCCCAAGTTCTCCCTTATCAGGATTCTTCTATCCATCTCGTGTTTCATTCGCGAAGGATTAACAGGATAACCATACGCGACGGTCGATCCCCGAGCGTACATTCCGAAACTTTTCCAAAGAATTCGAGGAATCGTCAGCGCTCGGCGGGTTCAACAGTTGTCCTCAGCTGTTGCGATTTATCAGTTTGGAAAATGGCCGTCGGCGATCCCGGCCGGCGCGCGTCAGCCGCCGCGCTACAATAAAACGGAAGCTTTACGACGCGCCAGTAAACCGGGACAAATTCGCGGAAGATTTAGCGACAATTTTATCGCGGCCTCGCGACGGATAAAACTTTCGTCCGAGGGAGTCGGAGCCGCGAGCCTATTTGCTCGGTCGGCGATCAGCACCGGAGCGAAATACGGTTTTCATCGCGCGGCGATAAAACCGGAGGAGGATCTGTCGCGGATCCGAGGCGATCTCTCGCAAGGGCGCGGCCCCCCTCGCGCCTGTTCGCGAGAGCGAGCGTTGTACGTCGCGTGTGCGTGAAGCCGGTCGAGTGGCACTGCGTGTCGCGTTATTTATAGAGCCGCGTAGCTGACAATTTAATCGTCCGCAGTCCGTGTGAATTGCGCCCGATCCGGCCACGGCCTCCTCGCGCCTGTTCGCGTCTTAATAAGTCCGCTTCTGCGTCATTTTTCTTTCTCTCTTTTAACTCTGCGGCGAAGAACCGCAAGACGATCGCGAAAGCGTCGGGCAAGAGATCTCGGTGGTGCGAGAAATTGGGATGAACTATGAACAGTTTGTAATACACACTTTTATTCGTTCGTGACGAATCTCTGTGATCCGGCGAATATTCCAAGGAAAATTTCAACTACCAGCTACTTTTTCATTTTATGAAATTTAATTGATCGTCTTTCATTATTTTCATTCAATCAGGACCATTAAGAAACATATCCTCGGTAATGTGAAAATTCTCTCAATATTTTAAAAAATATTGTAAAACTTTTATTCATTCGCGATGAATCTGTGTGATCTAAATATTCCAAGGAAAATTTCAACTACCAGCTACTTTTTCATTTCATGAAATTTAATTGATCGTCTTTCATTATTTTAATCAGGACCATTAAGAAACATATCCTCGGTAATGTGAAAATTCTCTCAGTATTTTAAAAAATATTATAAAACTTTTATTCATTCGTGATGAATCTGTGTGATCTAAATATTCCAAGGAAAATTTCAACTACCAGCTTCTCTTTCATTTTATTCGTCGTCCGTATGCAATTTAATTGATCGTCCTTGATTATTTTAATCACGGAATTTCACTTTAAGGACCAATAAGAAACATATCCTCAGCAATGTGAAAATTCTCTCAATATTTTAAAAAATATTCTAAAATTATAAATTTCAATAAACCAGCAAGATCGAATGATAAAACACACATTCATGTAACGTCCTAAAAATGATTGAACCAAGTATCAAGTTTTTGCAAAACGAAATCCTTCAGCCAGCGGACATTAGGCGCCATGTAAGCGCCATCGGTTCTAGGAAGACGAGCCATTGGAATCGGCAGTTCCAAGGGAATGGACGTCGGCTGGAGGCAGATTTCTCATCGACGCCCGCATGAAAATGGGTCGTAACGGCGTCGCGACAATCGGGCGAACGAGAGAGCAAACGCGACCGGATGGCTAGCGGTAAACGGCGATAAATCAGTCCAGTCGCGCGGGCCGGAGCAACCGCGCGGTTTAATTAATACTTGGGCAAAGGAGCGGCGACGGTGGCAGCATTCGCGTGAAACGCGCGTCGACCATGAAAGAGTTAATTCTTCGTTCGAGTCTGCTTCGGTCCGCGAAGAGAGAGAGAGAGAGAGAGAGAGAGTAAGATGACGATGATCTCGATCGTGACCGGAGCGAGCGCGGGACCGTTGACCTTTTCCAGGGAACGCGACAACGACGACGACGAAGACGACGACGACGAGGACGACGAGGACGACGACGACAGCGATGACGATGACGACGACGGAGCCGTATACTGCCATAACATATTAAATCGTTCGAGAGAGTCGCCGTTGCCGGACTAGACTCTCCGAGACTCGGCTCCGTGACTTGGGTCGAAATTCGCGTCATAGAAACGTACAACGGGTGTCCATATTTGCCGATCACCACTGTCGTCACCACTGTACTTGCAGAACCACGTCGAAATTGTAAACTTGTCGAGCGGAGTCGAAATTTCAGTCTACTTACGGGAGAATTGTCAGTCGATTAGCTACGAGTAACATCGTTTTTTGATACTGTGCAGAATTTTATTTTATTTAAGAGTTAATACATAAAAGAGTTTAATCTATAATATAATCTCCACCGTTGTTGACAATCTTCTTCAAAATTTTTTAATTCCGTTTTGTCAAATAAGGTGATTTTGCAAAAAGTAAAAGCAAAGCAGACGGTCTTCCAAATTTTATATTGTCGAAAAATCGAAATCACCGTTCTTGAATTTTTTAAACCAACGATGACGATTTTCTACACCAGGATAAACAGTATTGATAATGTTTGTGGCACCAGTGGCATCGTTGTGCTTTCTCGAAACTCGCAAAGCATCAAATAGTTGCTCCAATATCTCGAATTTCTTCGCCTTGGTCTAATTGTAAATTTTTATTGCCCGATGAGAAGACCTGATTCTATCAATGAAACAACAAAAGTTGAAATTCGTTCGTTCGGACGAAATTTCCAAGTTCAATTTGCACCACGTTTAAATTGATTTAATTACGTGAAACATTCTCGACACTTTCATTTTGTTTTCTCGTTCATTTGCTCGAAACATTGGAAAGAAATTAATTATGAAGATCAATCTGCCGTTCCTTTTCGTTACGAACATTACGAGTATTTGTACAATTGATTTTTTCGCGCGTTCGAGGAGTTAATCTCGAGTAATTTGCCGAAGAAATCGCAACGTATTAACACCATGCGCGTCGTTCCCCGTAGTGTTCTTTTCTCTTGTTTCATCCTCGTCTTCCGTTGCACCTTCGCAAGCTCCGCATTATCCTTCTTTACGCGATCGGGGGTATCAGGTGTCGCGGAAGGATAATGCCCAGGTAGTCGATCGTCAGGATCATTTGGCTGTTATCGTGGGGCCGATACCCGCAGCTCGTTCAATCGCCACGATTTTTCGACCGATCGCACTTTGGATTTTTCATCGAACCACACCGGTTGCTCGCTGCACAGCTCCGGTTGTGTCGTATTGCTCGATCGCGAGAGGTTTACGGCGATCCATCGTAGTCGATTTAATAGCGACCGCTACCGCGTGGCTCTAACCACACTGACGGGTGATACTTTCTCTTTATAAAATAATGGCGTTGCCGATCACCTAAAGATACACGTCGCTCGCTTCTGATAACGATCTCAGACCCGAGGGGATGGCGATCCTAACTCCAGGACTCCCTCTTCTCTCTCTCGTGCTCCGCCACTAGCGTATAGATCGAGAGAAGTGAACAGAAGAGGGACGATAGTTATCAGTTCGAATCCTGAAAGCAGGTTTCTACCTCTGGAAACGATCGAGTTTCGCGGAACGGGCACACCGAGAGAGTCCCTGCGTTGGCTTCTCGATAGAGATGGGATCGAGTAACTCACGAGAGCAGGTACCGGGGAACAGTTTGGTCGTTCGGTTTCCAATCCTTTATTATTCCCAGTCTGCTGTTTCGCCATTTCCGGATAGATCGGGAAAGGAACGAGGAAGCAGAAACTGTAACGTATCTCGTTTCGACAAAGAAATTTCTTTCGAAAACGTTTCGCTAAAATTATTTCAAATACGCGTCGCAACGAAGATAACGTCGAGAAAACGTTCGAGTCGCTTTCCACTTTGCAGAGTGTGAAAAAATATATTATTTGCCTTATCGAGAAAGATAGAGAGAGGTGTTGATAGTTTCGTGAAAACGTGTCTTCCCCTATCTCTGCCAGTTTTCATACTTTCGATCCGCTAGCTTTAAAAAGAGGAAAAAAGAAAAGAAAAGGAATGAAACAGAATGCTAAACACTCCGGTCACATTATACTCGTGACTTTTATCTTCGACGCGATAACGGAAGCTCCCTTCGGTCTGGTGGTTGGTTAAACCGAAGAGGCGTTAAAACGCGAAAAACCCGCGAGCAACCAGTCTTGTTTCCACCTATCGACGTTTATCTTTTCACGCTTATCCAGCGTAAACAGTCTTCGAATAATTACGTTCCCCTGATTTCTCTCTCTCGGCAATTAAACGCGCGGAGCCTGATTTCTCTCTCGCACACGCGCGATGCACCGAGCGCTTCTGCGAACATCACCGTGGCCGCTGCCACGTCTACGTTAAACCAGTTCCCAGTTTAATGGATTTAATTCGCGCTCGCACCTACTAAAGAGTCCCACAGCCGCGAGAAACTCGTTCGTTCGTGGGACACCCTCGAAACGGATACGAATCGTGACATCCGCCTTTTGCTGCTGCTGCTGCTGCTGCTGCTGCCTTGCGATTCTCTCTTAGAAACCAAACGATGGCCTCTCTCTCTCTCTCTCTGTCGATCAGAAGGGGGCCCCTTTGAACGCTGTTCAGAATGAGCCCACGATACCGGAGAAACCTTTCGAGTTTATCCGTTCGACGAAACTGGATCGCGGCGAGCAACAAGAATCCACCGACGAAGGACTCGCGCCAAGTGATACCGATCATCTCTCCGGGCCTGGTCCCTCTCTCTGGGGCCTCTTCTTGTCCCGACCCGCTCAAGGCGGCCTGTCCTATCCGCCCGAGAATGGGTTCAAGTTCAGAGAATAGAAGTGAACCAACGATGAGAAATTGTCGATATTTTCAATTGATATGTTACAACTTGGTAAAGAAATCGCGAAGATAGTCCACTTGTTTTGTATCGTGAAGCTTTTCTACTCTAAGTTGGTTCTTTTCTTTTTTTTGTTGTATAGCAAGTGGGAAAATTGTTCAAATTCAAAGTTTCAAAGATTCAAATTATCTTTGAGAACGTGGGAAATTTTTTTCTTTTCGCTACGTGGATTCATCAGAGTCTTAAGATCGAAACTTTACCTTTACAGCTCATCCCTGAAACTTTGACCATTTTATTGAATATTATTTGAATATTATCAGTGATATTATTAAACTTTGAATGTTATTAATAATATTACTATTTTTGAATATTATTAGAATTAATGCGATAAAAATTCAAGAAATTGTAAAGTTTCAACCCCAGATGTTCAAAGTTTAATAAAGAAATTTTTTTCTTTTCGCTACGTGGATCTATCAGAGTCTTAAGATCGAAACTCGATCTTTACAGCTCATCCCTGAAACTTTGACCATTTTATTGAATATTCTTTGAATATTATCAGTGATATTATTGAACTTTGAATGTTATTAATAATATTACTATTTTTGAATGTTATTGGAATTAATGCGATAAAAATTCAAGAAATTCTAAAGCTTCAACCCTAAATGTTCAAAGTTCAATAAAGAAATTTTTTTCTTTTCGCTAGGTGGATCTATCAGAGTCTTAAGATCGAAACTCGATCTTTACAGCCCATCTCTGAAACTTTGACCATTTTATTGAATATTATTTGAATATTATCAGTGATATTATTGAACTTTGAATGTTATTATTTTTGAATATTATTGGAATTAATGCGATAAAAATTCAACAAATTCTAAAGCTTCAACCCCAAATGTTCAAAGTTCAATAAGACAGTGAGAGAAAATCGCACAATAAGTTTGATCATCACAATTTCTAATATTCAAACTGCTGGATGTTCATGCAAATTTGTAGTGGAAAAGTTGAGCCGTGTATTTGCGCGCAACCGGAACAAATTCTACGCTTTTCGTATTGCGCACACGCTCCTTGCGTCTTCAAGTTTCGCACAAACGCACGAGCATCATGGCTGTTTATTAATAATAGTAGTATCGAGCCGACTTGCTCAGCAGTTGTAATCTTTTTTTCTCTCGATCTGTGAAACAGGTAAGGTAGATCCGACGCCACATACCTCGTCGTTCAACATGGGCTACCTCGTCTCGCCGTACCCGTACCCCAATGGCGCCGGAGGACCCATTCCTGTGTCTATGGTGAGTGTTTATCATTTTATCGTTTCCTGTGTCGTTTTACCTGTCCGAGAGGAAACAGCTCAAGGACGGAGCTGCCGGTCCGTGCGAGATTTCGAAAGTCTTCTTCTGGACTTTCTCTGTACATTATCGGGGATTTACGCCCGCGAATTCACGTAAAATCTCGCGGGTGACGATTAAAATTTGGTAATAGTATGAAATATGTACGTATATAGAGATGTATCGAATACAGTGAAACTCCGTTTATATACATGAATTACTCGTGGAAATAATTTACTTGATCGGAGCTCCTTCGTCGATTCTTTGGCCATGATTTTTCGCTTCTACTGCAGGAATTCCCATTTAGGTGAGTTCATTTGACGAACACAGAGTATCATAACGCGAAACGAATCAATAAAATACGAAGTAGAATTATGTTACAATGAAACTTCTGCATTACCACGGAGATATATTCCAAGATCCTTCGCTGCATAGTAAACGCTGTGTGTTTGTGATTTGAAATTTGATTCCTTGCATCGAATCTAATTGAATACTAATAAAAATAGCTTGAAATTGTGATAAAACAGCTTGACAAATGAGATTAATCGAACTGAATAACATTACACTGTTATTGACATGTAGTTGTATAAATTATAATTAACGTTCCTCGATGAGTTCTTTTAACGTCGAAGATTCTCAATGATGAAATTCAATTCGAGAGTTCTTTCGGCCGCGAATACTGTACAAAAAAGGGTTTCGCTGTACAAAATCTGGCGCGAACCAACGATAATTGCAATTTCACGGTAACACTGTTGCAATTGGGTAAAACTCCAACGATACAACTAGCAATGATAAATAAATCTAAAAAAATCGCACAGAAGTAATATAATTATCTCCAATGATATTTAATGATACACTGCTCACAAAAATTGGAGGATATTTCAAAATGAACGTGAAGCGATAAAAGAAAGAAGCGTTTGATTTTTTTTTTTTTTATTAAACAAGAACATCAGAAAAGCAAACGACAAGTCAAAGAAAGTTGTTTTTTTCATCGCTTCAAATTCATTTTGAAATATCCCCTAATTTTTGTGAGCAGTGTAATTAAGTAATAGACGCTGCGAATAAGCAACAGATCTCGCCCGTATCGACAATTTAAATCTTTGGGCCGTTTTCGTAGATCCGAGCGTAGGCACGCGCGTTATTTTCGAGTCTATTAAACGTTCAATCGCGAGGAACTCGAACCGGGCGTCGCCGGTTCGGGGAGTCGAAGTTCGAGGCGTTCTCCGAGCGAGGAGGGATTCCCCTTTGAGAATCGTGATTCTCGTATTGATTTATGGCGGCCACAAATTGGATTCACGATTTATTTACGAGCGAACGTTCGCGCGTTCGGCTCCGGTCCACGGATGATAAACTGCCACCTGGAAACAACGGCGACTCGGGCGAATTGTTCCTCCTTCCGCGATGCACAAGGAACGATTAATCGCGGGACAAAGACTCTTTTTATCACTCAAAGTGATTTTAGCGGGGGTAACCCAGAAAATCGGCAACGCTAATGCAACGAAAATTAGCGATTGGTCGATTTGGGTCACGTGATTCGCGAGGGGGCGTGGCGTTGTCTGGTACTGAGCGATCGCGCCCGTAATTTGTTTCGTATCGAGTCAAAAGTCGCCTTCATTTCCTAGTGAGAACAGTTGCTGCTTCTGGGCCTTTCAGTTTTTTCTCTGCCCGCGTTATCTACGCGGGCTCCGAGAGCGAACCGCGAAGACACATCTAACTGCAAAAGGGAAAGTAAAAGGGTATCGCGGCGGTGTCAGCGTGGCGCGCAATTAGCTGCATTAGCGATTACGCGAGTGGAATTCACGTTCGGCGTTAAAACCACGCGCTGTTTCGCTGTTTGCGTCAACTGTTGTGCTCTGTTCACCGTGGTGGCACCGGTGGCGTCGGGAGCTACTCGCTCGGAAAGATTTTTCTTCCGCGAGCGGGGTTCCCTGGAATTTTAACGAATATCGAATCGATAGGCAACGCGCGGTTGTCGGGGATCGACTCTGATTTTTAATGCAACTTGGCCGAATTACGCGCGCATTGATAAACTTGTTTCTTTTTTTTTCATTATATTAGGAAGGAAGAATGGGAGTTGTTCAAAAATCTTAGGACACTTGCAGTATTTTTGTCGAAGTCGAAACGAGTCGTAACAATCGTGTTTTTCTCTCGTTTCTCCTGTATGTACCAAGGAAAGAGTATTTCGAAAATTTTCGACTATTCCGCTATTCTTGACATTCGTACGATCAATCTTTTTGAAAGTTTCTACCGATACGTTGTTGCATTCTCGCTGCATCTTCCTGTCTAGCTCGTCCCAAAGTTTCTCAATGGGGTTCGAATGGGGCAGATTGGGTGCTGGCCACTTTGTAACTTACTTTGAATTTGGTTTAAGTAATTCGTACATATTTCTGATGTGTGTTTAGAGTTATTATCGTGCATAACATTTGGTCAAAACAGAACAGAAATATTCTTCTTTGTTCAAAATATCATTCATTCGAACTGAATCATCATTATAGATTGCATCCATGGTTGGCACTAAACGATCGGAATCTATCATCGTCAAAGTCTCGTCAAAGCGAAATTTTATCGGATTGAAAGACGCGAGGATTGTTTCCATTTTCACGAGTGAGAATTTATTCGAGCATCGACGTCCAAACTTGTCAAGGGACAAATTGCTCCAAAAAAACTCATCGTCTTCACTTTCACGTTTACACGAGCAACAGTTTCATTAACTACAATCTTTCTTCAACAAATAAATTGTAATAAATAAACCGAAACGATACGATAGAGAAAAAGACCAAGGCACGCTAAAATTTAGGATCACGGTGTATATAGAGAAACAAAAAGAGAGAGAGGGAGAGAGAGAGAGAGAAATATGGGATCGACAACGGTGAACGCGACATGCTCTCTTTAACACCGAATCGGCCCAATTTTGCCCACTATTTAGCGACGCCATGCTTCACCGCAGTCAAATTAGCCGTCTGTCCAAGCACGCCGCTGCACTCGTGCGCACACGCGTGTCGATGGTGTACACGCGCGTACACACGACGAACAGAACGCGCGAGCCCGCGAATCTGTTCGGCGCAACAATGCTACTCGCTCGCGTGTACACGTGAATCTGCAAATTTCATTCATCTCAACGGTTGACGGGGAGGGCCAAAAGCTCTCCCCCCTCTCTCTCCTCTCTTTCTCTCTCTCTCGTGATTTTAGCCGGCTTTTTTAACTCGTGCACGAGCGTACGTCGACACCCGCATCTATACATACACGCCTATACCGCGTCTCGTTTCCCCTTTTTCCGATTTCACGCTGATCCTCGTTAAATCGCTGTTGTCACGTACTTTCGATGTAAATCATTCGCGAAACAAGTTCTCCCGAGCACGACCGATTTCCCGTGTCCGATAAACAGAACGGCAAGGTGTGCGCGAGTCTTCGATTTCGCAGATTTTTCCCATTTTTCTTTCTTTTTTTTTTTTACGTCATCTAAAAACATCTTTGAAAAAGAAAAAGGAAAAGGAAACAAACTTTAGACAGTCGAAAATAAAAGCTTCACACCTTATATGTAATACAAGATCGAACATCAGGTTTCACAGTAGTCTAAAATATTGATTTACAATTTTTCGTCATTACGTGTTCAGCCACGCTCTTCGCTCGCAAGTGACTTCGCTCACTTCTCCAACTCCAACGAGACAAGAGCGAGAAGAACATTTACAAACGCCCAAGACGTTTATCCATCCATCTCTGCATCCGAGTCTTTCCCTCGCACCTGTGTTTCACGCAGTCGCGTTCGTTCGCGAGAGCAGCGGCAGTAGCGGAGGATTCTCCGCGAACCCGTTCCTCCTCCTCGTCAATTCTTCACGCTCGATGAAGCGCCGCCGCCGCGAGACGGGCATTAATTTTCCGCGATTCGCCTCGTATCGATCATGCTTAACGTCCGAAGAAGGGTGACGAGATGACAGGGAGAGCGGGGAGGGTAATGATTCTTCTTCGTTTAGACCGGCGCAGTTATTCTCTTTCTTTCCTTTCCTCCTCCTCCTCCTCCTCCTCCTCCTCTCTTCTTCCTTTTCGAAGAAGCACGCTTGTTAATGCGTGACGTATGGATCTGCCAACGTGTGCTTCTTCCCCCCCTCTTTTATTTACACCACCACGGCTGTAACGCGCAGGTTGAAAAAGAGCGAGAGAGAGAGAGAGAGATAAGATAAGCTAATGAAATCTGGAAAACTACAAGTGTCAGACGTCGCCCAGTTAGTCCCCAGTCATCGCCCGCAAGAGTACTTAGTACTTAAGTACTTAAGACCGTGTTGCTGATATCGTTCCACGTTTCCAGCCGGGATTTACAGCGGCTCGCGAGACTGCTCGTGTAATTACTTCGTTCTTCGTGGAAAATAATCGGATTGATAAAATTCAAAATCGATCGCACACATACGCGTACTCTGTGCGCGTCTCTGTCGTCTCTGTGCGATGACACGTAATTGGATGGAATTCGAAACGAATCCGAAAAGATTCGACGATTGTATTGGTAAAATTTGCAATCAATCCGGAAACGCGTACAGAGGTAATAATAATTATTTAATCATACGATGACTATGTCGTGTTTAAAATTATCGTATCAAATTAAACGTTAATAACATACAATTATTAAAAGAGGAAAAACACTTTTTTTTAACTGTTCGCGCGTTGTTAAAAACGCGTGTTCGCGAAAGGTGTCGACAAGTGCGCGAATAATTCGACGAGCCCCGACAAACAACAGACGCGTAGTTACCACGCAGAGACTCTCCGTTCGTGCATCACGCTCGAGTGAAATGCACTTTCCGCGAATTTTCTAATGGAATCGCGGCGATTCTAGTGGATCGTCTGCGGAGTAGTGGCGCGCGATGAACCGTAAATAAAATTAGACCGAGTCGATGCGATAAAGGGTTGCGTGACGTGGCAGAGAACCTCGCGAGAGTGCCTATTGAGGCACTCTTCGACTTGGCCGGGACTTGATGAACCACCGCGGCCTACCCACCGATGGTCAGCAACGCTTCCGACTCGCAGTGTGCGTCAATGCACACACAACCCAACTTGCACGTCTCTCTCTCTCTCGCTCTCTCTATCGCACGCGGTCTGTCTTGCTTCGTTCCTCAGCGGATATATCCCCCTCCCTGCCAGGGTCGAGGCACCCAGTCTGGTTTTCTCTCCGCCTCTCTTCATCCTGCTCGCGCCAGGTTGGCCCCTTGGTACCTTGCCTCGGATTTACCTACCTCGGGCACTCATCTTCTACCATGTCATTATGTCGTTATTTCCGACAACGAGCGTGTCTCGGCGAACCCTCGTCGTACGCTTGCCTCCCGACAAAAATGGGCGCGAAAGCAGTTTCGCCCCGAAATCCGACTGCAAACACGGCGCGGCTCGTGAATGAACCGGCCTGTCGCGGTCGATCTTTCGAAACGGGAGCCACGGGACCGTGGACAATCCGTCAATGGACGCTCCCCAGTCTGATTATTTCCCTCTATTTCTCTCATTCTTTCCTTCGTTCTTTTCTTTTTTCTTCCTCTTCTTCCTCTTCTTCTTCTTCTTCTTCTTTTTTTTTGTTTTGACGGGGTGTATATGTACGTACGTGTACGATGCTGAATGTGAAAGAGACGGTCGAGTTGGCTCGCTGACTGGTTCTATTGTTCCACCACTTGGTGATTAGTTTCTTTAGCCGTGGATCGTCGAAAGCACCGGGGGGGATATATACGCTGGACGAATTTTTTTTTTTTTTTTTTTTTTTTGGCTTCGACAAGTGGACGGATATTTGTCTAATTGCAAGTGGCTCGTCGTTTAGCGGGGAAATTCATTTGGGGAATGATAAGTGTTTGATCGTGTTTGATTGCGTTTGACACGCGGGATAGAATTATTTGCCTTCGTTGCGTTGAATTACCGTTTCTCGGCTCTCTGTCTGCGGCCGGACTGATCGATGCGGCGCGCATACCCATTAACTTGTTAAGAATCAAATTTTCGTTTCATTCACTGTCCAAACGAGTTTCGTTGCTTTATCGTATCGCGATCGGAGTTTGTACGACGAACTACGGTTTTACATTTTTAAGCCTGGCATTTTGTCTGGATCTAACGAATAAGCAAATCTTTTACCTTCTTATCGAAACAATTCGAGTAAGAATACTGATACAATTGTGAATCATCAAAATGATTAATTTGTAATTTTTTGGAGTAATCTTGCAAACCTACAACGTTGCGTTTTTTAGAGATTCGAATTTCGATTTTTGCAAAATATGTGAGTGAAAGTTTTTCCTGTTCGTTATCGTATTGTAAATCTTTTCCTGTTCCTGGCATTCTAATTCCTTTGACTCGATATTTTTATAGTAGTCCTCTTTGCAAGGAGAGGATGCTTACATATCACTTCTTCGACAAGTACCACTGTTGCGATGATTGCACCGAATGATTGATCTTGTCTGCAGTAAGTGCTGAGCATTAAAATCAAATTCTCTCCAGAACTAAAATATATTTAACATTTTGCAACATAGAACAATTCTAGCGTAGAAAGATTTGAAAACAATGAATTTTTTTTATAATGCAAAACTCAGGATTCCATTTTATCCGTAACCTGTGTTTGAATGTGTTACAAACAAACATTTAAGAAAATTTAGTAATAATTTACTTATAAAAATAGTTATAGTAATTTTTAGTTAATATATTATTCAATCAAAAGATTTTCTTGCAAAACGATATGTACCATTAGAAAGACACTAATTTCATCAGTTTACACAACATCGACGATTGCCGATAAAAAAAAAGGAAAAATACGAGTCAATACGAGTTTATACGTCAAATTTTATCAAAAATCGACGATTCGCACTTGTTAGCAGCTCTATCGTCAACGACACGCGACGATTGTTTCACAGAATCCGCGAAACACCCGGTACGTCCATGATGGATAAAATCGGTAACTCGCGCTGTCGAGCACACACGGTGTTTCGCTATTGCACGATTCTCAATTCTATTTCCGTGCGCCATCGGTGCGACAGTTTTAAACTACCACCGGAGGGGCCTGGTCGACGAGAGAGAGGATTCTCGTCTCGTAGCGCGCGTTCGGTTTCCCAAGGTGTTCGTGAGCCGATTAGAAAACGCGTTAACGACACGATGCCAACGATTTGGAACGCGCTGCCGATGGAATGTTGGAACATGCGCTATCTCCGGCCCACGGCGGACCACGTGCGGGGCCGCTCTAGCGAGCGTCGCGAGATCAAACCGAGTCCCCCGGGGGACTATCAAGTAGCTTGGGTGGGTTTGCGCTCGGTGTTTTGCAGGTGCGATCTTCTGCTGATTAAGCACCGCGGTGGCGACAATTTGCTAAACAACGCGTGTTCCGCGGCGGGGCGCTCTTTGCGGAATACAAAGTGCCTTGGCAACGCCTTTGAGAGGTGGTGTGTAGCAACCAACCGGGGGCTTTCGTGGCCGGGGCTTTCACGATAAAAGGCCGCGCGTAAAATGGCAATTAGGTGACCAGGAATTCGCTGGCAGATTCTTAGGAAGTCGCGTGCAAATTGGACTGCATTCTTTTACCGAGCGCTCTTTTTTCCCCCCCTCCCCTCCCCTCCTCTTTCTTCCTTTCGCGCCGCTGTCTTCCTTCATCCTCATCGTCGTGCCCCGAAGACGAATTATACCGCAAGTGTCCGTTCGTTTGCTTTCTGCTCCGTATTTTCGAAACTTCTCGGCACTGGGTCAGTCGAAAATGAATTGTACTACTCTTTTTCTGTTTCTTTTTCTCCTTTTGTAATCGTTCGACTGACCGTCCCTCTCACGCCTCGAATAGCAGTTTCACAATTTGTCACGCTAGTGTCCATGTTTCGTCCGTGTTTAGTCCACGGAACAGTTTGGTGGTAAATTGAAGTTTCTGTCTCGTTTCATCCTCCACGCCGGCCAGATCGTCCGGATCTTTTCACGAAGAATTCTTCGATTCGAAACGATCCAGTGATTCAAACCACGCTCGACGCTCGTCGACGCGCTGACGCTCCGAAACCTCGAATTCTCTCTTAGTCCCAACTTTTCAACGCCGGCTCAGCGCCTGTAACTAGGCAAGCGTGGTCGCCACCGGTTTCGTCATTCCTTTGTCGACACCGAGTGCCTCTAGGACTCGTCGTCAGCCGTCGAAAAACAACGGTCGCGATGGAAAAGGAAGGAGAGGAAACGAGAGATCGCCAGGGAGAGAGAGAGAGAGAGAGAGAAAAACTCACGTGTGCAGCAGAGTAGGGAGGAAACGAACGCGAGAGAGAAAAACAGAAAAAAAGAAAAGAGAAAGAGGGACGAGGAGAAAAAAAATGAAACGCCGGAGAAACAGAGAGAAAGAACGGGGAGGGAAAAAGTACATTGGAGGAGAGAGAGAAAGAGGAAGAACGTGCGGTGTACGCGCACGGAAACGCGCAAACGTCCCACCAATTAAAAAGAACTCGATTCGACGGGGTTGCTGAAAATAACGGGCGTATCGGAGTGCAGTTTCGCGAGAGAAAGAGAGAGAGAGAGGAGGAAGAAGGGTGCGAGAGAATGTACAGAAGGGCTGTACGTTGCGTACAAAACTCTACGGAACATGACGACCTGCTCTGGCGGCGGGGGGGTTGAAAGTTGCGTGCGGGGGTCGCGGAGGGAGCGTAGGTCCACCAGGGTCGGTGGATGCACGTGAAATCCAAAACCCTTATATTAAAACACAGCCCAGCCAACCAGCCACGGCGCGCTTAATTCAAAACAATATAATGGGCGCAGCAACGTGGCTGTGTCGCTCCTCTCCCTCTATCCTTCTCTCTCTACCTGGTGTCTTGTCTCTTTCTTAATACCTTTTATCGGTAAATTTGCCGAGAGTGCCGATTCTACGATTAATTTCAGGTCAAGTTTGCATGCGACAGATTTTGAAAGAAACGACATTCTACAATAGTTGAGGCTTTTGGCGAGATTGGCAATTGTTTGCTCGAAAATTTCCGGTTACCATGTAAATACTGCGCGTTCGTAGGAAAATGAACAGAGTTTCATACGTACATTGTGGGATTTTCGGAATTTATTCGAGGCTGTGCTCTAGCTCGAAAGGAATTCCAGTGTTTGTCACGTCAAAACGAAGAAAATATTCAGATTTGTCAATCAAAACGTGTGCGCACGAACGTCAGAAATGGCGAGTTAAACTCATTCCGGCCGCGGTTCTTCCGAGCGTTCCTCCGGTTGGTTCCTTCCTTGGCTCTCTCGGGCCAAGAGAGAACGAGACACGCCGCGCGACGTCCACTGCCTACGACGGTGACGATGGTGACGATGGTTTTGTCGTAGAACCGGGGCTTTGTCCGTCCGCCCCGGCGGAAGACCAACCGGCCATTGTTCTCATTGTTTCGAGACACGAGCGGCAGAAAGCAGAAAGAGAAAGAAGGCCACGCGAAGGGGTGTGAGACTGGGTACTGGCTTGGTAGTGCACACCGTGCACACCGAGAGAGCAAAGATGCCCGCGTGATACACGCGTCTGCCTATATCCCGCGTGTGTGCCCTTCTCGCACCGTGAGCGCACGGTCCTCCTTGCTAATTGTTTGCCAATCAGTCCGACCGAGTCTCTAGCTCGTGGGAAGAGAGCCCCCCAGGCTCTCTGCTGGCTTTTCTTCGCCATATTGGGCAGCTCGTTTTCTACGTTCGTCCGTGGTGCAGAAACCTCCTGGCAGAACCTAGAGTCCTGGAGGAGACCCAGACTCAAAGAGAAGAAACCCATTGCGCGTGTTGTACTTGGCGAGGTTCGAGATTTCCTCTGGAATATATACACGCGAGCCTTTCTATTGGCGATTTCGATGCAGTCGACGCGCGGGTCCCCTATATCTTGATCTCTGTGAAATTACGTTTCCCCCTTTGTCCGGCTTTTTCCGCGTTTTTCTCCTCCCCTCTGTCCCTTGGTTCCTTGGACCCGCAGCTTTTATTCGATAGGTAATGGGTCTTGGCCTAGCGGGCTAGTACTTGCTAGCTGCATTCAATTCGTGGGAAGTTCGTTTTTCTCTTTTCCTTTCTTCGTCTCGGCCGTTTCCTCCCTCTCGCAGAGGCTGGAATCTTCTCTCTCTCCCCCCTCCCTTTCTTCGATCGGGGATCTTTGTCACGACGGCGGAGTTCACGGACCTGGTGCAGAGAGATAAAATACTAGCGAGAACACGAACGCCTCGCACTCAGGATCCTGCATTCAGGTGTCAACTCGTTTTCTCTCTTTCTTCTCGCTCCAACTGCCGCGACCTTGACCATCAGCTTCCTCTTTCTACCTCATCACCGGCTACGATCTCTCGTTGACGTCAAACGACGAATAGCGGAGGGATGACATCAGGGAAGCTAGTTCATCGTGCAGAAACAGATAGTGTCGCGCCGTTCGATTAAACGTTCTCGCGAAGAGCCATTGCGTTCCGGCGAGCCCCTCCTGGGACTCGTTATTCGTGAACTGCTCCCCTTAAAAAGAGAAAAGAAAAGAAAAAAGAAAAATAGAACGGAGGAACGAAATAGAAGAAGGAAGAAGAGAGAGAGAAGAATTGGAAAGAATCCGAGAGTCCGTCCGAAGGTCATAATCTTTTGAATTGTGGTTCCATCCACGATGATGGAACACGAGATAGAAAACAGGCCCTCCCCTTCCCCTCCACTCCCAGATACATCCCTACGACCGCAAATTTTACCTGGTGCGAAGGCGCCATTAGTTTCGGTGTTCGTGGTTAAGTACTTTTGTGTTTAAGTACCTGACCAAAACCTTCCTGGCCCGTTTGCTGGCTGCGTTATACACACAGGGGCAAGGGAGGCATAGAGAAAGAAAGATGAGAGAGAGAGAGAGAGAAATCCCCCTTGGGGATTGTCTTTTTTCAAGGGATAATACCACGCGGGCTGTTAATGCCAAGATGGCTGCGCGATACGCGACTCCATTACGTACGACTCCCTTGTCCCTCGGAGCCTGCTAATTGTTGTCCTGTCCGTTCATTTAACGTGGGAACATTCGCAAGATGCGCGGCCGCAGATACGAATCTCCCGCCGAAAATTGGCCGATCTCCTCTCACAAGCGTGTTTGGCTAAGTTCCGAAAAATCAGCGGATCTTCCGAACCGAACGGAACAGCCTGTTCATCGAGTTTGTGTCTTTCGACCCTCGAACAGTTTCATGTTGGTAAAGGGTAGCTTTTCCACTGAACATTTTAATATAACACTTGCTGTTATTGCGTCCAGAGGTTGGAATATTTTCTTCCCTTGGAATACGTGAGTACTAGAATCAAGAATTGCATATAAAATTCTATTGAAACATGTAACGTTCATTCACACGGTAGGGTGAACTTTTTACCTTTAGCGAAGAGAAATTTGACTCAATCCAGTCGTATTTCTAAACGCGGAATAATTTATTTTTAAACGAACAGCGAGTTACCGCGTCAACTTTGTTATCTTTGCTCCGATCCTTCTTTACACCCTCGCTCCTCTTCCGCTCAAAAATAATCGTAATCAAATCTACCGGGACAAATCTACCCCGGTTCAACAGTTCTTTGAAATTTAAAAGAAAAGTCCGAAAAATACTCTCCGTTCCTTCGGTTACGACGTCGCGTTTGCCCGGCCTTTGGAGTTATTTTTGCCGGCTCGGTTTCATTCGAATCCGCGGCACGGCTCGACAAATCCTCCGCCGTTCGTTACCGGCCGAGCAATTCGACGAGCACGCGTCACCGAGAATACCCCAGCCGACGGAATTTATTTCCTTCCCGCGCTCGCGTTAGACGCTCGTCCATCTCGTCGGTAAAAGTGAAATGCGCCGGATGAGTTCTCTCTTTCGCGTCGTCGTTTGACATAATCGGCGATGCCTGGATTTCTGGGATCTCGTTTGCCCTCGCGTCGCACGACGTTACGCAAAGTCTTACGAGCTCCCTCGTTCGTCGCGATCCCTCCGTCTTGGTGGTGGCTGATCGTTCATCTAGCTGAAACGACCTGGCTATTACTTTTGAACGAGTTTCTCGATCTCTCGAGCGGGGCGTGTTCCTGGCTGGCTGGCTGGCTGGCTGGCGTGTGTGCTGCTGCTGCTGCTGCCGCTGCTGTCGTTGCCCTTTGACGTGTTTCTCCCCTTTTGACTGGTGGCAGTCGGGCGTTAGAACGCGACGCGCGAGAGACGCGATTTAAAAGAGAGAAAAAGGAGAGAAACGCGCACGGGCAAGGGGAAAGGGAAAAAAGAAGGAAGGAAGGAAGGAGAAAGGAAAAAGAAAACGTGGCGCGCCTCGTCTCCGGAAAGCTCTACGTTCCGTTTATGACCGCCAGTATGCGAAATAACGTCGCCTCTATGTACGTTGACGCGCGATGAGTAACACGGCTCTGCTTGGACAATTAGGATCGCTCGCAGTTTTTTTGACAATTCTCATAGGTAGGATTTCTCGGTAGGAGAATTTGTAAATTTCGAATGGAATTTAATTACAAAGTATATGATATTGGTCGTAATTGCTTAAAAACGTAGTTGAAACGATTTGATACACCCTTCGATGCAACCAGATAGCACTGAAAGTGATTTTAGCGGGCCTCTTCAGGTGCAACGCTGATGCAACGAAAATTAGCGATTGGTTGATTTGGGTCACGTGATTCGCGAAAGAAGCAACAGCTTTCGAGTCGTCGATGTAACGATTTGGTAAGGTAAGGTAGAAATAAACTTTATTATCGAAAAATTAAATAGTAAAAAGTACATTGAAACGATTTGCGATCGCAAATTGACAGGAATTTTGGGAAATGAATATATATTTTTCAACGTGACAACGCGCGAAAGCAGTAGAACAATACTTGGCCAGCCAAGTCTTAAAAATATAATAAAATCGTTGCACTACGGAATATATACGTATATAAGAGAGATTTTGTATCGTTTGTTTAGTGAAAAGAAATTTAATAATTTTTAGAGTCTACGGCTCTCTTGGAGAAGAATTAAAATAGGGAATAGTTTGCGTTGCGACAAAGAACAGACTTGACTACTTACTTTGCAAAACTTTATATTCAAAAACACGCTGTTTGCGAACCGATAAAATGTTTGTGGAAAATATATATAGAAATATGCGTAACTTGTAGGAATGAAAAGACGAATTCGAGTAGGACGTGCTTTCCAATAGTTGATCAAATTCGTCGTCAAATTACGTTCAAACTCGTCAGTTTTGCAACGGGCTTGTAAGAAAGGTTGGAAATTGTAAATAGCCTCGATTATCAGTGGTCAGGCGTTGCCACGTTCGTGGAAACCTCACGTTCGAAACGCGTCGTTGTTGCATTAATGCCTCTCGTAAATCGTTCTTCCCAGAAGTAACAACAGAACGAATGGTTAATCTACCTCGAAAAAAGATCTCCCTTGACTTCCTTCTCCAAAGCTTTTCCCCGTTTCTCCTTTCTTCTGGCGTTTGGAATTTCCTGGATGAACGAGTACCGAGTCGCTCGACGCTACTCGGTCTTTAGTTAACACCTGAGACCTTCTCGAAGGGAGGAAAAAAGAAAAAAAAAGAAAAAAAAGAAAAAAAAATTGAAAAGGGTCTGCCTGATGGCTAAAAGTTTGTGCCCCGAATGACGCGGTGGTTTCTGAGGGACAAATGAACCAGAATAAATACCCCGGGCCGGACACAACGCCGTGAATATATCGGGGAATGTCCAGTGACTAACCACCCTGAAAAACGGAAGCCGAAATGTTTGCGATGGCCAAGCACGGGGACGGCAACGCTCGCGCGCCTCCTCCAAACGGGGACACACAAAACACGATCATCCCGGTGACTTCTTCTTTGTAAATAAGCGTTTGCCTCTCGCTATCCGGGCAAACAGAGAGATCGTTCGCGTTTCCAGCATTCGTCGACAGCTTCTTCTGGCTCGTCTGATTCGCCCAGAAGATTACGCTTCCCCTTGGACGAGCAGCCTTTTCAAATGATCGGCGCGACAATCGACGACGAGGGGATGAGAAAGAGAGACCACGCGTGACAAATTCTTCCGCGAGAGTGTGTTTCGCAAGGAGAAACCGTAGGAATGGCTTTAAACCACTTGTGCCGCGCGCGGTGGTGACTGATCGATCGACGCGCGCGATAAGTCCGACTAAGTGAGGCAATTCAAAGTGAGCTCTCTCTCTCTCCCTCTGCTGGCTTTAAATTTAAATTATTAGCGCGCGTAGGAGTTAGGATATTGTCAGTTTGTAATTTTTTTAGTTTTTAGGTAGGTTTGCAGTGATAAAAGTGTGTTGACGCAGCTAGGTCAGTTATTTGTTTTAATAAATATTTTAAACGATGCAACTGCGGGAGAACGGCCAAGATGATCAATTCGTAAGAATTTAATCGTTGAAGTATATATATATATATGTAGTAGTTTCGTTATCACCCTCTATTTTCAAATATGTCCACGCTCAGAGCTATTTTTAAGCAGCAAGATCAGACGACACGTTACGCAAGTACTTGCATTGTGTCCACGTTTGTGACAATCGGCGCAGATGTTTGTCATTCGTAAAACAATTAGCAATTAAAATGCTAGCAATTAGATAAACACAACAAAACGTCACAAACGTAAAAATTACCAAATACCTCTTCAATTACCAAGAGAAATCGGTTAGGAGAGAAGTTTTTCATCTACCAACGGTTCCAAGGGTTCCAAGGGTTCTCCAAGGTAGCAGCGGCTTCGAAAGAGAAATAAAACGAAAAAAAAAAAAAGAAAAAAGAAGGAGAGAAACTGAAAGTCCAGCCCGATGACGCGGCAATTCCCGATGGACAAATGAGCCGAAATAAATACCAAGGAGAATCATAAATATCAGGAAGGGGGTGGAGAGGGCTGACCAGGATCTCTCGGGGTGAAAGGGACAGCTTGGAAGAAGATGGTCCCCCCGGATGGTCTCTTCTCGTTTCTTCTCTTTCCCCCCCTCTCCCCACACTGCCTCTGTTTCTCCCCGCTCTCGACGAATAATTAATTTATTGACCAGAGCCACGCCGGTGTGCGCGCTTAGCCTACGATTTTCAATGCCTCTCCTCCTTGGCGCGCGCAACTCCGCATTATAAAACTCGTTCCCGCTCTTCCTCCCGCCCCCCACCGCCGGTGCCACACAGGCGCTACGCGTTCATTTACATTTAATTGGGAAATCAATCTAGCGCGAGGCATCGTTACACGGAATATTTATAAGGGGAGGTCGGCGGCGAACGTTACGGGATAATACGGGTTTCAATTTCGCGCGGAGATCGCCTCCCGTTTCTTCTTCGGCCGATCTTTCCCGCGCTACTTCTTTAATCTCGCGGGTTACACGTTCGCGCCCGTATTGCCGTTCTCTGATTAATAATTCAACGTACGATGAAAAATTACCATCGTACACACCGGAGAACACACCTACGGAAGAAGGTGTACGTGTACGAAGTCGCACGTCCTACGTACGGGGTGTGTTCCCACGTCGGTTGTGTCGTAACGCGTATCCCGTGTCCTCTTCGTCGTCATTGTCCGTTGGTCGATCGTGGACCAATGGAACGTACGCATATTAGTCGATCATGTAAAGCATCTCGCACATTCTCTCTCTCCATCTCCCTCTCTCCTATCTCTCTTTCTCTTTAACCTATTACGACGTATGTGTGTGTGTGCGTAATCAGGATGCTTCAAAGCAAACTCGCCATTATTGCTTGGCCGATACGCGAGTATTATGCTGCTTCGACGCTGGCTAGAGCTACTCGCGAACAACACAAGTATCCATATGGGACATTTTTTGTACATTTTAGTTTGGTTGCGATTGAGTGTGTTGCATTACCTAGGAAACTCTCGTAGAAAGAAAATAAAATCGAGTCGAAACGGAATAGAAGTACGACGATGTGGTGAAATTCGTTAACAGCGACATAGATGGAATTTTTTTTGGATAGTTGATCGTAGACATTGTCACTTGCCAAAAATAATTGACATTTTCACGACGAGCATCGCATATATATATGCTTGATTTTGCCCAAAAATATTAATATAAATAAATTAATTAAAATATTTATCAACAATCAAAATATTCTACATGTAAATCATTATAATTTAAGTGATGATTAAGGTAAATAGATTTACCGAACAGAAATTAATACTGATTTTCACAAAAATATCTTTCAAGTCTAATTTCGAACAAATGAAAGTAGTACAATAATAAAATTATTTATGAAACTTCTAATAATAATTCTGATAAATAATATTTTTTACTGTCTTGCCGGGAAAGTGTTAATTGTAACGCAACAATTATAGAATTGTTCGCCAAATATAAATCTAGAATTTGTGAGTGACATCGCGCGAAGATTATCTCACTTAAATTACACGATATTTTAAAGAAGTGAAAAACTGACACTCTCGGTGTGTACACGATGTGCACTCTCAACGCTGTCGCCGTGATAATGGCGATGTGTTTTCGCCGTTTTCAAATGGAAAACAATCGCAATTCAGCGGCGTGTTCACGCCTCGTTAACCGGTGACTTACTGGTAGGCTCGTGTGACACGCGAAAAACCTCTCTCTCTCTCTCTTTCCCTCCGTTCCAGGTGAACACCGAGGCACGATAAATAAATCGTATTGTCGCGAACGAGCGGGTGCGCGCCGACTAGAAGAGAAGGGAATCCGTGGCTCGATCATGCACGTACGTAGTAGTATGCCACCGTCTGAGAATCTGGGACAATGTCGGGTCGTAATTCTAGTAGTAGCCAATGCTGGCAGTGACGATGCGCGCACACTTTCTCTCTCTCTCTCTCTCTCTCTCTCTCTCTCTGTCTCGCGTGTGCCTTGGTCCGCGCGATCCTCCTGCCTGCATGTATATTTATTAATCGATCGAAACGATCGATCGACAGATCGACGGCTACCGACGCGCGGGTTATGGACAGGATCAAGTGGGTCACGTCCCCGTCGTGTGGGACGCGCCGGGGCTATGAGACTTCTCGGCCACGTGACGCCGACTCGCGGATCGCAGATAATCCTCGCTTGACAGCTGTGTACGTCCGCCGACTTATAATAATAGTAATGGCAACGTGGCTATCTTTATTGTATCTTTATTGCGTCGCGAGCGCAACGTGACTGTTGTTCTTGATATTCGATGTTTGCTTGGAGGTTGACGATGTTCGTTTTGGGGGTGGAAATTGATTCGACAGAGTGTCGCGGTGGAAATTTAATCGTGTGGATGTTTCTAATTATAATAATAATGGTAATGTCAACGTGGGTATCTGTTGCGTCACGAATACAATAACCAACGACTGTTGTTTCTGATATTTGTTCTTCGTTTGGAGGTCGAAAATGCGCATTTTGGGGGTGGAAATTGATTCGAAAGAGTGTCGCGGTAGAAATTTAATCGTGTGGATGTTTCTAATTATAATAATAATAATAATAATAGTAATCGCAACGTGGTTGTCTTTGTTGCGTCGCGAATGCAATTGACCATGGACTGTTGTTTCTGATATTTGTTCTTCGTTTGGAAGTTGAAGATGCGCATTTTGGGGGTGGAAATTGATTCAAAAGAGTGTCGCGGTGAAAATGTAATCGTGTGGATGTTTCTAATTATAATAATAATAATAGCAATCGCAACGTGGGTGTCTTTGTTGCGTCGCGAATGCAATTGACCATGGACTGTTGTTTCTGATATTTGTTCTCCGTTCGGAGGTTGAAGATGCGCGTTTGGGGGGTGGAAATTGATTCGAAAGAGCATCGTGGTGAAAATGGAATTGAGTGAAGCACTGAGTGTTTTCGATCATAATATGTAACATGGATATTTTTATTGCGTTGCAAACACAAGATAAGTCGACAGCCGTTGTTCTTTAGTTGGAGGTTAAAAAAGAGGGTGAGAATTGTAATCTACTCAGAGTACGATAGTTTCGTTCGAGAAATATCGAATCAAGTCGTTGATCGAATCGTCGCACGTTGGTTAATTGAAATCAACAGCACGCGAGGCTCTCGGAGAGACCATAACGAAGGAGAGGAGGGTTGGGGACCAGCTAGGTAAGAAAATTTACGCCTTCGCGTCGACTTTCGTTTCGACAGAAAATTCAATTTGCCTTGGCGTCTATAGTCGCCTCGCGTTCGAAGGATCGCGTTGGAAACGCATTGACGCGGAGAAAGAACGAGAGAGAGAGAGAGAGAGAGAGGGAGAGGCAAACCTGTTTACAGAAGTTGATACCACCCGCAGATCCAAACTGCCGTTCGTGATTTAAAGCCAATAACGAAGCGTGAACCGCGAACAAATTGAACTGCAGGCGTCTCTGTGGAATTTTTTCGGCTTTCGTGGCTCCTCGTTCAGGCAGCGAGAGAAGGAGAGAGAACGGGAGAGGATGAACGTCATGGCTGAGGTTGAACGAACTTGAATCACGGAATCCTCGTGTCGTGTCTTTGTTAACGATCGATCTGACGATCGTCGAACGCGAACGAGCTTTGAGAAAAAGGAGAAGAAGGACGGACGAACGGCTTGGAAATAAAAATTGAAGAAAGCAGAAACGAAAGGTAATAAAAGGGAGAGGATGATCGGGCGTTGCTGCACGGCTGTTGCGCGTTAACCGAGGGCAACAGGATTTTTGACTGTCCGCCCCGCCGGGGAAAGGGAATCGTTTAATCGAAGTACAAGAACGATCTCTCGCCCCTCGTCGCCCTTTCTTTCTCCTTCTTATTTCTCCACGTGGTTATTTTCAGCTGCTTACCGCAGGAAGTTTATAGCGCGGCGCGCACGGTTTTCGGCACGAAGAGGCGGTTCCAACTTCTCTCCCTTTGAAAAGACGCGAGAAGAGACCCGAGAGCGAGAGAGTGTTCTTCAAATAGAAGTCACCGTCGTTCGCGCGACGCGGGCACCGCGATCGGGGTCCCGTTCCAATTTTTTTCGCACCGCCCACCGCCCGCCGCTTCTCCAGAGTTATAAAATTCTCAAATTCTCAAATACGATGGAATTCTTGTTATTCTTAGGGTTCGATGAGGTAGTCGGAGAATAAATGTGCGAATTGGAGTCGGTCTAACGTGGGAATTAATCAGTTTCTCTGACCGTTTGTTAGTTTTTCTTTGCTTAATAGAAACTTGGACTTAGATAAGCGGTTCGATGAATTGGACGTTGATTTAAATTTCGCGCGAATAGGTGAATTTCGAGCGAACGAAAATGAGATTGAAGGTGTTCAAACGGAGTGTACTGTATTTTGTACCGTCGTGTAAATAACGTATCGATTTAATTTCATTGACAACAATTAATAGTAGCAATCTTTTGATAATTTTAAACGTCACAGACTTCTAACCTCCTGTGTAACAAAAATAAAAATAAAAATAGACCCTTTCCTAAATACAAATGCTCAAGGAACAGAAAATACGTCAATTTTCCCAACGACAACTTCTCCTTGGACCAAAGGAGAAGAATTCAACATTCTCGAAGCATGGTCGAGAGGTACAGCCTGAGATTGCCATGAGCTGTAGATTGAAGTACGCTTCATTGTCGGCCTCGATGTACCCTCGCAACATCCCACTTTCGTTCGATCCCGTCACGGTTCGCCAAGATCCTCGCGCAAACCTCCATCCTCCGCTTCTTCCAAGTTCAAAGAGCAAACCGGTCAGTTTCGAGAAATCATAAAGCACCACTCAGGTTCTGAGAGCGGGAGCGAGAGCAGGTGACTCGTTCGATGGAAGAGGAAGAGGATGGGGCGAGGAGATGTTGGCATTTTGCCTTCCTTAAAGCTGGCTGTCGATGCCTTCCGCCTTTTTCATTCCGGAAAAGTAAAAAGCGGCCCGAAGCGGTCTCGTCCCGCTGGAAATGCCACTCGCCGAGTGAAACGCGAACACACCTGAAAACACAGTACGTGTTTACGCGGAATGTGCAGGGTAGAGAGAAGGAGGAGGAGGAAAAAGGGGGTGTGGGCTGTGCCGGACGTTTTCGCCTTCTTTTTCCACCCGGACGTTTTGCAATGGAAACGTTCTCGGACGAGGCTCGGTTATTACAGCGCGTACTCCCGCTGGACTGGCGCTGTTTCGACGCTGCGCGCCGCTTGCGCACGGAAGCTCTTCCTACGGTGCTCTCTGGCGCGTTGCTTAAGGGGCTGTCGCGACCTCAGGAATTTCGAGGCGATAGCGCAGCTGTCGGCGGGCATGATCGATCACTCGGTGCGAGGCGCCGAAAGGGGGGACTTCGGGGAAAGCCGCCCGACTCCTCCTATCTCCGTCCCTTCCTACAGGTAGACAGTAGCGTTTTCGTCCGAGGAACAGTTGAAAATTCTCCTCTTGGTCGTCTTAATTCGGGGTCCGTTCCGGTGATCGATGGTGCCGCGTGTTTTCGGTGAGTTTAAGAGAAACTCGGAAATCTGTGTATCTTTCGGATGCTTGTCCAGGTACATATTTAGAATGTTCCCTTTCTACCTGCTCTTCATCCACCAATTTCAAATTCCTCGTAGAAGCGAAATTTGGAGAACATGTTTGCTTCTCATCTTCCGACAAATTTCGTTCCAATTTCGTTCGGCAAAGTAGAAAACACCCTGTATGTATCGGAAGCGAATTGTACCACGATCAAGCAAGAGGAAGAAGGGGTTGAGAACGCGTTCCTCCCATCTTTGAATGACGAAGACTAAGTAATTAAAGATGAGGTGGATCTGACGAGACGAAAGTAATTTTCCGTACACGCACCATGATCAATCTCTTACGAGTGTTGTCAAATTTATTTATCAATTTTTAACTGTGCTTACGCCTCTGCTCAAAAGTTTGACGAACACTCTCGTCACTTTTTTACACGGGACAATTACGATGTTACAGTTGTAATTTCGATCTCATGACACGTAATAAATAAGAATTTCCTGCTTGTAAGCTATAAAAAGATAAGTAAAATAGTAATTATTGCGCGATAAAATATTAGAAACACCTTCAAACAAGGATGAAGATAAATTGAGACAGACAGACAGAGAGAAAGAGAGAGAGAGAGACAGTGGGGTTCGAGAAGTGATTAGATAAAAATAGTGTTTGTCGTTTGTTTATTGGGTTCACTCGGGGAGAGAGAGAAGTGAACGGATGCAACGAGCTGCACGCCGCTGAAAGAGACCGTCGACCGCATTGGCATTTGCATCATTCACCTTGAGAAGTGAATATAGTACGGCGCGGAGAGACCGTGTGTGTCGCACACCGCGGATTACGTTTGAAGGAATTTATTGTGCGGTTGGTAACGCAGCCGCGTCGACGTTGCTTGTCGTTTCGCCTGTCTCTTCCCTCCGCGCTTATGGAATATACGTCGAATTCAACCGGTGATTCAGGATCAACAAACTCCTCGCAAACGGATCCGCCGGCGATGGATCGTTGATCCGCGTGTCGATGACCCTTGAGAGATTAGAGAAATTTTCTCTACTCGATCCGCCTTTTTATCCTTGGAATCTTTCTTCTGAGAAATTGGCCGTGGATCAGGCTTCTCGAGTCGTCGGTGCTTTTGAGAAGGAATTAAAATTTTCTAGGAATTTTACATTTAGATTTTCCCGTGAGAATTCTAGATTCTTTTTGCACTTCAATCTCGTCATTTGTTTGATTGGAAATCGTCCGGGCATTGTTTTCTTAGATTTGTTAATTGGAACATTTGACGTATAGAACAGCGTGGAAGATTTTGTAATTGCGAAGAAGGTTGACGTACGATCGACGAGTTGATTGAAAATTTTTAAGAAAATTACACGTTCTTCGTTTCAAATGTCTATCTAGATAAATTATATAATTGTACTCTTTTTTCCAATTATTTACCATGTGCAATGAGCGATATCGTAATTCGTCCTCTTCGTTCCATACTTGCGCAAGGATCCGAGATCCTCCTCGAATGTTCTCCTCTGCGTGGAGAGATTTCCTAGCGTAAGCGCGTGAATTTAAATATGGAGTCGGAGTGATTTATCAGTCTGCCATTAAGTAGTATGTAACGTTTCGAAAAGTCCAACGTAGCACAGCGCTGGGTGTTTCTCAACCCGTGAAAGGTATCCCGCTCAGAAATTGTATTCAGTATATACCCGTACAATGAAAAACCGCGTATTGCACTTTGTCTTAGGGTCGTAGCCTTTTCCGCGAGCAATTCGTTCCGCAAATAGACATAGCATAACTCCCAGCTCGCCGACTCGCTGTTTGTTCTTTTAACACCGCGCTATTGCGTTTTCTCATTCATCCTTGTGCTTATACATATGTATGCATTTCAGCCGGAGAAATCGCGTTGTCAATTATCGTAATAAGATCACATTCTGAGTTATTACGCGATAAACTCGTTCTCTGCATTCGAAATTCGCATTAGAGACATTTAGTTATCAACATCTGCGTTATTGCTTATTTCACGTAGATAAGAGTGCAAATAGGTTGCGAATAATTTTTATTCGAGAATAATTTTATTCTTCGTAGACGTCTCATCGGTCGGAGTATTTGTACGATTTCCCAAGTTAACTGACAAATCATTCATCATCCCTCGGCTGAGATCGAATACATATCATCACTGAAAGTGATTTTAGCGGGAGTAACTCAGAAACTCGGGCCTCTTCGGGTGCAACGCTGATGCAACGAAAATTGGCGATTGGTTGATTTGGGTCACGTGATTCGCGAGGGGGCGTGGGCTAGACCTCGAGTAGGAGTGGCGTTGTCTGGTATTCAGCAATCGCGCCTGTAATTTGTTTTCTATCGATTCAAATGTTTGCGTAAACAATAAAATTTTATTAATCACTCGTACTGGGGTACAAGTCGTGCAGTTTTTTTACTTATTTTCTATTGATACATATTTGTTCCAAATCAATCGCCAACATATTAAAACGCGCGTATTTTATTAAATATTTAAACGCGTCGTTATCTAGGAAGAAGAAACGTCACTACGTAAAGATTTCAACGAAATTCTGTTATCATCAACCACTTCTCAAATCAACCCCAAAGACGCGCAATGAAACAAGAGTCGTTCCCAACGTTCCACGTCATTATTTAAGAAACGAAACGGTCGACTCTTACACAAGGATTGCAGATTCACGGTGAACCGCTCCCGTTTGGTGGCCCCACCGGGGCAGAAATAATTTCGATCGCGGCCGGATCCGACGTCAAAAGGCGTCTCTTCGCGGCGATTTATTTTTTAAAGGAATCCGTGCTCTCTCTCTCTCTCACTCTGTCTCTCTCGTTCCCTCTCCTCTCTTTGCACGAGTCGAGTCGAGATAAAGGCCGCGACGTTTGATACCGCTCGAGTAATTTCGTCGCCCCGAGTGAACAACGGGAAAAGAGAAACGAAGGAAAAGAGAGAAGGAAAGAAACACAGAAGTCCGCGAGTTTTTCCTCGGCGGTGTGTGAGGTGCCCGTTGCCGCGCACACGCAGCCTCGTAGCGCGGGATTATTGTCGCGCACGGGGGAAATAACAGCGTCGTTTCGCGTATCAAGAGGGAGAGCGAGGTGGTTGATGGCCATTGCCATCGGCGGAGACAGCCGAGGGTTGGGGAGAAAAAGGCGCGGCGATGCACGCGGCGCGCGTTGTCCACTTTGTTCGTCCGCGAATCGCAGATATACGGAGGCGCCGCGCGAGGAATTACGCGTATAAGCGGCCCGGTAACGCAATCGGGACGATCTTCCAATTAAAATATTCTGCCTGGTGGCTTTAAACTGCTTCTCTGCAAGAGGGTAGGAGGTTCGCGACGACGACGACGACGGCGGCGAAAACGCGTGCGCCACCGCGCAGACGTGTTTTCGCTTCCACGCAACGGCGGATTCTTTTTGTCGTTGAAGAGAGAAAAAGAGAGAGACGGAAGAATACGGAAAGAGTAACATAACAGGGGGAAAGAGAAGAAGTTTCGTAGTGGTGTAACAGAGGGGGCAGGGAGAAAAGAGAAAGGAGAAAAAAGAATCGCGCGCGTTGCCTCGCGGTCTCTAACTACCGAACAAGTTTTCCCTCGCGGCCAACTCTTCCCTCTCTCTCTCTCTCTCTCTCTCTTCCCTTTTTCTCTGGAAAACACGGCGCAACGCGCAACGTGCTCGAAGATCAGAGAAAAAGAGGAAGCGAGAGAAGAGAAACGGCGGGGGTGGAGGAAGAGGAGGAGGTAGAATGGGCGTAGAAGAGGGAGAAAATGGGGAAAGGGGCGAAAATACAGGCGGGTGGAAAGAAATTTCCCTAACTAGCGGCTGGATTATCCGAGCAGTCGTTTAAAGTTTAAGTCATTAGTCACGTAACTACTTGCTTAATAACTGTGAAATTGCGCGTACGTCTCTCTCTCTCTCTCTCTCGCTTATTTTTTCCTAGTAGTCTTTCTCTTTTATCTCATTGGAAATTGCACGAGTTATCAAAAGATTCAGGATTCAAGGTTCGCGGTTGAGGATTCAGAGAAGGCTGCATACGACGCGTCGCTAAAATTATATTCATCCTCGCAGAGGCGAGGCGAGCACAATCGGTCGAGTGGCATCAATCCGGTTATTAAATGGCCCTCGATACGAGCCGGTGTTCGTACGTGGCGTGTTTTTACGGAAAGTTCGCTGAATGAAGCTATCTCCGACGCGCGTGCGATTTCGCGGCCCGAATTTCCCGAATTTCCCGAATTACGTTCCGATCGCTTCCGACGTTTAATTTCACGAGGTTCGCGAACACGGGTGGTTCAGAAAAATCTCGCGCTTTTGTTTGATATCTTATATTAGAAGCTGTCTTTGGAAGAGAGTTGCACAGTGGTAATTGTAAATTCCAAGATAAAAAGAGAAAAGGATCAAGAAATACAATATTATCATCTCAGTTTAGATCTCTTCAACTTGTCATGTACGTGAAAATTTCTACTAAACGTTAGCTCGAGACAAACTAGATGAAGAAACCGAGCAAACAAATGATTAGTGAACTGTGCCTTTTCTTTAGCTTTTCATTTCCATTAAACAAATCCATCATTAATATTCAGTTGTAAAAACAAGCTAATGCTATAAAATTCGAAACGAAACATAACATGTATATATTGTATCAAAATGTACGTCCAATTTTCATCAGTCAACAACAAAACGCGACAAAATAATGAAACGCTCTTGTATGAACTTTTAAAACACTTTTTTCTCTTATTGTTAGCTTATCGCCAAAGATCGACTCTGTTGATCGATACAAGACGCTCGCGACTGAGTTATGGTTGTGATTTTTCAGCCAAGCCAAATTGAATTTTTGAGCGTGGATTATTCTATTAGAAATATCAATGTCTAAAACTTGAAGATACTAAAAATATCGAGAACTTTAAATTCTAAATAAACAAAGTTTTTAAATCATGTTAGATTTCGCAAAAAATGAAATTTTTCATATGTGTATATCGACATAATTGAACAGTTGAATTGTTTTTTTGTAAAAACTTGGACTAATAATTGTCACTGGAGTACGCGTGAGATGGAAAAGATTGACAAATGTACACAAGCGATGGGGCCAAAAAAAAAGAAACGTGAAACGGTCAACGCATAGTCACCTTTTCTGTGTCTATTTTAGTACCCTGTCCTCCCCATCGAGATCAGACACGAGTTAATCGTCGCGCGACAACACGTGTTCCCTCGCGAATTCGCCGTCCAACAGCCCTTTTATCGCGACAACGACAGTTACCGATGAAATTTCCGAGGAATCAGATGCACCGTTCCGATAAGAGGCGAGAGAGAACGATCGTCGCGATGATCCCGACGTCTATGACAGCGTGTTGGCAACGGTGCGCACCGCGGAAATTGACCGCGAACATGCACCGTGGAGGAATAAATATTAAACGGCACGGCGAAAGCTCACGGCCGTGCGGCCGTGACAAAGCCACCGGCGGTGTATAGTGAAATGAAGCGGCGGGAAAACGTTGGAGAGGTTAGCGTAGTGTACATCCAGTCCGCGAGGGATGAAGAGAAGAAGAAGAAGAAGAAGACAGTGGCCAATTGCGGTGAAACAATAAGAAGCGACGAATCGTAATGCCATTTCTTTCTTCTTCTTCTTCTTCTTCTTCTTCCTCTTCGTCTTCTTCCTCGTCATTCTTATTTTTCTCCATCTTCTCTTTTTCTCTCTCGTTTCCTTTTGGTCAACCACAGGAGTGGCCTAGCATGACGTCACTTTTTTGCAGGCTGCTCATAATAGCACAGCTTACCAGCTATTACCGCGGCTGGCACGCCCCTCTCATCGTTCACCACCACGCTAATACGTTTCTCTCTCTTTCGCTCTCGCCTCCCTTTCGTCTCGCTCTCGCTCTCTCTCTCTCTCTCTCTCTCTCTCTCTTTTGCTCTCTTTCACCTCTTTACCCCCGGCTAACACGCGCGCGCGCCTTCTCGCACGATTATAGCTTTTCCCGCGGATTACACGAGCGTCGCAGACAGAGCTTTCCCCCCGTGCGCGACGTCGTACTACGCCTAATGGCCCGATAAATACGGTATCTGCCGGCAGCCCGTGAACGCAGACAAAACACGGACAGCCCGCGGTTTTTTCAACGGGGGAGACTAGATAGAGGGGGAGAAAATTTGGTTGCTAGATTGGGAGACGAGGGATCATTGCGAAGGTTATGATAAACATTGAAGAGAGGCGTCCTTTTTGCGTTGTGTAGTCTCGATTTGATATTGATAAGGGAGTTTTTTAGAAACTGAGAGTTTTTAAATAAATTTTATTGCACTGATATTAGGTAAAGTATGTAAGGGGGCAAGGTAGGTGGAGAGAAACTTTGTTTGCTAGATTAGAAAAAAAAATACATTAAAGGATGATCGTAAAAATCATGATAAAGCTATGGCGTTCTTTTTGTTATGTATTCTCAATTTGGAATTGATAAGGGAGTTTTTTAGAAATTGAGAGTTTTTAAATAAATTTTATTGCACTGATATTAGGTAAAGTATGTGAGGGGGCAAGATAGGTGGAGAGAAACTTTGTTTGCTAGATTAGAAAAAAAGAAATACAGTAAGGGATGATCGTAAAGATCATGATAAAAGTTGAAACCA
Source organism: Melipona bicolor (assembly GCA_030673865.1). Lineage (NCBI taxonomy): Eukaryota > Metazoa > Arthropoda > Insecta > Hymenoptera > Apidae > Melipona > Melipona bicolor. The sequence goes on along the minus strand of JAHYIQ010000002.1, from coordinate 6,490,414 downwards.
TGGGGTCCTTTCTGTTATGCATTCTCAATTTGATATTGACAAGGGAGTTTTTTAGAAACTGAGAGGTTTTAAATAAATTTTATTGCACTGATAAAATAAGTAAGGGGGCAAGGTAGTTGGAGAGAAACTTTGTTTACTAGGTTGGAAAAAATTAAATACAGTAAGGGATGATCATAAAGATAAAAATTGAAACTATGGCGTCCTTTTTGTCGTGTATTCTCAATTTGAAATTGACAAGGGAGGTTTTTAGAAACTGAGAGTTTTTAAATAAATTTTATTGCAGTGATAAAATAAGTAAGGAGGCAAGGTGAATGGAGAAAAACTCTGTTTGCTAGATTAAAAAGGAAAATATAATAAAAAATGATCGTAAAGATTGTAACAAAAATTGAAGAGAGGGTGACACTATGGCGTTCTTTTTGTCCTGTATTCTCAATTTGAAATCGACAAGAGAGCTTTTTTAATTTTCTGAAAGTTTTCTAATTTTCATTCCAATGATATCGGTGTGATGCGATCAAGTAAGTAGGACGCAATGGTATTTTCCCTCGAAGTCGGAACTTGTCTCGTAATTGACGGACTAATTTTTCAACGACTGATTTTTAACGACGCCTTATTATTAATAAGCCTGGTCCCTAAGTGGTGATACACACGATCTCTACGGGAAAGAACGTTTCCATTTTCATTAACACGCGTTACACTTTAATTAATTATACAAAGTGCTCAAATAAATTACGCGCGGACAGATACTGTCTCAATTCGCGTATAAAGAGAATTATTAATCTTAATCAAGCTGTTGCGATAACTGTTGTCACGCACTAAGGACAGAGTTCGTGATAACGCGTACCCAAATACGTACGTTGCGGAATATATTTGCGTAGACTCCAGAACGTTGTTGTATGTCGTAACCCAAAAATTCGTCCAGATGTTTCATTCTCGCGTAAAGATCAACGTGAAAATCACCATTTCTCGTTTGTACGCTCGTGACATTTCACGTAAGACCACAATATTCACGGATAATATCGACACTGGTCACATTTGACGGTTTATTTAATCTGGCTGCTAATGCCGATTCGAAATTACTGATATTACGCATAAACGATATCGTTAGTTGGTGATCTGTTTAATCTCGCCAATCATCGGATTGAAACCGTGATATTTTGTTACCGGACACGCGTATAAACCTCGGGCTGGCATTCTGTGCAACACGTGAAAAAATTCTCAGCTCGCGTCAAACCCACCGAGTACTTGGGTACCTAGTGATCGATCAGTCTCTTTATTCTATGGACTCTGGCGCTGCACTCTAATCGCGCTAATCGTTACTCACGATATACGTGCATCAACGTTCTTCAGTGCGTTACACGTGTTACAAAGTCTCGCCAAGGTTCCAAGAAACCTGCGAAGATGCCTCGTTGCGCGCGGTATGTCGTAAAATTTTTTATTTCTATTCGAGAGGACACAGCCACGCACGGAATCACACTCGCGGAGAGAATCGGCGAGACGCTCGCTCGCCCACGTGTTTGCGGGCTTTCGAAAGTTGCCGGCGCGCGAGCGAAAGAGGGGCTGAGAAATTAGCCGGTTTCCTCGAGGAGGACGTTACGCGGCTCTCTGTTCCCTGAAGAAAATCACGACGAGAGAGGCGAGCCGAGGAATTAATATTTATAGAGCACCTCGTTACGTTTCACCGGTCGTTCTCTCTCTCTCTCTCTCTTTCTCTCTTTTGACCGCTTCTATACTACACGCTTCTATCCCCCTCTCTTTTGAAAAACCGCGCGACAATGTGTGCCACGCTATGGGAATATAAATTTTCTCTCTCGGTTCTCCGCGCTTCTTTACGCGTCGGAGAAGCGAGAAAGAAAGAAAGAAAGAAACGCGCGGATCCATTAGACTCGAGGATGCGCGAAAAATCGATCACGCGTGTGTGCGCGCACGTGGACGCGCGTGTCGCGTACACTCTCGTCCACAAATCACCGAACGTTTAACGAATTCAAGACTACAATTTGCGCACACGATCTCCAGTCAAACGACTCTCGTGTATTTTGCAGTCGGCGCAATTAGATTAGGTATATTCCGCGGATGATAAGCCACGAGACGATTAAGAGTCTCATGTTTGTTAATTGGTGGACGGTTCAGAGATCGAGAAGTTGACGCAAGTGGTTTTTGTCGTATAAATATCTGTTTGTTATTAAAACTGTCGATTGTTATTTATCTGATAATTTACGCGGTAATATTATTCTAGTTTGTCGTAAACGGTAAAATATCGCATATTTTTCAGTAGTGAAATATTCTAATGATTGTTCAGTTGTTACATTATAATAATCGTATATAATAATTAAACTGTTCAAATTGTTCTTAATCAAAAGTAACTTTCACTGTACGACGTTACGCACTCTGTCTCGTGTGCATCTGGCATTTCATTGCAATTAATTAGTATTAATAGTGAATGGTAAATATTTCAATCGAGACTCGATAAATTATACATGTAAGTTGCGATGCAAATGGTTGACATTTCACTTGGTTCTCACCTCGCGTAGATTTACATCGAAGATGTCCAATTTCGACTCGGCGGTGGATGCCATTTATTTAAATGGTAAATTACACGTATCATGAAATTGAACTAAACAAAATCGTACCAATCGTTGTAATAATCGTTTTATTCGAGACTCGAGCACAAGTCTCCAGTGACTCCGTGGACATTGCAAAGTGCAATGAAATTAATTACGTTAGAACTAAAGCGCAAAATTTCCATCAAAGACGTCAAAGTAAAAGAAACAAAGAATCTTTGTAACACTTATAAATAGGGTGCACCAGCTTTTATTTATGTATCTTACGAAGAATCATTCGAGTCTCAAAAAACTGTACCCCAGTACACTGAAAGGCCCAGAAGCAACTGTTCTGACATAAAATTTTATTCATACGCAAACATTTGAATCGATGCAAAACAAATTACAGGCGCGATCGCTCAGTACGAGACAACGCCACTCCTACTCGAGGTCTACGCCACGCCCCCTCGCGAGTCACGTGGCCCAAATCAACCAATCGCTAATTTTCGTTGCATTATAGCGTTGCACCTGAAGATAATATTCAAATGGTCATTGTGACCATTTTGGTTACAATGATCGTCGTTGAACAACAGTGAATCGAGAAATGAACCGTGCAAGAGTGAATTTTGCTGAAAACGAGCAAGCGTGTCCGGTTCGCGCGACTTGTGGACGAGAGTGTACGCACAGACAGGTTTCAGTTTGCCCCTCTCTGTGTACAATACCCGCGTGCTGCACGCGTAGAATCGCGGAGCGCAAGGTAAAGAAACGTAAGCGCGTCGCGGTGGCGCGATGCGTCGTGAATCTTTAGGGGGTTTAACCCCCGTCGGCCGGCGTGTATATTTTTACGCTTCGTGGAAAAGCGGCCAGCTACTAGCCGGTGCGGCGAGGTAATTTTATTTCGAACGTTATCGTTGCGCGAAGAAATTCCAGCGCCGAGGAAAAATTCTGTGTCACGTATAGCTAGCATCGTTAGCGGCCGACCGATGTACATCGGAACTGGGCTGCGATCTGGAAACACGTTTCCAAGCTCCGTGTATTTATAGATTGACGATTGCGCTTATGGCCGAGCTCTTTGTCGCGCGGGTCGATGTGCTTTCGCCTGTGTTTCGGGGATTTCGATGCCCACGAACGGACCACCGACAGATTCTTTTCGCACCGCGATGGATGCCAAAAAGCTCGAGAGTAATTGCCGTGTATTGTTCGCATTAAATTAAAGTGGATGTTTTTAATTTCTGGGATGAAAATGCACAACGATGGTTTGAGAGATACGCGGAAAGAAAATATTCAATTTTCTTTTTTTTCTTCCAGCTCTGCCTATTGTTTCTATATTAAACTGAAATGGATATCTTTCTAAATAGTTTGAAAGTATTCGATTTCCTTTTCCTCTTTCTCCTTCTGTATATCGTTTGTACGAATTTGATATTTCTCAGTCATTGTGTCCTATTACGAGATGTTGTCTTCAACATCTCGATGGCTAGAAAGAAAATGGAAAAGTAGTCACGCAGTTAACGATTTCGCATTTCTCTTTCCGTTGACAAGCCCTGAAACGTTAAAAATCTTAAGAGGGGGGGGGGGGGAAGGAAACGCGTTGAAAAAAAGCGGAATAAAGTGAAAATAGAACACAACCACGCGACAAAGAAAAATATAGGAAAAATGCAAGGGTCGTCCGGTGTGGAAAATAAAAAGGAGGAAGAGAAAAGATCGATGTGCGCTGAAAATAGCTGGAGAGATAATAAAAGGGCGAAGTTCTTATTTTCTGCACGTTAAAGGGCAGTTCGAAGTCAATCTCACGCGTCGCAAACTTCCACCACGCGAGGGAAATTTGCCCGAAAATTTCTCAAACAGCTGGAAAATTGCAACGTTTAAAATTTGTATTCAAAGCTAACGCCGAGATTATAATCGACGTATCGAATGGTCGGTAGATTATTTTCGATCGATTGCTCTGATCGAGAAAACGAGTAAAGATTGTTACAGAATCGTCGAGAGGAGAAAAGAAAAATCATTGAGAGCACATTCCTGACAGGTGACTCGCGGTCAACTCGTCGATTGTTGCAAAGATAGGCGCGGTTGTACGACAATGGAAATGAATTCCAATTGTCTTGCGCCGTGTACTAGGAACAGAGTTACATTTTCATAATTGAGGTGTAGGAGAAGTTCAGCCTGCATTCTACTACGTACGACCGTAAGTGCTAGAATCGAGCGTGGATGCTCTATTTCTCGCGAATTAAATACAACTTCATTAATAATAAATGAACACTTCAATTCTAGCCCCTTGTTCTACTTTCGGAATAGGCTATGGTCTATCGAATTTCAAGCGAAAGTCATCAAGGTTAAATTAGATTTACGCTCTGGTCTCGCCGCTATCGTGTTCTAGTAGAATTTAGGTTCTAGCACTATCGAGGGTAAGTTTCGTAGTTCAAAGCAGATTTAGGTTCTACCGAGAGAAGCGGGGCTGCATTATCAAGGTTAAGTTGGATTTCAATGTTATCACTGCCAAGGTCGTGGTAAGTCTAGACTCTGCTGTTGAGAGCAAGGGTTTCACTGTCATTGAATTATCAAGGTGGACAGAGACGAGTTCAGATTTAAATTCGATCGTCACCGGGATCAAAGTTGAATCAACTCCGCTCTTCACGATCAAATGGAACTTGAATTTTTGTATAATTTTTATTACGACCAAGAACTTGAATCCTTGCATTCTTGCGAATCCTCTCACTATGCTTATTGTCAAATTACAAAAAAAAAAAAAAAAGAAATTATTTTCTCAACTGTCTCCCGTTCAGCATACGTACGTTCTAAAAAAAAATGTAAAAATTCTTGCAAACACCAAGTTTTGTCGCGCAGTGTCAACCTTGATTTCGACCTAGGACCTCGGAACCGATCTTAGCGCCAGTCTCGAGAGAAGAGTGCGATCCGTGGAAAGTTCGGTTTACGGTATCAGAGGGGGTGGGGGGTCGGTCGTTGAATTTCGTTCGAATTCCAGGAAGGGGGGGTGGCTCTGTCACGTGACACGGGAGAACAGGTAGGACAAGTCAGCTGGAGAAAGCCGCCGCAAAATAGAGGTTCGAGTCACGCGACCACGAAAGCAACCCCTCGAAACGTACCCCCTCGCGCGCGTTCCCTTGTGGCGGCCGAGCTTCGCCGAGTTAAGACGGTCATTAATTAAAGACGGGCCGAGTTGTCATCTTCGCGTCACACCGCGGACGACTATATATCACCCGGGGTTTCGGGTTTGTGCCACCGGCAAATTGCGAGACTGTCGGCGAGTTGACTCGCCGGTTTAGAAAACGGAAGCTATTACCGCTAAATTATCCCCGCGTCTGTTATCGCGAATTAAGACGCGTGAACATGGCTTATTAATAACCCAATACGTTTGATTTAATAATACCAAAAATTCGTTTTCAAATTAAACTGGACTAAGCCGGATCGTTTGATTAAATTGAGCTTGATTTCGATTTGTTAGTCGATGAAACAGAGGGTTGAAATTCCTCCTGGGAAATAAGAGTTATAACATTTGGCTACGCCACGCTGTTTTATTAGATTTTATTAAAAATTGCGTTTTGTAGAAACAGGAAAAGTAATCGCAAACAACTGTAGTTCAAGACTGATTAAAAAACCAAAGAAAAGATAAAGCGGGAGATTACTTTGCTGGATAAATTCTTTCGCTAATGAAATTATTAGTATGTGCGTGGAGTGAGATACGCGGACTATCATTGCTACGCGGCCTATTTAATATTCATCAAATCGCAAAACAGTTTCTGAATTTCAGCCTATTATTGGCGCGAACCAGCGCGACGCGACTCGCGCGAACGACCAAAGGGCTATAAAGACTCCTCTCGAGTCTCAAGTAATACACAATCGTGAGCGGTTATTAGTATTCTTCTGGTTGATTCTGGAGGGGGGAGCGAAGGGGGAAAAGAACGCTCGGGATCGTTATACGCGACGAAAGTTTCACAGCCGTTGTACACCGGTATCCGGCCGGTTAAAACAGTTACCGAGAGAGACGAGCCCTCGGTAACGCGGCACGCGGTTCCATTATAAATTCACGTTTAATCGGGTTTTCGGTATTAATACCCGGTCGATCGTTATTATTCCCGACGGTTGTAATTATCGCCGCGGTAATATTCGTTTGCACGTCGTGGAGTCATTACGCGCCGCCGTCCATGTGATTACATTCCCATCGTTCGCGGCTTAATTAAAAGGGAGTGACAATACGACCGTATGGCGTCTTAATATATATATATGTATATATATATCCCCCTCGTCGCTCTATCGTCGCTCTCTCTGCCTACGTCGTTCTCCTCGCTCGTATCTGCTCCACCTTTGCTGGAATATTGAAATCGAACGGCCTCGTCTTTTAGGTTAGGCAACCGCTTATTTCAACCTTACGCGTTATATATACACTCGCGCGCAAAAATTTCGTTTCACGTTTTATCACTGAAAGCGACTTTAGCGAGAAAATCGGGCCTCTTCAGGTGCAACGCTGATGCAACGAAAATTAGCGATTGGTTGATTTGGGTCACGTGATTCGCGAGGGGGCGTGGCGTTGTCTGGTACTGAACGATCGCACCTGTAACTTGTTTTCTATCGATTCAAATGTTTGCACATCGATAAAATTTTACGGCAAAAAAGTCAAAACAGTTGCTTCTAGGCCTTTCAGTGAGACGAATCGTACTGGGGTACAAGTCGTGCAGTTTTTTTTTAATCTTTCTTGGAATTTATCCTTATCGCGACGAGTGAAAATTCAAGAAAAGTTTGCATCCTGTTAAGGTTATCTAACGGTGCAGAGTATAAATTAAAATTGAAAAATATCCAAGTGTTGGGACGAACAGCGGCTTCCTCAAGTATAAATAAACGTTATATTCGCAACAGCATTCTTCTGTAATACCTGCCTATTAAAATTGTCGTATGTTGCGTGGATTGTCACAAACGAGAAAACGTTCGACTAACGATTGTACAACGTTGTTAATCACGTTGTTGAATCAAAGTTACGACCGTGTGAAAATTCACAGTTGCGACATTCGTCAATGAAAGTTGGTTCGTTCCTCTCGGAAAGCGAGACAAAGTTTTGACCGGGTGTGTACGCGTAACGTGAGTTTAAACGCCTCTCGAAAAAAATCTGCCGAAGAAACCCTTCATTTCAGATTGTTTATCGATGGTTAAGTCGTAGCTCGAGGGATTCGCTGGTTCTTCTCTCGGGAGCTGTACAACGCGGTGGAGAGCGAGAGATGATCGAGCTGTTCGGGGCCAATGGCGCAGGTCGGAGGCGATAAGAGCTATTGCTGAAATTTAGCAATATTCTCCTTCTCTCTCCATCTATCTATCTATCTATTTATCTGCGAACGAAGGTGCACACGAAGCGTAGAGAGAGTGGTAGTAGCGCACACGAGGTGCATCTCCCTCTCTCTCTCTGTCTCTCTTGGAAACGGGTCTTTCGAAACTCTGTGTTCCGATGGGCAACCGATATGGTCGCTATTAGTCTCCGGTGCTCAGAAGCACTATACCTACGGCCCCATCTCCGATGTCCAAGTGAAACGGAGGATGAGGCGTGCTCTCGTAGCCGCGGAACCTGGCCGGGGGTTGAGGGAGAGCGTGTAGGGCTTTTTGGGGCGTAGATAATAGTGAGAGAGTGGCCATTAAGGGGCGAATTGCGTAGCAGGAAGAAGGCCTCCGCGAAACTTCGCACCTGCCTTTCCACGCTTTGGATACATATTCATAAATGGACGCGTTCGAAAGAGACAGAGACAGAGAGAGAGAGAGAGAGAGAGAAAGAGGAGATCGTTTAAAAAGGCTTGGTTGCTCTTTCTCCTTTCTTTCCTCCTTCTTTCTCGTCGAAACTCGCGGTACAACGAGGAACCGGCCGGAGCGCGGTTTGAATTACACTCGGTGCTTGGTTTTTCTTCGTTTCGAGTGCCGAATTAAAATTCGGTTCGGCATGCGGGACAGTTTGTTTCGCTTTTCGGCTGCGAAGTGAATTTTCTGTTGGTCAACGACTTGAAGTATTACTCGGTGCTTGGTTCTGGTGCTGTTGATTGAAAAGTCCAAACGAACAGGAGCTCGCGTGTAAGAAATTCCTCCCAACTTTCGCTTCCAGTTGTTTATTCAAAGTACACGGAGAGGATTACTCTTTTGTGAGTAAAACGACACTAACCAGTTCAGCTCGTGAAAGTGTATTTTCTGTTATTATATCAGTCGATCAGTCAAATCTGATTTACCGAAGATCTAAATTTACTTCTCGAGTTATGATGACCAATGAAAGTTGATCGAATAATTTCAATAACTTAATGAAAATTAGATCGCAGTTGTTGTCTAAGATTAATCAAACTCCTAGTACAAAGATTTTAGGAAAATTATTCGAGATATTATACTTGGCTCCGATTTTTATCCTCCGAACAGACACTCGTTGCGAACTGCATGCAGCGAAACACTCGCGTTCTTCGAGTTCTCACTTCTCTCCCTTGCAGTAGCCTCTCTGTTTCTCTCTCGAGTGACCGAGAATAATGATATTATTGCGGAGCCGCTTACAGCTTACGGCAATTAAAACTTTGGTAATTGCCGCGGCGAATTACGTAATCACTTAATTACCACGTTGTGTACCTGGGCCAGTTACTGCCGATGATGGCCGCGGTGGTAGCCCCGCGGTTTTTATACCTGACGTCGGCGCGTTCCCTCCTCCCCGGCGTTTCGCCGATGCCCGTTCCCGATTACGAAGAACGAGGCTTCAAACCGATGGCTTTAATTAAGAATCGCCCCTATCAGACGACTTTAACGGTTCCCCGTCAAAATGAGATTTCGCCGCTTCTGCGCGTGTATCGCTTCGTTCGATCGCCGGCGACCGCCCGCCACCCCCGTCATTACACCCGTCTGTGCGCGATTCTCTTTTCTTTCTTTTTCTTCCTTTTCGCCCGCCCCCGTCGCGTTTCTCGATCTTCGCACGTGTTTGCAATTTGGCAATTTGCACTAAAAAAAAAAAAAAAAAAAAAAGACTCTGACCAACGCACGACTAGAAGTCATTCGTATATTATTTCGCATCTTAATAATCGACATTGATTCGGAACTAGGAAATTGAAGAGATACACTATAATTACGTCAATGTGATACGTGTCTGTCTAATTGTGAAATCGTAGCACACGCAAGGATGCATAAAATATTCCTTTTATTCCTTACATTCGTTATCTAACCGGTAAAGTGTCTTTAAATAGAATGCGATATGTCTGCAGTTTGTTCGACAGAATTTTCTTTCACCAATTTGCAACGATTCGAATATTAATCGGGCAATTGTCGTCGACGATGTCTCCTGTAATTTGACGAGTTGCGAGAAAAGGGCCAACGTCCACCGCAGAGACGTGTACGTTCCTGGCACGTCTGGCTTTTTAACTGGTCGTCGCTGGGCGTAGTTTGCGAGTCGTTTGCCCTATCGTTTCGTTGCAATTTCCATCTAAATCCGGTGATAAACGTTGCACGATGCGGAGCTTTCTGTCGGAGTCAGAGCCAAGACAACGCTATCGTTGTTATCGGGCACGTAGGACGCGTGCCCTCTGGCCGTCGCACACCGGGCAGCGTTGAAACGCCCACAGAGACTCGAATCGCCCCGACCAGAGCGAAAGAGAAAGAAGGAGAGAAAGAGAGAGAGAGATCCGACGGAGGAGCCCTTCATGGTTAACCGTAGCTGGTGCTACACAGTCGCCTCTTTGTCGATTAGCCGGTGCTTGGGCTGGAACTCGCGCCGGAATCGAGACCGGATTTTTACCAGGCTCTCCGGATACTCGTCGCGTTCTCTTTCCTTTTTTGGTGCCATCCTCACGATTCTCTCTCTCTCTTTCCCTCTCTTTCCGTCGTTCTGCCTCAGTTCTTGGAAAAGTCTCCCTTGTTAATCGATCACTGATAATTCGACTTTTCGCAAGGAACGTTACACGACAGTCATCTCAACTGATGAATTTCAGAATTCGATTCGCAGAGAGAACAAACGGCATTTTGCTTTTTAATTCACTACTCTGGTTTGGTACGAGCTTTGACGTGTACTTAGAAATAAATGTTCCATTGGAAACGCAACGAGATGACAGATTCTGGTCAAACGGAGCTGCAGCGCGAGCCACGAAACGAACCCAACTTGGGCGAATTCATCGTGAATTCGCTTAGATTCGTCAGACTCGTGGCTGAGTTTACGTTCACCTAGAGAATCGACCCGAAGAATCGCAGTTTTCATCGACACAGGCCTGTCGCGTGCGACTTTCGACGTTCGACGCTGGTTTGCGCGCGCTAGCTTCTGCCCACCTAGGCCAGGTAACAACCGTACAAAATTGTCAAGGGAGGGCACGCACGCGTGTGCACGCGGTGGTATGGCGTGGTGTGGTGTGGTCTGTTTATGTCGGCCGGCCGGCGAACTGGCCGCCAAGGCTTTATCATTATCGGATGTGACTAATGCGGCGTTTAACGCGCAAACCTCTCAGGTTAGTTGTTGTTATAGCCGTTGGCAACACCAGTTGAGGGCCCACTCTCTCTCTCTCTCGCTCTCTCTCGGTTGCCCTTTCTATTCCCTTTTCGCGTCCCATCCGAACAGAAAACGTCCTTTCCATCGAGTCCCTCGCCATGGCCTCCAGGCCCCAACCTTTGGCGCGCTGCTCTGCTCTCTCCCTCTCTCTGTCTCTCTGGACACGTTGGTTTATTCATTCAGTGAACCGTGGACCGGGTCGGCAGGTTTCGGTTATTGTTTCTCGGGGCAGGCAGAGTTTGGGAAAAAAAAGGAACGTGTCCCAGACTGGGTCTCTGGATGAGAGGGGGTCTTTGTGTTGGTTTTCGACGAAATCCATCGCCCCGAAAGATGGGACCCATTGTTTTATTAGCAACGAATCGGTGACTCTCTGTTGGTTGGGCCAACGAGGGACTGCCTCGAGTTGTTCGTTTCAGTTTAGACGCTCTGCGTAGATTCCGGGACTTTTCGAATCTTTCTTAATTTAGACTTTAGTTTTTTTTTTTCTTTTTCTTTCTCTGGGAAAATGTTCGATTATTACAACGTAGTTTTCATTGTTATTTAGTAAGAAAACGATTCGTAACTTTCGCGTCATCACAAACGGTCGATTTTCTTCTTTTTTTTTTCTGCCTTTTTTTTAGACGCAACTGTCGTCGAAGCACAAACGCACAATCGATAATACACCGCGCGCGGCATACACAGTGGCACAGTAGAATGCCCACTTGTCGGAGAGGGGGGTTTAATCTGTTTGCTATGATCCAGGCGATAAATCTAACGAGATCTCTCTATGACAGAGGTGCAATTAAGTTCGTTATTGGTTTTGTAATTAGCCATCTATTTCCAACCCGTGCGCGTGCAACGTTCCTCTAGATATTATCTATCGGGCCCCGATCGTTTTATTACATGATTGCCGGCTTTTCTGACAGACCGATCGCACAACAGAGCCGCCGCGACTCGCGTACGATTCCCCATATTCGACGGGGAACAAAACGAGCAGCCATTTTATTCCCAATTTAGCGGCGACTGACGCTAAACGCGTCGAAAAGACACGAATTACTGTCAGCCGGTTGATATCATAATACACGGCTTACCACTCCCCTGAAGCCACTGCTTTCAATATCGTAATTGAATGTCGACGAAACACCTGGTGATTCGTCTGGTTCGCACTCTCCCGGTTCCCTGTTCTTAGCCTGGCCAACAGCGAGCGCACGCAAACGACTGGCAACCTCGGGTGTTCAGGTGTTCCGTCGACGCGAACATTTTCACGCTGCGAAAGTTCTCAAGCTGTTTGCTCGTGCGTGTCTTGCGATTGTCAGTGAAGCGCAACTTTTGGTGGAACCCTGTCACTTGTGACAAATTCTTGTGAAATTTTGGAAAATATTTCACGTTAATTTTTTCGGAGGAATTTTGATATTTCGTACCAAATTTCTCTCTACAGAAGCATTTGCGAAAGATTCTCAACTAGCTCATTTGAGATGAGAAACAAGAGAAATTATCTTTTACGAATATATTCACAATTGTGAATTGTTTATAGTCTCGAAATTCAGGAAGATGTTTTACACACCTGTCAGAAATTTAAAACACTCTCCAATTTATGAACGACCTTCGAGTCCTATGAAAATGTTCGTTTTGCAATTTATGGTGTACGAATACGTTTGCAAGCATTTGATGTAATAATTCTAAAATTTTCCTGCGACAAATCCTATTACGCACCCCTCATTGTATTTTCGAGACTTTGGACTTTTTAAAATGTACATGTACGAGCAATTTTTAAAATCTTGATATAAACCGAAAATATTCTGTACATATATTGTAATTTGTAAGAACTTGTCAATAGTATAGTATCACAAAAGACAAAAGGGCTTGTTCGCGACTGCTATTGAGAATACAGGTCTCTTACTTGTTTATTCGTCCATCCCTCGTTGTGGCCACACGTCTAGCTGTTATCGAATATACTAACGCTACTGTTTACGCATATCTTTCGTTATCGTCGCAGAGGCACGAAACTGCGACAGTCTTATCTCTCAAACAGCAACGTCTCTTCGTAGGTGATCTCCTTCTTTCTTTCTCTGTTGTTGAGATTCGTTCTAAACGGAAGACCATCGTCGAGTCGTCCAAAAGTTGATGAGATAAATTTTTGCAAATTATTTTGTCAGAAGCGATTACTCGCACGAGTGAAAAGCTAGGGAAAAGCTTTTTTCAAGTAAAACGCAACTTTCCGCTTTATTATCACTGAAATCGAGCCTCTTCGGGTGCAACGCTGATGCAACGAAAATTAACGATTGGTTGATTTGGGTCACGTGATTCGCGAGGAGGCGTGGGGTAGACCTCAAGGAGTGGCGTTGTTTGGTACTGAACGATCGCGCCTGTAATTTGTTTTGCATCGATTCAAATGTTTACATATCAATTTTATGGCAAAAGAATCTTCATTTCAGTGAGACGAATCGTACTGGGGGTACAAGTCTCTTTCGTTAAAGTGTTGGAAAATGACGAGGTCGTTCGCTATATCATCAACGAAAATTAATAATTTGTTTGTCTTATTTTTTTTTGTTTTTTAACGAAAGCCACGATTAATTTCCATTAGTCTTGGAAGAAATTTGAAGAAGAAATCGTTGATGCAGGTAATTGCAGATGCGAAAATTGCAGGAAAAATTCCTTATTAGGGATTTGATCTGTTTTTGGACCATTCAGAATAATCTTCCGCTTCAGAAGGGCCGTCGAAAGGTTGCAGAGTGTGTTCGTTGACGAACACCCGGTAGAACGGTGGAACGAGCCGAGGTAGCGTGAAGAATCCTCACGCTACCGTGACTGCTAACATGGGTTAATCTTGCTTAATAACAGCCGCAGAGCACTGGTGGTGTATGTCTCGCCCTTTGCCATCGTTCATTATCGTTCGCGTAATTTTTTACGGTTCTGCGTGGAATAAACGATATTAATAATATCAGTAATTAGACCAAGATAATCTCGCCGGGGTGTATTTGTTAATTATCGATTGGCATCGCGGCGGTAATATGATAACGTGGAATGAAACGAAAGGGGGCCAGGGAACCTAAGGCGCGATACTATCGTTTCTTTACGGCCCAGTTAAATCTCCGAGAGACGCTCGAGAGAGAATGAAAGGCGAAGAGAGCTCCACTTTCTCGCTCCTTGCTCTTTAGCCAGATATAGATTGTACATGTGCCTATGTAAATTGTAAATGAATATTAATCACAGGCAATTACCGGCCGCGGAAAATTTTCTTTTTTTTTTTTTCAATCCACGATGAATCTTAGACTACTCACACTTACCTACTGAACGCGGGGATCTTGAGATATTGACTGATGTATAGTCATTGGACGAAAATTGAAGCACGATAGTCTATTCTCTTCTCTTTAGAAATTCTATTTTTCATAGTTTCTTAAGATACAGAAATTTTTTTAGTTTGAGATCAAACGTTTTTATTTTTAGAAAATGAACAGGAATCTATTCCTCGTCTTTTGTAGTGTTTTATTCTCCGTAGGTGATACATTTTATTATTTCTTAATATTTCAAATGACACCATCTAAACTATTAATTGTGTATTTTTGTTTATTTTATAATAGAATAATACAACAGTTTGCGTTTATAATTTATAACAGAAACCATACTAGTGAGTTGGTGGAAAAAAATTAGATGAATTCGTCGTCTCCAGAGTATATCGTAAAATTTTGTTCCTTCGCAAGTAGTACATTTTACTACTTCTTAATATTTCAACAACCAAAGTATCAATTACATATTTTGTGCATATATTGTATCTTATGTTTAATGTACTGCTTTCATTTTTATATTCCAAAGTGGCGATTTCCTCTCGTCGCTTGTCGACCAAGGAAATCAACTTTCGAATAGTACTGTCGAGAGAGAAAGAAAAAGAAACGTTGAAAAGGTTTCGTCTCGGAAAGAAACTACCCCGTGTCCCGTGACAGGCCCCGTAACGAATTGAAATACGAGAGTTTAACGCGCCGGCGCGAACCTGTTAACGTTGCGGCCCGAGGCGCAATTAGGCCCGGACTCCGTAGCCGCGAGTAATTATAATTATCTACGAAATGCTCTTCGGTCGCGCGTCTGGACGCGCGTTAATTTCCATTGCGTTGCGCGACACGGCGGCGCGTAAACCGCGCGACACGGGGCCACGGGTGGTTGAGATATAATAAATCGATCGGTCGACGCGTTGCCAGCAGGAAGTCGAAGAAAGCGGACGGTGCACGCTGCGTGGCGAAAGAAGGGAGAGAAAAAGAGAGAGAGGGAGAGGAAGAAAAAATGAAAGAGAGAAGACGAGGTAACCGTCGCCACATAAATCCTCCGAGCTTATTACAAATACGTAACGCGGCTTGCACGCGGGTTTATCGATATTGATTTATTCATAACCGAGCCACGCGCGTGTACAGGGTGTTTCGTACGGAGTGAGTCTTCGTACAAAAAAAAAAAAAAACTGCACGACTTGTACTTCAGTATACGATTCGTCGTCTCACTGAAAGGCCCGGAAGCAATTGTTCCGACTAGGACAAACATTTGAATCGATAGAAAACAAATTACAGGCGCGATCGCTCAGTATCGACAACGCCACGCCCCCTCGCGAATCAACCAATCGCTAATTTTCGTTGCATCAGCGTTGCACCTGAAGAGGCCCAGTGTTAAAAAATCAAGAATACTTGAATTTTACTACAAATTGTGTATATATAATAATCGATGAGGTTTGGAGATGTTCCAAAATTTGTCACATACTCTAGATCCGTGAAAAAAATAATTTTTCAAACCTTCACGATACTCGGAACGGAATAAAAAAGCATACGTGATCAATTTTGAAATTTTCTCGAAGGCCAGGCACAAAGCCTCGAACGAAAAAAACGATTTGTTTCTGCTCGATTGCAGGGACACCCTGTATGCATACACATACGCGCGCGTGCACGTAGGTTCGTGCGCGTACGTCATGTAGAGACACGGTTCGTTTTAGCATCTCGTTAATCTCGGACGCGTTGATTACCGGCGTTAGGCCGCGCTCGTTGGTTGGTTGGTTGGCTGGCTGGTTGGCTGGCTGGCTGGCTGGCCCCGACGCTGGCGCGTTCCTCTCGCGGAAAGCCGGTGCTCTCGCCCTCCTACACCTACGAGCTTTCGCCTTAAATCACCGGCGTCCGATAATTGAGGGGGTCCTTGCGCTGCAACGGCACCTCGTTTCGTGGCGCACCCCGCGAAATTGGGAGAACGACCGCTGGCCGCGCCCTTGTCCCGCCCTTCGTGCGTCGGCGCCAAGCTTCCGTGGTCCGTGGCCGGACCCTCCATCTCGGCAACTACAGCTGGAATCATCCGTTCCCTCGGATGGTCCTTTTGCTCCATTTGTTCCTCTGCCGCCCCGAATGAAATCCTTTAAGCGATCGGGGATTTCCCGCGAGCCTGAGAGACTTTGCCCCGGCTAGACACAAGTTCTTCGTGCTTCTCTAGCGATTTTTATACGCGTCGCAATTGCGTCTGATACAAATTGGAAATTATTCAAACTTCTCGCGCAGTTTCGATCATTCATCCAGCGGTGTCGATAACTGTTCAGCTGAGGAAAATTACGCACGACGTAGAGTATTTTCGTTCGATAGAGAAACAGAATTTTCCAACTTTGTGATTCGTTATGTCTTTTCTACAAAGAATTACAAAACCAAGAAACTCGAAACTTGGATTGGTATTGGCTTCAGGTATTAAATTTTGTTCGCTCTCTTTCTCAAGTTCCAACTTGAAGTTGAAGCTTGGATTGACACAGAATGGTCTTCGATTTCCTTTAGCTGGTAAAGCGAGAAGCGTCGAGCCAGCTTTGACGTTGCACCCCGAACGATAATTGCGATAACGCGTCTCCAAAGAGACGATCGCGAACGTTGTTTCGCTTCACGCTCATTAGCATTTAACGGAGGACCGCCGTGTAAAACGATGGTTTTTCTGGCCCGGTGGCCACCGTTCGTTCCGTGCATCCTTGCCGCCGCGACGGCGTGTCCCGGCCTCGAGCCTGCGCGTGCAACCAACCACGTGCCGAGCGTGGAATCGGGCAAAAACCGGGCAAGAAAATGCGCGCGAACCGGTGAATACCGGGGGACCAACGATACCGAACAAATTGCGAGAAGCACACCGACGCCATTAAAGGAGCGAAAGCGGCAAAAATCCCTCTTTTCTCTCCGTCTGTGCACGGCTGGTGGTTCCGCTCGACACCCTCCTTCTCCTTCTCCTTCTCCTCTTTCTTTTCTCCCCGCCTTTCACAATTTGTTTCCATCTCGTTCCCGGCGAGACAGACACTGCTCGTCGACAACACGACGGTAATGACACGCAACGCAATCTTCCCATCGTATCGTCCGTTTAGGGAAACGCGTACAGGTACCGTGCGCGCGTACGCGAGAGGGATGAAGAAGTGGCGATCGTTATCGGCGACTTGGCCGCAGACTGTCTGTTGGAGCGAACAGGCGCGTTTATCGCCGTGAAGATACGGGGTGGGGAAGTGAAACGTGGTTTCAGCTGATTCCAGGTGATGTGTTTAATATGGAAGTTTATCTTTTATCGGGGAAGGGCAATTTTTCGAGAAACGTTCGTTTTCTTCGTTTTCTCCATAAATTTCTGAGAAGACACCTTCGATGACAGTTGCTGTATGATCACGATTGTGAGTGACATTCTCCTTCATTCCGAGATCATTCTTGTGTTGTAAGAATTTACAGTGGAAAATTAGAACAAATGCGAGCAACTCGTTGATCACTTAACACCATCAAACCACGAATGAAATACAATCCTTGTACGTCAAACCACCGGCGAACGTAGCGTGGAAATCTCCGTTTCTGAATTTTCCGGTGACGGATCTCGATAGCAACGCGATATATATATATATGTGTGTATACACACATGTATCTATATACATAAGTAGCTCTGACATGGTCGGTGAATCCTCAATGCGTTAACGACAGGAAACGGGTTGACTATGCGAACGAACTGTATGGCCGGTCCGTTTATGGAGGCGGCCGGCAAATTGTCTAAGGAGGGGCAGGAATCCTAAAGAGTCCACCGGTTACAAAGGAACTCGCCACTTCCAGCTGAACTTTTGCTTTTTTTTTTTTTCTTTTTTGCCAACCGTAACGCATATAAATGCAGTCGGACGAGAGAGAGAGACTCGGGGGACCAAAACGCGCAGGGATCCTTGAAATCTATCCACGGGATCTTCTCTCCGTTCTGCTCGGTTCTCGGCATTTTTTCGCGATGATATGCACGCGCGTTCCACTCTCTCGTTCGTTTAAACTTTTATTACGTCAGATTGTATCAAGCACAACAGTTTGTTTTGCCCTCCAAGGAGAAATATATCGGCGTTTTATTCCGCATTTCCGCTTCATTTTCCTCTTCTCCTCTCGGTCGGATCTTGATCCTCGTTCTCCGCGTGCGCGGAATACGAATCGGCTAATTCCCCCGGTAATTTTTAGTAGTTCTTCGAATTCGGATTAAAGTCGCCTTTGAAACGTTTCGTTTCGGTTTGAAGATAGTTTGCGATAGTTTGCAGCATTTTTGCCGGGTCTCTCTTGGCTGGAACGATGCTTTCGAGTAAAATGTGATTCGAATTTTGATTATTTTTGTGTCATCTGAATCGCCTAAATATTCCAAAATCTCGTGCAAATGTGATCAATCCTCCCTCTAATCCACACAGCTCGCGTTCCGACTCCTGCCTCTCAAGACGTTCTCAATAATTCAACCCCTCGCGGAAACCAACCCTACTGCCAACCCACGTACACGTGCGATCCACCTCAAAACACCTACACCTTTTCGACTAAACAGATTTAGCATTGGAATCTACGAATGTTTAAGCGCGAGCCTTTGCGCAGAAAATTCCCCAGTATCCAGCCTCGGAACTTTTATACACGCGAGCACACCGATGCAAACGTAATATCGCAAGAGTCGCCCGCTAAACGCCCCCATGGGCGATAATGTACTCGCAAACACGAGGTGTCCGTCCAACGCGCATTCGTCACGTACGAAATCTACCGTGTGCTGTCGTCACGCGTATCGTCTCCGAGCATCGACGAAACAAAGAGAGAGAGAGAGAGAGAGAGAGAAAAAGAAAATACACGGTTGGAAAAGTTGGAAACGATCGGCGGAGGAGGTCCGCGCTCTCCTCGGCGCGCGGCGGTTAGTCCCGGCGTTAGAAAAGCAACTAATTAATTAGTTTGCGTGGCGTGACGCTATCGCGCGCTGCGTGTATCGCGGCGGCGTCGCTGGGAGGCGGAGGAGGCGGTAGCAGCGGCGGCGGCGGCGGCGGCGGCGGCGGCGGCGGCGGCGGTGGTGGCGGCGGCGGAGGAGCTTGGCTTTACCGACTAGGAGGAGGAGACCGAGGCCCTCGGAGTGCCGCGGCGTTGCCATACCTCGCGCACGCACCAAATATTTGACGCTAACCATCGGTGAAACACGCTCTCTCTAGAGATGGGATCGAGCACCTCGCAAGCTCGTGCGGAATCTCGGGTCGTTGGCGCTCGACCTCAATGCTAGGAAAGAAGAGGAACCTTTCGTTCGTTAAACTGTCTCGTGTAACCTGATCGACACAGTCTGAAAAACGATTGTCGATGCATCTTTTAGTACGTCACTTGCTGAATCGCCTAGATCTTTCGCGTACGTCACAGACTCTTGATTCGACAAAGTTTTCCCGTCTTTCGGAGTTCTAAAGTTCGACGAAGATGTTCGAACGAATTAACAGCCATGATAACACTGTTCTCCTGCGAGTAAATGTAACTGAAAGTCTAACTAACAACTAATGACTGTTTCAAATCGTTTATTTCATGTTTTTGGAACGATGCAGATAAATGTATCTAAAAATGAATAGAAAGGAAACGTAGTTACTGGAGCGTTTTTTATTTTCGAGTAATATCTGAAATCCACGAAACGAGACTTGGATATATCGAACTCGATGAAGTGAACCCATTGAACTTCGACCAACCGTATACTCGTCTCCTATAGACTGGATACGCACCTTTTTACCTTCGAGCGATACTCGGAACTCGTAAAACGAGTCTTAAATGTCAAACTTGACTTTTACGAAATATATATATATAGAATTAGGTATCGTGCACGATCAAATTTTTCGTTCAGAGCGATGCTCAAAACTCGCAAAACTGACTTGGAGGTCCGGTACTTGGCTCGGATTGGCAAGTACACGTTGGACTTGATCCCATCCCTAGCTCTCTCCCTACCGAGCTTACTAGCCGACTCGAAAACATCGCCGCCTCCTGTTATTTGCATTCCCCTATAGAGGCGGCCACCGCGCGCGCGGTATGCGTGTCATTGTCTCTCGGTTCCCTCGTATCTTCTCCGCTCTGCGCACACCACCGTGCCTGCGTGCGTGCATGTGTGTCTCTCGTTGCCGTGAGATTCTTCTCTCTCTCTCTCTCTCTCTCTCTCTCTCTTTCGACTGTTCGTTGTTCGCTGCTGCGGGATCTTCGTCCCTCCGTCCTTAACTGGCCTTCTCTCCTCGCCCGCTCTCCGCAGCGTGTTCGTCTCACGAGTCTCGATCGTTGGAGCCAGCAGGAGCCTCCCGATCGAGTGATTTGGCCCAACTGGTCGCTGGTTTCTTCCTGAAACCAGATTTGACCGCGAGAGACTTCTCGTTAGGACGTTGCCGTGGAATTGGAGTTTTATTGCTTCGGAGTAGATTCGCGCGTTCTCAGAGTAGAGTCGACGTTTGCGATTTTTCCAGCTGAAAACCGCATCGCCCCTTGGAAACTAAGCTAATTAGGATGCAAACGAACAACTTCCGAAGCAGCCGTCGCATCGCGTTGCATCGTCCTTCGGAATCTTGCACTTTTTCTTTCACCCGCGTGTGGTGTCGCACTTGCAAGTAACAAGTTACTCTTTCGAGTAACTAGTCGCAAGCCAAACTCTCTGCCAATTCATAATTCACGCGTGAATGATACGACGAAAGTTTGTAGATACGAAAATGTCCAACGTGGACAGCTCAGGTTGTTCCACTCGTTTGTTTAGTTATTTTCAGAAAATTCGCCAATCTACCGATTAATTTCTTACTCTCTCCTGCCGTTCGTTTATCGGGCCATTTGACATCCTTCGACCCGCGAGAAATGAAACAAATTTGCCCTCTCGCAAATTTAATGATCCGACCGCTGCACGTCCTCCTCCCTTCCCCACCCTCCTGTCATGCCTCGAGAGAAAGCTGTTACTGTTGCAAATCAGATATAAAATAGAGGCAATATCGGTAACGAGCCCGGTGTGCAGTGTCGCAAAGATTCACCGGGGAAAAATCTGCTGGAAGAAAAGAGATATATATATATATATATATAGAGAGAGAGAGAGAGAGAAGGAGAGTTCTAAAGATCTCGAGCCCACCAGTCTGGCGAGTGCTATCGACGTCGAAGACGAGCACCGCCGGCGTCTGATTCCGGGGCCGGCGCGGTCTAATCAGCGATATAAAGTACAGAGATAGAAAAAGAGAGCTCGAAAGAGAGAGAGAGAGATAGAGGAAGCAACGTATAATGGAGTAGGTGGTGAATCAATAATCTTCAGCCGCGTTTTCCCTGTCGGTTCGCAAAGAGAGCGCGGCCGATGCAGGTTTTTGATTTCCGTTCGATTGCATTCGGCCGTTTGATTCGACCCGTGTTATCGGGTCCTTGAATCGAGTGCTGCCTCAATTAAGTATATTCGCGTGGATATTCGCGGCCGGATAAGCGAATCGATCCTCCTATCGCCTCCTCCCCCCCTCCCCCCTCCCCACCCCTCGTCGCGCTCTGTCTGCTCTGTCTTTGTCGCTCTCCGAGGCGGGTGGGGCGCGAGGGGGTGGTAGATTGGCGGGAGGGCGGCGGCGAGTATCGCTTCGCGTCAATTGCGCTTCCTGTGTTCGTCGAACGCCGCGGCGCACGCTGAAACATCCCAATTAGTCGTCGACGAACGTTGTTACGTCATTATCGCGAAAACGTCGAGTAGTCATTTACGACTGTCCGCCTGGTATTTCGCTGCTGTCTACTCTTTCTTTCTTTCTTTCTTTCGAATCCTGGAGAGGTGTAGGTGCTGGCTATTCGTGTTTGAGAAATCCTTGATTCCCTCGACGGTGTAACGGGAGATGAATATTGTTCCAATGTTGGTCTTTTGAATTGCATTTCTGTAATAATACAGGAACGGTTTCCACGTATGGTTGCGATCAAGAGATTTCTTTCTCGTAATATTGACGTCATAGCTTCACGATAATAAACTAGTCACTTCGTTTCATCAAAATTCTTGAATTCATATATATATATACTATATACGTAGTATGAGTAAATTTCAACGTTTAATTTGTTGCGATTTCTTTTTTCTACATTTCAACTTACAAAGACAGTCAGTATAGCCTCTCGAACGATTCGTGTAAGAATGGTTTCTGTGTTATCTACCGAAACAATCGTGTAACTTCACAGTGTACACTTTGTTTTAGCTCTCCGTAACATCGTATGTACAATTCGAATGTTACGTGTCCCGTCGTATCGGTTAACCTCATCGAAATACACGTACAAGTTCAACGTCTGATTCCATTGACGCGTCCTCTGTGTTGCACAAAAGTTGGTAGATTTTATCACTGAAAGTGATTTTAGCGGGGTAACCCAGAAAATCGAGTCTCTTCAGGTGCAACGCTGATGCAACGAAAATTAGCGATTGGTTGATTTGGGTCACGTGATTCGTGAGAGGGCGTGGTGTTGTCTGGTACTGAGCAAGATTCAAATGTTTGCGTATCGATAAAATTTTATAGTAAAAAAGTCGTCTTCATTTTCTAGTCAGAACACTTGCTTGTAATAACTAACGATGCAGTTGTTGGGTTCTCAATTTCGCGCGTTCAGCGTCAAGATTTCGAAGCGACGAGGTTCGAAAATGTATTCCGACGCATACTGAAGGTCGCGCCGAAAATCTTCAAACTTAAATCCGTTAAACGTTGCGAGATATTCCGATAGTTTCAGCCTCGACCAAGGACACTTGTAAACGTTAATTTTCTGAAGAAAAAAAAAAAAAAACAGTGAAATTCGCGAATGGAAGAACCCGGCGAAAAATATCCTCGCTCCTCGGGATGGAATTCTTCGGGGCCGCGTTTTTTGGCGGTGCTCGCGCCGATGTACAGTCCCGACTACAGTAATTTACGAGCGATCGTTCGTCGAAATTCCCCGATGATATTTTGCCTCGCGGGGCCCCACGGCCTTCTCCTCTCGCAGCTGCACAGCCGCTACACCGCGTCGTTCACCGATTTCGACACCTTACCTCGTGTGCCGCGTATCGTCTTCGATAAGTGAAAGAAACGACGCGTGTATCGTCGCGTCTCGAGTCGAGAGAGCTTCACCCGCGACGAGGAACGATGAGAATTCCAAAGGACTGAGGACGATGACGAGGGCCTTGACGCTCGGCTCTTGTTGGTTGGTAGCAGATGTCAGTCGACTAATTTGTCCGTTCACCGGCGTGCCTAATTACCGATCCTCCCAAGAACAGGAGGCTCTCTTTTCTCTCTCTCTCTCTCTCTCTCTCTCTTTCGTCTGCTTTCGATTGGTTCGGCCAGAGGTGTGTAGATCGGAATCGCGCGGATTCTTCGATCTCTCGGCCAGACAGCGACAGGTGTCGCGCGGAAAGGCAGCTGAAGAACAGGATCTTTCACTTCCGAGACGGATTTCGGGGACTGTCGATTGTACGATAGGTGGGAATGATAGGTACGTTTGTTGGAATTGATACGTTACGTGGATCGATCGGTTGATTCAGATATGGACTGAGGATGGTCCGATTAGTACGTCCGAGTCCATATACTGACGCGTATGTATACATGCCGCGCTCTTCTTATTATAACACATGAAAGTTGAGCTACCGTCCGGTTTTCCTTTTGTGGGTTTAATAAGAAGATTTGAAAGCGGTGATCCCGAGATAAATGTTATTAATTGAAGTGTGAGACTTGAATTGTTTATTTTACCATTACGTAAAAAGTAAAGATGTCAGCATTCAATTAGATTGGCCAAAAAATAAAAGCTGCGTTATTCTTTTGAATAGTGCAAGTGAAAGGCGAGAAACAAAAGCTCTGTTGCGCAATATATCGTCCATTTTGTTCGATTACCTTTGCTGTCATTTGCCATTTTTATATTTTGCAAACATAGAAGGATGACAGATTCTGTTGATGTCGTTAGTTAACGTAAATTCTACGAAATACAAACGAAAAGAGAAAATATGATGGGATTGATTCGAAGAAGCAGAATCGCGTACGCGAAGAAGAGGTAAAGTCGATGGTTACTGAACTCGCAGAAAGCTCCTCCGAGACCGATTGGCTCCTCCTTTCTGATTCTGCTTTCCCTTTGAACCTTCGGTGCACTTGCTTGGCCACACTTGTTTAGCGCCGATAATCAAGGTTGATGCAATCAAAGGAATCTTAATTAACCTCGTTAGTTAACATTTCTTGTCACAAATTCGCCCACGGTTGTACCGTTGAACGTGCTCGAGGTAGACTTCACCATCTTCTCCTCCACGAGTACAATTTAAACTCGCGAACGCCGTAATTACTTCAACTTCGGTTCGTACATTGCACGCGTGTCACGTATAAAAACGCAAAAAAAAAAAAAAAACCCGGTCGCGAGAGTCTGTCATCGCCAGATCAACAATGTTAAAACAACACTTGGCGCCGAGATTAAATCGTACCGTGATTAATTGCAATTGACCGACCGAAACGTGACTTTCAAACGTTCGCTCGTTTCGCAAATTCCGTGTCAGTTCCACGATTGTTCCACGCTGGTTCAGCCAGCAGATGGGGACGACAAACACGAAGGGTGTGTGAGCAAGAACAGGCCATATAACGGTGGTAAGTTTCTGGGAGGACGACTGCCGAAGAGATTGTCCACTTGACGATGGTCGGACAGCACTCGGGACACGCGGTACTTAGTGTTGGCGGCGTAAGAGGCGGAGGGTACGACGAACAGAAAAAAAAAAGAAGACAGAGGAGAGAGATAGAGAGAGAGAGAGAGAGAGAGGGAGAGGGAGAGTGAGAGTGAAAAAAAGAAGAAAATCTGGTAGCTTGTGCGATGGTGACGCGCGCGGATGTGTGGACGGACGGGGCGGGGGGAGGGAGGGTGGTGGTAGCACGAGAGCGCGAGCGTAGCCGGGCTCTCGCAGAGTGTCGCGCATTTAGATAATGCGTGCGTCCTCTCTCTTCCTCTCTGCCGGTTCTCCTCGGGACCCTTGGTCCCGTCTCTCTCGCGCCCCCGTCGTTGCTTCGAGCATCGGCCGTCCATAAAAGCTCGAGGCGTGCATCCTTTTATCCTCTTGTAACTTTGGTGCCTTCGCACTTTTCGTTATGCGGCAGCAGCAGCAGCAGCAGCAGCAGCAGCAACAGCAGTAGTCTCTCTTCTCTTGGGCACTCGCTCGAGCGGGCAGGGGAGGAGAGAGAGAAGCCGTGTGACGCCATAACGCTGCGCCATTAACAGGCGTAATCGCGCCGAAACATCGCGGCGAAATGCAGCCAGAGCAGAGCCAGGCTCTCTGTGTGTGCATGTGTGTGTATGTGTGTCTATGTGTGCTATGTGTGTGTGTGTGTGTATGTGTGTCGCTGCGCGCCCGCCTCTCGGCCCCGTGATGCGGCCGCGATACACTCGCGGTTCCGCCGCTTTCCACCGCGGCCGAAATCCCCCCCCATCCGAAGATCTCGGTAGCCGATTTCTGACGATGTTTGTTTTTATCGACGGAATTTCGGCTAATTATTGGGTTCCAGTTTCGTACCCTGGAAGACTGTAGGGAGAAGACTTTGGTGAGAAAGGAGATTCTTGAGTGGAGTTTGAGACAATCTCAAAGATTCGTTTTTTTTTTCTTTTCTTTTTTTCTTTTTAGGGAAATAGAGATTTGATTTCTAGATTCGTTTCAAAGTTGACATTCGTATACAAGTTTTGTACGATACACGTGATATATTAATAAACAGCGTGATTTTAAGCTTGATTAATATAATCACAAGACAGCACAGACGAATCTAAAATCTGTAAGATCTTTTGTGTAAAAAAAAAAGAAAATTTCTTCCAAACTTGTGATGAGTGTAATGTGACCTCATAAAAAATTTCTCTCAAACTCGACCGACATAATCGTGACAATTGCGAGTCTGCAATATCTTTCGTAGGGTAAAATTGGAGTTTGTATAAAAGAGATCCGTTGATTCTACGACAAAACATCAGAATAGGAAGGAAAATAATAAAAATTTTGATAGAAAGTGACTTTTGGTCCACCCTGTGCTCTACTTGGTCAGATTCAACAGCTGGAGTTTGTTCCAATCTTGCTAAAATTGCGGTCAAATTCGATTCGACGCAAACGAAGTTTCGTCGCCGGGTTCGTGGAAGACGGGTTTCGGAAGAGCAGCGGTAAAAATTTATCCTCTTCCTGTATATATACGCGCGCGCGTGTATAAATACTCGCTGCGAGCAAGTTGCGCTCGTGGTCGCGCTTCTTATTTCATCGGGTGTGCTGGCGCTGCCGCGGCGAGTTCTCGTCTTCAAAGTTGGCCGGCTTGTTACTCGAGGGAGAGCGACCTCGGTGAACGGCACACGATTTACGATGGGTAATTACCAACAGGCCAGTAGTCCCTATGCCAGAGTATGCCTAGCTTGTATATCAGTGGCGCAAAGGCGGTCGGAGGGACGCCTCCGATAGTCGTGCAACCGCCATTGTTGCTGTTCGCTGCTCGTTTGCCAGAAACGATGCTGGCTGTTCCCCCGTTAGCCTTGACTACTGCCACTCATTTCGACGTCCGGGACCCGTGACGATGCGAACCTGCTGGGATCTAACGCGCGTTAAGGACCCGCTAATAATTTCTAATTGAACCGAGGTATTAGGGAAGCCTGCATCTTCAAGTTGTAGCTTTTTTAATTAACCAGCAATCCAAGTAAATATCCAAACTACTGCGAGTTACATTTTCTTCTTAACAGGGACAAGATAGTCTCGTTTAAATTCCATTTTTGCAGTTGTACGTTGCAATTGTAGATGATCGATGATTTACTTCATTTACTACTCGATATAAAATATACGAAACGTGAATGTAAAATATTTAGAGGTACCCATAAGCAATGACGTTTTTTGATACTGTGATATAATTCAAGTTAATAATGTTACGATAAGTAACACAAATTTGAAGGGAAACTAATATATAAATACAAATTTAAATATAAATTCAAGCATAATCATAGATATAAATATGAAATATAAATTAATGTAATCACTCGAGCTTAGTTATTATCACACCTCTATACAAGCTTTAAAAACCTCTTTGCGATTGAAATTTCCAAACAAGCGTGTATTACTTCGCGATCGAGAGAAGTATCGCAGTCCTACTTGTCGCGATAACGGAGCCGCCAGAAAAACATCTCGATCGAGTTAATCGAAGCAACGATATGTCGGTCGAGCCAATCATAATATTATCGATCCGCTTGCAAACGGAAGGATCCATCTGGATCCAACTGGATTAATCGTAACCCTAGTTGATAAAGAATTTGTAATCTAGTTGTAAATGAAGCTGTCTGCGGTGCTTCGTACGGATAAATCGATTATATCGGTATATGCAGAGGAGGCGGGCGGGCACTCTATTCAGTTTTGTTAAATCGGCGATTGAAACGGAGAAAATACGCTGATTCGCGGTGCCCTGGCCACGATAAATCCCGTTTTAACGAAGTGGACTCCATATTCCTCTCTCTCTCTCTCTCTCTCCCTTTAGCCAGCTTTCCTCATTATCTTTGATCGAGTGCCGCCTTTCGATGCAGATCGCGCCGGATGAAAAGCAGCGGCAGCAGCGGTAGCGTGCGCGCGCTATCTCTAAACATGGAATAAAAACGAGCTGCAAACCGGCCGCCGAGGGTACGTATCGATAATGGAGGCAAGAAAAAGCGGTCGGGATCTATCCAGCGGTAACAAAGAGACACTCTTTGCGACCGGGATTCATTATATCCGCGTCTACTCGAGCGTCATTGCAGCTTCCGTCCCGGGGAATCGGCGGATCGTTAGGTTTCGAGTGGTCCACTTCCTTCCCCTCCCCCGTCGACATTTTTACTTGCGGGAATTTTCTACGATCGCTCACAATTAGCTGAAATACGCGGAAGGTTCAACGCGTAGCAGCTTTCACTTGTCAGTGCGAATAGTGTAGGTAGGACAGTGCACGGAATTCTTTTTTTGGAGTTTTGTCCTCGAGTTCATTAGGTTTGGAATGGTTTGGAATGGTTTGGAATCTCCTCGAATCTCTCGTTCCAAAGCGAGGATTTTTCCATCTTGGAGGAATTCTTTTCAATCGTGTCTTTGGCATTGGAGAAATTCATAGACGATTCGAAAATTTTTTCAATCACGTCCGCTTCGTTCTGCCGTGTAAACAGCTCCGAACGAACGAAAAGCAATTATTCGACGTATTTCAGGTTAATTTTACATCAATATCGGACCTTGGAGAGATTAATTGAACCGAATCCTCTCGCAAACGACTCCGAAACGTCACCGTTCGTGACCCACCTGCGGAATTTTCTGCCGATTGCGCGGCCCGGCACACGGACCTGGAAAATTACGGTTCGTTAATTACGGTAGCATTGTCGTTCGGTCCTCGGTTGACGACGGCTGCTGCAAAGGAGCTTGTGCCACGACATCGGGCACGGTCCACTGTCGTCTCGATGGTGGCTTTCGCGTAATTGCATTTCACCGGCCATACCCCGCCCTCGAGTTCGTATCCCTCGACCTCGACTCGCCTAATGGCGATATACGTACGTACGTACGTAACGTATGCGAGGCTCGCCGCCGACCCGACTCTCCGATCGTTCGTGACACGCGGACGTGGAGAGTTGCGAAATCGGCTCGCGAGACACCGAAACCAAGGCTGGCGCGTAGCTACGCGCCTTCCGAGTCAAGGTTGCACGCTCTCGATCGATCGCCAATAATCGCGCGTTTCCAGACGACTAGCGGGCGTAAAGTAGAAGCGAAGCTGAGAGAGTGGGTCAGGTTTCGAGGTGTTAACTCTTTCGTTCGGGCACGATTTCATTGAGACACCTAACGGGATTGCGGATGATGTACGGGACTACTACCGAGTCGAGTGTCTCTCGAGAGTGGGCACCGCTGGATTCTTTAATTGGATTTCCTCCGCCGGAGGAATCGTGGAATTTCGTGTTTCCAAAAAGATTTATCGTTGACCCCCTCCCCCCCCGATCGTGATCTAAAGCTTCTTCGAAGTAGATTTTTGTTCTTGCCGGGGAACTTTGTTTAACAACTGATACGTACGACATTAACATAAAGAATTCTAATTTACAACTGATATAAAATTGTAAAATTTGCTCGAAATATTTCACGATTGATAATTCAGCTCCCGAAGTTTTACAATTTTTCTAATAATAATCGAGAAAAGTGTCTAGAATTCAAGAATAAAATGCATTGCAGAACAAAGCAATAATAAATTCAATTTCAAGGTGTCATTTTAACAAACGATTTTTCAACCATGTCAAAAATTAATTTGAAATAAAAGATTTTGTTTCAAACATTTTTTAGTATTGTTGTTTACGTTTACTAAATAAATGAAAGGATTCAGTGACAATTTCATCATTCCGTGCCTGCAATGTGGTAGTACCATTTTTCGAGCCAATCTCTTCCGAGGTTACCCCTCGACCTTGTCTAGGAGTGGCACCTGTCTCGCGCGATTTCACAACCAGAGTAGTGTCGTCGACACTGGTCGAACGTCAAACGGGGTTTGAGACGGTTGGGACGGGGAGAAGCTCGTTGTTGGGCCGTGCGGCGCGCGAGAGAGCGGCGTAGGTGTCTCGTTTCCATGTGGGCCTCAGCCGGGGTCGAGCGCTATTATTTGGATTCGCGTTATGAGCGAGAAAGAAGCGAGGAAGGGTCCCGTTAGCGAAGGGTCAAAACTCCTCCGCCCTCTTTTTTTCGACGATACCTTTCTTCGTTCCCTCCTACTTGAACCGTCGTTCCCTCTCCTTCCGTCGAACGAGCCACACCGAGAGAAAGAGAGAGCGAGAGAGAGTGCAGCCGATACTTTCTCATCTCGTTCTCGAAGGCGAAGCCCCAAAGGCCCCAAGGCGCAGGTATAATATAACCTCTCCACCTTCTCTCGTGTCTCTTCGTTCCTCTCGCAACGGTGGTTCCGCCAGCGCGTTTTCTGCCCTTCTTTCTCGTAGAAACGAAGGTCCCTCGGACCCCTCTCGACTAGCCGAAAGGTTATTTATTACAGGTTTGGCGTTTATATTGGATTTACACAACTTAAATACCGAGGCCGGACTGGCGCGCACGCATCAACATAAGTATTGTATTTCCCTGATCGTCGAGAGGAGGAGACCCAGGCCTTCCTCCTACCTCTCGCGCCTTTTAAATCCGGGCCATAACCCACTTCCGCTCTCGATCTAAACCTACGGTTTCCTCATTTCGGTGAAACGCAACTCCCACCGTTCCGTCGTTAAGTTTCCAAATCGATCGAAGCAAACTGGAACAACTGGACAGGAATTGATAAAAATTCTCGCGGCGAGTTTCCATTACCCCCGAAACTCTGCCGTGGGAGGTGGTAGCGCAACGCGGAGGAACGAACATCCATCTCTGCGTTTCTTCTCGCCTCGAAACTCACCTCGAGGCGTCCGCAGCCACGGTCGTCCGCCGCGATTAATTAGAATTTACGACGTGTCGACGACTCGATCTTCCCCATCGACGGCAGTCAATAACTCAACGAACGATCCCAACCTTCCTCCATCGTGTTTTCCTCCGTCCTCTGTCCCCCAAAGGTGGAGAACTTTGTCCTCAAAGACAAAACGGCAACAGACGGCTATCCAACGGATATCCAAGAAGAAAAGGGACGTCCCGTTCTGTTCCGCGCGGGTTTCTCCACTGGTCTCGGCGGGCTCTCCCTTAAACGGGCCGCGTTAACATATTCCACGGGGCGAGCTCGCGTGGCTCGGCACACCGGCGTCGGATCAGTTTTTGCGATAAGTGGTAACAACGACACCGGCTACCACCGCTGCGAGACATCGGTCCCATCCACTCCGCGACCAATGATACACACATACGTTTCTACTCCTCTCTTTCTCTCGCGCGCGTTGTCAGACAACTTGGCAAGGCTCTCCGCGGTGCGCGCTGCAGCTGCAAACAACGGGCGCGTCCGCGAGAGAGGAGAGCGAGCAGCAGCAGCAACAGCAACAGCAGCAACAGCAGCAGCAGCAGCAGCAGCAGCAATTCCCCAGGCGCGCGTTTAGAGCAAACCAGCCGCGTATAGCAATCATTCGTCTCCTTATCTAGAGACGGCGGCAAACGTGTAGGCATTCATCCATCATCCAGTAGCGTGGAAAGCACTCATTTAGCTGCTGCTCCGCTTTCAGTGCCCCGGCGAGTCCCGCGAGGGATATCCGGCACGAGGCGAGCGCATTCAACGCGAGAGGAACGCGCCCCACAGCTCTCTCTCTATCTCTCTTTCAGCCCTGAGAAGCGCCCACGTTCGCTATCAACCGATTGCGAGAAGAATCGAGACTGCTCGAACATGGACGGATAGCGGCTTATTTTTGTGTTTGTTTCTTAGACTCGGAGGATAACGATTGCGGCGATG
This sequence comes from Melipona bicolor, assembly GCA_030673865.1. Taxonomy (NCBI): domain Eukaryota; kingdom Metazoa; phylum Arthropoda; class Insecta; order Hymenoptera; family Apidae; genus Melipona; species Melipona bicolor. Next base: position 6,458,865 of record JAHYIQ010000002.1, on the reverse strand, counting down.
TAGGTTAGTATTCTTTGGATCGCAACAAATAGCTGAATATCAGCCACCGTTTTTCGAAAAGTAACAAACCAGTCGTGGATGCTTTTCTGCCTTCCCCAGAGGGATGGCGTTTTATCTGGTATAACGAGTCTCGGAGGGAAAACTCGGGGAAACTAATTTGAATCACTGTTCCTTCGATCGCGACAAATACCTACGAGCTGTTATTCCTTGGAGCATGTGGCTCGAATATTGCAAGACGCTTGTAGCTTCCCAGAGGGATAGTGTCACTTGGTAACAGGCCTCGGAGGAACTAATTTGAACTACTGTTTCTTCGATCAGAACAAATACACATCAGCTGTTATTGTGTTTAGAATCCATCGAGAATATCAGTAGAATCCATCTCGAGTAACAGACCAGTTGTAGATGCTCGCATCCTCCTCAGGGGAATAACGTCACCTGGTAACAGGAGAATTCTGAAACTAATTTCAACTATTGTTCCTTCGATCGCAACAAACTATTCTTTGGAATCTGATCACGACTATGACGTTCGAATATTGTTTTAAAAATAAAAAAACTAGTCAAGTGAATATATCCTCTCCTATATAGTGGATAGTGTTGCTTGGTAGCAAGTCTCGGGGGAAGACTCTAAAACTAACTCGAATTACTGTTTCTATTATTTTTTACCATCTAATTAGGAATGTGAGACTCGAATATGCTTATATCGATCCCAGAGAAATGGTATTGTCTGACGGGGTACCTTAGAGCCTTAGAGGAAGGCTCTAAAATTAATTCCTTCGCAACAAATACTTACGACCTGTTACTCTTTTAAATCACGCTGAATACAAACCTCGAGTGTCGTTTCAAAAATACCAGACACCAGCTCTAGAGAAATAGCTATTACTCGCTAACGAGCCTCTTTCGGAGGCTTCTGAAACAGAGTAGAACCAAACTCGAGCAAACACCATAAATAGAGGCGTCATTTACAACGTTCGGAAGTTACTCTATCCATAAAACCCACCGGCGACACGGTGAAACGCGACGCGCTGGAACGCAAACACGGCCAAACGAGACAAGAAGAGGGACTCCTTCGTTCCGAACGTTCCCAAAAAAGGGAATTTAACGGCCGAGGGACGGGGATTCTGCTTGATCCAATCAGTTCACCGACACCGCCGATGAATTATGGAGGTTGGTTCGCGTTGCATCTGGTGCGGTATCGTGCGTACATCGGTTGCTCGTCGCGCTCCTCGCGGATTCGTGCAGGCGTGGTCCATTGTTCGCCGTTAGCTGTTCGGTAACGATGCAAGGTGCACGTGCGCCCTCTTGCACGCGCTTTCAGCCACTTTTATCGACTTCAGGCCGAATAAACCGCGAATTTATTTATCGAGTCGAGTAACGTGGTTTCGTGTTCCGATAAACTGTTACGAAGTGGCGACGCCCACGTCGAGCTCGTGCCCGCGTCGAGCATCCAGAAAAAGAGAAGAGGAGGAAGAAGAAGAAGAAGAAGAGGAGGAGTAGGAGGAGGAGGAGGAAAGAGAACCAGAAAAGAAGGTCTGCTCGAGTCTGCAGTGCTTTCTCTCTTTCTCTGCTCTGTTTGGTCACTGGGCAACTACCGTACTGAACGCGCTTCTTGCTTAATCTCACTCGCTGACGGCGACGCGCGCCGTGTGTCAAGAGCAACGATCCGCATTGTCGCTGGAAAATGTAAATGAACTTTAACCGTTATCCGCTCGCCTACGAGTCTGCCGAGTTCCGTCTCGGAAACCGATCAAACCGCGCGCCGGCTGCTGCGTCTCGCGGTCCGCGCTGCGGTGTTTGACGATGTTTGAGACTTGGACGACTAGTTTGGTCGTCACGAGTACAATTGGCGTTTCCGTCGTTGAAGATTAATTGGTTGACACGCGAATGATATAGTTGGGCATAATAGTAAAAGCAAGATTAGGTTCAGAACGGTCCGAATAGTTATGAATATTTTGTTATGAATACCTTGGAGTCTTCAAATTCTTTTGGCAGCACTCGTTGATTATTTTACATTCAGTTTGGTCTTCATACATGTCGCAAGTCTTGTAGATTTATCAGCAAGCCTTTTCTTCCCACTCGTCGATAAAGATCAGTAACATATATCAAATGCTCCGAACCTAATTTTCGTCTCATCTACTAACATTCTGATAACATCGAGAAACGATGGTTTGGTTCTAGCAAGATCTCTCTGTCGCTTGTTCTACTGTCAAATTATAACATAAACACAGTATTATGATATAAACTCCATTTATTCGTATCAAATTTTGACCAATATCCTTTTATTTTAACTTGAACTCCTACTGGATGAACAAAGAGAGTCAGTGGAAGATTAAAATTGAGAAATTGTCAAAGACCTCTTTTCAAATACAATAAAAAAAAAACTTCATTTACGCGAATCAAATTTCGATCAATACTCGATTAAATAAAGTATCTCGTCGATTGAGTCCATTTATTCGAACCCGAAGGAAGAATGAGCGGAGACTCCTGTTACGCGGTCTCCAATGATATAAATGATTTGTACCCCAACGAGATCGTACAAGATTTACCGTACCGCAAGCATCGCGCTCGATCATTCGACGAGTCGTTCGTCTCTATGTAAATTCATTTGTAGGGACATTTGTCTATCGATAGCTTGGAGCTTCGAGTCTGCCCCGAAGATCGCACGTGAGCGTGGTTACTCGCTCGTGCTGATAAGTGGCGAAGAGCGGCAGAGCAGAGCTGAGCTGAGCCGAGCCGAGCAGAGCAGAGCAGAACTGAGCATAGCGGAGCGAAGCGAAGCGATTCAATTAGCCGCGCGAGCGCAGGCGTTGCAAATCGCGGAGCACGCGACGAATCCGCGAAGTGGTTCTAACGGGCTGCGCGCCGGCTGCGTACGCCCCTGGAGCTGGCCGCGGCGGTGCCGACGACGCTCCAGACCCGGCAACATTGTAAACGAGCACACAGAGAGAGTATCGGCCGGTCTCTCGCGCGCCAGAGATAGGGATACCAAAGAGAGCACGGAGAGGAGACCAGCGAACGAAAGAAGGAGAGAGAGAGGCTTCCGGAGGAGGCTGCAACCAGACCAAAACCATACGTGTATTACGTGTGTAACGCACACACATAGAAAAAAATTAAAAAAAATAAAATTGGTAGTTTGTGAAATTTCGCGAACGAGGAACGATTCAGATAGATGTACGTATCTCACGATAGAGAGACGTTGGGTCAAGTTTGCAGAGCCGAGGTTTTCAAAGAAATTTGAAACTTTGTTCCGAAACGAGGCAAAACGACGTAATCTTGGGTCCTCTAACTGTCTGCTGATAATTAGGGAAAAAATACGTACGGATATACATACGTAGTTAGATTTCGCGGTAGATGGGCCCAGGTTGGATGGGCCAGGATAGATAGAGCGATGAAAGCGAATGGACAGTCGAATTTTCGCGAACGGAGAAGACGCGATGGAGGAGCAAGCGAGATAAAAGTCGACGCAAGGACGACGGCAGATAGGGCAGCCAGAGACAAACGAAAGAGACGCGAGATAAATACACGAACGAACGAACCTGCGAAACGAGGCTAACCGAGGTCTCGTGGAAGACGTCTCGGGCCAAGTTTGTATCGTAAAGTACAACAAACGGAGAAAAACGACGAGCAGAAGGGGGGAGGGAGAGGAGGTGAAAAAGATAGAGAGTGCCAGGGGAAGATAGGAGAGAACCGGCGAGCGTGTGCACACACGTAGTGGGTGTCGCCTCTGCAGCCGCCGATGTCGCTGCCGTTCCTCGTTACCGACGCAGTTGCCGCTGGACGCCCTCCGCCAGCCCTCACGACATGATCTATCAGCCTTTTCTACAACTACCTGCCCTCTCCTTCTTCTCTACGTGCTCTTTGTCCTCCCTTTCTCTCTCGCACTCGCGCGCCGCTCCCAGCGACGGCGGCGGCGGCGGCGGCGGCGGCGGCGGCGGCGGCGGTGGTGGTGGCGGCACCACCGTGTGCCTCTCGCCATCCTCTTTTCTACACTCTCCGAAGCCGCATCGTGCGCGCACTTACACGTACACGTACTCTGGGCCTCTTCTTCGCTTGGGAAGAAAGGCGCAGAGAGAGAGAGAGAGAGAGAGAGAGAGAGCTTGATAAGCTCCCTCCGCTTCGAGATTTTTTCGGTTGCCGGCTAACCACGGGGCTCTCGCCCTGAAAAGTGGTAATTGGACTCGACGAGTGCCATTCTTCGGGGTTACTCGTGACTACGGAGACTTGGCCTTGATTATGCGTTTCGCGGCCTGAGCAAGGATCAAGCTACGTTTCCGGTACGCCGGGGGAATCGGAGAGCTCTTCTTCGTGCGAAAGTACGAAGCGAATCCACTTTTCAGTAAAATTCTGCTTGTTACTTTTCGAGATTGGATCGAAAATATCGCGCCAAGAAACAAAGTTGTATTATTTCCTGTTCTGTAATAGAAAAATGACGAGTATAGGTTTCAATCTCGTTATTAACATTGTATAACTTTCAAGTTATCGTCAATACTCCAACAGTCAGATCTTGAATTGGTTACTCGTTTTAATTGTTATATTTACATAATTATATTTACATAATTTACACTCGTACATAGCAAGAGCACGGAGCTTCGTCAAGTTAAAAAAACAAACTTGTGTCTGTATAATAAAATAAGAATCTTCAGTTTCAGTTGCTCATTTTACTTAAATAGAAATTGGTCATTGCGAAACATCGCTCGGGACGAAAGTATCAAGTACGTAAAGCCACCAGTCTCAAAGTAATTCCCTCCAAGAACGAAAATTAAAATCAAAGTATAAGTCGGATAAATCTCTCTCTCTCTCAAACATTATCCTTCTTCGTTACGTTACGAACACACTCCACGCATACTGCAAAGCAAGTAGCTACATACAAATTCAATTGTAATATCAAAGCTCCAACGAGCACTCGACTGCTCTTTTCCATAACGCGTGACACATCTTTGCCATGAAATCGCCCTCCAATTAGCGCCCCCGTTCCGCGTGCCACCGTTCTGAAAGATTAACAATCATCGACGAAGCGCAGAAGTTAAATAATAAGGAGCGCGAGGCTTTTTCCATCGCCGGCGCGAAATTGAAACAGAAGACCGTTCCTAGAAGTAAATTGGATTCCACGTTTATCGTGGCCGAACGCGAGAGAGGGAGAGAAGCCAGCGCAGGGAGTGACGACGATTCTCTCTCGACGGGTCGGAGAGAAGCTGGCGGTCGTCTCGTTGCTTTCGCGAAAACGCTGCCACGCGGAGGATGAGACAGTTTTTATTTCGGGACGCGCGAACTCGCCTTTTTTTTTTTTTCGCGCTGCTCGCAATTGACCCAGTGCTCCGAATCTCTCCATCGCTTTACCACAATACTCGAAACGCGACCATTCAGTCGTCGGCGGAATAAAATTTCGAGCATTGTGTGCTGCGCCTTGGATATTTTTACGATCTCCCTCTAGGAATCTATTTTTCTCACAAATTTTTTTACATTTTCGCGTTCTTAATTCCACGTTTTTCTGCATTTTACAATTGTGCATTTTCTCAATGACACGCGTTTTATTTGCGAAATAGTGACTAAAGTAAAGTGACGTAGCATTGGAAATAATCATCCTGTTTAAATCTTTAAATTCATCATGAAATTTTGTCGATTTAACACGCAACTTTAATTTCAATCTCTCGAGAAACCTCCTTCGTCATTTTATAAACTTTCGTAAGGAGCAATGACAAGTTTAATTTACACGAATTATCCTAAATTGTTCGAATAATAATTCGACGTCGTTAATGAGTGTCGGGCAACTCACGAGAGAATTTCTTCCTTTTTTGAAATTTTATTATCCTCCTTACGTCGTATCGTACCTACCTATTCGTTAATTAATTATCAGCAATTCTGAAAAAAATTTCACAACTCTTACAGTCGAGTCGAACCCCCCTCCTTCCTCGCACGGCGCGTCAGATCCGTCGATTTGAAGAAATAGAATAGGGTACGTGGGAATGAAAGCACGTCCCTGCACTCATCCTCCCGCGTTACCCTTCCCCTTTAGCCTCCGTCCTTCGCCCCTCGACTCGTTCGTCTCTCCCTTTTCCCCGCCGTTCGATCCCTCTCCTCTTCGCCTCCACGGACGTCTCCTTCGTCGCTGCTTCGTCGGAGTTCTCCGGCGCGGTCCCCACCGGACGTTCCATTCAGTGGTTCTCAGCCGCGCGGTCTCCACCTCTGGCTGCGGTGTTTCCTCCTTCTAGCCTTCCGCCGGGGCGGCGTGGCGTGGCGGCGGTGTCACGTCGGTCGGAAGAGGATGACGGAGGCGGATGGTGGCCGCCTCTCTCGGTGTCACGTGCCGGCGAACTCGTTAACTACCCTAACGACCAGGATTCCACGTGGCCGGCGTGGTCTCGTCGATAATTGGCGGCGGGCCGGCAAATTGCCGCTTTTTCGACATATTATATGGGCGCGGGCGCGCAAGCCACCTCTCGCGACACGCGGATATATACGTATACGCGTGTGTATATATATCGAGCCGTGGTGACCGGCCGCGTGGATGGATCGCGACACGCGCGACAGATTATGCTCGCCGCGTCTCCGGGGGTGGCGGTCCCGTGACACGCGGCCGATAAACAAGCTTGGATGCGATACGACGCGTGGGGATGGTGTTTTTCCTTCGTGAAGAGTCAGATTGGATTTGCGGGAAGATGCTGCGAGGCTGATTGTTGACGTAGCGGTGGTATTGATGGTTAAAATTGTATCGGAGAAAAGTGCAAAGGATAGGAGAAACAACGGAAACTCTTTATCACTGAAAATCAGGCCTCTTCAGATGCAACGCTGATGCAACGAAAATTAGCGATTGGTTGATTTGGGTCACGTGATTCGCGAGGGGGCGTGGGCTAGACCTCGAGTAGGAGTGTCTGGTAGATCAACTGAGCGATCGCGCCTGTAATGTGTTTTCTATCGATTCAAATGTTTGCACATCGATAAAATTTTATGGCAAAAAGGTCGTCTTCATTTCCTAGTCGGAACAGTTGCTTCTGTCGGAAGAAATTTAGATATTGCGAACTAAAGTTGCAGATGAGAAAGGACGAAAGCTCTTGTATTTATGATTACAAGACATGGAAATTGAAAGAAATGTAGATATTGTGAATTTTTGGGAAGACGTTAGATAAAGTAGTCTTTGATGGCAAAAGTATAGAGATGGAGGTGCAAAGAGTAGACAAGAAGATGTTTTTTAGTCAATAAACAAAAGAAGGGAGATTTTAATTATCAATTTACCGTTAAATTGCCAATAGTCTAACTTGTCCGTTCTTTCGCATTTCTCGAAAGTTGAAAAATTAATGACGAAATGTCAAGTGACGATAAAATATCCAAAATTCCAATCTCCGGCGGGGATACGTATCAGCGGTAGCCATATTTATTTGTCCTCGGCGTCTACGCGAGCGATAGGCAAACGGAACCGATCGACATTTTCCATTTAGCGAGCGTCAACGGCACCGATAATACATCTGCAGGCAGAACCGGCGTCTGTATCGAGCACGGGAGCAGCGAGCTCGCGCGCGAGGTCGCGAATATTACATATGCGAGACGCATAAATCTTGCAGCGAGGTAATACCGGGCGACGCGCGGTATACGCGTGCAGAGTTCCCGAGCTGCCTCAGACACCGACAGCAGGAGAGCAAAATCTATGGCGTAGTCCCGTTTAATTCTTAATGCTTAATCAGTGCACCTTATCGCAAACTCTCGCGTCTCTCTCTCTCTCTCTCTCTCTCTGTCTCTCTCTTTTTCTTCTCTATTTCTCACTGCTGTACGTTATACGTCTGCGTCTATAAGTTGGCGAGAGGCGAGGCAGCAGGGCAGCCTTGTAAATAGAGGAAACGCGTTTGCCGCCTATCTAGCATCAAAGACGCCGACACCACGACGGTTTTATATACTTAATTTATGAACAATATACGGCCGACGTCGACCTACCTCGATTCTGGCACCTCTCCTCTCTTTAACTTCCACTGGCGGGATAAAGCGCGGCTCTAACGAGGAAAGTCTCTCTCGGCCACCGATAACGAATTCTCTCCGCCCTGTTATCGTCAACCGCGCTCGCAACGTGTTGCCGCACTGCGCCGCGGTTATCTACGTACGTGCGTGCGTTAAATACATTTATATCGATACGACGAAGAAGTTTCTTTCTTCTTCTTTTTTGTTTGTTTTTTTTTACGCGCAATTTTCAACTGTTGCGCGTATCTCGACGTTTTAAATTCCAACTTTAATTTCAAATTTCGATCAAAACGTTCGGAGCGTCTGAATGTGAGAAGACGTTAGGTGGCATTTATCCTGGATATATTCAGTTTTTGCCGAACGCGTACGCAGCTTGTTTGTTAATTGGCGGAAAGAAACTTTGCTTCGTTAACTGACCGTCGTTATCGCTGACCGTTTTCGAGGTCGTCACTTTGGCAGAACGAGATTCCGACGTTGTTAAATAACGACGATCATACGTGTCTCGCTTATAATCGCTCGAATTTCTGAGATTATGCTGTAATTGGGACACCCATTCGACGAAATGGTTATGGAAAAACATTATAGTTACAAAGGGATTAACAAGTTGCACGAGCCGTTCAAGAGTTATGACCGCACAACTTCGTTATCGAACGAGTTATCTTGAAAATTAATTGCAATTATTCAATTACAGTTATTTTGCTCTTTAATAAGAATTATTCTTGTCATTTTTAATACCTTGAATATCAAACTATGAGCTTTACCAACGAAGTAATGTACTTTCCCTACGGTACTAAGTAACCAAAGAAGACCATCCACCTTACCAAGTTAAAAGGAACCAATTCCGCGACAGTTTCTTCGCCTTGACACGTATCTCGGAATCGACCTCAAATTGAAACAAAAAAAAAAAAAAAAAAAAAAAGAAAAAAGAGAAAGATCTGCCTATTCGCCATTTGGCGACCTCGTGCATGGCGTACGTGCCCGCTCTTGGATCTCTTGACGGAGCTCCTCGATAGGCGATAATTGGGATTAATTGGAAGGAAAAAAGTTTTTTCGCGCTCAAAAGGACCGCCCTTTGGGGGCGGCGGCGGCCATTTAAATCCGCGCGGCGGATAATTAATTAACCTCGTATCGTCGTCATTTCCATCGGGGGTCCGTGCGAGCGCACGCGCGCCACCAAAGGCACGCGGACTCACGCTCGCGCGACACTACATTATTTTAAAATTCTGTTTGCATAATTTTTCAAACGTGAATAAACGAATTCCACGCTACGCTCGTTCCTCCCCCCCTCCGGTTAAAAAGCACCGTGTGCCGCCGTCCCTTCCTCCTCTTCTCTCTCCCTTCTCTGCTCGCAAGCTCGACGAGAGCTTCACGAGATCATCCACGCTCTCTCTCTCTCTCTCTCTCTCTCTCTCTCTCTTTTTTCCTGCCTGCGCCTACGCCACTGGCTTTTATCGAGAGCCGTCGACTAACTGGCTTTTTGGCGCATTTTATTATATCGTGTAATGAGTCCCTGCGCCTCGTCACGTTGGTGCCCCGCATCTCAAAGGGACGCCCCATTCAGGCTTGAAAAAGGGGGGCCCCGGTAATGACGGCGATAAAATATGACGTGCCTTGCACAGTTTCTCGTGGCCCTAGCCTCACCTGACCCGCGCCAGCCTCCAGCCCCAAGTCCCAAGTCCCAAGTCCCCCCGGCTCCTAGCCGCCACAGCCTCCTGACGAAAGTAGCGAAACAGCCCGTCGAGAAAAGAAGAGGGTCCGCGTGTCCCCTCGTCGCCGTGTTGCTCGTCGGCCGCCTTCTCTCCACTGCCTCTCTCCGTTTAACGTCCATTGTTCGGCCCCCAGTCTCCATTGTTTCCTTGGAATTTTCGTCGTTTCGCGCTGTGTTTAACCGTTCCCGTTCCATTTCAATCTCTTCTTTTTCTGTTTCAGGTAAGTGTCCGAGAGACATGGTTCCTCCTCCACCCTTTCTTGCTTCAGCTCGAGCGCGCCAGCGCGCGTACACGTACGTATATGCTTGATTTCACTTTCGAGCGAAACTCGCGTTAATCGAGGAAAACCTAGATTCAACTGTCAACTGTCCAAATATGCGACACACACAGCGATTGTCTTTGCGTAACTAATTTTTCTACGCAGATGTCACTTCTCTCAGTTCTCTCGTTGGACCGAACGTCCGCCTCGCGAGTTTCGTTTGTGCCTCGTGGCGGATGGACGAGGTCGAAAGACGGGATTTCTACGCGAGCGTTGCGTAAGGAGTAATTTCCTTTTGAGACGGACGGGTTTTGTTGATAGAAGGAGGATGAATGGTTAATTGGCGAATTTTTGTGGGAGGTTCGGAACGACAGATACGCGCAAATACGGATGTGGAACCTGTTATTTATGAGCAGAAACTGACGACAGGTTCGAACACCCGGGTTTTTAGGCGTGCGCGTTTGTTAATATTTGTCTAGTCAGATATTTGCCGTTTCGGTATATCGATAAGACGGGAACGTCTTATTAAACGGACGTATCGTGCGTAATTTACATATTGAACGAGTAAGCAGATTTTCTTTGACAAACATTTTCCATTATGCGTACACGTAATTACCATTAATTCCGGGTAGCCTTATTAGCGTGAATATGATCGTCGATCGAGTACGGCACGTGTACAAGGAAAATACCTTAATTTCTTCGATAAATCTTGACGCTCTCTGTGGATGAAAAAATAGCGATAACATTGGTCAAATTTCATTAAAAGTTCTGAAAATTTATTTCTTATTTTTAGAAATTTGTCGACTAGACGAACCACGTTGATCTCTGAATCAAACGACCATTTCTCTACAACAAAACTCTCTCAAACAAAAAAAAAAAAAAAAAAGAAAAGAAAATCTGTCGGTTTAGCTTTCCCCAGTTTCAATCTTCCCCGGCAAAGTAAAATCGTTCCGTTATAAAAACGTCTCGACACCGAGACACGGCACACGAGACGACGAGTAAATTCAACGGATCGTACAAAACGAGAAAGAGATACACGCCAGATACGTTCGAGCGTGTCCCACGCGAAGGGTATTAAAACTATAACCGGGAGCCAGCAGGCCGTCCCGGAGTAATACGTGGGGAGCTTTGTCGAAGAGTCGATAGACTCTTACTTAGCCCCGATATAGGTTCGTCAGAGCGTAATAGAGCAGCAGAGATAGACGCAGAGGAACGAGCGAAAGAGAGAGAGAGAGAGAGAGAGAGAAACGGAACGTCGGTCGAGAAGGGTGCATTAGCCTAATCCGACGATCTTCGTCGACTGTGAGAAGAGTATCGTATTCACCCTACCGAATCAATCAGCATCTATCCGTAACGTCTACCTTCGTGGGTGGTCGACGTGGAACGGTAGTTTTCTGCGGCGTGCCTGCAACGGCCGTTAAGTGTAACGTGCCCGCCGTTTACGGGGCCCCGTTTCTCTCCGTTTCTCTCTTCTCCCTTCGTTTCGCTGCTTGGCCGTTGCCAGTTGGCCGATTTGCATAAACGGCGCGTTGCCGCGCGGCGAGAGACTCGCGAGAGAGTTCACTTCCGGCACGCGGACCTCGGGCCCCATTAATCGCCCATTAGCTTCAAGGAGCTCTGAAGAATCCTTTATTTGCTCTTCTTTCGTGGGGAGGTATTTAGGTATTTAGTTTGTCTCGTTTGTCGAAGGATCAAAACAGGGGTGGGGATTTTTTTGAAAAATTTTCTCCTGAACCTCTGCACGGCCCACGATTTAATGGGGTTATCGACGCGTACTTGATATTAATTACTGCAAAATAATAAATTGGAGGAATTGTGATTAAAGTGATAATCGTAATTCACACGTTTCAAGAAACAAGTTCAACTCCAGAAGCTCGAAAAATACGTTTGTTTTTATTCGTGTCGACACGCGTTGAATATATTTAGATTAGACTTCCACGTCCACGGAAGCGTAAATTTCCCGTTACGAAGATGAAACGTAGAACTTTGATAAAAAAGAAATATTATCTACCTTATAGCGGTGCGAGATACGCCGCGATATGCAAGAGCGCGCAGCACGCGATAATTGTTTCAAATTTTCATTTGAGAGAGATAGGATCGCGCAATTTAGAAATTTTAGGCAACGATTCATCATACTCTGTAATAAGTACGATCGCGGTGCAGCAAAACCGTGCGCACAATGCATCTTGTGCCTCTCGCGTCGAGCGTGATATATATCGTACTTGGATTAACGACTTAATTAAAACTTATCTACGCTGCTACGACTCCCCCCCTGGTAACCTTATCCCTCGCAACGAAACTACCAAGATCCACGCGACGTGAAAACTACGACGTACTACTCCTTCTGCCTTGAAACGCCCGTTCTATTTTTTCGAGCTGAAAAATTCCGAAGAATTTCCGGCAGAAACGTTTCGGATTCTTTCGTGAGTCGTTTTGCCCGTACAAAAGTTTGCAAAACTCGAAAATTCCACAAAGATCCACGCGCTTCAGTCGTCGAACTCGCTGGCACTTGTTCGCGTTGGAAGCTCGTGCGGATAGTGGTTTGTATTGCGGCGAGAGCATAAAGGAGGGAGAGGGGGAGGGGGTAGGTGATAGACAACCGCGTGCAATTGATGGGGTGCAAACGGGGTCGACCGCGCCCGACCGGGCCTCTCTCCCAACAGTCGTATCACGCGGGTGTTATATTTATTTAATACGCGGCTAGCTCGAGGGGGTTCCCCGCCTGTTACGCCGGTATTAGCGAGTTATTATATTTCTGGCGGGTACCCTCGGAAGGACGGACGATACGGCCCCATTGTGGCCTGGCCAAAGTGGGCCGTTTTCACGCCAGTTGGGGTGAACACGATCCGTGCTTCTCACAGTCGTAGGATCGCTCGAATCGAGACCCGAAGGGGGGACCATTTGAACGGGATGATTTGAACAGATTAGTACAAACTGTCGGGTGGACGACGTTCGTGGAAACCGTGGGACGGAATCAATTGACGGATCAACCTTTTTCTTCCATCTCGAACGACCCCGGCAAATTCGGGGGTTGGAGTTGTTCCGTCTTTGGGAATTTTTGTTGCTGGGAGGTTTCTTTGACTCGTGAGATTAAATGTAGGGCTTTCCGTTGAGAAAGTGTGCAACGTGCTTGACTCGACGAATGATCGTCTAGTGGAAGTACGCAAAGTACGACGGTACTTTTTTTTATATTGTACAATAGTCACACAAGTTGCGAATGTACCAATGTGCCAACCAACACAAAATTGAATACAACGATGTACAATTTGGAACATGGTTTGCTCCTCCCTGTGCAGATGAAACAGATTACTGTTGTTCGAAATGTTTATTTATTTATTCAAAGAAATCTGCAGTCTTGCTCTGGAGCATCGTTAAAATCACGGTGCTCCCGCTGTTCGCAAACTCCTACCTGAAAACGAAAGAGATTTGCCAGAATTTCGACTGTCGGTCACGGGACGAAGGAGACAACCCGAAACGAAACAACCCGTAAAACAAGACACTTATAATTTTCCCCTCGATTCTTCGAGCTGTGAAGCTCGAACGGTGATACGCCCCATCCGAGCGGAACACCCAAATCATCAGGGCGGAAATCGTCGTTGTGTGTCGTAGCTGGCCCATTCGACGGGCGTGACGATTATTCCCGGTGATCCATGATCCATGATCCGTGAATGGGAGTCTCTCGGTAAATACCGTGTGTACTGGGGTGATCCACACCGGCTCGCCACTTCGCGGCTTTTCCCCTCTCTCTCTCTCTCTCTCTCTGTCTCTCCACACACATGCACACACACACACACTCGTCCCTCACGTTGCCGAATATGAATATGATATCGCACCCCGGCCACTTACGAAATGATTTATCAATTGAGCACCGGCAACCCCGGGGTACTGGTGTTGAAATATTATAACATCATTCCCCCACGACTCACCCTAATATTATCCCCCTTGGCCCCGTCCACCATTAACATAACAATGGTCGACCTAATTGCGGTCTAATCGGCGCCAGGGGCTAAACCCCTGATCGGCTCGTTCCCTCTTTTCTTCCTCCCTCTCTCTCTCTCTCTCTCTTTATCTTCCATTACCGTTTCTTCAAAGGTTTTTCAATTGTTTTTCACGTTGCCCTGTCGTCTCGAGACACTCGCAATTGTCAAATTAAATCTCCCTCTTCCTCTTCCGTTTCACCTTCGTCCCGACAGTTTCAATTTATTCGTCGAGAGATTTCTAATCGTCGGAATATATTTTTTATCTCCACGATACATAGTTTTTTACGGTTCGGTTATTTTTAGATATCTAGCTGCGTGCGCGAGAGTTCCTCCATTTGTAAGATGGACGAAATTTAAATTTTGCGCGATTAAACTAAAGATAAAACAAAAGGGCAATTTCCATTGACAGAGTCACGCAGTTAGCGGCAAAGTACCTGGATATCTCTTCGCGACTCATCGATCTTCCATTCTCTCTGTAATTTCTCTTCTCCAACTGGCCGGTGCAAGGTTTCCAGGCGCGGGAAACATTCCGCAGATCGGCGAAACGGTAACGAATGGAACGCGCAGCGACAACGACGACGACGACGACGATCGGTCAGAAGCGAGAAAAGAGCATCGGCACGAGTTTGCGGTCGCTCGCGTATAACTCGCGGGGAATATCAGCGAGCTGCGGGCAGAAAACCCTGGCTGAAGAACAGCCTCTCGCTGCTGCGAGCCCTTCTCCTCTCTCCTCGCCGTTTATTCGTCCTTCCTTCGAGAAGAAGACCACTTACCGCAATTTCCAGTCCTGCCGTCGTGGCTAGCCTTTTTTTTTTTCCCCCTCCTCCTCTCTTTTTCTTCTCCTTTTCCTTTTCCTTTTTTCTCGCCAGTCGACAATCATAACCGCGGATTTTTCTCGGTTTCGCCTGCCGCGTAGACAGATATCCCCGGCCGTGCGCAATAATTCCACCCATCGTCCCCCTTCTCCCTTACTGTCCTCCTCCTTCTTTCTTACTTTCCCGCGTCTTTTTCTCTTTTTCGCCTCTTTTGTCGTTGCAGTTTTGCTGCTGTCAGAGCGGCGAAGGCTCACAATCAGTCTTCTCTCCCGATCTGACATTCTTCAGCGAGAGAAGCGGGGAATCCTGGGAGGAACACGAGGTAAATGGAAAGGTTTCGTGTCTCGTTTCTGATCCTTCCCCCGGCTATTACACGGTGTCGTGTGCAGGTACAACGTTCTTGCGTAGCTTGTTTTTAGCGGAGGGGAAGAGGTATCATTACGTAGGAACAGTTATTTTCAGACAATTGGAGACGCTCTGAATTGACCCCGCCGCATGCCGAGCGGCGATGATTGACGTTCCTCCGAGAGGAGGAATCTCTCTCAGGGACAATCTCTCGCGGGGTTTTCTTTCTCGAATTGTGTTTTAATTCGCCCTGCCGTATTTTCGCCCGGGATTGGCGTCGAGGTTCTCGTCGTTTGTCAAAGTGTTGTTGTCATTACTTGGGTTGAACGTTTACGAATCGATAATTTTGAGGATATTTTACAGAATTCTAAACGTCGAACGTTAACTGGAGAAAGAATTTGATGCTATTTGTATTAATACGATAATACGTTGCATTGTTGAAAGTTTCCAAGCGATTGAGGATTTCAAAACACAGAGATGTCAATCTCCCTCGTTTTACAACCGAATGACCGTAAACTATTGCGTGAAAACCACTTTGGAAGAAATTTGTCAAGCTTCAGAAGGATAATACAGGCGCGCGATTCCAAAGGGAACCGAAATTTTTATCCTCCCCCCCGGGGAGACCGCCGCGCGACGTTGAATTTCCCGGCAATTTTCTCGCGTTCGCCATCCTTCGATCGGAAAGCTCATTAGCAAAGACAAAGCTTATTGGTACGGCATACTTCACGCTCGATAAATCCCTGTAAAATTCATACAAGCGGCAGGTGCGCGAGAGAGGGTTGGAAAAGGGGAGGGGGATGGTAGACGCCGCCCCCCCTCCCCCGGTATATCCGCCGACACGCGTTTATGTTGTAAACACTTGAATAATTCAGCCCAGAAAATTTCGGGCGTGCGAGCGGCAAAGCAACGTCATTAAGTTAATTATCGTCCGGTAATCACCGGTGCGTTTCGCTTTCCACTGATTTTTCTCTCTCCCCCCCTCTCTTTCTCTCCCTGCTTTTTTCCGTTCTTTTTCCTTCCCCCCGCGCGTTGTGTTCGTTGACCGCCTCTCTTGCACAAAGAACGAAGCAAATAAAAACAACAGTCGGCGTGTACCGGTCGTTGTATATACAGCGGGTTGTGTAACGGGAAGCGGGGGAGAGAGAGAGAGGAGAGTGACGCGAGGGTTGGGTGGGAAAAAGAGGATAATAGGATGCAACGACAGAGATATGCGTACGGACAAATGAGCGGGCTGAGAGCATGTAATCATTGTGGCTATTGTCAACGGTGTCCAATAAATAATCAATTTAACGTTAATCTACAAAGTAAAGCTCGCGTCAACCGTTCCTAACGACCCGGGACATGCCGCGCTCTCGTTGATGACACGTTTCGACGTCGCTTCCACGCCGTAATGTTCCCCTTTTTTATTTTTATTATTTTTTTTATCTTCTTTATCTTCTTTATTTTTTCCCTCCTCTTCCTTTTTTCGCGGGAAATCGTGACTCAAGGAGGGTTGCCGTCGGTGACTTTTCATCGTTGAATTTTTTCCTCCCTTTTTTTCTTCGAGATTTTCCGTGAAACGCGATCGGAGTTTGGAGTTCGACGTTCGAGGTTGTGCGTTTATCGGAGAGATGGAAATTTCTTTGAACGTGCAAATCTGCAAACCTGTAAATGTCGGTTTATTTATCCTTTGGGAAACACACAGTTTTTGGAAAGATATTTTTCACGTAAGATCGCGAGATGACAAATCGTTTGCGAGAAGATTTCTTCTCTGTATCACACGTTGTCCACTCAGCTGACGATCCTTTTGATTCAGGTGTGTAGTAGTGGATCCAGGTTTCGTCCATTGTCCTTTTGATCTCTCTCGACCAGCTCCAAACAGCGCTCTGCATCGTCGACGCGTTGTTGTTTTTGGTCCGGTTTGAGCAAACGCGGCACCCACTTCGAAAGCAACTTACGCATGCTCAAATTTTCGTGCAAAATTGTAAACGCGCTACCTTCTGACATCTTTAAGATGTCGGCTATCTCACGCAACTTCACTTTACGGTCTTTCGAAACTATTTTATAGACTTCCTTTTTATGTTCTCCGGAACAGCTGCCAATTTTGGGCGACCAGAGCGTTCAGCATCATCGGTGTTTGTACGACCGCGTTTAAATTCTGCGTATTGGTCGATAATAATTGATTTGTCTGGTGCAGAGTCTCCATAACGCTCATCAAGCCGCTGTTTGGCTTCAACAGTATTTTTCCCCGTCAAAAAATGTTTAATCAACGTACGAAATTCTTTCTTATCCATTGTTTTGAAAATTACAAAACTAGGGTCACTAAGATCACCACTGTAACCTGTAAACTAATTAAAATTATCAGAATGTCACGAAATTTTGACATGATGCTACTATCCAGAAATCACATGGGTCTGTCAACAGTGTTGCCATATATGTGCCAGACCAGAGACTCATTGAATGATTGATACGAACTCTCAAAGTAGGAAACACAATATCTCCAATTGACAGGATGTTCATTCAAACTGTCGTAGAGTTACATGAAATTCCTATCAAAAATATGGTATTTGGAGATTTTTTATTTCACACGAGAGAGGCTTGAAGAAAGAATCAATCGTTTGTCTACGACCAAGGTAGAACGTTGCGCGAATCAGTCATCGATAACGTCGGTTCGGCGTCGATTGTCGCTTTTAGCGAAGCGAGAGAGACTGCTTTAAATCACTGTTGGAGGAAGCCCAGAGGCTCGCTCGAATCGAGCTGTGCAACCGACCTCCTGAAACGAGCACGCCTCCAAACTGGAGACCAATTTACATCCTCCCGATTATTCCTTCTTTCATCTTCGACCGGAGCCCTCGTCCAATTACGAAATATACACCGCGTCGCACCGCTACGAGAGCTCGTTGCCAGCTATTTTTACTCGCGGCAGAAACGTCTTATCCGCCTCTGTGCGGATCCGAACCGATTCCAAGTATCTCGAGTTCGGCGTGCCTCTCCTCAGCGGCTTCCTCCGATCTCGCGATCCGCGAGTTATCGTTTTCCGTTTCACAGCGTTTTCGAGGTGTGTCGCCGCATCGTCAGTGGCCGCGGCACTCGCCTCTGCCGTTCATTAGAAAGTCAATTTGTTTCGGAGAACTTGCTGGCACGCTTTTGTTTGCGCGATTGGCACTCTTTGTTGTTTGCTTTCCACGATCGAAATATTGGTCGAGCAGGAGCGAAGAGGATTCTGAAGACGAAAGTTCTTCGATTCGGAAGCGCGAAAGGTCGAAGGTTCAAAGTTTGAGAGATTGAACTCGAGGTTCGAAAGTTCGAAGATCCGAGGGTGTGGAAATAATTCGTGGGTTCAAAGATTCAATGGGTAGAAATTTTCGAAGGTTCCAAGTATCGATTTTCCAAAACTCGATGCCATCGAGATTCGAGAAGGATCGGGAAAATCCATCCCGAATTGGAATTCTCCGAATATCGAGATCCGAGGATCGTCCCGGCCGTTTCTGGAATTCGAAAAACTCTCTCGGACACTCGGAAATTTCATCAACTTAGTCCTAGCTACTAATAGTCACATTCCGACGCTTTGGCGAGCGCCGATATTCCAAAACTCCGCCGAGATCCCAAGATCTCAGAACGTCGAAGTTTCTCAATTCCGCGATCATCATTTCCCTGCATCAATTCCCAAAATTCCAAGCGCCCGAACCCTCTGAATTCCAATATCCTGTAAACTCTATAGACAATCTCTCTCCCCTCTGCATCACCTGTGACCAGCTCGGTTCCTCTAACGAGCGTGTCGAGTTCGTCATTCTCCCGCGTCACGCCCAGTTCCTCGATATCAGTGTGTTTTATGCTCGCGTTCGCTGCCTCGTCTCTCTTTCTCTCGCTTCGCACGCTTACGCTCTTCGGGACACTTTGATTTCGCGGTAAATTATCGTAACAATCGGCTCAAATTATCAAGAAAACGGCACAATTACCGAAGACCTCAATCTCTTTGATTTTCATGGAACTACATAATTATATTTTATTTGTGGAGTAGATAGCATATTCTCGAGTGAATTCTTCGATTAAAAAAACTTAATTTAGTTTGATCGCAGACAGTTTTTAAAATTAGGCGAATGTGAGATTTCTTTTTTTTTTTAACACCGAGTGTAGGAATTTCTTTATTTATCTTGAATATTAATAATCTCTATCTTGTTTTAGATTTTCATAGAATTATATATTCCGTGGAGTAAATATGTATTAAATAAAAATATGCTTTGGTCATTTTGGAGAGTTGGTCGCCTAATACAGTTTTCAAAATTGGGTAAAGTTGTCACACGCGAAAGTCAGATCTTTTCTTTTTTAATACCGAGCGTAGAAATTTTTTCATTTGTCTTAAATATTAACAATCTCTATCTTATTTTAGATTTCCGTAGAATTATAATCTTATTTTTAGATTTTCACAGAATATTCTGTGGATTAAGCATATATTAAATAAAAATATGTTTTGATCGTTTTAAAGAATTGGTCGCCTAATACAAGTTTTTAAAATTGGGTAAAGTTGTCACACGCGAAAGTCAGATCTTTTCTTTTTTTTAATACCGAGCGTAGATATTTTTTCGTTTGTCTTAAATATCAACAATCTCCATCTTTTTTTACGTTTATCACATTTCAAGTCGGATAATAACTCCCAAGTTGAGCATTGTATTTCCATTGTATAACTATTTACGAGAATAATAGTTGTTGGAGATGCAGTGATGCTTAGGAGCTCTAACATTTCCATTCTCATTTCACGTTTAATCGAGCCATCGACTCCGACGTCCGCGACGAATGAAAGCACTACGATTTCACGATGTCCGTGCCAACGATCAGGCTCGCGTTCGTTTGGTATAATTTATTATTTCCGCACGGGTGTGTCCCTGAGGCTCGTGCGTTGGTACCGGAGCTACCAGACCCACGTTTTATTTCTTCGGCGACGTTTACGATGACCGCGGGAGACGGTCGATCGGTAGAAAGTGGACGGCTACACGCCGGAGAGGAAACAAAACGAGAGGAGATACAGTCGGCGCTCGACAACCCGAATCTCTCGGGGGAAAAGGAGGTACGACTCTTCGAGTTGCCACGATTTTGTCCGATCGAGTTTTGAGAAAAACAAGGGAACCGCTTGAAAGTGAATACCGTCGTTGAGTTACGATTTGCAGAATTCCAAAAAGGTTGGAACGTTATCATTCGTTTTTATTCAAATTTCGTTTCGATTCCTATTTTTCGTTTTAAATTTCGGTCCACGGGGGTTTTCCACGAACAAAACTTCAGTCTTGCGGAGAAGTGAGTGAAAATCACGAGTATTTCTGCTCCACCAAAATTCAGATTATTTGATAATGATACACCTACTGATTCCGAGTCCTATAAACTTTCAGTGTTGAAAAATTATTTTATTCAGGCACAAAGTCAATTTTCTGCCTAAACTTTGCGTTTTAATCGCAATCGAATGCTTCCACGTGTACCTACCAACATATTACTCGTGTCACGTATTCCAAGTTATCTCTGGAGGAGACAACTTCCTCGTTCTCCCACGGAACGTCTCCAAACCACGACCAACGGGGTATTAGAAAATGAGCGAAATTCCAGTCTGGTAGATAGTTTGGGTTATCGAGATTCGACTGTGACGAGAGAGAGAGAGAGACGGGTTGAAGTACGAAGTCGCGAGCACGTTACGCTCGCATGATGTATCCCCGGTATGTATGCAGATAATGGATGTGGGGGGACACAGTCGGACGTATAAAGACCCCACGCAGGAGATACGACGGAATGGAGGCCATCTCTTCATCCTCCATCTCCTCCTTGTCTCTTCTCTCTCTCTTTCTGCTACTGACTGGTCTCTAACTCTCCTCCTCCCCTTTCTCTCTCTCTCTCTCTGGATCTCTCCTTCTTTCTCTCTTTCTCGCGGCTGCACTCGTGTTTATATATAGGAAGCAGAAGATCAAAGAGCGAACCTTCGCTTAGCTTAGCATCAACGCCCGCCTCGCTTGGGGAACCGGCCCATCGTCACCGAGATAGCTCGGGCGCCGCGGATGATGATGACGACCACGACCAACGACGGCGTCGTCGTCGTCGTCGTCGTCGTCTTCTACGGGGGAGAGACACGCTGTGTTACCCCCCTCCACATATACACAACCCCCGCTCAGAAATCCTGGAGACAAGTACCCAGGTAACCCTCATCGCACGCAACACTATGAGAGAAAATCCTCCCGTGGCACGATTAAGCCGATTTTTCTTTCAAGAAAACTATATTTTGATATATGTTGGTATAATTATTCCATATTTGGTATAATTAGAATTGAGAAACATATGGGAAAGTGTACGCACTCGCAACTCGTGCACACGAGCAAGAACTTAAATAGGGTAGAGGCTACTCGGATGAAACTAAGAATTTTAAAGGCCATATTTGTTAGGACACCAAGTTGGAAACCAAGCTTATTCCTTTCTTCTATATTTTAGTCGATTGTTGGGCAAAACAACGTTGTTTTAAAACGTTGTTTCACGCGTGTGAAAATGATTGATGTCGAGCTGCCTAATTTGCAATTTAGAATAAAAAGATTGTTAATTGCCGTGGTGTTTTTAATCAGTATGCCGTAATTTTGCTGTTCAACTTGTGAATGATTCAGTAGCCGTCGTACGAGGGATTGGATCTCGGGGCCAGTCTTCGAACACCGTCGAACGACGCGAGTTTTTCACGACCGGCGTGTGTATTACACATCCAGATCGCGATTATTATACCACCGATGCGATTAAACGGTGCGTGAATTTCAATGGGAATTAGCTCGGCATCGCAGTTGGATTAGCGGATAATGGGGTCGTAATGCACGTACTTGCCACTATTTACGCAGATTGCTGGCAACGTGTGCGTGCACGTAATCGGCGTTGGCGGTTGCATAAGTTGGAAATTAACGCCAAGTTATCCGGGATAATCGTGGAGCGCATCGTCGACAGCTTGTACCAACAAGTAAGAAACATTACACTCTTTTTCGAGTTGAACGATTCCGAAATTAGGTGTCAATTAGATAAGAGATAATTAAGCTCAACTATTTCCGACAGTATCATTTGTAAATTATACGCATATGAGTGTAGCATTTAGCGTCGAATCTAGGTAAATATAGGCAATAATTATAAAAAAAATACTGTAGCGACCTAGGATTCCTCAACTACGAGTTTCGAACACTGACTAGCACAAGCCGCAAGTGGCTGCGCGCCTAGTATCGAAGTCCTGCCGATCTCGGACGTTAAGCAAAGCAGTGTGTGGAACCCCGCTAGGATGGGTGGACCGAGCCCTAGCTTTAGCGGCGATAGTTACAATAACAAGCATCTCTGGGCTTAAGGAGTCGCTGCCATCAGCGACTCTGAGACGAAACGCAACCTTTGCTTTCTCTCTCTCTCTCTCATAGACCTTCCGTTCTTCCATCATGCATCCCGAACCTAAAAACACCCGAAACCCCCACAGTACCAATGATAAGAAGTCGGTGAAGATCATTGCGTAGCAAAATTTGGAGTTTTGTGAAATTCATTATTGCTAACCTCTTGCCTTAAAATACAAACTATCGTTTCTCAGTTTGAGAAAAAAAATTACAGTGCCACGCAGTGTTCGAATTGGTACTTTACATTTAAATTTCGTAATTTGAAAGTCAAACGGTACGTTGCTTCGATACTTTACGTTTAGCGTGATATTGCAATGATAATAATTAATTCCTATCTGAGAGGTTTTGAAAGAACGTGGTGAGACAAATTAGTCGAGTTAAAAATCGGTTAAATTAATTCTTCTATTATACTATTACAGAAACTCCAATTATATAAATTACAAAATATTCGTCTTTTGACGAGTTCAGTTTGACGTTGTCCAATGTCCAGCTCTACGAATTTTTGCCAGCGAAATTCATTTATGTTTCGTTTCGCAAACGAAAAACGTAATTGGCGAGCTCGTGTTACATAAAATAAAATATTCGTCCTCGGGGCTTCCGTTATAAACTCGAAGCAAAAATTCGATATCACAGAAATGAAGCACGTAGGGTCTAACGAAATAACATTCCTCGTAGAAAAATAATGATCGTGCGCGCTGTGTCTAACGTGTCTGTTGTCCGGACACTGTCGCGTATCACTATACGCACACACGTACTCTGCGCGTGCAACTCTCGGAGCACACGCAACACGCGGCTAATAGCAAAGGGGGGCGGGGGGGTTAGGTAGAGAACATCGGGACGAGCAGCCACGAGCTTTTTCAACCTGTTCCGCGGACAAATCGGTAATTCGATTCGTCAATCCCGGAGAAAAATTCATTTACACCTGCGCCACAAAAATGATTAAACCGGCCGCGTGCGCGGTCGGGAAAACAAAAACTACAAAAACGTCCGACCGGCCATGAAATTGAAAATCAACGTTTTAAATCACTCTCCGCCCGCTGACCGCGCTCTCGCTTTTTGTCTGTTAATCTTTGCGCGTCCGTTGACGCCGTGTTCGCCCCTTCGACGCTGTCGACGGTTCGGGATAAAGTGTATTTTTTTTTTCCTTTTTTTCGTTTTTGAAAAGGGCGGTCGATTTTTTTTTCCCCCTTTTTTCTCTTTTAACGCGACCCTTAGTTAGTTTAGGGAGCAAATGCGATTAGCTTGCTGTTTCGCGGAATGTTTCTCCTTTCTTTGAGAGGAGGGGGTTGAACTGACAGTGTTGAGGAATTACATTCCTTTCTTGCTGTCGGTATATTGTATTTCTAGGATAGTGTTGATCAGTCTTGAAGTGGTGATAGTGTTGGAAAATATTGAATTTCTTTAGTTTACTGTTTTTTGTACAGTCTACAGTGTTGTTAAAAATATTCTTCTTAATTTTTGCGATGATCACGTTTTCTGTATCTGTCCCCTTTTTGTTTTAAGTACGGTAATGTTACAAATAGCAGCGTAGGTTCTTGATTCTATTTTCAATTTCTTTAAAATACGAATTTTTCGTAAGAGATGAAAACTTTATTAAAGAATATATCATCTTTCGCCATTTTTCAGAAACGTTCTTATCGTTTTTTTCATAAAAAACAGTTCCAAGAACGATTTGATACTCTCATCAGTGAAATTTAGCAGACGAATTCTAACAAATTTTCCCCTCTCAAGGTGTAACGAAAAATGTCCCCTTTTCATTTTCGACATTTTGAAATCGACACCGAAAACGTGCATTTTCTTTTTCCAAAAAATCAGACAACGGATTAAAGACGAAGATGGTCACATTTTAATGTACACATACATACACGTTCATCTGTTGGAAAAAAAAAGATTACTATTAATTTTGGCCAACTCGCTGAGAAACACCACGTTCAAGCGGGAAATAAAATTAAGTCACAAAGTATAGGAAGAAAAATACAGAAATAAAGTTGAAAATCGTTTCTGCAGCTAAATCCTGCAATAATATCAAAATCTCTGAAATCCAGTCGGAAGCTGCCAGTCAGTCGCAGTGCGAACGCGAGACGGAAAGCGACGTAGTTTCACTCGAAGGAAAATCTCCGCCAACGCGGAGAGTGCCGACATCTCGTCGCGCAGAGAGACAAAGACACAGAGAGAGAGAGAGAGAGAGCGTGATGACGCGTGCAGCCCTGTAATCGCGTTAGAATCTCGAAAATACAAACACCTCTTGGCCCCATTGGCGTTACAACGATCGCGCCTGCGTCGCCGGCTAGTTAATGTAATCACGGTGAAAAACAACTCGATATCGAATTTGACGCAACACAAAGGGAAAAGGGCGAGAGTGAAAAGGACCGTGCCAGCGCGGGGGTGGTGGCGCGCGAGGCAAAGCGGGTGGCGGTTTCATCCACCTTCTCTCTGCCCTCCCTCCCCCCTCCAACCTCCCGCCCCCCCTCTGTACGGGTATAGAGCGCGCGCGACCGATCAGCCACGAGATGCGAAAAGTTTGATCGCGTTGCACTCGCGTGGTAATTCGATATCGTTAAACAACGACGATGGAACAGTTTAAACGCCGGGGCTTGTCTCGTCCCTTTTCCCCCCGTTTATTTTTTTTTTTTTTTTGCTTCTTTTTTTTCTATCAATTTCTCCAGAAAACTAAATCCACCCCCTATCTCTCTCTCGGACGAGAGAGACGCACGTTCGATCGACGCTCTACGGGGTCGAATTCTCGGGGGTTCTTCGTTAATTAGAGATCGAGCTGGAAGTTCCTGGAGGCATAAAATCAACGGCAGAGAGAAGAGAGTCAGAGCTACCGTTGATGGCGACGGTTGTGGTGGTTGATGGCGGCGGTGGTGGGTGGTGGTGGTGATGGTGGTGGTGGTGATGGTCGGAGGCAGGGCGTAATCGCTGGATTAATTTCGGGTGAAACTGCCGGCACTCGGGGAACTCGGGTAGAATTCGCCGTGGCTGGAAAAGGGGGTGAAAATGAAGCGAACGAACTCGCCTCCTGCTGCTGCTGCTGCTGCTGCTGCTGCTGCTCTGCGTGATGAGGGTGGCTAGGTGGAGGTGGAAAGAGGGTGGTGGGAGTGGATTGTAGAGTGGCGTGTACGTTGAAGGGGCTGAATTTTAAAGCTAAATGATTACGAAGGGATCCATGAGCGAGGGGGGCGGAGGGGGAAGAGAAGGAAAGAGAAGGAAAGAGAAGGAAAGAGAAGGTTAGTTGGCGCGCAGAGCAGCAGCAGCAGCAGCACACCGTGGAGCCATAGAACACCGTTTTCCTACAAAATGGAGAATAAAATAGTTACGCGTTTGTATTTATTCATTCCGCGCGCGGCCCAGGCCGGATTCTATTCCCGTCGATTCTCTAGTTGATGTATTCACCGCGTTCCGCCGCCGGAATGAATGGGCGGTACACATTCTGCCGCATGAATCGGCCCTTTTACCCGGGCTGAAAGTTTTCTCGCTTTCAGGGGAGAGAGCGGTGCGCTCGCGCGACCAGGCGCGCGCCAACCATCTAGCAAGGGGGCAGAGGGGCTGGGGGTGGTGGTGGTGTACGGCCGCGAGAGTACACTTTTTCGCACGCATCTATGACCGTGTATTCTGGCGCAACTCTCTCTCTCTCTCTTTCTCTCTTTCGCTCTCTTTCGCTCTCTGTTTCCTTCTATTTCTCCCAGCAGAGAGCACGGTCGTTAAAAACACCGTGTTTCAGCGAGCGGTATTCATTTAAAGACCGGAGCCCTGCCAATTGTTCGATCCCGTCGTACGTTAATAATTCTTGACTAATGAGTACGAGAATGCCGCGCCTAAACGGGGCCGTGCGCGCGATATCCGCGATGAATGGATGGAAAAATCCACGGGGGCGAAATACTCTCCGGTACACGCGAGAGGCAATCCCTCGATTCTGCCCTCGCAGGGGTACCCATTTTCTCAGCATCCGATACAATCGTTCGAACGTTCCCGCGCGGAGTTTTCGAATTTGTCGCAACGCGATCCGTGATTCGCACCCCCATTCTCTTTGTTCTCGTTTGGAAATTACCGGCTGACCAGAGATTCTCGTCGAACGCGTTGAACAGTCACATCTTTGGGACTCTGATTCGTCAGAAACCGAGTGTGCTTAGCATATATTGGGAAAACATGGAGCCTTTCGCAATTTAAAGATGATACATTTTGCAAGAGAGTGTAAGTCAAATTGAGTGTAAGAACTATAAAGAATCAATGCACATTTCTTTCTAACCGGGAAATTCATTACTGCCAACTTGGGCCGTGAATCTTTCAATTCTGCATCCTCTGCCTTCTCCGTCCGAGAAAGAAAGAAGATAGCAAAAATTTGGCAGTGTCTCGTATTTACGTTAGATTCGCGACGAGTAGACCACTCCGTGTCGTATATAGGATGCGGCATCACGTATAGACAGTGGCTGGCGCGCCTCCACGGCTCGTCTAGAGACGGGATCGCTACGACGTGCTAATTACACGATGTTCCGCGTAACGAGATGCGGGTCCCGAGGGGGTTGCCCTTTTCGAATTAGATGCCAGCCAGCCGGGAGGCGGAAGGAGGAAGGAGGCCAGTCAGCAGCCCTAACAGTTCCTGGTATCATCCTCTCTCTCGCTCCTGAACTTCTCTCGTTCCGAAGAGACGACTTTAACTGCATCAGAAACGGGGAGGACGGACCTCCCGTGTCTTTTTCTGTTCGACCACTTAGCTCCTATTCTATTTCTTCCTCTTTTCCTTCGGTGTGACCACCAAAAATTCGTATTTCGGCCCGGGTGAAATCACAGGCTGCGCGAGGAGACGCCATCGACCAGGTCAAGCCTGCCCACGAGATCCTCGTAGCCGTGTAATTTATAGCGGAAGAGAGGTCCCTTCCGTTCGTCGAGGTTCGAAACTTCTTTCGTCCTATTTCTTCTCCAAGAGTCCTAGAGCCACCGCCTCTGTTCCTAAAATGCGGGATTAATTGATTGAACAATCGGTGGTGCTACTGTGGTCGACGCAAGTGATTCTTTTAGCGCTTGATCGCAATATAGGATAACGTTGCTGTGTAATAATTTGAGATTTGAGAATAATAGATTCTTATTACAATGGATTTCGATATTCTTCATTTCGTAAATTCTAAATTCGATAAAGGATCTTTCGAAAGTTTCTCTCCCGCGCGATTTCACGTTCTTACGTTGGCTTGCGTGAACGCTTGGAGCACGAGGGTGGATCGAGTGGGTACGTGGAATCACCCGCATAGGTTTCGTCAGGTCCCGACGCGTGACTGTAAACAGAATGAACATGTCACTCGATTCTTTGGTATTCTGGTCAGGGTGCCAGCTTCCGGCAGATACTCTCGCGATATTAATTCCTACAACCGTGCGTTTCGATACTCAGCAGTGGTCTGCTGGTTCTAGAGTGCGGAGAACAGAATGTCGATGGGTCTTTGGGCTCTGGATTTTTGCGCATTCGCGAAATTCGGGAAATTTGAAGATAATAAAGAAAATAAAAATAAAAATATTCAGAGTATCATTTATCGTAACGTTTAGTGACTTAACAACGTTTAACTTAACAATAGCCTAATAATTAGCTGCGTTACTACGTTGATAAAGAAAAAAAAAGAACCTGACAAATTTCGTCGCAACTCTTCCCAGATAGAGCCATGGGGTGCGCGCGACCACCGCGCACGTCACTGGTTTCGTCCTCTCGAAGCCGACAAACAACCTGCTACTACCGACACCGACACGATGCGATGGAGGCCGCCGCGTATTATCCGCTATTAATATCATAATATAAACATAACTCTCGCGTGTGCGAGCCAACGTGCGAGCAAGCCGGAGACTGTGGATGCACGATGAAGCGAGACACGCGGTTACACCGCAGGGAGACGAGAGCATGTGTGCAGCATGGGTTGATTTTCTGGGGTCGATCCCAGCCATCGAAGGGGAGAGTATGACCGTGCAGAGAGAGAGAGAGAGAGAGAGAGAGAGGGAGAGAGGGGGGAGAGCAAGTGGCGCGTGATGAGTAGGGTGTGTTACACGCACATTATGCCAGGTCCTGGCTGCGTCAACCCCCTCCCTGCCCCCCCCCCTCACCCTCTCTCTTTCTCTCTGTCTGTTTTCCATTCCGCCCCTGGTGCCCTGATCCTGCGAACGCGCAACCCCCCTCTGGCCTAGTGCTCCGCCGCACGTTTTATATATCGACGAACCGTCGAGGGTTACAACTATATCGGGTAATCGTTCCTGCACAACCGACTGCTACCCCTCGAGATACGTGCACCGAGGCGCGCCCCTCTCCTCGGCGTTCCGCTTCCGGGATACTCGTAGCCGGGGCCCCAATTCACTTGTTCCCTGTTGTGCGTTCCTCGCGTCTATCCACGGTGGAGGATGATGATGGATTTATTGGATGATCGGTTGGGTGTGTTTTAGGGTTTTCTTTTTTTTTCCTTTTTCTTTCTTCTCACACGGGTCGAGAGGCGAGGTTATGGTTTTTGCGGTTGATGTTGGAGCGGTTTCTCGAGGCAAGTGCGGCACAAGCGAATTTTTATTGGCAGATCTTTCGTGTATTGGGAAACTTTAATTTCGTTGTGTTATTAATATATAATTTACATCGATTCGATTTAATGTATATGTGTGATGGTAAATGTAAAACTGTTACGGAAATGTTAATACGAGAGACGTGAAATTCAAGTATAAACGAGACTTGCATCTTGAGAAAAGAGGTTAACGGATGTTCTTTGAACAACGTAATTTGAAATTTATATTTCCATCTTCTCTTAAACAGTGCAATGTTGAAACGATAGAAATTATTTTACGCGTAGCACCAAACGAAATTGAACGACGAGCCTCGCATTAATCAAATTGCACAATCATGGAGTTAAATTTACTTCGGAATTCGCCGCTATTTGTGTCATCCTCGATGCAACAAATGAACTCGCGGATATAAGTTACTCGTTCCTTGAGAATATCGTCCGTGATGAAACGTTTTGCCGTTGACAAGCAACAATTTCGCTTGCTATAGATCATCAGCGCTGTGTTCCATGTGGCGATGTTACGAATCGATTTGTATTCTCGGAACAATGTTACTACCTGCGGCTACCTATATAATTTGCGTTAAACTGAGACTTCAAGTCCGATTATCATCTGGACGAGTCGAACACGCTATAGCATCCGGCTTAATAAACAATTTAGACGTCTACCTGGTGACTCTACGTTTCGAAGCAGGGTGGAGCGACCGAGAGAAAAGCTGCACGTCAGCGTATATTTTCCACGGTTAACGGTAAAGTAAAATCAGCTTGTGCCAACAGTTGGTCAGGTAAAACTCCGGGATTAACCGGAAGGGGTAGAAGAGGGGAAAAAACTACCTCAGTGCGAGATTCGTATCACTGAAAGGCCCAGAAGCAACTGTTCTGACTAATTGTTTGCCATAAAATTTTATCGATACGCAAACATTTGAGTCGATAGAAAACAAATTACAGGCGCGATCGCTCAGTACTAGGCCACGCCCCCTCACGAATCACATGACCCAAATCAACCAATCGCTAATTTTCGTTGCATCCGCGTTGCACCTGAAGAGGCCCGATTTTCTGGATTACCTCCGCTTTCAGTGATAAAAAGAAAACTTCATCGGTGATAAAAATCTCTCAAAGCGAGGCGTTTAGTTT
Source organism: Melipona bicolor (assembly GCA_030673865.1). NCBI lineage: Eukaryota > Metazoa > Arthropoda > Insecta > Hymenoptera > Apidae > Melipona > Melipona bicolor. The sequence goes on along the minus strand of JAHYIQ010000002.1, from coordinate 6,428,812 downwards.
CTTTCGTCTTGTAGAACTTTGAGTTCAATTCTTTAGAGAAATATTTTCTTTGGAAAAAAAAGAAAGATATATTCACTTTTAAACATTATCAGCGGTTCTTTCAAATTTTTCATTTTGCGAAGTAACGTCGGGTAACTTTTCTAAAAGTTCAGTTTTAAACTGTAAAGTATTCGGCAGAGTGAAGTAGATTTAAAGAAATTCACCTTAAATTGTACATCGGTAACGATCGACTAAACAATTTTTGAGACTGCAAGCGACGTAAAATAAGAATGGGAGGAATCTTGCTCGATAAAGTCAGAGATCGAACCGGAGATGCCGCAGTTCAAAAAATGTGTATTTAAAATTTGAAGCGCCGGAATTAACGACCACGCCGGGAATAGCAGAAGCACGCAGCGAGTGGAGGGGTTTTCGTTTAATTGTAGTAAATTACGCGAGACGGTCGCCAACCCCCGAAGATTTTCAGCGGCGACGTGTCCCCGACGCAGTCGATATTGCACAAGAGGCGGCGTTTCCTCGAAGGAGAGCCGACCCCACGATTTAACACGTGCGTGCAACGGTGCACACACGTGCACGCACGCGCGTCCATCTTCGTACACGCGCGATATACATATCACGCACGTGCGACGTCGCGAGCGTTTTAATTGGCGCGATCGTGGGCGACCTTTTTTCGATTTCCACCTCCCTGCGCAGACACTCGAAATCGTCGACGAATTAAATAATTTTCGATTTTTGTGATTCTCATTTTCGAGAATGGCCCAAGTGGTGTAGCCTTGGAAAATGCATCTGCAAATTCTTCTCCGCGTGAGCGCGTATTTTCAAAATTTACACGTAGAAAGAGAAACAGCTTCTCCGATATTTTAAAACAAGGTATACGTTTCACACTCAACAGAGCCAGCTGTATTTTCCCATTGAGTATTTTCAAATTACATCTAGGTCTTCGTACTTGCGATTAGATTGTAATTGCTCGTATAAACTACCAGGATTTTCTTGGTTTCCTTGGCTTCTGATTCTTCGATCAATTTTTCGAAAATCATTTTTCAACGATAATTAAAAATTAAAAATTTATTCAGCAATAATTTTCGGTTTCTTATATTTTAAATATCTATTTGAAATTCATCGTCCCTTGTTTTTAATAATGTACAGTGATACGAAGTTTCTGCTTGAGACAAAAACAAGCAAATTGTAAGCCTACGAAATTTCACTCCGAATCTGAATCTCTCTGAAGCGAACGTTGATAAATGAATATTGCGTGCAACGTTTCGATACTTTGCATCCAAAATAATGTCACAATTTGAAGAAGCGATACGCTCGCTTCAAAAATTGAAAGGAGGTGCGAGAGAGCTCCGAATCTCGAAAGATTCCAAATACAGTGCCCCCTCGAATCTCTCGAAACCCAACGAAATCACAAGAGCTCGACAGGAACGGTCGCCGCGATTGCCAACAACAACAGCGGGGAAAATGGTCCGCTCTCTTTCCACGCGGCGCACGGCAGTGAAAACCCCCGACAATCCGACACTGCGTTAATTGAACGTGACCGATCGTGTCACTGGTCGGCGAGTGCGTACGAGTCACGCGGAAAAAAATCGGCGTGCGCGCGGTTTAGCGATAGTCGCGCGTTTCAACGCGACAGCGTAGATCCTCCATTTGCCAATGGCAAATTAAACCGGATGGGATCGGTGGAATGGGGAGGAAAAGGAGCGAGAAAGGTGGTGTACCCTGCGTGCGCGCGTGTATAGGCACTAACGTGCACTGGAGAGAGAAAGAGAGAGAGAGAGGGGGTGAGCAGCAGCCACGAGCCTCGTGTGACGAATCGACGGGGGTGAGAGAGAAGCATCATCGAGTGTGTCGCGGTCGCCATGCGCGCCAGCACGCGCTACGAAAAATCTCGATGATCATCCGGCCGTCTAACTCGCGTTGTTTTAACGATCCTTTAGAGTCACCCGGTACATGAGCCGCGCGCAGTGGCGCACTTGACTGTAGCACGCACTCCATGCACGCAGGGGTTGAGGGTTGCATACGTTGCGGTATGGATTAGTTAGGCGGACACAATAATTTTGCCAACACCCACCAGCCAGTCTCTCCATCTCTCTCTCTCTCTTTCTCTCTCTCTCTCTCTCTTTTTAACGCTCCACGCGCTTCGTAATCTGTCTCTATTTCGCGAAACTCCTCACTGCGGAGAACCACGCGCTACGTTTTGCACCCGTGAATCCCTTTATTCGCAGCGTTCGTTTCTGCCGCAGTGTAGCACACGCTCTCCACTCTAGTTCCGTTCTAATCTCGCTGAATGTGCGAATGATCGATGATCAACGAGAAGTTTAATCGTTGCAATGGCGTGTTGGCGATTCTCGGATGGATCTTTGCAAGAATGAATTGTTTCTTCGAAACGTATGCTGGCGGTTAAATTATGAATATTTACTTTGCAATTTTATATTTTTACGAAAAAGAGATTGGTTCTAAATAGAAAATATTTGTATTTTTGGTAGGTTTTCTCCAATTTACTAGAATATCTCGTATTTTATCACTGAAAGTGATTTTAGCGGGTAAGCCAGAAAATCGGGCCTCTTGAGGTGCAACGCTGGTGCAACGAAAATTAGCGATTGGTTGACTTGGGTCACGTGCTTCGCGAAAGGGCGTGGCGTAGACCTCGAGTAGGAGTGGCGTTGTCTGGTAGATCTACTGAGCGATCGCGCCTGTAATTTGTTTTCTATCGATTCAAATGTTTGCGTATCGATACAATTTTGTGGCAAAAAAGTCGTCTTCATTTCCTATTGTCGATATTGTCGTAGAATCTATACACGTAATTCACACACATTTTTGGTAGTAACTTGCAACCATTGGATTTTAATAAATAAATCTTCAAGACTCGTAGCTGATGAAGCTATGTCATGGATTCCCACTTGCATCTGTGGAAACAAAAACCAAAAAAAAGAGGAAAAACATCAACTTATTCGCCGTAAGACGCGTCCAAAAATAAATCAGAAAACGATGAGCGCGCACAGCAGCAGCTGTGGACATTTGGTCATATACGCAGCGAAACTTCCGCTTGATAATCTTCATCTGGCTTGTACGTGCTCGCGGTAGAAAGGGGGAAAGCGAAGAAAACGTGGAAGAAAAGGAGTTAAAGAAAAGAGAAGAAGAAGACACGAGAAGAAGGATCGAGTTTTGGGACGGTCGACGGTAGTCCCTGAGCGAGAGAGAATGCCCAAGTTCCGCAAGGAGGAATAAGTGGAAGGGAGAGTTAAGGACACGTCGAGCTAGCTAGGACACACGGGGTGTGCAGAGCAACGAGAGAGAAGAAGAAGAAGAAGAAGAAGAAGAAGAAGCGGGGGAGAACCCCTGGCCACCCTTATTAAGATTCCAGCTGTGGAATTCTACCTGCGCCGAGCTCGCTACTGGTCTTAAGTAAATAAAACACGACCGAGCCACGTCGCCTCCGCAACGGCTACGCTCTCTCGCTCGACCGGGTCCTCGCGTTAGCTCCTCTTCGTCGTCTCCCGGTTCTTCCATCGCTAGAGTTCTCTCCCTCTTGCTTCCTCTTTCGCACGCGTCACCGACAACCCTGTTTCCCTGTCTCTCTCTCTCTCTCTCTCTCTCTCTCTCTCTCTGTTCGCCTCTGGCCCCAACTCTCGACTCGGCTCCATCGTGTTGCTCTTGCCTTGGCTCGCCTCGACTCGTCCACGTCTCGTTTTCTCGTCCATTATTACGGCTGCTTTGCCTACGTTTCGTTCCTTTCTTCTCTCTCTCTCTCTCTCTCTCTCTCATTTGTTTTTTCTTCTTCGTCTCTGATTCTCCTCTTCTCTTCTCTTCTCTTCTCTTCTCGGTTGTGCACGGTACTAGTTCCAGTGCAGAGCGCGTTGTTGGCCCCTTTGCAGTCGCGAGTCCGTAAGCGCGAACCTTGGGCAGATTCGGGAGCGATCGGCCCTCAAGAACATACCAGAATTCCACGGGATCCACTGGCCCCGCACAGCGAACGATCGGAAGCGTTTTCGGGGGAGGCGAAACCAGCCCCTTTGAACCGGATACGCGAAGGAATTCTCTGCCGGTGAATATTAGAACGCGGCGCCGCCTCCATGGCATCCCTTTCCACCGATTCTGCTCTCTCCCCTCGATCCTGGACCGCGCGGCTCCGGCGTGCGTGCCGGCGACGGTTTTATCGATGTGTGCACGCCTGTGAAGCGGCGATCGGCGTTTCGTTGCTCCCGGTGAACCCGGGAACACGGGCAACGCGACGGCGACGAGGAGTTGCAGGAGTTTGGCTTGCAATCGAACGTGGATTTGGGATTTTTGTCAGGCTTCGGGTCACTGTCAAGTTTCGTCGTTTTACGGCTGTTGAAAGTTCCATGGTAAAGAGCATAATTCTGTAGTAATACAGTCTCCATGGGAAAATATCGTCGATAATTTAAACCGATGTAACTTCGTAAAGGAAGATTTGGAAGATCTGCTTTGACAGTCGCGAGTTTGCTTTTTACTTTACATCACCTAGTGGATGAAAGAAATTCAAACGAATGTAGAAACGTTGAAAATTTTTGTTCGTAACTGCGTCTACGAGCTCATTTTCTCACCGTTTCATTGCGAGGTTCTGACGATTTCTTGAATTTTTGAACCGCTCAACCCCTGATATTCAACGTTCAGTGGAATGGCGAAAAAAATCGTGTAACAAGTTTCAAAAGAGAGACTTGAAGCTTCAAAGTGGTAGTAGATCTCGTTACGAAAAGACTCTTTTAGCGTTTTCACGCACGTTTGAATCTTTATAACTTTCGAAAAAAACATATCCTCACTTTGTGATTTATTACATTATTATATTTTACTGTATGATTTAAAGCAATCTTTGAAAAGAATGAGACCAAGTGGATCGTTGTGCGATCTTTTCTCACAAAGTTCAAATTGTCGACAATTTTTCATTGTAATTGGTCATACAGTTACTCTTCATTGTACATACGACGATAGTTGTGTATTATTTGGACTACTGAAAATTAGCTCAACTTTCTCAAGTTAAAATGTGCCCCGACTCCAAACTCCACCGACAACTCCCATAATGGTGCCAACCAAGTCGACCCAAACTCGTCCGTTGAATCGAGTTCCTATACCGAATCTAAGCTCCCTTGTGTTCAGCACGATCCGTAAAACATTCGAGAACAACATCCCCCGATCAGCCGGCAATCTCGGAAACCACCAGCGGCAGACGTAAACGTCCATTCTCCCCCTAAACGAAGTCTCGCTCGCGCCAGCAACACAGAGGAGAGGAACAGAGGCTAGACGGGGACAGGCCGTGGTCCCGAGGCGCGTCTCGCGTCTCTCGCGTCAGCCGCGGTCGAGCCCGGACCACCACATCGGCCGATGACGATGACACAGAACCCGGGGGCTTGTTATTCGTCATGCTTACGTGTTACGTGGCAGCGCGGCAGTCAGTGGCGGCGGATGCCAGCATCTCTTCTGGCCCCATACTTCTTCCAGGCCGACGTTGTCCCACCGAACGTTTTTAATATTCCCCCGGGCGATGTTTGCGCCGCTGTCATTCACAAGGATTCCCCGCCGGAACCACCACCGTCGTCGTCGTCGTCGTCGTCGTCCGTCGTCCGTCGTCCTACTGCTGCCAACGCATACACGTACAAACACGTACAAACACGTACAAACACACGCACAGAGTGTGAAAGAAGCAAGAGACGTACCCAAACACAGAGAAAGAGTATGAAAAAGAGACGAGGAACGAAAGAACAGCCGTAGTGCACGTGGGAGAGGAGGAGAAGGATAGACGCGCGAGCCACGGCGACAGAGACGCGTCGTCCTCGCACAATGCATCGGTCCATCGACGGTGACGAGAGGCGGACGCTGACGACGGAGAAGGCTGTTGCTGATGCTGACGCCGCGGCCCTCCAGTGACGGGCTGCGAGCGTTGTGCGAGCTGATGTGTGCGTGAGGATGTCCCCGTGTGGTTGCTCGCTCCAGGCTGCCGTGATAACCACCACCACCACCATCCCCGTGTCGTCCTCCTTACACCTAGTTCTCTCTCTCTCTTTCTGTTACTCTGTTTCCTCGTCTCTCCTCGTTTTCTATCTATCTACACAGGCCTCGTCACACACACACACACGGAGAATCAGAGATCACACCGAGGACACACGAATACCAGGCCGGCCAGATAAAGAGAAGACTTCCGGGCATAATCCGGAGCGTCGCGCGGCGAGGCGCTAGAACAAATCAAGCCGCTTCATTGTTCCCAGCCCCCGAGCTAGCTTTCCTTCTTTTTTTCTCCCCCTCTCCTTCTTTCGTTTTTTTTTTCGTTTTCTCTCTCTCTCTCTCTCTCTGTTTTTTTCTTTTTGCTATTCCGCGACGATTGGCGCGAACGGCGCGAAGGACGCTGTCAACCGAGCCGGAGACGAGGAATCTCGGCGAAGTTCGTCTTCGGGATAGGTGGGGATTTTGTTCATCGATTGCTCATGGTTATTTCGAGAAGAGGTTCGAGCTTCGTGAAAGTGGTCGGTGAATTCTATCTACTTTTGATACATGGTGGAGGAAGTTTCGTTTCTTTCAGTTGATTCGCGCGAGCTATACTTCTCCAAACAGAGAAATTTACTTCTTGCGATATATTTCACATTACGTAACTACGTTACGTTAGAACGCTTGAAGCTTCGAAATTGAGAAAAAGTGAACAGATCGTTTTATAAAGATATTTATAACACCCAACTATACGCCGTCCACAGATTTTGTTAAAAACAGATTGTGTTTTATAGAAGCAAAAAGAAAAAAGTGGAAGATTTCCTCGCCAAGTGATAACAACTCTCTTCGACCGAGAAACGAGTAGCGCGAAAAAGATAACAGTCGCGAAAGCCGTTGTAATGACGTTCGATAACCAAGACATAAAAAGGTTAAAGACGTAAAAACCGGCGTGTGCGAATGCAGCTTCCATTTTTTCCACTGTTTCTACGCGCAAACGATATCCAGAGCGAACGTCGCATCGTCAGCTCCCATTAGGATCGAGCGAGTTGTCGAACGTACAAAAATACGAAACCATCAGCCGGCGATCCTTTCGCGGAGAGGTTCCGTCGAGGTTCTGCGGCGGAGCCAGAACCGAAGCGTCACGAGCAGAGCTCATCAGGGGCTGTTCGTCAGCGTCAATCGAACCTGTCAGTCAGCTCTCGCCGTCGTTGTCCGCCGGTCAAGCTGTGACAGGGCAAAGCGACAGAACCGAGCGGAACTCGTAACGCGCGTGTCCCCTGCGCGCCGGCTAATTGCCATTCTGTCTAGAATCCCACCGACGACTCTCTGAAGATTTCTCCGCGCGCGCGGAAGAGGCGACCGTATAAGGCCGGCGCTGCCGCCCGGCGAACCAACCTTCTCTCTCTCTCTCTCTCTCTTAGCCGGCTGCTAATGCAAGCAAATGGACGTTGAAACGCGCGCGTCTTTCACCGATAACGCTAGCCGCGCCTGCAACGTAACACGTGCCGCCTATTTCGGGGTTGATGCGAAGACGTGCACGTCTGTTAAGTGCGCGCGTCTTGGGCTTAGAATGTTCATTGACTGTCTTTGGACGCGCCTAGCCGCTGGAAAGTTGTTCGTAGCGATTGTTAGATTCGACTTCCCTGTCACTGCGCGAACGCTGGTTTTTAAGATGGACATTTCGGAATATTAATCGTACATCAACATACATGGTTGTTGGAAAATTATTTCCAGCGAACTATTTTTTAGAAGGAATGTTAATTATACGCTGACGCGCATGGTTAGTGGAATTGGGTACTATTATTATTTTCTGATGGATGTCTGGGAGGTTTATGATGAGAGGTTTAAAAATTAGAAAGATGAAAATAAGGGGGGGAAGAAAAATAAAAATGTGGAGATTGGATAACATTAAGAAGGTAAAAGAAAATTTCAGAATGATTAGAGTTTTGAAAAGTGAAAGTATTTTTACGGATAAAATATTCCACTGGTACAACAAAAGGATATAAGAAAAATTTGCAAATTCAAAAAGGAACTAGTCGTTGCAAATAATTGATCGACGAGATGATATATCGAGTAAGAAAAGATCAGTCTCCTTGAACAGCCACGGAATTTCGGCTCCTCGCGATTCCCCTCGTGGTGGTTTCGATGGATCCTCGAGATATTTTCTGGTAGACGTCGAGAAAACCCCATGTGGTAACCCGGCACAAAATGGCGAGCAAGTTGCGTCGCGGTGACGTCTCGTTTCGAGTCTGAATGTAACCTCGCAGTTCCTAGAAGCCCCGAACCTTCTCTCTCGGGTTCTTCTCGTTCCTTCGCTGCCAGGACACACAATGCATACCGGTGCCCCTCAGCCCCCCTCCCCGCGGCCCCTCGCCGCGAGCACGGTGGCCACTCCCCCACCGTTTGCCAAAGTCCTTCGTCCTACGCATTTTTTATGGGACAGTTAGGCAAAGTTGGCTTTCTACCAGTCGAAATATCCGACTTTCCTCCTCGTAGTTCCTTCGAGGATTTTGGAATTTCTTTGGTAGCTATTTCGAGAGGAGCTTGAAGGTTGTTACCTTGATGGAAACTAGTTTTTTTTTTTTTGGATGTAAAATGTTACTTTGACGTTACAAAATAATATTAAAAAAAATATTTATAACCTGTATTATTGTCCTTTAAATTGAAATGATATTAGAAGAATATTACACTCGTATTATTGTCCTTTGAATCGATCCATTGCAAAGTGTGACTTGAAAGCCACGTATTTGTACATCTGCTTGCTGCTTCGTATCGACGAATTATTTGTAACAATGGCAAAGTTAGTTCCCAAATTTTTAATTGAACGGATGCATTATTTATTCCCTTTCGTGCAAATAACTCTGCACGATATATTTATCCAGTTTTTTTTTACATCAAACGAGTATTTAATAAAAATTACCTTTTAACTTAATTTAATTTCAAACTTTTATCATATCGCGCGCAGCGGATTGATCGAATTGATCGGTCTTTCCCGGATAGCCGATTCGGAGATGCTAATCAGGCCGCAGTGGTAAAAACGAAGTCTCTTCGAAAAAAAAAAAAAAAAAAAAAAAAAGAAAAAACAACTTCCATCCCTCGAAATAATTACTCGCATGTTGCATCGTGCTCGCGAATCACATTCCACCCCTCAAAGCTGTTCAACGTTACACAAAATGTACCTCGTTTCTCTCTCCTGCCTCGGTTATTATCCCATTACAAGGAGCCCGGGAAATATGCGATGCAGATTAGGAAGATTTATTTAAAATTCATCTCGACCCATCCCCCCATCCCCCCTCCCTCTTTCTTTTTAATTTTTTCGATTTCTTCTCTTCTTTTTCGTTTCCCTTTCGCGTGGCGGATAATAGCCAGCCGGCGTCACGAGCCAGAGAGAAAGAGCCTTCGGTCTACGAAGCAAAGAGATGAGAAATTTCCGGAGATTTATTATAGGGAGCAAAGCAGACGAGAAGGAAAGAGCGCGCGAGAGAGAGAGAGAGAACGAGTGGATTGAAGCCACGCAAGGTGATGCCCAATCAGTCTCCTCGCTGCTCCATCACGATCGAGGGTGCATGCTCACCCATACCACCAAACCTCCACAATAAAAGTCTTTCCACACACGCGATGATACGCGTCGTGCCAACGTGATATTCCTCGCTAGGACAGGACAACGATAAAAAAAAAAAGAGGAAAAGAAAGAGAGAGAGAGAGAGAGAAGAGCAAGGGAACCCTTGCCACGGAGAATTCTCGAGCTCCGCCCGCCTACTTTTCTCTGTTTGTCGCGATTCATCCTTAATTCATAATTGCACGGTCTACCGTCGTTGATTGAAGATTACAGCTGTCTCCTCCTTCGAGTCCCGTAAAGGAGACCAAGGCCCTCTTATTAATCACGCGGCAACCTTCCTCGAGGACTCCGCCGGGGGTGGCAAGAAATGGAAAAGAAAAGAACACGGTTTCTATTCGCTGAACGAGGTCAGAAGAACGAAGAGGGCAGAGGGTGGAGAAAATGGGGGTTAGTTTCGCCCAGGAAATTTCTTTAAACATAGCGCGAGCACCCGAGGTGTTCCTGAAATTTCTTCGGCGACAATTTTATACTCTGACAGTGAGCACAGTGGAACAAGTGGTCAATTTATTGCGGGACAAATGGATGATTTGTGTGATTGGGAGTCTAGTGACTTTTCGTATGTTTTTGTGACAAAGCTCAGGTTTGAATCAAGCGGATTCAATCGGTAAGATATTACTTTGCTACTCTAGGTGTTTACTGCTACATTCTGTGTAATTTCACGCCTTTGAATCGCCAGGACATGTATCAAAAGTAGAAACGTTATTTTCGACACTCTACGTCGAGTCTGGCCAATTGTGCGAACCAACGTTCAAATTCCTAAACACTCTCGGCACGTTTTCCGACGAAGCTCGACAGAACCCGGGCGCAGGTTCCTCTCGTTGCTGAAAAATAATCGCCGGGGGTTAACGCGCGACAACGCGCCCCTGTCGCTTTTCCATCTCATTTGCCTTTGATCGACGAGCAGCATCGGCAACGCGAGATCTCCGCGCTGAAGCGGAGCGCGACTTGGAAATAAACGCAAGAGAAAGGAGGAAAAGAAAGAAAAAAAGAAAAAAAAATAAAAACCGGGTGAAAAAGAAAAGAATCGGTGGAAGAGAGAGAAAACGGGCCAGGCGTATAGAAGCCAAGCCGCCCGTTGGTGCTCTGTGCAGCAGGAGCCTGGTATTTTGGCAAACTACCGCCGACAGCGCTCCCAGTTTGAAAATCAATGCCACCCTCCGCCTCCTGAACACCGGCGATATGGTGTAACGAGCGCGCACACAGAGTCCCGTGGAATAACGTAGGAAAAGAAAGGTGGCAGGGGGTGGCGGAGGAGGAAGGGTTGGTTGCGCGAACAGCGAGAAAGAAACTCGGGGTTGGAGCAAACTGACGAGAGAAAGAAAGAAAGAAAGAAAGAAAGGAAGAAAGAAAGAAAGAAGAGAGGGTTGGTTGTGTGTGCTCGCGCGGTGGTGTATATATCGGTGCCGGGGTACTCGAACGGGAACGCGTGCACCAATGGCGGGAGGTTGGGTCAGGGGAGACGAGAGAGAGAGAGAGAGAAGAAGGAAGGGGTGGTAGGTCGTTGAACATAAAAGTGGGCACAGAGCGAGCGAGTCACGTGTAGCACGGCAGAGCGGGCGCATTGAGACGGATCGACAGGAAAACCGTGGCCGGTGTTAGAGAAGGCTGCCTGGCTGGCTGGCTGGCTGGCTGGCAGCAGCGGTGTAACAGAAGCGCCAGAGTTGTTGGCTGCTGTTGGCGCAACCGGCAACAGCAGCACCGAGGCATCGCCAGCTTCGAAGAGCGTAGGTAGTGTACGAAGCTCTAGGTTAAGCCAGCAGCAACCGGCTGGCTGGCTGGCTGGTTGACTGGTTGGTTGGTTGGTTGACTGACTGGCTGGCTGGCTGGCTGGCTGGCTGGTTGGCTTACTTGCTTGCCTGCTTGCTTGCCTGCTTGCTTGCTTGCTTACTTGCTTACTTGCTTGTGCTTGCCGTTAACTTCTCTCTCTCTCCCTCTCTCCTCCCCCTCTTTCTCTCTATCTGTATCTCTCGTTCCCTCTTCTCCCTATAATACTATATATCCTCTCTCCCTCTCCCGAATGGTGTAGGATGCGTAGCTGCATTTCTCTCTCTTTCTCTCTCTCTCTCTCTCTCTGTCGCTCTTTCCCCCGCGAGACTCACGAGTCCCCCTCCGGGTTGCGCCACCAGTAATTGCTTCCTTTGAGTAGCTCCGAAGGTGTAATTTAGTCCCCGACCAACAACCTTAACTAATTAACACACCGAGTAGCGAGCGAGTAAGTGAGCGAACGAGCGACGGAGAACGAGCCGCGACGGCTTGACTGACGGACTGGCTGGTTGACTGGCGGCCTGGATGCCTGACTGATTTCTTCCTCTTCGTCTTCTACTTCTTCTTTCCTCGACTTCTCCCGCCACGCCATCTCTTCTTTCTTTCTTTCTTTCTTTTTTTTTAATTCATCGACGGGTTTCCCCATCTTCTTTCTTCTTCTTCTTCTTCTCTTTCGTAACGCACGATCAAACTCGAACGAAAGAGAGAGAAAGAGAGAGGAGAATGAGACCGTGGGGCGTGTTCGCTTTCGCTTCAGCTCGACCAGAGGCGCCTTTCGACTTCTCGCTACTCACCACCTTTTCCATAAGTGCGGCTCGTGACCTCGCGTGTCGCGTAACCGCGCCACTCGAGGCTAATCAGTCGTCGCTCGGGCTCCGATCGAACCGGCCGCCGCTGTGTTCGCGGCCCGCGATAATTATGGGTGTTCGACGTGTTGCTTGCTACACACCGCCGCCGCCGTCGTCGTTGTCGTCTTCGTCGTCGGCCTTTTCATCGCGATTCCTTTCAGAACGAGGCTGCCTCAACCGGCAGAAGTGCTTGTTTTCTCTCCTCGCGTTTCTCATTCTTTCTTTCTTCTCGTCGACTTCAACTTCGACCTGCCCCACTCGCCTCAACTCGACCCACAGTGGGAGGATTCACAGTAGGGAATTTCACCTGTCCAGTTTGTTCAACGTAATTGCGTACGATGTCTCTATTCGTATCGACGAAAGACGAGATTACCATGCTTGGTGATTCGATCTAGACTGTACAGAGTCTGTTTCAAGTCGCAGAAAGCAAGTCATTTCGATCGTGCAGGAAAATTGTAGCTATTGCGAAAATGTTTTTGATTTTTTTTCAAGGAAATTAACCGCAGTTACCAAAGTCTGCTCTATTATCTCGCAGTAACTGCAAATAATTATCGATACTCTAATTTTTAATGAACTTTACTCTACCACCCTCGTAATTACACCACAGAAGAGATGGCTGTTGGCTGTTACTGACACTACGTTCGTCTTGATTACCAACTTCTCAGGTCCCAATAATATCTGCTCGTTGACAACTGGACCATAAAAAAATATATCCGAATCTTCTTCCACGTTCCACTCCTTCAACCGAGAATCTCGATCGGTTCCTCGAATCTTCCTGAGCGCACCTGTCGCCCAGTGTGGGCTCGGCCTAAGTCTCTTCATCCTCTTGGTCCTCAGCCCTCACTCACCCGACCAACGCAGAGAGCACGCGAAATTTTGCAAGCGGACGTGAACGCGTCACGTAAACGTTCCGTTCGTTTGGTCTCCAGTCTCTCCAAACCAGCGAACCACAACTCGTTATAACGAAGGAAGAGAAAGAGGAAGGGAGAAAAATCTGTGAAAGAAGAGTGAGAGAGAGAGAGAGAGAGAGAGTTGGAATCACGATGGCGGTGGGAATACCGGAGGTGTGCAACGATGCTCGTATTTAACACCTGATTAAAGTCGAAGAGAGAGGTAGCGTTGGCGTGACCAAAGCGATTGCTGCGAGATGAGCCTACCCCCCTCTTCTCCCGTTCTCGTTTCGTCTTTGCTCGCTTCCCTCCTTTCACCTGCCCTCCGCCGAATCGTTCCACCGGTTCCTCTTCACGGTTCGAGAACATAAGGTGGTCCAGTCAGTTCGTCTACACTCCTGCCCAAAATTTTGCAACCAGCACCCTTCTTTCGCCTTTTGTGCGAAAACTTTTGTTAAATACTTTTGTTTCTTTCCAGAAACGAAAATATAACAAGTTACTTATTTTTAACTTAAAAATGTGGTGTTGTAAATGACTCGCATGAAAAATTATTTGTTTAATTAGAACATCGTTCGTGCTTCTTTTCTAGAGAAAAGAGATCTTTGAAAGAAATAAAAACATTGTGATAACTTTCGATCGAAGATACATTTAATCATAGTTTAAATATACTATATAAAGTATAATATTTTTATAATCATGTGTTCAATTAAATAAGTTTATAGCTATTTAGTTTACTTAAGATTCTCTCTCTTTCTCGCGCTCTAAATTTTTGAACAAAGGTGTACAGGTCCCTGTGTATATTCACCTCTCGCGCGCTCGTTTGTACGCGAATCTCTGGGTCCGGAGGCGTCGGTGGTGGGGATCGCCGGGGCCTTAAAGTGGGGGTAGGGCCCTCGAGCGACAGCGTAATCACCCAGACGAACTACCATCGTGCCACATCGCTCGCCATGGTGTTGGCCCAGCCGCCAGTGGCGTAGCCGGAACGAAACGGGCGTGTGTGTCATCCGAAAATTGCCGGCCCGTCCAACTACGCACCGAACGATTTACGACACCCAGAGAGAGCGAGAGAGAGAGAGAGGGTTCGGCTTCCTCGCGGAGATGCACGGAGACGCGGGAGACGCGCGCGTGATTCAAATGTTAAACGACGCGTCGATCGGGACGCGGGATATACCACTCGTTGGCCCCGGCGTGCTACGTCGGCGCCACGTGGATCGTGTTTCCACCGACGCCTCCTGCAAAAGTTATCGTCCCCCCTCCCTCCCTTCACCCGACAGTTTCTGACGTTCCTTTTATTTCCACGCTTCTTTCTTTTTTTTTTTCTTTCCTTCTTTGCCTCCAACTCGCGTGGGTGAAAGGTCTTTCCGTGGACAGGCGGTTCGTTCGAAGGGATTGAACCTCGCTCGGCGAGTAGAATCCTGATTCTACTTAACGAGTAGATACTGCCGAGGAGGAATCACGAAGACGGAAATTTCATTCAACTACGAATTTATTCGTGATTTATTCTGTTATAATTTAGCATTATTTTGAAAGTGGGTAGCCTAGAAAATTGGTCCTCTTCAGGTGCAACGCTGATGCAACGAAAATTAGCGATTGGTTGATTTGAGTCACGTGATTCGTGAGAGGGCGTGGGATAGACCTCGAGTAGGAGTGGCGTTGTCTGGTAGATCTACTGAGCGATCGCGCCTGTAACTTGTTTTCGATTCAAATGTTTGCATGTCAATAAAACTTTATGGCAAAAAAGTCGTCTTCATTTCCTAGTCAGGAAACAGTTGCTTCTGATTAGATCTAACTAAATTAACTGTAATTGTATTTGCTCGTCGCTCGCTACGATTTTCGATCGGCAAATTCGAGAAACGGCGAGCGTATCCGCGAAGAAATCACGTCGTTAAGGGAGCGTGCTCGCGCGTGAAAAATTGCCGGCTGAAAGCAAAAACGCGGATTTCCGTGTTTGACGAGGCACGGAAGGACACACGGGTCCTCTTTCCTCTCCCTTTCTCTCTCTTCCTCCTCACGTGTCCTTGTGTTTCACGCGTTTTTCCCTCGCGACGCTTTTCTCGCGGGCCGGAAATTAACGAGGGAATATTTCATTTTCAAAGGATCAGCGCCTCGCTGCAGGGGGGCGAAAGAAACTCGCTGACAGGGAGGGAAGGAAGGGAGACTGGTTGGGAAAAAGAGGTTCGAGCGAATGAGCGGTTTGCCACTTTAGTCGCAACAACCACCCTCTCTCTCTCTCTCTCTCTCTCTCTTTCTTTCTATCTGCGTCTCGTCTCCATTTTGTAATCATGAATTTCGTCGATGACGTCATTAACGTGAATTAACAGCCGCGTTAAGAGAAGACTCGCTGCGCATTTCGCGGGGGAACGCGTCGTTCGCCAAGACGATTCATCACGAGGGTTGCTTCTCCGCGAATCTCCTCCGTCGAGCGTAATAATGGAACACCGAGATTTACGGTTTCTAGTGTTTTCAAAACGTCTGAAGATCTGAAGAATTCGACCGTGAGAGCGATCGTAATTTTTGTGCAAATTTATTTATTTCGCAAAGACAGTCGGAGAAGGTTCAGGAGTTGTGTAATATCTCACATAACGAATAGATGTAAATTTCCAAGTGTACTCTAAAATAGTGTCACTCTAGTAGGAACTGTAATCTCAAGCTTCGTCTTTTCTTTTCTTCTTGTTATTGTGATCAAACAATTTGGTAAAATTAAAAAAAGCGACATTCGCATTTAGGACGAGCCTCTCGGGGTACGAGAGCAAAGTAAAATTTATAAAATAATTATAAAACGAAATGAAACAATTTCCAGTGTCGTTAAATATATTAAAACTGTTTGGTTTCCTAATTATCGTCACTACGATATTATTATTATTATTTTAAAAAAGTTTAGAAAATCTCAAGAAGAAAATGAAATTTCCGGCGTGGCCGAAAGTTAAAAGTTCTCGGCAAGAGAAACACCAAGGCTTCACCCCGTCACGTTTCACGTGATCGCGATTAATCGCCGTAACCCCATAACTCTTCTGCAAACGAACCCAGCCACCATCAGCAACGGCGTATCTTGAGGATCGATGCACCGCGGGGCCCGATGATTTACGATGCATATCGCGCGGCAACAAGGAAGCGGTTTAAACGGTCTCTTCTGGTGGATCGCGGCGGCATTGTTTCCCGTGGCTGATCCACGATCGATTACGTTGGATGCACCGGAGAGCATCGGTGGCCTCTACGCTCCCGCGGTAGACCTTGTCCAGGGACAATAACACCGAGGTCGTCGACGAGCGGAGAAAAACGAGTACGGGAGGGGAACGATCCACGGAACGGCGAGTTCTTCTTCTTCTTCTTCCTCCTCTTCATCTCCATTTCGAGGCGCGGCACCTCGAAAGATTTTCAGCGAACGTGCGCGCGCGGATCGTGTGGGCCACCATCTTCCTTCCTTCTTTATCCTCCGGTACAGGATGCTTCAGGAATACGGTGTCAACACTTTGCACACTCTCGTACGTAGTATACAGTGGAAAGAATAATAATAACCGTGCCAATGATATATCGTCGATGATTTAAACTGACGCGGCTTCAAAGAAGATGTCATTTTTTCAAAGAAGCCTCTATTTTTGACAGTCGACGCGTGATTCTCGTGAATCGTCATCGTAGCGGACGAGAAAGTGAGAATTGTAAAAATTCGAACGAATGTAGAAAGTTGAAAGTTGTTTTTCGTAACCAGATCGACTATCTCGTCTTGAAGATTGAAATTTTCTTTTTGCAACGAGCTCTTGAGATTTTCTTTTTTTCTTTTCGTTACTTGGAACGTTAGAATTAGATGACAGCGCCACTCCTACTCGAGGTCTACCCCACGCCCTCTCGCGAATCACGTGACCCAAACCAACCAATCGCTAATTTTCGTTGCATCAGCGTTGCCGATTTTCTGGGTTACCCCCGCCAAAATCACTTTCAGTGACAAAAATCGCATGTTTTACGTATTACTTCAAGTTGTGTCTCTTTTGTCTTCAAGTTTCTCGAGTGAATAAATATTCGCGCCAACTTTTTGAAACATCCTCTAGGCCACGTCTGGCTAATCTGGTCTCCAGGATCGTCGTCCACGGCGAAACAATGCATCGCGTGGGATCTCGTTGGTCGTAGATCATCGCGGCCATGCCACTTAATACTTCTCATTTGTCTTCGCGCCGGACGAGCAACGTTGCGCACACTTCTTTTTCACTACGTCGTCGTCGCTCTTCGACCTTTCCCCGTAATTAAGGATCCGTCTCGCGCTCGTTAAACATATTGGCTCCGATGTGGAACGAGTATCTCTCCAGATATTTCTGTGGATCCAGAGGAAGCTGAGTTGAGGTTTGGTCCTGTGTGTCGATTTTATGTTGAATCGTTCTAAATAAAAAATCGGTAGAATCGGTGACAATATTGATGGAAGAAGTGATGTTTCAGGTATGTCGGTGTATTATCATTTTACATTGTTGCTCTTTATGAAAATTTCGGTTCTTGCGAATAGAATTGTAGGAACGGAATCTGCAAACACTGTAATACGATCGTGTGATATATTTTTGAATGAAGAAAAATACGCAGTCTGGTTGTGACATAGCGTAAATGTAATTTTCAACAAAATTGACAAAATTGTGTCCGGATACTTTGTGATGTTCTTCGTAATGACCGAAATTTTCCACCTGCGTGTTTGAAATCCAAAGTGTTGATTTTTCTATCGTTACTGAATACTTTTCATATCGGATATTGCGAAAAATCAGAGTCACGTTCGCTCATTCACAGGTTTCTTCGATTGTCAAAGATCAGCAGAGATTTCTCTACTATTTTGCGTTGTTGAGTGATCTTTCTTCTTTTTTTTTTTTGCCGAGTCGTTTCAACTGCCTTCAACTCATCGTGATAATTTGGAGATTGGTCTCGTTCGTGACCTTGAGTCGAAAAAAAGCTAACAGATCGTCAGCAGTCTCGTTCGCAAACCGCGACAGATGTTGCTCGAAAAGATTGCGAGAGGGTAGATAATGGGATCCATGCACCGGCTAGAAACTGAACGCTCGTTTTCTGTCCGCTCCGTCGATGAATTTGGCCTGTGTTTCTTTATTTTCTTCGAAAAACTAAAGAAAAAACAGTGTCTACGATTGTAACGGCATTTACACACTAATAAATAAATAAATAACAATTATAATAGACACGAAATGCAAAAATTTGTAAAAAATTTAAAGCAAAGTATTTAGCAAATGAAACAAATTTTTATGTAAGAATTTTGTAGTCTTTTATAGATACAACGGAAGAAATCAATTTTATAAATCTTGCTTCCTGAATCTTTTTTTTTTTACCGAGTATACGTGGCATATGTATTCTCCGAATTACACATGGAATTTAGAATCACTCTCTAGATGTCGATGTAGAATCACAATCAGTTTCCGAACGTGTAGAATGCCGAATTATTCTGGAATCGCTTAGATTCACCGCGTAGAATTTGAAATTACATTCGCCAATTGAAATAACGAGAAAAATTTTCGCGCGTTGAATTCTCCTTCCGCGTTTCCCTCAGTTCGAAGCTTGAAACTTGAAAAAGGAATAAATAAATAAATTGAAAAAGCACTCGAAAGAACGACGAAGCCGCAGTGAAAGTATCGTGAAACACCGTATATTCTTTCGAATCGTCGACATTCGGCGATAAAATCCACCCCTTCCCCCCTCGGCGTAGACAAGCAGCTCATTAAGCGTGTTAAAAAGTCTCTCCATCGAGGTGTCAATCATCGATTATCAGGAATTACAGAGCCCACATAGTGGTGGGCGTAATTAATATTTCTTCTTTCTCTCTTTTTTTCTTCGCCTCTTTTTATTTCGTTCGGCTGTCGGCTGTCCGTCAAGGTCCCCCGACGCGTACGCCATTGAGATGGGCCCTGGTACACTGTTCCCCGGCCCCTTGTTCGCCGCATTAACAGGCATGACTTGAAAAATGTGGTTCCTAACACCGTCCCGTCCCGTCCCGTCCCGGCCGTCTCTCTTGGTGAAACGACCGACGAGATCGTATTATTAATGCGTCTTCTTGTCCGAGCAGCCGAGAGAAAGAACGGAGAGGAAAGGAAAAGAGAGTGGGAGAGAGAGATAGCTGCTCTCGGGGGCGTCGCGCGTGATACGAACAAATTACGAAATCCAAAATTGGCAGGATTACGAGGCGATCGTGGCGCGAGATAATCGCCCGAGACCCCCTCCGGAGCCACGATAATTGAATCGCGATTGAATTCACGTATCGAGAGAAATAAAAAGGAATCGAAGGGTTGCTGCCCGGTTCGTTGGAAGATTCTCTCGGTTCGTCGTCTGGGCTGGTGAAGGGTGAATTCGTAGAATTCGAAGATTAGAGTCACTAGAGTGACGGGTGAAAACAGGAATTTTTGAGAAAGAAGAATTTTTGCGCTCTGTTTTTGGAATTTTTGTGAACGTAGTAACGGGGGTGAAGATAATGAAATATAATTTGTGAGATTCCAACGCTACGATTATTACAACAACTAAGTAAAGTGTATCCGAAGCTTGTGGACAAAAATTATTAAAATTTTTAACATTAGCGATTTTTGCATTTGATATCGGTCGACATTAAAAAAAAACTGCACGACTTGTACCCCAGTACGATTCGTCTCACTGAAAGGCTCAGAAGCAACTATTCTGACTAAGAAATGAAGACGACTTTTTTGCCATAAAATTTTATTGATATGCAAACATTTGAATCGATAGAAAACAAATTACAAACAACGCCACTCCTACTCGAGGTCCTCACGAATCACGTGACCCAAATCAACCAATCGCTAATTTTCGTTGCATCAGCGTTGCACCTGAAGAGGCCAGATTTTCTGGGTTACCGCTAAAATCACTTTCAGTGATTTAAAAACAAGATGGAAGATGCAAAATATTCTTGTCGATCGTCTGATCGTGTATTTGTTCGGTGATTGATCAAGTTTCTTGGTACAAGTTTTGACACACTGGTTGTTTAGTTGCAATGTTAATCATTTCGAGAGTGTACCGGTGGAACGCGGCA
This sequence comes from Melipona bicolor, assembly GCA_030673865.1. Lineage (NCBI taxonomy): Eukaryota > Metazoa > Arthropoda > Insecta > Hymenoptera > Apidae > Melipona > Melipona bicolor. The sequence goes on along the minus strand of JAHYIQ010000002.1, from coordinate 6,408,745 downwards.
TTCCTGGTTTACTGCAGCTTTTTACAGAAGACTCCCTCTGGTTGATGGAGCATCCAGGTTCAAACTTTGGCTTCTTTGACGGAAGTTTCCCTTAGCCTTGAACTTGCGCGTTTAAACAGCGATCCTTAACTTCCGGACAAAGTTCCACCAGCCTTGAACCATCGGTTTTAACGCGTCCTTCTTGCCTCTTTATCCTCGATATTTGTCTTCATATCTTGCCCTAAAACAAACTGCTCTCGATGAACATGCTTGATGTACACATTGCGTTTACACATCTCCGAAAGTTCCTTCATAATCATTTTCGAGTGATATTAATATTTGCTATCATCGTATTTATAATTATACAATTATTATCTAGCTGTAGTTGAAGGATTCGAGAATCAAATCTGTATATTATATTTTAATGTAAATTGTAAACACAGGTTAGTGTCTAGAAATTAACACTAAACCTTGATATCTCGCACGATGATCGAAAAGTGTTCGTAATGTTACATTTTATCCTCCGAGAAATTAATCTCAAATTCTAACAGTTATCAAATCACGCCAACTGACGTAACCTAATATTACCGTAGAAGCTAAAAGTTCCTTCAACACACCTTCAATTGACCTTCGAAGGTCTTCTCGAGCAAATCGCATAACCCACAAAGACACGTTCAATAACCGCGTAAAAGGTGAAACAGCGAGGAAGAAAAGCTACCCTACGATAAAGAACAACGCGTAACACCGTTAACCCTGGTCCTGCAACCCCCGTTGAGGTAGTCCCCGAGCGGGACACTTCGAAGAAGGCATTGTTCCCTGACCTGCCCTTGCCCTCGAGCCGGTTCGCGGCTTGTGTGCCTCGTGAATTTCTTATCGTGTGTCCCCCACCCTTCCCCCTCATTGTCCGCGAGCTAAGTGCCTACCACCGCGTAACAGGAAAAGGAACTGAAAAGATGAAGAGGAAGAAACTCGCAGTCATCCTCAGAAGCAAACATTGCACAGCCTCTCGCTTGGGTGCGAATCGAACACCGAGGAAAGTTCCTAGGGACTTTTTTTCAAGACGAAATACAAACAACATTGGTAAATGTTCGCCAGTTGCAAAAAGGAGCGTTTGAAAATTGTGCATAAGAATTGGCAGTGTGATATCTGAGCTTCGATTTCAAACGCAGCTGACTTTTTTTTCATCATTTTTATACTATTCTCTCCTCGCTAATTGGACATTCTCCGTACGCGGTACAATTACTGCGACAATAATTAATTCCTTCATTTTTTTATCACTGAAAGTAATTTTAGCGGTAACCCAGAAAATCGGGCCTTTTCAGGTGCAACGCTGATGCAACGAAAATTAGCGATTGGTTGATTTCGGTCACGTGATTCGCGAGGGGGCGTAGGGTAGATCTCGAGTAGGAGTGGCGTTGTCTGATAGATCTACTGAGCGATCGCGCCTGTAATTTGTTTTGTATCGATTCAAATGTTTGCGTATCAATAAAATTTGATGGCAAAAAAAGTCAGAACACTTGCTTCTGGGCCTTTCAGTGAGACGAATCGTACCGGGGTACAAGTCGTGCAGTTTTCTGTTACCAAATTTGCTCGGTTGGTAACAAATATTGTTAACATTATGTTCAAACACCGAAACAATCGAGACATTTTCGGTGAATCTACCGAAATACTGACGTTTTCGATTTTGCTCAATTACTTCCCGCGCCCCGTAGAAACGAGCCTCTCTCTCCCGTTCATTTATTATGAAACGATCGTCGCCAGGAAGGAAGCGCGACGATTTGACAAGCTGCGATCGAACGGAACTCGGCTTCTTCTCAGTCGAAGAAGGCGAAGGAAAATTCTCCTTGATCGGCACGTCTGAATAATGAATGGCCTCGATCGAAGCAACCCGCATTCTCTTCCTGCGTCTCGCGCCTTTAAACATTCAGCCCCCTCTTACCGCTTTCGAACGTTCGTTGCCTTCTTTTCCATCTAACCTTCTATTCCATTATCCATTATCGGCAACGTTGGTTTCTCCATTCTCTTTTTTTTAAATCTCGAAGATTTAAAAGATCCATAGAGCGAGCGAGAGAGCACGGATGATCGGATTCGAGGCAACGCCCGGAGTTTCTAGGCCTGGCAAATCGCTCGAAGCGGTCGCTTTAGACGGATTTCCCGCGGACCGCAGCCAGCGCAGAACCTTCGCCGGTGAATTATTCAGCGGGCAATTTGGCTCGCTTGAAGGAGAGAGCCCGTATCGCCAGCCACCCTCTTCTACACCCAGGCTCTGTCACCCAGTTCGCTCTCGGGGCTCTCGGTGTTTTCCTTGGGACCCCTCGGCCGCTTCCGGCCAAAGCCTGCTTGTAAATAATGATGACAATTGACGCACGCGAAGGAAGAGCCTCCGAGATCGTGCGCACCGGCTCCACGAAATTTGTTTACGCGTCGCAAGTACGAATCTGAAGAAAGAAGAGGGTGTGCAAGCTGGACCACCGTACGTTCGATACTATTGGGCTCTTTTCTTAATTAAAATAATTTGGAATTTACTTGGAATTATTATTGGGAGTAATTTGAACGCTGAAAGTTACTATATTCACATTCGTGTCAATTCATTATTCAATTACATATTTCAGAGTTTGAGATTCAGTGTTATCGATTGGTGAGTTTCTCGATCTTTTGCCTGCCTACGCACGTACAAAGATCGAGAAGCCAAATCCGAAGAAATCGCGGAATTAATCCTCCGCAAATCTGAAACTGATACGCAAGAAGAAACCTCGCAGGTCATCCCCAATAGAGCCAAGTATCGGTGCTAAACATATTTCTCAAGGCAGAAGGTTCCACCTTCCTCGACGCGTTGAAATCCCGGCGCGGCAACAGTGATTGATTGTGGGTGGTGGATTACCCGGAGGGATTCCACGCCGCAGGTGGAGAACAGCAGACCGTCGCCTTTTATTTCTCGTACGCGTACGCTGTCGCGCGAAAGTTACCATTTTTGTGACGTATAATTGATTGTGTACAATTCGTACCTAAATTCATTTATGAATAAAAATTGAGGGATACAATTATTCAAACGTCAGCGCAATAAATGTTTAACACCGTCGAGAAGCTAACAGGGAATTAATTGACAATTGCGCGGTATCCATTGTTCAACGTAAAAATCGTTCTTCTCACTTGTTCGTCACGTTACGTCTCTTCAGATACGTTCCTCTTTTTGTTGCGCAACAGTACGTTGAAATACACAGGAGTAAATTATGTTGAATATTGAAATGAAAATGAAAATTCCAATAATATTACCGAATTACGTGCAATATTTCGAGTCACGTAAATTTGGTTTAAGAAAAAAAAGAAAAAAAAAAAGAATTAATTATAAAATACGAAACAAAGTGTCGACCGTATGTTACAATCTCGCACGATATTTCATACTTCTTTCTTCTGGTAATTGTAAAAATTATTTCCAGCAGCTGCGCGGAATATATAGTACCCTGTTTTGTGTTTGCATGCGTGGTTCGTGCGTGTGCAGTGAGACGATAGCGCGCCGGTTTCGAGGAGGTTAGTACGTGCAACACATCCTCGATGCGGCGTGTAATCCGGGCCAGGAACATTAATGTTGCATCGCGCGCGCAGGGGACGGACTTTGTGTGTCGTGAACAACGCGACAACTAAACAGACATTATCCTTGGCCCGCCTGCGCTCTCTCCCTGTCCGAATCTGACCGCCTCCCTAAAAGCTGACCGCCACCCCTTGCCACTCCACTTCCTTTCGTGCGCCACGAGCCTCAACCGTGATTTCTTTGATTTCCCCTCTGCCCTCTTGCAACGACGAAGGTTGACGTCTCTGTTTCTGCGCGGCGCGAATTTGCGATTGGCTCGCCAAGTTTGTTCGTGGTAATTTTTTTTTTTTTTTTTGGAGATTGATCAAACAGGGAGAGTTTTTGAGGAAATCGACGATCTTCTTTGTCTCCTTTGAGGGGGTGAGAATTAAGATTTTTTTAGATTTAGACAGAGCTGTTGTGAAAGACACTGTTGTAAGTGGTAATTTTTGTTAGTGGAGATAAGGGAATCTTTCGTTTTACTGGAAATTGTGATTTTGCTTTTTTTTTTTTAGAAGGATTTTATTGCATTTTTATTTACTATTATAGAAAGAATAATGGAGTGTCGACATTTATTTGGTTCTATGATCATTTCTATTTTTAATTTTGTGGAAATTATTGTATACACGTAATACAATATTATCGATTCTCGTTTTATGAAAACTTGAATCTCCCTTTTTCTTTCATTTTTGGAACGAAGAATCACTCTTATCGTGGCTGATAATTAAGAATTTTTAACAATAGTGATTCAACCGTGTTATTTTTAAACAACCGTAAGTCGTAATGAATAACATACTCAACTTTCTTCAAAAATAGTGCGTGGCAAGTAATCCAAATAATAACGTATCATTGATGAAAATGATTCATAATAAACTACGCTCGTTCTTCCTCGAAAATTTCGCCGAAAATTACACTCCACGCACCAATCATGATAAACTCAATCCTACTGGAGTACTTCTTCTTCTTCTTCTTCTTCTTCCTCTTCTCTTCTCTTCTTCTTCTTCTTCATTTTTTTCCCCCTTTTCTTTTTATCAAGCCTAACCGAGCAACCAGCGATCAGGTAGCAGCTTCTTCAATTACATGCTTCTGACACGACGAGCAATTACCAGTTTTGCCGGAGCCGGCGGGCCTCGAACAGTTTAACATGAAAGATCACTAAATTGCCGTTCTCCCGAGAATCTCGATGCTAATTAATCGAAATTCTTTCTCATTCTCACTCAATTATCACTGTTTCGTTCTTCCTCTTTCTCTTTCTTTTCCTCTTTCGTCGAAAATCAATCAATTAACTCTTCGTTTGGATTCCTAATCTCTTGGACGCGAGAACTTTCTTTTAGTAGAGCTGGATTAGTGACTGTCGCACGTCGTTCTACGTGATAAATTGTTCAATTGCGTCTAATTTTTTGATGTTGGTAATTTGGCAACTGAACTATCTATAGATGTTAATTAAAATAAAGTATAAAAGTATAATTCTCTCTGATTATTTTCAAATAAATTAATTAAAAAAAGGGAAAAGGGAAGATCGATTTGGCTATTTCTTCAACTCACGCGAATCCGATCAATTTTAGAATTTAAGTGATCTCAGAATACAGTTCTTGTGATTCATCCGTTCGTTCGCAAATCCCTCTGAAATAGTTTCAAAGAAATCTCTCCCCAAGTGTTTAAAAAAGAAACACTTCGTTCAGTGACGCGTCACTGAAGTGAAAATTGACCCAACTGTAGAGAACAGGGAATTTTTCATTGTTAGGAGTGGCTTCTGGATTAGGACATGTTCATTGTCACGACGTTAATCGCGACCTAACGCGAGCCTGTTTCGTTGGTTAATTAAACGACCGCGCACGCTTTGACATTAATTATGTAACTTGATGAAATTGAATCCGGGCCGCGAGCCCCGCGAGTTTTGTTAATGCCGGTTACAAAGTAACCGGCCGTAAAATTATTCCGCGACGCCGGTTGGCCGCCTGGCGTCGTTTGAAATTCGACCGCGAAATTAATCGTTCGAAAGCCGACGATTTTTCAGTCGACGTCGGCCGCGCGCGCGATCTCCCTGCGACACGCCGATACGGTTCAGGTTGTCAACGTGGAATTCGTCATCAACGTAACAGGCGAATTTTATTTTCGTTTCGCAACGTTTCGACAGTCAGCATCCAAAAACAGTCAGCCATTTTTTTGTTATTATCGTTGATCGTTTTTATTGAAGTTGAATACATAGGAATTTCAAGATTGAAATGAGGTGACTGTTTATGAGGAGAAAAGGGAATGCCGTACGAAATTTTATTTTATTTAAATCATTTTTTTTTTAATTATTGTCACTAGATGGCAACGTTTATTAAATTTGAAAGAATTTACGATAAAAGTGAGTTTTGAGACGGGGGTGATTATTTCTCAGGAGAAAAGGGAATGTTATAGGAATACTCATAAGTAATGTTTCTTGATACTGTACAAAATTTCATTTTATTTAAATTATTGTTGCTAAATGGCAATTATTTATTAAATTTGAACGAATTTACAATAAAAGTGAGTTTTGAGACGGGGGTGATTATTTCTCAGGAGAAAAGGGAATGTTATAGGAATACTCATAAGTAATGTTTCTTGACACTGCACAAAATTTTATTTTATTTAAATTATTGTCCCTAGATGGCAATGTTTATTAATATTACTTATGGGTACCCTTGTTGTATTCGCGCGAGTATTTGTTTGGAAGAACGAAAGAACGAAAATTAAAGGAAAAGGTACGAGGCGAAGAAGAGACGAAAGGACAAGTTACGAAAAAATATTCGGAAAATATTTTGAAATTGCAACGTCAAACGTATAATTTATTTATAACTTTACGCACTTCTGTTCTATACGGTATTGTTTCACTTTCGTTAGGATTACGTATTTAGTTTCTTCGTTTCGAATCGGAGCATAGTCGCTGTAAAACATTTTTGAACGACAGTGTACCTGATCGCAGAATAGGTGTGGACGACGCGACGTTTTCACACAGGAGTTCGTCCCGTTCTCTCCGCGAGGAGGAGCAAGATAAGGGGCGCAAGAGGGAAAATTACATATCTAGGACCCCCTTCTGGACTCGTTCCCATCCTCGAACTGCCTTGCCCACCCCTTTGCCACGCGTCCCCTGTCCACCACCGTTGGGCCTGTTCCGTGTACCCTGCAAACGGAATACTCGATCGCGATTAAACATACATAGGCACACCTCCGTCGTTCACCTTTAATTCCACGCGCCACTCTGTCTTTTACTCGTACCTACTGTCCGCGGACGAATAATTTCTTTTTTTCCTCTCTCTCTCTCTCTCTCTCTCTCTGTCTCGCAAGCGCGACGATGCTCTTTTTCTCTTTTCCCCCTTTGCCTCCCCCTGTATCTTCCTTCGACGCGTTTCCAGATGTCGTGCACGAGGTTCCTAACGTGTGACCTCTCGATGCGTTAGGAACCACCCCCTTAGTCGCGCCACCCACCCCTGCCCCGGCTCGGCTCGCGAAGGCCACTTGATCGGCGAAATCGATTTTTAATCGAAGCGAGGGTTCTTCGTCCTCGGGGTCTTTGATTTGGCGACACCCGTGTGTCAGGTGTTGTGGTTTCTTTTGGAACGATTGCAGAGGCGGCTGGACTTGGCTAGGCAGGGTCGAAAGCGAAATTCTTTTTCTTTTCTTTTTTCTCTCTCTCTCTCTCTCTCTTTTTTTGATCTTTTGTAATGAATAGACTGCAAATGTTTATGTATTCATGAGGAATTTAAATGAAAACGTACGTGGGGTAAGTATAACGTGTCCAGGGCGAGGAGTTTGCAGTTGAATTGACAGTAAGATCGAAAAGAGGGGATCTCCTTTTTCTTTTTTTTGTTCGTTTATGGAACATTTACGCGGAAAATCGTTTAATGATCAATCGTTCGATATGTGGGGTCGATTGTTGAATAATTGCAACTAGTTCAGTTGCTTGATAATTGTAATTAGTGGATAGAATGAGAATTTGATACGTTTTTCTTATCTTCAGATTTTTCCGCACACGCGGAAAAAAAATCCGCGGTCTACGTTCTATTGTATAGTTACTCTGTATGTTTCATCGCACGTCCCATACATTTCTCTGTTGAAGTTTAAATTACCTACGAAACTTCACAGTCATCTAAAAATCATCTTTGCCACTGACCCAGTGATCTCTCGCAAACCAATATCCAGCGACGAGCCGTGGACTCGAAAACCATCCGGTTGTCCACGCGCTGGTAGCGTCAATACTCACTTGGACGAGTCGAGCCGCGCTGTTGTGTCTCTGACAAACCCGACGCCTCGTTGCCGCGCCTCTGACAGACTAAACTTTCGAAAGATCGAGTTCCAACGGTGGCAGCAAAGAATGACGTCGACCGGTTACGCTAACGTAACGAGCCAGAGCAAAAGGCGGGCACACAAAGCGGACGCGAAACACCGAGGACCGAATTCCTAAACGAGCCCACCCCTCTCCCCGAGAGAAACAGAGAGACACAGACAAATAGACGAGAGAGAGAGAGAGAGAGAGAGAGCTCGATGTTCGATATCTCGCGCTATTATCAAACTCTCTTCTTCCTCGTTTGCTATCAAGCTTGCCGGTGTGCTGCTCCAACGATTTTTTCTTTCCTTTCTTTCCTCTTTTTCTTTCTTTTTCCTTTTCTTTTTTTTCCCCTGTTCACGCTCGACACACCGGAGGCAGCATCGATCAACCCCAGAGGACAGTTTTGCTTCGACGACCAAGAGAGAGACCTCCCCACCTTCGATACCGGGGCGATCGTATACAATGGCCTCGGAGAGATCCGTGAATAACGGATCGTTCCCCATCAAAAATTCCGTTTGTGCACTAGCGCGCTTGCTACGCACGCTCCTCTGCTTCTCATCCCTCTTCTATCTACACCGGAACACCCCTTCGTGCTCCTCCGCCTCCGCCTCCGCCTCCGCCGCCGTGTGTCCTTTCTATTTCTATCTTTCTCGCGTTACAACCTCCGATCGCGCACCGTTTCAGGGCAGGTTCCAAGTCGATTTTCCTTTAAAGGGGAGTGCAATTTTCTTTTCCCACGTTTGTCGAGTGCTTTAGTCACCATGCCGGCTATTAACACGGTGTTTCGTTTCTTCTTTTTTTTTTTGGGTTTTTCTTTTCCCTTCAAAGATATTGAAGTTGACGCGAGCTTCGCACACGAAGGGAACAGAGTGCAGAGTCAATTTAGAGTCGCAAGTTTTGCAACGGAATTTATTTGCCTTATCGATTTTGCACAGAGATGGGAAACGAGCGCGACACGTGGAATCGCGGCTCGACGTAAATGTAGTGTGTAATAATAAACGTGTGTGATCATAAATATTACACGAAGGTGGACGAAAGTATCGATACACTCGCGCGACAGTGTAGTCGGCCTTTTAAATCGCGAAGCATGTACTTTTTTCGTAGTACCTAGGTTCGTTTTGTTTCTTCAAGGATAATTTTCAAATCACGCGACGAGAGGGAAGACAGTGACACTCTCATGAATCATTGAAAAATTTCCTTCGTGATATTACGACAATCATCTGGATACTAATTTAGTATTTCGTAGTCAGCTCCATCGTCACCGTAAAATTAGACTTGCCAAGTATTCTTCCAAACAGAGGGGGAACGTCGACACACCCTCCCTCCGTGACCAACAATAGCCACTTGTTATTTTCCACTTGTACCGTTAATCACCGCGCGATATTTGTTCTAATATTAGACGGAAAGTCTCGCGAAAGCGAAGGAACAACCTGCCCTACGATCCAAACCCGAACTCTCTCAACTTTCCAACCCCAACGACGTTGCGCGCCTACTCCCCGTGCCTCGCAGTCTCGAACCTCCTCAAGAGCTAAATCCCACCGTCGGTCGGTGTGTCTCTCGCGTCAATCAATATTTCACGCCACGCATTATCAAACTTGGGAGTCCTCGATGGCATTCGACCGAATGGGCGAGTATTCTCCAAAAAAGAAGAAAGAAAAACGAAAAAAGGAAGAGAGGAAGTAGCAAGAAGAACGAGGTGGTGATTTACGAACGTACTGGTTATCGACTTCCTCGATCGCCTTCCAGTCCAACCACTGCGAACATTCACGAAGAAAGAGAAAAAGAGGAGGAGGAGGAGGAGGACTCGAGGTCGTGGCGTTTCGTGCGAGAGAGGCGAGCTTTTCTGGAAATCGTCGTGGCGTTCTACGTGGAATTCGTATAAGGTCGTGAAAGAAGCACGGCCAGGGAAGTACAGAGTCGGTCTCCTGGCGCGCTGACACGCGGAGGAATGGCTGGGAGCGGCGTTCTTGGAATATTAATAACGATCGGCCGCGCGTGTCCACACGCGTGCTCGCGCGTACGCTTCGTGGATCGTCCTCCATCCGGGTCCAAACGATAGGGGCAGCGTCGAGCTAGGGTTAAGTTTGCCTCGTGAAACGCAGTTACTAGTCGACAAATAGAGACGATTGACACGAGACGTGAACAATAAATAAATGAAGAAACAAGCGAACAATGAACAAAATTCGAATATCGTCAGTGACTGATAGTGACTGGATAGTATTGCAAAATAAAAAATGTGCCGTTATCGTTTAACGCGATATTTCCCAAAAATTCACGTAGCGACATAAGTTTATTGACTTGGCCAAAATTTAGTTGATTTTTTTTTGTTTTTTTTATCACTGAAAGTGATTTTAGCGGGTAAGCCTAAATCGGGCCTCTTCAGGTGCAACGCTGATGCAACGAAAATTAGCGATTGGTTGACTTGGGTCACGTGATTCGCGAGGGGGCGTGGAATAGACCTCGAGTAGGAGTGGCGTTGTCTGGTACTGAGCAATCGCAAAGTTGCACGAAAAATTGCAAAAAATGATCGAACAAAACGATCGATATATTAATAAAAGTTTTGCCTCTAAAAGTTCGCTCTTCGTTTGCACACAAAAAACAAAAAACGCAGTTACTTTTGACCAACATCATGTAGGGAAATCCGCGATCTAGTTATTTGTACCAAGGACCAGCGTCTCGCGCAACAAAACAAGTTCCATCACCATTCTGTTCAAAAATTGAAAGCTATATTTCGCTCTCGTGGAACTCGAACTTCACTGAAACAATCCCCCTCGTTGCGTCGCGATCGTGGCTGCATAATTATTTGCGCGGTTACCGCTATTTTTGCGTCATTGTAGAACGTAGCAAGTGGAAGGAGAGGGTAGAAAAACGAGGAGGCAAAAGAGGATGGCACGTATTGCGAGAACTTTTGTACAGCGGCTCTGACTCTCTCCACGAGAGGACGAGAGAAAGAGAAAGAGAGAGAGAGAGAGAGAGAGAGGAGACGAGTTGCGCTTGGTCAGTGCTCCGAGCGATATTTATATTCGCGGCTTTTCGAGTTTTTCGCCCGGTATCGGGTTTATTTTATGCCGGATTAATCCCGACCCCGCGACGATAATTCGCCACGGTGTTCCATAATGCAATTACGCTGTCTGTATAAATTCATTTAATTCTGTTGGCCGATGCGCGCCCCAATATAACACGCGACTATCGATGTCACCGTTTGTTAACTCCCGATTCCTCTCTTTTCTTTTACTTTCTTTCTTTCACTGATGCGTGCTTGAAGGTTTAAAGGAAAAGGTTCTGTAAAGATTCTGTGGATGATCTTGAGATCGCCAAGTGGTAGAAATTTAAGAAATATTCTGCGACTAGACATTCCACAGAGGAATTTTTTAGTCGAGAATTGTTATTATACCTTTCTGTAAAACTCGTGTTTCTTTTCTTTTCTTCTGAATTATTTGTTAAATATAATTTATTTATTATGTAATATCGTTCAATTCAAATCGCTGTCGTAAATTAATCACAAACACGTATTGACGTATATCTGAATCGTGATCACATATTAATTCATTTGATAAAAATACATGTTAAATTTGGCTCAAAATTTAGCATCTAGCCTTTTTGAAACGATTGATCTTGTGCAGAGTTGTACATCAATCGCGTACTCGTGTAACGAAACTAAAAAGTTGATAAAAAAATGGAGTTTGCACAGTGCATCAACCGTAACAGAAAACAATCATATTTCCATATTAATACTGATATTAATGTTACCAGTGATCTCCCAATGCTGCGAAACAACGCCTACCGCGGCAAAAGTGAAGATTTCCTTTCCTCGTCCTATCCTGTACTTGAAATCTCGACCGCTTCGACTTCAGTCCTCCGCGAGTGTCCGTAGGCGGAAACGAAGAAACACAAGTCGACGCGATCTCTGCCTCCCATTGGATTAACGCGTAAAACCGGTAGCTCGCGACGTGTTCCAGTACCGTATAATCTGGCTCGTTTCTTTCAGACCCGCGCGTTTCAGCTTGTCAAGTGTAAAAAATTTTTCTTGAGATTCCTCATCCCGTTCAACATTTTTTAAAAATATATCACGTACTGTAATTGTCAATGGGAAGTGTGATCTCTCATCACGAAAGACCATGTTTTATCGTGGAAAAAAATTCAGGGCAAAAAGTCAAACACAGTTGTCAGGACGTTTCATAGAAGAAGAGCCAGATTGTCTGAACTTTACGTGTCTGTTTCAGTTGAAATTATTATCATTTTATCGCTGAAAGTGATTTCAAGTGCAACGCTGATGCAACGAAAATTAGCGATTGGTTGATTGGGTCACGTGATTCGCGAGGGGGCGTGGGATAGACCTCGAGTGGGAGTGGCGTCGTCTGGTACTGAGCGATCGCGCCTGTAATTTGTTTTCTATCGATTCAAATGTTTGCATATCAATAAAATTTTATGGCAAAAAAATCTGAACAGTTGCTTCTGGGCCTTTCAGTAAGACGAATCGTACTGGGGTACATGTTCATGGTTGGCGGACGTTTTAGGAATCAATATCAAAACGAGAAAGTTGATTCTTTTGTAAAATCTCGCCTGGACGTTTCCCATCCTAATCGGACGACCCAGTGCGCGCCTTCGTGAGAATGCGACGGCTCGCGCGCACCTTCGTCAGAAGCTCGACTTTTTCCCGGGACTCGGGTTTCTTGGATCGACGCGCGCCAACCGCCCCGAGACCCGCATGCTAATGCGATCGATGATCGCCGCGTCTCGCTGAGCGTCCCGCGCGATGCATTAACGATCCCCGCTCGATAAATAACCCGGGAGGAGCGCCGCGTAATCGGCCACCGACTATTTTTAACACTCGCGCGCACGTAACGCGAACCTCCCCTTCGTTCAACCCTCTCCGTCACTCTTAAACTCTTTTTAGATTCTTAAAGTCTTTCCTAGATTCTAAAATTTTTTTTTCTTTTTTCTTTTTCTTTTATGGATTGTCAACTTTTTTTATATTAAATTATTAATTATTAATTATATTAAGAATTCGGAAAGTAAGTATATGCGTGTTACGTTTGGTATTTCTTTAGTCACGGTGTGTTCCTGAAGTATTAGGTTAGTCAGAAATTGCCCTTTTTTTTGTTTTGTGCCATCTTTCAGAGAAGTTTTTATCTTTTTCGACAAAGAACGATTTGGATATCCTCGTCAACGATAAAATTTCGCAGTTCAATTCTGACACTACTGCGGTTTAAAATGAAGTTAGAAGTTATTTATAAGATATATGTGTTGAAAGAAGACGCAATTACTTTTCGGCCAGCCCAACACAACAGTCGATGAAAATGAAAGAAACGATTCGTATTTTTGTGATAACAACGACAAAGTGGATTTCACTCGTTTATTTATTTCTTCGTCAAATTGTATCTCTTTGATGAATCGATCGACGAGCTAGCTTGTTCGCTCGTTAAAATGAAAACTGTTGAGAAAGTGTTAAAAACGGAGTGTTCTGTCCAGAAGTCAGAATTCGTTCGATATTGAATTCATTCAGAGAACTGTGTCAAATTTCCATGCTCATTTTATTTGAGAAAAATGTCGATCTTCCAAGTTCGAGTGACAAATTAACAGACTGCAACTGCGGAGTTGCACAAAGTGTTTTAACGTAACACGCCGCCAAGATAGAAGCAAGTTATAATTAGAATTCACTCTTAATCGTGAACTCGTAATTTACTCGGGACTTGGATGGAATAACGCCTGGGAAGATATTCGCGAGTCATCGCTTTCTTCTTTTGTATCGTCCTTCGTCAGCTTCAATGCTTACAAATTCCAAACGGTCCTCTAAATCAACCTATAGTAGAAAAGTCGCTTTTTTTTCTAAATTTTCGTTTTCTCATCATGTCATAAACCTTTCAATTAAAAATGACCCCGCCGAAAATTTTCTCCCGACTGACTTAACGAAATAATTTCTTCCGCGCTATTCAAGATCGACGCGGAAACTTTTACGATCGAATAACATACAAAGAAGATCGTCTACCACTGAAAGTAATTTCCGCCAAAATTGGTTTTTTCATCCAAAATCTAGAGATAAGATAATTTGCAATTAAAAACGATTATGCCCCCGTCTTCTCGGGTCGAGAACAGGGAATCGTTCCCTGCAGCCTCGTTATCGTCTCTAATTGCAAGATGGTAATTTCCCAAGCGGAAAATTCGCTGAAAGGGCGCAGTTTTCGCTCGCGTGGAGGTCGACGGGCGGGGTGCAAGGTCTCTCCTCGTTGACCAGCCACCGGCGGAACCGTGAGCGTTCTGAGGAGGAGAAAAACGGATGACCATCGCTGCAGGGAGCAATTAGACAACTAGTTTCGCCGCTCGGATATTCGTCGTTGGCGATAAGTAGCGAGACAGAAACTTGAATTTTCTTCTTCCTTCTCCCATCGTTGCCATCTTCTTGTACGATCTTGTTCGAAGAGTGGAGAACGATGGTGACGTGACCTGTCCTTCGTGAAATTGATTGTCTCTGTAGTGCATAATCTGTGATGTAGTCTATCTATAGTTTGACATGATATGGTCCATCTATATAATAATCTATAGATACAGATTATATAATGTGCATGAACTTGTTGCTATTGTTGAATAAAACGAAGGAGGAAGATTGTTTATTTAATTGTTACAAAAGTCAATTGCGTTGGGTGAGTGATTTGTTCAGGTACATTTTTGAACAAACCAAACTTGATTATAGTTGAAATGATTGGTTATTCTACTAAATAGTCTGAGAAATAACATTGTATTGTTACTATTTCAATTGTCTCCGAGTGAAATTCTTTTTTAAGTAAAATAATTTCTATGCACTCTGCATTTTCTTGGCAATTGTATTTGTACAAAACGAAACTTGATTGAACAGTCACTCGATTACACTGAATTGAATCTGTATTTAAAATAACTTGTAATTGGAAGATAGGACTGTGGCTTATTTAAGGTATTTAATACTCATCTTCATCTTCTATGTCATTATAAGTGCATAATTTAGTATTGCACACTTCACATCATTGTATTTGCACCATTACTAAATTATGGAAATAGCATTATAAAAAAGAGTGTAGAAAATAGAGAATAAAATGTACCTTCTACTCAATATCTGCGAAAATTTCTCAAGTTTAATGCCGGAATATGCGATAAATATGAATTATTTAAAATTTTATAATAATTAAATTTCCTCCGCACCCTTCAAGTACTTGACTTCTGTGATATATCACAGAAAAAAAAGCTTCGAACGGTTTTAATTCAACGACCAAGAATTACACTTACACCAATTACTATCCTCTCGCTTGTCTCGAAAGTCTTCTTCCAATTCTCATCTCACTCTCGCGCCTTGCTCTTGCGAAGAAGAGGCACAGCGTGCTTGCTCCTCTCCTCCACGAAGCGCTGCGAATTACTTTCGCGACGAATCCTCTTCAATTAGAGCTACGAAACGCTCGCACACGCGTGCCTACGCTGTCATCCACGCATACACGCACGGTATATACACGTGCACACGCGATGGATCTACGTGGGTGCAAGGTTAGAGGTGGCCGTGCGCTCCGCGACACGAGAAGCCTCATTATTTTCTAATGCACTTGTTAATTGACCAATCGCGGGAAGCTCGCCACCCACATCGAACCACAGCCTCGTCTCTCTCTCTCTTTCTCTTTCTCTTTCTCTCTCTCTCTCTCTCTCTCGCTCGCTTTCTCTCCGCTCACCTCTTCCTACTGTTAACCGGGGCCGGAACAATTTAATGATCGGCTCCCGTTTCGCCTGGAACCAGGGATTATTACGAGGCCGCGATTCGCGATCTACCTTCGACCTTCTTCTTCTTCTTCTTCGTACCTCCCATATTCTCCTTAGACGTCGACTTATTCGTACAATCTCGTTCATAAACGAACGTTTCCTCTATTTACTCTATTTGCTCTCAAAAAGATGATTTTTGATTCCTAGATTCTTAATTCTTATTATATTATTGATATTATCGTTGGGAACGATAGGTTAGTGTCGAATTTTTAGGTTAGGTTCTGGAATTTTTAATCTCGTTTGATTCTGTTTGATTTTGTTTGAGCCAGGAGAATGTAATATGGAATTACTTTGCATCTTTGTAATTTGATATGAGTAGAATACCTCGGATTTTTGTAGTTTAATTCAAAATAGTCCGTCATAGTGCAACGATATTATTCGAGAAAACTTGAGATATTATGTCAGATGAAAAACATATGGAATTGATAGAATTGACAGAATTTTAGCATAAATCTAACATAAATTATCACAGTTATCCGTAACCCAGTTCAATAAGTAATTTCTGTTAAATTGTTTAAATTTTGTGCAAACAATTTTACTTTATTATTTCGCTTCTTGTATCGATGAAATTGAACCGAAATTCGAATCTTATAGTCCCTAATATCAAGCGACACTATAATAATAAAGTGTTAAAATATAAAATTTCGAACATCCATGAATTCTATAGTCGCGAATTCAAAAATCGCAAAATTCACTATTTAAACTGTATTATTATAGTCCCTAATACCAAGCGATACTATGATAACGAAGTGTTAAAATATAAAATTTCTTTTCCGTAGATTACGTAATAAAAGTACGCTATTTAACAATTTTCAAAATACAATCTTTCATGTTGCAAAAATTACTGCCAATAAGATAATTTCGAACATCCATAAATCCCACAGTCGCATTTCGTGCTGTAATTTTGCCGAGTGTCGACGAATATTGAACTGCAGAAATCTACGAATCGACATGAGAATCTCCCCGGAGCAAACAAGTGTCCGATGACTTGCGGACGAGAGTGTACACCCAACAGGGATGGATGTTCTTCACCTCTTTCGTCGCGCATAGACACGACCGAGTGCACCGCGTTCTCGGTGAATCGGGAGCAGGGAAAAAATAGAGACCCTCTTACCTGCGCATCATTTCGTTCGAATGGCCGAGAGGATCGGACCGGAACGAAAGGCTCCACGTTTTTACCCTTCGCGATTCGGGGATAAATCACCGCGATTACCGGTGAAACTGGGATTTTTCGGAGGCTGAGTTCGAGAGAGGTTCTCCGTTTCTCTCTCTTTCTGTTGTACAGAGGTGCATAGATGTATAGATATATAGAAGCCCGTTTCCCGGCGACGTGGTTGAATTTAAAGTCTACGAGGGTCGGATGGAAGAGTTGGTTAATGGAAGGTGGTTCCTCGCTGCGTGGGGAAGAATGATGCAGTTTGGGTGGCTTCCACGGTGATCGATGAGCTTTCTAATGGGCGGAGATTGGCCTGTTTTAGAAACGGTCTAGTCGAGCGAACGTTTAGGACGGAAGTTCGTCCGGCGGAGTTCGTTGAATCGCTGGACCTTCGTTAAAGATCTTGCAACGTTCTTGGACAAGCCCGTGACTTGTAATTGCGACGTTATTTCAGATACTATAAGTATTATAAAACAAAGGATTAGAACGCTTATGAGTTTTTATATATATATTTTTAAGAAAAATCTATATTTATGAAATTATATAGAAATTATACATTTCCCTGAGACATTAATTAACAACTCGCATTCGAATCTTTAGGTTCTCTTACCAAAAGTGACACGCGTATAATTCTTCAGATTCGTAGCCCACTTCGAAATCTCACAAATCTCTACCTCACGAAAGAGTTGAAACAATCTTGCTGTTTTCGTCGCACCCCCAAGAAGCCGAATAGCGTCTCTTCGATGGGGCACTAGATTTCTTCCCGTGCCCCCGTTTCAGGTCGTTCGATTCGACAGAAAGAATCAGGGGGGAGGGGGGAGAACGTGCGCACAGTTCGATCGAGAGCGCGACGGCTTATTGCGGATAGAGCCGAGTTAGCAGCGCGTTGGACAGAACGGATGGAATAATGACCCGCGTCCCCCGAATGACGCGAGATGCATATTTAATAGCTCACCTACCTACTCCGCCGTCTTATTACTGCGTGTTTGTGCACGTGCTACTTGAATATGCGTGAGCGCGCGAATATGTGTGCACGAAAGGTCTTAACGAAACGACGGAAGTAGAGAGAAGGAGACAAAGAGAAGAGAAGAGAAGAGAAGATAGGAGAAGGTTCTCTTCTCTTCTCTTCTGTTTCGCAGTGGCTGGAGAGCCACGCTGCGACCTAGAAGAGGAAATAAAGCGGCCAATGACGCCGCCTGTTCTGCTCTGGCGTGGATGTGTGGATTCGACGCGTAACGGTAGAAACCTTCGGTCGTTGATTGAAAATAGGGAAAATAGGGGTTGAACGCTCTCTTCCTCACCGCGTTCGTTGAAATATCGAGCTTTTCGATCGCCGGGGTAAATGCACTTTCGCGTTACGCAAGTAGACACAATTTCGTGTCGTGCGATGCTTTTGTTTGTTTGTATCGTGGAAATTTTTCACGAATTTATGCGAAAATTTATTCAGTAAATTATAGAGTGTGCAAGAGTGTGCATTAGATGTCGAAAATAAATGGATTGGAACCATTTTGCTTGTCGATTAAAAATAATGCAGTTATGGATTAATAAAAAATTACGTAAATAAGTGGTACGTGATATTTAAGGCGCGATTCGTTGTAGGAGATATAAGAGACTTTACATAGAAATCGTGCTCCACTTACTATCATCAGATTAAATCGATCAAATTTCTGTATTTTCTCTAATTTTGACTCGTGATCGAACTGGTGATTTTATAAAATCGTTTGTAACTACAAGTTAATCGAGTAGAAATCGTAATCTGCTCCTCCAAATTTCTGCGACTGAACGATATCATTCGTCGAAACCAGACTTTGAACCGAACGCTCGACTCAAAAGATTCTGTCATTTATCGCTTAATTGCACGATTTGTCCGAGGTAAAAACGCGATCTCGGTTGATTGTCCGATTACGCCGCCTGTGATTCCTTGAAATTCTAATGGACTCGGTGTCGCGAGGCGTTATCTCGTCGTTTCTCCGAGAATTGTGGAATTTTATAAACGACGCGTCGACGTTACGTGGAAAGGTACGAAAGATCCCTTCGCGATAAGAACTGATACCGTCAGTTAATCACCGACACGATTGTGAGTTTGCGTCACCGACGGGAAGCGTGGACAAGTCCGAAGCTATCTCGCGCTTGTTACGATCCGTGACAAATCTGAGAATCGTCACGACTTTCTCACAGCGTGTCGTACTTTCCTTTGGAAAAGAAGAAAGGTTTACGAAATCTCATTACGATAAATAAAAATGGCTCGGTCACGCTGTAAAAATTCCCCAAAATCTTGCAAAATCTGTCAAATACAGACAAAAAGTCTCAAAGGAAACGTACGTCCATTATTTTCTTTACGTAGCTTTATCGAGAGCTTTGAGATGGAAATCTATCGAGAATTTGCTTTTCCTCTATTTTTTTTGTTTTGTTTTTCAATTTTTTTTCGTTTTTTTTCTTCTTTTTTTTTGGAATATCGACAATGTCAATAATTCCCAGCAATTCCACCGGGCGCTCTCTCGCAGCGAAGCTTTTTAGAACTAAAAACGATATTTAGAATTTAGAATTTCTGTTTACGCGATAGCTCTCTCTCCCTCTCTCTCTATTCTCTATTCTCTACCCTTTCGTATCGTTTACCCGGTGAAAAGAAATTCAGAATTCTTTTGAAGCTAAAAAATGGTATTTATACGAGTGAAAGATTGTAAACACTCGTGCATTTTTATTTCTATGCAACGTGCATGTGTGCACGTTTCTATCCTTTCTTCGTGTTTCATCCGTAAAAAAGAGAACACAGATGTCAGTTTCTATTTTCTATTAATTCGCATCTTTGTCCATGTACCATTCCGTCAGAAAGAAATTTTAAACTGCTTGAAAACAGAAAAATTGCACGGAAAGATCAGAAATATCTGCAAAGTGTATAATATATAATACTCTTTCTTATTTTGTCTCTAAAAAGAGCATCAAACATCAATCGTCGCTTCTTTCGCGGTATAATTAGAAAAAAAATTCTTCGTTTCTCTGAAAATTTCTTCAATTTTTTTTTTCTCTTTTTATTTTCTGAAAATAACCAAACTCTCCCTCTCGGTTTTCTTTGACTCGCGTAAAGATTCGCACTCATACATACGCGCGAGGTATATCGGCAAAGGAGTATCGGCAAAGTAAGTGTGCATCGTCACGCTTCTTTCCCGCAGCCTTCCTCTTTTCCCTTTCTTTCGAAGCGACGTTCCCGGGGGCCGGGGATATCGAGTGGCCTTAAGTGGTTTATCGCTCCCCGGGCCGTCTTGTTTTTATTGAATGACGAGTCGTGATGCGATTTCGCTTGAACGAATAACCAATCGATTTAGCCGAAGACATTAGGAGGGCGTCTTCCGGTAAACGTCTTTTAATTTCCCCGATCGTTCTCCGCCGGGAGAGCCGGAACAACCTTCGATCGAATTTACGTTCGTTTTACTGTTACTTTCGCGCGGCTTGCCCCTTGCGAGTTCGACTCACGAAATCCGATGGAAATTAATTTCGTCCGTGTGTTTCCGGCTTCGTGTTGGGCATTTCTTGATTCTAGAAATGGTAGAATTTTTCTGTAATTTCTGAGGAAAGTTTTCTGAATTTCCAGGAAAATACCACATGTTTGTGATATTTTTGGAACGATAACAATTCTACTATTTCCGACGAAAATGGAAATTAATTTTCGTATATTTTCTTATGTTTCAATTTATAATTTGCAAACTCGCCAAATGCGTCGGAATCGAAAATAATTTTTCTGAATGATTTCTCTTTTAGTTTGTAAATAAATAAATAATAATTCGAAGAGAAAAATAATACACTTCACAATATTCGAGGATAGGAAACAGAACGCGCGCCTCGAAATCAGATGAACGTACGGACAAAATTCAATGGACTCGGAATGTATTTTACTTTTGTAGCGAGTGCAATGCGTTTAATTAAAAAAAAAAAAACCAGAACCGGTTTCTTAATTCGCAACGCTGAAAGACACACAGAGTAAACGGCACGCACCGTTTAATCGTCGATGATCAATGGCGTGATCCACGGGAATTACAATGGGGGAGGCTGTGGTTCCTTGTGCGGTGAAGGGACCGCAGTAACTCGCAATACGATCTGCTTCCCGCCAGATCAGCGGAAATCGTCGAATTCACGGCGGGCCCGAGCTTTGCTCCGAGGATGAGCTGGCTTTATTAATCTGACTGACAAAGAGCTTTCGCTTTTTCGTAAATACTAGGCAATATCGGTGACTCTGTCGCGCGGCCACGGTGAAAGGGGCCATCCCCATACGCGTCCTATTGTTGCGCGTCAATATTTCTGAAGATGCGTCGCTCCGTCACCCGAGGAGGGTGGGTAATACGAAGAATAGAGGAACGTTTCGAAAGAAATTTCGAGTTTCTGCGACGGCAAAGCGATTGGATTCTTTCCCCGACGATGAGAGTTTCGAGACAAACTTGCGACTAATTTTTAGAGAAATAGAAGGCTTCTTAATTGAATGGCAAACAGTGGAAAGATGTAAAAATTTTAAGAGAATTTTATCACTGAAAGTGATTTTAGCGGGGGTAATCCAAAAAATCGGGCTTCTTCAGGTGCAACGCTATTAGTGCAACGAAAATTAGCGATTGGTTGATTTGGGTCACGTGACTCGCGAGGGGGCGTGGGCTAGACCTCGAGTAGGAGTGGCGTTGTCTGGTACTAGTCAGAACAGTTGCTTCTGGGCCTTTCAGTGAAACGAATACTGGGGTACAAGTCGTGCAGTTTATTATAATAAGATACATAAGGATTTTATGAATGTATTATTTTAGGATAATTACAAGTTGATACGTACTAACATTTTTATTTTCTTGTCTGTTCCAGGTAAGTGTTGCTGCAGTTACAAATCAATCGCGACATCTACACGCAACTTTCGTGAGTACAGAACCAGAAACTTGTATCGACGATTGTCGATTGCGCAACAGAACCTTCTACTCCCTAAAATTCTTCTTAGTTCCCAGTTTAGTTTCGAAACCCGACCATTTCGACCAACATGGTCAAATTAAATGTTATCATCATCCTTACACCATTTTCCCATCAATTATCGTGCTCGTTATCTTCGAACCGGTTTTCGGTTCACAGTGGAATACCACGACAAAGAATCCGAGAATCAATTTCAATCTATAAATGTAAATATTGTAACAAGTATTCTACATTTGTTATACAACTGCTCTACTTTCATATACATATTTTAACCATTTTATGGAATAATTTTTATAATATTTAGCAAACATACAAATGTAAAAGTTAATAATTCTATTACATTTACAAATGTAGAGATAAACATTTGTTGTAAAAATACTCTATCTTTACATGTATATTTCAACCGTGTTACATGAAGCGGAATATTTTTTCTAGTACTTATATACTTTTTACTATCGAATACTTTTCGTAATATTTAACAGACGAAACAAATGTATGTTATAGTCAAAGTTTCAAAAATCTAGTATTCAAGAATACGTAAAGTATCCAAAACAGAATACCTGTTACAACATTCAAAACATTTCTCTGAAAATTTTTCATCCCCAAAGAGGGTTGATAGACGATAGAAAGAACAGAAGCTTCCATCAAAATCATTAAATTGCACAAACTCTCTCTTTCTATTCACGTGCCACGTGAAACTTGTTCAGATCAAACTTGTCGCATCTTCTCGCATCAGCTCGTGCCTCTCTCGTCCCTCGTCTCAGAAAATACCATCACGCGTCGCCGTTGCGGAGCCTCCAATCGGCAGCTGTATCGATCTCTAGTCAGGTGCCAGAGGTTCCATCGATCGTTGCTATCCCATCGTCGAACCCCTCCTCCCGCCCGTGGGTGTCATTAGGATCGACGCCCGCGATTTCTTATCGCCGTTCGCCGTTTTCTTATTCCTCGCTGGAACGTCGAACGTCGCCAGCTCGCTGCTCTCCGCGTGCTTGTGCTTCCTGCTTGCGTGTCACCGACGAGAATCCCCCGGTTGACAACGAAACCCGTGTTCCACCCGTCCCTATCGATGAATACTTGATAGGCCGGTGTCAGCGTGCCGCGACGCGTGTATATACGTATATATATTCCACCTACAAGATTACGCGGCACCGGCCAACGTCTGTTTCATGCGTGACGAGGCTGCAATTTGCGAAATGCTACGTATCAAGGGCGAACGACCGGCATTTGCGCGTTTCAACGAGGAATGATGGATGGCGAGGAAAGCGGAGAGGGGAAGTGCGTGTCCGTCCGCTCCAGAGTTTCGCTCCTCGAATTTGCCCACGGGGCAAATCGGGCTGGGCGAAAAAGGGAAAAATTGACGGGAAATGTTTTCCTCTCTACGCGACTTCGAAGATTTGTGGAATTGTTCTGATTATTGTCATTCGAATGGCATTACGTTGCAATGACATTATTGTCAGGCGAATGACAATGTCCATCGGGATGATTTATTCAAGATGAAATTCGAAGGTTGGGTAGCGTCGAAGGTAGAAAAATTCATAGAAATATCCACGTTGTCAGTTTCCAAAGAGACGTTTGACGATAAATCGAGAAACTTTCCTTCACGCTCGGCTGATCTTGAAATTGAACGACGAAAGAGTGTTGTGATTTGGACAATTTTTGTGATCGTTGAAACACAGTAGTTAACTTTTTGCAATTTTTATTTGAAGAACGTGCTAAAATTTATACTTTACATATTTTGAATAAATTCAAACGTGCAAAATTACCAGAATAAGGTCTTAAGACCTTAGGCAGAAGAATTAGGATGAACGCAATGCTTCTTGATATTAACATAAATGAACATACTGATAAATTTGGATTTTTGACGTTCCAAACAGTTGGGAGTAATTTTTTCGTGTACCAACAGTCGGATATCGATATCTCAATCGCGATCGCTAGAATTTTAATGACCCTCAACTCCCCGTAATTTACGTCCGCGAGGCTCGCAGTACTGTATTTGTGAAACTTACTCCCGAGGCAAAGATGTCACGCACTTGGACGAGGGGTTTATAAAGTACCTGTTGTGAGGCATTATTTTTTGATCGAGTATCCAACCCCTTCGAAAGCTGGTTCTTACGACACTTTTGAACCCTCTTGTGTTGTAATAGTTCTCCGTCAGTGTCAGAGCCAATCACTTTCCGTCATTAATAATTACAATGTAATTTGCCCTCATCGAATGCGACATCATCCACCGTTCGCCTCGAAACTAGTGATCTTCAATTATACAATTTAAATTTGTATCGAGCAGTGAAACCAAAAAAATATATTTTGTAATGTAATTGTAATCTTTTTTCTACCAATCTCGGAATCTCCGTCAGAATCTTTCACTCAAAATCATCGAGTGCGTTATCTACTTCCAAAAGTCTTAATTTAACAAAGACATTTTATTCCTATTTATATGCTAGATAAAACAAATTTAATTGCGTGTGATTTGTTGTGTAAATTTTTCCAACTGCACTATTTGTTCCAAGATTTTTGAAACATTCCAACTCCAAACAAATTCTAAATTTCCCCGCGCAATTTCGCGACCTGTATTCTTCTGACCGCTGTCTGACGTGGAAAGAGGCCAAATTTTCACCTTGTGCAACTGCTCTAACAAAGTAAACCTCCACCGTGTCCAACGCACGATCGACGAACGGCGATCATCTCGGAATAATAAAAGACGACCCGTGAGGATCTTTTGACGAGTCGCGGAGGGTTCCAAGGCTGGATATGGATTTCAGACAAATATTTGGACGTATCCACGTAGCCTCGACCGTCGAAGAAAGAGGGAACAGACTCGGAAGGACATTGTCCAGTCGCTTAGCGAACCGCGATAACAGAGTTAGCCTCTGTTCCCATTGTGTGCAACGACTCCCGGCAATTTATAAACCGCACGGTCGCGCGAAAGAGGGAAAGAGACGGGGAGATGGAGAGAGAAAAAGAGACGAATCCCTCCCTGTTGAACGTTTTTCCAAGCAGCAAGTGCAAGAACGAGGAAAGGGACGTCGTCACGGTATTGTATGGCTGCCATGAAGAGGCAACGACGCGTAGACGGATGAGAGATTTCCCGATTGAATGGCGCCATGGTCCTCGCGCGTTCCATCCTCTCCTGGGACTAATCAGCCGTGTCTCTTTCTACGTTTTTGCTTGCTATGATAGGTTCTCGAAGAGGCCTGTGCCTCGACAGGTTCCTCGAGGGTAAATTGACGAGTGCCACCTGTTCGCGAGACCTGTTCCAGAACTGTGAGATGCTTTCCCCGTGCTACCGCGAAATTTCATCGAATTTTGTTCAAAGAAATTTGCAATTTTGCGACGTTTGTTGCAATATTTCTAAAGTTGAAATATCTTCTTCAGAAATTATAAAACTATCTCTGACGATGGTTGCAGAAAAATTTGATCGACGGATTATTATTTTCCTTAAAATAAGCTCCATACTGGTCTTTTTGCTTCTTCAGTTTCAAGAGAAGAAACGTTCTTGGTGCGTTTGTCCTAACTTGCGTCCAGGCTGCGGATACTTTGGAAACTGAATCCCCCGATTTAATAGTAACTCGAACATCCGGAAATTCAGTCTTTTCGGAAACTGAAGCGCGCAAAGATCCGCGGCGTGCGTGTGCAAAAACGATGCGAAATTATTTTCGCGCCAGACTCGCTGGCCAATTCCGAAAACCGAATCGCGGCGTTTGAAAGCGATATCAGACGGGCGCCACGGTGGCGCGAGAAACAGGCTGGCCCCGGCGTCTTCTCGCGGGCAGGCCTGCCAACCGAGCCGGCGCGAGAAGAAAGTCAAACGGACGACGACGACGGCGGCGGCGGCGGCGGCGGCGGCCCGTGGAAAACGACGATCCGGGCAAAGGCGTTCGACAAAGGCGCGATATCGTTCATCGGTTGGGTGAAAGTCGATGGAGAAACGGTGGCCTGGGTGCAGCAACGAGCAGGAGGTCTAAATATTTATACGCTAATGCCTATGCGTCGGTTCGAACATCAAAGACGAGCCAACGTTCGCATCGCGATCCCTCGCCTGCATACTTCGTAAAAATAAATTCCCGTCGATCCGAGAGCGTTCGCTACCCCAACGACGTTATTCGACGACGTCGATCTCTCTTTTCTCTCTTTCTCTCTCTAGTTCTGTGCTGCGGTAGCGTCGAGGGGTTCGAAAACCGATGGGGTGCGCACGGCGACTAAAAAACTGTAGGTACCGCGCGCGGGAACACAAGTTGTGTGCCCTGAGCAAACACTAGACGAACGACGACAGGAGGTGGAAAAGACGAAAGGAGAAGTCGAGGAGGAGGAAACGAAGGAACCGCGGCGACGTTAAAGCAAACACCGAGTCACACGTGCAGTCACACGTTCCGGGGGCTGACTTGGGGATCTTCGTTCGGTGTGTGTTCTTCTTCGTCGCGCGACGGGTTGGTACTCTCTGACCCGCATCGGTAACGAAAACGTTTTTCCGAGGGGAATCCAGGTGAACCGGGGTGAAGTAAATTTCGATCTAAACTTGCCTGATTTACTGTAATATCCCCAGAGTGATTAATTTGTAATTTCTGTATCAGCTACTGTATATATGTATGCATTTGGAAATATCGACTGTGTTACGCTGATACAAGATCGAAGTGAATTTTCGTCCTGAAGGGTTTTGAAAGATGTGAAAGATGAGAAAGAATGCATGGAAAGGATATAAGGTAGTTGTGAAAGAGAGAGAGAAAGCAAAGGTTGCGTTTCGTTTCGGAGTCACTGTCTCATCAGTGGGGCTGATGGCAGCGACTCCTTATTCCCTAGGCCCGATCCACCCATCCTAGCGGGGTTCCGAACACTGCTTTGCTTAACGTCGGAGATTGGCAAGACCTCGACGCTAGGCGCGCAGCCACTTGCGGCTTGTGCTAGTCAGTGTTGGAAACTCGTAGTTGAGGATTCCTAGGCCGCTACAGTCCCATCTTCTCAAATATTCGCCAAATATTCACGAGAACATAAAATTGCGAATAAACATTCGCAGCCCATTGAACCTTGCCTCAGAATCTCTATTCTTTCTCTCTCTCCCTCATTCAAAAAAAAAACAAAAAAAAAATTCACTTTATTCCTCGAAAGAAATCAAGAAACAAGCTGTCGCGCTCCGCTCCACTTTCTCGCGTCGTTCATCGGGGGAAGGCGAGAGAAAAGCAGCGAGCTGCGGATTGGAAATGCCTGGTTGCCACACCGTGTGCTGGCACAGAACGAGCCGACACACCGCTGGAAATTCGAGGGTGGCTCGAAGAGCCAGAGAGATGTACGCACGAGAGAGAGAGAGAGAGAGACGAAACGCGGGGGATGGTTAGAGAATCCAGGGACGAGAAAGAGAGTGAGAGAGAGTTGGACGACGACTACGACGATGACGACGACGATGACGAAAAGGGGGGGGGGGGTACCAAGGGAAGGTTGAAGGTGGTAGCTGGGCGACTGGAGGAGAGAAAGGAGGCGAGGGAGGCTGGCTCAAGGTGGAAGAACGGGGCTGGGAGGGTAATTACGAAATATAAAGGGTGGGCTGGCCCGCGCCACCGAGCCAGGCAGGCAGACTGATGAATATTTCACCGCGCTGCATTAGCCAGCGAGAGGCCGCTTGTGTGTGTCTCTTTCACTTTCCATACAGCGTCCCTCTGTTCCCTCTCTGCTCCGCGCCGCGCTCTTCTCTCCCCCCTCCACCTCCCCCCTCCTCTGCCCCGGTTCGCCGCTCCCGTTTTTTTCGCCTCTCGCCTCGCCAACCCCTTGTATTCTTGGTCCGGGGTAAGATTCCCGCGCGTGGAACGCGCGCGAATAGCCGGTAACCGACTTGGACGCTGATGGATTCTCGACCTGGGTGTTGGTTCTTAGAGGTTGTTGGTGGAGGCCACCGGCCGGTCAAAGAGTCTTTTTTCGAGTTGGTTTCTTTTCGTAGGGTGGTTAGTTTTTTTCTCGGAAGATTTTCAGGCTCGTGTCTTATCTCTGCTGTAATCAGTCAGATTATCGATCGTCGTCAATGTCGTCCATCGTGTATATACTTAAAATGCGCGTCCTGCAAAGATTTCCCATTTGAAGTGCAAAATCTGTCAGTTTCCGCGGTCTTGCAGATACTGTCACTTTCTACTTGCAACTAGAATTCTGAAATCGTACAGTGATCGTTGTCTATTTAAAATGTTTGTCCATTTGGCAATCGATTTACCGCTTTCGATTTGCGAAGCCTGTCTCTATTTGAAACTTCATCTCAATCGAAATATAATCTACAAACTTAGAAATCACGCCACGGCTTCGTACCCTTTTCTTTTTGAACGTTTCTCTCTTCGTCACCGCGCGTTGCTCAGTTTCACACACCGCAACTCAACAAACAGCCGCCGAGAAATAATCCTTAATTAACACTTCGCCACCCCCCCGGCCAAGTCTCATAAACGATCGAGGAAACCCTTCGATAAGCCATCTCCAACCCCTTTACTTTCTTTACTTCTTCGTGAAAGCACCCCCATATTCGAGCACGCAGATCGAATAACCCGAACGAGTCACCCGAACCAGGCCGAACATTCCAATATTCCGCCGCGCGCGGGAAGGGTTTGCTCGAAGAATCGTTGCTCTCCTCCCGGTCGGGCAAGGAATCGACGACACACACACACGCGCGCACAGGGATGGAGAGATCCAGTGGGGGCTGAGCAACCGGTTTTTTCGATGGTTCCTCGTCTCGAAACGGCAGCCGCAGCCGTACCTGCCCCTCTTCACCTTCTCTTCGTGAACGCGAAGGGACGCGCACACGCGCAAGCCAGAACCGACGACCACGGGGGTAACGCGTGCACATCACCCTTTTGGCAAAAGCCCTGCCAGGCCAACGGGCGAGCCTATCGACGGCAAACGGACTACCACTTCACGTCTGGCGACCCTTCCGTCGTGCACATTCGAATTTATTGGCGCGTGTTCGAATATTCATAAAAAAAAAAAAAAAAGAGGGACTCCGCCGTCGGAGCAACCGGGTTTTTCGGTGCGTCCACCCCCTTTTTCTCCGCGTTCCTCTCCGCCTCTTTCCCTCTCGCGGTCCCGCCATCTCCCCGCTCCGTTCCCACCCCCCAACCTCCCCCCACGTTCGTGAATTATTATACGAATTTTTTCTCTCTTCGCGTTCTTTTTCTTGATCTTCCTTTTTAATTTTTCGTCGAAGAGACGAAAGATTCCTTTGGAAAGGTGAGATTTGCGTGAATCGTGCTCGGAGGAGTGTTCAATTGAAAAAAAGTGTCGAATAAGGGTTGTTTTATGGTGTTATTTTGTTGGGTCGTTATGTGTGTCGAGTTAGAATCAAGTGATGGAAGGTACGTGGTGTTTTCAAGTAGAAAGTGATAGATGTTTTTAGGTAGACAGTGATAGTCTTTATTTCACGTATAAAATAGTGATATTTCTAGGATCTGTTTTATAGTATTCTATAGTATGCTATAGAATCAAGTGATGCAAAATACGTGGTGTTTTCAAGTAGAAAGTGATAGGTGTCTTTAGGTAGACAGTGATAGTCTTTATTTGACGTAATTGCAAGTATAAACTAGTGATATTTGTAGGATCTGTCTTATAGTATTCTATAGAATCAAGTGATGGAAGGATACGTGGTGTTTTCAAGTAGAAAGTGATAGGAGTTTTTGGATAGACAGTGATAGTCTTTATTTGACGTAATTGCAAATATAAAATAGTGATATTTGTAGGATCTGTTTTATAGTATTCTATAGTATTATATAGAATCAAGTGATGCAAGATACGTGGTGTTTTCAAATAGAAAGTGATATAAGTTTTTAGGTAGACAGTGACAGTCTTTATTTGACGTAATTGCAAGTATAAAATAGTAAAATATTTGTAGGATCTGTTTTATAGTATTCTATAGTATGCTATAGAATCAAGTGATGGAAGGATACGTGGTGTTTCTAAGTAGAAAGTGATAGGTGTTTTTAGGTAGACAGTGATAGTCTTTATTTGACGTAATTGCAAGTATAAAACAGTGATATTCGTAGGATCTGTTTTATAGTATTCTACGTAAATACATTTGCGATTTAAGTCACGTTTGTTTGTAAATTTATTATAGGATTTCTCGCGACGTTACGTGGAATAGTGCAGTTCATTTGCGATTTCTTGTAAGAAATTCGAGAACGAGGAAATTCATTCTTCGATGAATTTCGTTTAAACAAATACCGTTTCGTGAAGTGTGAAAATTTCTTACAGATGGTAATTCGATTGAAAAACGAATTTCATTTTGTGAAACAACGATTTCGTTTGTGTTCGTTCGAGCGTTCACTTTTATGCAGAACGTTTCATGTTTCCGTATTCTGTACGAGTACTACAGAACGTGAATATAGTGATGTAAGAAAGAGATCGAACACGTTCAGTACCAGTATTTTTTAAATAAAATATTAAAACTGAAACTTCCCAGAATTCCCAGAATAAAAGAACTATTTTATTAGAAAAAAAAAAAAAAAGGAAAGAAACATTTCACCACCGTGTCAATCCCAAAATATATCTCCAGCAAAATATCTAAATAGATATTAATAAAAAATAAAAATGAAGTACATCACCGCCCACGTACACAGTCGCCTACGAAACGAATTAACTCGATTAATTCGACTTTTAGTCAAAGAGGGAGAGAGAGAGAGAGAGAAGCACATGGTGTGCGGATCATGGTTATTACGGTGCAGAAACACGCGTTCAAAAACTCGTTTTTCGAAAATTGACCGCTCTCTTTTTTATTTTTTTTTCCTCCCCTTTTTTTCTTTTTTCTTTTTTTCTTTTTTTTTTTTTTTTGTTCACTAGACCAACCCTTTCGTGTGTTGCACGTTTCGCTCGTGTGTACGTATCGTCCCTTGTCCATCCCGACTGTCAATCTTCCATGGCATTTTTCCGGTTGAAAATAATTAACGCCATCGACCGGGTCTGCAGTTATTAATCCATTATCAATCTTTTTTTACCCCTCTTTTTGCCTCCCCAACCCACCGTCAACTCGTTCCTTCCCTTTTTTTTTTTTTTCTCTGCACCCGTGAAACGACTGTGCATGTGCCCCCTGTCTCGCTTCCGCGATCCTTTTGACGGAAAAAAAAGTGAGAGGAAAGGAGAGGGGGGGGGGGGGGGGAAGCAGAGAGAAAGGAGAGATGGAAAATTGGACGAGCCGACGTTGTCGAATTTGTTTTGTTCCGAGGAATCACAACTTGGCGTTTTTTTTTTTTTTTTTCTTTTTTTTTTACCCTTTCTTTTTTTTGCTCGGAACCACTGCCTGGCCGTGAAATCGCTAACTGGCTTTTTATGCGAGCCGCGTCCACGTCGCGGAGATTTATACGCGCGTACGTGTTCGTTTATTATGCGCGTTCGCCGTGTGCGTGTCAAAGGGTTCGGAGTGACGTTGCTTCGGCTCGAGCACCGAGATTGAAAAATGACTCTCTCTCTCTCTCTTTTTCACACACACACACACACACACACACACACACACACACACACACACCTCTGCCACGCTTTGCGAATGATTTTTCGGATCGATCGGCCCTGATAACGAGCCGAGATCTCTTTCTTTCTATTGTTTCTTTCTGATCGAGGCACGAGATAAATCGGTGCACGCGATTAATGCATTTGCGATTCGATTGCGTCGTTGGAAACTGTGACGTATGAATCGGTGATTTTTATGCGAGATTCGTGGCACCGCGAGTGCGAGGGGTAGCTTGATTTGTTCGTTGATCGTGTAGTTTGTGTGATGTTTGACTTTTCATAGAGATCTCGCAGTTTTGGCGTATTTGTTAGATATCGAGGCAAGTGTGACAGCCTGTGGGCAAGTGTATTTGCGTGTTTGATCGTTTCTTCTTTGACTTTTATGCAGGTTCTTAGGCTTTACGAATGCAAAAAGAAGCTCGATTTACTTGTTAAATGTTTTAATGAGTATAATACTTGGTACACTTATTTTCGAGTAGTAATTACGATAACAGTGATATTTGAAAAGTATCTGCACTTTTTAATTCTAGTTACAAGGAACAACTGTTAGGATAACAGGGGGATGAACGAAAAAAGACGAAAATATTAATAAAATGTTAAACATAGTTCAAATGGACAGACAACTATTGATCAATAATTTATTAAAACGCTAATAGAAAATGAAAAAAATAATGCCGATGAAGAGAAAAAAGTGTGTTAAAATATTAAGAAAAAGATTAAAAGAGAAACTTTGATTAATCGCTGAATAATAAAATATTCAGTGGCACAGCTGTTGAAAACAATTATAGAGATTTAAAAAGAAAAAAGAAAAAAAGAAAAAAAAAAAACGTTTGTTATTTTGTCACCTGTTAAACACAAGCTCAGTCCCATAAGTGTGATCACCTTTTTGAACTCCAGCTGAATGACCATTGAGCAAAAACGTGGCAATTGATCACGAAACAAGATCAGATTTCGAATCGTTCGACGAGTGCTATCGATTTCCCTCCATTTTTCACGATTCCGCCGATAAATTTGGCCAGATAAACGCATCAAACAAGTAGGACCAGTTTCTCTCTCGGCTCTCCAGATCCAAATCTCGTCACGCTTCACACGTGTCGCGTCGATAAGATCTGTTTGGAAAGGAAGCGAAGGGTTGCCTCGGCTCGTTACTGATTTCGTGTATTCCCTTGATATTTCAAACAGACGTGCGTTGTTTTCTTTCTCCTTTTCCTTTTTAATTGCAACGCGATAGGCGTGTAACAGAAGGGAAGTGTAATTGAAATCCAAGATCCAAATCGCAATCCTTTCTCGATTTATATTCATTTCTGGTGATTACAGTTCTTCGTATACAATGTGAGTAAATTCACGATGCTCAGACGTAGATATTTCTCCGGTGTATTTGCCTGGAAAGTTTTCTTACCCTAATTTCCTCGATTTGTTCCTATCCCACGTCGTGTGTTTCATATTTGCCTCTTTTCTGGGGTATTCGTATTCTTTCAGGAAATATTTTTTACTCGTACTTTCACAGTTCCTTCTCTACATTTCATAATCACCATCTCTGGTCCGTAATTCCATTCCACATCTCGCACTTCCTACTTCACACTTTATACTCTTTTCTCCGTTTTTCTTCATTCTCAACTCTCTGTTTTCAACAGTCAAAAGAGTGTAACGCTTTTTAAGTGGTAAGTTCTATGAAACTTGCGATCTCTTCGATTCGAAGGTTGAACGATCAAACACAGTCCTGAAAATCATCCTCTTGTTGTGACATTTTCCTAAAAATTTGCTGGGATTTCGTAATTTTACTTGGAACTTGGTCGTTCCTAAATCGCCAAAAGAAGAACTTTCTCACAGAACCAAAAAAAGGAAAAAAAAAGAAACTACAAATTAAGAAACGCTGGTTATCGGCGAAAATTCCGCGGCAGTACAGCCACGTCAGATGGTGCTAATCGGCGAGACGAGAGGAAGAACGATTGGCGTGTAGAAAAAAAAAAGAAAGGAGAAGAAACAAAAGAAAAAAAGAGGGGGGGGGGAAGAGTAAAAACAGGAAGCTGCGTTCGAACGAGCAAAGAACCGCGAGATATACGAACGGGAAATCTGGAGAGAGCCGCGAGAGAGAGAGAGAGAGAGAGAGAGAGACAAGGAGAGACAGGCGGCAAGGAGGCAAGAGCGAGAGAGGGCAGGAGGAACAAACCCTGGATAGGATGGACCTCTTTAGGTTTAGCGAAGCAAATAATGCAGCAGGGAGAGGAGCCTAGTCGGGCTTTCCATGCGGAAGACCAGCGAACCGATCACACTGATCTTTGCCAAAAACAATAGCCTGTGCCCGCCTTTGAATTCCGCTGGCAAAATACGGGCGCTAGCTGAGTCACTGCTCGCAACCGCCGCGCATACATGCAAGTGAAGAGAGTGAAACCTGGAGGGCGAAGGAAGGAAGGAAAAAAGGGAGAGGCGTGTTGTTCTCTCGGCGACGACCACCGAGACGAGCCCTTACACGCACCCTTGCCGTTATCTAAATACGCGCGGCCACGCACAGCTGTGGCTGATCCGTGAACGTCGCTACGCTGTTGAATTCTTCGACCCGGTTCTTCCCAGCAAGGACAAGCTTTTTTTCTCCCGTCCCGACGAAATATTTGGATACCGTTTGACTCTGATTGGGGAGAAGATGGTTGAGGGTGGGAATGGCGTTGATTAGAATGAAAGATGACGTGAAATAAGGTAAAGAAAAAAACTGCACGACTTGTATCCCAGTACGAATCGTCTCACTGAAAGGCCCAGAAGTAACTGTTCTCACATTTTTGCCATAAAATTTTATCGATACGCAAACATTTGAATCGATACAAAACAAATTACAGGCGCGATCGCTCTACCAGACAACGCCACTCCTACTCGAGGTCTACTCCACGCCCCTCATGAATCACGTGACTCAAATCAACCAATCGCTAATTTTCGTTGCATCGGCGTTGCACCTAAAGCTCCCATAATATATTATACATAAACGATGAACGTTTAGAAATAATTACGTGATCTTTCGGAGCTACGCGTGATCAAAATTATACTTGAATAACGAACATTGTCTGATTCACAGAAAATCTCACAAAAAAAATCTGTCAAAAATCGTCACCGCGTTACGAAGGTATCAACCACCCCTCCGTGTTTCAGCATCGTCCCTTCGATCCATCGGTTTCCATTTCGAAAACAGGCGGCGAGGGGGGCAGGCGTAATTAACCGGCCGAAAAGATATTCGACGATGAAAGGAAGGATGGCTCTCGCGGCCGGCAAAAACTCTGCCGGAAGTGTACTCGGCCACGTAATCGGGGTACACTCGAACAAGAAGACGACGAAATCTCTGTCGGGCGAACGCAGACCATCGGGAGAAGGGTGGTTCTCTGAACATAGACACACAGGCATAGAGCGAGAGAGCGAGAGAGCGAGAGAGAGAGAGAGAGAGAGAGAGAGAGAGGAATGGCGTTAGGTAGGGGGTTGAACCAGGCTGGTGGATGGTCGACGATGATGGCGGTGGGATCCGCGAGAAGCGTGGAAACGCGCGCGGCCTCTTCGTGGCCGGCAGAATTCTGTAGCGTTAATATAGCGAACGCCGAGCCGAACTGGCGAGCTCTTTGCCACTCCACCGAGCAGAAATTGATAGGATAAATTCCGGGTCTGAATTGGCTCCGTCGAGCTGGAAACCCTGCCGTCCCTCCGCCGCCTCCTCCTCCTCCTCCGCTTTCGTCCTCCTACACTCGACGCTCTTCCTTCCCTCCCTCGAGCCACCGCCAGCCACCTCTTTCGCCATACCCTCGCAGTTTTACCGTAACGTCGACGGCTTTCTTTTGCGTCTAAATGGGGTGGGGGTCGATTTTACGGGGGTTTTTTCGATTTAATTGTCGTGTGGCGCAAGTCCGCTCTCGCTGGGGTACGCGGCCCGAGCCTTGAAATTTTATTTTGGATGCATTGGTTTAGGTTAGGTTTGGCTGGAAACTTCATGTCGGATCGCGTAATGCGATAAATAAATAGCTGAATGACACTGCGAGTTAATTCGAGGTTGTAAAACCTTCACTTAGTAGATCGTTTGCGAGACAGTCACAGATGAATTTTGTTTCAACGTGGCTTTCAACAGTTGTTGCGTGTATTACAACATTCGTTGATCAATGATCCGTATAGCAGTGTATATATGTTCATCGATCTCAGAGAAATATATCATTTCTCAAACTTGACATGAATATTACGGTATTCATTGGAATATTCATTGATCAATCAGTGATCTGTAATGTGTCGATATTCAATAATCTGTATAGCAGTGTACGTGAATATATTCGTCAGAGAAGTATATTATCGTCCTTTTCTTGAACTTGAAGTTGAACTGAAAGATGACTAGTGTCACGAAAATTGGCGTCATAAATGTATTAACTGTTCGAGAGTAGTTCTAACTTAAACAACCCTTTATTCGACTACGACAAAGTAGCACCCCGCCACCCCTTCTCCACCTCCTTCTCTTGTATTAGAATCTACGAACCAGATGCCTCAAATAGTTAACTGAAACGCGACTAAACTTCGTTCAAACTCCCGTGTTTCAACCAAATACGAACGTCTATCAAGCATCATCGTTTCGAAATACTGAAATTTCACAGTTGCAATGAGGTAAAATCGAACAGAACATTAAATTATTCAATAGTCCAACGACTTGTGATTTAAAGTTATCACAAGAGTTCATTTCATTCTCTGAAAACGAGTCATTGATTTATCAAAAACGGAGCAACGCATTGAGCAAAGACTATTAATTTTTTCACAGACGAACGGACAATTCATAATTTCCCATTTCAGTCAGTTTCTTTCCTGCCTCGAATTGATTTTCTCCAATTTGCAATTCAAAACGATTTGTTACAACACTACTGGGTTACTTTGCATGCTAATGTCGTCTTTAAATTTCCCCGTGATCAATTTTCCGTCTGTCGACACACGACTCTCTCTATTAATCAATTGGAGCTGCGATAGAAACGTCAAAAAGAGTCCGTCGACACCAGGAAACACGTCAACCCGCTCATTAGGTTACTCCGATCTATTTATTACTAGTGGCGTTCGTCATCCACGAACTAGAGGATATATATTTAATGAGTCAGCTCGGTGTTAAACTGGTTTGGAGGCCAGCTAATCGTGCATACGTTACGATTTACTAGGCCTTCGTCTTCTTCTTCGTTGATTTCCGCCCGAGACGATCCCATTGGTGTCGCGTCTCTTCGACCGGAATACAGATCGATCGTCGATCCCTGGGACAGATAAATCTGCCCGGAGGAAAGTCGCCAGCGCTACTGACAAGAGGCTGATGTCCTCTCGTGGACGGTGAATACGCACGGACAAGTTGTCGGCCGGTTGTCGCGAAGATAGCGACTTGCAAACGTGGCAGGGAAAACTCGCCGTGCGATAACACGCCTTCGACCAGTGGACGTGTAGTAGGATTATATTCTAGTGTGTATGACGTAGGTTTGGTGATTTGTTGGAACCTTGGAACGTAGAGTTAGAATTAAGATTAAAGTGTAATAAAATTGGGAAAGTAACACAAGTTACAGGAATTGAATATTTCTAGCACACGGAATATTTCCGATCAGAGCAAGAGAAAGATAGCCGAAGTTTGGACTATTAAAGTGATAGAGAGTTTCAATGAATTTGTAAAAATTAAAATGGAAAATTTAAATGGATGAGGTGAGGAAAGAGGGGAGATTTGATGAGAACCAAGAGTTCCTAGAAAATGAACGCTCGGAGTTACGAGTTCGCAGAGAGTAAGGGAAAATTGCAAATATTCGAAAGGCAGAACGCGAAGGTTGGTTAGATCTCGTGGAAAATTGCAATCTAAGGAAATAGAAAACGAAGATGGGGAGAATATATTGGAAATCAGAATGGTAAGTTTCTCGGAACCAAGTATTACTTCCTAGAAACGAAAGAACGAACACACTCGTATTTTCTCATGCAACAGATAAAGATCCTACGAAGATCATTCCTTTTTTTCATCTGACAGACGAATTAGAAATTCGTAGGAAATATAATAGCTCGAGATGTTTAATTTAAAAATACCCTCAAATGAAGATTTTACATCAAGAAGAGAATCAACAGCCATGGATTTCAAACACGTCGAATTATATTCCTAGAAAGAAAATCACTATTCCCCAGAAAATCATTGTAAAAGTAGAACAGTAAAGTAAATGCCGAAGTAAGATTTCTAAAAAGTGAATTGCACTTGAAAAATTCCTCTGAAAGTCATCTCAAACTCACCTTTGAATCTTCCCCTGTAATCCAAAAACCTATCCAAGGAACAGTCTGCATGGATCCCCAGTATATACGTGCCCAACTGTCGTGCCGATCCATTATGCGCACTTAATTAGGCCACGACGCGCGTACGAGGTATTAACCAACCCTCCACCTCTCAGACCCAGAGACATTATCAAAAAAAAGACGTTGACAGAGAGAAAAAGAGAGAATCATCCTGTGTTAGTCAATAGTCCGAACAAGATACAGCCGTGTACACACGGAGAGAAGAAGCAATAGGGTGAGAGAGCAAGGTGAGCGAGAGACACGAGGCCCAGAATACAGAGGATGACACGGAGCTACAGGGAGAGAATGGCCCACCCCTGGGGGGTAGACAAGATTATAATCGGTCCCATTATTGTGCCATCGACGTCCCGAGGGGGATTTTTCCCGTTCGTACAATGCAGTTACACTTTTGTGCATTTAACATCCGTGCACTGTCCCACATACAATCCTCCCCCAACAGTGTGTCCTGTTGTCTCTTCATGGTCAGGACCGAGCAATCCACCCCTTGATACGTGTATTAGATCGAGAGACAGAGAGAGAGAGAGAGGCTGGCAGAAGTTCGTCGGTCCGAATTGGGGTGGCTCATCATCCTGCTAAACCGAAAAAAGGGATCGCCGGCTATAATCCTACCTGCATATGATGTTCTCAGCATTGTTTGCCACGGTCACTGCGACATACGCGTTCGTAGGGCGGTGCATAGGGGTTGGGGACAGGATTGCCCTATTAGGTTGACGAAATGTACTTAAACGGCGCTCGGGATGGGGCTGGAGGGATGTTGTTGACCGATAAAGGTGTATCGTGGAAGGACGCGCGACGAGAATTTTAAAAGGAAATTTCATTCTGTTCTACGATAATTATGATTGGATTAGAAATTTCGAGTGTATGTAAAACTAGAAGTACGATTCGTCTCACTGAAAGGCCCAGAAGCAACTGTTCAGATTTTTTTGCCATAAAATTTTATCGATACGCAAACATTTGAATCGATAGAAAACAAATTACAGGCGCGAACGCTCAGTAGCAGACAACGCCACTCCTACTCGAGGTCTAGTCCACGCCCCCTCGCGAATCACGTGACCCAAATCAACCAATCGCTAATTTTCGTTGCATCAGCGTTGCACCTGAAGAGGCCCGATTTTCTCGGTTATCCCCGCTAAAATCACTTTCAGTGATAATGTATAGTTATCCAAAGTGTTGTAAATAAAATCGCAAGATAGTCCTAAACGTCTCTTAAAATTATTTGAATCACTCAACGCTCTTGTCTCTGATTCTACGACGATTATTTCCCCTACGAAAGGGAATTTAAACCGAGGAAAGGTCTCTCGGCACTTTTTCTTTGGACGGAATACGATAAAAGAACGGTTGTAAACGTTATTTATCGCGGGGGAGCGGTTCGTTTCATTTCGAACGAAAGGGAAAGGATTACCATCGGGACACAACAGGCGTCGCGCGAAAGGAGCGTGCCTCTAAGTGTGCATAATTGAGTAGCAAAGGAATTCGAGCCGTGGCAGTTACTTTGTTCCAACTTCTAAATAAAATTTCAGTTCGCCCCGGAGTGCGAATAGTTTGATAACAATGTTGAGCCAAGCTCAACTTTCTCTGTATCTCTTTACTACCGAGTTTTCCTCTGCACCGGCGGTCTTTCGAAAACTACGACGATCATCGAACTTGAAATTAATCTTTTATTTAATACAGTGCTCGCAGTCGCCAAGTTTTCCCTTCCATGCTGTCTCAGAGAAACTTGAACGTAATTGTCACGTTTGTAATATCTAATACTCTTTCGCGTCGAACAAAACGTTTGCCAGTTTTTCTTTTTTTCTTTTCTTCTTAAAGAAAGGCGAGATTCTTTCAGAGTTTCGTTTAATTGAATTATCGAATAAACGTTTGTCTTC
Organism: Melipona bicolor; assembly: GCA_030673865.1. Classification (NCBI taxonomy): domain Eukaryota; kingdom Metazoa; phylum Arthropoda; class Insecta; order Hymenoptera; family Apidae; genus Melipona; species Melipona bicolor. Next base: position 6,369,416 of record JAHYIQ010000002.1, on the reverse strand, counting down.
CTCCGTATGTATTTACGATTGACAATGCCGCGTCCTTTTGAAAATCACCAGTTGCTCGCGACCCACATACACAGTGGCCTGAAACTTTCTCCGTTGTTCCTCTCAAAGCCACTCGAAACTCGAACGATCCCTGTACCCTTCGCAACCACTGCAATCGTGCTCCGAAAAAAATCTCTTTCAACGTCATTTGACTTGACAACCGGCTATTAAATCAATTGTAATATCCAATTATCGATTTAAATGTCGTTTCGACGCGGAAACAACACGAATCTTTTTGCGACTTTGTCAAATGAAAAGGGGAGCATTAAAATTTCTTTGAAGACAATTAATCGTTTTGTTATTATTTAAGTTGCGTATTAATCTTTGTGATTAGTCAAGTGTTTCGTAATCGTTTGTCACGATCGTTTGTTTGAAGGCGTTGGATTACGCACGCGTAAGAGCTTCCCAAAAGACCTTCTGCCGTGGAGGTGTAATTTACAAAATTGATGAAATACGTCATACGGATTGCAGAGTGACATTCGTTGCAATTGTGACAATTTTTTTTTATAGTAGCTAATAATGGATATAACAATAGTTTTGTTACACGTGCATACGTATAATTACACGTGTCGATAAGAGTTGAAATTCAAACCTATCTTTCATACTTTTCATATATATTTTCATCAATTTAAAAATTACAATAATCAAACAATTTCCACTTAGATTTCTGTGGGAGTATTTGCTAAAATTACTCAACATCTACAAGAAATTAAATTGAACCGATCTTCTTGTCTCTATTTCATAGAAAAAGTAGAAAAATGACTAACCACAAAGTTATCCCACAAACTCGATTTCGTGTTAAAAGTGTGACAAGTTCACAGTCCTTTCGCTTAAAATTACTCGAAATCTATAAGAAAAATAGATCAGTCTTCCTACGTACGTGCATGCGTTCCATAAAAATAAGCATCTTCCGTGGAGAAAAATCATCAACCGACCAAGATATCCGTATCTGACGGTCGATTCCACGGGTGACACCGGTAATGCGTAGGGCAAACCCCCGGTAACCGGGCCCGGCCATATCTAATAACCGTTATTGTGCGTGCGCGCGTATGTTGACAGTGGTAATGCGGCGTGTAATAGGGCCGACATGCGAGACGCGCGCGTGCCTCCGATATATCGTCGTAGACCGCGGGTTATCGAGCCGCTCGTCCACGGGGAAACTCGTCGATCGCGCCGGTCGATCGCCTACCGGACCAATCCAGATGCTTCCGATTAGTTAACCGCGCGTCTGGCCCGTCCCTGTATTTCCGTTTGGCTCTGTTTGCGCAAATATTGCGCGTCACGCCGGCTGTTTGTCGTTTGGAATCGAGCACCCCCGCCCATATTCCGAGGTGTCTCTGTCGTAGTCGAAATGATAATTTGTTATTCAGCGTTGAAATAAATGAAATCGTATCGGCGAACGAATCTTTGGAATTTTCTCTTTTTCGTAAAATTTTCAATTCGAAGGCGATAATCTCGGTATCAAACAACGTACGTAGAGAAATATCGTTTCGTGCGGTGAGAGATGGTTTGGTTGGATGGAGACAGGTGGTGGATTATTTATAACGCGTTAAGTGGGTCGAGTGGGTGAAAGTGAAGTTTAATTACACGGTTTATTTTACGCTAAACCCTCGTGGCTCCTTTGTTGTGGGGTGGGTATAATAGATATGGTGCTATTGACAGACAGACCTACCACCCCAAATATGACGTGCCATGACACTTCAATCTAGGGGTGCTTGTAATAATCGCGACAGTGGAGGATAACACCGTCCAACTGTACAAAAGGACAATGCTCCAAGCACTGAACAACTTGTTAATTTTCTAAACAGTTCTAAATAGAATCAAACCTAATTTCACTCCTCATCCCCATATAGGTGTAGAAACCTATCGAGAAACAAAGCGGCGCTGAAGAGATATTGATATCCCTTTAAAATTTAGAATTTTCAAACTTAACTAAACTAAAAGTTCCAAAATTCAGCTCCAAAAGTCCGACTCTCGAGTAAACCGGAAACAAAAATCTCACCACGGGTTGGGTGACCTGCTACGGGCAGACAAGAGGATGCTTCGAAAACGATAGAAGAGGGGGGGGGGGCTAACTCGCTCTCTGATTCTCCTTCTCTGTCCATCTTTCTCCGGATACCCACTCAAAGGGGGAACGATGCTACAGCAATGTCTCTCGCGTGTTTGGCCTTACATAATGCACGCGTTCGAGTTCCACGAGGGGTCAAGGGAAGGGGGCAGGGGGAGGGTTGTCCCGAACGAAAGGGGCGAGCGAGGGGAGGGGGTGTTCGAGTTGCAATTATTTGCTCGGCTGCAATACTATCTATATCCGTCCCGATCCGTGTTTGCCGTTCCCATGTTGACAAGCGTTCTACGCTCGGACTAAGCACGATGAACCGTTTATATTTGCCCACCGTGGGCCGGTTTACACTCTGCCTGCGAGGGCGACGCGCAGCCGCGTGTATCTATAAAGCTGTCGCGCGCCCCCGTGTTACGCGTGGAAAACAAAATCGCCGAGTAAAACGTTTAATTGGTCGGCTTATTACCGGCGAGAGCCGACCGATCGACCGATATTCCTGCAGAAAATAGCCGGGGCAACCGAATATTTTCGCGAGACAAACGAAAGGGTACGCAGCGTGAGGGATATACAGAGAGGGGTGTGATTCGTTGAAACGAAGATAGGCTCCTGAAGAAGCCCCACGGTTCGTGGGACCCTCGTAGGGTAGATAAGTTGGAAATTCAGCGGTGTGATTGTTCGTTTTCACTGTTTGGTTATTACCAAATGTAACGTCGTAAATCTTCCTGCTCTTCTCGACGAAAAGATATAAACGCCCAGATTGCATCCTAAAGATTACTAGAGGTTACAAATTCCAATATCGTTAAATAAACAGAGTTCCCCGATACATTATCTCTCATTCATCGTTACATCGTTTACGTACTTACTTAATAAAAAACTTAACTAAAAGAGAAAGAGAAACGAAGCAATTATCTAGAATTCTTCAGCTATCTTTTTGCACTTTTGAGTCGCTCCAATACACTTCTTCTTCGTCGAGAATTATTCGTCATCGCCAGTGTTAAATTCCACCAAAAACAAAAGAAAGTCATCGACAAATGAACAAAGTTCCCCGATACATTATTTCGTTATTACGTACGTATTTGAACCTGCTTAAACTTAACTTGAAAAACAGAAAGAGAAACGAAGCAGTCGTCTGGAATTCTTCAGCTATCTCCTTGCACTTTTGAGTCGGTCCAATACACTTTTTTCCACCCGTCGAGAATTACTCGTCATCGCCAGTATTAAATTCCACCGACTCGGCCAAGGAGAAAAGAAAGACCAAACGTAGAACCAAACGTAGAAAGTCTCGCACGCCTTATCAGACAAGCTTCGTACACTCCATAACGTATCTCCGCCCCGCAGGATATTAATACCGGCCACTAATTTTAATATCTCGTCCGCGTGTGCTTTCAGGTGAGTCAACGCGTTATCTTAACGAAGCCGAAGCCGTACGTGTACATGCCCCGTGTATACACCCCGGTTCGCGTAAGTAATTATTCGAAAGCAGCGCGCCATTCAGCCGGCATCCGCTCGACGAACTAGTTCTATTAGCGGCGACAGGAAACGTTGAAACGCGGTATCAGCCGGCTCTTCCGCGGATTGACTCGCGTCGCGAGCTCATAAATCCCGCCTCTGGTCGCCGGGCGGGCCGCGTTGCGGCTGTGCGCGTGATTTTCGAGCGAGTGGCTCTCGAGTTGAATGGCGGAATCGCGATTAACCGTCGTCGTGCACCGGCTATCTAGATGCAGAACCACGCGGCGAGGCTCAAAGCAACCGGATTAGCACGTCGACTTTCGTGCGGCCGCGGTGTCTGTGTGTGCGCGTGTGTGTATCCACTGTTGAGCTAATTCGGAGGCGATGGCCACTCGCCGTGTCGATTAAATTTTCCCGCCGATTCGAGCTTCCCACGAAGAAGGGGGTCAATGTTTCTAACGTGTCCGCGGGTATATTTGAATCGCTCGTCGGTGGTTGAATGCAGTTTTGGTATTGGTTTCGTAGATTCAGATTCGTTTTTGGCAGATTGCGAATTTTTGCGCGAAACATTTCACGGAAATTTTACGGAAAATTGCCTTGACGATTACCTGTGGATATTTTATGTCGCGTGATATTTTTATATATTCCCACACTGTGCGTTATATATATTTTTTTAAACATTCGTGTAATTTTGCAACTTTAAATTTCGTCGTCTGATTCGCGACCTGGTTGTTAGAATTAATTAAATCGAATCTGGGCGACTAATCAATGGCTAATTTTTTGATTCATTAGAATCTCGATCTTTAAAATTAAAAATTCTCACACTCTCGAACTTGAAGTTTCCTGAATTTGCAAATATTCGATTTTATTTTTAATTAGAGCCTGAGAAGTGTGCTTAGATGATATCGCTCCGCGGTAGTTGCTGAAAACAGAAACGAATTATGGCAGTAAATTCGTGAAGGGTCCGATAACCTTTTCGGCACCGTGATAATTTGTACCCTGTTAAATAAAAGGGGGGAAAAGGATTTGAAATACCAGTTTCCAACACATTCGTGTTGAGGCTTGATAATTCGGGCTTCATTCATAAGTCGTTTCACGAGGACGGGTCCTCCGAGCTGTTCGTGGGCGATGATTATGACGTGTTTCCTAAAAAAAAAAAAACGAACGAGACCTGTCAGAAATTATATCCGTCGAAACTAGAAATCATCGTCTTCCATTCGCTCTCTGGAACCTCCTAATAATCTTCGCTTCATTCAGAAGTAGACCGTCTGAATCCCATTCGTGGGAATGGCTAGTTCCTTGGAATTCTACTCGTTTGCACTTTTTTTATAAAATTTCCTGAAAGCAAACTTCTGATTCTCTCTGATTTCATTATTGAAATAGCATGCAAAACCAGTAAAATTATTTAAGAATAATAAAGATTATTCATTTACTTCAAACGTGCGTATTAAGATCACTTTTGACAGATCCAAAATTGTTTTATCACTCAGTCATCTGCTCTAAAAGTTCGAATATAAAATTCGAGAAGAATTTTAATTTTCATAAATAATTATTTACAACATTTTTATTAATCCTTAAGTACTTGTTACAAATGTTGAAACATACACAGCTATTATAGAGCTCCTCACAGATTGCCAATATGTATCATGAACGAAATGATATCAAATTCAATTGGTCTTGCTTTGTGGCACGTGCATTGAAAACTGTAAAACAATTATAAAATAAACAAAAAATTCGAGGCATTCTCGCAAACTACAGTCTATTTAAAATAATACAAACTTCATCTGGACACTGAATATAATATAGACTATGTAACAGATTTTGAAAGTGCAAATAGTGCGCGTGTACAATGAAAGTTCAATAGCAAATTTCCCCAAATTCATTCCTTCGCTTATCTTCCTGAAAATGTGAGTTTGCACAAGTATCCGTAATCGAAACACCGCGAAACCTCGTTTGAACCCCTTGGCTCTTCATCAATCAAGTCGTTCTCGCCGCAAGAATGAAATCTTCGTCCCGCTTTCGCAACGATGTCACGGTTTTTTCGCCAGGGCCGTGCAGCGCGTCCACATCCGGCGGACATTGCCCACGATCCACGTGGCGATATTTCGTTCATGTAGAGCTCCGTCACGCAGTAACCGATACACGTATGTGACGCCTGCGTGAAACCACGGGGGCGGAGCAGGACGAGGACAGGACGTATTACGCTCGTAGAGGAGAGAGAGAGAGAGAGAGAGTGAGAGAGGTAGACGCGGCACTAGGTAGCTGCTGGCAGCACGATAATGAGCTAATGAGCGGTGTCTGGCGCTCCGCGGCGCCGTAATTTTCAGCGTGCAAGGACGCCGCTAGAGACTGCTTTCAAAGTTAACGTCACGACGTCCTTTTTTCTCATTATTCATGGTCGTCTTCGAGCCTATGGTTATCTGGTTAATTATCTTTCTCTCGGCTTGTTTCCCAACAAACTGGGTCTCCCCCCGATTCTTCTTACCCGATTAGAACGAAACTCGAATTCGGGGCAGAACACGCGTGCGACGGAAGGGGGAGCTTGCAATTAGACAGCGGAGGAATTGTCTTTGGATCGTTGGCTCGTTGATTTTTCTCTGGTTCAGGGTGAAATTTCGGATTCGGGGCAGAATACGCGACGAGGAAGGGCGATGAGGCATGAATTCGAATTTGAGCCTGAATGTCTGTGAAGAGATTTCGTCGAAACGAGAGACGAAAATTTAAAATGCAAATGGTACGAGATAGAATATGTCAAAAATATGTCAGTCTATGTACTAATCATTTATCCGCAATTGTGCATATAGCATGGTATATTTGAGTGTATGTTTGAGAATGTTTGAGATCGTGTCGTCATCTTCTTCAGAATGAAAATCACAAGATATCGCTGCAAAATGAAATTTTCAGGCAACAAAATCAATCTAAAGTATTGTAAATCACCTAACAACCAACCGTAATTGAACATTGATTAAAGAAATCTGAGAAATGAAAGCGCGAGAGAGAAATCTTCACGGGGAGAAAATGGGAAAAACTGGAGGAAGAATCGAAGATGGCGCGATGTCGTTAGGACGTTTCAGCAGCGAGAAAAGTGTCCCGGATGCTCGATACTCGAGAATAAAACGTTTTCCCCCCAACCAGAAGAGGGGGAAAAAAAAAAAATAAGTGAGGTTATGTTAGGCGATAGCAGCGCGCTAAAACCGTGATGAGCTAAAAAGCAGACTTGGCTCTTGCTCTGGCTGCACGCGTGTTTCCGGCAATTATCCTCGGAGTTTGCAAGGTTGCCGGGGTAACCCGTCGTTCGCTTTGCGCCATTTAACCGAGCTTAAAGAATTGCTAATTCGCGGTATCGTGCTGTTTCGCGATTACTAGTAATGATAGTTTACCGATAGCTCGGAATATCAACATTCCTCTCGCGTTTGCATGGGTTTCAAAGGCTCTCGAAGGATTAGAAAGTCTCCTCGGTTCGTTGGAATATTCATATCTTTCTCGCGTGTTCAGTTCACTCCGCGAGCATAGTTTCATCCATAATTATATTCATCTACGTAGGGTAAAAATTGATATCACTGAAGTGTTGGAACTTTTGTTTACGAATGAGGAAATTTTCCTTGGCCTTTATCTGTATTCTTAATCGCGTCCACAAAAATATAAAATTGCACAGGCATTCGCAATGTTCGCAACACTCGATCAATTCACGGTACTAATAAAATATAATTCGTAGAGAATAGCAGTCCAATTCCAAAACAATAAAATAATCGAACGAAAGTTTTGAAAATATTTTAAATCGTAGCGTCTACTTCAAAATTACTTCTGTAATCGAATGTAGATCAATTCCGCGGACGCGACGTTGCTCCAAAACAATTAGATAAAAATTAAAAAAAAACTGCACGACTTGTACCCCAGTACGATTCGTCTCACTAGGAAATGAAGACGACTGTTTTGCCATAAAATTTGAATCGACACAAAACAAATTACAGGCGCGATCGCTCAGTACCAGACAACGCCACTCCTACTCGAGGTTTATACCACGCCCCCTCGCGAATCACGTGACCCAAATCAACCAATCGCTAATTTTCGTTGCACTAATAGCGTTGCATTTGAAGAAGCCCGATTTTCTGGGTTACCCCGGCTAAAATCACTTTCAGTGATGAAAAAAAAAATACAAATCACGTAGCACTGTGCAGAATTAATTTTAAACTGCAGCATTCGTCTTCAAGTTTTCTGAAATCGAAGATACACACGATCGAGTAGTGTAACGCGCGACACACTCGTTTTGTCAGGTAAAAAGCGTCGTTCGACGGCCACGAACGTTTCGGTTGTTCGTGATCACCGGGAGGCAAGAAGCTCGCGCCCGAGTTGCGTGAGAACAAGCAGCGTCCTGCGGACGACGGGACGAGGTGGAAAAGAAATTTTACGGCTCCCTGGAGTCTACCGATTGGCATCGCTGGGAGAAAAAAGGAAAAAAGAAAAGAAGCTTGCTCCTTTTCACCTCGTCTCCTGAGCTAAGTTCGCCACTTTCAGCCACGCTTGAATCCACGTAAGACCGGGCTAATGCCGGAAACGGGGCGCTTTCGCGTATCGCACTTCGTATCTAGCTGATCAGACCGAATCGTATCGTGGAAATCAGCCGAAAGTGGATTAACCGCTTCCTACCGTCGGCCATTCCACCCCCACCAATGACCTTTGCGATTAAGGAAAATTGCTTTGCCAAAGTGCTTTGATTGCGACCTTTTCCTAGTCCTTTCTTTTTTCTTTCGTTAATTCGAAGGTTTAGTGCATGGAAGTCTTGAGAAATTAATTTTTTTGTGGGGAAGGTTAATTCTGGGTGGTTTGCGATTTGAAATGATTTCTTTCGTCGATAGATCTAGGAAAATCCGACGAAAGATTCTTTGACAAAATAATTCAGAATGATTTCCGAATTTCAATGTCACTTCGTTTAACTAGAATTAAATTCTCCCCTTGTTTATGGCGTTCTTGTTATTAATTTTGCTATTGCTCGTTTCATGCAATTGTCATGAATTTGCACAAACTGGCTGGGACACGAGTTTATACCATCTTTTACACAATAGAAACTCAAATCAGTAGATTCAATTGGTTAGTTGTTGTAATTGTATGTTAATAAACGAAGTTCAAATACAGTGGCATTCATGGAAGTATTAGAATTAACTAGCCCATCCTAGAATTTACAAATATACACACGTATGTATTTTAAAAGGCATCTAGAAATTTTCGTAAAATTGGAAACCAATCAAAAAACACATGCAAAGGACACAATATTCATTTAATAAGAAATTACTGACAGCATGACAGTACGATAATAAATATCAATATCTTTTTCCCATACGTTTTCAAATTTATTTTTTTCAAACTCGACCAACAAAATAGTGACAGACAGTGTTTCGATATGTTTTATACAACACACGTGCAATTTAATCTACAAAAAGTTTCGTGAGCCGACGGCGGGATAAAATTCCATCGCGCGTCGAGCCCTTTGGGATTTGCGTCCCGAATGATGAGAAAAATTAGGAAGTACTCACCGGCGACAAGAACGCCGGTGATCCGCCGTACGCGTCATTCGATGGTGCAGTTTTTACAGGAGGACCCAGCGGTGAGCCCTGGGCCCCAGATGGTCCCGTCAACGAGCGGAAGAACGCGGCTCAGGCTGCTTTTCACCTCTCGTCTCACGTGACGGGAGAGAAGCGGCGGCCGCTCGTGGGTGGCCCCCCCCCTCCCTCCTCCTCCTCCCGCGGTCCACGTCCACGGCGCGCCGCCCGTAATTATAGGTTCCTTATTTACCGCCTGTTACACACTTCGTTAGCACATCACTTACAAACTGGTCGTGCACCACTTAGTAAGATCGCCCGACGTTGCTCCTTCTCACTTTCCGTTCACTTTTGCCGAGAGAGGTGTGCAGAGAGCGCTCGGATTGTCCAGCAATTGAATTTTTTTAGGGGGCAGGGGGCAGAACTGGGGGACGTTCGTCTTTGCTGGATTCGACGATCGTTAATTGGCGATAAATTTTTTTTGGGCAAAGCTAGGGGTGAGTTTGGAAGAACGACCTGCGTTCGATGAAATTTTGGAAAATTTCAAAGTCACGATAGAGATAATAGTGCATAGTAGGTATTGGAAGAATTAGGTATTTGGAAAGAATTGAGTTGTGTATTTAATGGAATTTTTAAATGTTGCGATAAAGATGTTACACAAGTACCGAAAAATATTTCGCAAAAATTAAACAACGAATTCTTGTCAAAGAGCGAATTTATGGAATGAATACTGTTCTGTATATTAAAGTCTTATTAATTAAATATAAATCTCAAATTGAACATTAAAAATAACAAACAAATACTGAAATATTTCTGTATTTTATTCTAACAATTTATTCACAGCATCAAAATACTACTTTTAAAAATCTTTTAAAAAAGTCGAGAAAAACTCAAAACGCATAATAAGTATGAAGCTGTAGAAAGTTTCTGAAAACAGACAATGCGCGCATTATGTGTTGTAGATCCTATCGAGCAAGCTCCGTTTAATCAAAATTCTTCCCGAGTTCCACCCGACGTTCATCTACACCCAATTTCCGTACGTTCTAACATCCAACGCTCGATTTAATATTCGTTTAATCCAGAGTTGCGTGATCATTCGCCTAATCCCAACCCCGGCAATTACCTTCCTTCCTCCGATTGATTCTAACGTTTCCACGCCTTTTATGCGCCTCTTTCTCTCTCAGCCGCTCGAAGCTAACCTCTGATTGTTCCACGAATCTAATCGCGAGAGTGTGCACGGTTGACCGAGCCCGATCACGGAGAGCGTTCGAGCTTCCTGGTTATCGAAGGCACGGCTCGATCGCCACGGAATGCGATCGAATGACGTTTTTAGAAAGCTGATTTGAATAGAATGGAATGTCTCCGGTGTCCCGAAGGGGGATTCGATTACTTCTCGCTGCTCTGCGAAACGATTCGTGCGTCGAAAGCGTAGTACGCAAATCTTAGGTCACTGCGGGGGACGTTTATTTTTGCAGTGAAATCTGATCTTTAATTCCTTATCGATGTAACTGGACCGTTCAATCGTAATTACAACAGTATTTAGAATTGGATCGTTTCGTTTCTTTGATTCTCTAAAATTAAGCATTAAATAGGATTTTCATGCAACATCGGTAATTCTTCCCTTTCGACGAGGAAACCAGAAATCATTGGAATTATAATTAAATCATCTTACTCCAAAAAAAAAATAAAGAAAACGCTCGTCTTCTCGAAATCTAGAAATATTTGAAATTGTATTATTACACAGTGCGTAACTATCGACCAAATATTTTAGTGTCCATGAAAAAAAAATTCATCGAGAATTTCATAATTTTCTACGAACCAGCAACAGAGGATTTCGTGAGAAGTAATTCAAAGTGAAAATTACGCGAAACGATGGAAGAAGGCGGGAAGAAAAAGCGTCGAGATGGACAGGATGGGAGAAACGATGTTCGCCAGAGGCGTTAAGCAGGTCGGTGATGGTTTGGCCGAGACCTTCGTGAAGGCTCGCTGGCGAGCAGGCACGTCACGGTTCGGTAATAATCACGGCGGCGGCTGTATCGCGAGCGTTCGCGGAGTAATTGAGAAACGTTCTCGTGTTCGACCACGTCTTGGCTACCGTTCTCCCCGGTGCCCAACGCGCTAATAGGCCAGTTGGCACGCACGCGATTCATTCATAAAATCCGATCTCAGACCCGCTTCAGATACTTCGACAAATTCGATTCATAGTTCAACGGAACGATCGAACCGACTCGTTTTTCTATTCAGATTAATTTGAAATTTTTCTCCGATCCAAGTACAGTGTATTTTTTACACATACTGATGTGTAAATATACAGGGTGACTGTATACGTAACTCGCACACCTGAAATAACTTTTAAATTACGCGCCCGAAAAGTTGTATGGTTTTAAAGTGGGCAAAATATGGCGTATCAATTTTTTGTGTCATTTTCCTCGTGATAAATCGAGAGAATATTAAATCCCAAGCCACATCGGTCCTAAATCTAATAATTAAGGAGATATTTTACGATCATTTGTCTCGAGGATGAAAAAGTTATTTCAGGCGTGCAAGCGAGTCATATATATGTATGTTCAGTTTCATTCAGTGAAATTAATATTCTTCAATTATCAGGCACGTTTGACAATTTGCCAACAAGTGTGATTGTCGAACAAAGTACGTCTCTGTCCTTCGTATTGAACTGACTTGACGATCAAATTTTCCCGTGGTCTACTAATAAACGACAATTTTGTTTTCTATTTTCCACAGTAAGAAAATAAATTTACAACACACATTTCGCAAGACACGCGATTAATCTCCAACACGAATTCCTCCGTCGTCTAGCAATTAAACGCGGCAATCATCGGTACGAAATTGCTCTCGACTTCTACGACATCGTCCCCCCTGATTCGTCCACCTCTGTCCAAACCCGCGAACCCAAACAAGAAACAAAGGGAAAGGGGAAAGGGAAAAGAAAAGAGGGAAGAAACGATCTCCAGAAGGAAGCAGCACTTGATCTTCATCGAGCGTAAAGACTGGGAGCCAAGTCTGGGGTCTTTTCAGGCTTCGCCGAAAGTCGATGGACAGTCGAAACGAAAGGAAGAGAGAACGCTTGCTCGTACAGCTTCCTCCGCGTGTCTCCTTCTCTCCTCCTCCTCCGTCCTGCCTCTTCGCTGCGGTAATGAGGTTTTAAAAAGAACTTCTTCTTTTGTGGATATGTACCACAGAAACAAACACATCGAAACAAGAGACGGAGGAGGACAGTAGAAACGTTTCACGACGAACGACGAACCACGTCAGATTAGACGACTCGCCGATGGTTTCTTCCTCCTCTCAGAATCCATCTGAGTCACCAGCCATCGTCGTCGTCGTCGTCGTCGTCGTCGTAGTCGTTCCTCTTCCATTTGTCGTCGTTGGAAGGATGATCAGCGACGCTACGTGTCGCCGGATTGTTAGTCCGCGGGCATTCAGGCAAAACTTTCTTGGGGGGATAATTGCGATTGTAATTAAAATTCTCGGGGTGAAAAGGAGCCTGCAGCGCCCGGTCGGTATCCGCGCAGAAATGAGCAAGAGTGGTGGAAGGAAGAGCAACTGTGGGGTAGAAAGAATATATATATATATATATATATAGATATATATAGATATATAGATACATACATATATATATAGGTATACATAGATATAAGAGAGACGATGTTGAGGCTCTTCTCCCAAGGGGGATGAGAGAAGAGAGAGAGAAGAGAGAGAGAGGACGCAACCCGGTTGTTGGAGCGTCGACAAGCCGGAGTGCCATAATTGGAACGGTCGCGTGCGCCTGCCGCAGGACAATGGACTCGTCCGAGTGCAAATTATTAACGCGCCCCTCTCTCCTTCGCTCTCCGCGTCTTCGTTTCTCCGTTCATCCTTTGCGCCGGTGCTTCGCCGGCTTCCTGCTTCTATCAGCGAAGCTGCTGCCTCGAGAAAATCTCGTTGGCCCACCTGCTCGCCTTGCTGGAAAATGGAGAAGACGAGTTCGAAGGTTTTGAATGATGAGGAGAGAGAGGGTCCTCACCTAGGGGGAGAGAGAGAGAGAGAGAGAGAGGCTGTGTAGTTCCTGCCTGGTCTCCGGTTTCGTTGCGACAGATAGAATTCTTCCTTCTTTTACCGTTGCTTTTTTTTCTTTTCCTTCTTATTCTTTTTTTTTTCCTGTCAAGGTTTTTTGTTAATTACGCGTGGTTTTGAAGCTTCAGCGTGGTTTGGAATTCCTCGAGTCGGTTTTCTTGCGATGGCTGGAATTCTTCCTTTCTTGCGACTGTCCTCTCGGACTTTTCTCGTTAATTCTTTTGTTACGCGCAGAACTGAATCGCGAATACGCTTGTTCAACTGTATGTATGTATATACGTAAAAACATTTGGTTTAGATTAGTTAAAAAATCATCGTACAATTTTTTTTGTAGAATCGAGTGATGTGAAAGAAGTATCGCAAGTCGTAGAGCATTGTAGTTATCGTAGAGAGACAGGAACTTGTCTCACGTTTCAGTAGAACGAGGATCCCTAGTCAGACACGCCAGTAAATTAAATTCTGACGCTCTTCGATACTTGTTTCATCGAAAGCCTCTAATAATTCTAATAATTCGACACCCTCAACGTGCTATTTCCAAAGCCAAAAATTCCCATGCTATTCCAAATATAATCCAGGATAGAAAAATCGCGTATGTTTTCGGAGTACGTGCAACGATGTCAGCGCAGGGACTCGGAAGACCTCGAAAAATTCGGCTGATTTCGTGCAGCGGTTCGAAGGATGAAGTGCACACAGATATCGGGGCTGATCTTGAATGGCTGATTCGCCCGATGCTCACGGATTCGTTGAAAAGACGCGTGTGAGAGAACCGAAGAGCAAACTAAAGAGAGAGAGAGAGAGAGAGAGAGAAAATACAAAGAGATAAAGAGAGAAAGAGAGAGAGGGAGGGAAAAAGAAGCAGAGATTGAAAAGAGAAAGAAATAGACCGCGCGAGCTTTGGCGAAAATAGCGAACAGAGGCGGAGAGTGGCTCGGTTCGTTCTCGATACTTGCCGGTCGAATGGTCTATGCCTCGCTTTGTTTATCCGGAGATCAACGTCGAGAAAGAGAAAGAGAGAGAAACTACGAATGAGGTAAAGAGAGAAAGTCTACGCGATATAGAAAGTGATAATAAGGAAGAAACGCAGAGAAAAAGAGAGAGAGAGAAAAAGAGAGGGGGGGGGGGGGAAGGAGGAATATAAACGAGAGAAAGGTTGGCAGGTTGGTTTGGTTCTGTTTCTCGCGGCACGAATCCAAGTGCAGAATCCTTCTGACCCCTTGTTCCTTCCACCCCCTCTCGTGCGTCCTCGGCGTGCCTCGTCGGTTATCCCGCACGCGCGCGCGGAATGGCGAAGAGTGAATGGCGCACGCCGGGAAAGGTGAAGAAATGCGCGAAGGAGGAAGAAAACTAGCCGGGGGAAGTGAAGTTTGAGCGTAGAGAGGCGCCCGTTTCGACGCTGGTTTCGAGCTAATGGTGGTGTGCCGGGGTTTGTGTTGTGTCGGCGGTGTGCTCGAGCGGCTGCGTCGGCCGCTGCTGGTGGCGGCCAATCAGGGGTGAGTTCCATTTAAACCGCGCTCAGGGTGCTCAGCCGCGGCTGAAAGGCATTTAGCCAATCCAAAAGGCCTCCCCTTTCATTAGACATCTCACTTTGTCTCTTTCTCCCCCCAACCAACCACCCACCCCCGCCCCCATTCCATCCACACACCGGCTTCCCGAAGGTTTATATTTTAAATGCTAATTGCAAGTTTTTAATGGGCCGTGCCGAGGCCTCTGGCTTTTCCCTCATTGTACGCGATCCTCTCTCTCTCTGTTACGCGCGTTCAAGGAACGCTTGGAAAGCACAAGAGAGAGAAGGAGGTTGTTCGATACACGTACACACATACAGAGACAGAGACAGAGACAGAGAGAGAGAGAGAGAGAGAGAGAGAGAGAGAGAGAGAGAGAGAGAGAGAGAGAAACTCGGTTGGAGAAACACACGTACAAAGAAAAGACAGAGAAGGATAGCGGATGGAATACAGAGGGAAGAAAAAGGTAGAGAAGGGGTTTACGATTGAAAGGTAAAAAGCGAGGGAGTTCTCTGCTCGCGGAGGGTGGGGAAAGAAGAGAGAAGAAAAAAAAAGGTAGAGGAAAGGACAGGAAAACGCACACAGCTCCGCGTTATGGCCAGTTTATACGCGTAAATTCCGCCGTTGGGACGGAGGAGAGAGCGGCGGCTGGTGAGAGAGAAGAGGACGAGTTTCAAGCAGAAACCGCTACCGCTCGCGCCGGTATTTGTTCCGCCGCCGGTTATAATGAAAAAATTACGGCTTTCGCGGCCATTATGTGTACGCGTGCACACGTACGCGCGGCGGCAAGTGCACACCGCGCTCGCGTTAAGTCCGTGAACGCGGAGAGAAAGAGAGAGAGTGAGAGAGAGAGAGAAAGAGCTGACACTGCGTGCGTGCAACCGCGTTCATAATTTCTTCCTCCTCCTCCTCCTCCTTTTCACCCCTCCTTCCCACCCCGTCCCACTCTCCGGAACCAGACCAGCTCGAATTAAGCGCGGCGCGCGAGCACACGCGTGACGCGGCTCCCCCCGCCGACGCCAATTACCCAGGCACACACCGTCGGTCCCTTCCTTGTTACTGCCTCGCACCTTCGCTCGGTTCGGGGTTCTCCTTGGCCCTCGTGGATCGCGTTAATAAATCGGCCGGGAACGATCTTGATACGCGGACCCGTTTCTCTGTTTCGAGGGTGTTTTTTTTCTTTTCAAGATAAAAATTGGATCTTTGGAAACTGCGAAATTATTGGTCAATCCCCTGAAACGAAACTTTGAATATTATTTCATCTCGCGGATCTTGCGACAGAATAGGTATTGCGTTTGTCTGGAAAGTTGAGAAACGAAGTGCTAACGTTAGCAATTTTTGTCGAAGCGTCCCAACATTTTTCAATGCACTCGTCGACATTTGTAGTTTGTTTTTTTCTTTTTGGATCATTGTAACGGCGTGCTTATCGGCGTGACCTGATCTTGAACGTACAGGGGAATTTTGCATAAGTATGGTGATTTAGAACGGGCGAGTCATGCCAAGTGTGTTATCTGAAAAGAGAAAGCGTGAATTGAAACCTCGGCTATTTTCTTGTAGCGGAATAGTTTGTTGCAAATGAAGTACAGTACAGTAGTCTTTCTATTGCAAATGGAGTACAACGCAATAGTTGCGTTTTATAATACAACACGGCGGTTGTAGAAGAGGCAAGAGTGGAAATGATTGGAGCAATTACAAATTAATCGTTTCGTTACGTTACGAAGAAGTTAGATTCGCGTTGCCTATTATCCCCAAAAATCACTCCGCCTGATGAACAAGAAACGTACGGAGAATTTCGCGAATTTCGCCAGCGCCAATAAGAAGGCGTCAGGCAGACGCCTGCTCCTTCCTCGGAATTCCTCGTTACACGCTGCACTGTAGCGTAATTACGCAGGCTGACGCGGCCGAGATGCGATAAATTCGAAAAAGCCAACAACAGCGCGTGACACGCGCGCGCAAGTATATCCGCACCTCCAAACACCTCGAGGACCGACTGCATTCAGAGACCGCACGAATTACAAAAGAACGAGAGGCAGAGGTCGTTCCCATTTGTCTGACTTTTCACCCACGGCCCCCCCCCCCCACGATTCTATAGAAAACGTCTAGGAAACGAAGAAACTCCGCGAAATCCACCGGAACCCGCCCGTCTGTCCTCCATAATGCCATCAGCCGCCGTGTGTTCTACGTGTGTTCCTCTTTTTTTTTTTTTTTCAAATTCGACGACGATACACAAAAGGAGGAGAAGGCGGAACGAGATGGAAAGATGGGAAAGGGGCATGTTAGAGAAATGGAAGACGCCTGAATGCGAGAGAGGAAGAGTGGCGCAGGAAACGGGCGCGGAAAGGTAGAAAGAAAGGCGAAAAGAGAAGAAAGAAGAAGAAAAAGGAGAGAGAGAAAGGACAGAAGAGACGAGAGTCGCGGACTCTCGGGTGCTCGCATTATTAGCACGTCGAATGCTCGGAAACTTTAGTTAGAAAAGCACATTCATATTTCAGGTTGAATGGCATTATGAGAGCGAAGGGACAGGGCCTCTCCGCGCGAGCGTACGATAACGAGGTTGCCACGACGTTCTCTCGCCCAAGGAGAGTCAGTAACAGACGGCGAGAGAAAGAGAGAGAGAGAAGCGCCAGAAGGAGCAACGTGGAATAAAGAAAGAGAGAGAGAGAGAGAGAGAGAGAGAGGAGCGCGTGTGCAAGGGGTTGGAAAAAAAAAAGAAAGGAAGAAGGAGGAATAGGGTGGTTACGACGATGTCGACGACATCGACGTGGGAGCGAGGAAAAGCGACGAAACGAGCCGTGGTGGGAGAGGGGCCGCCTTCTTCGGGATCCTTCCTTCGGGTATCTCGCCACCCTCTCCCAGAAACCGGGGGACCCACTGTTGAAAGGAACAACTGGCCGCGCGGAGGAAGAGGATTGAAAAGTGCCGCGACTGAAAGCCCGATTATTTTCCGCTCCTTGTCGTTCCCGCCTAATCAGCGAATTAAAGCGAGCCTGCAGGGGCCAGCATCTGTCTTCTCCAACTGACTGAATCTCTCTCTCTTCTTTCTCTCGTTTTGTCTTTTTCGTCCAACAGCTACAGAGCCGCGGCTCTGGGAGATGGAACGATGCAAGTTCACGTCTTTCCTTCTCTCTTCTCCCGCGTGTTTCTGTGCGCGCGTCTTTCTCTTGGCGAACAGGAAGTCGATTGTGTCGGCCACGGACGACGAGAATCGACTCGCGGAGGAGGAAACTGGCGACCTCGCGGGGGATTTCCTATGCGAAAAGTCGCGTCGGATAGGATCGAAATAGGATCCTCGCAGAATTTTCTTTCTTCGGTTTTCGTTCTTGGTCGCTCTGCGTGTTTGGTGACGGAATTACGAGGGTTGTTGTTGGTTGGAGATGATTGATTGAATTTCTCGGTTCTCTCGATTTCCTAGTGCGCGACCGTTTAATCCCAAGACCAACGGAATAGTCCAAACGGTCAGCTTTTTTTCATCTTTCGATACATTTTACAAGAACTGATTGGTGTTTCTTACTGGAAAACGTAGAGAAGTCGAAAGAAAATTTTTGATGAAACTTTTTAATGTGTGCTCTTCTTACTATCATAGTTGTAATCGAAATAAATTCTACGATGACCAATGTACGTGGATTTTCGTTAATACAAACGTAATAAGTATTGTCAACGTTTTAGAATCACTCCTTGTCTTTCTGTCTTAAACGTTCAAATGTGACGTTGTACGTTGACCTCTACTACTGATTCCGTATCGTAAGTAGAGAGTTCCAATATTAGTCAGGCGTGCAACGCGCAACGAACGAACGAGGCAATAAATCGCTGAGCGAACGTGATTGACAAACTGCGACTGTGCAAAGTGGACGGACAGAGAAAGAAACGATCAACTGCCAACGTCTTGGCACTCGCGGCATTGACGCGCGTGTTTTAACGGCTCGGTGGGAGTTTTCGCGCGATAGCCGGGCCGGTGCCACTCGTGTTTAATGTAAATTCGCAAATTGGAGAGGGCCAGGGTAATCAACTAACCGCCAACGAGTAACTCCGGTAAACTCATTGAAATAGTTCATAACTTCGGCCGGTAGTTTGAGTTTCGGGGCTGCAACTTCCACGGAATTTCCCACATCATACCGACCGACCGACTGGCCCGGCATTGTTACGACGTTGCTCCTAGTAACTTTGCCGCAGTTCTCCGCGATTCACCCGGCGAAATTCGCGAAACGCTTCCATCACTGGCGGCGGAACGATCAATCGAGACGCCGTACATCTCTTACGACGAATCACTGTTACGAATCACTCTGGGAAGAGAAGACTTGGAACGGGGAGGATTTTTTGGTTTATAATTTAGAATTCAATACTTGTTCTTCGTCGCAAATCGATAGGTTCAAAAATTGATTCGATTTTTATCACAAAGTTCCATCTTACAGAGATTATTGATTTAAGAGTCAAGTATTTAACACTCTTTATTTAACACATTTAACTCTCGTACGAAAAGAATGAAATTATTTGCATTATTTCCTGCATTAAATTGACAATGTAACTGTGTTATTCTCGTAAAAGGAACTTTATTTCGTAACCGATCATCTGACCGGTTGCAATAGGAATGGATATAAAAAGTGCCAGTACGTTTAATGTTAAAGAGTTGGAATAAAATGTTAGACATGGATAAATAAGAATAACACGTAAATAGGTGTTTTATTATTTATTAGGTTGTTAATGAACATTCGAGATCTTAAGGATGGATAGCTTTGAGAACTGTGGTTCTCAAATTTGGAAAGAGATGTATTTTGTAATATAGGATCTCCCCAGCATTTGTTAAGAAGTATTTTTCTCTCTAACAATTATTTTAAACAAGCAAGAGTGAATTTTATAATGTAAGTAATAATCTGAGTATTTTTTTATTTGTGAAGATTATTATTGGTGCAATGTCAAAAATTGACATATTTACCAAAATGACAGATGAAAGAATGATGCGCACAAGAATTGATACGAGATATCGACAGTAATCAAGGATGCACTTCGAATCTATTTGTTTATACTCCCAGATTGTTTGTTTACGTCCTCCTTTGTTTATTTATTTACATCTGCGATTTGTTTGTTTAGATTTTCAGCTTGTTTGTTGACGTTTCGCTTTGCTATTATTTACACTCTCTGCTTATGCTCGAAATATAGAACGACTTCAATAGAACTCGCGGCAGGGCCGTGTGTATCGTCACAGAAAGAATCGCAAACCTCAAAGTACCAGCGACACGCCAACCAGCAAATTATATGCAAAAATCCCAGAAGAATCATCTCAAACAGCGATTGTACCTCCTTCAAACGATTCAATCAACGTCAGAAGGAAAACCTATTCCCGGAAGGGCGGTGCTTACCCAATTATTGGAATAAACTAAAATTCTTCACAGCTATTAAAAATTATCAGACTACATTAAATAACTATCAGGACCTGTTTCGAGGTCCTGAAATTATACCTCGATCCCTTAGTCTTATTTTACGAAGTAAAAGTGAATTTGTAATGTAGATTATTGAGATGACGTTTAAGAACATTTCCAACAAGCTTATTAATTAAGAAGGGCTTTATCTATTTCGCAAGACAAGATTTATTTATTCGTTTATTTAACAGGATTACTCGAATCGAGAAGATTAAGTTCAGCGCGAGAAATTAAGTCGTGCATACTGATAAGAATCCTTTCACAGTTTGTTGAGACTCGAGGCATTCTTTAAAGTGAGAAAAGGTGGTGCGTGCGGATCGAAAGTAGCCGATAGGACAGCAGAGTAAAGCTGCATCGTGCCATTGTCAAGGTTGCTATCAAAAGGATCAACAGTCACACTCGAATGGTAATATCGATCTCTCACGGTCATTTGTAACATGAAAACATCGAAAGAGGCGCCTTTAAAACATCGATGATAGACCAAGCTGTCCGGGGGACAGCTGACCAGACTGTTTCGTGCCAATCGAATCGATTCGCGATTGTTGGCGTGGTTCCAGTCACCTTGCGCCACCTGAAAAACGAATAAAACCGTCCTGTTATAGGCGAAACGGAACGAAAGGGCGCGAGAAATCGCGGAGAGCATCGCGAATCACCAGACGAGAGAGAGAGAGAGAGAGAAAGAACAAACGAATAATAAAAATCGTAATATTCCGAGCACGTTCGGCCGAAACAATATCTTATCACACTGCGAGAATACAAAACGCTGTTGTCTGCGAAAATTGAGGGTACTCGTTGATTGATATTGGTTTGCGGAAGTTGGAAGAAGTTCTCTTAGCTTTTCAGGGCTCTTGATTTCTCGACCGAAATCTTCGACGACTGTAAAATTAAAAGACCATCGAGGCAACTGCAGGAATAACTTTTAGATGTAGAGATTTTACAACGCGTCGGGATGGTAAATGTGCAATTTTTCAAGGTTTAAATTTGAGAATGACTCGACGCTCGACATTCGTGGAGGTTTCAACAACAAGCTTCGAGGTTTCTTCGTTCGTTGATACAGTTTTTGACGCAACATCCTCTACAAACGATTCAATTACCCCCCTCGAACAGAGAACACCGACACTAAAAACCAAACAGCCGCGAGTTGCGCTAGGCGGGCTCTCTCCGGGACAAAAGCAAAAAGGGAAAAAGAGCAGAAAAGAAAGAGGAAAAGAGGAATAACCTTGCTCCCGAATAATTCAAGTGCAGCGCGTGTGCGCGCGCGAATGAAAAATTTCAAACGTGAAACGAAACAACTCGAAAGAACAACTACGAAAAACAAATTATCCAGCAAACGCAGTGTCTCTACTCTCCTTAATCCACCTCTGCCCCTCTCCTTCTTCCTCTCCATTCCAATCTATTCTCCGTGTGTCCGCGCGCTCTCCCCTCTCGCCCCTCGTTCGCTATTTTTCATTATTTTTTTTTCCCTCCTTTCTCTCTCTCTCTCTCTCTCTCTTTTTTGTTCCTTTCCTCCTCGCCCGCTTTAATTTCTCTGTTCTCCTCTCTGCCTCCGCTTCCACCGGCGTGTCTCTTCCTCCTTCTCCTCCTCGCTTCCTCTCCGCCCCTTTTCCCTTCTCTCTTTTCTCTCCTTTCTACGTTCCATCCACCCGCGCCCAGGACCCTCGGCCACGTACACAAAGCCCAACGGGTCTCCTGCTTTTATTATACGAGATACGAGATAGCCCCGGACCATCCCTCTCCGCCCTCCCCCTTGCGTCCCGCGGTGCCCAACCCCCGGTCAGCCGCCTCTATACGCGGCACGAAGAAATTCACGGTGATGTCCATCCAGGGATCGCGCCACAGTGTGTGTGTGTGTGCAAGCTCTATTGGCAAACTTTGCGAATCTTGGATCACGAAGGATTAGGTATCCTTCGGCGATATGTGTACGTTGTGTATACAGTGTAGATACGTTCTTCGATGTCGGGGTGGAATTCTATGGGACACGGACGTCGGTAGTCGGCAGAAGGAGCGAGGGGGCGGGTAATTCTTGTCGCGAGCAAGTCCGGCGAAATTGTTGGGTATTCCAAAGTGAGGAGAGTTTCGGTGAACTGTTTGGACTGGCGAGTAATTAAATTGAAGTTAAACGAGTTAATTGCGATTAATTGCAAAGTACGCGTAGTAAGTGAAAATCAGATTTGTCCGTGTGGCATTTTGACATTGGTACCGAAGGAGCAGTAATTCTTCTCGCGAATCAGTCTGGCGAAGTATTTTAATTTCGGGAGCAAGGAGAGTTATAGCGAAATGATTAAGCTGTGACTAATAGCAAAGTGTGAGTAGCAAACAGAAATTAAATTTTGGAATTTTTGGAGTGAGTTTGTCGAGTAAACTGATGTTTGTTCAAACCTTGAGAAATCTGTATTTTGCGAAGAACGTAGCTCGTGTGCGAAGACACGTGCAAACGTAGAGAAAGGAAGCAGAATCTTACACGAGGCAACATTTTATCTCGCAAATACCGCGATATATTACCTTTCGATATTTTACGCCCGCATATATTACTGCCCTAAACTCGTAAAAATGCGTATATATTACCGCCCTCTCCATCTTCTCGCCGCAAGCCCCCCCGAGCGTGCTTCCACGATACTCAACAGAGTTGCTCGACAAATTCCCCGAATAATAAATAATACCTCTCGCAAAAAAGAAGAGCCTGCACCTTATTCGAGAAACCGTAATATCAATTACAAAAGAGGAGCAACAGGAACCGAGAGATACAAGTTTCCAACAATGTTGAAGAAGGTGGAGGGAAAAAGGGAGAGGGGAAATCGAAGGAAAGATCCAGGCAGCGAAGGTACCAGTTTGTGGTGTGTGTCCCTTCTACGGGGAGGCAAGGAGAGGGCGAGTCGCGTCCCTTCGAGATTAACAAGAAGAGGGAATCGAGACGCTGCGAGAAGGAGAAGGAAGAGGAGGAGGAGGACGGAACGAAGGGTGGAGATGACAGAGAACACGATACGAACGCTGGAAGAGAGGCTGGTTCCAATATACTAAGAGCGGAGATCCGCAAACCCACAGCCGACGGCCAGTCCCCCGCTGTTCAACGTGGTTGTTGCTTGCCGCCTGTCGCTGATACTGCCTCCAGCACCATTGTTGCTGTTGCCTTGCCTCTTCCTCCTCTTTTTCTCTCCCTTTCCTCCTTCCTTCTTTCTTTCTTCTTTCCACCTCTTCTCTCTCTCTCTCTCTTTTCTTCTGTCTTTTTTTATTCATTTCTTTCCTTTCTTTTCCACTGCTCGTAGAACGTCTGCTCATTGTGCACGGCGGAGCCCATTTATTTACGTTTCTGAAACTTTTTAATCTGATGAGATAGCCAGGCTGCTCCCGGCTTCCTTAATTCTGTCAGGGACACTCGCGCACCCTCCAGCAGCTACCGGTCGCAGAACGCCTCTCGCTGCTGGACTCTCGCGTGGATTTTCTTGGATTATATTCGAGCCGAGTACAAAGTTGAATCGCGATGGTCCAACGCGGTGTTGTCTGTGTAATGGAAATGTTTTGTGGTATAATTGCGTTCGGCGAAGTTGTCGAAGCAAACGAACGTTTGAGGTTGAGATATTTTATAAAAATTCGCGTGCAAGTTGGAGCTGGTCTGTTTGCCAATGAATATCATCCCGGACTGGGATGATATTGGGAGTGTATTGTCTATTAGACTTTTGAATTTTCTTAAAATCTTCAACAACGTACAAAATTGCGCACGGGCCAGCGTTCAATTCCATCTTTCAGTTATTCTCAAAATAACGAAGCAGTCTGCTCGCAAGCGAATTAATTTTCCACGGAAAAAAAAAAGGAGAAAATACCTTTCTCATCTCGTACACACACACACACACACGTGCGTACAGCCGGATCACGGAGGAAAGAAAGCGTAATTTACTTGGGCAACTTCTCGCAGACTGTAGGACGATCTACGGTCTCGTTGCAACGCGGGAGGGAGCCGGAACACGGTGCTCCTCTCTCATTCACTTTGCAGGGCTTCGCATTCTATCCAATCTCGTTGCTCTATCAGTTTCCCATACCCGATTCCATCTCACCGGCTATCCTCTAATCGATTTAAGTCCGCCTTTGCCGCCCGCGCTGTTATTCCGTATCGCCACCACTCCCTGCTCCTCGTTCTCCAGCCTTCTCAGCAAGATGGTGAAAGATTTTCGAAACCGATACCGAAGAAAATTCTGCGAGACTCGTCGATGAAATTAAACTATTACACGCCCCGCGGGGCCGTTCCGTCGAATCTGACACCGATTTCACGAAGATTCTTCTGTACTTTATCGTTGTGATGTGTTTATCGAGTGATAATAAATGACGTATGGTTGTTTGCGTTTGCTCCAAAGTGTCAAGAGATTCACACGAACACTTTATCACTGAAAGTGATTTGAACGGGAACAACCCAGAAAATCGGGCTTCTTCAAATGCAACGAAAATTAGCGATTGGTTGATTTGGGTCACGTGATTCGTGAGGGGGCGTGGCGTAGACCTCGAGTAGGAGTGGCGTTGTAATTTGTTTTGTATCGATTCAAATGTTTGCATATCGATAAAATTTTGTGGCAAAAAAGTCAGAACAGTTGCTTCTGGACCTTTCAGTGAGACGAATCGTACTGGGGTACGAGTCGTGCAGTTTCTTGTTTCATTTGTGGATCGTGTAGTATAAATTTTATCACAATCGAAATTGAAACGGTAGTCTTCAAACATGATTTCTTTCTCTGCTAAACTGTAGGTGTTTATTTTGTTGCAAAGATTTTTATTTCGCGCGTACATTCAAGTATAATTGGTGTATTTTTTAGCTATCGACGTTCCATATATCCTAATTTAAGTCCCGAATTAAGAAACGATTTGCTCGTAAATCCAAAGTCGATTTTCTACGAATTGCAAGCTGTTTGTGCAATTTCTTCATATCGAACCAAACTGAAAATTCTTTCAACCTATTAAATATTATAAAAACTATTCTATTCTATTTTTTTATCTTCCAAAAATTCTCAGGCTAATCTTAGCTAACCTCCACGACACGTTTTTTTCTTCGCAGCATTCAACTGTAAATAACAAAGGTCCTTGCCCTCTGTATCCCCCCCTGCATTTTATTCGTCCCCTCTTTCGGTTTCGGTTCCATTTGGCAAGATCGAAAAGAAAAAAAAAAAAAAGAAAGTGCGTACGCGTACGCGGACGTAAAAAAGCCCAAGCAAGGTAAAATTCGATATGCGGTTTTCAGAAGTTGGCCGTGCAATTTCGCAGAGGGCAAGGGACAGAGGCGCGAACGCGGCGACCAACAGCGCCCGACAGAGAGAAAGAACTCTCCCCGGAAGCGGGGAATCTCGTCGCGCTGAGCGGGACGGATAGAGAAACGTTGGGCGTGTTGGCGGCCGAGTGAAAGAGAAAGGGAGAGGTCGGAGAGGCTCGAAGCTGTCCGGGTGCGAAAGCCAAAACCGCAGAATGAAATTACTCCTGCTCAATCGTTTATAACGGCAGGATAAATGGATTAAACCGTCGGCGCACGGCTCGCAGTTTATTTGTCATCGTGCGCGCCGGAGTTCCACCCGCCGCCGGCCACCTGGCCGGGGTTTGTGTACCAAAAGTCGCGCGACCTTGACATCCGGGCCACGCTCCGGCGATTTTCGAGACCTCGACCCCCGCCCGGCGAGTAGCAGTCGCTGTCGCGAACCACTCGCGTTCTTACCATATTTGTTCCGCGTCGCGTTTGCACTCGCGTTTGACGGTGTGTAGTGTAGTCGGAGAAGACACGGTTCTTAAGAGATTCGCAAACCAGCGCCTTTTGAAGTTGCAAGTTCGATAAAGTTAAGTTAAAGGCACTTTGTGCAAAGAATTATTGAAATTAAGGAGAAGGGGATGGGTTTCAAAAAACGTGAAGCTGAAATTTTGGGAAAAATTTATTCTGGGGGCGATAATTTTCTCTCAAAAAATTAAATTGAGTTTTGAACAATTAAACGATTAATTGAAAAAAGTTAAATCGAGCTTGATAAATTTCAGAATCGTTAAAAAATTCCATGAGTTCTGCACGCTGTCTGCACATATATTTTTTGTCTGAACAAAGTAAATGACTCCTCTCGGAATTGTTTCAAAGTCAGTTCCGTTCGAGGACGTTTTTCAAAGATCGTCGAGACGTTCGTGTTTCTCGCGTCCCGAGTGGAATATATCCTTAAACCACCGGCTGACGCGAGGAGCAGAAGGAGAGAAAGGAATCATTTAGCCGGCCGCGGGGAGAAACATTGACGGCATTACACGTGTACGTAACGAACGAACCGGTGAAGTGAAATATGACAAAAGCCGGCGCACGAGGGCTTTTTCATCCACGAGGGGGAGACTTTCCGTTTGCGAGCCACTTAAATGGCCGAGGAGCGAGCGCCGGCCCCGCTATATATGCATTACAACCTCCCCCTCTGTAGAAAAGAGTCTTGCGTACGATAACGAAACCGCAGCAAGCTCCAAATCCCCAAAGTAATCTCCGCGGAGAGTGGCGCGTGCACCCGTGTGTCATCTGTCGATCCGCGAATTTTCGATCCGTTCGTTAACCCACTTGACGTTCGTTTCAACTTTGATTTCTCTTTTCAACGGTAAAAATTGGTCGATACCCTTGAAGAATCCTCTGCATCGTTTCATTTTCACGAGATGTTTTTCGTAAGCCAGAAGTGAACGATTGCCAAATATATTCAGATCGTAGAATTGAAAATTTGTTGTCGGTGGAATATAAAGCAAAATTGTAAGTACAGCTGTGTAGAAAAATATAAAGAAAATTCTTTACGTTCTCTCGTAGTAAATCTCTTGCAATGTTTTATATATATATACGTGTAATATTTCTAAAAAGAGGCTTTCTAAAAACACTCAAGAGTTGAAGAATACTCTATACTCTTCTAAAAAAAATCTTCAAATTTCCAAATGATCGCAAGAAAAACACCCTCGAAAGCAACGCACGAATGGGGTGATTCTCGGCTGCTCACTTGCTCGAACCACCGTCCGCAACGCACGACGTGTCGAAAGAAAACTCTTGGCTCCTTCGGCCCGGGCAGGGAACAACAACGGCCAGAGACGAACGCAGTAATGAAAAACGCCGCGTAGGGGATGGCTGGTTGATACGGAATGACAGATAGGCGGTGGCGGTGAACGAGCTGCAGGGGTACGCCACGGCGACGGTGTGTGTCGGAGGTGAGGGAAGGTGGTTGTGAACGAAGAGGAGCAAGGGACGGGAGGGGTGTTGTTCGGTACAGCGTGTTCATATCTGAGCGCGAGAGGGGCGGCGAACAGGGGCGCAAGAGTAGCCTGGGTATTGTTTGAAATGCGAACACTTAGTAAAGCGGCAAGTGGAAAGAGACCAGATGAGAGAAGGAAGGACACTTCGGTGCTCTGGGATACCGCGATGCACAACCGACGAAGAGGAACAAACTGGCAGAACGCGGGAAAGAGAGGAGAAAGTGCGCGTATTCTACCACCCCCTCGGTCATCCCCCCAAACGAGTGGTCCTGGGCAAAGGCTTTTGCTTTACGCATTGCAATTTTCCTGTCGGAGCTTCCTACGCTTCTCTTGTCTCTCTCTCTCTCTCTCTCTTCTGTACATTTTTTTAAATTTTCTTTTTTTGCCCTTTTCCCCCTTTTTTTTTTTTGTGCGTTTTATCCAGCGTTGAAATGTTGATGGTAACGCGCACACGGTAGCGTTATCGCGAAATATCTGTAACTGCGGACGATATTTTTTTTTTTTTTTTTTTTTTTTTTTTTTTATTTTAAACACGCTTGTAACGCGGCATGACGATTTTCTATAGCCGTGAAGCGTACGCGCGCGTCATCACTATACCCGCGGTGTGTAATGGCGTTGTTGGATGGCTGGTGAAAAAGTATTCCGTCCGTCTGTGGTTGTTTGTACGACGGTTTACGGATTTTTGAAGTTATTCCTGGTTAGCGGAGTGTCGATCGAATCGGTTAATTCGTTTTTCGGATTTATTGCGTTGGACGAACGTTGGATTTTTTTTTTTTGGGGTCGATCAGAGATATTCTTGCCGAGAGCTGTAACAGAGAATGTTGCGTAATAGTTGTTGTAATAGTCGTGTATCATCATCATCATCATCATCGAGAAGTTACTTTGGAGTATTTAAGTCTAATGTAATATTACGTATTTTGTATAATTTTGCAGAATTGTCATTATGAAAATCAAAATTCAAATTTTTGATATAGTTGCCTTGTCTGTCACGGCACAATTTCATAAATATACTACTTGAGGCAATTAGAGGCCGACTAGTGTGAATATCGATGAACGAACGTCAGAGTAACGCGAGAAACCATCCTCCAATTATTCCACAATGAAATTCACAGCACACAGAAGAAGTTATTTTTTCACCGCGAAAGTTAACTTTAAACAAATCCTCCCATTTCAAAAAAAAAAAAAAAAAAACACGTTATCTAAAAATTATACAAACACCTATCAATCTACCGATCCTCCGATACATTTTGAAAAAATGTCACTCGCAATCTTCCACTTACCCGCCAAATCACCAACTAAAAAACCATCATCCCCTTGCAAGGAAGACAGCGAACAAGGGCGAGGGGGGAAGAAAGAAAGAAAGAAAGAAAGGAAAGAAAGGAAAGAATGACAGTCGATTATATGCTCGAGGTTCGACTGAGGGGAGGAGGGGGGGAGCAAAAATCGAAGGGAGGGTTGTCAACTGAAGCCCCCAATGGGCAAACCAGCCGACGTAGCGGAAATCCACGGTTTATGGCTTTCATAAGCGGTCGCGGGGACAGTTCGTCGCGGCAAGAGCGTCTTATGGATCTAAAATCCACGACGTTTAAGTGCCACGTTCCCTTTTGTGTATGTGTGTATGTGTGTGTGTGTGTGTGTGTGTGTCGCTTTACGTCACATGGAAAAAGAACGAGACCACTACGAACCAACGTCGAACGTCGTTCGTCCGCGTTTCAACAATGATGCGCGCGTTTCCCCGCGGTGTATTAAGGCCTCTTTTTAATGCACGCTGTACGCTGGCGAACGCGCGGCTGGAAAATGAGGAGAGCGAAATAAGGAGCGGGGGAGAGGAGGGCAGGGAGAATGAGATGGTACAATGGGGGACCAGGGAAATCGTTAGACGGCTTAACCGCTTTGATTCTCTCGTCCGCCCCGCTTACTGTAACGAACATCCTCGGGATAGACTAATTTCTGGCTGCGGTTATGCCGCGCTCCATCCGGTTATCGGCGAATCCAGCCACGTACCGAGACGTTTTCTTATCCCTGTTTTTGGTGTTCTTTTTGGAGCGGAGAAGAGGCAACGCGAGAAATACGAAGCTAGCTTCAGGGTAGATTCTTCCGCACTTGTGTGGGAAATTTGTAAAGTATAGTACTTCCTGCAAATTTTCTACCAGAATTCTCTCTTTTTATTTTGTTGTCAATCAACAATGAAAATACTACGAAAATTGTCCTTTTTAATTTTAATTGTCCATTCAATTTTCGACGTTATATGTATGCACGTGGAAATTTTTAAAATATTGCTCGTTTCATCGCTAAATATTTCATTTTGAACTGCTCATATTCTTCTGCCTAATCGTCACAAACAATCTTTGTCACAAATTTTAGGTGTTTGTACATTTCACTAACTTTCTTTCAACTTCTGTCCACTTTTTTTAAAAGAATTACCACATCTTAAATACAATCGATATCTAAAAGGAAATAAATATATTTACAAAAGTAGATACGCACGAGTTACAAACGGAGTATGCGTAACGTTGGCTCTTCAATGATAATTCGCAACGATATAGAGGACGATTGAGATCCGTTGAATTTAATTCGATTGAAATTTAATAGTAAATGCGACTTATTTGCCAGGACACGATTTGATTCAATCCGACGATCGCGATCCAAATGATGCTGCTTATGGTTGGTATTCACGAGGGTGTAGTTGGAGGTGTGCCGCCTGGTCTATTTGCTATGATTGGTGAAATTGTTACATTGCGCAATTGCGACAAATGGGGCACAGGGAGTGAGTAAACTCGTTACGGTATTAAAGGTTCGCGATGGTGAATAACAATTCGACGGATAATGCGGAGAATTAAATCGGAAACTCTATAAATCCGTGCGTGGCGTGCGTTTCGAAGAGTCCTGAAGTAAGTTCGCAACTGTTACATTTGCACACGCTCTTAATTTCCGGCGTAGAACGTTTCGTTTTCGAAGAAAAAAAACTTTTTACAGACGTACGAACGTATTACCGAATCTCATGAAATTGAATATACCGGGACGTAATTAATCGGCGCGCGTACGCCGCGCTAAACACAATGGTGTTTTAAATACCTTTTGCAGCCATTGTGCGTCTTTTGTGCATGGAAATAAAAGTAAAAAAAATCCGATGGAATTTCTCTTTAACAACGCACAATTATTCGAGTTACAGATATTTAATTAGAAAGAGCTACATAAATTATTCATGCATCTGCAAGGCTCGCGGGTTTATAACTGCCGTGTCTCTTATTGTTTCAGTCGAGAAGAATCAAAGAATTCACTCTTGTTAGAAACGCATAATTACTCGAATGAATAATTATCGCGATTATTATTCGCTGAATTCCTAGTTGGAAATTGCCCGGCTAGAAAGCCACGTAAAAATGAAAGTTGTATTTCAGATGAACAAATAGTGGTAGGACGAGAGCGTTAATCACTGGAGCGTGGGCATTTTTGCGAATGTAATTGAAGAAATAGAACCTGGACAGAGCTATTAAAATATTACGACTTGCACTGCACTTTGAATATTTTACATATTCCACATTATACATTTTTCCATCTAATATAAAGAATACATAATACATATTTTGTAGAATGGAACCTAGAATAAATTATTATTTTACTTTTGAACGACTCGATTGATCTTTCGTTTCTGTTTTTTTTTATTGCATTGGGAGCGTTTTGCTATCCCCTGCACTTTAATTTTTTCGACGCTGTGTGTTAATATTATATATTTTATATATTTTATATACTTTGCATTACACGTTCCTTCATTTTCAATTCACGTGATCCACAGATTCAATTAAACACGGCCCATTAACCGCAGATTCGAATGAAAATTCGCGTTCAAGGGACACGCGATAAGAGAACGCAGCCCTTTTCCATAATTCTGCCCATTCACGCGACGTTCGAACGAACTTGCGAGGCGCTTCCAGAACACCTCCCTTTCCTCGAGTTAAATTCACCGTGACACACGATTCAGTCGCACGCACGCGTCTCGTGCGCGACACACACACACACACGTACGTTCTCCGCATTTCGCTGCAAATCGTTGCGAGGATAGGAAAAGAAGCGGCAAGTACGGCCAATCAAAGTTTAAACGGAGTTGATTTGAACCTACGCTGATTTGAAATACAAAGTGGCGAAGAGATGTCGTCGATTAATTGGCAGGTAATTGTTCGAAAAATTGGTGGGAAATTTCGTCGGGTGAAGTGGAGCTGGAAGGGAGGAAGGACCGCCATTTTATTTTTCGGCGAGCACGTACGACTCCGCTTTTCCTTTTCCACCCTCCTTCCTTCGACGCGCGCGTTAGGGGTTGACGCTTGCTCGCGCAAGCCCCACACGCCCCCCTCGTCCTCCATCCGATTACTCTATCGACTCCTTCGAACTTGCTACGCGAATGAATTCGGGCATCAAAGTCGCCTCGAGATTAATGGAAATTCCAAAGTGCCCGGCAGGGAACTCGTAGTTTGAAACAGTTTGATTTTTGCCGATGCAGGCTAACAATAGACAGTAGTCGTTTTTCGACTACTTGCACGAAGAAATGCAATGATATCTGAAATAATGTAAAATTGCTACTCTACTTGATATTTCGCACTTTTACTTTTGCATAGAATTGGATTTCCACGGAAAAATCTTCGAAGGAAAGATTAAAGAATCCACTTTCTTCCATTTTTAAAAATCGCGTTCTGCTCCCACGTCCGAGAAGGATACCAATCACGGAAGGATCGACCAACCCCTTAAAAATTCTAGACGTCCGATCGCAAGTTCCTGGCTGCATCTCGATTGCAACGGCCCCGTAGGTGGAAAACGCACGGTCTGCAGCGTGCAAACAGGCCGCGATAGTCGCGTCAATTATTCAGAAAAATCCCGGGGGGAGGGGGAGGGAAGCGCGGAGCAGAGCGGATTTGCTGTAGGGACTTAACGAGAGGCGCGGCCGCGTAACGAGTAGCAGCGGTACGACGGTGTATCCTAATCCACCGCCGTACGTACTGCCGTGTAACTCTGCGAGAAGCCGGCACGAAACGTGTGTGTACCTTGCCCGTTAACCAACGAAAACGCCGCGTTCGTATATCTGCAACAAGTAAAACTGCAACAAGTAAAAAACAAAGGAAAAAAAACATCGCTTGCATATATATATATATATATATATCGGGTTATAATCGGGCTGACGAGCATTCGAATCGTTCGTCCAGTATCTGAAAGTCGCGTTTCAAGTTTTTTTCTTCGTCACGGTGAAACACGAGGTAGTAACCTCTGGAACGTTGACCGGTTATGTGTGTGTGTGTGTGTGTTCTACGGTTCTCTGGCCGCCTTAATCCCCAATCAACGTCGGCCTGAGCTGAACGTCGGGCTAGAAAGCGGGCGTTTGCCGAATTAGCGGAACCCGAATCCTCTGGCAAATGCAAATGGTCGGCCAGGTGGTTTCATATTCCAAGGGTTGTGCTTGCTTCGAAGAGAAAGAGAAAGAGAGAGAGAGAGAGAGAGAGAGAGAGAGAGAGAGAGAGGAAGTTGGGTCGATGGGAGGTTGAATGCAAGGGGGTGTCTGGAAGTCTCGCTCATTAGCGGCGACACAGCGACGCTGTGCCGCCACCCCCTTCCTACCACCCCCTTCAACTGGCAACCTCACTAGCGATTTCCGTGGCCGTAGCTGGTCATACACGACCCCACGATCCCGAGCTTCCTTTTCCAACCGAAACTCCTTCCTCGAGGATTCGACTTCGAAATGGAAAATCAGGGGGCTATTGGAGGGGGTGTATCGCCGTTAACGCGAGTTTGGAGAATGTCTGTGGATTTCCAATTGTTCATTTTCTTCGAATGAAAACGTCTTGAAATACTTATGAGCCGACTGATGGGAATTTCGAAACTTGACAGTTTATTAAAACATGATTCTCACAGATATCGCTTGATTTGGATTGATTCGTTGAAATGAAATTTTTGAGTTCGTTTTATTTTAACGAAAGTCAAGGTTATTTTGTTGTCAGAATTGAGATTCATTTATATACACCGGTGATCGTAACGCTGGATTATAATTTATTCGATCTGCGTAAAATTGACTCGAAATAAAAATTCGAATCGACCCGAAACTGCCACGTAATCGTCTAATTAATGACGTACCGATCTTAAAAGAAACTTCATCCGGCAATAGTCCACAAGTTAGCATTACGCGACAAATCCCACCATAGAGACCGTTTATCGGTCCAATCCAGAAGAAATCGACCGAAATCTTGTCGAGAGCGGCTATTTAAATACGTGGAAAGGTAGGGTTAACGACCCAATCAGGGTTCGTGGCAAGCATCAGACCAGCGAGAGCGAAGGGAGGGAGGAAGAGCCGGTCGTTTAATTACCGACGAAATTAAATATGGCATCGATGATGCGTCCCATCGTTCCGGACCGGGCAAACATGCCGTGGGTTTTCCTTTGAAGAATCGCGAAGCACTACTTCGCGAGGCCAGAGGGTAAAGTGAGAAAGAGGGAGAGAGAGAGAGAGAGAGAGAGGTAGGAAGAGGGAGAGGGAGAGAGGTGAAAAGCGCGGCGAAATATGCATCGTTCGCGGCTAGTGGAACGTTTCGTTTGATGGAGGACGAATTCTGCATTAAGTAAGTCAATTACTGCTGGAATCGATAATTACCGAACTAATTGAACGGGCCCTTAGCGGGTCGCCCCCGTGTTATTGATCGTTCCAGCGGAAAACTCGAACGTCCCTGTTTTTCCATGCAAGTGTCCTCCCCCGTCCGTGAACACTCTCCTTAATCTTCTCTCTCTTTCTTCGTTCTTAGCTCTCCCACTTCGTTTTCCATTCCCTCTCTCTCTCTCTCTCTCTCTTTCTCTTATTTTCATTTCTTTTTCTTTTTCTTTTTTTTCTTTTCTCTTCTTTCTCTTTCTTTTTCTTTCGTTTTCTTTTCACGGAGCTGAAAGTGGCGCGATGGATGGTCGGGCGGCGGGCAGCAGCAAGTGCGGCAACTTAATTGCCAGAGCATATCAAACGTGCCAGCGTCACAAACGACGCGGCTGGCACGCCGTGGCTTTCGCATAAAAGCCCCGGCACTTGCTCGAGGAGCGATTCAATAGGCAGCGTCGTCGTCGTCGGTCGACGTTGACTCGTTATATTAAAAGATTTGTTGAATGGCAAACGCGGGAAAGAGGAATACGACGGGCGAGAGGGGGGGCGAGGGAGTATAGAACGGCCATTGTAGCAGCAATTAAAGTAGCTGCACAACCGACTCGCGACACGTCAATGTCATTCACCGTCGTTGCCCACTAATTTCTGTTTGAACGAAACGCGCGCGAGTAACAACGCGACCATTACGCGTTACCTTCGAACGACGGCGGCGGGAATGGCGATTTCGCGGCCGATTCGTTCGCTACTGAGCGCGACCGTACCTATTCTTCCTCTCCCGAACGGAAGAAGTGGCTTTGGATTTTTGTTTTCCCATTTGGAGGCGGAAAAATTCGAAGAAAAGGTGACGAACGAGGGGTATATTTGCGAGCTGTTGCATTAATCACGATAAACTACAGTTTAATCGTGATCTGATCGGGGATTGAAATTTAAGTTTAAATTTAGAATTAGTTATAGATCCCATTCGTCGTATTTCGGAGCCTTCGAACATTGAAAAGTAAGTTGCCTACAAAGACTTCGCCGGGAACGTTTAATTCAATTCTCGTTGCTCTTGGACGATGGGTGGTCGTTTTTGAGCAGCGGTCGTCGTATTTTCCGCGAGAAGGCGAGGCGTGTTCGGGACTCGGCTCAAAGGGGGGGAGAAAGAGATCAAAACAAATCGGCTTGGCGAACGCCGGGTTTTCGGCAAGCGGGACTTAGGGGCGAGCTGCGCGTCGTCGAGGGGTTATTCTTAATATTTGTAAGGTTTTCATCTTCCTCTGGAAAGAAGGAAGCAGCAGCCCTCGAGGAGGGTGAGGAACGAATTGTAACCCTCGAGCGTACCCTGAAAATACGCAAATCCCAGATTAGAAGCGAAGGGCCGAAAATATGGGATGATCCTCGTTTCCTTCGTGGAAGAACCTCCAGCGGTGGCAGAGCGTTTGTTGTCGTTTGGCGAGAAATTTTAAGCTGCAGTGGGGAGGAGTGGAGGCTGACGAAGATACAGGGGGATCGCACGAGGAGGAATTAATTAGTCACCGCGGCGCATGATCGGCGACATCAACGAGTCTCGATGATTCTCACATCTCGATGCACGTCGTGCCACTTTGACAATCGAATCGTTAAATTTATGGGAAATCGGATTGGATAATTAACGAGGCTCTCGGGGGCAATCGGCGGAATATTAGCTGCAAAAACTTGATGTCAAGAGTTTCATCGGTCGCTAGCTTTCAGACTAGAGGATGACGATGCTATTTGCACATACTGTGACATACTCAAAGTCACAGAATCGCGCGAAGGTGTAAATTTTTACATGCTCGAGCAGGTGTTGTAGGTGTTTGATGACAAAATTCCTCTGATTGGTGGGGTCTGGTTATTAGGAAATTGTTATATTAAAAATTTGTGTTTCCGATTAATTTGATTATAGACGCGAAGTTTGGAGAATCTTGGGATTATAAAATTGAGTTTAACACAACTATGAATCTCTCGAAATACCCATAAACATTCAGTCATTCTTGCTCCAGAATCTTCGGTAAAAATTAAATAGCCGTACTCAGTTCATCCTCAAGAATTACTAATATCAATGTATTAATCATCGCAGTTTGAAATTACTGTACCACCAAATACTTGGAAGTTACTTGAAATCAGAAATACTCAAGATGTACGGTCCTCCCCATAATGATCAACCGAAAATCTCTTTTGCTCTAAATCCTTCGACACGATCCTTTAGCGTGATCTCACGACGGCAAGAGTGTATTCTCGACCAATTGTCGCGATCTTCCAGCCCGGGCATAGAGAACAACGGGGTTGGACGACCGTTTCCCAGATTGGGTGCAGGGGGTGTGCGGTGGGTGGACCAGTGGAAATTTCGTGGACGGGCAACGCTTTGTGGCGGCCGAGTCTCCGCGAACGTGACAAATGGAAACCGGTGGCTGTTGGCAGCTCGTTCGTCGTTCTGACTCGGTCCGAGAATGACGCCGCTGGTTGTAGTTATCGTTGATGCTGCTACTGTAGCTGTTGTTGTTGTTGTTGTTGTTGTTGTTGTTGTTGTTGTTGCCGCTAGACGGAGAGGTTTAGGCTGGCCTGGCATGGGTTTGTACCGCGGTACAAGGCTCACGGCTACGTAACTAATTACCTGATCCTACAACGGTGAACAACTGAGCGAGTTCATTGGCGAGGAAAGGGACGAAAGAGGGATGAGAGAGAGAGAGAGAGAGAGAGAGGGTGGAGGGGTGGTGAATACGGGACGGGTGGTGTGCTGCTCTGTTGCTGACACCAAAGACTTCTCAACTTCCAACCGACGCTCGACTCTCTAGCGCCAGCCATAATACAACTTCGCCGCGTTATACGAATACATTTCGCCGTAAACCACCCTGACGACCTCGAAACCCCGGCCGAATCCCTCCCGATGACCATGTATATTTCCAAGCAAGGGCGATACGGCTATTCTTACCGTAGGCAGAGTATCCTTTGCGAATATCTACTCACTGCTCGTTTGATTTCGAATCGAAGCTACGAGGTTTATCGCAATTAGAATGTTTTTGGTGCTTGTTGCATCCATGTGTTCCTTAGACGTTCTCTCTTGTTTGATAAAATAAATATTTTCGTATGTTTGATAAATGTTACAATTATTGTTTCATGCATCAATATTTATGAAAGTGATAAATCTGAAAGTATTGATAAAAATTTAACGAATCAGTAGTCTTGATTACTTTTATTCTTTTCAGAAAAAATGCGTGTTATAATACTAAAACTACAATATATATAAAATACTATAAATTATAATATTAATAATAAAACACAAGCTTGAAATAATTCCAAATAATTCTGTTTGTATGAATCAAATATACTAAACAACAATTAAAGTTTACTTTACCGAACTTTACTGAGTTCCGTTGTAAATTTTTAATATGGTTACACGTAAACGTGCCACGTGTAATAACTGTAAGAATACCAAAACTTGGCCTCAATGTCCAAATCTTCAAACTCACCCTGCCAGAAAGCTGCGCTCACCTTCCAAGGCACGAGCCCTGAGAAACTACTGCGCGTTTCTCCGACTTCCGTGCCTTCCCGTTCCACGGGAAGAAAAAAAAGAAAGAAGTAACACCAATTCTTCTCGCGTCATACTTCCCCATTTCGAGTTCCTCCGAGAAAAGGCAAGCGACGGGCGGCGTCAGGCGGCAGCCGTCCTGTCGAATTGAAATCAACGCGACGTCGTCGCTTCTCTCCTCTCCACTCTGTCGAATTACTACTGGGACACGGGCGCGGGGACACGGGAGAGGGGTAGTTTCGCGTTGCGAACGGTAATTCGCGAAAGCTTTCATCCGTTAAAATCCGAAACTCTCCTAAGGCTCTTACGCCGACACCAATTCCACCGCCTCCTCTACAATTTCCCCCGGTCCGACACGTATACGCGCGTGAAATACGTGTGTCTTTCTTCGCGCTGGCAAGCAACCGAGCATCGTACGTCATGTAATCACATCACGCTCCTCGAACGAGCGGCCGCG
The DNA here is from genome assembly GCA_030673865.1 of Melipona bicolor. NCBI lineage: Eukaryota > Metazoa > Arthropoda > Insecta > Hymenoptera > Apidae > Melipona > Melipona bicolor. Next base: position 6,331,528 of record JAHYIQ010000002.1, on the reverse strand, counting down.
AACCATCCAGAGAGAGAGAGAGAGAGAGAGACGACGACGACGACGAAACATAGATACAGATATGGATACAGAAAGAGCGAGAATAAACTCGGGTGGGGGAGAGGGAGAGGGAGGGGGAGGGGGGGTTGGCGGTGCTTGCCGGGCCCCGTCCTTAAACCGGAACGCCGTTTGCCATGGATTGAAATCACCGCAAATGGATCCAGCGGGCAAAAGGGAAGAGGAGAACGAACTCTGCTGCTGCTGCTGCTGCTGCTGCTGCTGCTGCTGCTGCTGGTCGCTGAGCTGTCAGAGAGCACGACGACACGTTCGTCGCTGGCCTCTCTCCCGGGTTGGAGAGGCGGAAAAAAGAGTAGCAGGAAATTCCTTTTCAATGACAAAACCATATATCGGCGGCCACGCGAGAATATATATAGCAAGTCGCTGGCCACATCAGACTGACGGCGTTTGTCATATCGACCTCAAAAACTACCGGGATGATAGCACAAGGTATTTATACCGAGGCACAGGGTGGAGAAAGGGTGTAATATCAGGAGCTGTGCTGGCTCTGGGACGAAATACAATGTGAAACACGCGGGACGGGAACGATGAGGGTAGAGGCGGGGGGAGATGGGAGAATCGATTCGATTTCACAATCTCGCGGACCTAATCTCTTTTTTCTCTCCTTTTGCCGTTACTGCTGTTACGTGTCGTTGTAGGTGCACGTAGATGTGTTTAAACTTCCGCGCAAGTCTGGTTACCTTAGTTCGTGTATGTGTTTGTATGTGTGTGTGTGTGTGTGTACCTGTCGCAGGATACGATGCTCTCTTCCTTCTCCTTCTCCTGCGGGTCGGCGAGGAGAAGGTTTGTACACACACGAATCACGGCGAGGTAGGCCGACGTGTCGCGACAACCTGCACGGTAAATGTTTAAGGTTGTCGCCTAACGATCCGGACCTGCGTGTGTGTACGTTTGTGTGCGTGTGTGTGTTCTTAGCTCCGGGACAGCGCACCAGGGTGTCTTAACGCGTCTCCTCCGAGAGAGTCGCAGTTCGAGTGTCGATTCTGACCCGTCTACCGGGTGTGGAGATTAATTTCTTTGCTCTTACGAGTTTGAAGAAAAAAGTTTCAGTTCCAACGACTGTTTGTAAATAAATGAAGGAGCAAACTAGATGAGCGACTTGTCTTACTGTGCGTAGATGCAGAGATACAGAGAAGACGTAGAACCTGCTTTTCATCCTCGATATTTTGTTTACAACCTCTTCTTTCTTATTATACGTTATCCCCCTTCGAACGGTTTCTTGAGATACTACCCCTTACCTTGTTTTTCACCCGACAAAAGGAGTGAAAAACTTAAATATACTTGTTCCTTCGCAACAAAAATACTCTCCCTCGTCGATCAAGCATAAAACACCAGTCTCGCAAGAACGTCGTAAAAGAACCTCCTATGAATACACTCCTTTTCTCTTCTAAGTAAGAACACGACGGACCTTCAAGTAACCAAGCTCTAATTCACCTGAACTATCGAATGACGATTTTGTCTCTCTTTTAGTCTTGAGAGGTCTCGCTTAAAATATCACTCTTGCTTGAAAGTCTTGGAGCAATTTTTTATTTATATGTTCAGTATTCGTCGTAGATGGACACTTTTAAATTTAATTTAACCTAAACCTTACCTAAACCTAGATCCAACCCTATATTAAGTATAGAAGTATTGCAATGTTAATACGTATACATATATGTAAAATATATAGATGTGACAAGAAGTAAACGACATAAAATAAAAAAATGAAAATTAATACAATATTGAGTAACGTGAGCAAGGAAAAGAGAGGTGCAATACTTCTCCGTACGTTTTTCGCGAGAATAACACAATGTATCAAAGTCAAAATCGAGATCATTTAGACCAGAGAAACAGAACGACGAAACTCGTCGATTCGAAATTGATCCAGCATCCTCGAGGCGGAGGTCAAAAAATCCAATCACGTGTAATTCTGTCTATCGTCGAAAACTAGCGTATCATCGACCACCTACATCTCTCTCTCTCTCTCTTCCTGGACCAGGGTTGGGCCGAGTTACGTAAAGCCGTCGTCGAACCGTCAAGAACTTCTCTATCAATCCGGCGAAACGCGATAGAAGGTAGCCAGGGGGATAAGAGCGAAAAGAAAAGGGAAGTCGCACGCGGGGGGAGGGGGGGGCAGAAAGAGGAGGGAGGGAGGGGGCGTAGCGGAGGAACGTCGGTGGATCGATCGTATTTTCCAATCTCGGCGGAAACCTATCTAGCCCGGAAAGCCCGGCAACAAGCAGCAAGCACACAGCCTCCCCCCCGCGCCTCCACTACACCCCCAACGACTGTATTTGAATTCCAGCTCGTAGCTCGGACGCACGCCGCGCATAGAGCATAGAAGCAGCAGCAGCAGCAGCAGCAGCAGCAGCAGCAGCAACAGCAGCACCGGCAGCAGCAGCAGCAGCAGTAGCAGTAGCAGTAGCAGCAGTAGCAGCTGGTTAGCTCTACGGCTCTGTGTACCGTTCTCCTCTCATCCTAGGGGTAGCCAGAGAGGAGAGAATATATCGGTGGCCACGGCGTGTCAGACCTGGCAGGATCCTGGTGCCTGCGATAGCTCGTGCACCAACACCAATCTCTTGTCCTCTCTCTCTCTCTCTCTCGCTCTCTCTCTCTCTCTCTCTGTATATACAATATATAGAAAATATATATATATGTATACATATACATACTCTATCTCTCCTCTATCTCGCGATATCGTCTCTCCTTCTCACTCTCGCAGCCAGACCACCGGCTGCTCTCCGACTCTCCTCTCCTCTCTCCCCGTCGTGACCCTCTCTCCGCTTTATGTGGGTAGTTGCGGCCGGTGCTGCGATTGAATGCTAGGAATTTCATCATGAGTTGAGTCGTGGAGACGGTGGCAGGCGGCGGCAGCGGCGGGGCACGACGTCGGCGGAGCGAACCGACGGAAGACCAGAGAGAGAGGAATCGCGGGGGAAGAGATACGGCGGCCGTCGACGGAGAACCGCCCCCGGGGTTACTATAGCCCCGGCCGATCCCGAGGCCAGCGGACACCAACGACTGGCTCTCTCTCTGTACGAACTAACGGGGCCAGAGAGAGGAGAGAGCGTCAGGGCAGCAGGCAGCAGGCAGCAGGCAACAGCAGCCCCTTGCTTAGCAGCCGGCCGCTTCCAATCATGATTCCACGCTCCACCGTTTGAAGTCTCGATTGAAAAGGGGCGGAGGTTTGACTAAAGAACGAATGCTCTACGGCCAGGGCTAGTAGCGGGCGTCCGTCGTCTCGTCTCGTCTATCCGGCAACGATCTCTGGCTTCGGTGCTAGCAACACGCAACCGGCCCGCCAGATACTAAACCGGGCTAATACGTCCAATATATATACATATACATATATATATATATGTGTGATGACGGGGAAGGATCTTTCTCAGCAAGAATGATCAATCGGGGGATAAACCTCTCGTCGATGGACCACCGACGATGAATTTGACGTTTGTGTTGGTTTGCTGGATTTGGGGAAGTTTTGGATTCATTTGCGAATACATCTATGCAATAACGGACCGATACAAACTTTTATGTTTAATTCTGCGTAGATTTATCTTGCACAGAAAATATGCAGTAACGTACGAAATGTTAAAGTTACTCAATAAAAGATTGTTTGCGCGCGCTGCAAACTAAGGTCTTAACTTGGAATACCGTAAACACACGTAGTATACACTGACGAACGTATATGTCTATCTATGACAGAGTTTAAAACTGATTCTAACGTCAGATTCTATTCTTTGGAACTGTCGTCCGAAATCGCAAAGTTCTTTTCGTCAAAGCGAAGAAAACGATACGCAAATGCAAAAATTCGAGGTACTTGACAAAATAACGCGAACGCAAAAATATGCGATGCAAAGTATCCCAGAGAGGAGACAAGACGAGATAAATCGAATTTCAATTAACAAAATCAGACTTGGCGCGTCCAAATAGTAGTTCGATAACCCCGATCGAAGGACCGATTAAAGTTTATAAATGGCGCTCCAGCGGCAACTTTAAGTTAAATCCGATCGTTTCAAGCCCGCTGCGCGATATTCTATAGAAACAACCTAGATGCCATTAACTCTGTCTTGCATTGACGATGAAACTTTGTTTCTATCCTCGATAAGCTACCTAATTTAAACAACCTCGCGCGATATTAACCAAAAAAGTCACTGAGCATCCCTCATTGAACTCGGATAATATCGAGCCTGTCCTACATATCGACCTTCTTTTCTTCCTACCCTCGAAACAACTAGATACCAGATAACACGAGCCATCTGTTCTAAACAATTTCAATACAATCCTAACCAAAAGTCACTGAACTACCCTCCAAATGATCCCGAACGAGCATCCTCCATCCTCCGGAATAATACGTTCCGCTGTAAAGGCGAAAAGCACGCTGCCACCCCATTACCGATCAAAGGTCAAACCAATCGCAATCACACGCACCAAAAAAAGAGAAAAAAATGCGAACGCACGCGCGCAAAAAAAAAGAGGAAGGAAGAAAAAGAGAAATGGAAACTCATAACGCGAGCGCGTGGTCGCGAAGCACTCTGTTAATCAGCTGGCACAAGAGAGAGAGAGAGAGAGAGAGAGAGACTCCGGAAGCGAATCACTGCCACAGTTTCGATCATAATCCAGCGCGATTCCTCCGCTTGACCCCGTGTCGATTCATAACGCGCGTAGATCGGCAAACGCCTTATTAACGAAATGGGTTGGGGTGGTTCTCTCCATCCCAGGGTCCTTGGAAATAAAAAAAAAAAAAAGAAAAAAGGGAGAGATCTCTCTTCTGGGGTATTGCGCTTGGTATACACGCGAAAGAGAAAAAGCGAGTAAGAGAGACACGGCTTCTCTCTGTATCATTGTACCGGATCTCATCACAAAGAGTGGCGATAGCATCGGGCCTGCTGTCGATCTCGTTGCAACCCCTCCTGCGCAACCCCTGCTTCTGCGTTCCGTTTCTTCGTCCATTCATCCGTGTTTCGGTTCCCCTGTCGCTTTGCAGGGACCTAGCTCTCTATGTACGCGTTTACACGCGTTTACCGGTGCCTCTCTGGTGTGTGTGTGTGTGTGTGTTGGTAATGGAGGCGCGCATCGAGCGGAGGGGTGACTTCGGCCCCGGTAATCCGTAGGAAATTACATATTATTATGACATGTTATTAAACGGGTAATAACGGGCCGATGCACGGTGCGCCAGGTGGCCCAGAAACGCCGCCGCTCTGATCGAACATTCGATAAAAATCCCTCGGCTGTTACACGCCTGCCAGGCGATTTCGTAGATCCGCGAACGTCGCGCTGCCGTGGATTCTGTCGCTGATTCTTTGCCCTCGAAAGATCTGTCCGATGATTTTGTTCTCTGATCGCCTCGTGAGAACTACGTTGTCGAAAGTTCTGTAACAATATGTACAATATTTTCATTTACGAGTCTCAGATGAAGATCCAGTCATCTTACAAAAATGTTACTAAATCAAAAATAGGCAGTACATGTGTAGTGTTCGTTGCGATATTTAGCAGACAATTTCTACTTTTTAAATTATATATATGAATATTCACAGTCTGCGTCTTACATCTTATAATCGTCACCCAACATTTAAAATATTTAAAAAATCAAAAAAAGAAGATCCATAAAGTGGATCTTTCCATCGATCAGCGGTCTGTTTCCTTTCGCCAGCCACTCCGGTGGCGTTTCACGGGCGTTTCTTTCGATCCTCTGAAGAAGAAAATGAACAGGAAAATAGGCTGCTCTCTCCTTCGCGCTCGCTCGGCTTGGTAAAGACCGCGGAGACGAGAGCAAAGAGAAAAGGGGCGCGCTCCGGCGTATCGGGGGCCGCACAAAGTGCCGGAGCTAGTTTGCGCTATAATCTACTATCTCGTCGTTTGCAATTAACTTCTCTTGATGATGTCACGTTTCGTTCGCGCCTCATTTCCAGCCGTGCCGTATAACAATCTGCCGTCACCCCTCTTTCCACGGGGTCGATCCTTTTAACGCTCGCTTCTAAATTTCGTAATCAAGTTTTTCCTCGTCGAGGAAATTTGCGAATCTCTCTCTCTCTCTCTCTCTTTCTCTGTCGTCTTCTCTGTCTCTCGTTTTTCGCTTCTTCCCTCCCTCTCTCTCTCTCTCTCTCTCTCTCTCTCTGTCGTTTTCGTCTCTCGTACTTACGCCAGGTTCCACCCTTCTGCAAGATTTTCCATCTTCGTTCGTCCCGCTCTACGTTTCTGCCAGACCCGTCTTTCACGATGGATACCACCCTCTTCCCTCGTACTTTGATGTCAAGCCGTGAACGTCACCAGCCGACCGTTTAATTTATCGGTCGATGTGTTTGAAAGCATCCCTCCGACCTACCCCTTCCCCGTTCTTGACGCCCATCAGACATATCCGTTTTTGGATCGCTGTGTCGACCGTGCTCCACTTCCTTCTGCTGCCGGATTTTTCGTCCCCCGTCGTCTTCCTTATATACGTACCTGCCGAGAAATTCTTTTCGAATTATATTTGTCAATGTTAATGACAGACATATATCGATTCGCTTGGAAGAAATTGATTTCATAAGTTAAGACGTCGAATGTGCGTACGTCTGTACAATTCCAAACGTAGCGTCTAAGCAAAGGTATTTCTTAACCTTTTGATCGCCACGGACCTCTAAATAATTTTCTGTTATCCCGGACGTGCTTCCTTTTAGGTTAGGTTTAGGTTAAGTTTAGGTTTAAGTTAGGTTTAGGTTTAGGTTAGGTTTAGGTTAGATTTAAAATATAAAGAATATAATGTTTTAAAAACGATAAAGTGAATCATATATTATTTTATTTGAAATAACTATTAGTTAAAGTAGTTCACCGCTTCGAATTATCATTTTTCTTGTTTTTACTCCGTTCCAAGTAAAATACCCAAGGTTAGGTTTAGGTTAGGTTTGAAATATAAAAAATAGAATGTTTTAAAACGATAAAGTGAATCATATATTATTTTATTTGAAATAACTGTTAGTTAAAATAGTTCATCGCTTCGAATTATCATTTTTCTTTTTTTTTTTACTCTGTTCCAAGTAAAATACCCAAGGTTTCAATTTTGTCAATCATTGAACTGCGTTGTTACCTTTTCGAAACTTGTCGAAAGAGTATTTCTCGCGAGACCCAGTCGTCCCAAATAATTCTCGCTAGAGGCGAGAAAAGAGAAGATAAGAAGCGGCGAGCAAGTCGAACGGAATCAGCGTTGCGGGAAGGAAATGGCGCGTGCATACGTACGGCGTCCGACGCGGTTGCTCGTAATTGATTTCCACGGAGCGTCGTCGCGCGTCGCTCGTTAATCATAAATCCAAGCTCACGCCTATCCGAGTAAATTATACGCCGGTATCGACGAGCTGGAACGGACGAGCAAGCAGGCAAGCAAGCAAGCAAGCAAGCAAGCAGGCAACCAACCAGCCAACCAACCAACCAACCAACCAACCGACCAACCGACCAACCAACCAAGCAAGCAAGGTAGACACAAGCGAGGGAGAGCACGATCAACCAGTCGACTCTCTCTCTTCGAGGTATCATCGATTCCTCGGATGCGGTTGAACGGCGTGGCGAACCGGCGACATTGAAAAGTTTCGCGGGGGTTTATATATCCTACGGGCTGTCGGCGGCTGCCAATGGGCCGAGCCAACTCGCCGCTACCTGCTAATATACCTGTTCTTCTCGGCGCAAGTGATTCCGTCGATGAATGGACAAGTTACTCAGCAGTCTTGTTACTCACCAGCCCTGCTATAACGCTGCGTGTCAGCTATTGAGCAACGAGTGTTTTGTTGATAGATAAAGAGACGGAGGAAGGGGGTGAAATTTTTCTTTTTTCAGATGATGAGATGGATGATGAATGATGATGATGATGATAATGATGGATGAGACGTTTATTGCGTGATGAAATAACGAGCGAATTATCGAACTTAACTGTGATACAATCTCGTGATATAATCCCTCTCCGTTTTAAAAATATCTGAAGAAGATTGATTATGCGCGATATTATATGTGGATGTTTGATATCTTCGAGCAATGAAGTTTCAAGCTGCCGTTCAATGATAATTCTTAAAATTTATTCCCACGATAAATAATAAATTGTATAAATAAACATTTTATTTGCAGAATGAAATTTGCAGAAGGAAAATTAAATTAATTAAATTTATCTAAAAAAAAAGTCGATGATTTCTTTTAAGGTCAGAAATAGAAATCGTGCGATCAAAATACCAACGTTTCAAGCCTAATTAAGATCACCGTACCAGTCCCTATAATTATCCATCAGTATGTACGTTTCTAAAATACACGCCGTTCTAATTTCAATTTTCGCTATTTCCAAGCGATATAATCGACTCCGGCAGAGAGAAGTAGCCGATTTTTATCAACACGCCGCTGTATCCTAAATCGTTCGGGCGAGCGTTTTTTCGTCGTGATTGGATGGAGCTTTTTAATCTCGTTTTCGACGGTTCGCAGGAAGTAGCGTCGCGTGTCGGACGGTGCTCGGTTGGCCCGCTGGAAAATTGATTTTCCATTAAGAGGCGTATAATTCGTACGGCGATCGGTTCAATTTCGATTTCCGATAATTAATCAGTGTTTGCCTGCTCAGTTTTCTCCGCTGCTCTCGACTTAATCGTTCATTTCGAGGATTCGATCGTTCAAGGAATTAACACGTCGTGTACTCGATCGCGCACGGAAATTGAATCTTTTTTCTTTCGTTTTTCCTTCGTTTGAAGAAATTCGACGAATGGAGGGACGAGAGGATCGGTTCACCCAGCGAGATCGGAATCGATCAATTGTCGCCGGTGAACCGGGGATTAAAGCTCACCTGTGATTTCGATGAAATCGTTTCCTCTTCGCGCGAACCGCAACGATTTTTTAACGACTGCCAGTCGTGCTTTCGGAAAAAAAGAAAAAAAAAAGAAGAAAAAAGAGGAAAAAGACAATACCGCCGATATTTGTTCCCACGCAAACACCGACGCCAACCGGTGAGTTTTGCGATAAACAAACTCGAGACCGGCGACTTCTTCTCCATCGCGTAACTGATAGGTACGTTTTCCATCTTCCCACTTTCCGATTTAACCACAGATTCTCGAATTTCGTAAGATCACGCTGTCCAAGTGATTTGAGATTTCTTTTGATGTTAAAATTACGCAAGATTATGAACCTTGACAATCATTATTCACTGTATGATTCAAACTGTTTATTCTCATCGATATGTCCCTTCGATAGAAATTTATCAGTTGTCTCGCATTTGGACTTTTTGTTTGATTTCTTCGAATACTGAAACATTATAATGCAAAATTTTTCGATTGATTTATATACATATATAAAATTTACCAATTCCTCTCTCAGTTCCTAAATTGGATTCCTTTTTATGTTAAAACGTTACAAGATTCTTAATTCCTGCAACCATTGTTTTGCATAGAAATTCATTGACGAATTCACCCTCGTAAGAAACCATCCCCTTCGACGTGGAACAATTTCAGAATTCCTCGACCCGAGTCATCGTCCTTTCGGCTAGAAAATTGGGAAATCGAGCGACCTTGACGCATCTCGGTTCGCAAGTACACTCAGCCGACGTCACCGCTTCCGGTCGCGATATTAACGCGGCGAAAGTTGGCGGAAGTTTCGACAGGAGAGATACGCCGGTCGAAGTGTGCCAAAGTCGTGGGCAAGATGAGAAAACAGCGAGGAAGAGCGAAAAGCGGATTCCCATTGACGACGAGAGTCTTTTACACGTCTGCGCAATGTGTATGAACTTGATTCAACATAATTGACTATAATTATATCCCAAAGTGCATATAAATAACTCTGTTTTCTAAAAATGAAACTGTTTCGTGTTGTATCATTTCTCGTGATTGTTGGCTAAACGCACCGCCGCTCGTAAACGCTACATTGCAATAATTGATTGAACAGATCAAATAGAAAAAGGGAGCAAAATAATGAATAACAACCGCGATGCTCCGATCTAAATTCCATTGAAATTAACACTCTACAATTAAATATCAATATATGTAAAAAAAAAAAAAAAAGATAGAAAACAAAATACAAATATAATCGATAATATAGATAATAATATGAATATCAAAATTGCTGAAAACGATGAATGTATAATTTATACGAGCGGTCGAAATTGACGCGAACGATGAATATATCCGTAAAATCTGAAATTCCAGAAACGAGGTAACAATTCATCAAGATTCCACGTATTTTCGAATGATTCCTCAGGTTTTTATCTCATTTCGCTGCAAATGTCCTAATATTTATGAACGAGGGATATATATATATATATATATATATATATATATATGTATCAACAAATCTATATGATATATAGATTATATACATCTATATAGGGGTGGGTGCGGAGCCATGGACCCAGAGGCATAGCAAGTGGAGCGAAAATCAGATTTGCTCGTTGTCGCCTCCACCCACGAGCATCGCCACCCACCTACCTCCGGTCTGCCGGCTCCATTCGAGCCACCCCCCACCTACCACCCTATCGCTCGCCCCCTCTGGCCCCGTTACCGGTCCACCCTCGTCGCCACCCTTCTACCCCGTGCCTCGAAAGCTCGAACGAGCACCGCCCTTTGATCCTGCCGACAGCTACCCTCCTCGACCCTCCACCGCCGACCTAACTCCATCCCCTACGGTCCCCAGGCCCTCCAACTAAACCATCCTTCTTCCCCTTGCCTCACCCCTCTCTCTCACCCTCTCTCTCTCTCTTTCTTTCTCTCTTCTCTCTCAACGCTCCGTTTCGTTTCCTTCGCCGATGAATTTCTCGCGGAACACCTCCTTCCAGGTGGAGTTTTCTTCCTCTGTTTTCTTCCTCCGTTGGCTCGATTTGGTTTTTCTTGGAACGAAAAGGGTTTTAAAGTGGGTTTCAGAGACATCTCGGTGCTGGGATTGGGGATAATAAATGATACTCAGTTTGGTGATTGCTAGTTCATACGACTTGGTGGAAAATATTTTTTTTCCTCTTCTTTGATATAATATCTTTCGCACGAGAATGAGAATAAATTTCTTATGTAAGAATTAAAATTGAAATTATAAAAATGTATTTTCGCTGCTCTATAATATTCTCTCTCTCTCTCTCTGAATGAATGGATCTAAAACGAAAAGTATCGTAACCAGACTCTGCAGAAAAGAAAAATCAACGAGTCGCAAAAATGAAGAGAAGAAGAAGCGTCATCGTACGATATTTCGCAGATCAGTCCGCCAAAAAATGTAGCGCGAAAAATGACGAGTGCAAACTGTCCCAATCGGCGGCGTAGAAATTTCCATCGCGCTTCCTGATCGCGTCGGCGTCCATCGGATCGCGGCGGTAAGGATTTTTCGCGAAAAATTGCTCGGTTCGGGAGTGCCGGTTGACGCAGTTTGCCCGGCTTGGTTTTCACCGCGGCAGCGTGAGCGCGCGCGCGCGCGCGGGGCAGTATTAATTTGCCGCGCGTCGCATTAACTGGTTTTTAACGAGCACGGAAATTGGCGGCGGCGGTGCGCGACGCGAGACGGTCGCGTTTAACAAATTAAGTTAATGCTGTTTTTGAATACATAAATAAAACGGCCTTTTAACCGGCCAATTTCATCCGCGCGCGCGTTTCCTACCCCTCTCTCGGCGCGCGTGTCCCCGGGAAAGACCCGGGGAACCGGAGCCGAACAAACGGAACGGTGGAAAAAGAGCTGAAAGAAAACAAAAACCTTCCGGTTTCACCCCGCACACGCGTTCTAAAAACGACCGATTAATTGCACTGCGTAAATATTCGCCAAATATATCCCTTCTATAAATTGTTCCTTTAACTTTCGCCCCTCTGCTCTGCTCGTTCCGTTCTTACCGTCCCCTTCCTTTTTCTCTCTCTCTCCCCCTCTTCGTGACGTAATTCACGGTGATGATAAAATCAGGTTTTTCTTTTTTTAGATGAAAGTTATAATCTGGACGATCTACGAAGATTGCGATGGAACATTTAAAAGTGAAATTGGCATTGGGCTTTAAATTGATTGATTATTTGAGAAAATGTAATTATTTTTGGCACGATGAAATACTCTAAAACTGATAGTTTTTAAAAACATCGTTTTTAGAATACTTAAGGATTTTAATTGATTTGGTAGTAAAACGTTTGAAGTGATTCGATGTTGTTTCAAATTATCTTCCCACGCTTAATTTAGCGTTACTTTTTTTCTTTTTTTTTAACAAGTACTTTAAAAACACTTTATTAATACAGAAAAGGAGATGGAAATTCAATGATTTCGGAATAAAATTATTCCCACAAAATCTATCTCACAAAATCCGAAGCGAACAGACCGCTTCAAAAATCAGTGAAACTAGAACTGGAACCAAAGAAAGCTCCAACGCAGTATATATCCATTCACCGGCAAATTTCAGTCTTATTGGTCCCCTTTCCCCAGAATCTCTTTAATTTGTTTAATTCCCGTTTGAAAAGGGAGAAGGAAAAAAGTTGGAGAGAGGGAAACGGGGAAAAGTAGCGGGGTGGGGTGGGTTTTCGGAGGCAGGGTCAGAGCAGCGTCGAGAGAGTGACCGAATAATTTCATTCTTTTTTCGGCGGGAGAAGCTTTTAATACCCGATGGTGAACCGGTTTTTAAACGGACCGGCCTGAGTCAACAATGACATTTGCCGGTGAAAATGCGCGCGAAAAAAAGGGGTGGCCAGTCCACGGGTATTTAAATGGCCATTGGCAGATTACCGATATCGGCGTACTGCTTAGTTAAACGAGTTACCGCGAAAACTCAATACCAGCGCGCTGCTCGTGCACAGAGAGTGGCAGAGAGTGAAAGAGATACCGGGGGCGGTCGGGGGTGGCCGACGAGTCGAAAGAGAAAGACAGAGACGGGACGTGTGTAACCAACGCTAGGAGAATCGAAGAGGCGCGATCTACGTGATGAAATCACATACCATCCATCCGTTAGCAGATCCCCGAAAAATGGCATTATTTAGGCACCATTTACCCGTTCGCGTGTTTAAGTGAAATGAACCGTTCCAGTAATGCCAGTGGATCGCGATTGTGTCATATATATATATACATATGTACGAGAAATAAGGGTTTTATCAAGGGTGCTTTTAGGCTTTTCAGGATCGAATGGATCTACTTTTGGCACGTTTTTTTAATTCATTATTTGAACGCGTATGTGGTAGATGATTTTTTGGAATAACTTTGCGACAACAAATGACTCGATATAAACTTGCGAGATAACCAAAACGTCGACTGGACGAGAGTGATTCAATTACGGAATTTGTAAGAATATTATTTTTTAATATATCTTGTCTGCATAATGCGACAGTTTTGAACTTGTTACTCGTATAGACTCGATTGAGGAAGAACATCATTTTCATACTGTTCATTTCTAATACTAACGTAAAATGACTACTCACGTGCACTATTACAAATAATTAATCCTTCTTTCCCACCTGCCACTGTATGAACAACGAGATTGCGAAATCAGTCAGTTGTCGAAGTTAAACAGCAAGATTATTAGACGAAGTGAAAACGAAAAGAGTACTCTGAAAAATATCCTACATTCGCCATATGCGTTTCATACCGTTTCGAGCAAAGAGAACGGGACATCGAATAAAAGGTTACATTCGTGGGGAAAAAAGGAAAAAAAATTTTTTTTTTCAAATTTCAAACGTATACCATGAAGTTTAATTCCGTCAAAACGATCGCTGTAAAATGGAACCGGAAATTTCAACAATATATACTACGCGCTTGGGGGGAGGAAAAAAAAAAAGAGAGTGAACTCTGCCGAAACGGCACGATTCGACGAGCTGATTCGAAACCTCGCGCGCCGATAGATATTGTATCTTTCCGCGCACAAAACCAACGCGAAAATCCTCACGCACTTACGTAATTAACGCGGCGCGATGGAAATTTGCATCGAGATCGGGGAGCGCCGCCGCACCGAAAAGAAAAGTTTAATACGTTTGTTGCGCGAGCACGCGAGCAGGCGAGAGGGCACACCTTTACATTAGTTTGCACAAAGAACTAGCGCGGATCAAACGCGCGCGCCAGTTAATAGAGGTTCGTAGCAATTACGGGCCGCAAGCTCGCAGGGTTTCGCTGCATTTTCGTTCACCGGAGATTTCCTTGACACCGCCTGCCTAATAATCTTCTCTGTCTCTCTCCTTCTTCGTCGAACATCGCGAGAACGTCGCGCAGATTTTTCAAAGAGCCGCACTCCGCTTCTTTTTCTATCCTTAATCCTACACGCGTTTAATTGGTGCAGATCCTAGGGCTGAGATTGATTTCAGTGTAATCAAGTACAATTGCAGAATTATGAGAAACAAATGTATCTTTCGATATAAAAGAAGTCTAAGTATGAAATTATTCGTTGTCCAAGGGATAATTGGAATTAAAATGAACGAGTGATCATATTTCTGTTACCAAAACAATGTTGCACGTTTCTCACGATTGTAATTGCAAGACCAAGATTTGATTTGATTGATCCTAGTGTTAAACGAACAAGTTCCAGTGTAGATTGTATGGAAATTTTTCAGAAATTTCGTCTGAATTTTTCTTGCAAGAAGAAACTTCATTGCAGATGAATCTGAACAGAGAGATGATTTGAATAATCATAAAAAAAGCACGTTATCGCCGATTCCATTAGTTTTCAAGATAAATCCGCGTCACTTTTTGCAGTCAAATGTAGGATCGACAAAGTTAACAAACTATAAAATTACAACTTACATATTTTCTTCCTGAAAAGTACAAAGATACTAATCATACGATTCACGCTTATCGAGGCATTTTCGCTCATTTTTACGAACACTCCCAAAATTTAGCACCAATTCTCAGAAACACCCCGTACGTATGCCATCTCACACGCACGTGTGTGTAAACCTAACCTAAAATTTAGCACCAACTCTCAGAAACACCCCGTACGTATGCTATCTCACACGCACGTGTGCGTAAACCTAACCTAAACCTAAACCTAACCTAAAATTTAGCACCAACTCTCAGAAACACCCCGTACGTATGCTATCTCACACGCACGTGTGTGTAAACCTAACCTAAACCTAACCTAAAATTTAGCACCAACTCTCAGAAACATCCCGTACGTGTGCCATCTCACACGCACGTGTGTGTAAACCTAACCTAAACCTAACCTAAAATTTAGCACCAACTCTCAGAAACATCCCGTACGTGTGCCATCTCACACGCACGTGTGTGTAAACCTAACCTAAACCTAACCTAAAATTTAGCACCAACTCTCAGAAACATCCCGTACGTGTGCCATCTCACACGCACGTGTGCGTACCAGCGTGTAGAGAAAGTTTCACGTTTCCCCGTAATTTTTCTTCGTGCATTTCCCTTTTTTCAACGAGAGAACTCTCTCTCTCTCTCTCTTTTTCTCTGTCGGTTTCTCCCTCTTTCCCGGATCCCTTTGCATCGCCGGGCACGGAGGAGAGGCTCGACAAAGAGGAGAAACGGCGAACGGCGCGAAAAAGCGAGCGCAGTACGTGTATCCGGTTGGCACACGGCCGTTGCACCACCGTAGGCGCGAGGCAGGCTGAACTGCGCCGTGCCGAGGAAATCTCTGTAAACGAAAATGTATTAAGCGCGGCCACCTAAGCTCGTAATTGCCACGAGGCTCAATTAACTTGCGCGCGTTTGATCCGGGGGCGGCCACCCCCTCTCCCCCTCCGCCTCCCGGTTGTACGCCGTCAGACGGCCGCGATCGCGTTTCTTCTTTTGCCACCCGGCGTTCCTCTTCCTCTGCTAGCTCTTCTTCCCTCTCTTTCCTCCTCCCCCCCCCGTCTTTTTCATTTTTATTCCACGATTTCTACCCTTCTTCCTACGGCCAACAGAATTTTTCCCTGGAACTTTTGCGGCCGTCTATTTCCTGCCGCGGATTTCCAATTCTCCGGTTCTCCTTTTATTTTCGTTCTTCCTTTATTGCTTCTCCCTCCTTTTTTTTTTCTTGCTTTTCGCGCTTGACACCGGTGAGCCGATCGCAGATATTTTTGTAAGAAATTGTTTGGGAAACATTGTTGATAGAATTGACTCGGAGGTTCGGAAGATTGCGAAGAATACTCATTTTGATATAAGACAAATTTCCAATTGAGGTCCGTCTTTTTACTTGGATTCACAAAATTCAACGACGTTTGAGATCGGTGACATTAATGTCTTTTGCCCATTCTTCCAACCTTTTAAAACACCCAACGCGCGTATACCTAAAGAAAGAGAGAACCAAGGCTCGAAAGATAGCGAAACGACTAAACGTGAAAAGAAAACAGCGGCGAACGAGAGCAGGCACGAGAGCCGCCACGGTTTGAAAGAACGAACGTAGTGGGAGTTAACTGGCACTAGAGGCACGAAATCGAGAGAAGAATGGAAGAAACCGCCGGAGAGGTGAAGGTGACGAAAAGTGCGAGAAACAGAAGTGGAGGGAAAAAAGCCACGATTGTGCGCGAGTTTCGAGAAAAGGAAAAGAAAGAGGTGAGAGAGCACCGTGTACGCGGTACGCGAAGACGGGGAGTGAGAGGGGGGAGGGGTGGAAAGCAGAAGGGATGGGGAATTGCGCGCGAGAGAGAGAAAAGGCCGCGGAGAAAAAGCGCGCAAGAGGTCTAAAACCGACGTGGCAGAAACCTCGTTTGCGAGGAGCCGCGATTTCGCAGATCAAACGCGGCAGCTACCTCTACCCCTGTAGAGGTAGCTGATTGCTCAGCATCCGGGACACACCGTCGTCCTCGTCGTCGTCGTCGTCGTCGTCGTCGTCGTCGTCGATCCTCTCCTGCTGCCTCGACGCTTCAAACTTTCTTTCGACGTTCGCATCGCGCCGCGAAACGCCCCGCTCTCTTTTGCGACGCGTGGCTTCCGGCGTCGCTGAAACGCAGCTCCCTCTCGTGCCGCGTTGCACGCCATGTTTGGAAAACAAAAGGGAAGCAACTCGCGCGCACTCGGCGAAAATCGCTTTGCGCCACCGCCGCGATTATAACTCGCGCCTCGTGTGCAGCTAAATTAGAGATCGTGATCGTGGAACGTGTATTAAGGAATTAACTCCAGCGTTAAGGTGGATGGTGTCATTCGAATTTAATTCAATTGCGTCAAAAATCTTTGTTGGAAGGAATGTATTTGAAATTAAATAGTTTTGGTGACACGATACACGTTATTGTCACTTGAGGGTTGAAGCTTAATGAAGAAAATAATTAATGATGCATAAATTAAAAATTAAGAATGAATTTCTCTTTTTGTTGTTTTTTACGACAAGGCAAGAATTACATTGAAGCTATTCTATCGAGACGTTGCTATTATTTTGGCTGTTTTTCTTGTTTATTCGAATCTCTCTCTCTCTCTCTTACAGACAGAAACCACATTGACAATTAAGCGAGTTCGATTTCTGAATAATTTAAAAAATTAATTTCCTTCAATCATTTCATTCCAAAACTCCGACTCTGTTTACCCTATGAAATTCATATTCAATTCTGTACCATTCGCGTCGTTTCCACTTACATTCTGCTAAAACTTTATTCCTCTTCTGTGTCAATCGCGTGCTTCATAATAACACGTTTAAATCTTTAACAAACCAAGAAGAGCATCTCTCTTGAAAAAGGAACGAGGAAAAAAAAAGGAGGTCTACGCCTCTGCGCCGCTTTCCAACATCTTGTTTTACACTTCACGATTTCCTCCGCTTGGTCCCCCTCTCCCCCTCCCCTACCGCCCCTAAAAAAGAGAAGAATATAGAAAGGACCAGTGATAAAAAAAAAAAAACGCGAGGAAGCGAACACGTCGCCACATTGCGAAAACTTTTTTTCTTTCTTTTTCTCGCCGCGTGGAAAAAGAGGTTATGGACGAGGAAAGGCAAGGGAGAAAACGGATGTGGCGAGACGTGTATGTGTGCGTGGTCTTTGATGCCATTCTTGCTCATCAACCCCCGCGTATCGTCTCCCTTATTCCCCCAAATAGGTTTTTCAGATTAAATAAACTGTTTGCACCCTCGAAGGCAGCCGACTTTTTCCCGAACACTTAGCAAAGTGAGTGAACTACCACCACCATCGCCGCCACCGCCAGCATCACCTTTGCCCCCGAATCAAAAGCTTTTTTCTGCGTTTGAAACCGCGGATTATACGGAAATGCCTCTTTTTCGCCTGGCCTCTTCCACCGACCCTCCCCCCCACCGACCTTCTCTCGCTCCCGTTTATCTCTCTTTCTGTTTCTTTACCGCACAATTAACGCGCACTTCTCCCAAAGCGAAAAGGGGGCCATGGAAAGAATGCAAATGACGTTTCATTAAAATCGAACGCACCGCCCTTGAGTTGAATTAATATTATATCATTTAATGTTAAACTACAACCGGGGGCCTGGAAAAATGTTGGATCAAAAAGTTCGCGCGATTTTTCATTCGTTCGAGGAATTATCGTTGATGCACTTTTCTTTGACCAATTTCTCAATTACGTACTCGCGTTCAACGTTGTAATCCAAGTAATTGGTAGTGAATTAATAATAATTTTGACCATTCGATGGTGAATATTATAAACGCAAGATTGTACAGCGTGCGCATAATATTACATAAAGCTTCACCTTTTTTGATCACATTCACAAAAGTATGAATTTGCATTCTGTTTGCTCGAATCAAGAACGACAAAATGAATTGAATTAATTCTACTTCGGAAATGGCTCGAAACCGATTGACGAATATCTAACAGTCAACGCGGATCAGTTCGAAGAGAACACCATGAAGACATATTCTTTGGAAAATGAACAAAAATATAACGACACATTTCGAAGCATTTCTTCGAATTATTTGACACGCATCGATGTCCTCCTCCATTTTTATTTTTCATTTTCCTCCCCCACCCCTCCCCCCCTCCTTTTTTTAATTCGCCAAAAGCTATCTCGAAATCCTAGCTCGATTTTCCTCGGTAATTCGTAATATGAAGAGGCCACTCTATCGCGAATATCGTCGGTCTAATTAAAAGGTTTCCGACCGATTCCCGCGGCAAATTGCCGAACAAGCTGCTGAGCCGAGACAAAATTTTAATTAGCATCTGGTCAGCCCCGAACCAGACATTTTTAACGAATTAATTACCCTCCACTTGTGTCACGGTGCACGCTCAATTTCCTCGTGAATTAACCACTCTGGCTACACAGTCTCGTTGCAAGAAGAAAAAAAAAAAGGAGAAAAGAGAGAGAAAAAAAAAAGAAAAAGAAGAGAGGAAGAGAGTGAGGAGAAAAAGTAGAAAACAAAAAACAAAATGAACGAGGGAAGGATGGTGGCGGTGGAGGAGGAGGAGTAGGAGGGAGGGGGGGAAATAGAGAAAAAGAGAAAGAAAAACGAGGAAAATCTCCGCTTTAAACAGAGCGGAGGATATTTTATCCGCTGCGAGTGCACGCTCTGGCTAAACGCGGGGTAACTTCTCCTCAGGGTTACGACTGCGTCGTTGCCGATGCAAGCTCCGGATCTCGTCGTAAAATGAAGTATAAAGTTGCCCAAGCAGTCGTCGGGGATGGTGGCTAGAACAGCCAAGCGAAGTGAAAGTGGAGAGCAGCATCCAGCTTTGCGGAAACTTTTCGTTCGATGCTTTCGACGAACGCTATATTTCTCCTGGAAGTATCGCTCTTTTTCTTTTTCTTTTTCTTTTTTTTTTTGTTTCATGTTTTATCTAGTATAGATCGCGGTGAATTATTAAGGAATATTGAGATTCAAACCTCGAACGTTGAATTCAGGTGGCTGTTATTTAATCTCAGAAGTGCATTTTGCGTTATGGAGAGATGAGAGGAGGGTGAGTTTACCTCGTGGTTCGCTGAATTTATTTAAGATTTTGAAATATTGTGGATCTTGATTTATTTTTCTTCTTTTTTTTTAAGTAAAAAAAAGTAATGGATCATGGCTGAATTACCGCAGATAAAAATTGATATTCTTCGAGGGGTTAAAGAGGGACGAATTCCTCAAGAGGTTAATTTTCCTTTAATTACGAGTTAAGTTGAGAAAACGTGAACACAATTGAGCTCAAGTAGAGATTTGTATTAAATATTACAGCGAATAGTGTACTTGGAATTTTGTACATCGTGCGTATATATTCCCTGCGTTGTTGGATTTTTAAATTTCGCCCGAACGATATATCTTCAAAATCGTGCAAAAATATAGAGAATAACGCGAAAGTTGTATTTTAAAGCCCGCCTCGAAATTCAATATCCTTCGTGCCATTTCTTCGCGATAAATAGACTGGAAAATCCAGTATTAATTACACGTCTGTTAAAACAGCAAACTGTTAAATAACGGCGGAAATAACGTTATAATAATAAATAAAACGCGAAATAAAACGCGAAAGAGCTGATTAGTTTAACATCTGACGGATTGAAATTCCGTCTGTCAATATTCCGTCAGTAATGAAAAATTTAATCGATGTTAACCGTTACAAAACGCGGATTGCAATTTTTCCTACACTTTCGTTCGAGCGTCCAATTATTTACAAAAATATATACCACCAAATAAATAAATAAATTGCACCGCACCGCATTCGCGACAGAGCGAGATTCACGCAGAGAGAGAGAGAGAAAGAGTGAGAGAGAGATAACGCAAATTCACGAATATGTCACGGTTACTTGCAATCAAATGAACAAACCGGGGAAACCCGGTGAAATCAGTTGCAGTGGCGAGTAAAATTAGAGCAATCTGTAGTGGCGAATTCTGCGGCTCGGTGAGAGTTGTATCAGCGGGTGAAATTAGGGCGATTCGCAATTCGAAGTGGCGGATTCCGTGGAACGCAAATAGTTCCTGACTTATGGCCGAATGGACCGGAAGAATTACTTCAACTTGACATCCGCTCACCGCCGATCGTTATGATTTCACTCCGAATTGAGTTGATTCGCAGCCATGAAATTGCATTTACGACGTAACTTTACGAATAACTTTGTACCGATCATATGGTGTTTGATGCAACTAACAATAATAAATTTAGATACAAATGGCACAAAAATTAGGAATTCAAAGTGTTTTTGAACGATGTTCTTTTAGATTATATTTGTCGTTACTTTTGAACTTATCTTCAAACGTATCGTTTCTCTTCGCGACATATTAACTGTATACTCGATTGTTTGAATTGTTAAAACAAAATTATCAACTTCAAAATTATCAGAGTTGAAACCTAGATAGAAATATATCAAGTGTTATAACAAGGCTCTGCTTTCTGATAATGTTAGTAAACCAACAAAAAAAGTAATGAAAAGTCTGCCTCTGTTTCTAACGTGATATAAATCTATGCTGATCTATTGACGTATAGTTTTTTTATCACATTTTTATCACGAATAGTCGCTCGATCAAAAAAATCGGCGAAAAATCGCCTGGACGAGGGAAAACATTTGTTCGGAGTCCCAGTCGCGATGTTAATTAACGGCGGCGCGATCGTTAAAAAGGCGATGAAGCCCGCAGGAAAAGAGGAAAACGGAAAATTACAGGTTCCCCCGTGAGCCCCGGTGGAAGCGAACGATTCCAAAACGAGGCGCGCACGAGCCATTACGTTTGCCCTTGCATTTCCACGGAATATATAATTACGCCGGCCTGAGAAGATTTAGGGGAAAGAGTCCTTTCGTAAGAGGGTTGGCGGACACTCCCTCGTCAACGCACGCGCGCTCGATGCTCATCGCGCGATCCTTTCTAACCCTAAACGCAAAGATTACGCAACGGTGACATTATTCCGGCGCGCTTCCTTTAATTTTTCGAGAGAAATGTCATTCACGCAGAATCCTTTGTTCGCTTCACTGACGGGCAGAAATAAAAACCCTCCCCCGTTTTCACTGAATTTGAATATATACGTATTTCTATGTAAATCAGAAATTTCTATTAAATTGTTAAATTAAAAATTGCTGAATTTCGTTCATTAAATCACTAAAAGTTACTTTGATATAATTAAACTATTTTATGCAATTGCGTGTAATACTTGCTCGCTGAAAACTTTGCTTCAAAAATTCACCGTTCTCAGAATGAGATAACTACACAAATTTCTCCCCGATGAACCAAGTGATTAATAATCAGCAAAGGTGACGAGAAGAGGAATCTCCGAGACCCGAATTTCGATCTTCAACGCGAAACAGCCTACCGATCGAGCGCGGTTTCAACCACCCCGCGGGCGACTGCAATTTAGTCACTCTCGTCCTCCCACTTCATGCCCGGTGAATAGCTTCTTTTGTACTTCGTGCCTGTCCGAAGTAGAGAGGCACGGAAGCGTGGCAAAAAGGAAAGTGAAGAGAGCAGCGTGGAAGACGAGGAAGAGAGCAGTCGGCGAAGCAACAGCTAGCTGCCGCTGCTGCCGCTGCAGGCTTTTGGTTTTAAGTTTGTCACAGTTATAACTCGCGGCCACCGGGCGCTCCGCGAAAGTGGGTTAAACGAAGTTCCATGGTACTTCCTCGTGGCACGGTTCGTCGAACAGCCGCTGATGCAGTTCGCCGTTGGGAAGGGAGATCACAGGGAAAAGAGCGGTCTCTTCATCTCGCGACCGACGATCGTCGATTAAACTCCGACGTTCTGGATCTGGGGAAGATGCAATCTTCCTCTTTCTTTCTCTCTCTCTCTCTCTTTTTTCTGCCTTCTTCTTACCCGTCGAATAAAACGAAAAAGGAGAGAGGAGAAGAGATGAAAAACACGTTGGCGGGAAAAAACCGGAGGATAGGATGGCTGGATCGAAGCATAAAAGTTGAATAAATCTGGAAAACATCAGAGAAGCGAGAGGAGGTGGGGGGAGGGGGAACGGCGGTGGCTCGACTCGAGGCACATCAAAGGGAGAAAACTTGCTGGATCCTAAGTGGCGTGCAAACAAGACGAAGACGATAACTTTATTTACGCAGCTTTATGCACCGGGTGTCCGGAAAAATGACTTTTAAACCCACCGCTGCTTCTCGAATCGCTCGTTCCCTGGATCATCCTCGTTCTCTACTTTGTCTCAGACTCAACCCGACTGACTGTCCGAGTCACAAACGGTCGCGATAAAAAAAAAAAGAAAGTGGGTTAAAGGCTACGCGGTATACACGTATATACGTGGTACACAGAGGAGAGAAGTTTTCACGGTGGCTGTGTGTGTTGGCCCCTTTGGCGACGCAGCGGACAAAGATATTGCGCGAGAGGGTGGAACGAGAGAAGACAAGATAGAGAGACAAAGAGAGAACCGACTGAAAGTGGAAGAAACACGCAAAAGATCGGTGTAAAGAGACAGGGATAAATCGTATTAACGCCTATCCTATCGGCCCCGCGTGTACAACCACTCTCGACCATTCTCCCCTGTATTGGACACGCAATTTCGTGTACATAGGAGATACATGAGTGACGATGTAGGATATACATACGTTCCTCTGTCACACACGCGTACAAATTATTATTATTGATATTCATACACAGAAGTGTATATATATATTTGTAACAATATTCGAACAGGAATCGAATCGTACATTGTACATTATTAATCATGTGCAAACTTTTACCGTGGACATGTGTGAATTGTCATTGACATATATTATTGTAGTATATAGTACTTGTGAATATGCATATATTAGTACATAGTATATGAAATATATGAATATGCATATATTAGTATGTAGTACTTGTAAATATGTATACATATTCCTGTAGACATCTCTATACAGACATATATACAAGCATGTACAATTATACTTGAACAGAACATGTATATGGATTATATTATGATACGTATATATTTGCATACACACACACATATATATATGCATTTTCATCTATAAGTGTGTATGCAAGAGATATTTGCACATTCCATAAGTGCACAGACACGCGGCCGATATATTTAAATACAGAGAGGGTGAGAAAGAGGAAGAGGGAGAGAGTGTGTGTGTGTGTGTGAGAGAGAGAGAGAGAGAAGTTGGCGTGCGTGTGTAAGGGTGCCGTTGTACGTTTGTGAGAAACGTCTGGACGCAGGCGCCGGTAGCCATGGCGACGATTCCTTCGGATTGGCCGCAGCTTCCACTTGAATCCCCTACGTCGACCCCCGCAGCCGGCCTCCGGCTCTGACGTACTATCCGCCACCATCGATAACCCCTCTGGCTCGTAGCTCTCTATCTTACTCCCTCGTTCGCGGTCCACCCCCGTCCTCGTCTATCATCTCTCCCCTCTCGTTCTTCTCTTCTCGTGTCCGTTCCACCCTCGAGCCTCCCTCTTCGTCGTCTTTCCCACTTTCCTCCTGCGTTTCGCTTTCTCCCACGGTTTCTTTCCACGGTGTTTCCACGTTCCTACGTGGAAATTCAACGGGAGAGAGAGAGAGAGGGAGTGCTTCCCTTTGGCTTCCTTGGCTTCCAGATCGTGGCTTTTTTTTTTTTTTTTTTTTGGTCTCTGTATTGAATTTGATGCTTGGTTGTTATTGTTTAGGAAGATTTTGGGGGATTATCGAGGCTGTAATAATTGGCGACGACTCTCGGGGGTTGGTGACTGTCGAAGAGTATATTATAAGATAGAAATAGTTGAATTTCAATTTACAGATTGAGCGATAACTGTGTTCTCAAAAATTTTCGTATTCTAAGATTATCGATTCTCGTGGTGATTGCTAACAATTGGCACCGATTGTGTTCCATCTCTAGTAAGAACGTGATTAAAGTACTGAAACGTTGTGTACTCTTTGAAATTAAAATTAAGATTCTAACCAAACCCTTGGACTATCTCTAATTTCGTTAGAATGAGATCATTATATATCGATGTTATGAAACAAGTGACTAGAAAGATACTGTTAACAAAATATATTGTCAGGTATCCCATTTTGTTCCAATTCCAATTTGTAAAAACTGTCCACAAATATCTGTAGTCTACCAATAACTAATGTATCGATGCAAAGCAATTACGGCGAAGAGCAACAGGCAGGATCTCGTGTTTGAAACAGAGCGACACGCAGCAAGTATAGAATCGCTGTTAGAAACAGGGGTTGAAAGAGCCGTGCGCGGGCAAGAAGCCGCACGTTTCTTCGCTTCGCATTAAGCAGAATGCTAATTGGTTCGAGTGGCGTTTCACCTGGCCGCGTTTCCGCGTGCGTGCGGTCGCCACGCACCCGGAAGTGGTCAGGCCTTATCTGTGTCGGCCGTGTGTCGCCAGCACCGCACGTTAATAACACTAATAACGCAACGAGAGTTAATTAACCGCCGGTGTACAACCGTTTTCATTTGCCATTTTCGCCATTTGCGACCTGAAATAAGAATAGTTTGAATTTCAGAGTCAAGAAAAAAGCCCCTTTCGCTGGAATTTATTCTATTCCAGAGCTATTCTTCTGTCGCAGAAATTCGACTCGCTATTGGCAACAGAGAAAGGAATCTTGAAAATGATGAAAATTTTAAATGAAAACAAAATATCAATGAAATTCATTTTTATCGACGATCTGAAAAGTAAATTTTATCGACATTTTGTTTTTGAAATTATACAAAACATTCGTCGAAATTGTACAAAATTCCTTCCTCTGAGTTTATCCTTTAAAAGTTTATTTATATTGACAATAAAAATGATACGATGATGTAATATACGAATCAAAGACAGCGAAATTTATTTTCAAACCTAACCTAAACCTAACCTAAAACAATGGGGGTGGGGTCATTTGACAATTGCGATTAAGAATAAATATAAAATAAATATTACTTTGTATAACAGAATAACATAAATTAGTATATACACTAGAAACTACGATATCCAACAAAAGAGAAACCTAATGTAAAAATTTGCTTTCAGGTACGTAGAAAATTGAGTCAAATCTAACCTGGCCCCACCACTTTGCGCGTGAGTATAAAACTATTTGCTGTCCGAGGATAAAACGAAATTCCCTAGTAACCAGTAGTAGTCAATAATTTTATTTATTGACGCATCGATTTTCTCGCGAACCTTCCACTTTGAAAATTACAAAATTTCGCAGTCTGTGATAAATACTTTATTTACACACTTTATTTATACGCGTAACTTTTGAAAATTTGCACTTTGAACCTCACACTTGAAATCTTCGTGGGTTTTTCTTCGTTTAGAAATAATAGTAAGAATATCGAAGCTCTGTTGATTTATCATAAAAAAAAAAACAGGGTTAATCTGGTTGTTTGAAAATTATTTCACACTCGTCGATATGAGACGAGATCCAAGTCGCGAATAACTTATCGAATAACTAGCAATCCAGAAGAACTAACCATGAAACATGGAACACGACTCAAACCGGAAAGGGTTGGGTTAAGACAGTTTGTTCAACCGCAATTAAGCGAACTTGTACACAGCGAAAACCGGCATCGTAATCGCGAGGATTTTCTCCTTTTTTTTTTGTTGCCGGAAAAATTGAAAACAAGATTACTCGTTGCGACTGCCGGCATAATGATTAACGCGTCCCGCAACCCCCTGTCCGGTTTTTCACGATGACGCGAACGGTGCGCGCGGCTCGTGGCACCACGGACTAACGAATATCCACCGTCGTTCGTAATCACCGTATAGAGCGAGGTTTTTTCCACGACGCGAAGAAAAATGCGGTTAAATCGTCGGCCGCTCGTGACGGAAATAATGGTAAACGCGCGAACCCGCCGCTCGTTTAATTCGTGGCCTACGAAAACAGACTTTTCGTTCGTCACTGTTATCGAAAAACAAACCAAAAAAGAAAGAGGAAGAAAGAAAAAATAGATGAGAGAAATTACGCCACAGTAATTTAGGTTAGGTTTAGGTTAGGTTTAGGTTAGGTTACACGATAATTATCAATTCGTGGGGGATCAATGTTTCTTTTACCTTAAGTTTGCAACTTGCTGAAATTTAAAGAAATTTAAAGTATTGCTTGAAAGAATTAAAAAATAATAATTAAAATTCATAGGTATACTATAAATGCACACGATGGCATAAATGAAATTTTCGAAAAATTTCAAACGCGACACGCGTAAAACGTATATTCGCGTGAATTTTCTGTAGCTGAATGTTGGAATATTTTTGCGACTTGGCATTTTCGGGGATACTTTGTTATTATTATATTACCGCACGAATATGCGTAGCGTGCACGCGAGATAGAAGCAATTTGCAGTTCGACTGTTTCTCCCATACTTTCTTGGTAGAGAGCGGGCTAGAACAACGAGACGGCGAGGTAAAAGGGAGGAGCGTCGTCGCGGCGGTAAACATTTCGATGACGATGAACGAAGCTCGTTAATGAACGCGCGTACACCAGCCGGTAATTTAAAGGAGCCAAGGAAAGTGGGTTGAAAGCACGGTCGCTGCCGAAAATCGACGCTTGCGGCAGAGAGGAGAAAATTTCCCGGCAATGGATGAGTTACCCCCGTGCTAGTTACTGTTCGTTAATTGCATTGTGTTTGTTTCGTTTGACATTCGCTCGTTTTAGATCTTTTGCAAAAAGGTTTAATTCATGCCAGAAAATATTCTGACAATTCGCCGATGACCTTTGTGCTCTACCACCTTTATACAATTGATCGTTGTCGAACCGAAATCTGACAGTAATTTGCGAGAGTACTTTTCGTAGAAATTCTCTAGGAAAAAAATTCTTTATAAAGATTTTAGATACTTTGCTATAATATTATTTGAGTTTAATTGATAAATGAAAGTGACACCTACGCGTAATTGATTTTTGTAAAATGTACAGATGTAAAAGATGCACGTGTGTTCTTTATCATGTCGTAATTCTACTGTTGAATATTTTGCCCAGTGCACAGCCAAAGAACGAAAGATAAATTTTGGTAGTTTGAGCACGGTAAATGCGAGAGGCCGACACAAGCAATTAAGACACTGAAATCATTCAGTCGAGATCTCGCGAAGAATGCAACCAGGAAGCAAACGCGATAATTAACCCCTGGCAAGCTTCGCGTGCATCTATGCGGAGGATGCGTGCGGATCCAACGGGACACGGGATGCGTTTTAGTTGGAAACACTGTTTCAGTAGACCAGACGGTTAATTACTCGAGAAACATCATTCCTTTATTTATCAAGTTACATTTTATCTAGCCAACATCCGAGCGTCATTCTTGGAAATTTTATTCAACTCCAGAAACTCGTTCAACACCGACAGACCAGAGATTTGCTGCTCTTGCAATTAGACATTTGACGCAATTGATCAATTCTGACTCTCGCGAGATTGACAAGTTGTCTTGTTTGTCTTTTATTTAAATATCTTATCGCTGGCGATCTTGTCTAATCGCGATTGTTATTTCAGAAGAATCGTTCAATTCGAGAAAATAACAGACTTCAAGTGCAAGTCCAAGTGAGACGGACTTGTTTTATTTGTTGTTCATGCAATTAGAAATAGGCAGACGTTTTCAGGGAAATTAATTTTGGCTTTTATTGAGATTGGAACGTGATTATACACACCTGTGTATTTAGTTTCGCTTTAATTACAATTACCTACGTGCAGCATATTTCATGTATGCACGTTACACGCTCGCAGTTCTACTTCACTGTTAACTCCGTTGTATAAATACCTTCGGCAATTTTCAATTCAATCGCGCTTTAATGTGACAAAAAGTTTCTCAACTTTGAATGAAATAACTATGCGTATCGATCGGCTTTCCTGAAAACGTCAAATACTTGTCAAAATTCGATCAAACAAGGTTAATTTAATAATCGAACAATGAAGCAACATCGAGATCTTTGCGCGGGATTGAAAAATTGTACAAAAATATGATTTACTTCTGCCAACCTTTAAACTCCTCAAATTAACACCAGAATTATGAAACTGATCGAAACGAAATTTTGCGGATTTAGAAGACGATATACAGCTTTGGAGAATCGCGCTCGATTTTCCGTAAATTCGATTTTTCTTAAAACGTAAAAAGAGTGTGATGGAACTTGCGTTCTTTGCCACACCTCAATTTCTTTGACGCAAGTATTGTACTTTGGTCGTCGGTGGTTCCAGGATTAAAATTCTAGCTATCCGACTATCCTGGAAATCATTATCGCATCGTCAATAATCGTTCTCGAAATATCACGCGTTATCAAGCTCGACCGCCAGACGAGGATATCGATCATTATCACGCGCGAGAAGACCAGTGGCGGGTTGCAAACCTCTAGAATTACCATAGCCGGGGAGTAATCCAATCCAAAGCGGGGACGAGGAAACGTGTGTTTGCAATCAAAATTCGAAAAGAAAGCTCGCCGAGGAGGATTGGCCGATCGAATCGGTAATCGTGTAACGCGAGCACGCTGGCTCCGAAATGCGAGAAAACGTTCGACACCGGAAACGAGGATGCTCGAACTCGCTCTGCCGTCCGCCATTCGATGTCCGATCGTAATACTCGCGGAAGGAACGAGCGTTGAATCGTATTTTTTGAAAGGGACGTTCGTGTCGCGCGCATTCGGCGATGATAAAATTCAGAAAAATAAACGAGAGGTGAAATCGGAGGAAAAATGACAACGTCTGGGTGGAAATACGAGGAGGAGGTGGCATCAAGGAGGAACGAGTATTGTTTCGTTCGAGGGGTTGGAACAAAGGTTTAGGGAAATTGTACGCCGCGAATGGGAAATGGGCCACGAGGACGTTTCAAGCTTCGATACGAAAAAAGATCGCGCGTTTTAAGAGCGGATTGGAAAATAAATGGAATAAATTTTGATGATTATTCTCGGGCGAGAAACATTTACACGAATTGGAGAAACGAAATTTAAATGGAGATATATATATTTGTTTCGTTGGTCGAATATGAGCTTTTTATTTTGAACTTTGGATTTTTCATGTTGCGAGTAACGTTTCAACGTCTATAATCTAATGATGATAAGGAAATTGAACTGTAGGAAGGAAAGAAAGAGTCAATAACTACGAGATCAACAGTGATCTCTCTGTTGTACGATGGAGACTTAAAATAAACATCGATTAGGTATTATAAAACAAATGGTACGAAAAGAGGAAAATGAAGATTGCGATAAAATCACAGAGAAGAAAGTAAACTATCAAATAATCGAACTTTGTCATACAATTACAATTAATCACCAAAAAATCCAAAACCCAGAAGTCCAAATTTCTCAAAGAACCAGTTTTCCAGAGAGTGTTTTTCACTCGCGAGAGTCTGAATACATTTCTAGAAATTATGCGATTCGTCGTCCAGGGGAAAAGATGGCGGAAGAAGGGAAAGATAGTTGGATGCATGTACAAGTAGGGTAGCGCGTGGGTGGGCGTACATACATGGATGGACCGTGTGCAGTCGAATACGTCGGTAAATGTGAGCCGTAACTAGGAAGCTGAGTACGCGAGAACCGTGTCCGGATAGTCGTCGACTTAAAAAATAAAAAAAGAAGAGAGGGAGAAGGAGAGAGAGAGAGAGAGAAAGAGAGAAGAAAAAAGAGGGAAAAACAGAAAAGAAAAGGAAAAACGTAAAACACCGATGCAGCGCCGGCCATATACGGTATGCTCGGTTTAAATGCGCACGCTCAATTATTTCCCAAGATATACAGTGGTCGAACGAGGATAGAAAACATTCGTTGCGTTATTACTTCCCGAGACTTTAATATCACTCCCCATTTTTTTCCCTTTTCCCTTTTCATTTTTCGAGGAAATTTAATCAGATTTTGCAATCGATACGCGCTTCTGCAATAACCCGCGAGAATGATTTGTAAATTGTAACTCCAAGGCACGGTCGGAGGTTCTGCATACCTCGTTGCATTTACCGAGTTTGCAATTATTATTAAAACTTTGCACGATTTCTTATTTGAAATTGTAAATCTTAAACTTAAGCGAGAAAAAATTTACTGTATTCTCTCGGAGAGAAATTTCACGTAACAAGTATCATATTTTCGAAAAAATAGATTAAAAATTTTACTCGTAAATATAGGCTGCGAATTTTGATGTATTTAAAAGTATAAAATGAATATATGGAATATACACGATACACTCAAATATGTAAAAAAAGAATACGATATCTATTACAGCATTTAGTAGATGAGACAAACCTCTGTCTAGGTGCTCCGACTGTTTTCTAAAAAAAGAAAAGAAAAGAAAAAAAAAATGTAACTTTGCATAAAAATCCGAAAAAACGTAACCCGTAACAACGAATCAAAACTTAGAAACTGGCATCGATTTATCTACAACAATTCACGGTATCCACACACAGGGAGGGACAAATTGTCACACAGGCACAAATATGATACGTGATGAACGCACAGAGGCTACAGGTGGACGTACGATTAATCCTTTCTGGGTAACTGGTTCCACGGTGAAACCAGAAATTTGTATCCCTTTTCCAATATTTTTTTTCTTCTCCCTCTCTCTCGCACACACGCGCGCACACACACACACACACACACGCACGCACGCACGTACGCACGCACAAACACACACACACACACACACACAAACACACACACATACCTTTTTTTGTTATTCCTCTCCCTTTATTTTTCGGTGGCATCGGTTCAATCGATATTCGAAGGGAAAAATCACCGCGGAGAGAAACGGGCGAGGGCGGTGCATACGCGCGCTCTCGTCTGTGTTGTTTTTGCAAAATCCTCCGGAACGAGAAGCTTTACGTTCCAGAGCCTGCGAATCGCGACAGAGAGAGAGAGAGAGAGAGAGAGAAGGAGAGAGATGGAGAGAGAGAGGGAGAGAGAGGGAGAGAAAGACAGAAGAGCGGGTTCCGGCGATATCGAGACACGGAGAATCGGACGATGGAATGCGTGTCCGGGGATGAAACAGAATTTCGAAACGCGCCGGCGTTAATGATTTATTTTTACCGAATTTACAGAGCCGGCACTGCATTTTTCGCGAATTTATTAAAGGGCCCGAACGGCGGACGGTTTAATTGGAAAAGCCCCGCGCGCGAATTTACCGTTAAATAATTGTTGTGTTTTTCGACGCGCCGACCGGAATGACGGCGTAATTTCCGCGGGCGCGAAAAAACGCAATCTCGCTCAATATTTGCCCGTGGCCCCGGACGTTTTTCCATCGACGATAATTCCATCGTCGTTTCGACGTTTAACACCGATCAGCCGGCGCGTCGTTCCGCCCTTTCCTTTTTCTTCCTCGTCTGAAATCGTGCTCCGAACGATCAAGCTGCTCGTCGCGAGACTCGACTGTGGAACGAAAATGGTATACGCGGCGCAGCGTGTCGCGAGCACAAAGGGGAAATTGCAAGATTATTTTAACTCCAAACACCAACACGGTGAGAGAGAGAGAGAGAGAGAGAGAGAGAGAGAGGCGGGGAGAGCACGAGCCAGATAAAACAGAGGAGAGATCGATCCTTACTCCAGGGTTTGAATAAGGAATCCCGATGCACGCCGCTCGCGTAAATAACCATCGAGAGATAAATACCCGAAAGCATATAGGGGTAAAAGACACACACGCGACTAGTAACTCTTCTAACAAACAGGCATGAGAGCCGTATAACCGAATGCGAAATGAGATAGACATTACGACAGAGAGAGAGAGAGAGAGTGAGAGTGAGAGAGAGAGAGAAAGACAACGCGATAGGGAGAATACACTGGTTTCAAGTACAACGACAGCAAGAGTATACGACCGGTCCGCCGGTCGTGTTACCCGTGAACGTGGTGGTCGTTCGCCGCGGAACGGTCTTTCCAACCCCCCGCCACCCTCTTCCCTTCTCCTCATGATTCCTCTTCTCCTCTTCTCCCTTCCAGAGATTCCTCCATCTCTTTTCCCCATCCGTCTCTTTCTCTCCTGAGAGCGCATAACCACCCCCGCGACGAGCAACGGTCTCGCCGCTCGGCAGAGAGGAACCCTCTCCTCTGCAACCCTCGTGGCATGGCCCTGGTCGACCGAACGAACGAGGGAGAGAACCCTTCCTCTCTGCCGGCAGAGCGCCTACGCCTCCCGCGTTGCCCCGGCAACCCCAGCTTGGGGTTGGCCTCCGCCTCCTCCGTGCTCCGCGGCTCCATTCACGGCAACCCCCTCCCTCGTAGCCTTGCTGTCGTTTCTGCGGAGCAGCTTCTCTCCTCGTGCCACCACGACTAAACCCACCATCCTCCTACGGTCGCGCTTCCTCGCTTCGCTACCCACCTCGGCCACCCCGTGCTCGTCGGAGCCAGGCTTCCACTACGCTCGGTCCAACCCCCCGCTGCACGCCTCGTTCTTCTTCTGCTAGCGCCCTTCTGCTAGCCTCGTTTCGCGCGCGGGGAAGAAGCGAGGTGGAGAAGAACGTCGTCGCCCGTAGTCGTACTCGACGACACACACGACCGACGCGACTTCGTCCGCGATCGTGTACAACGTATACATGCAACAGCGTATGGAAATAGGAAGGAGACGAAGAGTAGAGAAAGAGAGAGAGAGAGAGAGAGAGAATGTCAGCTCCTCTGGATGCCAACCAGATTACCGTATCTCGAATAATTCATGCGTACTTGCCGTACGAGAACCGACCACCACCTTCTACGGGCCAATTTCAGCTTTCATCCTTTTCCTTCTGTCCGCGTCCAATTTTAAACGAAAGAGGGAGGAAAACGGTTGGATGGCGAGAACAGAGGACGCGACGTTCTTCGATGGTATAATATTATCGTATCCTTGTGTCCGTTGGTGACGTGTTCGCGCTGTATTGAGAAAATCTTATCGATCGAGAGGGACGGAGAAAGAGAAAGAGAGAGATATGTAGAGAGAGAGAGAGAGAGAGAGAGATAAAGGACGCGCGCGCGCGCGCGCTCCCGCGACCGCCCCTGCGGGGGCGGTTGTGCCGTCCGCGGGGGCGAACGTGAGAATTTCAGCGTGGTCGATCCCGCTTCCCTCGGTGGGACGACGATGCGCAGTTCGGGGACGTAAGCGAGCACACCGAGCCGGCCGGAAGCGGGGCGCGCAGGTAATCGGGGAAAGGAAAGTCGGAAGGGCAAATTGGGATTGTTAACTCGTGCGACGAATGCCGAGCGAGACGCGGCCAACCCTGCCCAATATTTTCCGAACCGCTGTCTCTCGCAATTTTTAATGGATGCCGCGGAATTTCCAGCCGGATCAGGTGTGTATTTTTCGGTGTAGTTGTATCTGTGATAAGCAGACTGCGAATTTAGAGTAGTCCGCCTGGGGGGAGGAATTGCTGGTCGCGATGTGCAAAAATATCGAAAGTACGGTGTTTCTTGTAATTTCTAGCGAATTTTCGTTCGAGTTCCATCTCTCTAGTTATGCTCACAGAGATGTGAAAATGCATAAAAATCTACAGTTTCTAACAACAGAGTTATTCATACGTTTATGGTTGAGAAATTGTAGATTTGGAAGTGAAAATTCTCAATTCAAGTATATGACAGGAGAAAATTATCATTCAAATTAAATTGGTAAATCGGGTATGTTTATGCAAATTATTTTTATAATTAGTATGAAAAGAGATAGAATTCCAAATATGGACGTTGACGGGTATAGACAAGATGGATTAATTTCGTGTCTAAATAATTTAGATTCATTGCATTTTATACGCTGTATTATTTTATTACAATATATTATAATATATTAAAAATTATAACGTTATACTGTATTATACTCTGCTCGAAGAGAAACAAAAATCACATAAAAATTGAACGTCAGAAATGTTTGGTCTTTCGTAATTTCCATCGATCGAGGAACAAAACTCTCTTCTGACGCTGTGAAAAACGTCAATCATAAACGCCCCCCATAACGTACAAAGATTTCTTTCCGCTAATTTTGCTCGAGATAATCTAACAAAAATTATCGTGCGCTAAGGGTTAATAACTAGCGGCCCTTAACCGAGCGCAAATAAATCCCGCAACGCACCCTTTCATCGGACCATAAATTCCCCCCTCCCCCTCAGCAGAAAACTGAAAAACGTCGTTGTGTGCACGCGCGTTTGAAACTCCTCCGACGCGTCGCGTGTTGCACCTAGGCGGCCTCGGTGCAGCCGAGCGAATCGAATTTCCACGTGCGTGTCAACTGCAGAAGAAACGTAGGAGAGGAAGAGAGAGACAGAGAGGAGACTGCCAGTGTGTGTGTGTATGTGTGTGCATGCGTGTGGGAGTTTCTCTCCGCGTCAGGCTATAGCTTCGAGAAGCGACAACCCTCTTAACGTCGCCGAAGCAGTCTCTTACGATGTTACGACGATGGAACGGAGGGTGGAGAACGCGGCTGCTCCACCGACGCTTCTTTTTTTTCTTTTTCCCTTTTTTTTTTTTTTCTTTTTTTATCTGAAATAGGGTGAATCGAATTGACGCCGCGTAAGAGGCTGAAGACGCTCGTATTCGATCTTCCGGATGGAGGAATCGCGAGCATCTCGCGACTTCTTTCCCCGAAAGGGAAACACCGCCTCCGAGGGGGTTAAATCGGTGGTAAACTCTTATTCGGTTCACGACGACGACGACGACGACGACGACGACGACGATGTGGAAAAGGAAGAGAAACGAGATGGAATCTTTATTGCTCGGATGCCTGTGTTTGGCTTTTTAGAATTATTTTTAAATTGTCTTCTTGAAAGTCAATTTGTTTTTTGTAGTTCATGATCGGATTGTAAATGAACACTGGTTGGGTTTACAGTTAACTAGAACTAATCGAACTGACTAGTTAGCTTTGATTTTTAATTTTTAAATTATTTTAATGGCACATTTGATTCGATTCTGTTGTAGTTAACAGTTGTTAATTAATATATTGCAAGATCACATCCATTAATTACATTGACTCCAGTTTCAAATCATTCGAAAGTTGAATTTTTGATTGAATTAAATTTTTTAATTGAACTTTTCAATGATCAACATTGCGAGTCAGTGTTAATTCGATGTTTGAAACGTACACAGTCTGCTGATAATTCCTCCATACGCGTACGTCTACTCTAGCCCGCTGCAAAATCGCTACAGTAATATCGAAAAAACCCGATAAAAAAGCGGGGCAGGATCAGAAACAGCCTTCCGCTGAAAGAAGGACAAGCAATCTCGCAGACAAATTCTCCATTATTCTTTCGCGAAACGTTTCCATCGTACGTTTCACTCGACGATATCTTCCTTTTTTTTCCTCGATGGAACATTATCGCGATCGCGAAACACTCGCGTCGTTAATCTCTCTCTTTTTCCCTGTCGATAAACAGGCGCGCGTGGTGTCACAGCGGGGGAAGGGGGGAGGGAGTGGAAAAAGGGCGCGCTGATACGCGATTATCGTCTTTAAAACGCGGTTCCGCTCGGGTCACCGGCGGTACATGGAAAAGCTCTCTGTATCAGGCCTATAACTGCGCGCGGATTGACGGCGTTCCGGGACAGATAACCCAATTAAAAGTTACGCGCGGCCTGCCGTGGATCGAGGTTTCTGTGCAAAGAAAACGCGTCACCACTCGGCGTGATACACAACCGGCGGCGCGTTCCACCGCTCGCGCACACTTTCCCCGCGTGTTGCTTAAAATCACGCGAACACGAGAAACGAGTACGGCCAGTTTCCTTCCTGGGGTGTGGACACTGGGGCGTGCAACGCGGTGGCCACTCTTGTATTTTTTTTCCTCTCTTTCTTTTCTCTCTCTCTCTCTCTCTCCTTTCATCGTTGCTACTTTTTGCTCTCTCTCTCTCGAGGGCGACGCGACGGTGAAACGCGCGACTTCGCGCTCACGTGATATCGTGTACGCCGGTCGTGGATCGTGAGTAATGGACTCCGATAGCGTTCCTCGGGTCGAACCTTTAAAAAGATTTTTCGTTTCCGTGAGAGCGAAGCGGCGATTGGTATTTAAGCGCGTGAGAGAAGGTAAATGTGGAACTATGAAACGAATTGTGGGATAAATTACGTTTTAGTCTCGCAGAGATTAGGGAAATGAGCAATTTCTGTTAACATTTTGTGAATTTTACGCGAACTGTAGGGGTGGTAAGAAAAATATTTCGATACATTGGTCAAATTTTCAGTTTCGTAGAAGGAATTTCTTTCTGGATTTTTGAAATTCTTCGATGCTATTCAAAGTCGATCTTTTTACATAAGAATTGTTATTAGAATGAAAATTTTTATCTTGCTTTGATATATTAGTTACTAGTCCTAGTTCTTGCTGATAGATATCTCATGCAGCTTGTTTAAAAAATTTAGTATGAAATACATAAAACCCACGTGACCATGAGAAATTCTCGCAAAAAAAAAAAAAAGAAGAAAGAAAACTTTGTCTTTCATTTCGAAGATAAAATTTGTGCGTTTGATCCATTTGTCTCGTAAAAAGTTAATCGACAACGACATATATACGTGCGAAATTTATAGGGGATAAATATTTTCTTTCGTTTAATTTGAGACTCTCGTTTAGTAACGGAATCTTAAACTAAAGGATTCTGAAACTTGGACTGGCGCACAATACCAGCTGTTAATGACTCAATCGCTGCGCGATTCAATCGAACGAATGAATAGCGTCGAACGATTTCCGTGGGAGAGCCGCGCCGACTGATGCCGTACCACGCACGGTCCGGATCTACTATGTCGAACAAAGCAGTTTTCAGCCGCGCTGCCTGAGCTTTAAGGACCATCCAGCCGCCACTTCTTCGCTTCGAGGTTTATGCAAGCTCCATTTTGCGTGAATCATCGTTCTTCCGATCTTTTTATTCCAATTTTCGTTATACACTGAAAAATCCCGATCTATGGAGAACCGTTCGTCCCGGATATGGCAGAATTTGATTCCATTTCAGTTTTCGAAATAATATCACGCGTACATTGCGTTGCTATATATATTGTAATTGTCTTTTTATAAACTGTATTTATTCGTCGAAGTGCGTCATAATTCACACTTTTTGTAGCTTGCTTTGTGTGTATTGTTATACAATAGAATATACTATAATTCGTGCGTGTAAGACGTAGTAACTCTTATAAACATATCTTTCCCTTCGACATATGCATAAAAATTCACAGTCTGGTTATTACTTACGTACACGTGAACACGAATGACGATCAAATTGAATTGTTCTTGCTTCGTACGTTAATAATAAAAAACTTTCGAACGGTTGAATCGAACGACGGCGAATGTATTGGAAAATATAGAGCAAGAATACAATCTAACAGGGATTGACGTCTTGAGGATTGAAAAAAGAATTTCCGTAACATGGACGAACTTGTCGAAAGCCTCGGTTCCACGGACTCGTTTCTCGCCGAAACTGGCGATCAATAATTACACCGGTGTCTACGAAATCAAAACCCGATGGGAGCCTTCGCGACGAAACCGCAGTAAACCGTATCGCCTCCATTCGAACGCATCGATCGCAAACGCCTGTAGAATCTCGATTTTCCGTGGATGTGCAACCGTGGGATGCAGCGTCAGCCAGCGTGTCCAGGTGTCGTGTGGACGGGGCTTTAGATCGGATCGCGGCGGCATGCGAGACTCGAATTCCGGACGTGGAGGAGACAACGCGTACCGGAAAGTAATCACGCATATACCAGCGTGGCCAGGGCTACAGAGAGAGGGAAAGGGAGAGAGAGAGAGAGAGAGACAGAGTGAGAGACAGAGTGAGAGACAGAGAGACAGAGAGGAAGGCCGATCGATTAGCCTGTATCCCGCGATACGTACGCCGCCGCCGCGCACCGCAACTACGTGACAAATATTATCGCGATCGACCGACCAGCTGCGTTTGATGTGGACGCGTTTATGAAATGCCGACACGCCGATAATCATGCGCGACCAGCGCCCAAGGCTAAATCCGATTTGCAATATTAAGCCGCTGGCCGTGTTCAGCCCGCCGCGCAGAGAACCACCAGGAGGAACGAGAGTACGCGCCATCAGAGTTTTTC
This sequence comes from Melipona bicolor, assembly GCA_030673865.1. Classification (NCBI taxonomy): domain Eukaryota; kingdom Metazoa; phylum Arthropoda; class Insecta; order Hymenoptera; family Apidae; genus Melipona; species Melipona bicolor. The sequence continues at coordinate 6,292,970 of JAHYIQ010000002.1, read as the reverse complement.
GTCCCTTGGCTAATTAGCCTGGCCGATCAAAGGGGTGGAAGAAGGAGGATGACGAGGATTGTACGAACGAACGACACGTGGTCGAACGAGATCGTTGATAAAGAGAGGCCTCCTGTGCTGCCACCGACATTGCCGCGGTGAAGGATACGAGGAGAACTTGCAGGGGGCGGGGACGTTGGTTGGACGTTGAAATTGGATGGTTTTGTGATTAAGAGTTGAAGCAGTTGAATGGGAAATTGAAGATCTTCCGTGCTTTTTTCTTATTCGTGAAGAATTTTGAAAATTTGCGCTCTAAGAGAACCGAGAAAAGATGTAAAAGATGTAAGAAGAATTTGTGAAAAAATTCTGAGAATCGGGGAATATTAGACATTGAAGTTGAAAAAAGAATACTGGAAAACGTGTAATTCTGATCTATGAGGGTTTACAGTTTATGAACGCCGATTGTCGACGAAAGAATTTTGAAAAATTAATGAAACAGGAAAAGTCTAAATCGCAGTCCGATATTTCCGATACGAGTGAAGAATGATCAAGCGATAGACGAAAGATGATTGAACGATGTGAAATATCACGGTCCCCGATTATAAGCCGGGGGGAAAAAAAAAGTGACCTATCTATTCGGTACGCTATCTATTCACTTTGGTGAAACGATTAATTGAAATCGACGCCGATAACGACGCGTCGAGTGTTGGCTCGAAGCTCGATGGCGTCCTGGAGCTCCATTAGCCTCGAGTGTCTACGTTCGAATTCAATTTTTACCGACCAACGTGGTTTGGAATTTTAGTAAAGTTGTTCTTCAATCGTGACGTGCATTTTTGAAAGAAAAAAAAAAGCTCCTCTATATATTTGCGACAATATTGTTAAAAATAGTTCAATAATAGAAATTGGACACCCTTAACTTTTTCGTTGAAGTGCCCTCGAAAATTAAAACCGCTCGCGGTATTATAAAAATGATAGTAAAAAAAAAAAAAAAAAAAGAAAAAAAAGAAAACTGCGACAAAAAAATAGATTTTCAACAAATTGCTCAATTACTGGCTAAACTGCCCGATTTTGTAACAATAAAACGCGGAATACGCGTTTTAAATAGAAATTATACGTTTGTTTGCGTAAAAATATTTTTTCACGACTATTAGAAAACAAACGCATACGTGAAACTCCACGAAAATGGTATTTTTAAATGTCATCAGCGGAGTATGGATTTTTATGAATTTTGTTTCTATTTATACAATGTAAATACATTCGAAATTTGAAGATACATAAAATTCCCAAATTACATTTCTCAGTGTTGTTCATAAAATTTCATTATCGTTTAATCATCAATATACTAAAGATCCATACATCAATAAAATAGTTATGAAAACATGCATAATATGGGAATTTAAACTAAAACTCTTCAAGGTCGAGTATCAAATACCTCATAAAATTCTTAGGAAAAATAAAAAAAGAAAAGACTAGCGTCTATCGGAAGATTTTTGGACACGGAGAGTCCCTGAAGCGAGTGTCTGACCGATCGCGTCTTATTCTCCTGAAAACGAAACATCAGGCAATATGCTGGTCTCCGATAGCTGCTGGGAGCGCTGATCTTTCGCTCCAGTTACGAAAAAAAAGCTTCGCGAGAGTCTGCCTCTCTGCCGTGCAAATTGGAGCACCGATAAACGCGGCTCACTCGATCAACCCCCTTTCCAAGGGGAACGTCTATTCCGGTAACCACGTTCTGCGACACGGAGACGGGTACACTCACCCCTCGTACACGCTCTGCGATCGTCGAGAGCGTTTATACAAACTTAACTGTGCACTTTTCTCGATAACAGATAGTGTTTATTGATTTGTTGCAATTTTATTATCTTTCCGCTATTAACTTTCCTCCCTCCTCTCTGTTTTTATTCAAATCGTTAGATACGAGTGGTCGTTGCCGATGTTAACGAAACCGATTACCGATAGACTTCAGTACATCGTCAAGAGTTTGAAAATAGCAAGATTTTAAATTGTACTCGAAAGAGTGGAATTGCACCACTGCACGAGTCTAAAAAGTCAATTGTGAAATATTGAAAGGTTCTTGTAAGATTAGAAGGTATTTTTAAATATGGCTCGTCTCGTCGTTAATTATGAAACTAGAAACACGACAATTTTCGACGTCGAGTATCACTCGAAAAGATAGGTTAGGATCTTCGTGTTCTCCTCCAACTTTATCGAGCCTTCATCATCAACGCTGTAATTCGAGATCTCTTTGAATGGAGTACAACTCTCAAATACGTGGTGATGTGTCATTGTGCGATGATGAACGCAATCGAGGAACCAGATTGCGATTAATTTCTTGGTTACGAATGTTTCCAAGTTCTGTTCAGTCTTCTGAAAAAAATTGAAGTTCCGACATGTGTTACGAACATGAGCTACCATTCTGCCAAAACTAGATCAAACTTTGCCAACAATGGAACTTTACGTAAAGAGATTCCAAAATGGGTCATCGATTATCGTTCACCTCAATCCCCTTTACATCGTCTTAATCCTCAACCTAACTTAACCTCGTCTAACTTACCATCCTCATACACTCACATTCTCAAAACACGCGTGTTTCCTTTTCTCTTGTTACAGAAATCCATTGCTTCTTGTCAATGAATAATATAAAAATCAATATAATGTCAAACCTGAGACCACAGACATGTTGCAATTACGAACATAATTCCAAACACCGATCTGTCATCTAAGCTTTAAGGAGAAGATAGAAAAGTCACCACGAAATGAATGGGCATCGTAGCTCAATACGCTAATTCCGAAGCTAGCTATTTTATTACTAGAGAGAGAGAGAGAAAGAGAGAGAGAGAAAGAGACTAAACCTTCTCCGTAATACTTGGTGACTGTACATCCGGCATTGGAGACCGTCTCTGTCCCGCAACCGCTCGCGAGTATTCCCTTCTCCATCCACCTCCTGCCGCCCAGTTCCTCCTGGTGGCACCGCTGTATCTCTCTCTTTCTCTCTCTCTCTCTGTTTCTCTCCTAGCGATTCTCTCTTTCCGACTCTCTCTCTGGCTCGATTCCCGTGGCGCGCGCTCGCCCGTGTTCCCGTTCTCTCACTCTATCCGCCCCCGCCCCCGTAGCATGCCAACCAACGAGCCGGGGCCGCTTTCGCTTTGTGCGCGCCGGGGCGGCGGTACATCAAAGCCTTCTAGTTCCCGCTCCGGCCTTTGACGGCTGCGTCGCGGCCGCTCGCTCAGTCATCGCTCGGTAGGCGAAGCCGGCACGCCGTGGATGAACGGTCGCGCGCGCGCCAACGCTCGCCGAATCCGTGGGATTCGGAGGCCACCGCTGGCCAGGAGATTCCTCCGCCGCGGGAACGCTACCGCCGTGGATCATGTCGCCCCGTGGCAGTAAGTGCACGCGCCTCAACGCCAGGGGCACGTCGAAATCGAGATCTACCGCAGCTGTTCGCGGCGCTAATAGTCATCATCAAACGAGCTATCATCATTATGAGCAACGGCATCGACAAACGGGAGAGGAGGAGACGGAGGAGGCCGCGGACCTGGCCAACGAAGAGGAAAGAACCGTTAAGAGTGACGAATCGGTCAATGGAAGTAACGCGACGATAACGACGACGACGATAACGACGACGACGACAATGACGACGACTACGACGACTACGACGACGACGACGACGACGACAACGACGACAACGACGACAACGACGACCAGAACGAGCAAGTCTGCGGTGGCAGCGTGCGAGGGTCGATCGTCGTGGGCGGCGCGCATGCGCCAGCCCCTGGAGAGTAGCCTCGAGCCCCGTGAAAACGGCACCCTGGTGCAACGATGGCCGACTAGCAGGCAACGCCGCCGCGATCGGATTCGAGCCGTCGCCGAGGACGATCCGAACCAAGGAGATGGCACCGTGTCTTCATCCACGTCCTTGTCCTCGCCAGCGGCGTCCTCCTGCACGGACGCGTCGTCCAGAAGGTCTACCTCGCCTCCGTCAAGCATCTCGTCGCCGGCACACTCCACCTCGTCCACGTCCACCAGTGCCGCCTCCCGGGAGAACAATTCGCGCAACGATCAAGGAAATGACCGAACGAACGAAGAAACGAGTACGGTGGACGCGAACAAGTACGGTAACGAGGTACATCAAGACAGAATCAGAAAGAGGAAGCAAGAGAGACAGTGTTCGATCAGAGCACGTAGTGTCAGAGAGGTGATCACGGAGAAGTCGTCGACCACGACGGCGTCAACGTCGTCCACTTGTGTTCCTACTTCTTCCATAGTCTCTTCCTCCTCGCCGTTCTCCTCCTCTGTCTCCACCACCTCCGACAAGGTCACCGAGCAGTCGACGCATGGCAGTCTAAGAGGCTGCCCTCCGGTCCCTCATTCCTCCGTCATCGAGAGCCTGAGGAACGCTCTGGAAAGCTACGACCGCAGTAGAATCTACCTCGCACATGTGTCGTTTCTGGATTGGCGGGACCTGCCTGGACGACGACGCGCCATCTCCACAGCTGGCGATTCCGAGAGGGTGTGGGTGGTGGGGGCGGCGGATCACGAGGGCCATCACAGAACGCGACTGCTGGTAACTGGCCGCCATTGGCGGCCACGTTGCCTCAGACGGGTCAACATGCTCAGCCAGCCTGTCATCTACGCCGGCGGTGGCAGAGGTTCTCTCACGGTAGATCTGTTCCTCTGGTGGTTCCATCGGGAGTTCGCCGTGACAGCGATGGCCATGCATCCTGACGGTGCTGTGTTGGTCGCTGAGACCGCGGATTACTTGCCACCGGAGGCTGACTGCGTCGCTGCCGATGGACTGGTCAGACTGTTCGTCGTACCGAAAGATTGCCTCGAGATGAGGATCGTGGTACGAGAGTTGAGAGTCCGGCTGGCAACGGGAGTTCTTTCTAGAGCCTGTTACGGTGTCTATCGCAAGATCTCCAATTCGAGCAAGGAGACCGATTCCCTGACTGCGTATCTGCGAAGATTCACCTTGAAAGAAGCTTTCGCCGATCTTCACAGAGCCTGGTTAAGCGTCAGGTCAGAGACGTTCGCGAGAAGTTGGATCCTGCCGCGAGATCGCGACGATTCCTCGATCGGTTGTTCCAGCAACGTCGTTGGTCTCGCTTTGTCCTCGCGGATACACGTCGCGTCTGATCAGGAGGAGGACAGGATGCTTCTGATCGAACTGCAGAACGTCGCGCGGGAAGTGGGTCTGGAGGTCAGCGACGACGAACTGAGCAAGTGGATCCTCGAGGATGAGAGTAACAACAACAACAGCAGCAGCAGCAGCAGCAGCAGCAGCAACAACAGCAACAACAGCGAGGCTTGGTGCGTGAGGAAGAAGGAGCTGGAAGAGGATCATTGCCGCGTGGTGAAGATCGAGGTGGAAGAGAAGTGGGCCGATTACGAGGGCGGGAAGCAACAAGGGACAGACGAGGAGGACGACGAGGAAGAGGAGGAGGACGAAGACGAGCCTACCGCGGAAGAGACCGTCGGTCTACTGTCGAGGGTGCTGACTTGGATGGAACGGGAGCCTCTCGATCCAGGACTATTACTCGCCGTCAGATCGATGCGCGATACCGCCGCACTCATGGTAAGCACCGGACTGATAAGAGACAACCACTCGAGGTATCGATCGTCGCCGCGAGACTCGAAAACTCGCCGGGGTGCGTTTCAGGCTGTGCGACCTTCCGAGCCTCGCGCGCCGCGAGGCTAGATTGAACTAATTCTCTTCCGGCTGTTCGGCTGTTCGGCAGACGAAAACAAAGAGAATGGAGAAAAGAAAGAAAGAGACGGAGAGAAGGGAAAAGGGACAAGAAGGGATGAGACTCGTCGCGCAAGAGGACGCTCAAGGGCCACTCGAATTCGGCGATACGTCGTAGAGCCGGCGAATGGAAAAGTCGAACGGGAGAACGAACCCTCGAACGTTCGAGGAGCGAGCGCCATCGCCGCTGCCGCCTCCGCCGTCTTTGCAAATTAATGCTCGAGCTCGTCCTCGATAAGCGCGCCTTTCCCCCTTCGAGAGTTTATTGAATTGTATATTATATTTCCTCCTCGACGAGAAGAACGAGGGCTTTTTAGTCCTTCGTGTCCTCCTCACCGATGGAAGAAGAGGGACTCGGCCGATACCGTCAAGGACAACGATGCTAATGTCTATGTTAAATAGGGAGGAACGGAAATGGTACTCGATCGATGGAAGGGAGGGGGGGAAGGCCCCGATCAAAGAAACGGATACCATCTTTGTTCGTGGTGGTGGGAAGGTTCTGCTAAATGGGGATGGTCTCGATGATACTGGCTGATCGTTGTTTGATCAAGGATAACTTTATAGTCGCCACTTGATCAATCGAGGATACCTCGTTTTTAGGGACCAATTATGTTATTAGGTCTTCTCGTTTCTTAACCTCTGCGATTCTTTTTTTTTTTTTTACTCTTCGATTACTTTTTACTCTTCGTTTGATCGATCTTCTTCTTCTTCGTAACTCGACGGCGTCTGAAAATTTCGAAATTCAGTTAGCAGAGCAGCGGATCGATCAAACGCCGGATAGCGAGGAAGGGGTTGGAGATGGGGAGAAAGAAATCAATTTGTATCGTCTCACATAAACACCTGTCGATGCTTTTGGCGTATCAATTAATTAATTGATATCCCCGGGCAGATTGCTAATTACCTTGCTGCATTAATGAAGCATTAATCAACACGGTATTAATTAATTACTCGATAACGATAACGCAACGTCGTCACGCAAGGTACGCTTGCACGGCGTACCGTGACGAAAACTGAATATATACTTGCTTCGATTTCACGATGCCCGTTCACGCTCTAACCGTTTCCCCTTTCTCCGTTTGATTTATAGGCGAGCAAGATGGGCCTGGCGGGTACGCATCCGAGCGGTTTGCCCTTCTTCTGCCCCAATGGGGACCACCTGACTCAACCACCGCCTGCTCATATGGGAATCCCACCATACGGGACGCTCGATGCGGGCAAAGCAGCCGCAGCAGCAGGTGAGTACCTAAGTATCGCCTTTAAATTGAATATCCCGACAGGTTCAACCATGATGTCTTCGTTCGTTTTTTCCTTCTTTTCTTCTTTAATTTTCGTTTTTGCAGCGACATGCTGAGAATTCCGAGGGGAAAGAATATAAAAAATTTTTAGTGAAATTTAGTAGTTTAAATGAGAATTCAATTCGTTAAAATAATCACGGTATTATAATTGGTTGAATTTCATTGGTCCAAATTTTATAAAATTATAGGATCTGAGGTAGAAGATGTAAAGACGAAAAGTTCGCTTTGAGTCTGTGAAACATTCAATTCAAATTCAAATTCGATGCAAATTTAAAAAGAAATTCAAATTCAAATTTCAAAACATCGACTTTACATTTCAAAAAACTCGAATTTAAATTTCAAATATTGTAATTTACATTTAAAATATTCGTATTTACATTACAAAACTTTGAATACAAGGTTTTCGATTCGAATCTAAATTTCGAAAATTCACATCAGAATTTCAGAAACTTGTAAAAATTTATGTTCAAGTTACAAGAGTTCAACTTTAATCTTCAAAATGAAAGAAAGAACTAGCGACATTACCCTAATTTTACAGATGCGATTTGAAAAATTCAAGTTAATGTTCCCGAGAATATAAAAACTAATTTTGCAAGTGCAGTTTAAAAAGTTCAACTTTAAATCTTGTAGATTTCAAGAAGAACTAAATAGAAGTAGAAGAACTTTGTTGCATTGTTTATTAATTTTAAGATGCAACACAAAACTAATTTTAATTTTAATTGAACGCGAAGCGAGCATTGGTAGCTTCACTTCTTGATTCTGCAAGATAGTCTTAAACTATCATCAACTTTTCACGAAACGTACACAGAGTTGTTCCACCCCGTGCTATCGGTTGAATCAATAATTCTTTTACGAAGTTAAACCGCTAGTGTCGGCTCAAATATTGACAACCCTCTCAAATTGTAATTGATGGAATACTTCTCTCGTAATAGAGCGCCCTGTAATAGAGCAACTCTTCGCGTATCATTTCACTGTATCGATCCGCGCAAGTATTAATATCACCCCCGTCATATGCGAACTGTACACACAGGTTTTGTCTGCGGCTTGTCTCGACTAACAATAAGCAACAGAACAGTTCCGCTTGAACTGCATCCAACGTTTAAAACAGAATCACCGAAACGAGGAACTTTCATTCCGAAACGCACAATTCTCGATTTAATGTTCAAATTACACGGAGACATACGTGCTGTCATAACGGCACTTGGAAAATAAAGTCGCTCAAACGTGGAAATTTAATTCAGATGAAAGAAAAATTCTAAATTCGCAAAAACGTGTCAGTTACTTTAAAGAAACACTTCTCTCGACACTCCAACGTTCCAACATTCTATGTTCGATCAGACAAATATAAAAGAAAAATGCTTTCTTTGGAAACGAACCAACGCACAACCTTCACCCAAGTGATAACACGATCCGGAATTGTTGCAAGAAGAGAAAAATCTTCTCTCGAGAGCCAAGCCAGATTAGCTATCTGCCGCGCAGTGTCCTTTGGCTTTCGAGGCGAATTAAAACTCGTCTGTGTATCTAGGTGGTCCCGCGATTCTTGGTGGTCGTGCAAACATTGATATTCCTACGGGGTTCTAATTGAAGGAATATTTCTTATCGAGTGAAGGGCTCCGCCGCCCGATGTGAAGGCTCGAACTCTCGCAGGGAGAAATATGGAGGAAGTAGGAAGAGAGACCGTGCGTCCCCAGAGAGATGAAGGATAGAGAGTAACAAAGAGAAACAGAAGGAGAGAGAGAGAGAGAGAGAGAGAGAGGGAGGGAGGGAGAAACGGAAACGGAAATGGTGGTGGGATAAGAGAGAGAAGAGAGGCTCACGAACTGGCGTCAAGTAGGAGAATAAGAGGAGGACTCACCATTAGGCTAATCAGCCAGGCATGCAGCCTCCCTCTGGCGTCGGGTCAAGGGGGTTTCAACCCGCCTCTCTATTTCTACAGCTTCTCTTCTTCCTACCCTCATTGCACCCGCCCCCGAGACCGCCTCCCCTAGCCTCTTTCGGGAATCCCTCGCTATCAACTCGCCAGCCAATGTGGATTAACAGTCGATGACCGATGTATCTTCTCCATCTACCAACGTAGATGGGGCCGGTTACAATGGTTACAAAAGATATTGACACGCCAGTGTATTTATTCTTAATCACACCAGCGTATTTCTGTTGAAATTTTTATGCGATAAAATATCGGAAGTAGGTACGGTACTTAATAGGTAAGACGAATATTTTTGACAAAAATATGAATACTGAATATGTACTAGTGACCGCAATTTAATCGCAGCATTTGCATGCCAATTAATTAAGTCCTAGTATATTAAACTTTGTATACTAGTGCTTTTTGTATAATTAACATATAGAATTTAATTGTAAAACACTTCATTGGAAAATAAGGGTGTGTGACGATACTTTTTGTAACCACTGCGTATTAAATATTTCGTATATGAATAGAAAAAAAGTCCAGAGAACTAAGAACATAATTTCTATGGTGAGACGGATGTTTCGAGCTATGCCATTTGTTCCTTTCTTCTTCCTTTCTATTTTCACGAAAAGGTTTAGGAAATTAACTATAAATTTTCACGTTGATACGAATTTTTAAGGAAAGCTAAGGGTAATTATCTCCTTGGTGTTTCACAAAATATATCCTAATTAGGATTACCACCTTTCGTCAAACCATATCTACCGTTAAACTTCAAAATCGTCCCTGTCCTTTGATTCCCTCCCAGAACCACCTCGTCTCTCCTCCGACTCCCATTACGCTCCATTATCCTTACAATACGCTCCTCTTCCGTTCTCCCTGAAACTGAAAATCGCCGAAGGAGAACGATTCGAATTCGGTTCGTCTCTTCCCTTAAAGCTATCGTTTCACCTACCTACGCCGGACAAGGACGAAAAGAATCGAGGGAAACAGAGAGGAGCAGAACCAACCTGGAGATTCTCGACGTGTTTGCGCGCGCGCTATCTTTCTCTCCTCTCCTTCTGCCTCGGGCCTACCTCGCTCTCGCCACCCTCTGCTCACCCACGTCCCCTAGGTCCCTGGAATATGTAGATGGGGTTGATAGCGTTTATGCACGACTACGAGTTCGTACGGCGGCTCGGGTTCTTTGTCTTGCAAACGAGCGAGCATTTTGTCCCCACCCCTTTCTCCTCCTACACTTCCTCCACCTCGTTCCTTCCCCCTAGGCTCGAGTTCACCCTCGCTCTCCTCTTTTCCTCTCCTCACCACCGAGAAAATCTTCCCCCCCCCCTCTCTCTCTCTCTCTCTCTCTCTCTTTCTCTCTGTTCCTCTTCTAGGGAGTTCTCGGCGCTGTTCAGCCACCACCCACTCACTCACCCGTTCTCTCGTGCCACGTAGCACCGGACCGAGAGCACCGCTGCCACCTCTCTCGTTCAACCCCCTCTCTTTACTCCTCTCTTCTTCCTCGTGTTTCTCCTATGTCTCTTCATCTCCTCGTTTCTCTCCTCCTTCCCTCTTCGTTCCTTTACCGTATCTCTCTCTCTTTCTCTGTGTGTATGTTATTCACCATGTCTATCTTCGTTCAACATATCGGTTTCCAGATTTTCTCGCCTTGTTTGTCCCGCCGTTACATCTTCACGTGTCCTCTCCCATACGCTTCGTAACTGCGTGTACACGTTACTCGCCACGTCCGTCTTCATCTAACATGCCGGTTTTCAACTTTCCTCTCGCTTTATTCCGCATTCTGTTTCTCCGTGTCTCCTCTCTCGCAAAGTTGGCATTGTATATGCGTGTTATCTGTCCCCGTCCAACTCGTCAGTTTCCTACTTTCCTCTGCTTCTCGCTGCGTGTCCTCTCTCGAGGCACGATTCGAGAGTTACCAACGTTCGAAATCATCCCCCTCTTCCTGTCGAGCCGCCCCTTGCTCTTTCCCGCTGCACGTTCTCGCTTCCAGGAATATATTTCTAATTAGCTCCACTTTTCCATCTCCGCCGCGTGTTTATTTCAGGATTCCGCGGAACAGAGGAGATAGGGTGGGGTTTAGGATGGGATATCGGAGGGTCGAGAGCGTCAAGCTCCGGCTCCACCATTGATCCGCTTAATTTCTCTCTTCTCGCGCCACCCTGCCACACAGACGAAAACTTTCTCTTTTAAGTTTTCCCGCTTTTTCTTAGTCCTTCTCTATCGCTCGATTATCAGCCGCCTTCTGCCATCTTTTTTTCTTTTTCCATCCTCTTTTCATAGTTTTGTGTCTGCTGGTTATAGATGGCCAATTTTCGGGTTTACTGGCCGATTTACTTAGTTTGAATGTAAGCTAAGTTGTATGATTGTGTTACAGAATTGTAGGTTGTGACAAAGTTATTACGTATTTGCAAATTGTTCTCAAATTTCACTCCAGTTAGTGGAATAGTTTTCATTAACGGCGCTTAAGAAAGATTCAATATTGTTGAACATTTAGTGTTTCAGAATAATTATTATTTATAACCTGTATCAACTTCGTACTTTTCATTAAATCCCGAAATTTTATATAAATTTATCCACAGCAAAAGTAAGCAATATGAATATCGATATCAGTTCCACGTTTTTCTCTTGCCTGAATCTCCAATTTTCTCGTACACGATGTATTCTCAAATATCGCAGCCTACAATTATAGCACGCACGTAATTAGTATTATTCGCAAACAGAGGAATGATTCAATCTAACTTTGCAAATCTCTATTGAAAAATATCCCTTGAAGCTTTAACGCTTTTAGTCGTGAAATCCTAAATAATTTTTATAATTTTACGAAATTTATAGAAATTAAAATTATTGCCTGGCCCTTGATAAATTAAATAGCATTCCTACTTAAAACCAACTTGAAATCCGTCACGCGTAAACGTGTCCTCAAATACCATAAATAGTTACAATAGCTGAAATATACGGCCAACTCACAAAAGACGCACCCCAAATAATTTGCACCCCATTCTGTTCACGCAAGAACGACCGAGGCCAACTTTATGAATCTTCTGTGTTGGAAAGTAAATCAAACCAGTCGATTAATGGACATAATAGAACGTCAAACAAGACAAGCGGGCGTATCATAGTCACCCCTGGTAGTAGCACCCTTGCACGCGCGTGTTACGAGAACGGAAAGCCACTTGGCCTCTTTCACCGGCGGCTGCGATTCTTCGAGCACCGTAATCCTTCACGAGTAGGTTCTCCAGTTTTCTTGCCGCTTCGAGCGGTCACTTTGACATCTTTGTCGGGGTTTCCACGCGTGTGTCGCGGCTTCGCGCCACCGTAAATACACTTTTCCTCTCGTTCGAGTGTTAAAATACCACTCGAACGTATCCTCATCGCGAGCAGACCTCGAGTACCTCGGCGCTCGAGTACGCACGCCAGCCTGAGAACGAGGTCCTTCTTTCGCGAAAGTTATTCTTTCGACAGCCCCCTGATATTCCGAGGGGGAGAACCGAGGAAGCGCACCGCCCTCGAGATTTTGACGGATTCCTGCTAACGATCCTTTCGTTGGCTTCAGAATCGTTGAGCCTGTGAAGATCGTTGATGTTTCTAACGTTGACAAGCCGACTGTGGACTCGTTCAGTTTTGTTGATAAAAATTCGCACATCTGTTATAAAGGAAAGAAACAATTTTAACAAATCTTCCGCGTGTAATGAGTTTCCCTTTTAGTCGCTTTTTACGACACGCAAGGCATTACAATGAGCCTAATCTCTATTCCCGAATTCACGAAAAAATATACACTTTGATATCCAATCAATTTTACAAACTCCAATAAGTATTTATTTAAATATTTAAATCGTTAACTAATTTAGTACCTAATTTAGCACAAATCTTTCTTCGCATGAGAAGAAACTTCTGAATCATCTCAACTACAAATAATCTCACAGTTGCAATACCTGAGCCATCAGACAGACTTCGTCGCTGTCTATGTTAATTCTATGAAACCATTTCTTTGGCGAGTTCATCCCAGGAAACGTGTTTTTTCCCCCCTTTTGGGGACACGCACGATCCCCACAGTCTTCCGCCGATAACTACAACCAGGCAAATGTTAACGATACCCTCTGATAGTCCCAACTGAACCATCCACGCGGTTCAAACAAAACCACAGAATCCTCCTCTGCTCTCTTCTACAATAAAGACAGAAACACGGAATGGGAAAAAGGACGAAGAAAGAAAAAAATAGTCGAAAACCATCGAAGTCGTCGACCGAAAGAAGAGAAAGAGAGAGAGAGAGAGAGAGAGAGAGAGAGAAAAGACAAGGAAATAGAAGCGTGGTGGGCGGCGGGACATATACGGGTCGAGGGACAGAAAGACAGAGAATATCGCGGTATACGGAACACCGGGAGCTCGAGTTGTTCGAGAATAAAAGAGTAATTTTCCGGGTGGTGAGACCCCGATAATGGGGTTGCAGACTGCCGAGTCGACTGGAAAGTGATTAAGCACACATGACGGAGCCCGCGGACTCGCCAGGATATTACGAGCCACCCCTTTCAACCCGCCCGACCTGTTCCATCCGCCTCCACCAGCCTCCGCTGCTTCCCTTATATCAACCAGTTCTTCTTCTAGCTCTGCACTCAGCCGCGAGTTCGTACTTCTAATTCTCGTCCCTTACCTTATTCGTACATCGGTATCGGACAGATAACGACCCCTTCCTGCCCGTTTCTACGAGCTGACTGAACCAACCCCCCTTTCTCCTCCCTTTAGTCTGCGAAAACGGGACTCTCGGTCTCTCGATATCGGGCTACCCGTCTGTCTTCCGTTCCACGGGGTTCGATTCTTCCGGTTCTAAGAAGATCAGACTACAGGGCTCTTTGCTGCGAATGTTAACGAATCATTATTGTTTTCAGGCAACGATTTGGTTAAGAGAGAGAGAATAAAGCGATTTTTGTGCGGTTGTTCAGCTGTTGTTGCGTAACAGTGAAACGCGTGTGTTTAAGTAGATTACTCTGTTACGGCCAGACGAGCAGTGAGGAGAGTATGGAGATATATAGGGAAACTATTCGATAGGAGAAATGATATTCAGGTGTACATGTATAATTATAGTACTGTATTTATAAATTGCTAATAATTATTAACAATTATAATAAATATTAATAATTATTGAGAATGGAATAAGTGGATGGTATAAAATGACATAAACAGTCATCCTTCGGTTGAACAATGTATTATAATAAATTGAAAATGAAGTAACAGAACGTATAAATCGAAGTAGATTGTTCTTTGATGGTCAGACAGATAGTAAGAAAACGGTTCGTCAATAAAAAGACGTTAAGAAGGTATTCAATACAGGATTGAAGAACTTTCAGAGGGAAAATGTCAAATATTAATAACTGTTAACAATCACGTTCAATATGGAAGCATTACTGAAGCATTAGATGAGGAATAAACATATATATTGAAAATCTCAATGACCAATTGTTCCAAACTTTGCAATTTCATCCAACTTCATATTTATCCACTCAAACATGATATATTATACGTATTGTAAAATATAACAAACAAAATATGTACGAAGCAATATATAAGAAACGCAAAATAGAACCAAATGGAACAACTGTAACGCAATTCGCGAAACTTTCCAGAATTCCATCAAACTCTACCACCAAATAATCTCCCTCCCCTTAATCCCCAGACCACAAGCGTACTTGCAGCATCTCAAAACTTCCTCCCAGCAACGTCTATTCTCAAGCTTCGATCTCCATCGCATGTCTCTGCTAAACGTTGCAAGCAACCCTGTCCATTAATCAACAGCCCCAGGATCTCTCTCTCTCTCTCTCTCTCTCTCTCTCTCTCTCTCTCTCTCTCTCTCTCTCTCTCTCTCTCTCTCTCTCTCTCATTCACTTTACAGTCCAGCGATAGACACGATGGTCGTTATCCAGACACCGTAGGGCTTAGAGTAGCCCTATCGTAGAAAACCACGCGTTGACCGATTTCGTACACCATCGAAGTGGTTTGCCGCGCTGGGGACACGTAACTCTCTGCCCCTTCGGGACATATTCGAAATGCAAAAAGGAACAGGAAGGTGGAGTGTAACCGGTAGAAGGTGAAAAGAGAGTCCGTCCATAGTTGGTACGGTCCAACTATACGTATATAGGAAGAGCGGAGGGGGCGGGGGTGAACCAGAGGGGTAACGACGAAGCAAGAGGAGGAAAGAGAGAAGTATTGGCCTCGTCAAGCGGTTTCAGCGCTTGCCGATATTCCAGCCGCTTTTCGTCGACCCTTATGAAGCCAATTACACTTCGTCTCGCCAAAGGCACCCCACTTATAGCTGGCAATCGACGTTTCTGGAGCTCTTCGGGGGCCGCGACCGGTTCTGCAGCACGTATACCGGTTATGTATTAGATACCGCCACTGTGAAACGCACCCCTTTCCCTCATACCTATGTACGTCTCCAGCCTGTGCCTGGCCTCCTGTAACGACGATCCGTGGTGACAGTGTGGATACAAGTGGGGGAGGTTCTCAGTAATTATACGATAGGATGGAACCGAGATTCCAACGATGGATTCTTAGTTTTTATCTTTTTTCTTTTTTTATTTCTTTTTGGTTGGGGAGTTTGATTGCGAATTTCGATTGTAATTATCGGTGGTATGCGAGAGAAGTTTTCTAATGTGTACGTTCTAGACTGTGATTCAGGTACATCTTCTGGAATTCTTGTACGACTGTCTGGAATAACAGCATAGATACAAGAAATTAATTGCGAGTTGTTACTGCTGATCAGTACTTACAGGTTTCGAATAATTATCGATAGGAATCAGAGTCTTTCCATTTCTTCTGTTTCTTGCATAATGCGTTTGAAAAAATTGATTATATAAATCGACGAAGCTTTCAAAGGATTGTATGGATTGATAATGATTGGAAGTGCAAATATCTTCCAAATATAGTTCATCTTCTTCGTGTTACTTCAAATAGAAATCTTTTCAAACCCTCGCTAACCTATATTCTAAAAAAAAAAAAACAATAGTATAAAGAATCATTTAGGAAGATGATATACCATGCAAATTATTAACAAACAAACTTTCTGTAGAGGGATGACAGTGGTAGTGGATATCGAGGGGGTTGCGGCCAGTGATCAATGCCCGCTCGCTGGGTCATCCGATTCGTGTTTGTAGTGCAAACCGACTCGATATTAAATACATAGTCCTCCTTTCCTCCAATCGGATCATTCTTCTTTGATCTCGCCCGTAATAATGTTTATCCTACATCCGATGATACTCAGCCAGCAGGCACGACGCCGACGGCGCCTCACTCGACCCCGTAAAAATGTATCCTGGGCAAATTATGGTTTGCTTCCTTCTCGAGAATTTGTTAACCATCTCAGTCTAATCTATGAAAACATTTCAACAGCGTGCAGTAACAATATTTTGCAAAGTTTTACATTTTGTCGTTTAAGAACAATTTCCCTACTGCTTGTCTAACCATTAAAGAATCATCTACTTCGATCCGTACGTTTTGCTGTTACACTTCCAATTTGTTACCTATGTTTTTCATTTATCATTTTAATTTTTATACTCGCTCGTTATCGATTCGTTATTCGTTATATGTTCAGATCAAACAATAAACCTCTAAATAAAATATTTAATCGATGAAAAGCCAACATGTGTCTATGCTACAGTTATTATTTTCTGTACAGAGACTACAATTTTATAAAAAAAAAAAAATTAAGACTTGTAAAAATCTCGTCTGATATCGTTGGGTTATAAATAACTATGGTAATTTTATTTCACATTATTAAGTTTTAGAATATAATTTGATATTATGTATTTTACGTTCTTTGTGATAGAGAAATACTAGAAAAATACTAGAAAAATTCCTAATGTTAAATAATTTAACCGCGTGATCCTTTTTGATCATTAAGAGTTAATATTTCTGAAGAATTGACATCACCGTTCACTTTGAATATTGATGTCGATCACGACGAGACAAGGGATCTTCCACAAAGAACGAAACAACTACATCGCTGATTTTTGTTGCAGGTTTGACGAGAGCACCAATGTATCCCTTCTCCACGGGTCAATATCCGTACCCCATGCTTAGCCCGGAAATGACGCAAGTCGCCGCTTCCTGGTAAGTCAATACACTTGATCCGCCGATATGAAACGTCACTGGCAAAAAGCTACACAAACGAGTCTCATTACTATCTCTCGTTATTTATAAAATAACAGAGTTAATTAACCTTATCAACTCTCTTCTAGGTAACAGAATTGAAATATTATAATTTTCCGATAATTTCGCATCCCCGTCACGATCATGTCGAACGAAGAGAAATATCGTTTACCATTTCTCGTATCGCGAACAACACACGGGCAAAGAAAGGACAGAAAAGACGATTGAATAGCCACGATACGAAAATATATATATCGCTCGGATCGAGATAAAAGTTCCCAAGGATTCGAGATCGAAGACGAGGAGTGGACCGATTTACATGAGAAACGTCCGATTTTTCAAGTGATCGTTAATTCTACCTTTCGCGTACTAACGATTCGGCCCTCGAACGCGGCCACTCGACCAAACGCGATTTTTATTTAGCCTCGGGGATACTCCTCTTCTCAACCCCTTCTTCTTTCGAGTCTTCTCTCTCGTCTTCTGATTGTACGCTTCGTACGTGCGCCATTGAAAAGATAAAAAGGTTCGACGTTTTAAAAATCGAATGCTTGGATTTTCGAGCCGAATCATTCTTATCACTCTCTTAGAATGAAATTGTCCCCCAATATTACGAAAGTTGTCCTTTCGTTTAATTCTGTACAACTCTCGCTCTTTATATACACTCCGGAATTTTAAAATAATTTTTGAATAATATCGTAATAATCAAATGTCGAAGATGTATTCAAGTGTCACGCACGTTAAATTGCTTAGCTCGATCCATATATATCTTGCTAACTCGTGTAATCCCATCTTGTTATTTTAAAATAGAAAAAGGGAAGAAAAAGATCAATGACAGAGGTACGACAAATCGGCACTTGGGGATAAAACGAGCCAATACATTTCTCGATTCAGCTCTCGTTTTTCCGGGCGAATCACGGCTCCGTTTCCACGGTCATCCTCTCAGTTCCGGTCTATTAGACCGATGGTGAACGACGTAGTCACCATCGTCGCCGATCCAACTATAACACGCGCTGACCGCACAAACCAACCCTCTTCCAGAGGCTCTGACGTTGCCTCCCTCCTTGTTATTTGCTTTCTGCTCGAACTGTCCCAAATTGAGATTTTCCACGGGTGATTAGGCTCGTTCTTCTCAATTAGGAGGGCGGAACCGCGCTTTTCCCTGGCGGTGCCGAGGCATTTCGTCTCGTTTCGAACAAATAGCACGCCGCCAAGAGGTTCGAGAATGATTTCCACCTGAATGGAGAGGAAATTGCGGTGAAATTTTATCACTAAGAGCTACAAATTTGGGTTTGATTGGCGTGAATTGAAGTTTGGAAGATTCGTGGCCTTTTCCGAAAGATTAATAATAGAAATGGAATAAAAATTCGAGTTTATTTCTCGAGTAAATTGTTGTTTAAGGAATTTGCTTTTTTTCTAGAGATCGTATTAAAAAAGAAGAAATTTGTATGATGGTAATTATGGGATAGTCGCGAAATAACTTTTCGCAACAGAAGGAATCTTCACTTCGGAGATTAAGAAAAACAGTTTTGTGGAAAGCGAAGAAGACACAGAGTACAGAGCAGAGTATTTAAATTCTATTCCTTTATGGAAGTAAAATAAAATGACACTTTTATAAAATAAAAGTGAGGAAACGAAATTTAAATTCCATTTTGATGGCTGAATTTCATGAAATTCTATGACTGAATTTCGTGAAATTGATCGGCTGAACTCTTTCGCTTTCTAAATAGAATTGCCGAGTTACGTTCGAAAAGGAAACACTCGGGAAGTCGTGAGAACTACTCTAACAACAGTGAATGCAGCGTGCGAAGACAATTGCTTTCGGACTAATGCTTTTGTTTGACAAGCAACGATTTCGTTTCAGGCACACACCGAGCATGTACCCCATTTCCCCGGCAAGCACTGGTTTCCGAAGTCCATATCCCACGAGTTTGCCAATCACAAGTTCTAGTTTACCAAGGTTAGTAGGTGATCGAAATCGGATTTGTCAAGTTCATTCAAACATCCTAATTTCTGTTACACGTTACTCGAATCTACACGTCCAAACTCTGTGCAACTAATTCTGTCGACGAAAAGTTACGCAGTTTCAACTTGTGTATTTTTACAATACAAACGTTTGGTATTTGCAAATTCAACTGTGAATAAATTTCTCCTTGTAATAAATTACAATCTAAATAACGAATTATCTAACAAAATGTTGCATCCTTTCTACTTTATTAAATTGTGAAATTATTATTGTTGGTTGCGAGTAATGTTGGAACATTCAGTTAATATTGGTTTCATCGAAAATGATCAATATGATTAATATTAGAAATTTTTCAATTTTATTTGTTTAGAGTATAAGTTGTAGATATTAATGCTTCTATACTTCATTGTAATTACTAATTATTATTTGATATCCCTCAAAAAGTTGAAATCATCATTTCCAATTTTCATGTCATCGAGTATCGAAACCTTCGACCAATCATCATTTATGAAATCATTATTACTAAACTACGAATGTTTACATGCATTTGCGTAAAATTTAGACGATTGTTAAAGTTAAAAGAATCAAAATTTAAAATTGCAAGATTTGAGGGTGTCAAGAATATATAAAATACCGAAGGAATCAAATATTGAAGAACGTTTCGTCTCTCTCCGGTTATATGTATGAAAATATGAATGTGTGTAAACGTTCGTACAGCCCAATTATCATTCGACCTATCGTCGTCCAATTTCGTAAAAGTTACAAAATTTTCTGCAACTTCTTCCAGTGATCTCTACCGGTTTTCGCCGACGGGGCTGATGCCCCCGCACCCTGGACTCAGTCCGCACGCACACGCGTTGGCGTCCCACGCACTGGTGTCCTCAGCGCCGAAAACGGATCATTCCACCCTGGATCACAATCACAGGTTCGTTTCCATCGATATATCAGCGACACCTACATCCGTTTCATCGAATCAAACTCCCTAGCATTCTGTCTCCCTGAATAACCTTTCCCCTATTCCTTTTCCGCGTTCATAATGTACACGAAAACATAAATATCGATCCTCCTCTAGAATTGACACGGTGGAACAGTCCGTTGTTACCTTCGACTGATCAAAAAGATGTTCTGCTCGATTCACTAACTCTAATCGATACTGATATCTATGAATATTTATACATTTATGAGGAATTTAGAAGAATACAGAACTTGTAATATTTTCGATCAGAATTTATTGGTAATATTTATGAAAACACAAATTTACGCGACGATTCACAAGAATTTGGAATAGAAATTTGTTTCATTTATTGAATATTTTACGTATTTTTGCACGTTACACTTGCAAGCGTCTCGTAAATGCATATTGATATATCAAGTATCGTAGTTCAAGTGGTACAACCAAAGTTTGATCAAACGAGGAGTCATTGGCAAGCTGCCAATATTATCGAAACAACGAGAAGAGCCATATAGATATAATATGAAGGACAACGTGTCACACCAATAACACGCTTTCTACTGGCTTAATTCTCGCTTTGTGGGAATGAATGAATTAGAAGACATTACCAAGAAAGAGCCAGTCGATAATTTACTTGGAAGTGCGATGTATTAGTAAAGTGAACCATCTCTACTTTTCGTTCTACTGAACCAACATGCTGATAAAACGACTCTTCAAACAAAATAATCTTTCCTCCACTGATGTACAAAGGCTAGTTAAAACATACGTGAAA